>OU565282.1:4990114-6442672 GCA_913789895.3 Seladonia tumulorum | reverse complement strand
ACCCTAACCCTAACCCTAACCCTAACCCTAACCCTAACCTAACCCTAACCCTAACCCTAACCCTAACCCTAACCTAACCCTAACCCTAACCCTAACCCTAACCCTAACCCTAACCCTAACCCTAACCCTAACCTAACCCTAACCCTAACCCTAACCCTAACCCTAACCCTAACCCTAACCCTAACCCTAACCCTAACCCTAACCCTAACCCTAACCCTAACCCTAACCCTAACCCTAACCCTAACCCTAACCCTAACCCTAACCCTAACCCTAACCCTAACCCTAACCCTAACCCTAACCCTAACCCTAACCCTAACCTAACCCTAACCCTAACCCTAACCCTAACCCTAACCCTAACCCTAACCCTAACCCTAACCCTAACCTAACCCTAACCCTAACCCTAACCCTAACCCTAACCCTAACCCTAACCCTAACCCTAACCCTAACCCTAACCCTAACCCTTACCCTAACCCTAACCCTAACCCTAACCCTAACCCTAACCCTAACCCTAACCCTAACCCTAACCCTAACCCTAACCCTAACCCTAACCCTAACCCTAAACCCTAACCCTAAACCCTAACCCTAACCCTAACCCTAACCCTAACCCTAACCCTAACCCTAACCCTAACCCCTAACCCCTAACCCTAACCCCTAACCCTAACCCTAACCCTAACCCTAACCCTAACCCTAACCCTAACCCTAACCCTAACCCTAACCCTAACCCTAACCCTAACCCTAACCCTAACCCTAACCCTAACCCTAACCCTAACCCTAACCCTAACCCTAACCCTAACCCTAACCCTAACCCTAACCCTAACCCTAACCCTAACCCTAACCCTAACCCTAACCCTAACCCTAACCCTAACCCTAACCCTAACCCTAACCCTAACCCTAACCCTAACCCTAACCCTAACCCTAACCCTAACCCTAACCCTAACCCTAACCCTAACCCTAACCCTAACCCTAACCCTAACCCTAACCCTAACCCTAACCCTAACCCTAACCCTAACCCTAACCCTAACCCTAACCCTAACCCTAACCCTAACCCTAACCCTAACCCTAACCCTAACCCTAACCCTAACCCTAACCCTAACCCTAACCCTAACCCTAACCCTAACCCTAACCCTAACCCTAACCCTAACCCTAACCCTAACCCTAACCCTAACCCTAACCCTAACCCTAACCCTAACCCTAACCCTAACCCTAACCCTAACCCTAACCCTAACCCTAACCCTAACCCTAACCTCGAATTTACACAAAAACAACCTTCTACGGACGCAAAAACCTTCTACGGACGCAAAAAGTAAGCCCTAACCTCGAATTTACACAAAAACAACCTTCTACGGACGCAAAAACCTTCTACGGACGCAAAAAGTAAGCCCTAACCTCGAAAAAGTAAGCCCTAACCTCGAATTTACGCAACCACGCGCACAAACAACCTTCTACGGACGCAAAAACCTTCTACGGACGCAAAAAGTAAGCCCTAACCTCGAATTTACACAAAAACAACCTTCTACGGACGCAAAAACCTTCTACGGACGCAAAAAGTAAGCCCTAACCTCGAATTTACACAAAAACAACCTTCTACGGACGCAAAAACCTTCTACGGACGCAAAAAGTAAGCCCTAACCTCGAAAAAGTAAGCCCTAACCTCGAATTTACGCAACCACGCGCACAAACAACCTTCTACGGACGCAAAAAGTAAGCCCTAACCTCGAATTTACACAAAAACAACCTTCTACGGACGCAAAAACCTTCTACGGACGCAAAAAGTAAGCCCTAACCTCGAATTTACACAAAAACAACCTTCTACGGACGCAAAAACCTTCTACGGACGCAAAAAGTAAGCCCTAACCTCGAAAAAGTAAGCCCTAACCTCGAATTTACGCAACCACGCGCACAAACAACCTTCTACGGACGCAAAAACCTTCTACGGACGCAAAAAGTAAGCCCTAACCTCGAATTTACACACAAACAACCTTCTACGGACGCAAAAACCTTCTACGGACGCAAAAAGTAAGCCCTAACCTCGAATTTACACAAAAACAACCTTCTACGGACGCAAAAACCTTCTACGGACGCAAAAAGTAAGCCCTAACCTCGAAAAAGTAAGCCCTAACCTCGAATTTACGCAACCACGCGCACAAACAACCTTCTACGGACGCAAAAACCTTCTACGGACGCAAAAAGTAAGCCCTAACCTCGAATTTACACAAAAACAACCTTCTACGGACGCAAAAACCTTCTACGGACGCAAAAAGTAAGCCCTAACCTCGAATTTACACAAAAACAACCTTCTACGGACGCAAAAACCTTCTACGGACGCAAAAAGTAAGCCCTAACCTCGAAAAAGTAAGCCCTAACCTCGAATTTACGCAACCACGCGCACAAACAACCTTCTACGGACGCAAAAACCTTCTACGGACGCAAAAAGTAAGCCCTAACCTCGAATTTACACAAAAACAACCTTCTACGGACGCAAAAACCTTCTACGGACGCAAAAAGTAAGCCCTAACCTCGAATTTACACAAAAACAACCTTCTACGGACGCAAAAACCTTCTACGGACGCAAAAAGTAAGCCCTAACCTCGAAAAAGTAAGCCCTAACCTCGAATTTACGCAACCACGCGCACAAACAACCTTCTACGGACGCAAAAACCTTCTACGGACGCAAAAAGTAAGCCCTAACCTCGAATTTACACAACCCCGACCTCGAAAAACGTTCTACAGACGCAAAAACTATGTCCTAACCGCGAATAAACACCACCCCGACCTCGAAAAACCTTCTAGAGACGCAAAAACTATGTCCTAACCGCGAATAAACACCACCCCGACCTCGAAAAACCTTCCACGGACGCAAAAACTAATCTCTAACCGCGAATAAACACTACCCAGACCTCGAAAAACCTTCTAGAGACGCAAAAACTATGTCCTAACCGCGAATAAACACCACCCCGACCTCGAAAAACCTTCTACGGACGCAAAAACTAATCTCTAACCGCGTATAAACACCTCCCCGACCTCGAAAAACCTTCTAGAGACGCAAAAACTATGCCCTAACCACGAATAAACACCACCCCGACCTCGAAAAACCTTCTACGGACGCAAAAACTAATCTCTAACCGCGAATAAACACCACCCCGACCTCGAAAAACCTTCCACGGACGCAAAAACTAATCTCTAACCGCGAATAAACACTACACCGACCTCGAAAAACCTTCTACGGACGCGAAAACTAATCTCTAACCGCGAATAAACACCACCCCGACCTCGAAAAACTTTCTAGAGACGCAAAAACTATGTCCTAACCGCGAATAAACACCACCCCGACCTCGAAAAACCTTCTACGGACGCAAAAACTAATCTCTAACCGCGAATAAACACCTCCCCAACCTCGAAAAACCTTCTAGAGACGCAAAAACTATGTCCTAACCGCGAATAAACAACACCCCGACCTCGAAAAACCTTCTACGGACGCAAAAACTAATCTCTAACCGCGAATAAACACTACCCCGACCTCGAAAAACCTTCTAGAGACGCAAAAACTATGTCCTAACCGCGAATAAACACCACCCCGACCTCGAAAAACCTTCTACGGACGCAAAAACTATGTCCTAACCGCGAATAAACACCACCCCGACCTCGAAAAACCTTCTAGAGACGCAAAAACTATGTCCTAACCGCGAATAAACACCACCCCGACCTCGAAAAACCTTCTACGGACGCAAAAACTAATCTCTAACCGCGAATAAACACTACACCGACCTCGAAAAAGCTTCTAGAGACGCAAAAACTATGTCCTAACCGCGAATAAACACCACCCCGACCTCGAAAAACGTTCTACAGACGCAAAAACTATGTCCTAACCGCGAATAAACACCACCCCGACCTCGAAAAACGTTCTTCAGACGCAAAAACTAAGTCCTAACCGCGAATAAACACTACCCCGACCTCGAAAAACCTTCTACGGACGCAAAAACTAATCTCTAACCGCGAATAAACACTACCCCGACCTCGAGAAACATTCTAGAGACGCAAAAACAATGTCCTAACCGCGAATAAACACCACCCCGACCTCGAAAAACGTTCTACAGACGCAAAAACTATGTCCTAACCGCGAATAAACACCACCCCGACCTCGAAAAACCTTCTAGAGACGCAAAAACTATGTCCTAACCGCGAATAAACACCACCCCGACCTCGAAAAACGTTCTACAGACGCAAAAACTAAGTCCTAACCGCGAATAAACACTACCCCGACCTCGAAAAACCTTCTACGGACGCAAAAACTAATCTCTAACCGCGAATAAACACCTCCCCGACCTCGAAAAAACCGTCTAGAGACGCAAAAACTATGTCCTAACCGCGAATAAACACCACCCCGACCTCGAAAAACGTTCTACAGACGCAAAAACTAATCTCTAACCGCGAATAAACACCACCCCGACCTCGAAAAACCTTCTAGAGACGCAAAAACTATGTCCTAACCGCGAATAAACAACACCCCGACCTCGAAAACCTTCTACGGACGCAAAAACTTATCTCTAACCGCGAATAAACACTACCCCGACCTCGAAAAACCTTCTAGAGACGCAAAAACTATGTCCTAACCGCGAATAAACACCACCCCGACCTCGAAAAACCTTCTAGAGACGCAAAAACTATGTCCTAACCGCGAATAAACACCACCCCGACCTCGAAAAACCTTCTACGGACGCAAAAACTAATCTCTAACCGCGAATAAACACTACACCGACCTCGAAAAACCTTCTAGAGACGCAAAAACTATGTCCTAACCGCGAATAAACACCACCCCGACCTCGAAAAACCTTCTACGGACGCGAAAACTAATCTCTAACCGCGAATAAACACCTCCCCGACCTCGAAAAACCTTCTACGGACGCAAAAACTAATCTCTAACCGCGAATAAACACTACACCGACCTCGAAAAACCTTCTAGAGACGCAAAAACTATGTCCTAACCGCGAATAAACACCACCCCGACCTCGAGAAACCTTCTACGGACGCAAAAACTAATCTCTAACCGCGAATAAACACCACCCCGACCTCGAAAAACCTTCTAGAGACGCAAAAACTATGTCCTAACCGCGAATAAACACCACCCCGACCTCGAAAAACCTTCTAGAGACGCAAAAACTATGTCCTAACCGCGAATAAACACCACCCCGACCTCGAAAAACCTTCTACGGACGCAAAAACTAATCTCTAACCGCGAATAAACACCTCCCCGACCTCGAAAAACCTTCTAGAGACGCAAAAACTATGTCCTAACCGCGAATAAACACCACCCCGACCTCGAAAAACCTTCTACGGACGCAAAAACTAATCTCTAACCGCGAATAAACACCTCCCCGACCTCGAAAAACCTTCTACGGACGCAAAAACTAATCTCTAACCGCGAATAAACACTACACCGACCTCGAAAAACCTTCTAGAGACGCAAAAACTATGTCCTAACCGCGAATAAACATCACCCCGACCTCGAAAAACCTTCTACGGACGCAAAAACTAATCTCTAACCGCGAATAAACACTACACCGACCTCGAAAAACCTTCTAGAGACGCAAAAACTATGTCCTAACCGCGAATAAACACCACCCCGACCTCGAAAAACCTTCTACGGACGCAAAAACTAATCTCTAACCGCGAATAAACACCACCCCGACCTCGAAAAACCTTCTAGAGACGCAAAAACTATGTCCTAACCGCGAATAAACACCACCCCGACCTCGAAAAACCTTCTAGAGACGCAAAAACTATGTCCTAACCGCGAATAAACACCACCCCGACCTCGAAAAACGTTCTACAGACGCAAAAACTATGTCCTAACCGCGAATAAACACCACCCCGACCTCGAAAAACGTTCTACAGACGCAAAAACTAAGTCCTAACCGCGAATAAACACTACCCCGACCTCGAAAAACCTTCTACGGACGCAAAAACTAATCTCTAACCGCGAATAAACACCTCCCCAACCTCGAAAAACCTTCTAGAGACGCAAAAACTATGTCCTAACCGCGAATAAACACCACCCCGACCTCGAAAAACGTTCTACAGACGCAAAAACTAAGTCCTAACCGCGAATAAACACTACCCCGACCTCGAAAAACCTTCTACGGACGCAAAAACTAATCTCTAACCGCGAATAAACACCTCCCCGACCTCGAAAAACCGTCTAGAGACGCAAAAACTATGTCCTAACCGCGAATAAACACCACCCCGACCTCGAAAAACGTTCTACAGACGCAAAAACTAATCTCTAACCGCGAATAAACACCACCCCGACCTCGAAAAACCTTCTAGAGACGCAAAAACTATGTCCTAACCGCGAATAAACAACACCCCGACCTCGAAAAACCTTCTACGGACGCAAAAACTTATCTCTAACCGCGAATAAACACTACCCCGACCTCGAAAAACCTTCTAGAGACGCAAAAACTATGTCCTAACCGCGAATAAACACCACCCCGACCTCGAAAAACCTTCTAGAGACGCAAAAACTATGTCCTAACCGCGAATAAACACCACCCCGACCTCGAAAAACCTTCTACGGACGCAAAAACTAATCTCTAACCGCGAATAAACACTACCCAGACCTCGAAAAACCTTCTAGAGACGCAAAAACTATGTCCTAACCGCGAATAAACACCACCCCGACCTCGAAAAACGTTCTACAGACGCAAAAACTAAGTCCTAACCGCGAATAAACACCACCCCGACCTCGAAAAACCTTCTACGGACGCAAAAACTAATCTCTAACCGCGAATAAACACCACCCCGACCTCGAAAAACTTTCTAGAGACGCAAAAACTATGTCCTAACCGCGAATAAACACCACCCCGACCTCGAAAAACCTTCTACAGACGCAAAAACTAAGTCCTAACCGCGAATAAACACCACCCCGACCTCGAAAAACCTTCTACGGACGCAAAAACTAATCTCTAACCGCGAATAAACACTACCCCGACCTCGAAAAACCTTCTAGAGACGCAAAAACTATGTCCTAACCGCGAATAAACACCACCCCGACCTCGAAAAACCTTCTACGGACGCAAAAACTTATCTCTAACCGCGAATAAACACTACCCCGACCTCGAAAAACCTTCTAGAGACGCAAAAACTATGTCCTAACCGCGAATAAACACCACCCCGACCTCGAAAAACGTTCTACAGACGCAAAAACTAAGTCCTAACCGCGAATAAACACTACCCCGACCTCGAAAAACCTTCTACGGACGCAAAAACTAATCACTAACCGCGAATAAACACCTCCCCGACCTCGAAAAACCGTCTAGAGACGCAAAAACTATGTCGTAACCGCGAATAAACACCACCCCGACCTCGAAAAACGTTCTACAGACGCAAAAACTAATCTCTAACCGCGAATAAACACCACCCCGACCTCGAAAAACCTTCTAGAGACGCAAAAACTATGTCCTAACCGCGAATAAACAACACCCCGACCTCGAAAAACCTTCTACGGACGCAAAAACTTATCTCTAACCGCGAATAAACACTACCCCGACCTCGAAAAACCTTCTAGAGACGCAAAAACTATGTCCTAACCGCGAATAAACACCACCCCGACCTCGAAAAACCTTCTAGAGACGCAAAAACTATGTCCTAACCGCGAATAAACACCACCCCGACCTCGAAAAACCTTCTACGGACGCAAAAACTAATCTCTAACCGCGAATAAACACTACCCAGACCTCGAAAAACCTTCTAGAGACGCAAAAACTATGTCCTAACCGCGAATAAACACCACCCCGACCTCGAAAAACGTTCTACAGACGCAAAAACTAAGTCCTAACCGCGAATAAACACCACCCCGACCTCGAAAAACCTTCTACGGACGCAAAAACTAATCTCTAACCGCGAATAAACACCACCCCGACCTCGAAAATCCTTCTAGAGACGCAAAAAGTATGTCCTAACCGCGAATAAACACCACCCCGACCTCGAAAAACCTTCTACGGACGCAAAAACTAATCTCTAACCGCGAATAAACACCTCCCCGACCTCGAAAAACCTTCTACGGACGCAAAAACTAATCTCTAACCGCGAATAAACACTACACCGACCTCGAAAATCCTTCTAGAGACGCAAAAAGTATGTCCTAACCGCGAATAAACACCACCCCGACCTCGAAAAACCTTCTACGGACGCGAAAACTAATCTCTAACCGCGAATAAACACCTCCCCGACCTCGAAAAACCTTCTACGGACGCAAAAACTAATCTCTAACCGCGAATAAACACTACACCGACCTCGAAAAACCTTCTAGAGACGCAAAAACTATG
This sequence comes from Seladonia tumulorum, assembly GCA_913789895.3. Lineage (NCBI taxonomy): Eukaryota > Metazoa > Arthropoda > Insecta > Hymenoptera > Halictidae > Seladonia > Seladonia tumulorum. Next base: position 6,434,348 of record OU565282.1, on the reverse strand, counting down.
TCCTAACCGCGAATAAACACCACCCCGACCTTGAAAAACCTTCTACGGACGCAAAAACTAATCTCTAACCGCGAATAAACACTACACCGACCTCGAAAAACCTTCTAGAGACGCAAAAACTATGTCCTAACCGCGAATAAACACCACCCCGACCTCGAAAAACCTTCTACGGACGCGAAAACTAATCTCTAACCGCGAATAAACACCTCCCCGACCTCGAAAAACCTTCTACGGACGCAAAAACTAATCTCTAACCGCGAATAAACACTACACCGACCTCGAAAAACCTTCTAGAGAAGCAAAAACTATGTCCTAACCGCGAATAAACACCACCCCGACCTCGAAAAACCTTCTAGAGACGCAAAAACTATGTCCTAACCGCGAATAAACACCACCCCGACCTCGAAAAACCTTCTACGGACGCAAAAACTAATCTCTAACCGCGAATAAACACTACACCGACCTCGAAAAACCTTCTAGAGACGCAAAAACTATGTCCTAACCGCGAATAAACACCACCCCGACCTCGAAAAACCTTCTACGGACGCGAAAACTAATCTCTAACCGCGAATAAACACCTCCCCGACCTCGAAAAACCTTCTACGGACGCAAAAACTAATCTCTAACCGCGAATAAACACTACACCGACCTCGAAAAACCTTCTAGAGACGCAAAAACTATGTCCTAACCGCGAATAAACACCACCCCGACCTCGAAAAACCTTCTACGGACGCAAAAACTAATCTCTAACCGCGAATAAACACTACACCGACCTCGAAAAACCTTCTAGAGACGCAAAAACTATGTCCTAACCGCGAATAAACACCACCCCGACCTCGAAAAACCTTCTACAGACGCAAAAACTAAGTCCTAAAAGCGAATAACCAGGACCCCCGACCAAGACCCCCGTCCATGACCTCCGACCAAGACCCCCGACCAGGACCCCTGACCAGGACCCCGGACCATGACTCCCGACCACGACCCCGGACGGTTATTTCTGGTTAGGGTTGTGGTTTTTGACGCTTAGGACTATGAAAATGATTCTGGTGACGGTTATTTCTGGTTAGGGTTGTGGTTTATGACGATTAGAACTATGAAAATGATTCTGGTGACGGTTATTTCTGGTTAGGGTTGTGGTTTTTGACGATTAGGGCTATGAAAATGATCCAGGTGACGATTCCGACCATGACCTCGGACCCTAAAAAAAAAAAATGCTCCTTGCCATCATTGCAGCTGGCTTCATCAGAGGTGAAGACACTCTGATACTGGCGAGTGTCAAGGAAAACTGAACTTATATAGGGCTGCTCAATGTTCCGGAACGGTGGTCACCAGTAGATTTTAATTGTCCAGCTGAACAACATTGCTTCTCGGTCTTTTGGCTCCATGACTCTCTTAAGGGTTCTCTTTGACACACTCGCCAGTATCAGTGTGTCTTCACCTTTGATGAAGCCAGCTGCAATGATAGTAGGGGGCATCTTTTGACACGGCGTTGTTCGAGGACTCTCTTCACAACACAGGACACAAGTACAAACATTTCCATCCTAAAAAAAAGGTCGCCACCTACAAACTCTGGAATCCTAAAAGAAAAGGTCGCTACCTACAAACTCTGGAATCCTAAAAAAAAGGTCGCTACCTACAAACTCTGGAATCCTAAAAAAAAGGTCGCCACCTACAAACTCTGGAATCCTAAAAAAAAGGTCGCCACCTACAAACTCTGGAATCCTAAAAAAAAGGTCATCACGTACAAACTCTGGAATCCTAAAAAAAAGGTCATCACGTACAAACTCTGGAATCCTAAAAAAAAGGTCACACGTACAAACTCTGGAATCCTAAAAAAAAGGTCGCCACCTACAAACTCTGGAATCCTAAAAAAAAGGTCGCCACCTACAAACTCTGGAATCCTAAAAAAAAGGTCATCGCGTGCAAATACTTCGATCCTAAGGAAAAAATCTTTTTGCCGAGTTCGCAAGGGGTGGATTCACGAAAAACCCCAACACGAGCCGATTTCTGAGTACCCAAAACCATCCGAAAAAATGGAGCTCAATGAAGAAAAAAACCCCCACTTCCTTCTTGCGCGGACCCCCGATTAGATGTATTTTCAGTTATTAAGTTAGGGAAACAGACCGCGCGATAGATTTTGGCCATTGCGGAAACAGTTGTACAGCAGCGGTAGATTAAGAATTATACTTAGATTTACATTGAGTAATGGAAAAACATAGAAGTGAAAAAACTATATGAAATAACTTATAAAAAAAAAGGGTTCGAGGTTAGGGTTAGGGTTAACGTAAATGATGTTAGTGTCAACGTGAAGAAATTAAAAAAAAAACCGGGTAAACGGCAGGAGTAATTATGACTCCCTTAAGGGTGTGGAACTTCTAAGGTGTCGAACCTCTAAGACTCGTAGTCCGACATGCTCTCACTCGCACGCACAGTCTTCTCTTGAAAAAATTATTTTTCAAAGAACATTATTGTATGTATTTGGGCACATATAAATAAAAATTTGACGACGATAGGTTTAAAGGAGGGAATCAAATATTTTGTAAAAATTTCTTTATTTCTTAATGATCATGTATGTATAAAACTACCCTCTAATAGCGTTTAAATAGCCATCTGTCTGTATCGGGAATATGAAAATGTCCTTGTGATTACACTCGCGCAACCTGTCTTTCTATCGATCAATCGACTTCACGATCGTGTACTTATAAAAATAACAATTTCGTAGACCACTCATCTCTTAGAAAACAATCTAATTGTAACAATCGTACAGACACATACAGAACAATATTTTCGGTGAGATAAATTAAGCTATTCTGCCACGATCTACGATGTATTCACGGATCCACAGTTTTCAATATAAAACATTTTTCGAAATTTCTTTTTGTTCTCGGTTCAAAACACTTCAAAACCAACACCGAGTCATTACACATTGCCCATCGTTATTAAATTCAGTGCTTCAACTGGAATTTTTTATCATTATTGATATATTATTATTAGTTAATGAATTTTCATAGTCGAAGCTACATTTTGATAAGCTATACCAATAATATCTTGGATGAGCTCTTCAAATAATATGGAGGGGTTTCCTAATAGTAGAAAAATATCGCGGAGATAAATTCTAGGCACAAATACAGCAAAGAAACTAGATATATACTTCTGATGCGAGTTTTCTTACGTGTATAGTTTCCACGCATATCTGTCTATTTTCAAAGTGAATAGTTAAAATCACTTAAATAGTTAAAGTCACTTTTTGACTTGAATTTGTGATTAAAATACATTTAATTCTACAGATAAACAGCAAACTAATAACCGCTTTTATTCAAAACAGAAAACGGTTGTTCAAATACAAAACATCTTATTACGTACGTATGTTTAGTGATACGAGTTGTTTTTATTCGTGTGTCCTGAATTCACCACATCGCAGCATATCCCTCGCATATTAGAAAAGAGCCTGTATATTACAGATTTCACAGTATCGTCCAAATATTGTCATGATTAGCAAACAAATATCGATAAATTATTTCCTCTGTTATGCGATCGATTACCTTATTCTATCAAACGGAAGACAGTTTATGCTGATCGAGTTACAAATAGTTTATAAATATTATTTGTCTCCTTAATCGAATTGTAAATTAATTACGTTTTAACAAGATGTATAATTAATATTTTTATAAATTTATTTCGTGCTCTCCCGTTTAAAACGATACTAACGTATTATTCACAGTCTCGCACTTTCGATCTTCCCCATTTTTCTTTATCCATACTCTTTATACGCTCGTCGCAACAAAATATTATTCTGTATTTCTTGTTTATTTACAGTATTATTCACTTCATGGTCCCCTCAGTTTTAATCGGTGCCGTTTCATTCTTCTTTCATGTTGTTAATCAATATACGGTTGACCATGAAATTGTCAATATCCAGAATCCAATATCACGGCACGAATTAAAAATGAAGATTGAAGCTCGCCCCTAGAATCCTTTTTGTTGTAAATACTGGCTAGATCTTGTCTCCGTCGCTATTTCAATTGTGTGTCGCTGTCGCTCAATTTTCATTTAACCCATTCAATTTTTTGTCGTTAATAATGTACGTAAGAATTGTTCAGCTTGATAAAAATTTAACAGATACATTATGATATGTGCATATTTTGATCTAGTATCCTCAATAATAGATCAACACATTCCCTACCACTCATTTAAAAAAAAACTGCATTCTATTTTGAATATATTATTCGATACAATGTTTTCTTTCCATAAGCTATCAAAATAATTCATGTCTACAGTTTCTCTGTGCATTTGAATTTAATACAATCAGTTTGATTTTATCGTGTGGTATTAGATGTGTTAAACATTGTAGCTTGACTGAACTAGGAATTGAAAAAAGATTTATTGAATGGGCTAATTGAACGCAATTGTTATGCAAGTGTTCGAAATATTGTCTGTGGTCAGATTTGCGAGGATCGCTGTCTATTAACTCAAATTGGTCAGTTTTCACCGAGTCATTGAAAAGTTTCAATTCGAATTGAAACTCTCTTCCTCATCGAAAGATAACACTGTCACGAATAGTCGAAGCTTATCGAAGACTCGACAACCGCTCGTTAAAGGTCCTCGTCGATAATTAATCTTAATCAGACTGTCGATCGTTAACTCTATATAAAATATTTACAATATTTCTATTATTTTCTTATCCATCTTATTTAGACCTCTTTGCTTCTCTACGTTCCATCACAAATTTGATAAAAAGAGTTGCTTTTATTCTTGTGAAAGGATTAAAATACTAAATTTTATTAAAGGCACAAATGTTTCAGTTTTCATTTCATTTTCCTAATACTCGGCTAATTACCGTGCTAGTAATACTTCTATCGACAGAAGAATTTCACCACAAATCGTTCGTATAAAAAGCTTTCCTTTCGTCCCTTGCTCGGTGTAATAGTATTATTACTAGAGTGTGGGTCTTTATGCAAAATAAAAATTGTCTGCATCGGTTACAAGAAAAGTCAGTTACATAGAAACTGATTTATTGTCTTAATAACTTTAATAGGTTGTAAATAATATACCAGACTATTAAAGTCTTCTGATATTGCGTCTGATTTGTCTGTTACCTATTCATTTTTATCATAAATGCATAAAACCTGTAGTCCAATTATTACAATCTTTATCTCGTATTTGAAGGTGATTACAATGGCAGTATCGAAACAAAATTCTTCTTAGGGATTCTCACAGGCTACAAGGTGAAATAAGCTCAATTATTAAAGCTACTTTCCTAACTGAACGTCTAGCATTGATTCTGTTCATTCTTTAGCAATGTTTGTTCTGTATTTCTTCTACTCTTGGACACGAGTAAAGTAGTAGCCTGAAAGTTGCCAGCCTTATATCTTATAATATTCAAGTTTGCACAGGATGTTCCACTATACACAATCAACAATTGAAGTAGAATTCATTTAGGTAAGCAACAAACTCTATTTTGCCACCAAATTTTCTTTTAATTCGTTGAACACCTAGCACACAATGAAAAAAATTGAATTTTGATACAAAGAAATCTGATATAAATATGGACAATTCTATAGACTGTGAATTTTAGGCATTTATGGCAAATATGAACAAGAGGAATGCAAGATAGTAAAAGCTTCAGAAGAATTTTATTTTCAATTTACTAAAGCCATCAAAAGAAGAAATAAAGTTATTGAGTTCTAGTCTTGACAAAGTAAGTTGGTATTTTGCATAAAGATCCGCAGCCGACAGATCATGCACCGCGTGTTGTAACGTTTTCACCAACGAGTCGAAAGAGACTTGATCATTGCTTTAACAAGAAGAACGATGCGTTGATACGACGGTCTCGTTGAAGTACCAATGACGAAGGTGAGTATTCTTATTTCTAAACGGGAGACTCCAGCTCCTTCCTACCAATGATTTTCGAATGGATTCTACACATTCAAACTCGAATTCAGAAATTGCACCATTACAGAGGCAACAGGTGTCCGCGCCTGTGTGCCGTCTTAAGCATTTAACAAAATAAAGAAGATCGTCGATCACCGGTTTCAACATTTTAATTTCAACATGACAAAGAATAAACGATCTTAGTCTCCGAACGACAGAGTAATTGTATTAGGTTGGTGCAAGAATAATTGGAGTTTGTGTGTTGTTGTTCTTGAATTTTTTTTTTTTGTTTTTGTTGTTTTTGAATATATATATTTCACTTTATTTGCCAATTTCAGCTAATTATCGAGATGTTCTTCGTGAATCTGCCTTGATAATAGCTTTTAGTTCATCATTATCAATTGCAGATCCTCCGCGAGCCTCTTCATCTTCGAGACTTTTATCACTGTCATGGAATCTTTCAAAATCTGTGTTGAGTTGTATCCTTATTAATGATTACCTAACCGAACGCATTGTTAATACTGCGAGCAGTTCCTGCCGCTTTGCAATCCGAACCTGAACTTTTTCTCGATTTTCACTTTAGCAAATATAACTCAATAATAAATAGTGACGACAAAAGACAGAATACAAATCGATAGATGAAGCTTCGCACTTTTCATTGATGTACTAATATAATTCGATAGAATGTCGCTTTAGAAAAATCGCTAAAGTTTAAACAGATGAAAATCGCAGTTATTTGTGCACCAACCTAATACAATTTTACAACAAACAATTATCGCCTCGACAGAAATTATATATCCGAAAGTGTCTCCCCGATCGGCGCTCGATTCGAAAAAATCAATGTTCCAGGATATAAAATTTATTTACAAAAAAAAAAAAAGAAAACAGGAAACCGTAGCGAGTGTTCCTCGTGCGATTCAAAACAACAGACAACGCGCACGTTGTCGTCGACGTTAACGAAAAATATTCTGTCCGTCGTTGGCGCAGCGTTAGAACATTATTTACGGATAATAAAAAAAAAGATAGAGAGAGACAGAGATGTATTTGCGTGATAGATAAAAAAAAATCGTAATGTTCCGTGAACAATACGGTAGGCTAGACATTAATAACTAGTAATTATTAGATGATTAACTGCACTATAAGTAAACAATTGGTCGACTCATGTTTTTAAGTACACTTCATTACCGGGATACAAGACATCGTTCCGTGTCTCATTCTTAAGTAAGCGCAGAACAATACAAAATACTGGTTGTTTTATCATTAGAATAATCGTTAAGGGTAAAACTCTGTTATTCGTCGTTCATTGGTCGAGCCCGACCAAACCTATCTAATAAAATTTAGCATTTTTATGCCATGTGATACCTCTCGACTTTCTCTCGCACTCTCACTCGTTCGCATTCATTCTGTCTTTTGCTCGTTCTCTCTTTCTCGCACTCATTCCCTCCCTACCTCTCTATCAATCCGCCAATCTCTGTACATTGCTACTATCGTAAAATTAAATGCTCTGCATCTCTCCTTCGATTATACTTTCAGTCTCTTTTGCACAGATATATGTGCATGCTGGACATTTCGAGCATACCATAGGCCGCTTCGAAATTCGTGTTTCGTTGATGGAGCTCGACGCCCACACGTGGAAGCATTTTAATTAAAAAAAAAAATATTTATATATATATATATATATAATTATTATAATAATAAAGAACGAAATAAAAGAAAAACATCGTTCCTCATTCTCGCTTGACGCGTCAAGCCGTCCGCCTTTCTAATTAGGTCTATAAGAATGTAGTCCCTTCACCCACCACTAATGTATCATGGACTGTAAGGTTTATGGATTTTTTTTTCTAATTCTGTCCGTTTCTTGGTTATCTAACGTATCCGATTCCCTAAGCTTATGGACCCTATAAGCGTGGAATCTGAAAAGGAAAGACAAATTTGAAATTTTAGTGGCAAAATAGTTTGATGAAATTCTTTTGATGAAGTCATGTTGACACAACATATTAATATATTAATTTTGAATCGGTTAGTAGCTCTAATTAGGAGTCTCCCTAACTGTTAAAGTTTTAAAATCAAGTAAATGACAGTTTGCCTCTCACAAGAAGAGTATAGGACCTTCGGGTCATCGATTTAGTGCAAACTTTGCACACTTATAGAGTTCGTTCCTCTGTTTATAGATATGTACCATTATAGGGTCATCTTTCGAGACGTTAATAATTGAAGTTTCATTACTACCAAATATCACTATAGCTCAGCGGTAACCTGGTGAAATCGTACAAATTGATCCCATTTTACATTTGAAAATACATGAAAAATGTTTTTTTGTTGGAAATAAATTTTGAACATACAAAAAATGAGATTTGTACTCCCGACCTACGCCGCACTACTTCAACACGTTGTCATTGGAGTGAGAACGAGAATGCTTTGCACTATTGTATTTTAAGCTAGTAATCGTCAATATCTTGCAAAATTGAGTATGTGATTCTCAAGTATGTATCGAACTCTATCAGTGTGCAAAGTGTCAACTAAATCTGAGACTTGAAGGTCGTGCACTCTCCTTGTCAGTCCACCTTGTATAATGCTTTCAGCGATGTGCATAACTTACGGCTATGGTGAAGATTCAATGATCTCCTCTCAACAATTCCATCAACAAATTGAACGAGCTGCCTTCTCCTTCCGCACGTTTTGCACTTAACAATTCCTTCCCTGCCTGACACGTCCTTTGTAAGTCTGGAATTCTCAGTAATAATTCGCCAAACTTGGCAGGCATTTCTGGGAACCTTGCTATGGTGTACTGTTGCAACGCCTGAAGAGCCTTCTCCTGAGATGCCCTCACTTTCTCTGGTTCCTTCAGTTCACTTGTGTCGGAGGTTAATAGCACTATTACCTAATGGACAGTAATGTACAGTAATTATTCAATTAGGAGCACTAGTTGCATACTTATCGATGGAATCTGAAAAGATTGGATGTGCAGCGAATGCTGTATTTACTGGATAGAATATAACCCTTTTTAATTACATTAACCCTTACTACAAGTTACAGGATAGTGCTAGTACAATATTCTCTCCGTAACTGTCGAAAAGATCTCTACCATATCTGTCGAAATTGTATCCTCATCACTGGGCGGATCCTCCTTGGAACCAAACAAGCGGTAAACACGCTCGGCGACCGAGCCAGCGAGGAGTCGAGCATCGGTGAGACTCACACTAATGCAAGCGAAGCAAAAGAGATTACAGCTTTTCTGATTTTTTATTTTTTTTTTTTATGAAACCTTTACCATTGTATTCGTTTCGTTCTTCTAATTAAAATGACATCAAACACGATATAGTTACGACCATAATAACTTGTGTAATAAACGAATTTAAGAATTCGTATACTTCCGTCGTACATGTCAAGTCCGAAACTTTAGTCGCTTGCTACACAAACAAATATGATCGTAATCATATCGTGTTTGGTGTCACTTTAATAAAAAAAGAAAACCGAGACGAATATGATTGTAAAAGGTTCATTGACGAAAAAGCAAAAGCAAGAAATTTTGATTTTTTAATGTAAAAGGTTGAGCTGGCACGAATACTTTGATGTTTGGTGAACACCCGTCTTTCTTTCTTTTTCAATCGCTATCTTTTTCTACGTTTGGCACACCACGAAGAATGTAGTACCTCTTTTAGAACTGTCACTCGGCAGATCCCAGTATACGGAAAGAATACTGTAACAACATAAAGTATTGACGGTACAATGACGGAGCTATAGTATCTCAAGATACGTGTCTGTTGCCTCGTAATTCAATCTTTTCATGGTCCATTGATATATATGTATTCATTTGTACCTTCATCGCAACGTATTCGTACTGATCCACTCTGAGTCTTCTCAGATTATTGGTAAATGCAAGCATCCTCTCGATACAGGTCGCCAAGCCAAGTTGCCTCGCTTGTTCCAATGTAATCGACTTGCCGAGAGACACTCTAATTTCGCCGGGCGTGCTCATGCTGCGAAAGCAGCACGAGAAGAGCAGCAGCTCGCACCAGGAGTTGATTAAAAGGCAAATCTGGTCGTCGATCGAGATGTTCTTGAACAACGGCAGACTTTTACACCACTTCACTATCTTGTAGAGTCGATGGTCCGCGATATTGCAAAGGTTCGAGAGGAAATCGGGATGCTGAGTAGGATTGCCGTTCGTGTTGTTCCCTAACTGAGAATTGCTGTTTACAGATGGCGACCGTTGATCGTTGCCGACACTAGAAATGTTGGGACACGATCTGCCATCTCTTCTGTTATTTAAATTCCCATTCCCCGCGGTCCCATTCGAAGAACACTCTACACCTGACCCAGCATCGTTCCCCGTTCCAGATCCCACACCTCCTAACAGCATAGCTTCGTTGTTTCTGGAAACACTCCCACCCCCTGGCTGTACGCCAGACATTCGATCGTTGTCGTTGTAGTGCCACAAATGCTCCACGTCCATGATATCCTGCAGAAGCTGCGGCACTACTTGCATCTTATGCGAATGATTCGAATGATGCCTAACAGAATAATGATGTTCGCTACCAGCTGGAGCCGGACTACAATTCCCACCAGCTCCTAGTTTGTCGCCAGTGATGCCGCTGGCAGGACTACCAACCAGATTCGCTGGCAGAGTGTAGGTACATTGATAAGTGCTTCTTCCGCCCCTCGTTCGATCCTCTCTAATTGCTTCGAGTTTCATACCTGTGGAAATCAATCCGTGTCACTAAGGTCTTTATAAAGTCTTTGTTGAAACTACAAGCCTGTTATGTGCTTATAAGGTGTTACTTTTTAATAGTGAGAAGGAATATTAAAGTCATCGTTCAGTAATAAACTCAACGCTAAAGTTATCATTCGGTATTAAACTGAATGCTAAAGCTGTTATTCGGTACTAAATTTAATACTACTGCTATAATTCAGTACTAAATTCAACACTAAAGCTACCATTCGATACTAAATTTTACACTAATACTATCATTCAATACTAAATTCAATATTACAGTCTGTACAGTGAACAGTATGAGTTTTTGTAAAAATGGTTTTTAGCCGGTTCAATTTCTTTATGTAATCTTGCATGTAATCTTCTGAGCTTTTATACTCACTGGTATTATTAATTAAATGGTATTATTATTAAAAGCTACATTAATCTCAGTTTCCATGCTTAGGGACGTGCACTGATTCGCTTTTGAGCCTACTATTTATTCCAAAACGTACCCATATTGAGACATTTGTCGAACCGACATGCCGGACACTTTTTCCTGGTGGCGACGGTGACCGGACAACCGGCGCCCCTAAGGCACACATAATTCTTCCGGTTCTGGACGGTGCGTTTAAAGAATCCCTTGCACGACTCGCAGGAGAATATCCCATAGTGGAAGCCGCTGATCTTGTCTCCGCATATTGGACAGGGACTGTTGATTAATTGCTGTCTGGTAGAGATACCAGATGGAGCGGAGGGTATTCGACAGTCTTCCTGGTCGTCTCCGGTCGGGTGTGCTTCGGGAGAAAGCTCGGAACCGGGCACGGATGAGGAATAATGATGGGGAACACTGGACGAAGCCGTGGCCGGCAAGTGGAGCGGACTTCCCTGAGCAACCTGGTGTTGATGATGCTGCGGATGCCTCGGTTGTTGGACGGGAGAATGCGTAGGTGGACTGAGAGAGCCGTAGCTGTAACAGCTGCTCGAGGCGTCCGAGTTGTTTCTTGAGAGCGAATGCGACAGCGACAACGACAACGAGGAAGTCGAGTTGTTGAAGCTGTGTCGGGAGAGAGACAGCGACGAAGACGGGACTGGACTTCCTGCTCCTAGGGCAGAGTGCCGGGCTGCATGGGGACTCTGCGTCGGGGAGCTGAACACACTGTACGCGGAGTGAATCGCGGAATCTGGTGACGGCACCTGAGCAATACCATAACGTCGGGATTTATACGATCAATTTTGAATTGCAATCGAGTAAATGTAAGCAAGTCTGTCTCGGTTTACTCGCAATACCTGAGATCTCGTGTGGCTATGTTTGGTTAAGTGATGTCTCGGGTTCAACACGGGACTGTGATTCGGGGTGGAGCTGTTGTAACCGCCGAGTAGTTTTCCCACGAGAAGAGGCAAATCGCTTTGCTGTGTCTGCTCGATGTTCTCTATGTTCCGCTGTTGTTGCTGCTGCTGTTGCTGTTGCTGTTGCTGTTGCATCTGTTGACCGTGACTCAGAGATACACCTACGTCGTGGAAGGAACCTAACGTGAATCCCGGACTGGATCGGAAATCTGGCTCCGGTTTTATGGGGAATTTGTGCTCCATGGGCCCGGGACTCGAACCGCAAACCTGGACACCTTCCATCGATGTTTCCTCGTGCGTGTCCTGCAGAGAAATCAACACTTTAGGTCCATACGGTAAACTATATTATTTTTACCTAGCAACTATCTCACTTAATTGCGTGCTTAACAGCATGTTTAACAAATATGTACAAATTACTGGAATACGATAAAGTATCTTCTTACCGTTTGAAATCGTTCTTTTTAAATATTGCACAAAATTGGTTAGAAGAGCATAATTCTTCATTCTTCCTCGTGACGCAAATGGATTAATGTGTTAAAAAATGTTTTCTTTTTTTTTTATAGCCGTAAGAAGATTCTTGGAATCGTCGACACCGATTAAAATTAAGCAAAAAGTTCCATTTCGAGTCGACTACAGCATAAGACAAGCTGAATTTTTTAGCAATTTTTTTTACCTGATTCGTGATAGTATTGGAAGACATTTCTTGATCCGATAGTTCACCTTCCCACGACATGGGTCTCTCAGGCTGTTGTTGCGAGACGTCGTTTCCGTCGTAACAGCCATTCCCGTCTTCGACGTCACCGTCGCCGATTTTCTCACCGTTCCCGGACACATCTCGTTTCTTTTTTGTACGTAGATTCACGCCTCGGAAGTCAATCTTGCTTATTTCGCCGTCGCTATCCTCGGCATCGTTTTCGGCGGCGTTCTGACCGAGGATACCGACTCCAATCCCGATGCCTATGCTATGTGTGCCTGTGCTCGTCCCAATTCCCGTCGTGGACACCACGTTCGCGTTCCCGCATCCAAGAACGGACCCGCAGCTCGAGACTACTGACACCGTCACACCGTTCTGGCCGGTGAGGTACTTGCAGATACCTTTTCCTGAAATAACAGTGAACATTCTTACACCTGTACACGATCGACAACTAGAAAGCTTGAGTCTAGTACGTGCCGAGGAGTCGTTTAACCCTCCATATGCTATGCCAGAGTCATTCGTGACCTGTCGCGGTGGGATTATCGAGCTTGTGCTCGAGGGACCGTCAATATGAACAATTTTATTCCGATATAAGATTTTAAGCTTTTTATTTCGAAATAAGAAAATCGCTATCCTCTCTTCTTCTTCTTCTTCTTCTTCTTCTTCTTCGTTTAACACTTTGAGTGCCAAACCAGAACCCTAAAAAATTCCATGAAACCAAAGTAAGTTATTTGAAATGAAATAAAAATTGAAAATAATTATATGTGCGACATTGAGTAGTTCTCCAACTTTCTTGCATTTTACAGATCCCAATCAAATTTGGTACAACGAATATATTAACGTAAAAATTCATTTTAAAACTTGGACAAATAATTTCGTCACCCACATCTGGGTGACATGGTGGTCAACGTGTTAAAGTACGATGAAAGTCGGCCTCGCGAGCCATCATCTTGTATCTAAAGAAAACTGTAGTGAAATATCGCCGCGTGGGTCAGAAATGACTCCGATATAGAACTCGCAGGAGAGTACGAGGGCTAGGAGGGTACGCAATCCTGTAAGCCTAATAAAATGAAATAAATCTTACATTTTTTCGCATACAGAAATACTGCAAAATAATAAGATTTTTCTAGGGAACATTTTTTAGCAAAAGTTTTAAACTTCTGCCAACATTTTGCCAATATTATCTAGCAAACTAATCTATCTAGCTTGGCAGAAAAACTGAAGTCGTTTGGACCATTTATAAATCAATTCCACCGGTTTTTGAAGTGTGTGCAATTAATTATGAGACTGACTGTATGTTTTTCAACACAACATTATGGAGCTGTGCTCGAGTCAGCTCCTGGACGTAAAACGGTGTTACGCGAAAGGGTCTAGCAGACTAAGAATGGTCCAGCGGCCCCGGCGACAATTTTTTGTTGGTATTGTGTGGAAAACCAGGCATCGTTTCAGGCTGAAAGACAATCCCCTAAAATTTTAAGTCGCTAACCCATCGTTTAAGCATAATATGAGGATAAACCCTAAACCCTTAACTATATCATTTATTTTTCTCGGTTGTTAATTAAGATATTCAGATGGAATAAAAACGAAAATATTCGAACTTACCTCCTTCGTATAATATATTTTTTCACAATTGTGATCAAATTATTAAGGGTAGAAAAGAATAATTTAATTTTGGGGTGGGGGTGAGGGTGAGGGTTTTTTATTCCATCTGAATATTTTAATTAACAACCGAGAAAAATAAATGATATAGTTAAGGGTGTTTAGCCTCATATTATCCTTAAATGAAGGGTTAGGGACTTAAAATTTTCGGGAATTGTCTTTCAGCCTGAAACGATGCCTGGTTTTCCACACAATACCAAGAAAGAAATTGTCGCCGGGGCCGCTGGACCATTCTTATCCTCCTAGACCCTTTTGACTCCCGTATCCGAGATTGCGCAAATGACAATGAGCGTACCATCGTGTAAGTCTTGATTCGGAGGTACATTGATCGTCGTAACAGAGACGTTCTTGCCCGTCTCGGAGGTGCGGGCCGCGGTGATGGTGCACGAGTGTCCGCCGGGAGTCGAGGAACAACAGCTGGACGAGGGGGTAGCCGAAGTGGTAGTTGCCAGGGAGGAGGTAGAGGCGGTGCAGGACGCAGAGACGGAGGCGGAGCTGTCTGAAGCAGTCGAGCCAGCGGACGAGGAAGCGGAAGCGGAAGCGGACGCGGAGGAGCTCGTCTTCCAAGACTGCGAGGTAGGCCACCAGCCAGGACCTGGACCTGGACCTGGACCTGGACCTGGACCTGGACCTGGACCCGGCCCTGGGCCCTCGCTGGGCCCGTTTTGCTCCGACATCCTCAGCTGGTTACCCTGCAGTACACTCGTGACGCGACTCGGACCCTCTCGACGATTGCGAAACTCTGCGTCATCCTGAGTGGAATCTATATCCGGTTGCTGTTAACTTTCCGCCAGCTCCCGTCAACGCTCGCTCCTAGTCATTCGTCTTTGGTCCTTACAGCACACTGTCGAGTCTGCAATCAGAACATCAAACATGGGATAAATAATAGAAGCCAAATAATAACTTTACATATGCAGGCTGAGCCGGTAAGAACTACCAAAAATACTAAAATTACTCCGTACAGTGGTTACCTTGTATACAGTAAGGAGCAAAACTGAACCAATAACCACAAGTTTTGTATAAATCACTATTTATTGCTAGGAATATAGAAGAATAACAAAAAATCGACATTATATAATTGTGTTTGTCATACTTGGAAGCAACTTGAGAAATTTTTTATTATAAATTTTAGCAAGCTTTCCAGGAAACCATAAACCGTAAACCATTCGGTATTTAGAATATGATTTGTACTTAAGTAAATGGACACCGCTACACGTGTGCCACGTCGAAACTAGAAGAGCAGCGGACTTGCTATTATTTACCGTTATCGGACTTGAAAATTCTTCGATACAGCCTACCAGTTTCTGCACCCGTGATTATGATAATATCTCGATATAGAAACTGCCATACCAGACGCGATGGTTCATTTAATTTGATAGTTGAGGAAAAGGAATCGTTTCGTTTCTGGTTTACCGTTTCCTCTCATCGCATCGGCAAGGTTACGTAGCGGACTTGCTTTAGTCGCTGTCATATTTCATATATTTCCGATTCTCCTGCACAAGGTGTATCTAGTAACTGGGCCGAATTATAGCTCGGTTGTTAACGAACATGGAAGAAAATTGCAGAAGAAAGTTTCGTATGGTTTAACAAGCTGTACCATTCTGCAGTGCGGCTTTTTACGGAAGTGCATCGGCGGATCTTATAGAATGTATATTTTCACAATTGTGGATTATTGATAAAACATTGTGACGAGTTTAATCAGAAAGATTTAAATGGATATTAAAATCAAATAACACGAAATACGTATACAGTGCGTACTACAATGGAGAAAACCAAGTTTGAAAAATAAAAAATGTTCAAATTCAACGAGGCCACGGGTTATCGTTATTCGGTCGATCTAAAAATTGGCATAGATTATTTTTTAGTCTCTGTCACAATCGTAGGGGGTGTCCCGAGAGAGAAATTCGAAAATTCTTGCTCGTCAAGAGTAATCAAAGTCCACCCTAACCCTCGCTCGGTCCTCCAGCGTGTTTACCGAGCGGGATTATCAGTGGTGGGGATGAAATGGGAATGTTGACGTCTACGGTAGAGGCCTTTGCGACAGTTACGGAGATAATACTCTATTGTCGAATTTTTCTCGCGTCGCGTGACTCGCGACGGTTTTGTTCTCGATCGAGAGGAAAAACAAGGGAGTAATGAGGCTATCCGCGGTTGATAAAACAATAATCACTGCGATAAAAAGAGAGCTGCTCGCGTGACCACCGCCTGGCGACTTCTCTTTAGCGAATTGTACTGAATTGCACTTCTGAGTTCGAGATACCGTTCCGTGGTACGCGAAGTACGGTCAACCCGTCGCGTCGCGTCGCATCGCGTCGTTTGGCCGTGCTTTACAGTAAAGTCAAACGACTGTCCGCTATGCTCTATCCTTCGGTAATACACCCCGCGACAAAAAGATAGCACAGAGAGATTGCAGCAGAAACTGGAGTAACTACCAAATATTGAATTCACATTTTTTTAATATTTACTTTATATGTTTTAAATATCTAGTTTATATCCTCTGAATATTTAGCTTATATTTTTTAAACATTCAATTTATATTTCTTGTACATGTATACAATATTCAGATCCAATATTTTTCTCATATGAAAAAATGTGGCTTAAAAAATATTTTTCCAATATTTGAAAAAAATATCTATCTAATATTTTTGTGCTACTAGGGAGGGTTCTTTTTCTTTTCAATAAAAGATATCGACTTTCTCGTATTTTTCATTAAAGAAACAGAGTAGATTAATCGATTTGAATATTGTATATTTTATCATAATGGATTGTTTGAAAACGGGCCCACCTTCTTCTTTTTAATAAAATACAAACTATTTTGAATTGTTCCGAGCTGTTTTTTTTTTTTTTTTTTGTATTGAAAGTTAATTAATCTAAATGTAGATAACAAAATGTAACAATAAAATCAAGCCCGAAACTTCTATTCTTGTTCTGATTACCAATTTGCTGAAAATAAGTAAGTGTCCGGAAGTGTGCATTATACATATTACTAAAGTTTCACGACCAAAAATTTGTTTAGACCTGACACTTTGAAAATTGGAATTCTTAGCATTGTCTTGAACACTGGTGAACCGGTCCGTGGTTCCTGGGTCGCCCTGTAGACGACGACCCGCTCAAAATAGAGCCGGCGCGGCGTGTACTCTAAGGTCATCGATCCCTCTTCCGCGTCACCTGCCATGCCTACACCTTCTATCAAGGCATGAAGCTATAGTAGCATCGGGCGACAGTCCGCTAGAAAATCCGTGGTAACGGTCGTGGGGAATCCAGGATCTCCGCTGAAAATACTCAGGGATCCGGACTAATTTCGAAACGCACGACTCGCGTGTTCCGAGCGCGCGTCATCGGATTCCGATCGAGCTGGGAGAAGCGTGAAAAAATCCCCACGGAATCGATGATTCGACCGAGTTTACAGAACCGTCTGCCTCTCTCCCGACCGTGGGTTCACACGTCTCGCAACGAGAACGGAATGCCAGAGCTACATAGATATCGATGAGCTTCCCACGCTATTGGCCAGTAGAGCACCGCCGGTATCAGTTAGTTGGAGTTCCCGTTTCTAGCGAACTCGTTTCGGTTGGGGGGCCTCCATTCAGCCGATCCCGATTTTCATTGAATTTCAACTTGGTCTAATCATCGTCACGTAACCGCTCGTCCCTGGCGTCGTCTTCAAAGATCCGCGTGGTTGGTCATTGACCCTCGACTACTATTCGCCGGGTGTGATTCATTCCGACGGATCCCCTAACGGCTGGCAATGAATCACACGGGAGAAATTCGTACACGAAAATGATTCAGGAAGTCTTCTCGCTCTTCTCGACTCGACCCGAACAGACGAAAAAGAGCGATACATACGCGTGTGCATGGCGTGGCGTGGCGTGGCGTGGCGTGGCGTGGCGTGGCCTGGCTCGGCTCGGCTCGGCTCGGCTTGCCTTGCCTTGCCTTGCCATGCCGTGGCGTGGCGTGGCCGCCCGGTTAGGGTAGGGAGAAAAGACCTTGAGTCGCGTCACGTGACCACGAAGGTACACGGGAGTTGGGTAGGGCGGTTGCAGAGAGGGCCTTGACCTTACCGTCGGCGTCGCAGCCGTAGTTATAGCCACCGTCGTCGCGGCCTCTACGAATTTCGACGAGAACAGAGCCACCGGCACAGCCGTGCCACGCTCGATCTTCCTATAATTATGGCTACTCGTGACTGTCCCTGCCTGTCGCGGCTCCTCGACCGATTTGTTCGCATAAAGGTTTCCACCGATCTCTAACGTGGCTCCACCTGAACACCGTTCCCGTTAGAGGAACCCATCGCACTCTCGTAGCAGACGTCTGCTCGCGTCCCGGTTATGTCGTCCTCTGAACGCGATCAATGCCATTAACACTAGACTATTTAAGTATTAGATTGGTGCACATGAAATGTCGGATTTTTTTCTTTTTACATGCGAACGTTTGTCTCCCTGTTTTCGTTATACTTTTGTTTTTTGCATAACCTAGTTTATAGTCGTACTGTACATTCCCAGAGTCACATTTCAACAAAGGAGATTTTCTCGAAAGTGTTCCCTTTTGTTGTTTCTTTTGAATTTTGTACCGACATGAATTCAACCGATATTCGTGTAATTTTTTTGTACGAGTATAAACTTGGTAATAATGCTGCAAAAGCTGCACGCAACATAAACCAAGCGTTTGGGGAGAATACGCCGGGACGCGTCCTCGTTCGGTACCGTTTCCTATCTTCGCCCGGACCAGTTGTAAAGAAAACGCGTGAGAATCTTCGCCTTCCAACAGGAAGATCGATCGCCGTTTCCGGGGGACCGGAAGTAGACCGACCTTGCGGGACACCATCGACGCACACCAGCGGAAAGTCGGACGCGATCGAATGTTTCCTTTTGAGAAACGATATCGGTCTCCGAACGTTGTACTTGTAGGTAAGTATATGGCGGCCACTGTACATGAAACCAAGTGGAGGTTCAAGTATACATGTCCTACACTCAACCTACACCACGTACTATTATGTTTAACCGTTTCCCAACAGCTAGGACGATAAGTATGCAAACAGTACCAACTTCCATTGCGTATCATACTCTTATCAAGTTTTTGACTATGGGAGGGGTGAAACCTACTGAAATCTTGCATAGATTAATAGATCAATTTTGTTCCTCGCTGTAAGTACATACATATGTGGCTGCCGCTATGTACTGTATCTACACGAAATGTACCGGGTTCAACGTGGAATCTTTCGTTCTCTGTTTCACCTGGAGGATAGAGGCACAGGGTTTTCCTTTCACCCGGGCCAGCGCGAGTTCGAACGTACCGAAACGCGCGTTCGTTTAATATCCGTGGAACACGTAACACGGCTCTCGGATGATACTTTTACGTACATATAACATAACCATAACTGATCGAACGTATCGATCACGCGGCGGTTTTCCGTTCGGTCGATTTTCACGATGAGAATGTTCGCTCGGACGGTTAGTATACAACCGAGCGATTCGAAGAATGGGAACGACATCTAGACGAAGTAGGCGACCGGCCGAGCATTTATTAATGATTACGTAAAAATGTTCGAGAATGTTGATTTTTCATCGGTCGGACACGACAGCTTGCAAGAGGCAGCCCCGTACGTACGTGCTGATCTTGGATACTCAGCGGTCTGGTCTGGTCTGGTCTGGTCTGGTCTGGTCTGGTCTGGTCTGGTCTGGGTGTCAATTAAAATTATTATAGCCGGTCGAGGGGCATTTTTGAGCAGCAGAAGAAAACCGGTTCAGTTCTCTGTGGACCGGCTGCAACAGCCAGTTACCGTCTCGCGTACACACCAGCGCATTTTGTTTTCGCCTGCCTCAACGCGATCGCAATGGATTGGCTTGCCCAGTCGAATAAAGGTAACATTCGCGATCGAGAGAAACAGTGAATCGATAGCGCGGCGGCGCGGCGGCTGCTGTTCGTTTTAACGCGGCGCGACGCGGCGAACAAACTCCGAACGCTTCGATCTCGCATTGATCCTGAGGATAAACCGGGCGAGACCTAACGTGATCATGCATGCGATCGGAATCGGTCGAAAAACCATTAAATTATATCGTTCGAGCTGCCATCAATAATACCTGACACCACGCGTCTTAATCAACCGTCAGCGATCTCTTCGGCTCGATGCCCGTGCAGAATGAGCGGCATGTTGTGCCAGAGCTTCGAATCTGTTGTGATCAGACTGCACCGGTCTTAACACTTTGACTGCCAAACTAGAAATCTCAAGAATTCCATAAAATCAAAGCAATCCGTTTAATGAAATAAAACTTGAAAAAAAAAAAATTAAATATATGATATCGAGTAGTCCTCCAACTTTCTTGCATTTTGCAGATTCTAATCAAAGTTGGTACAATGAATATGTTAACGTAAAAATTCATTTTAAAATCCGGACAAATAATTCCGTCACCCACGTATGGGTGACATGGCACTCAACGTGTTAACGCAAAATAAAATGTTAACGCACCATTTGCAGGAAGAGGGTGTAAAACAGAAATTGATTTCATCCCTTAAAGAGGGCAGCGGCGGATCTAGGCATGGGCTTTATGGGCTCTGCAACCCAGGATCCCCTTCGCGGTTAGAAAAATAATCAAAACAGTTTCAATTAAAAACTTAAGAAAAAATAAATTATCCAAACATTTTTGGTACCTACAAGTGCAACAAATTCTTAGTTTAGAGATGACAATCCTTGAACAGTTTTGTCAATGAAGAAAGTAAACGACCAAAAATTCAATTTCCCTTGTAACGCAATCGAGAAATTTGTAATTCGTTGACATATGTTGATTATAATTAGACTGGAACAAAAATAGAATTTGAAATTAATATTGCCCAGGGGTTATAAAATTGGACACAGGGTTGAAGGCATAGATAAAAATGTTTCTTATTATTTTCTTCGCGATTACGACCAAATGCGATTTCGACCAAATGCGATTTTTTCATCAGCTAGTAAACTCCTAATTAAGAAAAAGAAAAAGAAAAAGAAAAACTCAAATTGTTTGAACTCGTAACAAAAGAGTTATTCTGTTTTAAAGAGTGTACCGGAGAATGACACCGGCATAGTATACGGCGGGTTAAAGTAAAGTTTGTGCTTTTTCATTTTCATTTGACAGGCTGAGAATTGCGAGTTGTTTTCCGTGTAATTTCAATTGTTAAATCCATCAACTATTCGACGCGTAATCTCGCTGTTATCTTCAATTCTGACTGTGGTATTTTTGTGGTACACCCTTTTCGGTATACATACTGTTGGCATTATTCAGACACCGTTACGTGACAGAGCTAGATTAGTTATTCATTTTATAGTGATCTGTATGTGTGTTCTGCGTTTATCTGTCCATTGTTGTAGACGATATTATAATGTTTGCTATGTACGTAGATGCGTTGACGGCCGTGTTACCTTTCTCTAATGTTGCTCGTGTAATGTATGTATACAGCGCGATTCAGCCAAGTATACCACCTGGCTCCTCGAACCCATACTCTTCTTTACTCATTTCTCCTAAAAAAATTGTTTTTAAAAAGAAGTTTTATAATATTTAAGTGTCTGATACTTTATGAACATTTCACATTGCATTTAGATGTATAACTCTCTTCTCTCAGAGTTAATATTCACTTCTGATTGCATCGAATGCTTGACTGTAACTGAAAATGCTGCATTGTTTCTTGCCAATCAGTTATGTGGTTAAAGTCTTAGTTCTGGGATTATTTGTTACTCTTTGAAGATAAAAGGAACTTGGTCTGATTTTTCCTTTCGATGCACGGTAATTTTTATTTTTTTTTTTTTTTTTTTCTATAATAACGGGACTTTGAAATATTAAACTTAAATGTACAAACAACGGTAAATCATTTTTTCAGGATTTTTCACGCAAGAAAAATATTCCTAATTTACTCTTCCAATCTATGGGTTCGAGGACCTCCTCGCCACGAGTGCCAGGGTTAATTAACAACTAGGCTTCGCATTTTATGCATTTATGACAAACATCGGTATTAGACGAAAAAGTTGTCAGAGTAGAGTAGTCAAAGCGTGTCGTTTTCATTTATTGTGATCGAATATACAAATGTGTTAATCGTGATAGAGCTTATTTCGAGCATTACTTGCATTAAAAATGTAAATGCAATCTCTTGCATTAAAATTTATGGAGAATATCTCGGTAACTATTAGATTTTTCATCCCGTACATCCTTATTATTCTTTTATTCAAGATTTAATCCTTACATCATCCACGAGATTCAAATTTATCTTTTACAATAAACAAAAAAAAAACTCAAAGTGCCTTTTCTCGATAGAATAGCAAATCAGAAAAAATTAATTATTGCATGCTACTCTTGAAATTTGAAAATATGTTCATATACCAAACAGTGTTGTACAAGTATTTAATTTACGTGGGACATTTAACTGAATCACTCTGTACGTCGGATTGGCTTCGCGCGGCCAAGTCAAATGGTGTGGAATCTTTGCTTTCACTATTACCTAGTCCGGAGTTCTCGTCACGAAAGTATTTTCGTAACGATCCGACTTGCCTACGGTGAAATGCGCGTGTGTCTACAACTTCTCCCCTTCCTTCTCCGTGGCTTATCAGAATTTTTTTCTTTACACGCGATAGGGTAAAGTTTCCTGCGTTTCGTCATTTTTCTCCGTTTAGTATCATCGTTGCATCGTCTCAAGCTTTCAACTCGGTATTTTGAAAATGTGTTGGAGACGTTGATCAAACTGCAACCTCCCATCTTTATTTCCTAACATTTTTCATTAAGGGTGGAGTCGCTAATCATTGTCAGCAAGGACATGCCTATTATAAATGTATAGACAGGTACATATACTTCAGGGAAATTACAATAACATGTCCGTAGATATTAAGCCGAAATAAATCATTTTTTATCGTTATTTTTAGTTTAAGATTATTAACTAATTTACGAGTAAATCGATTGAGTAAATCTTGTGTACTATTTAATACATACAGTACTAGAATTTAAATAAGCCAATTCTTTAATGTGAATCCTCTCCAGTATATATGTATGTACATACCCTTCGTGGACAAGAATTACTATCCGAATACGTGAAAACAGTTGAATCTAAAGCGATCCATACGCGATATGATTTATTGTACACATCACTGAAGATTTAATCTATCGCTATAGCTAGATAACCGTTCTATTATTGGAACACTCATTAGACATAGCTCGTAGATTATTTAGCCCGATTTTCTACACAAAGGCCTTTAGAATAACTCGCCCCCGTATTCCGGATCGGAGCCTTGGATTAAGCGATTTTCCAGCGATATGTTAGAATGTACCCATGAAATATTTCTTCCAGAGTCGATACAGGATCGTACGCAAGCGAGTCCGCGCGAGCGTGCATAGATTCTTTTCCATGAACACTCGCAACGTTCTATTACCCTGACGATATCCTGAATACGCACGCCAAGTCCGATTGGTTTTTCTGTTCCGAAGGACCATCGGTGCAACCGCTTCAGATTAATCACTTTAATTGTTTCGCGGCAAGTAGCGCAATACAAATGACCACGGTCCGACTGTGTTCGTTGATGTACATACTCGTGTGTTTATTCTCGACGCGTTTACACGCTCATAGTCTCATAGATGACGGCACACGTTGGCACACACTTTAAATCAGAATACCTTTCTTATAAGCGGACCGAACGACTTCAACTTTTCTGTAATGAAAAGTGTAATGAAAATTTCGGAAAAACTACGTTTGGTCTGAATTACGAAAAAAATAGTGCAAACGTGTGTAGTATTAACAATTACATTTGCCGACATTTCGATGAATAAGAATTAACTCGGGTAGCTCATTTTTCAGCAAGATGCCCATCACAAGCATCCAATTTATTTTGTTTGAGGGAAAAATAATTTAAAAATTCGAGCAGCCCCTGAAAGTGATATGAGCATATTCTCTTATGTGCTCGTACTAGGAACGAAACGCTTTAGAACACTTCGAAATTGAAGGCTCAACATTTTGTGAAGAATGTTTTCATAATTTCAGTGTAACTCCCTGTAGTTTTGGAAACCACTATGCTCTGATTTCGCTGAAATTCTGAAACTATCACATTTATAGTATCATGTATCACATTTATAGTGACGGTGGTTATTTATAATGTCGTCGGCGCGTTTACCACGCAAGAAATTAATTGTAAATACCTGCGTGGATGTTTGCGATGACAAAGATCAACCGGTTATCAAGATGGATCCCGTAGATCGAGAATTCGTGTTGTAACCGGGCACGGTAAATTCAGATAAACGTCGAGTTTCGAAAAGGCGAACGAGAGGCAGAAGAAAAGAAGAAGATCGGCATTGAGTAGTAACGAACGATCGAGGAACGGCCGCATACGTCGAGAAAGGTTCATCAATATTCATAAGTCGCACTAGGCCTATCCGCGTCTCAAGGATTCAAGGAGTTTCCAGCAAGCACTCATTCTCTCCCCGTCTCTCTCTCTCTCTCTCTCTCTCTCTCTCTCTCTCTCTTTCGTCCTTTTTTCTCTTTTTTCATCCAGGGTGTGGGACTGCACATAACACGGTCAGAGACATTCGCGCGACTTGCAATTCTCCGCGTAATGTGCACATGTGCTCACCTAGTTATTTACGTTGCATTCTACATGCACATTGTCGTATCGCGTTAGCGTTTTCCTTTTACCAGCTATTCGACGCGAGCTGCACCGATGCAACATTGCATTCGACCAACTTATCCTATCGGGTTTGATTTAAGGCTAGTAGTGAAATATGACATTTTCCACGGACAATACACCGTTCGTTCTCATTATATAAGTACTGCCAACTAAATCACGCTGCATCGACGTGCAATATTCTCGAACGGTTCAATTTGATTTATTTATTCGACAGAAATATTCACTTGGAAACTGATTCTGATCTATTAGAATTGTTTAGATATTGTTCTTAATTTCCAAGTTCCTTCGAAAGTATTACGGTGTTCATTTCATCTTTAAATTTATTTTACTAATGTTGTTACAATTGTATCGTATAATATGCTCCAATTACATATAATAACGAGCGTGCTGTATCTAATTCACGCTCTTTAATTCTGTGGAATTAATATGAAAGTGATTTCATTTTGTGAGCAAGCTCGCATATGATGAAATGATTAAATCAATTTGTATGTTCTACGTAACACAAAGCAACGTAACGTTTCTGTGTTTTGGGTAACTTGGAAATTTTTGTAAACATGTATTGCCAATATTAATATATTAGCAAAACCAACATTATTTGTGTAGTCTTAAAAGTTTTGTTTCTGGATATTATTGGTTGAAAAATAAAAGTAATATTTTCGAGGGACACTTGGAAAAATATTTGACACTATTTTTTTAAGGTGTGATAACAATCTGCAAAGCAGAGAGCTAAAACATATTTTTAAGGTATCCCAGAATTCAGATTGAATTTAGAGTGTATAGTTTCGAATTAGGAATTTACAAGCACAAGGAAACCTACGAAAAATTCATTTGTTTAAACGGTATGTTCAGAATTTGTAAATATTGTTTGCCACATTTCTTACTAATAAGTTATTAGTAGTAACCTACTCCATTCTTACGTAAACTCATACGTGTGATTTATGAACCCAGAATAGACGATGTGCATTTTCGAAATGTTGTTTCTTGCTATCATAACATTAATTATTAAATGCATAATGTTCTCCCAATAATCCGTTTTCGTTTTTATGCTGCAGGTAACACGAATTTTTTGTTTTGAACTGTAAAACACTCTTTTATATATCGTTACTCGTTTCTTTGACAGTCAAAGGAGTTGTTATGGGCATTAGTGCGACGTAATTTCACGACTATAAGACGATAAGCATACATACATGTATTTCCGTCGAGTTTACGAGATTAATTGAAACGATTCTCCGAGAAGGATTTATACAAATACTACGACACTCGTATACATTTGAAATTTGTGTTATATGTTGTAGATTACTTGTTTACATTTAATGTTTTATATTTGTAATGTAACTATTTTAACAAATATTATAGTATCATTAAATGACAATAGTTTTATGCGCAATAAACTTATTATCTATTGTGAGAATAAAAAGTCCTATTTCCAAATAGTCCTATTTCCAAGATTGTCTATTCGAATAAGAGAACACGTGACTATTTCAAAAAACATATGGACAAATATAATAATATATTATGTCGACTATGACTTTTCAAATAATTAATTTGCATAACGCGCAAGTCTGGTTCGCAGTACGCGTGTGGAGGAAGACTGTTTTAAAGTTCGCGCCAATTTCGGTACACGGTCTGCACAGTCGAGGAACGTTTGTTCATTCCTCTACGTAGCCAGGGACGGAGAGCGTGTTTGCATGTACGCACGATCGGGCCCGTGCATGCACGTGTAATGTATACATTCTGCGGTCGTGATAAGATCGAGAAGAAGCTTGCGCAATCTCGAGTAGCGATTACCACGGAAGGCAGTGTCGCGGACAGACGGACAGACGGACAGACCCGTCGCCGCCGCTGCCAACAGCTTTTACTTGCGTGTTGCCCCCAGTCCCAGCGCACTAACAAGGGGAGTGCCAAGGTGTGGAGATCGCTTTTCGAATGACACTAGGTACAACTTCTACTCGGAGTCGCCAGATCAAGACTTGTCCCCTTGTGCCTCCATTCCAATTTTCCCTTCTACCGCGCTGTTCCCCAAGTTTCCGACACGTTTCGTCTCTGTCGCGCATACCCCGGTACTGGCAGAGAGGGGGTAACTTTGTCCCCTCGATTCTTGCTCCCTCCCCTCGTTTGGCGATACTAACTCATTCAGAGTCGCCAGATCAAGACTTATCCCTCCCATTCTAATTTCCCCTCCGCCCTTTTCCACCGCGGCCCGGTCACGTGCGTACTCCAGTACCGGCAGAGAGAGAGAGGGTAACTTTTTACCCTCGATTCGTGCTCCCTCCCCTCATCTGGCGATACTGCAGTTGCACTATGTATATAATGTTACAAAACATTTCGTGCCACGCTCGTCAGAATAGCTTTTCGTTTTTGAGAAATTCTACTCGAAAGTATGTATCGCATGGTCACTCGATTACAAGACAGATGATAACAGAAAGCGATGGTAGCTCTGTGGTGACAACGTGTACGACTACGATACTGTAGCCTCGGCGTTCGAATTTTTCAACGACTCTGCTTGCTTTTTCTGCTTTTTTTCAATGTGTACCTTTAGCGAGTTTAAACTTTACCTCAAGAAACCAAAATTTTTTTTGTTATTATTTTTTTAATAACTTTCACTTCTGTTTAAAGTCTTCGTCACGAGCATACGTTTTATTAGTAATTCTTTCATTATAATGTGGGGTGTAAATAAATACGTTAGCATTAGGATACGAGCGTCTAGGTTTAAGTACTTTATAGCCTGATCATTTGGGACACAGATGGTTCGCAGGCGAGCGGCGATGGCCTGCAGAACCGTGTCCCAAACCGTGGCGGAAAAACCGTTGCGTTTATGACTCAGGTATATCGCGGGAGAGAAGGAAAAGAACGATGGGCACCGAGACCCTTGATGAAGGGAAAACGCGGAGAGTGTGGTTCCGAAAGCCAAAGCGAGCAGATCGAACTGCACAGTGTAGAGCAGCGTAGCACAGTGTAGAACAGCGTGGTACAGTGTAGAACAGCGTGGTACAGAGTAGAACAGCGTGGCACCGAGTAGGCTTGTTTGATATAGTTGATATAGTTTAGTTTAGCTTAGTTTAGTTTAGTACCTTTAGTTCTTAATAAACTATAGTTTTCTTTGTTCATCTTACATACGAACTTGATTTCCACCTAAAACTTCCAATCCCACAATCTTTTGGGGGCTCGGCCGAGATTGAGTGAGCAGTGAAATCAAGCAGTCTAAGTGTAGGAGAGAAAACTATAAGAACTGAGTGATCGTGCGGACTATTTAAAACAGAAAACTGCGTAGTAGAAACCTGTGTAGTACAAACTCGTGAAAATTATCAAGTGTGCAGTGTACGTAACGCGATGAATACCGCGCGGAGTGAATTTACAGTGACGGAACTGAAAGTCATTTTAAAAGCGAAAGGTTTGAGCACGATCGGTGTGAAACAGGAGTTGATAAACAGACTTATGGAGGACGATCCGACAGGCTCGTGGACAAACGAATACGAGAGCATTATCGTGTGTAAAAATCCGGAAGTGAACGAAACGGGTAACAAGAAAGTTCTGGGTTCGCCAGGCTCCTCAGCCGACATCAGAGAGATGGAGGTCCTCAGGAAAGAGAAAGAGCTTGCGGAGCGCATGGCACTGCTTGCGGAGCGCGAGGTAGAGTTGCTAAAGCGAGAAGTAGAGATGATCCGCGAAATGCAGAGACTGAGCACCGAGGACACACCACGAAATACAGCGGGGCATCCAGGTCGGCATGGTCCGGTGATAGTGAACGAAGCAATGAAGGCGATGCTGAATTACTTCGACGGAAACGGTGAAACGTTCGATGCATGGGAGAGGCAATTGACGTTACTACGAGAAACATACGGGCTAGACGACAACACGACAAAATTATTAGCGGTGTCGCGTCTGAAAAATCAGGCACTTGAATGGTTTCATTCGAAGCCAGAGCACGTCGGAATGCGTGCTAACGATCTAGTAAAGGGATTAAAGGACATTTTCGGTGACAGACAGAACCGGATAGCAGCGCGCAGAGAATTCGAGAGTCGGATATGGAAAAAGGAGGAGATGTTTGCCGAGTATTTCCACCGGAAAACAATTCTGGCAAACCGAATTCGAATTGATGAGGAAGAATTCATCGAATATTTAATCGACGGAATACCAGACCACCCGCTGAGAAATCATGCAAAATTGCAAAAATTCAAATCGAGGGCATCGCTGTTGGAGGCGTTTAAGGGAGTTGTTTTGACCCCCAATACATATAGAGGTGCGAGGTACAACATGGATGTACCAGAGCAGAATTGGCGGAGAAATACTGGGGTGCAACGCGCCGAAATGGGAGTGCAGCGGCATGACAGTGGGGTGCAACGTGGAGGTACGGCGATGGGGCGAGCTACTTTTGGGCCCCGCCGATGGGATGAGATCCAGCGACAGGACAACGTGCCCCGACGACGAGATGACGGGATTCAGCGACGCGATGACGGCGGTCAGCGACAAGCCTACGTGGTACAGCGACGGGACGACGGGATGCAGCGACGCAACGAAGAGTATCAGCGACAAGAAGTGCGAGATACAACGCCAGGAAGGTGTTACAATTGCGGGGGCCGAGATCATTATTTCTACGACTGTCCATTGAGAAGCAGAGGGTCAAAGTGTTTCGAGTGCAGAGAATTCGGACACGTTGCGGCGAACTGCCCGATAAAGAAGACACCAGCAACCGAAGAAAGCCTGGCCGTGCGACAGACACCACAAAATAAGCATTATAAAAACGTATTTATTTGCGAGCGTGAGGTGAGCGCATTGATTGACACCGGCAGCGATGTATGTTTGATGCGGTACGATCAATATAATAAGCTTAAACCTATGGTACCTGCGTTGAGGGATAGCGACGTTTATTTTTGCGGTATAGGCTCGAGTACGAATAAAGCGGTCGGCGAATTTAATACAGAAGCGCGAATAGACGGGGACACCTATCCGATAATGATTCGCGTAATACCAGATCGGTTAATGGCACACGGATTCCTGATGGGAACGGACTTTTTGGATGGGGTAGAATTAACTATTAAACAAGGGCAAATCATTATTCGCAAGATAGAAAATAAGAGCATTCCGCAAATTGCCGAGATTAACTTAGAATACGAGGTTAACGGGGTAGACGCGTCTTACATTACAGACACTAAACATAAACAAATTTATGCACGGTTTAAGGAACCTCATGGATTTATAAATGGAGCACGCAATGTTTATGAGAGAGCTATTAATTTTTATGGAGACGAAAGCTTGGACGAAAAATTGTTTATTGGGTCTGCGAAGTTTGAGGTAGGTCAAAGAGAACATGATCGAGCCACAGTAATTTACAAATACGCATTAGATCATATTTCAAAAGAGAAGACACAAGAAATTTATAAAGCATATAAATATGGAGATCGTTCAGGTATCGAGGACGTGATAGTAAGCAAAAGAAAATATCAATATGAGCAAGAAGTAAAAGAAAATCCTTCCAATTATGATGCTTGGTTTGACTATTTGAGATTAGTGGAATCTGAAGGAAATGTAGATAGTGTAGATAACGTTGTTTTAGCAAGAAAAATTTTTGAACGCGGAAATGACGCCCTTCGATCAAACGGAGATAAAGAAAGTAGGGCACTACTATTAGAAGCCTGGAGAGATTTTGAAAACGAGAAAGGAGATAACGAAACTCGAACTAAAATTATGAAAAAAATGCCCCGAAGAATTAAACGTAGACGACGTATTGTGGGAAAAGACGGGAATGACGATGGCTGGGAAGAAATATTCGATTTTGTTTTCCCAGAAGATGAGTCACAAAGACCTAATCTTAAATTACTTGCATTTGCTAAGGTCAAGAATAAAGCACCTCCTGAAATTCAAATAACAGCAGAGCAGCTTTTACGGGAGGCTAAAGAGAGAGATTTTGAGATTTTACCTCCGCCACCGAAACAAAAAACTGATCCTCATGAGTTAGCTGATTTTCAACACAGAAAACGCAAAGCTTTCGAAGATAATATCCGTAAAAATCGTATGGTAGTTTCAAATTGGATAAAATATGCTCAGTGGGAAGAAAGTCAAAAACAAATACAAAGAGCAAGATCTATATATGAGCGAACTCTAGATGTTAATCATAGAAATATTACATTATGGCTAAAGTATACAGAGATGGACAATGCGATATCTGAGGTCAGATATTCCTGCAGGATGGCCGAGTGTGGGGTGTAAATAAATACGTTAGCATTAGGATACGAGCGTCTAGGTTTAAGTACTTTATAGCCTGATCATTTGGGACACAGATGGTTCGCAGGCGAGCGGCGATGGCCTGCAGAACCGTGTCCCAAACCGTGGCGGAAAAACCGTTGCGTTTATGACTCAGGTATATCGCGGGAGAGAAGGAAAAGAACGATGGGCACCGAGACCCTTGATGAAGGGAAAACGCGGAGAGTGTGGTTCCGAAAGCCAAAGCGAGCAGATCGAACTGCACAGTGTAGAGCAGCGTAGCACAGTGTAGAACAGCGTGGTACAGTGTAGAACAGCGTGGTACAGAGTAGAACAGCGTGGCACCGAGTAGGCTTGTTTGATATAGTTGATATAGTTTAGTTTAGCTTAGTTTAGTTTAGTACCTTTAGTTCTTAATAAACTATAGTTTTCTTTGTTCATCTTACATACGAACTTGATTTCCACCTAAAACTTCCAATCCCACAATAAGTACACGATATACGCGATATTATCGATGACATCAGATTTTATCAACGAGTGACCAAGATTAAGTAATCGTAATCACGTATTAACGATAGTAACGCTACTATCCTTAACAGTAACCTCTGGCTCTACCTCGATTAAGATACCGTAAAAGAGTAACTACTGCGAATGTAGAATAACACAGGTTACGGAACGTTGTGTACGGTATTAAAAAATAGAGGAAAGAATTACATCGAGAAGAGTATTCTTTCTTAAAGAGTATTATTAAAAAGTCTCGTAGTCCCGGTTATACAGTGGATACATTTACCGACATATCGGCCATTAAAATGGGAAAACTATCGGCGATAAAACCCGGCTGTTATCAATCGAAGGTGACTAAAATTCTAGTCTGACGAATCACCGACTCATTTAAACGTTAATCAGTTCGCTGCAGTCTCGTATCGGTAATGAGTATCAGGCTTCAATGTCGCGTTAATCGACGCGTTATTACTCGTTGTGTACACATACACGTATACCGCTATAGGCTAACGCCCCATCCATTCGATCCCGTTTCCTTTTTTCTGTAACAGTCAGCCTCGAGCGAGCGATTTTCTCGAGCGCCTCCACCTCTTCAATCTATTTTTCTCCCTCTCCGTTAACCGCGCTTTTTATTTCTCTTTCTCGAGCCAACTTCTACCCCCACCCCCCGCCTCTCTCTCCGTCGTCGTCCGTCTATCTCTCTCTCCTACTTTATCACTCGTGCTCTGTCTCGAGAGGTTTTCGCGCTTTCTTTCCTCGATTATAAAACGGTTACGCTGGAAGCGTCGGTGTGTCGCGCTTACAACGGATTTAACCGGCATGCATCCCAGGTAGAATACGTCGCGTAGACTTGCTCGGTTTGAAGTTCCTTGATCGAAGATAACGCGTCTACGAGCTAGATTCCACGTTCGACCTTCGATTCGATAACGCTAGGATAACGTTTCGACGAGAATGCACTTATCGCCCGTGGCGATTAGGTTCAGGGCAGCTGGAAATTTGCGCGAACATCGGTAAAAATATTGTATTGTCGAGGGGTTCCACCGATCGATCGGCACCTACAGTCACGGTGAAAATCGTACGTGATACATATTTTAACCGAGTTTAGGGAAAAGATTTCGACAAAATTCAATTACCAACTTCTAGTTCAACATATTGTCATGTTCCATGCAAAAAATAGAAATTATTTTTTACTACCGAAAATTCATTGAAACTAAGAAGCGACGGAAGTGAACTTCGCGTAAATAATTGTACATTTGAATTTCCCGTGATTATTTGAATGTGTCGTTTGTGTTCGTTTCAATCTTTTGTTGGTAATTCCAAATGAAAGTGCTCCAACAATTGAAGCGGACTGGGATTATTTTTCTGCCCACTATACTGACCCGACTATGCTTACTCTACTTCATAGTCCAAAATTTAGAATTTACAGATGGAATTATGGACAATGTGTTTATTTAAGCATTTTAGAATTTGAAAGACAGTGCACACAAATTAGGAATATTGAACTTATTTATGTTTTATGGAACGAACCTAAGCATAAGTCTAGAGTGGCACAAGCATGACTATTGTATAATTGCCCCACTGTGACTCAAACACCGCCGCAATCAGCGGATTTAAATATGTATAATAAAGAACGTTTGGCAGAAATTGAAAATAAAATCGATGGCGAGGCTGGGTCAGGAATTATTCGAACTATAAAAATGTAAGTGTAAACTACGGTGAAACAGGTTCGTATTCGGTATAAATACGAGTACAATGGCCTGTCGTGGATCGGCAATGATCCTAGTTGCCCGTTTTGTCTGATTTTCAAACATTCCACCACCTGACGGTTAATTCGTAAGACTATAAAATCGTCGAAAACTCTGCACGTTGGAGCGTAAAAGAGCGAAGAACAGAGGGGGAAGAAGGTAGGCCAGGGCGGTGGTTGTTTGACCGAGACGATAACTCGTCTTCGTGACTTAACGGGTTCACTTGGAACGCGAAACCGTCCATATGCAGCCGCCGCGTCGCGTCGCGCCGCGCCGGATAGAGGAGAAAGAAGTCGGTGGTGTGCGCGCGGGATCGAAGAAAATCTCCGGGCGCAAGAATCTCGCGTTGAGGAGCACTGATCTGCAGTGTATATCGTGTATTAGTCTGGATATGGTGGGGATGGTGGTGAAGGGTGCCGGAGGAGGACGCGGAGGGGCTCAAGGCCGGTCACGCTGTCAAGCAAGAAAGCCTGCGCGCCGAAATATCAACATGACTGTCCAACTCGGTTAGCCTCCGTTTGCTGCTCCGATTACCTCTCCACGTTCTTGAACGCGCGCGTCTATGCATCTCCCGTCTGTCCCGCGTCTACGGTGAAATTTGTAGAATCATGAGAAAAACCCCGGGAAACGATCTCTTTATTCGCGGATGACAGCAAAGTGGATAGTCGAACGATTTAGAAAGAGCAGATAGGTTGGGAGGAGTGGGAGAAATAGAAAGAGTGCGAGAGAGAAAGAGAGCGGGGGAGAGAGAGAGAGAGAGAGAGAGAGAGAGAAAGAGAGAAGATGGTAAAGTTTCGGACAGGTGGTAAAGGCGCAGAGGGTGACTGCTGATAGTCTGTGACTCTGGTTATCGGGGAAGGTTACGAAACTCGTTACCACGAGAAAGGCTGCGACACGGTCTCGCAGGACAGAAGCGGAATACTTGGGTCGATGTGTGAGAGATCGAGCGTGAGCGAGTACCTCCGCGGCCGGGAACGAGAACGAGAAAGAGAAAGAAAAAAGAAGAAGAAGAAGAAGGATACGCTGAGACAAAAGGGAGAGACGCCGAAAGCGGAGAAAGAATCGGACCGATCGCGGATCGAGCGGGTTCACCGAACGCCGCGAAATTCTTGGACGGGTCTGGTTTATCGCGGCATTAGGGAACCAGTCGCGCTGATAAAGCAGAGAACGGTTTTCTATCGGCGAGAAATTCGTTCAGTGAAAAACGAGTAAAAAAACGGAGCGACGGAGACGGGGACCGAGAGCGAGAAGCGGTAGACGAAGAGAAAAGAGAGAGAGGGGGGGGGGAGACAGTGAGACAGAGAGAGAGAGAGAAAGAGAAAGAGAGGGTGAGAGAGAAGGGTGAAAGGATGAAAGGAATGGAATGGAATGGAATGGAAAGGAAAGGGGACGGACGAGGAAAAGGAGGAGCGAGCGCGTCGAGGGGTCATCGGGAAACATAACCTCTGAACGCTCGACGTTCGACTGCCTCGAGAGACACAGGGACGTTTTTCGACGTTCACCTCGTTTCCGCTGTTATGCTTCCGCGTGTAGCCTGCCAGCCTTACCTTATGCTCGTCGTTCGTGTAGCGATGGCCCGCGTTCTCGACACTTATCCGATCGTTTCGCGTTCGAGCGCAGCGTCCGAGACACGACGACACTCCTGACAGTTTTCCACGATGATGCGTGTCGGCGATAGTTTTTTCATTGGTACACGAAGCCCAGCCGGACAGCCCGGATCACAACACTACCGACACTGAATACGCGACACTTCGGCAGACTCGTGATCGGGCGTCTTCGGACGAAGTAACAGGCACCCGAAAGAGCATGGCACACCTTCGCGTCACGTTACAACGAGTTACAACAAGCCACGGGCAGCTACAGGCACGGGCTACCTCGGACTCTCTGTCTCCGTCTCCGTCTCCGTCTCCGTCTCCGTCTCCGCTGTTGACTGGTGGCTACCTCACACCACAACCTCGTCTCGTACCTGTGTCTCTCTTTCTCTCTTTTTCTCTTTCTACGCTCGTGCACGGAGCCACTGCCGATAGTACAGTGCATCGCCACCAGATGGTCCATCCTGTCGTGCTTCCACTCAGTCTCTACATATATGTATACATTGCCACTCTTCAAGATTTCGCGCACCCTTCGCTATTTAAAAAACCCTCCTTTCTAGACCTTCGTCATTTTTTTCCTGACCCACAGTCGGGCACATTTTCATAAAATACCTGGAATTAGCTCGAAAATTTTCATGTCATAGAACAGATTAGTGGGCCGCACTAGCTACTAGAATGGCCAGGAACAAACTTGGGAATTTTGCGTAACATGTCGATTCTGTTAAGGGTACGAATAAGTAATGCTGTTTCTTGATAAACATCTACAATTCCGTTTTGCTTAACATTCGGTACAGA
The DNA here is from genome assembly GCA_913789895.3 of Seladonia tumulorum. NCBI lineage: Eukaryota > Metazoa > Arthropoda > Insecta > Hymenoptera > Halictidae > Seladonia > Seladonia tumulorum. Next base: position 6,398,623 of record OU565282.1, on the reverse strand, counting down.
TTTATTAGCTACAGATTAATTTCACAATAAGCACACTACGAACTAAATGTTAATAAATTCGGTGGGATGTAGTTTATGAATAATGTAGCACTGTTTAATTAATCGGTAAAGACGAAATTACTTATGGGTACTAGGGGTATCTATTAGGATACATATATGTATGCGTATATAAATTTTTCGTATGGTAAAATATTTTCATTGAAAAAATGCCGGCCCCCTGAAAATCAAAAACAGATCTTTTCGCAAAATAAGTTAATTGAGATACGCTGAAAAGAGGACACATACTTATATCCGATCCCATTTGTTAAATAAATAATAGTTAAGTTCACGTTACTTGGAACAAGATCTTGCCAATTAAGTATGGATTTTTTTCACTACTATGCTACCTCTGAACATAATATTCGATTTTATTTATATTGGACTAGGATAAGTACCTTCTTTGGTGTGGTCAGGTATATCGAAATTTTTCCATTATTACATTTGGGAGATGTTGAGATGAACTCACAATTTCGCTGCAGCAACTTGCAACTGTAAACGTGAGACAAGTTTTTGTTTTAGGAAGTAATTTTGTAACAAGTCGAAGAAAGTTGTCCAACGTGTTGAGAAAAGATAAGTAAATTTTGAAAGTCTGCTTAAGGGTTAAGCGTCCGAAGGGAAGGGGATCGATGATGTTTTCCATCAGCTACAGTTACACATGAATGGAACGGTACTAAATTTTAAGGTTGCCCGTTTTCACACGAAACGGGTCGACATTAATGAACTTCTCAGGGAAATAGACAGTGAAAGAAACGAGAGTAAAACGTTCGCGTAGCAAGGCTTGGTTCGTAGTAGCATAAAGTCAGGTAAACGTAAATCATCATGGTTCAATGCTCGAGGCTGACCGGGGTCGCCGAAGCATTTTGCTTCAGCCCCGCTTGACAGCGATTGGCATTTATAATTCCCGGCAATGTAGCAAAAAAAGTCGCGGAATGCGTTTGATTCGAACCCGTTTGAACGCGTTTCAGGAAACGTGATTTAGTCCTTTCCACCGTGACGATCATATCGATTAGATCGTTCTTGTCGAGTGATTCGAACTATTGCGATTGCATTTTTCTTTTTTTTTTCGAACGGGCTCGCGCCGTGGGAAATCGACGAAAATAACGATCAACGAATGTTATTCCGTTTTCTACGATTAATCGCGAACATTTCTGAACAAACGGAGCTGCTAGAAGTGACAAAACTCGCAAAAAAAAAGAAAAGAAAAAAAAAAGAAAATAAAAGTACCTGAGGGTATATACCGGTGGCTACTCGAAAGGATCGTTCGATCTTTTCAAATTCACCGTTTCGCAATGACGGTGAACAGGCATTTCCGTCGGAATGTTCCTCCTTTATTTCCACCAGACACACAAATGTAGAAACGGAACAATGCGTAACGTGTGACACGGTAACTCGGGTGAATGGTCGAACGACGGACGCGTTCAACAGCAGAAACGTTGATCATTGATTGGCGTACATTTTATTAATCACATTTTATATGTACATGTGGACATATTGTGTGTATGCACGTACGTAAGGCGGTTGTCAGAGTAATGTGAGTAGACGAAACCACAATTAGTCACAATTCTTTTAAAAATAACATGCGCGACACAGCCGGGGACAGACGGAGTCTTGAAAAAGTGAATGGACCCGTTCTTCCCCGTTAGTTTCTATCAACGTTTAATAATCGTTTAATAATAATCATCCGAAAAATTTCATAAATCTCGTGTTACCGTCACGACCACCTGTGGCTCTCCGAAGACCGTCAATTAGATTAACGGTCGTCAACGGGCAGACAGTCTTTCCACTTTAGCGGCAAGGGCACTTATCGCTTAGGGCGTACGGTTACACCTATAGCAAAACGCGTCGCAACGGCAGTAAATCTAACTACAATAAGCGCATAGTATCGCCAAGCGGCCGATGCACCGTGTGGTGGTTGGCCGCCGCGCGCGCGCGCCGAGCCGAGCCGCGCCGCGCCGCGCCGCTCCGTCTCTTGCCGATCCTACCGAGGCACAAGCATCAGGTACCTGCAATCTGTCGTAATATTTTTTTTCAACCGATTCGAAGAAAATCTCGTCCGCGACGGACGGACCTATTTCCTCAACGGGGAATGCGATGGCATTAGGTTCGTCGGTGTCGGGGTTGGGCTGCTGCTACAGGATCGACTTAGAGCTCTGTGAGGCTCTACGGTGAGGAACGTCCTGTCGCTAGTTGGGGGTGCAGAAGTGATTTCCGGTTCTATGGGGCTGGGGCATCGCCTCTGGGCGCAGATCGACAGGTTGCTCCTGGATAACGTTTGCAGTGGTATCTGATAGATCCGTATCGGCTTCCAATCGTTCTGGCTATCTGCGAAAGAAGAGCGCAATCACGTTTTTTCGTCGGACGCACAGGAACATTTTTACCGCGGATTCCTTTATTTGTCACGGAACTATTAGGTTGGCAAGAAAGTAATTTCGGTTTTCACTAATACCTGGCGTTACGTTTTGTTCGATTGACTTCTGTTTGCGTTGCGTTTGTTTTCCTTCTAACATTTCATAACTGCATCTTTTAGGTTATTTTTTGAGCAAATTACACGTTGTTACAAATTTTGATTAAAATTGTTAGTTCTTTGTCAACTTGAACATGGAGTGGAAAAACGAACATTATAGGCGCATATTGCTTTTTTATTTCCGTAGTGGTAAAAAAGCTGCCGAGGCTCACAAAGATACACAGGCTCGCGAAAGTATTCGAACGCCCTTTAAATCAACAGACAATCGTCTGTTGAACTTTTAACAGCCGAAACGTTCGTTTCTGCGTGCACTTATCCGACAAAGAAAAGGAATCGACTGGCGAATCGACTCCGAAGGAGGAGGAGGCGTGACTACGTTTACGAAATCGGCGAAGGCTTACGAAACGAGCCGATAGCTTTGAGGAATCTTGTTGCGTTTCATCCCGAGCGTTGCGTGCGTTGCAAAACCACCGCGCGAATTACAGAAATAGTAGGAAAATTATGATTTCTCCCGGACGAGCGTACATACTTTGCGAGTTAGATCGAGAGGACGAAGATTGCGCGAAAGGAGGCGGACTAGAAACCGGTTCTTCTTTGTCCGAAGGCTTCGCGTCCAGCCGAATTCTTTCGCACTTCCTCGGCAGAAACTCCGGAGCCGTCGTCGCGAAGAAGATGTCTTGCTTCGACGTGATTAAATTCAGATTCGGCATGGCCATCGTGTGCACCAGATTCCCGTTGATGATCAACCGAATTTCCATGGTGTCCTTGGTGAACGCGATCACGTACGGGAAGGCACAGGCTGGAAATAGTTGTTTGTTTGGCAGTGTCCTCAGGGGCTGGAGAGTCTCGTGAAATAGACGGCTACTTTACCTATGGCGGCTGGCACCGAATTCCAATTGAAATCGAACTCGGATGGCGCGGTGTTCTCTTCGGCCAGTTTTTGGAAATGACACGTGTCTACGAGCACGAAGATTCCAATTAAAAACCATACCATGGATTCGATTATTTCGTATGTTTACGTACTATTGTAGCAGAGTATCAATTCCGGTTCTTCGTCCTCGCAGAGATCCAAGGCCGCGACCAGGTGCGGCTTCGACGTTCCGTCGATGTGAAGAATCCTAGTGCTTCCGTTCGCAGCGATCAGTTCGAAGTGGTGCCGAACTCCGCAACAGAGGGTCCATTCGTTGGTAGAGTCTGTGCTCTCGATCATCGTGACCAGCGATGGTGTTTCGCTCGCATTTAACTCTTTCAACACCATAAAACCTTCTACGGTGTCCGTGTCCGCCGTGGAACACCATGCGGTCCAAGCTGTGCTGTGTTTCCATTGGAGCACCGTTAGACGTCTGCCAACTGCCACGCACTAAAAGTAATTGCATCACGAGAAAACGAAAGAAAGGAAATTTAAGAATTAGAGATTCGAGGCTTTCGAGTGTAAGCATCGTCGAGCGAGCTGAAACCTTGTGTACAGTAAGGAGCAAAACTGAACCGATAACCACAAGTTTTGTATAAATCATTATTTATTGCTAGGAATATAGAAGAATAACCAAAAATCAACATTATACAATTGTTTTTGTCATAGTTGAAGTAACTTGAGAAAATTTGTTTCAATATTAATGTCACCTCGATTAGCAACGACGACAAAAATAGTGAGGGCTGTGAACGGAAATTATACAGCACTTACCGACTTGCTGACTCTGAAAAAGTCACGTGACTACCATTGGCCCTTAACAATTCGTGGCAGGTGTTGTTGATATGCAACAAATGAGGATTCCGAGCAATAAACGTTGCAACGAGCGAGGTTCTACAGTACAATACGTTGCATCTCAACAAAGAAGCAGTGCCGCCGGACCAGGGGAATCGAGGGGAATACAGTTGCCATCTCTCTGTCATAGCCGGATTAGTCGCGTGACATTGTGACACATGCATAACAGGGACGAAACGCGTCACGTGACCGGGCCGTGGTTAAAGAGTGGGTATGCTCGCCGCGGGAAAATGGGGCAATAGCGTCGTAGAGAGGGAAGGGTAGAGTGGAAGACAAGTCTTAAACTGGCGACACTGCAAAGAAGAAGAAGAAGAAGAAGAAGAAGAAGAAGAAGAAGAAGAAGAAGAAGAATTCTAAAAGGACGCACGGCTGATACCCGAGAGCCTCGGCTATTAGAACGAAGAAGTAAAGCGGAAAAAATACCATGCGCAGATGAGAACCACCAGGCATAGTGGTGGTGTACAAATGGCAGCCTCTTGACCGTGGTAGCCTTCTGTCTTTAATGTGGGACCGTCCCCTGACAGCCAAGGGACGCACACGGACACGTCCACGTGGACGAATCGACGACTTGAATTTCGCAGTGGCTCGTGAGAAATTGTCAAAATCATTGTCTTCGCTTTCATCGGCGTCGTCGTCAACGTCGTCTCCGTCGCCGTTGTCCTCGCAGTCGTGATCATCGTCGCGCTCGTTCAACGTCTCCCCGGACCTGTTAGCTGTGGTGCCGTTTTCGAACTCTCTCAAACGGAATACGTAGACGTTGCTCTCTTTCCCTTTGTCACCCGTGCGGAATAGCAGTATTCCGTGTTGTTCTACTACGTCTAGCTGTTTAATTTGTACGGACTCGTCAAAGATCATCCTGTGGGACAGGCAGTCTGAAATATCAAGTGGAGGTTTATCGTTTGTTCGATGACATTTCACTCGGGGTACGCCAATAAATAAAGCGGGTTAGACCGAATTTGATGTTTGTTTGTTTGTTTGTGTTTTTGTCTGTAAAAGATAAGCAAAATTACTATTCGCTAGATTAGCGCCGGTTTATTTACCGGTTATTGTCTAACACGGTAGAACCTCGTTTGCTGCGAGAAACAGGACCGAAAATGCGTGCAAGTATCGCCACAATCCCACCATGAGTTCCAGAACTTCTACATAGGAACTTGTGGTGAGAATCGGTACTATGGCACGGGCGAGGATTTCGTGCGGTACACGAGGTTGCAACGAGCTACGGTTCTACCGTAGTCCTTTTAAAATTGGAGATCCCCACGGTTGAAGGATATTTTAACGAATTACTCCTAAAATAGAAATTATTTCCGAAAGGTTACTCGAATTTGAAAAAAAAGTTATTCCGATTTAAAAGGCGTCCCAATTGTTTTCGTGAGCCACGGTGTATGCGAGATAGTGCTGTAGCAAGGATCATGAGAGGATATTACCTTCTATTAAAAAGGTACCATTCTCCGTAGCAAGAATGACTTTACTGTCCAGCCAAACGTCTCCGCAGACGACTTCGTGAGGAAAGTCCGGATAGATGCATCTCGGCTCCCAAGGTCTGGGTTTCAATGGGCCAGCAGTGGCCAGTGAAGTGGGTGCCAGACCTCGTACGATGGCTTCCAGCTTCAAAGCCTGGCCGACGCGTACCACCTCGACAGCACGCGTTTCCTCGCGACGTCGACCTGGAGCCTCCACCACATCCGACAAAGCTCGTCGGTTTAACATGCTCTGCGAAAATGCAACGGGTGTTCGTTCCAGGAGGGAGAGGGGATACAGCCAATACGATAAGCGGTTTAAGCTTATCGAAATTTCAGCAATTCGCATCGGTAACAACACCATGCCGGAAGCATTCGCGAAGGAAAGGAAAGTATGTACTACGTTCGAACTCTACGTTTGCAGTCCAAGGTTTTGCTCTGGTAAAGCTTACGTTGCTCTTGCCCTCCTGCGTGTGCTCTTGGTACATGTCCCTGAGAAGCGTGTCCAGGGTCCTCTCTCGCTTTCGCGAGAACGTGGGCGTGTTGAAGGTGGCCTTCTCGCCGTTGATCAGCTTGACGAGCAAGAACTCCCGTAGGGTGAACGGGTCCTCGAAGACAGGCGGGCAGGGCAGGCTGGGTCCGAACAAAGGGACGCTCTCGTCGCAGTAGATGGCCACGCGCCATCCTTTGTTGTTCTCCTCGGTGGATACGACGGCGAACACGTCTGCGACAAAAGATCGGGTTCAATCTCCGATAATCTACGGCCGTCGCGCGTCGCCTCGTCGTTCCACAAGGGTAAACGACTTACGCGTAAATTGGCTCCTGATGCAATTTGGGTTGAACGTGTCTATGACGTCGGGATCGTCCGTGTAAATAATGTTCACGATATCGTTGCCGATGTGCCGCTTTCTCTCCAGTTGCTGCGGGTTGTCCTTTGAATATGGCAGCATCGTGCTGACGTGGTACATCACTTCGTGGCCCGCGTACACCGTGTAATAACTTTCTTTGCCGGTCATGTCGCCTGAAATTTCGTGTCGCGTGTCATTCAAGATACAGTACTGGACAAAATAAAAGGGGGGTGGGGGGCGTGGAGAGCCAATAGGAAAATCGGTGAAAAGTACAATGTTAGCGAAGCAGCGGTCAGGTCAGAAAGAATAAAATAGCGGTAAAAAAAATTTGTAGAGCTTGGCACAGTAGCCGACAACATCGGTCGCGGACGGAAGAGGAAAACAAATTCAGTCGAGAATCGTAGAATTATCCGGGAAACAAAGAAACCTCGAATTATTCGAGGTGCGTACGTTATTTTGTCCAGTACTATAGGTCAAATAAAATGTGTAGCCGGACAAGGAGGTCACCGCACCACATTCAATTTCCAATATGCCATTCGATAGCTTATCGAAAGAAAATACTTTTTGTGCCAATTTTCAACCTTATATGTCCATATGGGGTATCCCCCATATAGGTAAAGAAATAGGTAAAGAAAAGGCAAAGAAAATCAGGTTTTTCTGTAATTTCTATTATCCTTCTCATTCGATAACTCTGAAGAAAGTCAAGCATATTAGAATGCACATCTATGAATTTTTTCCGAATTTTTCGCTTCGAAGCCGAACTTTGAAAAATATATGATTAATTCAGAGTAGTTCTAGTCAAATGATATTAAATATCTTGCCGATCGGTAAGAAATATTTTCATGAAAATAAAATAAGATTAATGGTCGAACGGCATTTAAGACGGATATTCATTCCGCTATGGATTGTGGAGCCCTCGCTTTAAGGTATGTCCGATAACGGCGGGGACAAAAATGTCAAAGCAAAAAAGACTGGATCCCGCATGCAGGGGAACGAATACATACTGTGTAATATAGAAAATGTCCGGTACCTTTCACGTCCAAGCCACCTCTGTATTTGTCCCAGTTCTTCAACCATATTCTCTCGCCCATGATCTCCAGGAAGTTCTCAAACTCCGGGCTACCCTGCTCTGTAAACGAGACACCGTTTTGTAGAACGGTAACGGCTGACCTATTTAATCGTTAAAGTTTCACCACTAATCAATTTACCATTAGACAGCATCTCATCGTCGGTAGTTTGCCCCTTTTTCGCATATATCACACCGAACTTGAAGTTTACCGAGCCCTCCTGCTCCTCCAGCAAGAGCAGGTCCTGCGGCGCGAAACTTGGTATACTCGTCCGATCGGGTTAGAGGTCTGGTTATGGGTGATGGGCATGAGTATAATAGAAGGCAGGGAAACTCACCTTCTGTATCTCCGGTGAGAAAACTTCGCGCGGTACTTTATCGAGCTTCTCCAGTCCGAAGAAGTTGCTGAAATTACAATCATATTCGAATCAAATTCGCGATAGATTGTCCCTTGTCTACAGGGTGTTTCTTTTATCTTGTGTGTGCGCTTGCTTCTTAATACCTTAGTTGGTAAATAGGTAATAGCAGGTAATAGGTAATAGGTAATAGGTAATAGGTAAATAGGCAAGAAATTTGGTAAATAGGTTCATTTTCTATTAAAACCATGGTTCCCAAAAGGATTTCTGGCGACTCGAAAAAAATATTGTTTTATCGTACTACTATCATTTTCTACCTTATTGGACACTCGCTACAGAGAATTCTGCCCTTTTTAATTGACGGAAACCCCCAGACCTAACTCGGACCTAATCAAAATTCGTCGGTAAGGTAGAAAATATTATTAGTATTAATATGACAAATTTTTTTCGAGTCGCCAAAAATCCTTTTGGGAAACATTTTTAATGCAAAACGAGCCTATGTGCAAAATTTCAGCTCAATCTGATTCGAGTGACTGTCGAAACTTGAACCAAATCTAGTCTCTTTGTCGCTTGGCACTTCTAGTATTAACAAGATTTATACATTATTATGGTAATACGAATGACATTTACCTGAGAATTTGTCTGATCGTTATCGTTTTGTTCGCAGAGTATGGCAGCGATATTTTTTGGGCGCCCTAAATATTTTATTCCTTTCATTACTACATTCTCTACGTTGTTTCTGATAACGTCGTTTCACTGTATAGTAATTTACTTACGGTTTTCCTCCACAAAATGACCCTGTAATGAGGGACACTTTGATCGCTAACTTCGCTCGTCACGACCGACAAAAACAAAGGATTTCTCTCCTGATCGGCGGCAACGTAATTCTGATGCACTGAAGACAAATCACAAACAGATTAGCGATAGAGATAAAAACAGTTTCGTACGATTCGAGAATTCTGTGGTACGTTTTTTGTTAAATAACCGAGTTCGAACGTGACGCCGTTTATACGTCAGTCTTTTGACGCTTCTAGTATGCAGGAAAATATTTATTCCTTAATCAGTTTAATCCTTATCCTAAATTCTTAAAATCACACAGGTAGATACTTTACTTACATTTTCCGAGGAAGTACTTGAAATACCAACGCGTTTGGTACTCGGGATTTTCCAATATCGGTGTGCTGGGCGAGCCGAACATCTGCACAACGATACGATCCGACTTTATCGACAACGAAATGGGGAGACAGGAAAAGTAAGACGGGCTTAAGGGAAATGGAAAATACTTTTCTCTAATCGGCTCTTTGGGTTACCTGTTTGTTCTTTCGACTGGAATTTATAAAACAAGGCTGTGTACATTATTATACGCGGAATGTCTCAAAGCGTTATCGATGTTTTTCTTCTACCAAAGGTATTTCGTTGAAACTAATTTTCGGATTTGATACATTCATGACTAGACTGCGGATCTTTATGCAAAATAAAAATTGTCGGCATCGATTACAAGAAATAGAAACCAAGTAGAATGTTATTTCTTCGGTTGCTAGTTTTGATAGACGAGAAATAGTATATCGACATTTAAAATTTTTGAAATTTTCGTACAATTTCAAATGTTATCTACTCGATTGTGTTATATAAATGCATAGAGATCGACTGTCTATTCATGACAAAAATAGGTCGGTGCAATTTAAAAAAGGACAAATATTACGAGAATTTAGGAGCCTCGATGCTCCGATATGCGGTACATATCGAATCTAGAAGAATTTGCAAAATGCGCTTTTGAAACAGTAAAATTCCAATTCTCAAGGAGGGTGAACATGGTGTTTCTGTTTCAAATACTTTGCAATACTTTGGATTCCGTTGCAACAAGCCTGATGAGATTTTCATTGAAAAAATCAATGCATATTGAATTAAATTTTTAACTTGTATTAAATTTTGTTTTTATCGTCACTGATTTTTGTCCCACTTTTTCGAAATGTCGACCGCTGCGCGACGCGACGTTATCAAATTTTACATAGTGTCCCAAGCGTGAACTGTTTCCTCCAAAGAGTCCGTAGGAAAGATGGCTGACGAAAAGATGAACGACACGCAAAGCGACATAATTACGAGATGTTCTTACTTCTTCTTTCTCGCCGGGAGAATCGCCGTTCTCGACCCGAAATCTTCTGCCATTGTCGGAGCCGTCTTGCTCGATTTGCGGCAGCTAAAAGGCGATTTGAAAGGGCTACATTAGCAACTGTGAGAACCGTGTCTGTGTCTGGTACAAGAGACCGTGTTCCAGATTCGGAGTAGCTCCGTTACGCGTCGAGAGCCGGAAAAACGAACGGCGCACCGCGACCTGTTTTCCCAGTGTTCTTCTGTAATTAACTTTTATTGTGCGCGGCCTGTCGCCCTTTTTATCCGGCCGCTACAATTTGTTCAAACTTCGCTTCTCGCGAACACTAGCAATTCTATATCTCCTACTGCTCAAATTGCTATCGGCCAGCGGTAGAACTAACCTCGTCAAGGAAACAGCACGACGCGATAAACATCGTAAAGTAATGTTGTATTTTTCGTAAAATTAAAGTAGGATAATTTTTTATTCACATTTTATTTTTAATCTGTGATGTATAGACTACGGAAGGTTATGCACGACAAATATGGAACATGCATATGACATTTATGCACGAAAAATATGCAAAATATGCAAAGTATATAGGTATACAGGGTGTTCAGGCTATTACTAGCCAGCATTTTTTTTCTTTTTTTTTTTGTAAATAGTAGATATTTGAAAAAATTGTTAGCAGCAACTGAAGCGATGGTTAAATAAAGCACGTACGAATGCAAAATGCACAAAAACAGATATTTTAACAGATATACGTTTGGCTATAGTCATATAATATTACAAAAGAAAATACATGCTCTATAAATACAGACTTACTTTATGTTGGTATGAAAAATGCATTTATTTCCCCAATTATTTCCCCTAGTTTGTGCCCCGATTAAATCGGTTAATCGTAGTACTACCGTATTTACTTCTGTATTTTACCGGATACATTTTTCTCAAATATCTTGCGCATCACATATATCGAGACTGTATTCTGAATTTGCATTGTGGGAATCAATCGCAAGTTAAGCGAACTTTCGGGACAACCCAATATTTCATTTTTGGAGCTACTCCGAATTTTTCTAGATATTTTTCAAATGCTCTCACCATTTCCACGCTGCCATAGTACCGCCTGGAGAGGACACCTCGCCTGGAAATCGCATCTGTGGTGGACCTGAAACATCGAAAAAATCCGTGGATTGGTTACCGAGCTACTATCAAATTTCGCGCTCCGTCCCATATCACCAAAGATAAAGAGAGAAAAATACGCAGCCCCCCCCTTCTTCCCAGTATCCTAGGACATTTCTAGTCCGTTTCGCCACTGGAGAGTTATCTAGGTAAATGAGGCCAGTCTGCCAGGTATGACCCTGGATCGCATCAATTAACCCGTTGCTTAGCTAAATTCGAGTGATACTCGATCGAAACGCTGATAAAAGTCGCGGCTTTTGGGTACTCTATTCCTGCATCGTTTTCTTACTTTACATTCTAAGTTTACTGGAAGGCGTTCTTAACTTCGCCACGTCGATGGTTGCAAAAACTGCATTTATAACAAAACTGGGTAGGTCCAAAAAATAAAATAGTGAAAGGATTCAGAGGATTTAGAGATACCAATGCGTTATTACAGACTTGAAAATTTCTTGAGATTTCACTGTAGTGCCTTGTATAGTGGAGTGTATCAAAGAGTTTTATAACTGTTTCGATCAATGAGTAAAATAAAAGAAAATTCGAGATGCGAGCAACGTACGCGTGATGACTGGCTCGTCGATGGAGATATCTGAGCTGCATGGACGGCAGCGCGGACACGCAGACGGATCTGGATCTATTTCGTCGGATCATCTCGTGAGCGGGAGGTAACGCTTCCTCTTCGCTGTCGCTTTCCGTCACCGAACCGCTCTCTCTTCTCCCTTTGCTGCGTTTGCGTTTTTCCAGAGAGGCCGACGTCGATGAGGTCGAGGTCGCCGACGAGGGGAGCGGTGACACGCTTGTAGACGAGCCACTCGTCAACGATACTCCGCGCAACCGGGAGACCAGCTTTATGTCCAGGCACAACATCTTCCCGGAGACGCTGTCACAAGGCCGTTCCCTGCGACCCCTGTCGCTCACTATGTAATGCTTCAACCCTTTCGTCACGGCCGAGACTAACCGGACCGAGAAACGATTATTCAAACTGAAGCGGAGTAAGGATACCTTTCTTTCGTTGTGAAACGAGTCGACGAACACGGATCGCGATCGATAACATACGAAGCGTCGTACTTCCTAACAAATAATAATGGCTACATATGCCATTATACATGAAATAATCATGTGTTAGTTAGAAGATGTGTCGACAAGGCTACTAATATACAAAATTCGAGGAGAATCGGGCCTGGATAATTTCACAGGTATTTTACATAATTCTTTGCATAAACATCTGCGGTCTATTAATAACTGCTACACTCGAACAATGGCTAGACCACGATAGCCTCCAGTCGAACATCAAAATAGATTCGAAAGTACTCGATGTATGTATATTGGCAACCTTTAGGAAAGTGTCGAGAAGTAGTGAAAAGGTGTCAAGAGGCAATCTTTCAGTCACGAATAAGAGTCCTAAAAATAAACCAAGAGAAAAGTCCAATTTTAATGCGATTTCATTGGTTCTCCCTTCGCACAAATGACTTCGCAGAATCCATGCAGAAAATTCTATCAAATTCTGTTTTGCGTAAGAGGTATTTATTAAATATTTTCACATTACTTAAAAATTGTTTTTTAATTATCTTTCGACTCGTCCGGTTTTTAGTTAACCTAGTAAAACTCTTAAGCAAAACTCTTGAGAAACCATACATTTTATCCTAAGAAGTGACAATAAAAAATGTTATTTATATTTATTGTTCTCTTTCCTTTATTTTAATGTCAATAAAAATAGAATTGCTACCTTTATTATTGAACGATAGATTATGAAAATATGAAAAAGGGTTTACGAAAAAGTTGAGCAATCTTTCCAAAAATTAGGAGTACGGTAGAATATCTCGATTGTCCGATCCGATGCTATCTAAAGTCTGTATTATTCTAACAACATTCGGTATTCGTATGCAACACTGTTTATTGTATAATACAAATCAATACATATTGAAGCTAGAAATTTAATTAAGTTACAGTTCTATTATACGAGGCGCCCTTCTTTATTTCGGATAATCGAGGTTCTACCGTATACGAACAATACAATCATAAATAGCATACTATGGAAATTTGCTGGTTTTTTCAATAACAGCTTTTTACAAGTGTTCACCTGTATAAACCAATATTGATAATCGTGGCGAAAAAATTGATAATAATACATTGATTTGCTCGAAGCTATCTAATTTCAAACAACAGCGTCATGTGCATCGATGAATTATCGGGAAACGAAAATGGCAGATTACCAATTGAGTAATTACACGCCGGTCATTTGTAATCGTTTCCTGCGCATATAAAAAGTATTTAATGAACAGCGGCTATAGTCGGCGGTCCACGGTGTGCTCAACGCAGGATGACTATAGTCGGCATCAGTAGCGAAAGGGTTAAGCACGCGAGGAAGTTTCTTTTGGACGAATTTGGACCGCTGCTGACATCGCGACTGGCCACTCGACACGGAGAGTTGCGGATGTTTGCTCGTGCGATTTCATGATCCTCGAGGATACTATGTATTTCTCTCGGCATCGCATCTCGCTTGTCTGCCGGATGGATTTCGGAACAGTCGTGTTAATTGAACTCGGCGTTGAATAACTACGGAATGCCTTCTTCCCATTTCATTCGATAGGATTCGATTGCCAAACTTTTTCGTACGCGAGCGACGAAAAATTTCAGACCACTTACGCTAATTCTCGGTACTATGTAGATTGCCCCTTTCGAGTTACACTTTATAAAATAAAATCTGAAGGTCATCATCGTATACAGCTTTATAATTCTGGTTAACTTTGGATTCTTGGTTAACTTTGCCCTAGAAAACCAGAAATTTTGAATTTTTTTCTTCTGTAGATTTTGGCGAGAAAATGCCGAAAGTACAAGTTCTAATCCTAGGAAAGCAGTAGTTTAAAAGTTAGGCAGTTAGTTATTTACATTAAAAAAAGTTACAAATTCCTGGTTTTCTCAAGTAAAATTTTGCCAAATTTTTTTACAGGTTTTACTTACGAGAGTTAATTGTATTTTCATCAGTTTGTTTTCACATACCATCTAAATATCGACTTTTGGCTAAAAAGTAACGTCTGAATGTTGACATTTCATGCATTTTCTATTTCATCTACATTTCTAAATAACTTTTGACCATCATTTTGATGGCCGACAAATAATGGTGGGCGTAGACTTTCTTAGAATCCGAAGAATAACCTTATCAATATTTTAGGTGACCGAGCTACCGAAAAAATTGGCCACATTTTAACATTCTCCTTTAGGTGGTACACTTAAACGACTCACCCAGTACTATCTGAGAAAATGTGCTTCCCTGCACACAATTTCAGTGCAAGGGAACCTATTCGCGTGTAGTGATCAATGGGCAGAAAATTTGAACGAAGAGACGAGCCCCGTTTTCTACGTATCATATAATTTCTCCCCGTCCTTCGATGATAAGAAGGGACGCGAGGCATAAAAGAACGCGAATCTCCCTGTGTTTGAACTGCCACCGCTAGCTACCCTCCGATTTTTTTCTTCTTTGTATCTCCTTACTCCCGCAAACCACTCGTGGGCTTTCCTTTCAACGGCGTTCTCGATACTGCTCTTTGTCCGTGCGGAACAAGTTAAAGAGAAGAACAAAATACAATACTCTTTGTTTCTCGCGACTGCACACAACTGAGGAATGTCGCGAAAAATCTGGCAAAATCCCGGCTTTTCAGCCTTTCCATTCATTTTCGAGTAATTGTTTTAATCGGACGCAATAATAATTGAATCCATCGGACAAATTCACTTCAATAGGGAAGGAAACGATCGACCAAGCTTCAATGACTATCGATCAATGGCTATCGAAGAAGGTTAAAGAACGATACCTAACAAAAGTCAACATTCTACTAGTGTTAGCCAGAAACATTTTATTCGGTGGGCGTCCATTAATCCGCTTATTATTCCTGACTGTGCTATCCGTTAATTAGTGTGGACTTTAAAACAATTTTGCTGACCGCGAATTAATTATGGTTGGCCATAAATCCCGGGAAAATTCGAATGTGTGCCACGGTTCCCCTTCCCCCACCTATCGGACACCGAGGTTCGCGCTAATGCTATGGAGAACATCGAGTATCGAACTGTTTTCGTCGACGCGCGAATTGGAAGAACGCATTCGTTCGTTAATCGCGCTAACGAGTTAATCGGAAAAGTTTCAGCTGACGCCGCGAACAGGAAGGAACGAACGATTAACAATAGCTTACTTGCAAAAGCTTCGAAAAAATAAAGAAAAAATTGATGCACCCTTTTATAACGTTTACCGATCACCGGAGATCCAACGAAACGGTATGTACACCGAGGAAGCACTCGTAAATTTCTTACAGACAGGGATTAAGTGTCCATCGTCGATCAACGATTCCAAGCTTCCACGCAGAGAGATAGAGAGACGCTGTGTGTGTGTGTGTGTGTGTGTGTGTGCGTGCGCGCGCGCGCGTGTGTCCTACCAGCTTGGTACTTCGAACTGTTCGTATCACGATTGCAACGGATGGTCGAACCTTTTTAGTTGACGAGCAAAAACAAAAAGAAACAGTGAAAACCAAAAAAAGAAAAAAAAGAAACCGAGAAAAGTATACGCGGAAGAAAAACGTATAGGAGACACACACAGTTCGGTGTTGCACGTGTTTCGATGCTGGGAATCGACAGAATGGATCGATCGATTAACAAGGGAAGAGAGCGACCAGAGAGGAACGGACGATGGGTTTGCCTCGGGTCTGCAACCCCTACTGACGGAGGCAGGACACGACCCTTTTCGAACGAGGACGCAGCGAGTCACGGTGAGAGAGCAAGTACTCGTAGTAACACGGCGCGGCGACTCGACGACTGGCGCCGCGTCGTCGAGCTCATTGGCTCTCTTTCCCGCCCCTAACCCCCCTGTCTCTCTCTCTCTCTCTCTCTCTCTCTCTCTCTCTCTCCCGAATGTCGACTCGTGTTTCTCCCGTGCTTTCTGTCTTACCGCAACTTCACCTCCCTAAAGCTACGTGCACACTGGACAGCGTGTCCTGCGACTGCGACTGCAACTCCTCTCCTCCGTGCACTCCGAAAAGATAGCACAAGCTACAGTGGGGGACAAAAGTATTCGTACACCACCATTTCTATTGATAAACACAGCAGTTACGAAGGAATCACAACATTCCGATCAATGTAAACATTACTTTAGAAGATATCATGTTAGTTTCATTAATTCTAGTCGTGGCGAGTACACTTTATTAGTGAATATTTGCAATATGGGGAGAAAACGCGATGAAACTACGTTGGAAGAACGAAAAATTATTATACAGTTATACGCGAAGAGGGCAAATCATATAGAAATATGAATATCAGAAATACTAAAAAGAAGTCGATCAACTATACAGAGTATAATAAGTAAATATAAAAAAGAGAGAACATTGCAGAATAAAGAAAGAACCGGCAGACCCCGGAAGCTAACTGTGAGAGAGGAGCGTAAAAACGTCCGAATTATTAAAAAAAAAACCAGATACCAGTGCATCGGAAATCGTGACACACCTTCAAGAATACATGCACAAGGAAGTTCATACGAAAACAGTACGAAGAGTGCTACATCGGGGAGGATATAACAGTAGAGTTGCGAGGAGGAAACCACTCGTCAGCAAAATAAATAAAAAAAAGAGATTAGAATTTGCAGAAGAATAGATAAACGCTAGCGACGACTTCTGGAAGAATGTAATATTTTCCGACGAGTCGAAATTTAATATTTTTTAGTCGGATGGTCATAAAAAAGTGTGGCGGCGAGCTAATACTGAATTGGATCCCAAAAATATAATTTTAAACTGCTTCCGTCCGATACAATTGGGAGACTATTGCAAAACAAATTGCACAATATGTGGTGCGACATGTACTTTAGTGTGTACATAGCTTTAGTTAGATTCGTTCGGTGTCTCTCTCTACTACGCCACCGAGCTGGCGTTGATCTTCTTTTTCCAATCCTTTCCGGATTCTGCGTTTTAGGTTCCGTTCACCCTCCCCCCACCCACAATTTCGCTCCTCCTCCCACGAGTCCTTTCGACTTGATTCTTTTAATTTGCTCCTTCGTGAACATGAAGACCCCTATAGAGACCCTCGTTTGTTCGAATTGAAGCTAACTTCCGTTACGAAGTCTCCTATGTTTTCCTCTATTTCTGTTCGAAGAGATTAACCGCGTTTTTTGGCGATGTGTCCCGACTGATGGCGCTTTTCGAGTACTTCAGTTCGATGTCCCCGTTTTGTTTACAGTATCGATTGCTCATTCCTGGTATTCGGTTGCTCTATTTACTGCCCTTTTAATCCCCGTTCAGCCACCCTTTCTATTGTACGCTGTTTGATTACCTCTTTCATCAATTGCCATCGGAAGTGCCTTTCTTCGAGATGCAAAGGAATTTCTTTAGTACTCGCTGTAGGGATACTTCAATGCATTGTTTCTCTCTCTTTCTCTCTCTCTCTCTCTCTCTCTCTCTCTTTTCTCTCTATTTACAAACTATAGCATGATAAGTTTGGAAAACTTTCAGTGTGTGTTGTTAATCAATGGAACAACTCAAGCAATATTATTCTCCGAACCCATTGTAGGTAATTCTTTCCTGACTTACCGACGTTTTTGAGCTCTCCTCGGTTGGCAATGTCATCTACTAAACCATAGACCACGAAATCAGTACAGACATTGCATCTTATGGGCTTTTGTGTCTAGGTTTCGATGGGTTCCAAGTCCTGCTAAGAGCTGCTAAGAGCCACTAAGAGCTGCTAAGAGCCACTAAGAGCCTCCGTACCATTTCGGTGTCGCGCCCATTATTACCGACAGTTCACGGATTTTGGCGTATTGGCACCGACGAGGTATAGGATAGACCACAGACGAGGAATAGGAGTAGACCAATCACCATATGGGATTTTCTGTCTCACACAAAAACAACTCGTTTACTTGCGCCCTCTACGCTGACAAACAATAAATGTTGGAACTAGATACACCTATCATCACAGACGGGATAGGATAGACCTAATTTCGTGGCCAACTTTTGTGGGGTCACGTAACCCCATTACCATTTTTGTGTCACATCCTCAAATTAGTAGATATTTGAAATTTGACCACCAACTATTACTATATTTATTAACACTAAATAAAAGATTCGTCTTAACATCCGCTACAACAATATGTAATAAAAAATTCTTAGTTATTATAGCGTTCGATTCCGCGCGGTGTGCCCTAACACACGATTCGTTTGCCGTTCCAGCAATGGAACAAGTGTGTCCGTTTTAGTATGACAGTACCATACACAAAAAGAAGACGTATCAAGTTACGTCACCTGTGGTGGTACGCACGACAATGCCATGGTGACCATTGTATTAGCATCTAATGCGGTGCAAGCCATGGTGTTGACGTGCCTTACGATAGCGAAAATCACTGTAGGTTCACCTGAACGTAGCGACGTGTACCTTGGCCATTTGATGGCGTGTCAGCGCTAAATGCAAGGAACTTACCACTGCGTTTCACAAAGCATGTATTTTTTTAACGTAGTGGTCCGATCGGGTTAGAAGACATACACTTTGTGTATGTATAGCGTATCGAACGCCTCGTCGGCCCGCAAGGTAAAAGACGGGGTATCTTTACCCCGTTTACTTTAGGTTGCACCATGGAAAACTGATTTTGCAATGTTCGAATTTGTAATAATAGTAGGGACCGCGAAGTATATTTCCCTGCTCGCGTGATACAGTAAGAATTAGAGATTCGTATCGATGTAATATGAATGTTTTCCGATATGCAAACGGTAGAAAATCCCGCCTTCTAGAGTTGCGATAAATGAAATGCCACACTTCACCCTGACATGACTGCCCCTGAATGGTCTAAACGTATATTTTGGTAAACAAGGTCCAGCGTCTGATAGTGAATACATACACTGATGCGGTATGTGAACGTTATCTACTACCGTGGTATCAACAAAAAGCTCGGGTTGTTAAAAAAATTATTGGAAAACAGAAATAGCGGTAGCTCGGAAACAAGGTCGCATCAGACACGTTTATATCAACTTTTTTTCTTATTTTGATGTATTGAATCCGCCAGTAGAACTATATCCACGTATGTATTCTCATTCATTCTGTATTGTTATCCGAAGCATCTCCATTAAAGCCTTTGCGAACAGTTTTCAAATTGTTCTTTGTTCTATAAAGAACCTTATTTGCGGGGTATGTAGTAGGAGGGCTCTTCGCAAACAATTCGCAAGATGTACTGTGGTTATTCGCAAACTTTAATGGGTGGATACTAAAAATAATATTAACTCTGCAGTGTTAACTGCAAGTCTGTTCACTAATGCGTAGGTTCAACATAGTCAAATTGCAAAGCTACGAGATTACACTTGTACTAAATTGCTCGTAACACACACGTTAAGATATTCATAGCTCGATGACGGTCAAACTGATACGACATAAGGGCATAGAGCAGAAACCCGCAACTGATGGAGTTTGGTTTTCTTCTTGATAGCATCGCATATGTTATTAACAGTTGTTATAAAAATATCGAATAAATAGAATTCTATTTCTGATTAAAAAGTTCCGACAACTGGTTTGAAAGTGAATATACGAATACTCATTGTGGACTCAGAGTTGTGAATATGAATAACCTCAGAGTAAACAATTACTCGTATTTCAAACACTATAGAACGCGTGTCAATATTTTCCACGCACCCGTGAAAGGTGTATACGGTTTGTGTAAACGATATTTAGTTCTTGTGTGTCTTGTGCAATTACCCCATATTCTAGTCTTCTTAAAATTCCATCGATCAAAATGAGCATTTTTCCGCAGCTAAATCGGCGGATCATGTTGAAGCGCGGCTGACCCTTGACCACACCTTCGAGGCGGATTTCTATGATGTATTTGAGAGCCGATTGTTATTCCACTCGCGTCCCTTTTCTCTCCATTTCTTCGGTCGGCCGTGTCCCGTTCGCCTCGGTTTCTCTGTCCAGAGGCCGAGAGATGCGGCAACGGTCGACTTCCACTCGGTCGAGCGTGATCGAAATTGATCCACGTTGTACAAAAGGGATGCCGCTGGCCGAGACTACCAGCAGCTCCGATAGCAAAAGAGTTAATTATAAAGAGGCGAGCGTCAAAATCCGATACGTAGTCGTCGTCGTCGACGACGACGACGACGACGACGGTGGTAGTAGCGGCGAGCAACGAAGCCTTATGCGTTCGCTCGATCGCGAATAGTCACCGATTATCGGAAAAAGATCGATGCAGCGCAGTGCCCGGACAACGCCGCGAGACGCTCGATTTCCTATTAAAATAGAAACTGATCGGTCTCCGCCTCCTATTGTCCGGCGGATTACATCGCGAATCGAGGCTGGTCCCGAGTGCTAACAGATTTTTCCATTCTCGATGGGCTTGCTACCTGGACTGATCCCATTCGATCTTCGCTTCTTTTTCGCATGGATCGGTAAATGTGTAACTCTTGCACCATCATATTCTCTCGGGAAGAGATAACATACTTTTTCAACTAGAGATCCCCATTACACGTGTATTTTGATACACGTACAGTAAGGAACAAAACTGAACCAATAACCACAAGTTTTGTATAAATCATTATTTATTGCTAGAAATATAGAAGAATAAGAAAAAATCAACATTATAATTGTTTTCGTCACAGTTAGAAGTAACTTGAGAAATTTGTTTCAATAATTAATGTCTCCTCGATTAGCAATGACGACAAAAATAGATTGACTCGGTTTTAAATGGGAAGTATATAGTATTGATTTTTAGTTATTGCGATACCTCTCGTTAAACTGTTCATCATCATAATGCGATTGTGTGTATTCCAACTGAATAGGAATGTTGATTTCTGGGGTGATAAAAACCGGACGATACCCATTCTAAAAACCATGTTTCTCTGAAGTTATTATATATTTACAGAGGTATATTACAGAGGTATATTTACAGATTTGCAAGGGTGGAGAAATTGGAAAAATTCCCAAGAAAAATATTTGAATTTTAACACTAGGACGACCGAGCAGTAAACGCGATTGATATATAGGGTGCCCTTTTTGTTATTTATACATATACAAACAAATGTTTGAGAAGAATGTTATCGTATTTGGAGGGGGACATAAGTCTCGGTGAGCGAAGGTCATCTCATGTTCCTATTTTCAGAATCGGGTATTTAGTGTTCAAAATACTTCTTGGATCCAATGAGTCATTTAATTTGGTACGTGTTACTTTATTGAATCGACATTAATAAAACACAAGTGTCTATCCGAAAACGTTTTGCAATCTGCAGCGCCCCTATTTCAATTTAAAATTTATTCGTGCAAATAATACCATTAATAAACTAAGAAGATACATGCAAATACTTTATGCCCAACCCAATAATTTACCGTTTAATAATGAAACGTCAAGAAACCGTTTGTTCAGGTTTACAGTAGAAAATTGAACGAATCTGAGCTTTCTCCGAATTTAATTTTACTTAATAGTCTTATTTCCACCATTTCACTCGAATAAGCTCATACATTTTCATTTATCTGCATAAAAGTTTTAAGATTCGGGTCAGGTTCGGGTTAGGACCATAAAGAAAATGTAGTCAAGTTTCCGTCCATCCTTTATTCGTTGACATGTCGGGAAAGCAACGCGAGACTGTGCACTGTCTGTTTATTCTCCTCCAGCGAACAATGTGATAACTATAATTCAGCTCTTTCTGTTACGTGGAAATATTAGATTTGCAACAGCACCTCTTTCGAGTAGATTTGTGCTTTGTGTACGCGCAATTTCTCGTCTTTAATTAGGTAAATCGCACTCCAACGATTTATCGCCTTCTTTAAATAGTTTATGTCATTTCGTGCCATCCTTTCATTAATAGAACCTACCTCGTAAATAACTACGAAGCCGCCCTGTTCTGTTTTTGTGCATTAGTCATTTTACATTCAAAAAGCACGAAAGGGTGGCTACTGAATGAAACACGGAAATTCGATACAAAATTTACACAATTTCCAGTCCATTAATGAAAGAAACGAAAGACCAACCAAGTGTCCAAACCAATATATTGTAGATATTGTTAGTATATTACAGTAATTACTAGACTGCGGATGTTTATGCAATTTGCAATTTTTGTAGATGAATTTTAAGAAAACCGAATCAAGTGAAAGCTTATTTTCCGTGATTTTCCGTCTTTTTAGAACAGAAACAAATTAAAATCGTGTTCTATGTTCTGCCGAATTTTATATTTTAGCGTGTTTTGAAAATTTTCAGAAGTCATAATTGCAAAAGATCCGCAGTCTAAGTAATTAAATTTGAATGTCGTGTTTAGGCGTGGTTTTAGGGTGACGTTGTTATCTTTTTATAATAACGTAATGTGCCGTAATGTAACGTAATTTGTTCGAAATAAACAAATTTTGTTATCGAATGCGTAGCATTTTACAATATCGATCCACTGTGCAGCGGTGGCAATGGAGAGAGTGCAAGGATTAAACTTACTTTTGCCGGAGCACGCGTCGAGCAAAATGGATTATCAACGCATTATGTGAAAATAGACGAATAAACAAAAGAAGTTTCGTATTGCACGAATGCCTGAAAGTAGACGAATGTTATTCACATTTGAAAAACCATCTACTGCTAAAGTTATTAATAGGAGACAGAGTAAAGATTATGATGCAACAAAAATAATTGACTTGTCGAATTTTTAAATATACAGTTTATTATAAGTGTCGTACAGAATTCCATTTACCATTTAGTAAAGGCACCAGTAGTTGACCATGTACCAGTAGTTGCCCATTTTATAGAAGAACATAAAAAATAAGGGGTTTATAAGCGCACTTATAAGTGCACTTTTGATAAAACTGAACCTCTCGGATGCCATGCCATGCCGTCTGTTGTTTAAATTTCAAAACAGTAAGAACATTTCAAACCTTATTTTTTATGTGATTTCTATAAAATGGTAAATTACTGGTACACGGTCAACTACTGGTGCCTTTATCTTACATAAAAGTAAAAAAATGTAATATAAAGTTCTGCAACGTTTTATAACAAAGTGATAAGCAAATAAATCTTGGATGTACAGAGTGTCCCGAAAATGTGGTACTTCCTTGAACTGGGTGTTTCCTGAGCTCATTTGAAGTAAAATTTTTCTTTGCTTTTTTTGAGAAAATGTTCTCTGCTACTTTGTTAACGAGTTATTAACGAAAAACCGCAAACGATTGGAAACCGCGGAGAACATTTTCATAATGGTGAAATAAGTTATTTCAAATGACCTTAGGAATCGGTCTTTTCAAGGAAATACAACAATTTCGGGACACGCTGTGTATATATGCATGTACGTGTAGCATGCGGTAATGGATTTTCCATCGCTGGATAGAAAGTTGACTGTGTTTATCTTGTTTAACTATTGACAACTATGGCTATATTGATTACTACGTGACTACCCAAACACGGAGAACAAGGTCAACTTTTTCTGCGCGGTAATGGAAAATCCGTAGACTGCGCATCTACCTATTTTTGCTATAAATACATAAAATCTGCAGTCTACTTATTACATATTTCATAGAATTCAATATTTATTGCACAACTTTATATAAAATTCGTAGTCGTATCCACTTCCATGAAAAGCAACAACCCCCGCAGTTTGATGGGAAATACTTGAAACACACTCTGTGCACGTAGTTACCTTACCGTTTAATAAAATCCAAATGATTAATTTTACCGTGACCATCAAGTTCTGTATGTTACGAATGGATAAGGGAATGAATGTATTTCTCAGCATACAGTTAAAATCTCCAGTGAATCGTTCAAATACTTTCTTTGAAATCGTACCAAGCAATTACAAAAAAGTTATTTCAAAAGAAGCGTACTCAAAGTTTCAAGGTATAGTCTACAAAGGCATGTTATGTACATGCTTATGGTTTATCGTGCAAAAGCATATAAACAGATACAGAAGTTATGATTTAACTGAAATTATATTTCCTTTGTAAACGTAAAATATATTCTTTTGTAGCATTATACGTAGAATGGAAGAATATTTATTAAATGTATATTGTTTAAACAGTCATTAGGATTGGAGGGACTGCAGTAACAAAAAGACAGCTCTTCCACGTCCACTTCCACTTTTGTCTAATCCGAATGAACGAACATAAGGAACTACAGTGATGCTTCAAATGTACAATCTAAGTGTTAGAGTTATCTCGTTTTTGTACAAAAGTAGAAGAAAAGATAACAAGTTCCCTTCGAAAAATTGATATAGACTGCGATGTTTGTAGCATAACATGACTATTAATAATTCGCCATCCAGATTTTAAATCATCAGATTTATTGTTTAACCTGTTAACTGTTTTGCTTCATTTTAAGAACTTGCACTCGCGTGCTTTTCTTATTTATATTTCTCAAAATATTCTTTCTACTTTACATTCGAACCGCTCGTTTTTCTTACAAATGCATAAAATCCGCGGTCGTGTGATTACAGTGACAGACGCTCGATACGTTTGATTAAATAATGTTTGTCAGAAGTAGCAGTCACGCTCACCGTACATGGGACGAGTTCCGGTGAATACGAGTCGAACCGAGGTCGAGTCGCACTCGAAACACGAGTGCAAAGGATTAAGCCACAGAATCCGGTGTAAAATGCAAAATCGATATATTTGTCCGCAAAAAGAGGAAGTCTCTCCTTGAACTGTTTGTTTGTCCGTCGCGGTCCGTTTCCCGTTAGCGAACGCAATAGTCGTTTGTAGCCGGTCGCGGCGAACTTGCCGAAGTTCTGATCAATTAGATCGGTTAATTGATTGTTCCGTAGCTGCCGGAAAGTTCCAGCCGCTATTATAGAACGCGGATGGAAGTTGCGAATCGGTTGCACGAACGGTACGTCACGCGAAGCGTTACCTGTTGCGGCGAGGCAATCAGAGAAATGGCGCGCGCGTACGTTTGAATTCGGCGAAAGGAAGACGAATGGTGTTTGGATTTTGTGTGTGTGTGTGTGTGTGTGTGATTGGACTCACCGTGCGGTCCATGGCAGGACTTTGGTTCCCTCCAAACTGATGCTCCTCAGCTCGTACTTTGACCGATGCCGAAGAGGCGAGCCGGGCGCAGTCGGTGTGTGGAGAACGCTCCTCATGCTCTTGGAGCTGATTCCGGCGAGCGCGTGCCTCCTGCCGGAAGTGCCTTCTCTGGTCGACTGGTTCGCGGATCTTCTCAGCGAAGTCATCTTGAAACGTAAAAAACTGTTCTTTCTTCTCGAGCGGCTCTTACATCGTTTCAAACGGTTCAAGCAGTCTCTCGAGTAGCTAGGGTGTTTCAAGCCTGGCAACAATTCGGTACCACTCGCGCGCTCGATCGTTCCCGTGAAAACATGCTGCGCAGTGCGGAGAGCTGTGCGAGGAGGACCAAAATCTCGACTCGAGTTTTTCAAAAGATCAGCCGGCTGTCGGAGATCGCGCGATCGACGGACGATGAGACGTAGTTATTCACTGATCGAACTGTACCCGTGGAGGATCCACAAAACTCCTCCGCCATTTCTCGGTTCAAACCGCTGCGGCGATCGATGACTGTCGGTACCCGGTATCCTGTTCGGTTCTCGAGGTTTTTGTCGTTGTTCGGCGGACAGACAACTGAACTCGTCGGATGAACCGGCGGCAACCATAAATGACTGCGCCACCCTTCAACCCCACCATCCAGCGTTGTTCGCCACCACACTGATCGCAAGCGTCGTACACTGGCAACCCCACCATCCTCTGTCCGACCGATCCTCTGATCATCGGACTTTCTCCCCGGCCGATACCCCCTTTTCAACTACGTGCTTCGATGATTCGGGGATCGATCCAACCGCGATCCGAGCCCGACCGCTTCCACCGTCGGCCGGCCGGCCGGCCTGCCTGCCTGCCTACCTGCCTGCTCCGTTCAATTAAGCGAGACGGAACGTCCTTTTGTGCATTCTTCCGTTACTTACGAAGCTGTGAAAATTATTAGACTCAAACTATAAAAAGACCAACGAGACGAGACGCTTTTTCCACGGGGAACAAACACACGCACGAAGGGTATTCTCCTCTGGAGAACATCAAAACCTCGAATCTATTTACACTGCACGAAATTTCTATAAAGCCACACATTAGCCATACATTTTGGTGTATTTTTAAAAAATATAGAGAAATTTGTTGCTTTTCAAATATCTATAACATTGTATACCGACTACTCGGTAGAGATATGTACAGGGTGTTCATTAGGGTGGCTATTACTAGCCAGCATTTTTTTGTTTTTGTAAATAGTAAATATTAGAAAAAAATTATGGAGGAAAAAGTAGTACATACTGTTTTTTATGCGCAACACAATGACATATGCATTTTTGTTTTATTTACATTATATTGATAGAAATGAAGGTGACCTTCATTCAATTTTTTTAAATGGAATGCTATTGTGGGGTGTAAATGAATACGTTAGCATTAGTATACGAGCGTCTAGGTTTAAGTACTTTGTAGCCTGATCATTTGGGACATCGCTGTTACATCAATTTAATGTTACCCACACATACGATACATCGTATCGCATCGTGTACCAAAAAATATTTGGTATTATTCGTCGTAAGTTCGTAAATACCAGTCTGGAATCTGGTGGAAAACTGGTTGTCGGTGTAAGTTGGAATAGAATTTTTATAGAAGAAGAAGGTAACAATTTATTTGGTTCTTCTGGCGAGAAGAGATCTCCGAAAGGCTGCGCCTTCATTGATCCCCGAACAGCTGTAGTCTCCGGCGTTGAGTGAAATTAAAAGTAAATTGCGATCGAAAGAACTATTCGAAGCGGAAAAGAGTTGGCTCGCGCGAGACGGGAAACGGATCGCGTTCTTCGACGGGTAATTTAATTTGAAGAAAAGCTTCTTCCGCGTAAGTCGATTCGCGAACGTGTCGTCCGTCCGTCTTCTGCCGGGCGTTCTTTTTTCTAATTCACGTTTCATAATTGGCAAGCGGAAATGGATGATCGCCGCGGTGCATGTTACGCGCGGAAAGATCGTTTATTCGTAACGCGTACCTCGTTACACGGTTCGTCACAGTTTCGAGATCGCAGGGTAACGGCGCCGTCAAAGAGCCTTCCCATCGAACGAATTCCATTGACCACGTGCGTTCTACACGACGCGCAAACTCGTTAATTCACCGGAGAGAAGAGTGGTAGCGCAGTTTTGTCGTTCTTCTGCCGGCGACGACGTGTTTCCTCACTCGATTCGCTGGGGCAGTGTCCGTGAATAATTTCTCAGCGTGAAACATGCGAGCGATCGACTCTTCTTTACCGGACTCGTTTACTCTTTTTTTACTTATCACTGCAATGTCATACGGTTTAATTTTAGATCCACCACGGGTACCACCCGGGGTATCGGAAGCGGTCTCGAGCTTATCGAATTCTTAAAGTTACTTTGGCGACCGACACTTTGATTTCGAAAAGTGATCGGCTTTTCGAACTTGGTCTTGTCGCGTCGTGATAGTTTCAGGGGATTTCTCGTGACGATTTCGAATGGAGACGGAGCGCGGATCGCGGTTCGCGGATCGCGGATCGCTCGAGACACGATGGACGCGACGCGAACGAGCAACGGGTCGTTCGTTGAAGACTGCTCGATTCAGGGCCAAGATTATTCCGCGAAGGGCGAAAGCGCCGCGTGCATCGAAAAACGCATGCGTCGCTCTCCGTCGAGAGAAACGCGGCATATCGAGAGGACTTGTTTTTCGAAAAACAACGCGACCGTTCGCGTTGGGGAGGCGTGTCCTTTTCCCGCGAGGATCGATCACGGAAACTCCTCTGGTCGTGAGGTGATCAACGTGTCTATATCGCATCCTCTCTCGCGGCGATCGCAAGCCTCGCCGATCCATTCGTCGTTAACGCTAAACCTGTCGAGCGCAAAACATATAAAAGTGTGATACGGTTTGCAAAACTGAGAAGATTGGATTTACTTGATACAGTGGCCGAAATAATGATTTTTCCAAATAATGATTGATTCCATCTTTTATCATTGGTATGTGATTCATTAGAATGTAATTAGTAGAACACATAATGTATTTGAATAATATCATTTTTATTAATGCGTTTGTTGTAAAACAACGTCCTCCGTTGTTTTTTGTGACCTCAAATATCCTTTGTGACATCGAGTGTATTAATTTCTCTAAAGTCTCTGATCCGATCCGAAACCACGCCTCTTTGATGGCTTTTTTTAATTCATTAACCGTTGCGTATTGTTTGCCATTACTGTAAACTTTTCTTGATAAAATGCCCCATAGATTTTCAATGGGATTAAGGTCTGGACTTGTCGATGGCCAAGTCAAAACCTCAACGTCTGCAATCTGAAAATATGCTTTAACTGCTTTTGCAGAATGAATTGGTGCATTATCGTGTTGATTATGTTAATAGAATGTGGAAAATTATGTATTAATAGCACTTTGTAACCTAGAAAACGTGGATAGAATAAAGGTTATAATCAAGCAATTTTATTAAAAGATTTTCATAAAACAATTTTATCGAATGTTCTCTTCTATAAATCGTTTATTGTAGCCGTGAGCTTCCATAAACATTCGCAGTCCAGGTGCTCGAGAGGTCGCCTTTTTCTCCTACACTTCGTGACAAAAAATAGCACACTTCTTATATTCTTTAAAGTTTTATAGTAAAAGTTCGTAAAAATTCATTTTCGTATCATTACTAGTTTCGGGCATACCCGAACGAATAACATGCTTAATATTGTCCGCAATAATTGCTTCGACAAAATTCTAAAATACAATTCTCCGATACAAATGTCAGTTTTGTAGTACGCAAACGGGACAAAATGGTAGCACAAGCATAAAATTTATGATTTTCAGTTGTACATAAGCTACCGAGTACCTCGGCATCGAACATAGTTAATAAAATGTGTAATAGCGTTTTGTGATTTACATTTATACCAAAAAGATATAGAAAATATAAAAAAATTAGAGAAAAAAAATTAATAAAAATTGGAAATTAAAAAAAAATTGGCCGTGGAGAGTAGTTAAGTGCTCGTAGAATATATACCACGTCGAAACTAAAATGTGTTAAATTATTATATATCATTATATGTCAATTATCAAGTCTCAAACAAAAGTCGCAATGAATTCGTATTTGAATGAGCATCATAAATTTAATCGTCTGTAATTTGCAAAGAAACATATATTTATGAAAAAAAAAAAAAAAATACTAGACATACTTATGAACAAGAAAAAATTCAATTTACAACTTGTTAGATGAACTCGATAGTCTCAATTATTATTTATTATCATAATTCGAGACACGGCGACGTAATGATTTTGTCTAATATTGGTTATTGCGGGAAAATGGACATAAAATTTATCTCTGGAAAAAGGAATAGCACAAAATATTTAGAAACTATTAGCAAACAAATAAACACATTCGCAAGTATTGCTGAAGATAGATTAATTTTTCAGCATGAAAATATGCTGTGGTTCGTACTGCAGAGGTAGCGAAGGAATACTTTTCCTCGACAAAAGTTCAAGTTTTAGGTTGGCCAACAGGATCTCCCGATCTTAACATTGTTACAAACAGTTGGAGGAATCTTATTAGGATAGTTGAATGATTTAATCTCGGACAAGTATTAGAAAATTATACAGGTTGTTCGCGATTACAGGTGGGAGAAAGGGGGGAAATTTAAGGGGTGATTCTCCAAAACAGTGTCAAGTTTTGCGTAGATTATCTGAAATTTCAATAATAATCAACTTTTTATTAATGATTTTTATCGCAGAAAATTTTCGTATAACTGTTATTTTTAGTACCTGGCAAATAGTGTTATTTTTGGAAATAAATGAAAATCGTGTCTCGATGCGTGCTATCTTTTTGTCCCGGAGTGTACACGCGGATTCGGCGAGGCCGATAGCGGGAAACAAGAATCTAATATACCGAAAACGATCGGTTTCCCGATCCAGTTTATCAAGCGTTTGTTCCCTTCTTTCCAAGGGGTTCTGTCGATCGCTCCAATTCCCGTCGGCAGTCTAGAAAACCACGTACATATTACGAACGCAAACGCTCGGCGACTTGTGAATGGCAGTGTACACGCTGCCTGCCGGTCGATACATATCTACTTCGAACGAACGCACACCGCACGCGTGGGATACATTTAACACTGAGAGGATTAAGTACGTCTCGAAGAAGGAAGTCCTAGCTATTGTTTGAAGCGTATAACCCAGCACCGTATGTTTCGTTACCTACTTAAACAGACTACTATCGCAGCGGTACCACCGACCGAATATTTAACACTTTCGCTAACTCGATCCCCGTTATTCCCATTGTCTTCCGGTTCGAACGATAAGAGAGCACAATTCCGTTTCTCGTGCAAACGCGAATTAAACTTCTATTACGTACAACGCTCGAGGAGGCTACATTGTCCTCGAAGACATCTCCGCTAGACCGCCGGATGTTCGTGCAATTTTTAGCTTTGGAAAAATAACAACTCCCCGGAGCTCGATGTCGTAACGAAAATTAGATATCTTTCGAAAGAATTTCAATACATCTCGCGAATTCATCCGTCTACTACACAATGACCTTCAAGGTCATGAAAAGTCAGAAATGGAAGAAATGGAGCAAAACAATTTGAATATTGCGTACCAATGTAGTGTTTACAAGTATTCCTTATCGATACGAATCGAATGATCCAATTTTTTCATACTTTCTGTTGTTATATTATTCCATTCTCGTTCCAAAATATTCCATAAATGCGTTTTCGAAGTAGGGCAAAAGTTCCGTACCTGTCTGTCCGGTTCATCCCATAATTTTTCTATGGGGTTCAAATCCGATGATCGGGGGGTGGCTATTTCATAATTTTTAATGAATCGTTACATCGAATTTGTAATTATTACCGAACATATCAGGATATTTATATTCTGTAGTTGATACAGTTCAAGGTGAAGGTTCATCGTCTGTACGAAATACCAGAGTTTTACTAAAAACCAGAGGTGTCCTAAGACTTGTGAGAGCGGGAGTGTACAAAAGAAAAAAAAAAAAAAAAGAAAAAAAAAAGAAAAAAAAAAATGCTCGATAGTAATAGCCTGAACACCCTGTATACCGGTACAAAACTCGTCATTTTATCGTGCTATAATTGCATCGAACGTCCGCGATCATCTTATAGCGAACGCGTTAAAACATCGCCTGAAAACAGGAAAAATGTCCCCGGTGGTGTTCTAACGATCGTGGAGATCTTTGGAACGCGGCGTCTGATCGATCGTTAGCTAAGCAGAATTTGTTGCGCGGTTAATCAGAAACTTACCCTTACTTGCCTCGAGTTAATGTCGTTTGTTATAGTTGGTTCGACACGCCAGAATCTACAGTCCCACTCGATATCCCCTGGTCGAGATCGCTCGCGCTTTATTCGACTCTCTGTTCTACTTCGAGTGGCGGAAGTGGAGAAAATGGCGTCGTTCTACGCCGCGCGCGCCGTCCGATTATTAATATAATCATTATTTAGTCTGTTGAAAGCATTCTCGGCCGATCTCTAAGCAAATCGGGGACAGCGAACGCGGCGGAGTCGTGGCGCAGTTTGTTCGAGAAGATCCAGCAGGGGTCTTCCGACCTGGCGAAGAAATATAGGCAGTGAACGTTACAGAGAATTTTCCCTTGATCTGCCTTGGTCGATGAGTGGACGAAAAAAAAAATCGATATCAACTTGGTCGAGTTGTCCCGCGTCTCGTCGCGATTCCCCGGTAATGACCAAGTGTATTCGAGTCCCAAGTATTCGAGCGTCGCTCCAGGAAGGGAGGACTCTGTTGTACTGTGGGTCGGGGTCGTGAAACGTTGCGGGGAAGAATGGACATTCTCTCGTAGAAACATCGATCGGTTGGTTTGCCGTGGTCGCGGCAAGGGCAAAGCAAGATCAGAACTATAGGACTCAAATCTGCATCTCGGGCTCGGAATCATCGTGGAACCAATTCGAGGTCCTCTGGCTCTCGGTGACGCGCACGCTGCTCAGCTCCCTCTCCATGTACCGACTGGATCTGTTCGCGGAAAGTCCAAGTCCGAGACCCTGTCTGCGATCGTCCAGAAGATGAGAGGCAAGAAGGTGGTCGTTTCTTCGGAGCACCCTGGGCGTGGTCTCGACGGAGCTGGTGCCTTCCTCGGCGTCCTCGGCGTCCTCGGCGTCCTCCGCGGCCCACTGGGGAAGATCCATCATCCCGGAAGGAATGCCCCAATGCTCGGTAAACTCCGAACCGCTTCTGGCTAAGCTCGGCTGGCTGAGGGACCTGACCAGCGAGTCCGCGCCCTCGAACGAGCTCAGACTCGTCAAGTCGTCCGGGTCGACTCTGACGAAGTCTCGGACGGTCATCTCGGACATCGATCTGACGTCCGCTTCGCTACTGGCTGCGGCGCCCCTGTGGGTCGAGCCTAGTCTGCGTAGGCGATTCGGCTGAACCATCGTGGAGCTGGAGTGCGACACCTGGATCCGGTGGCCTTGGGTTCGAGCGGAGCTGCCGCCGTCGCTCTCGTACTCGTACAAAGTCGGCAAGGAGGATCTTCTGGACCTGGTGTCCCATTCGGACGACTTGGACCTCTTGTATCTGTGATTCTTGCCGAGGTTCGACGAAGACGCGGACCCGGCCTGATTGGACGGTGGGCCGAGGATTCGGATGATCACGTCCCATTTTGCTGGCCGGAATAGGTTCGTGTATCTCGCGTCTTTGCGGATCAGCTCGTAGTCCTCTTTAACCACGGCTTCCGTCAGCAGAGTTCGCAGGGTGCTGTCGGTGGTGATAATCTCCCGCCATCTTATACGTTCCTCCTCGGTGAATTCCGCGGCGTATCGGGGATCTAGAACGCGGGACAATCTGGTGAACCAGTCCGCGTCCGTCTCGTCGATGGATCGGCGAGCGGATAGCGGCGGTCTGCAGGGTATCTCGGCCCGAGCCGTGTACGTCGGCTCGATATTGATGTCGGGCTCCTCGTCTATCGGCGCGTCGCCCTGAACTCCGTTCGGTTCGTTCGTGATGGTTAAGTTCGACGTGGAACTCACGTCGGAGAAGTTCTCCCATTCGGGCGGCGGCGGGGGGAGATTCTCTGTCGGATAGTTCCTGATGGTCACGTCCCACTTGGGGTCCGGCGGGGGTTGAGGTCTCGATTTGTACTCGGTCACCTGGCGACGGTGACGCTCCACGTCTTCGATCGTCTTCTTCTCCGTGACCGTTTTCAGGAACACGTCGTCGACCTCGTGAGTGGTAATCTCCGGACGTCTCGGGGCCACCACCTGCGGTTCCACCAGGGGTTCCGTCGCTTCCTCGCGGAACAATCGATGTTCTCGATGCTGGATAGCCGTGTGCGTCGCGGTGGTCGTTGGAACGATGGGCGGCGGGGGCGGAGGCGTCGGCGCCAGGATGCTGGCCACTCTGTACTTGGCGTGGGTGTGATCGGTCACTTCCGTGAGGGAACGAGTCTCGGTCAGTTCCGTGTTCAACGAAGTCAGGGATTTCGGTCGACGAATCTCGTGGTGCTGAAGCGGAGGTTGCTCGAGCCCGCCGGGAGATGGGATTCGTTCCTCGATCAGGCTGGTGCTGGTGGTCGTCTCTCTTTCCGCCTGTTTCCTCAGGATCCTCGAGTAGACGGGTGGCGTTTGCTGTCGGGAGATGGTCGAGGGCGAGGCGCCACCTCCGGGAGGCCCGTGGAGTTCAGGCACGTAGGAGAAGGTCGTCGTTCTAGCTGGCGGGCTCTCGAGGCTGCGAGTCAGGCTGGACTCTTCCTTTTCTAGGATCGTCGTCAGGTTCCTTTCCAACGTGACGCTTGCCACGTCCGATTCGGATGGTAGAGGGCTAGGCGGAGGTGGCGGGGCTCTCTTCACTCTCATTTGTACATCGAATTTCGGTTCGATCGGTACCGCAACCATGTGTCGAGCGATGCTGCTCCTGGAAGCGTTCGCAGCCGTCATGGAGGTCGTTTCCACTTCGGCAGCGACCGTCTCCGAGTACAAGGAACTGCTGGTGCGCATCTCTTGCCGTTGATGGGTCTCGTGGTGAACGAATGCCTTGTTGTCGTACGAGCCTGCCGAGGACACGGGCAGCGAAGGTTCCTCGTCGACCTGGAAATCAACCTTTTCAGTTTATTTCGTAATTCGGACCAAACGCAATTTTTTTGTCAAAAACTGAAGTCGTTTGTTCCATTTATAAAAAAAAGTTACTCCGATTTAAATTACGAGTAGCCATGAATTATGAGTATACTGCGGATCTTTGTGCACGCGTGGCTTGTAAATATTTCCAAAAAATGGTAGAATGTCGAATTCGCTAGAATTTAGTGCAATCTTTATATAACTCTGGATCCGCAATGACTATTGCCACTGAAAGTGAGATTTTATTCGATTACACTTTCTTAAAATTTGTCTAGAAAAATTGAAAATTCCACGAACATCCGCAGTCTCTAATCGCAAGACTGACCGTAACAAGTATAAAACGCATCAAAACCGTCAACGCGTTGATATTAACGCTAAACCTACCAGGCACAAAACATATAAAAGTGAATTAATATTAAACTTTGTAGGAAGTTTTTATGATTTCGATCATTGTGAAATAGAAAACCGGTCATTTTGACCGTGGTAGGTTTAGCGCAAAGACTATCGAGTACAGGAAGTAAGGTTTCTAAGATGTCTTGTAAAAACTGCAAGGCCCCGGGCGATACGAATACACACACGTACGAATCGATTCAACCAACAATTTCCTACATGTAAATGCATCTCTACTGTTTTAATCATCGCAAAAGAAGAATTTCAAGCGGTTCTGTTTGACCGGACCGGTAGTTTTAGTGTTCGAGGAATGAAAATAATGGGCGGTATACTGTCGATGAGCTTACCTCGGAGCTTTCGCTCGGATAATCGCTAGGCAACGAATGATCGATCATCAAATTCGCGTCGCTTCCGGTAGTAGATGGCGGCGCGTGCAGAAGCGCGTGTGCCCGAGGAATCTTCAATCCCTCGAACATCGTGATGTTGCTCAGAGAGGACGTGGAAAGTTTCGTTATCTCGGAACCTGAACCGCTTCCGAACGGATGACGGTGGATCACGCGAACGTTTCTGCGCTTCAGGCACATGTACGAGCAGCCTAGACCCATCAGGAGCAGCGATAGAAACAGAATCGCGCAAATGATCAACAGAATTTGGAATCCCTTCAGCGGAGGCTCGGGCAATGGAGAGGCAGTTTCCGTGGCCATACTGTCGGCAAACGATAAAAACGATAAACGAATTTTTTAAATCGCTCGTAATTTCGGTATTTTTAGGTGAAATACAATCTAATTTTTTTTCTTTTATCGAAGCAATCAATTTTAATCGATAAAAAATTTTCCATTTTGTTCTATCATCTGTTTCTATGATCTTTCTGGTAGCTTCATAATTCCGGGCTCATAAAACTTCTGATCCTTTTCGGTGGAAAATTGATCCAAGTGCGATTTCAGATCATCGTCGTTAACGAATCGATTTACCATTCAAAGAGTTTTGTAAACTGCGGAATAAATGATAATCCGATGGTGCAATATCAGGGCTATATTTCTATGCATGCGTAACTCCCGAAAGCGATTCACTCTGTACACAAGGTTCAGGAAGGAAGGTTACGAGGCGAATTACTTACATGCTCTCAGGCGGTTTGGGTGGCGCAGGCGCCACAGGTGGCGGATACCTGCAGACTATTGTAATAACTTCGTCGCCGTCCATTTCGAGGCCGGGATGAAAGCGGACCACGACATTGTTGGTGAACACGCGTTGAGGATCCTGCCTCGTGCCGCATCCTGGAACATTGAATCTTTCAAGTTTGCACACCGTTGTGTTACATACGTACAATCGAATCTCGTTCGTCCTTCAAATATTTGTCCAAACTATCGATTCTCCAAGTTATTGGATTGTCCGCACAGTTTTCAATCTCCTTCGAGTATCTAAG
Source organism: Seladonia tumulorum (assembly GCA_913789895.3). Lineage (NCBI taxonomy): Eukaryota > Metazoa > Arthropoda > Insecta > Hymenoptera > Halictidae > Seladonia > Seladonia tumulorum. Next base: position 6,362,547 of record OU565282.1, on the reverse strand, counting down.
GAGGTATGCAACGTCGCAAGCCTAATAAAATAAAGGAAATCTAACTTCTTTTCACGTATAAAGATATTGTAAAAAAAAAAGATTTTCTTAGGCAACATTAAGTGACATTAAGAAACATTTCTGCAACCTATTGCTAACCGAACAGTGATATATAACACGGGAACTGTTGTTATTCGATTGTATTTGCGAGAATTAACAAAATTAGATAATGTGCCATCTTTTTGACGCGGAGTGCATACAATGTACATTACGGATGGGGAGAAAAAAAAGAAGAAAGAACTTTTTTCTAAATTGTGTCAAAGTGTGGTGAGCCCACGCTGAATACGTTATTTCTCACGTGGGCTTCGGGGCTCGGTTAAGATCGTAAAAGCCGAGAGAACCGAGGATGGATCGGTAGGCGATGCTGTGAATCTGGCAGGGAATTGCGCACCTTTTAGAGGTAGTTCCAACTTGGCGCTGGTCGATCCGCGGCCTTTGAATATACACGCGCTGTTGCGATCGAAGTCGGCGTAGGCGACTCCGTAAAACGGTTCCTCGAACATCAGCTCGACTTGCATGCTACCCTGGCTGCAATTCAGGTACGCCTTGGTGCGATTCAGAAATATCATCGACGAGATGTCGTCCAGTTTGGTTACCTTGCCGTTCAGAATCGTGGTCGGGGGCAGACCGGGCTGGTACTCGATGCTGTTACCTTGCGAGGCGTAGTTGCTCTGCGACAGCACCAGAGGAAGTGCTGTGCAGAGCACTGTCAGTAACCTTGCCAGCATCTGGAAACCAAACGAGAGATCAGAGACCCGAATTGTCATCGGTATTGGTCATAGATAGTGTGTTCCTTCTCGAGAAATTTATATCTAGCAAAATTCTTATTCTCACGATCGCGTACGTATAAGCATATCTACATGTGTATGTACAACAACATATAGACGTTGTTATTATTATAATTTCTAAAGGTGCTCTTCGATTCTTAATATTTAAAACTTTATAAAAACGGAACACTGATTCGCGAGTAACGAGTTTCTTGTTGTTATCGAGGAGGACGTGTCTGAAAGAAGAGATAAGATTGTTGTATCCCTTATGAAATATCTGCATAATCCAGAATCTCTTTGTAAAAAGATTCGGAAGATACATTTTTTCATTTAACATCCAAGGCAGATCATTACAGAGATATTAGAGTGGTTCTCTTAAAATGGGATACCGTAATGCCAAAGGTGCGTGGGTAGAGGCTTTGGGTGGAGGGCCCCCACCCCCCGGTAAAGGCTTTGTTCTCCGTGATTTTTCAGCGTACGATAAACTGAACGCGGTTTTTCCGATTCCAGATCGAAATCGACGTGCAAGATAGGAACGCAACCGGACCTAGGGCAATAACTGGAACGCTTGGGGACCATTCTCCTTCAGAGCGTGATATCTCCCTTCGAGGCGTAAGCAGCCATGGCGAATTGCAAACTCCAATGTCGGGTCGAATTGTTAGGTTCGCGGGTGGAATTCTAAGTCGACATTCACCGTTCACGGATTCGAGCTACGCCCAGTCGGGCCGCTGCCAACAATCTTTGTCACTCTCGTTGCTGCGCCAGCGTTTCACGGAAAAAGAATGAAACGGCATCACTGAGCCGATAGATTCGTAAGCTGCAGCAACAATGGACGTTACATTACGAAATTGGGGTAGTAATCGCGTATTTACGTGACGCGAGCCGGGGCCGGGGCCGGGATCGTTTTTGCGCGATTCTGTTTTGAAATGCGGACCGCGAGCCGTTTTTCTTGCATCCTGCGCAAAGGTCGATGAGTAAGAATTCGATTTGCATACGAAGCTAATTGCGTTAGACTTCGAGCTTCCACTATTTTTGATTCGAGCTACTTCTGTGCTCGAACTGCGAAGCGTTGTAAAGTAAGTCGGACAGAAAAATCTCGCGAGACCAAACGTGTCTGGAGTTTCTCGAGATACCAGTAGAATTAGGTTAATAGATGACGTGTAAACAAGTTTTTGAAATCGCACAATCGCACATCTTTACACACGTATAAGTTTTCAACTAGTTATCTCCTAGGATTGGAACATGGATTTGTGGCATTTTCTTTCCAAAATCTACAGGATTACATTTGAAAAAGTTTAACATTTCTGGTTTCCTGTGGTGAAGCTGGGCTTTTCTCACTTTTTTCTGCATCATATTCAAATTATGACACATCGATTGAAAAAAGAGAAATTTTCACTCGAATAAAGTGTAACGGTGTTTCAATATATATACTTTTCTAGTTTGGACGAATTAACAGATTTTCCTGGTGAATGCGTAACCGTGTGATTCACTCTGATCGTCATCAAATCTAAATTCGTTTGATCGCATGCAGTCACCGTTTCCTGTATGCGACTCGATCATCCTACCGACGTGATCCTTATATGTATATGAGCAGACTGCAAATTTCTAGCCGTTTATAGCCTGCTTACAGCTCCACAAATAAGCAACAACGGAATGTAGGCATCGACAGAATTGAATAGACTTCCAGTTCATTTTCGCATAAATCCGTTGATGGAGAAAATAAAATATGATTCGATAACACATTTCTCAAATTAGATACAAATCTAATTTTTATGAATATTTACAATTTATACATGTGCCTACATCGATAGAAGTTATATCAAATAATTGTAATAATTATCACAAATTTTTTTGGTACAACACATAGTTTACGAGTGAATTTATTATTTATTATTTTTTATTTTTATTTTTTCATACGAGTGCATCGAATGACAGCATGATCAGGAGAAAATAAAAAATTTCATAGTGTCTAGGTGCACATGAAATGTGTCAATTTTCAACCGAGAAGCGAATGAAGATTAACAAACTTCTGGTAATTGTACAGGATAAATTAAATTAAAAATTTCGGTCGAAATATTGAAATGAAAAATCGTCGTTATTGACAGCCTCTAAATAGGGGGAGCAATGATTTTCCGAAAGTGTACCGTAGGATCTGCGTGTTTGAAGAAGCGCTGAAGGATCGAATATCTTCTTCCGTATCGCGTTCCAGCAGAGGTCAGGCGACATTTTATTGCCATACTCTGTTACTCTACCGTTTATTGTAAACTATCGTACCTTGGATACAATAAACAGACTGACCTTGGATACAATAAAATCAGTGGTAGCGCGCAAATGGATTACAATAGTCACCTCAAAATTTTTAAAAGAAAACACGGCATTTTTTAATAAAACACAAATTATTTGGAATTTTTGCGAGCTGTTTTCTTTGATTGAAAGTATGATGTATTGAAATTATACGTGAATATAAATTAAATGTGCACCACGACTGCATCTGCAGACATCGATTCGAATATCGAAATATTTAATGACTTTTTGCCATGTTGCAGAAGTTATTTCACGAATTACAACTCGAATGTTGTTGTTTAGGTCATTAGTCGTTTGTGGCTTGTTACTCGACCCACATAAAATTCTAATGGCGTTGAGTTGCATGACCTTGGAGGCCGATCGAAATCTGCATTTTGTGAAATTCCACGTTCACGAAATTTCGATGGCAAAAACTGAATTTTTCCTCGAGTTGTGTGACATGTGCATTTTCATTTCAAGTTTAAATAATGTAAACGCGTTGCTACACTGTGTGCACGTCCATGGTTGAGATTGTACTATCTACTACTAAAACAAAACAGCTTATCTCATTTGAAAAGCCATGAAGTGTAAACGTTATGCAATGCTGACGTCTAGGCGTCACATTTGGATGACCCTTTGTCGTCGTGTTTCGTGTATTCTTCCGTAATTCCGCAAGAGACAAAGAAAGCAACAATCCCAACTCCGACAATAAAGTGCCATAAAACAAGTCTATTTATTATTCTGTCCAGTACTTAATCATTACGCTTCGTGAAAAAGTTGTTGCGCATTCTACGATATCCTGATACTTCCTGGCCTATCCGAAACCTTCTGCCGTTTGTGTATTACGCGATCCAGGACCGCGAAGGAAAGTTCAGGCACGCTTCGATGCACTCGCACCGTTAGATGCCGCTAGAAGGTAATGTTCCCTTTATACTTTATACTTTATACTTTATACTTTATACAGAACCAGAAACGGACCAGTGTGCACGTTTCAGTTGTTCGCTTCACCCTTCTCCAGTTGCAATACCACGCGACAAAACTTTCTTCAGGAGACGTGTCACCGAGGGTCATTAATTCTTGTCTCTCCACGTCGTCCTCAAGGTGACTCCACTTTACCTCGGGAAACCAGAAATTAACTTTTAACTTTTTTCATATAATCCTGTAGATTTTCGATCGAAAATGCCGAAAATATAAATTTTAGTCATACGAGACCGTTAGTTCAAAAGTTATGTATATACAAAGATGTACGATTTTTAGCGTTTTTGACTCTCCTTCGAAAATGGATGTCGCTTTCTAAATGTCATTTCAAACTTTTTCTTTCGACTTACGTTTATTGCTAGAGGCGCTCAGATGATTCAAATCTCTTCCCCTTGTCCGTCGATCCTCGCTATAAGATTTGCATGCCGGTGATCTGTAAATAAAAAATGAAGTGTTAACTACTTGGTAAAAGTTAAATCCAATTAACTTTTCAGTTGCAAATTGTCAGTTGCACTTAAATGGCATGTATGTTTTCTGTTAAATTACTTCACAATGTTCTATCGATGTGACCATCCTAAAACTTATTGTATTCGTTACGGTTACGCGATAGAACATTATTCCTGATTTTTCTAAATATGGTCACTGAAAGGGTTGTTCGCGATAACCACTCCTGAGAAGGAGATTATGTCGTTGCAACCCTAAATAACCGATTTAAAATTAAAAAAAAAAAATCCCAAACAAAGCTAGCGTGTACCTTCATTTTCGCTTTTATATTATCTAAGCTTTTATATTTCAAATGATAACTAAGAAAATAAAGGGAAATTTTAGGCTGTTCACCCCCACGTCAGTCTTAACCAAAGGGGTAAAGATCTGAAATTTTACAGGATAGTATTTTTTAGGCAAGACACCATTATTATTTATTATAGTAGACAATGGCATACTGCTAGACCCTTTGACTGATTTGTTCTCTCCGTTATCGGTTTCAACATGTTTAATACCTACCGACAAATTAAACTTGATCGAAAAATACTGAGCCTCTCTTCATGATACCGAAGAGGATCCCTTAAACAAGAATTAGATATCGATCTAATATAATAAGACAGTAGAATAAGATTCTAATATAACTATATGAAGTTCTAATATCATTAGAACTCTATAAATCAAAATAGAACAATCATTTTTCGCAAGTACATACAGTCAACGATGATACATGGTCGTTTGGCAATAAAAGGGTTAATTTGCATCATTTTCAAGTATATCTGTACGATCGCTTCCGTAATACGTCGGGATATACCTCATAAATAAATCAATTAGGACAAACAAAAACCGACACGATTAGTATCGGAATTAATTCTATATAATAATAGACTTTGCTGCTTCTGGTCTCTTTATTTATTATCCAGTACTTCTACACGAGTCGCAGGATGATTTAGCGGGATGAGGAATGACGCTGCATCGACCTCGGCCGTTTCCGGTCTCGTTGCGCGCGCGCGCGCGCACGCTCTCTTCTTGTAAAAGACCTCGACCGATTCTTTCGGTTCGACGATGACAGCGAACCGTTCGAGAGTAAAAGGAAGTTTCCTGGTACTTTTAGTCAGAAAATAGTATCACGTTAAATGTTATAAAAGTTAACCACTGGTTTCCTGCATCCGTTGCAAGAGCAAAAGCTACATGCCAATTTATTTATTTTTTTCATAATATTTATAGCTCTGATATACCGACACACTGTAATTTTTTCAATCTCTTTTTCTACCTAACTACAGCTATTTATTTTAATCATAAATGTTTAAAGTCCGCAGTCTATTGATCGTCGCGGCGAACATATTAATTAAGTTATTAGGTAATTGAAATGCCCGATTCATAGCAGTGACTTTGAACGAACATAGCTCTCTAAATAAAACTTATCGATTCGAGTAAGCATCGCTGTAATCGTCGTATTCTGTCAAAAAAAAATTGCGGGTTTTTCGATTATTCTACGGTCAAAATTTTTGGTCGCTCACTTTCGTCCCCATTTATTAGATTGTCATCTATATTTTTGAGCTTCAGGGTTCTATTCTCTCTTCAACCACAAGATTTGAATTTTCCCTTCATAATAAAGAAGCCCAAGGTGACCCTTGTGTCTCGATAAAAATCAGAACAGAGAAAAAGCCAATTATTACATTGCATACTACATACATACTTAGATGGCACACTTCGATGGATCACCCTGTATTAGATAAGGAGTGTTGCTCGGAGGTCCACGCTAAAATGGAATGGGAAGGAGCTAAAGTGAAATTCGTGTAGAAACTTGGAATAAAAGTTTCAGTGGAACCACCTTATGCCTCAGACTTTTGCGATTCTTAAAATGTCAGGGGCGGCAGTTCCGTTTTTGGAGCTTTCAAGGCTTCGACGGAACTGTCGACGCACTTTCGAATAAATCGACGCAGCGAATCAAACTGCTCCCACTCTCTCACGCCCACTTCTTTCGGCTCGCTTTCGAATTATCTCTTGCACCTCTAACATCCTCTGTAAAACAAAAATCCTCCAACACCTTCTGGAAAAAAATCGGTGAAAAAATTATAAAAACAAAGTATCCCCCTCCCCCCACTTTACTACTTACTATACGAGGGTTAAGATCCCGAAAGCATATTTCAAGCTCATCGCATTCGGTGAGAGAGATCGCTAATATAAATAATTACCAAAATGTGGTATCAAACTGGAATTCGCGCATATTGCACTTGATTTCACCGGTGGAAACAAAGTAGCCATTACTATGGTAGACTAAACGGTGTAGAAGAAAGCCGTCGATTGTCTTGTCAATCACGTCCCGAGCCAGCCGAATCAGCCTAACTCGTCGATCGTACACGTATAATTCGTGTAGGTGCCGTATACGTGTTTGCAATTTGCGATTCGCTGTGGAATGTCGCGTCGCGAAACGGCTCCCACACGATTGTTCCTCCTTGGTGCAGGAGGAGGTCGATGCATCTCGGCCTTGGTACGAATACCGCGGATGGATATCACGATTCTAATCGTCGGACTTGATCGAATAAACTGCCGCGGTAAACAATATGCGGACCGCTCGGATAGTACCATTGAACAAATTTCTAGCCTCCGTTTCGCTAAACTTTCATGGAAAATGTAAAATGTTAATTTAACCCACCAGAGGACATAGTCAACCCTGTATCGTACTGCATTATTTCTCGGTTCATATTTTTCTTCTTTCTTATGCACATATGTTCATGGATTATTTTAATTTATTCCAATTCGACTACTTGACGTACGAGATCAATGAATTTTGATTTTCAAACTATACAAACATTTGATAAATTATGAATAGACTGCACGACCATTTTTGCAGTGAATGCATGAAATCCGCAGACCAACTTTGAATAATCTTCTGTTAAAGAGAAAAACCGGGAACGATCTTTTGCTGAAAAAAACTAGCATAATTTATGATCGAGTCCAGTATGATAAAGGAATCGCAACAGTTAAGTATTCGAATCGTATAGATAAGAGAGGAGATAGAGCTCGAGAAAATATCGGCTCGATGGAAAAAGGAACGTGGCGAACGTAACAAGAGTGACGTTAACACTTGGCCTGCTTGAAAGTCTAGGAGACAGGCTTCGAGCCTTTAAAGTCGAACCAGTATCCGAAGGAGACAACGTTGTCTCGTTGCGCAAAAGACTCGACTTTCACTGGGCACGCACACGCGAAACTTGGCCTGTGCATGCGCTGATGCCCTTGCACGAGCAACGCTCGGCAAACTGTTTAACAAGTTTCGATTTTCAACAAGATAACCGTTGTATTTCACTGAGAAAACAATTTTTCGAATTCTGATCACTTCTACTGTCGTACTAGACGTGCTGTGCTCACTGGACAAGCGCGCTTATCAGCGTCACGACTGAAGATTACAAAATGGTATACTCGATTTTCAAAATTTGGCAGAACTAAAATTTGTTTCTGTTCAATAAAACCTGCATTACGGGTCGCGAACGAACTCGTACAGAATTGAACACCTTTGTGCGGAAAATGGGTAAATCCAGGTTTTGAAAATTGCGTAATGTTTGCGTGAAATTATATTATTACTTCTACAATATTTAACAAATAAAAGTTCTGTGGAAAATAGGCTTAGCCCAATTTTTCCTTCAAGGTCGTCAATTACACTTCCAGTGGGTGATCAAATTGTTAGAGCTACAATGTGAAAAATATATTAAATAACTGTGTAGGTTCGGTGCATTTCAAAGCATGATCCGAAATCATAGTGCCGCGCGTGAAAGATAAACTCTCGTGCGCGGCTGTGTCGTTTTCCGTGTGCCTTCGTTCCGCGCGCGTTCGGCGGCATGCGGCATCGTGTAATGTTTGTCGGCGGGAATAAAGGACTCGCGCGGACCCAGGCGGCCCGAGCGATGCGATAGCGTTTCTATAATAAACATTGTAGACGAGCTGACGAGTTCGAGAAACGTTCGGCATCGGGCAGTTCTCGTCGAGACATAGAGAAGCGCGCGTCGAGTAGTATTTTGTAATATGTATCTCTTTGTACATATACCTTGTTTTGTCTTTTGTCTTTTTACTGTTTAAATATATTCACGTTTTAAAATACCAACGGTTCTTTGTCCTTCCATGGTCCGTATGAACCTACAACTGTATGCTCTCGATTTTCATGTGTGGATAAGTAGTTCATAAATGAATATTCAGGGCAGTTAAGGTTTTATTTAAAAATCGTAAGAGACAAATAAACACGACGTACAGATAAATTTAAAGAAATGTAAATGTGAAATTATAATGCAAAAGTTAGCAATGAAAATCGACAATTCGAAAAAATATTACCCGATATGGAACACGTAGAAATCTGTCAAGAAGATTAAAAAAATTTTAGCGGAATAAATTAATACTATGTATTTCTAAATTAGATGATTTTGTTTGAAATTATTGCAGGAAAGCTGGAAGTATTTCTAATTTTTTTTTAACCCAGCACGACGAGTTAACTGTCACATTTGAGTTCACTATCACTTTTTAGCAACTGTTCATCTATCTCCCCTAATTCGAGGAATAAGTTTTCATTTCAATAAACATTCTTTAAAAATAATATAGCGCTAATTTTGCGACACCTCCGCAGAGATAGTTACAGAAACTTGGTTTTTCACTTATTTCCAGAAATATAATTTCAATTCTTCTAACCTGTGTATTACACTTTTTCTTATACCATACTTTATTATGAAAAATTTCTGAAATGAGCGATCACGTTTTGAAAAAGTTATAAGTAACATTTCGCAAACATGGTAGCTACCTCTATTAGGGTGTCACACAAGTGACATACCGATATTGTTGCGTGTGGAATGGTGTTCACGTTCCGGATCACTAGTTACCAACCGGAAACTTTAATTGATTAGTTGTACAATTAAAAACACACATGTACTAGTTCACTTTAAAACGTCATTGGTAAAATTTGCGATATAGCTTACCGATCTCGATGCGAAAAATATTTGTCCAAGTAAGAAAAATGTACACTTTAAGAAAAATATAGATCTCCTTATTAATTTCAATGTCCTTGCGACATAAGCATACATGCAATTATCGTTCTGCTTTAATCTCGAAGATATTTTCGTAGCATCTTTTACTTATTTTTTATTGACAAAAATTGTTTTACAAACTAATTTATTAAGTGAAACACAATTTATGATTAAATTCAACTTGTCAATAGTTTCGCGAGATTACCGATATACGAAATTATTGAAAGTGTGACGTTGGAACGGCACAGTTATACCCGTGAATGTAAAATGTCTTTCCTGATTCAACACTGTTATACTCACGGAAGGATCATATGAGCGTTATTTGAAAGTGATATGAGTCTACTTTCTCTTCTCCCGAGATGTTTAATATTTCGCATTGTACCTGATTTAAAACGTGTCTGTTATATATCGAGAAGATTATTCAATCGTTTCAAGTTCTTAGACACTGCTTCTGTCGTTGTACGAGCATTTTTGGAAGCGTTTCGTATGCTAAACTACACATTTGTAAAATTTAGAGAATTCTTGATTTATCCTTGAAAACTAAATGATAGCACACTTGTGCTATCTTTTTGTCCAGGAGTGTACGTTACAGACGAAAAATTTCACATGCGTCATCGAGAAATTAAAGATAGCACACCTGGGCTATCTTTTTGACGCGAGGAGTGTAGCTATTATTGTTATTTATATCGAAGGGAATAACGCAATCGTGCAAACCGCGGAATCCGCGGAATCCGCGGAATCCGCGGAATCCGCGGATCGCTTTGGGCAGTGTTCCTCGCGAACGGTACCTCTTGCTCAAAACTCGTACCATTTGTCGGTCATGGTTTTGGTTCGCGTGTTTCGAGCATGTTCGCAACGGACGCTGGCTATGTTACGGGCCTTTACCACGCAAAGAGAACGCTCGTGATCGAAAGAGCAACGTTTGCGCGTTTCCGAATTTTGCGTGACCTCACGGAAGACACCGGCGCGCCGCCGCACCGGCCATGGTGTTCCGAGGCCTGGGACCGTTAAGTTCGAGCCTGTCACGCCCGGTTGCGTGCAGTCGCGCAGAACTTTTCAAACCTTTATTATTTATTTATTTATTTATTTATTCGGAATGGTAGCATCGGCAATAGAGCCGCGCACATGAATTGAACAATTTCCATGCACGTGTACAGTTAGGATGCGTCGCTTTCTACAGTATCGAGCGAATTAACACATATCCGACTATTTTTAAAAAATATTTTTCCGCCTTTTCTTACGTTTTCTAACAAATTGCGATTTCACTTTCCGTTATTGTTCATGGAATGTTTTATTGAGCATACCGTACACCAGCCCGTGTTTAATGCGGAACTCCACATGTTCTTCTATACATGTGCAGGTGTACCTACACATTCAACGGTATATTTATTTTTTGCTAGAATTTTTTTGGTTCGAAATAATTTTGAATGCGTACTATTGGAAGTGAAATATGAATATCGGTACACGTGGAAAATTATTTCATTAATATCTCGTTAGGTTTAAGCACCTTTTACGTGGAATTTGATACTCTATCGACTCACGACCACGACACAAAAGGTTGATCACAATATTTCAAGAAATTAAGGTGACCTGTTGAAATCTCCGAAACTTAACCCTTTGCACTCGAAGCTATTTTAACTCGAAAACGAAGTATTTCTTTCCACCTAGAATATTGTTCTTCTATATACATTTTTTCATGTTATACATACGAAAATGGTGCAATTTACTCGTACAATACCGAAATGTTTAGTAATTTATTAAATACAAACAAATTTAATAATGTAAAAATTATTTTGAATAATGATACAGCAATTTTTAGTGGTGCCTTACATTCGCCATTCGAGTGCTAGGGGTAGTACGCCACAGTTTACATGTTTATTATTATAATTTTTTTTCATAAATGTATTTTGAGTTATGCTAGTTTTCTTATGAATGAACGATATAATGACGAAAGCCTTCAATATTTGCCTATCCGTTTCTTTATTTTTCTAATTATCGAATGAGAAACCTAGAGGCGGATCAAACGGAGTCCACACGGCAGAAAGAGTGCATTCTATACGTAGTGTTCTTAGGTTAGTACCCTTAGGTTGTTTCAGGAAATATTGAAACACGGCTTTTCGAAACGACTACCTGTCAGAATAATTGCGATACCGAAACGGCAATGAAACGGTAATTCTACGCACCGTAACGAACGGCTGTAGCTTTTGCAAAGAATTCTGTGCGATAGAGGTATGTACAGTGGCGGACAAAGGAAATGTGTAATGCTCAAGATAAACACCACGGTTTTTGCAAACTGAAATTTTATTCGAAAGTAGGAATTAATATTTTATAAATATCATCATCTTACAAATGAATGAAAACAAAAAAACTACAAAAATGGATAGCAAACTGGCAGTTTATTTAAAACAATTGAACAAGTGAAAAACTGGGTGGACAAAAATAAGTTTATAGTTAACATTATACTCAAACATTTTATTTGCTTCAGTACCTTGCTACTATTATAAGTTTTCCAATATATTGGTTGACAAAGAATACCATATTTGCTTCATTGCTTCCCAAAATAATTCTTTGTTAGTACTGTTGTACTTTGTGGTAGCTTTATTTTTGTACTTTGATAGCAATTTTGTAGTCTTTGTGTAAATTTCTCCCGTAAAAAAATTGGATGCCACCTTCGAAGCGTGCTTGGGCTAGTTATCTTGCTGAAATATAAACAACTCCAATCAATTTTAAAGTTAAACGTCCACATGGACCGCGGAAAAAACTGAAGTCAAACTAAAATTGCAAGGATTATTGAACGAAAAGGTGAAAATGTTACCGTTTCCGAAATTTCAAAGATTGTTAAAAGAAGTCGCAAGGTAATATACGATCCATTAAGAGATCCTGCATTCTCACAGAGAACCCGATGTTATTTCGAACTACGATAAGAAGAATAAGCAGCGGGCAATGAGCACTGCGGAACAATGCAACTTTCGCGTGCAACAATCTTGCACGCAGAGTTCAAAACCGCATTCTTAAATACAGTACTCGCAGCCCGTCGCAACAGTGGGCACTATTACCGTAATTACAGAGAGGCTGCGAAGAATAGTGAAACGAATCGTTTTTCTTTTCGATTCCGCTCGACCTAATCGAGCAATATCTCGGTAAGCAATTTGCTCTTGATTTGCTATAAAGCCACCAAAACTCGTCGACAAATTCCGACTTATCTGTTTCCGCATTAGGCTCGGTATTTGCAAAGTTTACAGTCGCAAATCCATTCCATGTCTATGCCAAATTCATGCCAAACCATGCCCTGAACAATCTATGCACAAAGAGCGAACCTAACGGACAAGAGTCGTAAATCTTTAAATTCTTGAAAATACATGGAACTTGAAATAATATGATTTAGAAGTTTAAATAAAATTCTTTTTTCCCTTCTACAGCAAGGTTTATTCCGATTTTGCCCTATATTTACTCTCAGAGCAAGGTTATGTCTCTTTACGAGGGTAGGTTTGACATGTATTTGGCATGAATTTGCAACTGCAAACTTTGCACTCGAATACCGAGCCATACGAGCAATCATATTCCGCATTAGGCCCGGAATTTGTAGACAAGTTATGGTGGCAAATGGGGACCAAAAATTAAAAATAACAGCTGTTTTCTCGCCAAAGTAAAATCACAAACATTGATAAAAATTTGTTCGGTAAAGGTTTGGCTAACTGGGATTGAACCAGTCAAATTACTACTACCAAAAATAATAATTTATCTACTCGTTACAGCAGGAAAAATTGTAGAACGTATTACTTCGCACTCATTTTACCATAATAAATGCGAAACTATTTTATTGTATTCCATTTAATTTGGTAGTTACTCACTTTTGCCTCCGACACAATTTTAAATAAAGTTCATTCGACTATGTTTGTAATTATTTTCTTAATACGAAATACGAAAATATCTCTGACCCAAACGTCTCTTTGATACTCACATTTTGGTTGATTTTGACCCGCGGCCAAAGAAGGTTGCCGACCCCTGATTTATAGTTTCGGTATAAATATATAATCTACGTGTCCCTTTGATTTTAATGAATGTAATAAAAGGTTGAAAATGATGATGTTCATAAGTCTATGTCAGCCACGGTATGAGTTTGAGTAGAATAATTTGGCCACACTGTGTATCCGAATGAAATTGTATTCGAATAACGCCCAACACTGGTCCACGGCAAGCCCTTGAATGCTCGAGCATAGTTGAAGAAAGTCAGAGGCGGAATATCGATACTTGTTCCGAGAAGCGTCGCTATTGGGCGCGCAGCCTCTGTTTCCATCTCTAGCTGCCGCTAGAATCGAGCAAGGCGAACAGGCGAGCACACGGCACACGGTATGTATCTACGGGCGAGCGTGCCTTGTACCAATGACGTCATCCCCGGCGGATCCAAGATGGCGCTCGCGTGTTCGCCAGGCAAAATCGAGCAGGACCGGTTTTCGACGGGGGGCGGGACCCGTAGTCGGAGCCGGGTAGTTTATCCGCGCGGTTTCGTCGTTTTGCGGCCTAAATGTAGAAGCTGCGAAACACCGAGGGACCTCCCTGCGTGTCGTGTTCCGTATAATAGCCAGACACGCAGGGATTATGTGCCGAGTGGATCGCAAACCGATCCCGGAGCCAGTCCAGCGGCGTAGCCGCTTTCGATTCCTCTGCGCGTGGTTACTCTGCGTCCGTTCAGTGAAAGTAATTAACGGCCGCGATTAATCAGCAGAGATCGTTCACTCTCCTACGCGCTCCCACGGAATCCTCTCGTCCCGACTAATCGGCCGACAAATGGAACCCTAAGTCCCCTCTCCGTCAACAAAAAAAAAAAAAGAAAAAAGAAAAAATAAAAATAAAGAATCAAACAAAGAGATGGTTCGAAACCAAAACGGGCGTCGAAGAGAGTACAGATTGGTTTCCCATGGAATTCAGCATAGAATATTCGTTCGAGTCGAGTGGGAGTAACGCGGAATGTCGTCATCCGAAAGGATCGCCGATGATTTTACAGCGACCCGACGGTGAATACCTTGTACACGGCGACCATTGTTCGCTATTTCTCTATTCTCGCCTGTTACTGTCACCGGTTTCGATTTCCATGTCGTGTGCGGAAGGTCGCGGTACTCGCTGAGACCAGCGGGACCAGGAACGGGTTCGTGGAGATGGTCCAGTGTTAGCGACGCGGGCGTAATCGCACAGGTAGTTTCTCCTACCTTGTCAGGCCAGAGTACGTTGGTAAACGCAGGCAACGAGATGCGAGGACGCGGGTTTCGGGTCTCGGCACTCGGCGCGGCGCGGTTAGGTCACGCTCCCGGTCGCAGAGAGTTGCACGCGCAGGTAAATATCGTCCGACGCGATCGCGCGGCCGCGACTGAACTCACTTTCCAGTGTCGGCGTTTTACCTGCGACAGGAGAGACCTCTCAACGGGCCGAGCGTTCGCTCGCTCGTTCGGTTCGGTTCGGTTCGGTTAGGTTCCCTCTCTTTCCGAGCCGAACACACAGGCAAACCGTGTCCGTGTCCGTGTCCGTGTCCGTGTCCGTGTCCGTGTCCGTATCCACTTCACCTTCTTACGGCTATCCTTCCTACCTACCCAGCCACCCACCTATTTACGCCTGCGAAACCGAGTGCGTGTGCGAGTGCGAGTGCGAGTGCGTACACGCTCGGTACAGCTTGGCGGCCTTACGTCGCGTCATGATCAGGGGCCTCCAGCAACCTACCTTCCGATCCCCTGTATAAGATGCTGCTCCTCTTTTCAGCCGCTGCTGAGAGAGTCCGCACACAGACACCGGCTACGGATAGAACGATTTGTTGGCCCCGAGCCACCAGATGCACTACCGTTCATAATTAAGGGAACTCTTCTTGCAATTAGTGCCGGACGCCCAAGGTTTCGACAAATTAAATAAGAAGTTTATACTGCCATAGAGTCTTCATTAGTGTCACTCGGAAGATACCGCGGTGTATATACTGGGTGTCTTTACGGTAATTACTCTGGTCGCGATGCCTGCTAGAATTTGATATTATTAACACTAGATTTACCGGCTATTTAAGTACACTTATTACGTACGCTCATAAGTCTTAGGACACCTCCGATTTTTTTGGTAACACTCTGGTATTTCGTATAGATTATGAACCTTTAACTGCATTAATTACATAATATAAATATCCTCGTATGTTCGATAATGGTTACACGATAAGAATGATGAAATTAATAATTTTACTGTCTAAATTATTTAAAAATTTAGTCGTATCGCTTTATAGCGTGTTCAATGGGCTTGGCCGATGATACTCTCTCATTTTCTTTTTCATCGATACACAAGAATATTATTCTTCTGATGCGAATCTCTGATCGTTTGCTGTTTATATACGCATCATAGTTTACGATGCGTCCTTTAGAACATTTGAAGAACGACTCGAAGCTCCCCAATTGTTTACCCGTGGTCAGTCTTGTTCGAAATCGAGTGCGATCACAATGCCTCGAAATACATTGGGTTGTTCGGAAATTAATTTCGCTTTCTTTATGAAAATGAAAGACGATTTTCTTATAGCGACTAAATATTTTATTGAATTATATATTGTCCATTCTGGTCCAGTACCTTTTGCCATCTTTCGAAATACTCCGTAATCTTAAGATTTACCCTGCAGGCATGGTAGATTCTATCGATTCCCGAATCAGTATACTACGATCGATGAGCGATCAATCACACACAGTCTCCCGTGTCTTTCCAGCTCATAGCAGAACCAAACGACCATGTTCCGTCTCTCTCTTCGCTCGAGTTGTCTCGGTCTCGTTCATTGTCGCGGCACTCTGTATCTGGTTTTGCATACAGCCGTAAATGGCGAGCAGAAGACCTTGAAACACCCACGCCCAAACGTTTCCCCTCTTTGTCTCTCCGACAACTTTCATTCTCCTCCCCGTGCCCGAAAAACTCAGCAGGAAAATTGCACACTCTGAATTTGGATTTTCAACCGACGATCGAACAAAGTGTTAGCTTGTAAAATCCACTCGGGTGCAGTGGTACAGTTGCTCGCGAAAGTATTCGAACGCTGACGTTTGCAACATTCAACGAGAAACATTACACTGCGGTGCATGACTACAGCGCCACCTATATTCCTACGATTTTAGAACTTTTAAAGAATAATTAAGGAAAATGAAGTGTATTAAATACATAGAGCTCAGTTTACCGAAAGGCTTATGGGATTTTAGTATCAGTTTTCAGAAACTGGTTCCTTCTTTTGCGAATCGGTGGAGAACAATATACGTTGCATCGCAAACGACGCGAATATCTTAATTATCTCTTGAGATGTATGAATTATAGACAATTTGCGGCAAATTCATTGCACGAACCGACCGAAGAGGATGCTCGATTGAATTTTGTATTTCAAGTTTCATATAGGGTAATTTCGGGACAGATGCACCATAGGATGAGATGCACCAGTTTTTATTCTGGCGTTCTGGACGATTCCCAATCGATGATTCGATTCTTGTTTTTCTGTTGTTATTTATATCATTTTCTTAGTGCTAGAAATTAATTATTATTATTCTAATTATTATTATTATTACCTTCTTACTATATTTTTCTTCATATTTGTTCATATTTTTTGTGCCGGTTCTTGTTTTCGAATAGGTGCATCTTTCCCTCGATTCAGGGACAAACGCACCATAAACACGTTTT
Organism: Seladonia tumulorum; assembly: GCA_913789895.3. Classification (NCBI taxonomy): domain Eukaryota; kingdom Metazoa; phylum Arthropoda; class Insecta; order Hymenoptera; family Halictidae; genus Seladonia; species Seladonia tumulorum. Next base: position 6,345,323 of record OU565282.1, on the reverse strand, counting down.
TCTTCGAAAACTGTGCGTTAAGGGGTCAATGTACGTAAGTGTATCAAGCGATCATTTTTATAAAAAATGGAGCAACGTTTTTTTAAGTAATTACAAAGCGATAAATTAAAATTGAGACCTATTCTTTGCCATACTATCTGTTAACGTCATACACTTCAATTAATTCGTATTTATTGCTCTGTAATTGGGTAATTAAAACTAAACGTTGAGAAACTGTTCAATACTATAAAAACGTTTTTTTACCGCAACCGGCCAAATGACCGATTTTTAGATTAGGACTTTATTTTCCCTGATTGAATGGAGAAATATTGATTTTAATATTGTTTATAATTATACAGAACGTCCCATTACTTTTCCCATTACTATAAAAAGCTATAAAAACTTAATAATAGGTAGATAAAATTAAAAGAAAATTTTTAATTCATTACGCGTCGCATCCCTTACACAGATACGAGGAGCCTCCAATGTACAGGGTGTATAAATAATAATGGTCGTCCGTCCGAGAGGTGAATCTACACCTCTGGATCGGTGGACATTTGTCAAAGAAACTTGCCACAAAATTGCTTATAACAAAGAAAATTGTTAAAGAAAAAATGTACCATCGGAATGTGCCCCTCTCAAAACCATTCAACTTCATCCGAAACATTGTTTGCTATGCGTAATAATAATGACGTAAATCTAGATGGCAAAATCTGGCGACCCACCCACCCTGTATAATTCGGGAACTGTTGTTACTCGATTATATTTCCGAGAATTAACAAAATTGGATAATGTGCTATCTTTTTGTCGCGGAGTGTACACTTTTAAAAATGTACAATTAAAAAGATCAATTTTTTCACCGGTTCACGCGAGACTGCCCCCTTGAATCGCGATCGCGGATTCGTTCTGGAGAAAGCAGAGAAAGGAAAGACGGAACGTAATTATCATAACGAGATCCTCGTATGCGGGGACGTTGCTGGAACGTAAATGACACGAAGAAATGGCCAGACGAGCAGCGTGGACAGTGAAAGGATATAAGGGACCCTTTAAATGCCAATGGTGTCTCGGTTACGCAGAAAGAACGCGTTCGCCACCGCCTCCTTTTCCGACACGAAGTTTCGCGTTTCGCGTTTCGCGAGCCGTGGACCAACGAGGACCGGTTGGTCCTCCTCGCGTTTCCGAATATGGCCAACCACACACCATTGCACCTCGTTCCTCCTCTCTCTCTCTCTCTCTCTCTCTCTCTCTCTCTCTCTCTCTCTCTCTCTCTCTCTCTTCTCTACCTCTCTCTCTCTCTCTCTCTCTCTCTCTCTCTCTCTCTCGAAATACAGGGTGTCCCACGTAACAGTTTTCACGATTTTTTAAGTACTTGCGATGATCTGACAAAAAATATTTTCAACAAAACTTGATGAGTTTCTAGTTTTGCACACGAAAATGTTTCAAAAACGTTTACCGTGATACAGTAAAGGGAAATTCCTTAGAATCGGAACTTAAAAAACATAAGCAATTCCGGGAAAATACACTTGTTACACTCCTTTTACACAGTATTTTCCTACATAAATCAGAATTCTACCGTTTTCGTGAACATGCTTTATTTACATTTATACGGAGTTTTATCAGGAGTGGGAATTCGTTGTGTTACGACAGAAAACGTTTATGAATAGATGACGTTTATTATGTCCATGTAGTTCAGTTAATTAAACTAAAATGTTGATGTTCAACATAAGATTTCTGAAAAAATGTAAATTTTACCAACTTTCTTAACCCTTATATAGCCAACCGATTTTCGGTACACTCTGTATATCGAACTTGGTCCCATCACTGTCTCCGTACGTGTACGGGAAGTTGAATTGTCAAACATCCACATAGAATCATCTATAATGTAGAACTATATGTATATATATATATATATATATTTATTTATTTATTAAATTAGCTTTTGAATAAAAATACATTTATTTCAAGAGTCCGGTAAAAGTTACACGCGGGTTCGTTTGCGATTGGCCCAGTCTTTGTGTAAGAAGATACATTGGTTCTCGCTGCGAGCTCGCCCCGGCCAAATTGGCAGTGCCAATGTAACGCGTGCCCCGCGAGAAAATGGTCAATTCGCGAAACAGAGAACCCCGGGGTAAGGGACCCAATTACTGTGCCTACATTAATTATACTTATTTTTAAAGCATAATAAATTAATTAAATTTTTTCATCAAAATCAGTTAGTATATACGTTATACATCTCTTTTTTTAATATTCATTATGTTTTAAAAATAAGTATAACTGATGTAGGCACAGGGAATTCCATACCCTACGGATTTAGGCATCCTCGTTCGCACGAAATCGTTCACTTTGCCGAAAAGTATTTTTTTTTTTTTCTTTTGGTTCCTTTTACAGAGAATTGTCCATTCGAAGAGCTACGCGAAGCCTGTTAAGGCTTGAACTACACGGACGAATAAATGCGCGATACAAATCGATTGCTTGTCTTTTACGCGAGTAACGATTAACGTTCGCCGACGTTCCTTCGAGCGGGCTATCGAAATGCGGCGAAGCATAAAAAGGAAAAACACACGCTTCGAGTAGTAAATAAAATGCGATCCGTCCCGTTCCGGAACTCGTTTCCTCGATTCTTCGTCTTCGACATTCCTCCGTGTTTCTGTCGGCTTCTGCCTGGACGCCTGCTATCCTCGCTACGGGAATCCTTTCAGTTTTCACGACTTTCCGAGGCAATCTGTAACAACAAGAGCCGTAGAAAATTAAGGTGTGTCAGGCTGGTGCAAAAATAATTCCAGTGTTCATCCGCTTCAAATTCAACGATTTTTCTGAAACGTTGTTATTTAAGTTAAACGTTATTAAAAAACGTTGTTATTTAAGTTAAGTTAAACGTTAAGTTAAACGTTGTTGTATACAAAATTTTAACAAAATTGAATTATCGATAACAAACTTATATTAATTTTAATCTACATAATACATAATAACAGACCACAAAAGTATTCGTCCCACGCTTGACAGAGTTGAGTTTAGTTTGCTTATAAACATTGTTTCACTTTGAAGATGATTCCCCGAGGTCGTAGTCGAATAATTGAGCTTCGGTTATACTTGGTCTTTGTCAAAACTTTGTCGAAATAACATTGATAATCGAAAATGATTCGAAAGAATTTTCGATTTTCAATTCTCATGGTTGCTGAACAATCCCGGTGGATATGATTAACTGTAAAAGCGATATTGCGTTGACCGTATTTCTTAAGAATAATCTTTAACGTCAAATTGCCATCCAACATCCAACATTTAAAATGTTGATTCGAAATAAATGAAACAGTTCTTGTAGCCGTAAGCGCTTCACATATATCAAGATGAACAACCGAAAGAAAATTGCAACGGAGCAACGTCGCGGCGTCGACGGCTGGAATTGCTCTGGGATGCTGGGAAAACGTATCGAGAGATAAAGGATTTAGAGACATAGCGATACAATTGTTTGCTGTCAAGCTATACGACATATTATGAAGTGACACGGAACGATATGGACGACGTTCATCAAAAAATGAGATCGCGAGAAACAGACAGCAAAAACGATCGGAAAATACGTCGGTCGTTTCGAAAGCAAATGGAACCGAGATCGTCGTCGATATTCGTACTGAAACTGAAACAGCGGCACACCTCGATGGAAAGACAAGCGACGGTATTGTTCGACGTCGGTATTGTTCGAATTTAGCTTGAAAAGGCACAACCACTCGAAAATTTCAAAGTTCGTCCACCACTTTGACGAAATTTATTAACCGGTGATGAATTTAGATTAATCGAAGACCATTAAGAGATTATTTGTTAACCCGTGTCAGAATTCTACGGGATGCCCGAAAGAAATTCGACAATCGGAAAATAAGGTCCGCTCTAGTGCAGAGGCGCGTTTGGTTTGCGTAAGGATGAATATCGAGTGCGAAGCCTGTACGCGCGACAGTAAAACCGTAATGGAAGCGCGCGCGCTATCAGAGCCTAAAGCGAACGTAGGCTCGAGCGGGCTATGTTAGTGAAAACGGTATCGATGGAAAATCTTAGCGTTCACAGCTGACGGTTCGCAGGTTGCGTCGTTTTCGAGATAAGGTTGTTATTTCGAACCGATATTGAACAAGGGGAAGGCTCTCTAGCGCGGGTTGTTAAACCGCTCGAAATAGGATAACGCGTAAATGTCAAACGCTAGTTGCCGGGAAATTTATGTCCGGTGCAGCGGACTGGTGCACGGTGCGGTGCGGTGCGGTGCGGTGCGGTGCGGATACGGTGCCGACTATCGAAGACGCGTTACATATCGAACTGCATAAGTCAGCCTGGGAATTTCTATCGGCGCGGTGGATGGACGGGAAACGGAGAGAGACGCTTTAAATAGGCGGGGCGCGGTGTGCAGAAGATTTCGAAAGACACCACTTACTTCGATCAGGCCTCCTGAAGCTCTCCCTTGATACCGGGCACGCTGTGATGATGCCTGGACGCGAGCTTGTTCGCCAGCTCGTGCATCACGTCCCTGTATATCACCGTGTCCAAATTCTCCCCGAGCATGTATAAGAGAAACCAGTCGCCCACTTTGCTCCGTCGGACGATCGTCTCGATGGCTTCTCGTCGGACCAGGCGGAACCGTAATCGCAGAAGGTAAACCCTCGTTCGCGGCGAGAATATAATTACGATCTGTGAACCAAGAAACGAGAATCATCGCTGTTTCTACTTTCGCAACGTTCATCGTGGTTACAAGAGGCCCTGAGGTGTTCTGTTGCTCGAACTGTTGGCGAACGCTGTATCACTGGTACGCTGCTACGAGGATAACAGCAGGGGGGCCAAACAGAAGCGCATCTGCGTTTCGATAACCCACAATTTCTGAAAGGGTTGCATTGAAACCACGTACTCCGACTGGATCCAAAACGCGTTTATACAAAACGCGTGTTTCCTCGTGTAAGATCCGTTCAGAAATGCGAACAAACCCGTAAAAGATATAAATGATTTATTCTAGCCAAAACATAAATAAAGTAGCCGAAATAACGATAGGTTCATAGCCCGAACTGCCGTGTTTACTTTTGTCATTATTATCTGCGCCGTGGAACACCTCCTGTGGTTTTTGTTTATATTTTGAAAAGTCGTGCTCTTACTACTGGAGATGCATTTAGTTTAGTTTCGACAGCGCAAGCGTTTGGACGTTAAATATTTAGTATATTTTCATAGTTTTTTCGATTGTTATTTGACCGTACGAATACTTTCTACGCGTCTGTTTCTGCACGTTTATCTGTTTTTGTCGATTCTTTTGTAATGCCGAGGGGAAATCAAATTTTGTTTACGCAAAATTTATTCTACAAACATCAAAGAATATTTATTAATCATTTTGATTCCGCATAAAATTTATTATCGGCACGAATATACACAGTTTTACTTTCAATTTGTCACTGTACGAATACTTTCCACACCGACTGTATATTTTAATTACAGCTTGTCTCGGAACAATGTGTAATCGCTCAACTTTAAACATACATAACTTTCGAACCAGCGAATTCCTCGCCTTAAAACTTGGATTTTTCGCGTTTTCTCGCCAAAATCTTCAGGATTATAATGTTAAAAAAGTTGGAAATTTTTAAGTTGCCAAGGTGAAGCTAGGATAACTGTGTAATAAAACGATTTCTGACCGCGTAAAATTTTGTAATACAAACGGACCTTCTCACATTTTGTTTTCGTTCCAATATTAGTTAGTGTCACTTACCCTGTACAAAACCGTCATCAAGCTAAGCACGCCGAGAAAGAGGAACCAAAACCAGAGGAAAACGTATATTTTCTCGTTGACTACGTTCAAAGGCAATATGCAGACAGCGTCGTGTCGTTCCACCTCGCCGCTGACGCCATATTTGTAAAAGGTACACTTGGTCATCCGTGGAAACACGTAGATCATCGGATCGACTCGATCCTCTTGATCCGACTCCAGGAACCTGAGCACGTCGATACCAAACGTCAGAAAGGCACCGTCGAAGAAGCGGTTCATCAGGAACATTTGACCTGCGCATGTTCAAGTTACAATTTGTGATTTCCATCGTCGCACAGCATAACAGTTGATCATTGTTTCCTAACCAGTGATTACCAGTGGAACTACGCTGTGTCCAGATTGTTCTCACTCGGCTAGTTCTATGAGAACGAACCTGACAAAAAGTGTTAATGTATCCGGTCGTTAACGACGTCCTTGCGTTTCTGACTTTAACAGATATCCGACCTCATCGCTAAAATTAGTTATTTCACCGCCAATATTGGCCATATTAGTCATTTGTGCTTTGCAGTAAATAAATAAACTCTACTTTCTTTAGATCGAAATTAATTAAAATAGTCCACGAATATTAACGAAAGATGAGGTGACAAATTGTTAGGAAATATAAGAAAGAACAGAATTGTGAACCGAGAGAAAATGCTGATCCGATATGTGTTGATTCGTCGACTTTCGACGAATTGGATTTCTAGAGTGTTGAAATACTTTACGGATCCACTGTATGGGCTTGGCTTCTGATCATTTCGATCTGCAGGACGGATGCAAGCGAATTTACAAATCGGAGCATTTCGTGGTTGACAGCGATAGAATAGAGCAAAGTAAGCGGTACGGAATAGCGACGAATGGCCACTGGAGATTGGCTGTCCTCGTAGGCAGCCGGTGGCCAGCTGTATACTTGCCAAATTTTATTGTGAATCATTCATTCATTCGCCGTTAGCGTAATCTACGATCCCCGTGACAAGACAAGATATCCCCCTTACGAGCGAGAAGATCGGCGCTCGTATTCGCGAACTTTACGAGGAAAGCAGGGAATCAACGACTATTCCGGATAAACGGGTGAAAGGTGCCGATCGGTGATTTCGAGGAAAAATATAGAATAACAAAAGCAAACGCGGCATTTAATGTCCGTCGGACGGACAAGAAATATAGATTCGTTAAAAGTAACAAAACAAATAACGGAAGAAGGTAAACATATCGACGCGGCGAGATTCGTTGGAAATGGTAAAGCCACGCAAATGAGAAAACCGGACGAGCGAACGGAAATACACACGCGCCGCTCGTTCCCTATGCTATACGAATAGCACGGTTTGTCTTTAGCACGGTTAGGGGAAAGCGACAAAAATTCATTTTTAAGCGATTTCGTTGGAAGCTGCGCACAGTTTTACAGTCGGAGAAAAAAGTATTTCAACACTCAGTTTTCTGGATACAACTTCCTACACTCGGTGTGGAAAGTATTCGTACCGTGACAAATTGAAGGTAAAACTGTGTATATTCGTGTCGATAATAAATTTTATGAAGAAAAAATGATTAATAAATATTCTTAGATGTTTGTCGAATAAATTTTGCGTAAACAAAATTTGATTTCCCTTCAGCGTTACAAAAGAATCGACAAAAACCGATAAATGTGCAGAAACAGACGCGTAGAAAGTATTCGTACGGTCAAATAACGAACGAAAAAACTATGAAAATATACTAAATATTTAAGAGTTATTTTAGAATATTTTGTGGGATTGCCTTTTGATTTTGCAATAGCTTCGAGCCTTCTTGGCATGGAATGTAGTAAATTGGATGTTGTAGCAAGCTCTTTTTATAATTAAACTGCGGATTTTTCTGTAAAATAAAAATTGTTGGTATCGATTATGATGAACATTTCTTTCAGCGTTTTTATAGCTTGAAATCGTACCTAACAATAAGCGCATAAAGAAGAAGTGCACAAAAAGTGGATAAAATCCGCAGTCTGACAATTAGAATATTATTTTCAGAACTGTATGCGGTATAGTATACATACCGCGCATGTATACAATATACTGGACATTTCTACTTTTTACTTTAATTTATTTCTTAAGAGTGCATTAGTGTGAAAAAAAATACTTTTAAAAACACGATACATTCAACGTGTAATCACCTATCGTGGAAGAGGAAAACAGGGAACAGCGTAAAATGAGATCACGTAAATTGAAACCGAGGATAAAAAATCCGTGTAAAACGAGAGATTGTTTACCGCGTAAAATGACACCTCGCGCAAATAAAGTGCCGCGTAAATCGCGGAACGCGCGTACACTATCGGTAACTTTAATATCTAGACACCACGAACTTTTAATTTGCCGCAGAAAAAATATTATAGGAATTTAGAATCCCAAAGATTGCTGTAAAGGTGCGGATACATTGACAAGTAACTTGCTACATTTCTTGCGGTTTTACATTAGAAAATGTATCTATCGAAAAAGATTTCGCAGACTATAACGATTTAGTTGAAAGAGAGTAAAATCCGGGGAATGGATCAAAAGGGAATAAAATATCGTGCCACTCACCGACCACATTCACCAGGGCGAGAACTTCGCAGAGGTAGTACCTGTAAGCCCACCAGTTGTGATAGCGAAGATTCTCCCAGAGATAGTCGAGCAACATCTTCTTCTTCTGTTTCTTCTCGACCTCGGAACAGAGGCCGATGTCGAGGTCCATCATAAGGGCGTGAATCTTGCCACCCTCCCACCCTTTCCAGAGCCATCTTGGCGTGTAGAAAAGGATCGCCTGGAACAGAAATCGCAAGAAGATATCAACCGGGGGTATCAGGAGCACGCGAGATGCATAAACACCTTTGCATATTTTACATATTTTTCGTGCATAAATGCCATATGCATGTTACATATATATATATATATATATATATATATATATATATATATATATATATAATCGTGCATAAACTTCCGTAGTCTACTAATGATAATAAACCTGTAGACATGGCATAAGACGGCTGATGGGAAGTGTGGATGACGGACGAAACACTTTGCAAGAGAACCGTGTACGCGAAAAGTGTTAAATTTCTCAAGCTTTTACGAGGCCTAATCGAAGGAGCACACCTTGCGAATCCGTTCGACGCAACGGATCGGCGCGCGCGTGTTGCGTTGCGTTGCGTTGCGTTGCGTTGCGTTGGCACGCGCGTAAAAATGTCGGATCGGTCGTGCATTTCGTTGGAAGCGATAAAATCACACTAAACGACAGTATTGTTTCAAGCTGGCACGGTGGATTGATTAATCGTTATTGATTTAGCGGCAATTCATTTCGATAACGAGTTTACGTTGTCCCGTAGGCGCCTAAATGTATCACCACCGGAATTCTGTTACAAGAGCCGTTAAACTTCGCGATGTTGGTCTTAAAACGCTCGCGTATCCCTCGTGTAAACGGGAACATACGGAACGAACACGGAGTGAAATATCGTTGCTTTAATTAAAGAAAGCCGTAGAGCCTCTAGACTGTGTTTCTCTGATTCGGCCGAAGCCGAAGGGTCCGCGGATTGTCGATATATGGTGTGATATGCGTGAGATTGTAATGAAAGACGTCTAAAAAACGGCATAATCCTTACAATTATGCGTGCTTGTGTTTAAGAAAAACGGCCGGAATTGGCAAATCGCAAAGGAATCGTGTTCCACCATGATAATAACGCTAGGCCACACACATCTTTGGTAACACGTGAAAAGTTATTGGAGCTTGGTTGCGAAGTTATGTCACATCCACCAGATAGCCCTGACATTGCACCATCGGATTATCATTTATTCCGAAGTTTACAAAACTCTTTGAATGGTAAAACATGCGCTAACGATGATGATCTGAAATCGCACTTGGATCAGTTTTTCAGCGAAAGGATCAAGAAGTTTTATGAGCGCGGAATTACGAAGCTACCAGAAAGATGGCAAATGATCATAGAACAAAATGGAAAATATTCTATCGATTAAAGTTCATTGCTTTGATAAAAAAAAAATTGGATTTTATTTCACCTAAAAGTACCGAAATTACTTTCTTGCCAACCTAATATATTGACTATAGATACAATGTATGCATCCACGGACCAAGAGTCGATTCAAACGATTCTTCCTTCTAAAGATTTAAAGATTAATTTTGTTCTACATTTATGAAATAAATTCCAACTGGATTTGGAACCTTCTATCCGGAAATCCCTGTACGATGGTGTGCAGTTCGTGGACCCTTTACACGATTCGAGAGAACCGTGAATTGTCGCGACTCGGGAACAGGGTCGAACGCCGACGTCCACGCGAATCCAACAAAAAGGGAAAATCCATGGATGAAAATAGAACGAGCTATACTTCAACCGTGCTCGCGTGCCAGCTCGGCGCATCATTCCGCATGGAGCCACGCGGTAAGTGGATAAAATTGGCTAAACAAGAGGAAAACCCGATGGAGCGTCTTTGAACGAACGACAGAGAGACCGCTCTTTTTCCCTCCCCTTTCGCCGATGCGTCCCTCCATTCGCGGATCCACTTAACGGAAACGATCGGGGAAAGGATTTTTTTTCTCTTTAGCGTATTACTGCTAGGGCGAAGCTGACCGAAGGTCCCCCGACAACCTTGGCTTATGAGTATGCTTATAATCTAGTCACGATTGATCGATTGAACCAGGAAGCGACGAATATGCTTTTCTTCCGAAGAAGAAGGTTGTTAATATAAATTCTTTGAGCTGGTAGAACGGCCAACGAGAAGGACCGCCGATTAAAATTGGAACGATGTATCGACGATTTTAAAGTGAAAGCCTTCGAGACCGTTTTCACTTGGTACTTGGTACACGAGGAAAGGACCTGCGGTAGCCCTGTTCGATTTTAACCCTCTGCACTCGAAGCTATTTTAACTCCAAAACGAAACATTTCTTCCGACCTGAAATATTTCCTTTCTATACAGAGTTATGTGAGTTATCTAACGTTTGCACCTCAAATATCTTTGTTGTTTCTAAAGATACGTAAAATATGGTAAGGACAAAGTGGAACGGTACAATGGGGTTGACACGATGCTATAAAAAATTTTGTTTTCATGTCATTTTTTAAGAAACATCAAGGTCACCTGGAACCGACTGTAGTCGATCTACGAATAATCATATAAAACGAACGACTCGATCGTACTTGGAGCAGCAGAAAGAAGATGACCCACTGATAATACTTGTGCTGTTTGATCAATGGATGGGACGCGTGGCCGTGCAGTCCAACGCCCTTGCTGTTCGATACTCCCGGATAAGGAACTGCCTGGCCGATGCTCTTGTTGAACGCGTGCACCATGCTGTAGGTGGTGTGAAGCCAGCAGAACGTCTCCAAGACGACCTTGTCGACAGAACCGGCGGCCTCGCAATGAATAGGCGAGCCAGAAAGGCTTTTGCAAGCCAACGTGACACAGCCACCGAGAAGAAGCGCCACCGTGGCGCGATAATGCAGTCGGAAGACGATCGCGTCCTCGGAGAGCCTTTCGACCTTGAACAGGGACCGAAGGGAGCCGAAAACATCGATCATCTTCAGCATCAGGGGCATTTTCGATGCTATTCGCCGGACGAGCCTCTTCGAACGCGCGAAATCTTCCTCTCCTCCTCGTTCTCGTTACGCGGATCCGTTTCCGCGGATGATCGCGGGCCACGCGTGAAAAATCTCCGCTCTCGTAAATGGTGGTAGCTTTGTTACGCGCATGTTGCTCGCGTTTCCGTTTCGTTCTCCGAGTTCGAGCTGGAAGTCGGATCATCGGTGCATCGGTCGCTGTTCATTTCCTTCTGTCCCATTTCCTCGATCGGCTTTCATAGACCTTCCTAACGCTTTATCTGCGGGCACTGTGCGTACAAGCTGGTCAACCCCTTGCTTTAAGCGGATATACACATTTAGAGGGTCGTTACTTTTAAACGGTACACAGGGTGTCCCGCGTAACGGTTTTCACGATTTGTCAAGTACTCGCGATAATCCGACAAAACATATTTTCAACAAAACTTGATCAGTTTTCGATTCGCTATATATTGCAATAAAAAAAAGTCCGAAAAACATTTTTTTTTACAGTATTGTCAAGGTCACCAAGTTTCACCAGCATTAAAGTTGACTTCATCGGGGGACTGAGCACGCGCTGATACCGGTGTGCGCGAGGAGTGTGCACGCTTTATACATAATATACCTCAATGTTCCGGTTCATTGATCGGATAACCATTTTAATCGATCAGCTAATCCTAATGCTTTTCTTTTAACAATAGAACAACAACAGCGTCCCCTTTCCTCCCCTACATTCGAGGAACAACAAACTACATTCGAAGGATTTCCAAACGATACGATATCAAAACATGTTTTAAGACAGTTTCATATTTTTTGTTAGAAGTTCTTTAAAATAGCATTATCGCATCACCATTTGCCTTCACTATTTTTATTGAAAAACACATCGAATGTATTTTTCAATATTTACTTCTCACTTGTTTTAATTTTTTCATTTTTTTTTTTTTTTTTTAGCCGAGCTGGGCAAATTTTATTTCAAATAAAGATAATAAGTCAATTATTGAAAATAACATTATCTCAAATAAACTCGATGAAATAAGTATTTGAGAGGAATTTCTTTGAGTACATTTATTTTAAATAATACCTTTATTATAATTTATTTCGGCGTAATCATTTGAAATAAACTTATTCGATATAATTAAGCGAAATGTATGATATTAATTGTAAGTTGAAATTTCGCCTTATTTATATTTAGTTTGGAAAATTCTTGAATGCTGTTAACAATGTAAAGTATCGTAAAATTCGGAGGATATGTACCTGTCCGATTATATGCCCTTCATTGTTACCGATCAAATGAATAAAGTCCCCGATTGTTAAATCATGCTCGTACCAACGGTTACCAAATGCTATCAGTGATCAGCGTTGTTGAATCGAGGAAACGGCTCAGAAACGGAACACACGTGGCGTCGATTACCAAATTTGGAAACACTCGGTAGCCCGCAGATAACGCGTTACTTCGCATTGGTGATTATTTCCTTCATACGTAGGCGAGTCGTTGTTCTTCGGTTCTTCTCACACATTCGAACGATTGTAAAACTTTATGGATAACGGATAATGGAGAGGGTGACGAGAGAAAGAGAACGGAGACACTGTTTCTTGATTGTCAACCAAAACGAGTACGAGAGTCGATCGAGTACGAGAGGACGGATCGAGTATTCGGGCACGGTGACAGACACACGTGGGGCGCGAAAGCAAGCCGTCGGAAGACTGGTCGAACTTGTGAGGCATCCCTTGGCCTCGATGCTAAACACATAACTTATATGATCTTCTGGTATCTTTCTCTTGCCGCCGGTGGAAACTTCGAACCCTTTCGAACAAGATGAAGAGAAATCAAATTTTGTTTACGAAAAATTTATTCTACAAACATCTAAGAATATTTATTAATCATTTTGATTCCGCATAAAATTGATTATTGTCATGAATATAGACAATTTTACTTTCAATTTGTCACTGTACGAATACTTTCCACATCGAGACTGTATGTTGAATTACCTGCTCGGCTCGTTACTGCAACCGATGATATCGATATATCGATGACGCCAGGCATGGAAAAATGAAAAGATGCACGTATCGTGGTATCGGGTGTAATAATAACTCTTGATTAGTAAGGATTGGCCAGCAGCCAGCGGCACTCGGTGTCGTGAAACGGGGGAAAGAAAAAGGGACACCGGGAACGATCCAGAGCAAAAAGAAGAGGAAACCATTCGGGTCATTGTCACTCTATAGTTAGATCGAGAGTTTGCACCGCGCCGAATTAATGTTTCAGTAACACTGGAGGTAATTGAATTATTTGGAGAACCAATTGGATTTGGTCCATCCTTTCATAATTGGGAGGAGTTTCTCCATTCATTCATCATCGAGTTACTTAATCGGTCTATTCCGAATCTTGCGCCTATCTTTAACCTCTGCTGTTTTAGTAAATACGATAGAAATTAATTGGCCTGCCATCTTCGTTCGATCAATCCAATTATCATCTCCTTTGCGCTTCACGTTTAACCCATTTGCATCACTAGCGTATATATATACGCTCAATTTATTTTTTCTTATATTGCTGAAATATGAAGTTCGTTTACTAAAATTTTGTTCATATTTCCTTATGATGCAAATGGGTTAAACTTGTAAATCTATATTTAAAAAATATCTTTTGTAAAAGGACTCTTTTGACGACTTCATGGCAACCACGGGTATATTTATTCAAATTCTTATGCGTCATTTCCTTTTTACGTATTAAGTATAGAAATTGTGGCTGTCACAGTTAATCGATCGCAACTTTATTTTCCATTGAAATCTTGTAAGATGAAGCGAATGGATAGTGGTGGACATTATTACACGGAATAAAATGTGTTTCAGTTGTTTATAGATACAGTGTTTACGCGATACATGTCCTAGCCAGGGAACAGATTTTTATCACGTTATACAAGAGTGTACTTTATGCCTAATCCAATTGAATTTGAAAAGCACAGCTTAGAAACTACACGTGTATTTGGGACATAAAACCCAAAACAATTCGGTCCCCGTTGTCCTCTCGTCAGAACTTTTGGTAACTTTACACACATCCAATTTTGAAAGAACAACTGAAAGAAGAACACGACACAAAGATATCGCTTCTCCCCTGGCCTAATTGAAGCGGCAGGTGCAAGAAAGATCCGAGTGCGAAGAACAGATTCTGAGAAATAACATTCGGAGAATAGAAGATAATACTGTGCAATATGCGTAGACGTTTCCAAGTGGTAGTTTATAGAATTCTAATAAAGGAAAGAATCTGCAGTATTATTTCAAATTTAATTATCGACATATAATATTTACAGCAATAGCGAAGCGTTAGGATAGTAAAGAATAATAAAGCGTTAGGAAACTATCGCGTATTCCCTTCTTGATTGCAATCATCTGTTACACGGAAGCATTTAGTTTGTTTGTTTTTAACATTGTTTAACGCGACACTAATCTATTAAATAAGGGAATTCCGTGAATCAGCCCAAACCACACCGAAAGCTGAATTGCACCAAAAGAAGATCATGTTGTCAATTTGGTGTGATTACAAAGGTATTGTGTATTTTGAGCTGCTTCCAAGGAACCAAACCATCGATTCAGATGTTTATTGTCGACAACTAACTAAACTGGACATAGCAATGAAAGAAAAACGGGCAGAATTGGCAAATCGCGAAGGAATCGTGTTCCAGCATGATATAACGCTTTCTCCGCTCAGGCTTGAAGAGATCGTCGCGTCGGTGTCGTCGGTGAGCGAAAGATAGCGTTCCGTTGCGATTGTTAAAAGCGAGCGTGTAACAACGGAGCGTCTGCTTCAAACGACGGGTTGAAAGGTGAGGGTGGAGGATCGTCTTTGACCGAGCGTCAAGGCGAACACGACAGCGACCCTCGGCGACGAAGTAACAGTTACGGGTTTAAGGAGTTAATATGCTTAGGGTTTCCTTCTTGGCAATGAACTAGATATAAGCTTCTGTAAGCAGCAAGTAAATTCCTCGAGCGTAGCCGCAACTAGTTCGTTCTTTATCCGGCTTTTCTCATTGCCAAATCTATCTATAATGCATATGCTCCGATATGCAACTTTATTGACCGACCAAAGCGACGCTGCGAGTCCTTGGCGCTTTATTAAGTCATCGCTTCCGTTCGACTATTTCGTATTTTCTACCTTCCCTCCAGGGAGGTTGCCATCATTTCCCAGCAACCTTTTCACCGATATGCCTCTCTGAAGAAAATTCAATCCGCATAAATAATCTTAAGCTTAATTTATTATGATATCGTTATTCGTTTGTTTATTAGATGGGAACTCGATGGGCGTTGACTGCGGCTTACGATCGGAGCTTTAAACGGTAGAAATATTACGCTTGAATTTTGAAAATAATATAACCAGGTCGCAGGTCGATATTGAACATTTTAATTGGTCGTAGGGATCAATTTTTAAACCACTCTGTACGTTACAGAAAGGCCGGAGCTAGTAGTTCACAGTTTATCGTTTTCTCGTGAATTCCCTTTGGGGAATATCCAGTATATCCGCTTCGACAAACCGAATTTGTTATTCTTCTATATTCCTAATAACGAATAACGATTTATAACAAAACTTGTGGTTATTGGTTCAGTTTTGCTCCCAACTTCAAAAGAAGAAGCGAGGATAGCAATTTCCTTATTTGGGAAAAAACACCAAAAAGGGTTAACAATCTCCATAAGGAGAGACCGCGTGAAACAAGAAAATTTCTTAGAAATTACCTGAAGGAACAGCATGAAGCAGACCCACTGATAGTACCTGTACTCCTTTCTTTCGCTGTCCGGATGCGATTTGGAGTTGTCCATGCCGGGAAATGGTACCTCGATACCTTCCCGCTTCCGATAGGCGGCACTGATCGTGTACGTACTGTGGATCCAGCAATAGGTGTTCAGCACGTCCTCCGGCAGATCCTTGCTGTGGATGCAATCGATCGGGTTGCCGACGTATTGTCGGGTGGTGACGATCAACGAGAACGCGATCAAGAGGATCACGGTCAGGCTGTAATGCAACCGGAAGACGGCGGTGTCGATGTGTACGTGGGAAATTTTGATCAGGCTCTTCAAGCCTCGGAATATGTCGAGCATTTTGGATCGAGGCAACGACGCCCAGGTGGTTGAGGTATCGGTGGATCACGACGACCCCAGGATCGTCCGTCCGATCCTTTCGATCCTCTTTCAATCACATCTTTCGTCCTTGACGTCGTTTTAGTCACGACTGCCCTCTTTCGCGACGTCCTCTCCGACGTACTCGAAGACCAAAAGTATTCGTGACTCTCTCGTCCGCTTCGAACCGAGCAGTTTCAAAGATCGTTGTCTTCCGGTAGAACGGGACCTTTGTAATCCGCGTTTAGGGTTAATCGTGTGATTCTTCGAGAGGAGGCGACAACGCCTCGACGGTCGCGCCTACTTCCAAAGAATTTGCGAAACGATCTCGGCGACGTAGGATCCTTTGCACCGGTCGGATCCTGTGTGCCGTCGCTAATCTTCTTTTATGCATTCTTCCTCCGTCAGAGCATCGTGAATACCTCTAGCACCCAGCCGCTCGTACGTTCGAGCATCCGTGTCCGACGGGCTGGACGTCCGAACGATAATCTTGCCGGAAGTATTTACTCGCAGCTGCGTGTCCAATTCACTCATGTTTCGCAACAACGGTTCGACGACAAGTTCAACAACAACAACAACAACAACAACAACAAGTACTCCAAGCGCGGACACTCTATCCACTTTTCGAGTCGCAACATGCACGACGCACTGCCACCCTCCGCCGTATCCGCGATCACCATCAACGTGTCTATTCCTCGATCTCTATGCGAGCTTGAAATCGCCTGGTACACCGTATGGATCTTTGATCGTTGGTTCAAGAGTTCGAAGGCGTGACGGAGATTCCGAACCACGGACAGGGTTACCGGCTTTAATCTACGATGAAAATTACTCGAGTACCGTGCGTACGCAGGGTACACAGGGTGTGACCGATCTGGTGCGATGCGATGCAAACCGCAAGGAGGTGAATTTAAATAAAAAATAAATCGCAAAAAGAGTATAATGTTTTTCGGTTTAAATTTTCGTTTGCGAGAAAAACGAGTTTGAAAATTCAGCGAGTACGCGTGCTATGATCAATTCTGATTTCTCTATATACGTCGCCAAGACCTGGATGATAAATGTCGCGGAATTATCCCCACTATCGCGGGATATACCCCGTGAAGGGCCAAGAAGCTCGAGAGGCAAGATCCGTGTTGTTGACGTACAATATCGAGAATTTACCGTATACTAGAGCAGGCGGTCCCGACGGATCTTCAAACTCATTTTTCTCGATAATGAAATCTTAAACGAAAAGACATTATAGTTTTTTTCGATTCCATTTTTGTATGTAGATTCGCCTGCTTGCAGCTTGTACCACCAGATCGGTCACACCCTGTATAAAAATGTATAGTTTTTTTTTAGATAAGAAGTGTTGGTAGCGTTGGTAGCGTTGGTAGTAACCTAGCGTTGGTAGTGCCCGAGCGATTAAAAGAGCAGACAGATAAAAGTCCACCGAAATCTCGATGAAATGGATAGAAGGTGCGTGTTCACGCTCCTATGGTTTCATTTAATACGCGTGCCATTCTATTTTCATATTAACAGCGTAACAGCGTGGTTTGTTACGAACGGGACCATACGAAGAACCGATGCTTGCTGGGAAATGCACGCGATGACACGAGACGGAAATACTTTGTGGGTCTCTACGTTTCGAAATATATGATCCGTCCCGGTTGCTTGGATTTTAAAATGAAAACGAAGGGACAAGAAGACGAGGAAGCTGGAGCTGGAGCTGCACAGTGGCTCGCAAAAGTATTCGAACGTTTCCTGTTAGGTGCAAGTTCTGAAAATATTGTGATTACCATAGGATACAGCTATCAAGATTGTGGCTTTTTTTTAACGCGTTATAACAAATGCTCGTATTACTTCAAAAGGAGCGTATTTCAATCGCCTGTATCGCGAACCTGAATGTATTAAATTGTTTAAATTATATGTCATTTCGCCGCAATCGTTTGACGTAATTTGCCAATACCGTTCATATTCTACAACTAGAGACTAACCGGCGCGAACTAGTCGAATAGATCATGAATTATCGAGAATGAAAAATGAGCAAGAAAGCATGTTTAATCTCGACTTGTCAATTAACCTACACCGAAAGAAATATTCAGCCTCGGTTAAAGCTTAATATAAAACACACCAACGCTAACTGGGCTGCTTCCAGCAGGCTTCTTCTTCGATGGGATCTTGGCCACACTCTGCCAATACTAGTATATCATTACTACAAGTAGAAATTCTCCTGAAGTCGAAACAGAGAACTCGTAATTTAACTTTTCAAACCGATAAGCCGCCATATTTTAATTCTAGCGTAACTCGATTTGCCTACGAAAAGGTATTACAAAAATTATGTTAACAAATTATGTTAGTCCGAAGAAAATCCAAAGACAGACGTCGACGAAAGAAAGGATGAAAAATTAAAAAAAAAAAACAAAACAAAACAAAAGTAAAGCGGCGTATGCGATTCACACAACGTTCATTTAGTCGAATTCGGTATTATCGAACTGACTGAATCTTTATAGCATTTCCTTATTTCGTAGGTTTTTTGAAAAGAATCAAAACGGTGGAAAATTTCTTCTGTCGATTAGAACATTCTTTTCGATTGCCTTTTTTAACTTTTTTTTAATTGATATAATTAAGCACAACGGTGGACCGACAAAATACAAAAAAAAAAATGAATAAGTTATTATAATATGCGATGTTTCTTATAGGACGTATACCGGTACGAATACTTTTGTGGATCTTACCTGCATCGTTTGATTTCAACAAATTTTTTTTTGAAGCAATAAGGGTACGAATAGTTTTATGGGACTGACTGTAGGTCAATTACTGTCGAACTCTAGCATCAAGGAAGTGGGAGAGTGGTAGACGGCTATTGTGACCATCGATATATACCCCCGATCTCTTCTTTCGAAAAGAAACGAACTATAATCTCCGATGTGTGGACAATAATCTTTCGCGTAGAGCCAAAAATATCCACCTTTGACTTCTGGCTAACTGTCAGACTTCCTGCTACACGGTGCTTCGGAACCTAAACACTAACTGCTATGAATTGACGCATTACTCGGGAAAAAGATTGTCGAAGAACTGTTGTCAGGTGGAAAATGGAAGACGAAGGTATAAATGTGTCGGCGGCGAGCGATCCGAATGATTTGTCACCTATGAAAACGCGTTTCTCAGGTCCGGCAACACAGCGGATGTCACCATAAACTATCGGGTACACCCACGGGCCTGCCTCTCTCTTTTTTCTCTGTCCGAAGACAAAACACTGGCGGGACTCGTCCGCCGTAATCTACAACCGATCCCCCTTTCTGCGAGTGCAACGCTTGTCGTACGGGGACGATAATAACACACCGAATACTATTTGTAACACAAAGCGCGATTATCCAAGAATAGAGGGACAAATAAGCCCATGATTACCGGCACACGCAGCACACCGACATTTTCCGCTTACTCGTAATTTCTCCGGAAATCGGTGGAAACTTGGACAAACGTCCAACACAAAGAGACGCGTTCCAAGAAACTTCTCTTCGCGTGTAACAATGAAAATATCCACCGAGGTCGTATTGTCGTTACTAGACTACGGATTTTATGCATTTATGACAAAAATATACGGATCAATCGTTAAACGATACAACCATTGGAAGAATTTGAAAATACCGTTATATCCTCCAAAAGGAATCATTAAAATGACTAAAAACAGAAATAAACATACACAGGCTCACGAAAGTATTCGAACGTCCTTTAAAACGGTATAACTTTTTTTAAATTGGACCAAAAGACCTAACATTTCTTGAGCAATTAGGAGAATTGGTTTACCGAATGAGGTGCAAAAAAGAATTTGAAAAAATTGCGATCGCTAGGAATTAGAAGAGCAAATAAAAAAAGAAATTTCCAAAATTTTTTTATTCGAGCCCGTGATGAAAATTTAAAATATGCGTTTTGTAGATCTATGTTAGTTGTAAACATACGGAAAATTTCGTCGAAATCGGTTGATGCATAAACTGGTACGTGTATTGTATGGACCAAAATAGGGAATACATGTTTTTGAACTTGTTTGGTTTTTTCGATGGTTTAACAATGAAACTATTACACGTAGAACATTTTCCGATCTCACAAATTTAAATGATCGAAAATTATCACCAACAATGACATTAAATAAAATAAAAATTTGCATGTTGCTTTGCTAAAAATTTAACAATTATCGAATGTATCGTCAATTAGTTACTTGAAACGTATTTATTTCGGTAAATAGTTCGTTCGTCTATCATTTTCTTAAAAAATTCCGCAATTATGTCGTCGTTACTGTTTTAGTACGGCAGTTACCGCTTTCCTTCGACATCTTGGGCTATTTTCACCGATCGAATGCCGGAAAGATATTAATAATAATAGCTATTAGAGTGCAGGAGTAGTGTTAAGCGGTAGACATTTTTAGATCGAAGGCGAGGTAAAGATCGACGGATTCGTTAACAGTGTTAATCGGTTTGTGCGTTGCATCGATGCAGTTTTGTAACCCGAGAGTTTGTTTCACCACATGTGGTATTCGAGCACGTGTTCGTTTGAACAATAAAAAAAAAACGGAAAGATCGACGAAGAAATCTCTACACCGTTTTCTTATTAGTTTTATGGAGTATTTTATAAAATATTAAATTGTGAATATACGTTTATCAATATACTATAGACAACATATATTATATTAACGACACAATATTTTTTTCTACTGTAACTGTAACTCTAATAATTTAAATAATAACTGTAAGTATATATTTCTTTTTACTTACAAAGTTAGCACTAAATATGAAATTCATTTTTCATATAAAAAATATTTGATATACTGCGGGAAAACCAAATAAAACAATTCATTCTTAGATGAAAGTATAATTATACTAAATTTTTATTATTTCTTTTTTTTACGAAATATTGATATCTTCATTTTTACGATGTGCTTCTAATAATTTGATCCCTAGTCTACTTATAAGAATCGCGACAGTTATTATCTTCGTTTTTTAAATAGTATAAAACACAACACATTATAAATGCTATTACTCGATAGAACTCGATGGATCGTTGAATAAATAATAAACTGGACTTCTGTTTAGGAAAAATCACCAACGTGTAGTACAGTAGTAATAATTTTTTAACTTTACGATAGCGACGGAAGTTCTTACAGTTCCAGAGTTAATGAAATAGTGGGAAATAGTACGGTGTTTTACCTTGGAACAAATAAGCGACATTCACTTGTATTCGATTCCGTTTGCAATCTGCACGACGTTTGAGTTCGGCACGACGCGATAAGGCAAAATAAATGAATTAGCAACGAGCCTGGAGCGATGCAGCCTTCGGCGCTCCGTGGGCAACGGAGACTGTCGGAAGAATATAATGAAGCGGTACCGAGAATAGGTCGAACGAACGGTTTTCGGGAATAGAGGCCTCTTGTTTCGTTAAAATGTTCTATGAATCGCCGGCGAGAGAAGTGTTTAGCTCCGCGAGAAGAGGTTCACGGTATCCGGTGAACGCTCGCGTCTTCGATCCAAGAATCGGAGGAAGAAGTTAGACACGAGATTGACGCGAGTGCGCGAGCCGAACCGGAGAAAAAAATTCAACGTTTCGGGCTTAGCGTGCAAAATCACGCTTCTAAATATTCCTCGGCAGTCACAGTCAACGAACTCCTTTCGCGATGCACATCAAGAGATCCACCCGTCGCTTTCTCTCTCATTCTGCCCGGGCATCTCCGTCTACGTTTCTCTCCTCCGAATTTGTTTCTCAACAAAACACCGAGTTCGTTCTTCACCGTGGAGATCACCAAGGCACGCGCACCGTGTCGCACGGGTCGAATCTTCGCCGAGAGAAAATTCGTTCAAACGGTAATCGAGCATCGAGCCATGGAATATAAGAGAAACTTTGCGACACGGGAATTCGGCTGAACGCAGAAATTTCGTACGATCGGAAGAGAGGAGTCGCCTGTCGACGCTGCTCGGGCCGCACGCGCGGCTTCCACACGCCACGAAGAAGCAGTCGTCGAAGCCGAAACGGAAGGCAGAAGCACGCTAGAACTCGACACGATACGACACGATACGACACGATACGACACGACACGATGCGGCTCGACACGGCTCGACTCAAACCCGACTCGGCTCGACTGCTCGTGTTTGCTAGCCAGGGCATAGCACCTCCCGTAGGAGCCGCGAGCGAGGAGTCAACCCGTTCCAGGAATAGAAACACCAAACCCGAAATGTTCGAGCGTAGAAGCGCAACATTAAAACGCACCGCGTCGCGAGAGCCGAGACTCGCCGCGCCGAACGAACCCGCGAAAACTCGACCGTTGCCGCATGTTGGCCGGATACGTCGACAAAATTCAAACAAAAAGCTCAAAATTTGCAAAACGAAATCGCCCGGATAGCACGCGACGTCTTAAAGACGTCTGTTTTACGTCCATTTTTGGTCTGAACGTCTTACGTCCCACAAAGACGTCTACGAGACGTCTTAAAGACATCTTTTTCGGGACGTTTTCTTTCAGAGGTCCTCTGCTTATAAATGTTTATGTTACTCTTGAGAAGGCAACAGACCTCGCTCAAACGATGCACTCATTGTAAACTGCTAGAGAAAAGCTTTACAAACTGTACACGCCCAACGCAATATAACGCAGTTTTCCACCCATCGAATAGACGTTTATTTATTTAGGAAAATTAAATAACTAAATTTTTAATTTAGCACTCGTATTATCTATTCTTCGAACTATTTTGAAAAATAACTATACCAAATTTCACCGGGTCTTGAAAAATGTCTTGAGCGGTACGGTGTTATTACCCATCACCTATATCAAGCATTTATTTCTGTAATTCCCAGAGTGTTTTACAATATTGTGTCTTCAAGTGTAGACGACACGGCTGAAAATAAATATGCTCGAGCGTCGACGGAGCACGTGCCATGAAATCACTTTATGGCTTAAGCCGGGTAAAACACGACACCGAAGGGAGCAATTAAAAATTGAAAACAGGGCGACGACGCTCAAGCTGCTGCCATCCCGGGTGCCGTGGTATTTTAATATTTCCACGGGTCTGGCATATTTCCTGAGAAAATAATCCGTACGCTCCCTCAAACAGCTTTTTACGCTCTATAATCGTGCTCCGAGAGTTCGCGCAATTATGGCCGTATTAACGGGACGAAAAATATGGAGAATCTTCAACGATAAGCACTAAGCGGCTGATTTGGCGTGGAACATCCTTAACCGTATTGTTCGTAACCGAAAAATTTATAACCACTCGTCGACGACCACTATTTCAAATTGATACCACTACTTCAAATTTGAAGTAACTTTTTTTTACGAAAATATTCTCCGCGGCTTCGTTGAGAAGTTATAAACGAAAAACACGCGGACCAATCGGAGCGCGGCTCTAGCAGAGTCCCGCTGAGGGTAGCGTTGACATTGGCCGAACCGAAATCCGTCCGCTGTTCCTGTATCCTGATTGGTCCGTGTTTTTTTTTTTTTTTTTTTTTTTTTTTCGTTAATCGGCTTCCTAACAAAGCCGCAGAGAACTTCTTCGAATGACCGCAGGAATTGCCCCTTTTAAGGAAACACAACATTTTTGGGACACCCTGTATACATTTCAGGTTCAATCCCGAAATAAATATGTAAAGAAACGAATGATGAAAGTCGATTACTTTACTAGTTGTCGAGTTATCGTGCAGGCCAGGTTAAAAAGCATAGTTTCGAGAAACGTGCGTATTATAAAACGAATAATAATTAAGAATTGAACTGAAAAAACCTCTTGTACTTCAAGACTATCTGTTTGCATCCCCGGAAGATCTAGTCCGATTTGTTCAATAATTATTCTGAGAAAAATTCTTAAAAATCACTTGTTTTCACTACCGTGACGCAAGAACCCCTACCTCCCCCAGCCCCCAACAAGTCTTTTTGCAGACACGTGCTTTCAGAAAGTGTAGAAAAAGAAAAATCGATTTTTTCAATGGTTCTAGGCCAGAAGACCCCCTTAAGGTTAATTTAGACAGAGACCACGTGGCCGAATGATCTACGAGTAAATCTCTAGTGGCCCACGTGCTAACTGCTTACATTCGAACGAACGAAGGAGGAAATCTCGCTCCCTCGGCGTGATTTCTCAAATAAATGGCCCAAAGTTTCCTCACGACGATACAATAAATATTACGGTTAAATTCTACTAGACCCCGCTTGTTCGAAAACGGTGCGCGTCTGTTTTCGAACTATATTAAGATCAATTACTTCGATATAAAGTGAGCGTACGGAGCGGATGGACGGCCGGATAAACCTGCGATCGATCGAATGTTAATGTGTTGCTATGAAACTGGAAGATCATTGATCGACGTCCGTGTTAAGTTCGGGAATCTAGCCACTTTTGGTACTCCGTAAACCTAGCGTTAAGTCATTTTACCGAATAACCAATGAACCTATAACTATTTTCACTACTCCAGTAGTCCACGGTAGAAACATTGTCGTTTCCATCGATTCTCAAAGACGAAAACTGTACTGCTACTGTAAATACACTGTCCCCGGAGTTCACAGAAAGAGCTGGTGGCGCGCAAAAGAAATGGGCCACAACAATATTATCTTGGTGAAAATTCTGCCGCCCCTGTGACAAATGCAGCGCGCGTGAAAACGCGTTCAAAGGCCGTGCGTATCGTGAAAAAGAAAATAATCAATTTTGCCTTGTACTCGGTCCGAACGGTTGGAAACACCTACACGTCAATCAGCTCACTTCCCGTTTCCCCGACTCCTTAAACACAAATCAATCATATCCACACTACCGAGTTCTATTTGTGTGCTTTCCTCGGGAACACGTGTTTCATTAGTAAAACGTGTTGATCCCTGCGCCGCGCCGCGCCACGCCGCGCCGATCCGCCGCGCCGACAAGATGGAGAGGCACCTCGATAGACGTCTAGCGAAACTGTGTCATTTTATCCCTAATCGGGATGTCTATTGACTTTCTCCCAGGCTCTTTTATTCGATTTCTCTGAATATCGTGAATACAGTGGATGCTTAATAACGCGGACCTTATTCTTCTGCAAATTATAACACTTTTATTGCTAAATTCGTTACGTGTACGAATACTTTTTGCGTGCTAATTTTGAGACGGACTGTTCGGACTGTTTTTAATATATCTTATTAACGTTAACTTTTCGTTTATTTTATTTATGTCACATTTTGTAGTAACGTAATATATCTATAACAATACTTGGAAACTAAAAAACGTTACCAAAATCATCTAAAAATCCGTTGGCCAACTTTGACCTCTGACCTGATCTAGGAAATTAATTGCCAACTTAACTTGAATAGCACCGATTCGTGTCTTGATACGATCTATCGTTTATCAAGAAAATCATGCGACCCAAAAAAGGGATGAATTTTTTAGTCACTCTTCGGTTCATAATTCTACACTCACTTGCAATATCAAGACGAAGACAACCCACTGGTAGTATTTTACGTTCCTAGTCGTCTGATGGGCATCGAGTGGATCATTTTCTCGCTGATTATTATACCAATCGGATCGAAGATTTCCAAAGGACGGCGCGATACCAGCTGCTGCGACGTTGCTTCCGGTTATCCCCAACATCGCTCCGGTCACAAAATAAGTGCTGTGTATCCAACAGTATGCGTTGAAAGCCTCAACGGGGATATCTCTGTGAGAATAGAAGACTGAAAAAAGTCGCGGAAGGTTTGCCGACAAAAATTGAACACACGCATTTTACTTCAATCGTTTCATTGCGTTGGCATAAACTCTTTGCGAATGACAATTTTATTCGTGTTGGATGTCGATAGTTTAACCCTTTGCACTCGAAGCTATTTTATAACTTCAAAACGAAACATTCCTTCCCACCTAGAATATTGACCTTCTATATATTTTTTTCAGGTTATACATACGAAAATGGTGCAATTTACTAGTACAATACCGCAATATTTAGTAATTCATTAAATACAGCTGGGGGGAAAATTATTTTGAATAACGATACAGCAATTTTTAGTGGTGCCTTACAGTCACCATTCGAGCGCTAAGGGTTAATAATATTCCCTTAAAACGCAATAATGTCTCGATGTATTACAGGTTTGCGTTATGCTTCTGAACATATTAGATATAATACAGGTTTTTCGACTACAGGTGGGAAAAAATTTAAGGGATGGTTCTCCAAGGCAATATAGGACGAACACGAAGAATAAAATAATTGCGATTTCTCGGCTTCAGTTTTTAGTTATTATCGATTAAAAATCCGCCTAAAATACGGCAACCCGAGCGACAGTACGTTGCTTACGTCATAAGTATCTGTCGCTTGATACGTGACCGTCACACGCCTGTGTCGCGTACGTAACGTATACCTCTGTTGGCCCGGTTGCCGCATTTTAGGCAAATTTTTAACTCTTAATAACTAAAAAATGAAGCCGAAATCACAAATTTTTTATTGTTCATTTTCGCCTTATATCGCCATGGAGAACTACGAAGAGGGAAGGGAGTAGCATGGAAATACCCTAGTGGATACGTTACAATTAGATTAGGCGAATGTTAGCAACATACTAAAATTACTGACGCTCCTATACAGGCATATCAACTTTAAACTTTCTTTCGTCCGCCACTGCCGATACGATTAACCACAACACCTTTCGTTCGCAAAGAGTTTACCCTTAAGAATACCTCGTGTGGACACATTCTATTGGATTTCCCACGATCTGCTTGCTGCTGATAATTATGGAAAACGTTAACATCAAAACGGTTGTCAACGCGTGCAGCCTGAAGGTGATGCCGTCGTCTTTTACTCTGGGCACCTGAGAGACCACGATTATTTCTATTCTTTTCTGTTTTGCGATATATGTACATACTTTATTCGTAACTCTTCGTACTTTGCATGCGATCAGTGTCGCCAGATGAGGGAAGGGACCACGAATCGAGAGAAAAAAGTTACCCTCTCTCTCTCTCTCTCTCTCTCTCTCTCTCTCTCTCTCTCTCTCTCTCTCTCTCTCTCTCTGCCAGTACCGGAGTATGTACTATATGACAGAGACGAAACGCGTCACGTGACCGGGCGCGGCGGAAGCGTGGGGGAATAGCGCGGTAGGAGGGGAAATTAGAGTGGGGGAACAAGTCTTGATCCGGCGACTCTGCATGCGAGACAAGCTGGTTTCTCGCTAATCGCTCGCGAAAGTGTTCAATCGTTCGCGAAAGAATTTATGTTCAAGACCAAACAATGTAACTGATAAAAATATTATGGTCCGTTCATGACATTTACGACAGAAAAAACTTTACATTCGGTTCAATTGCAAAACTGTGGATTTTTATGCATTTCTGTTTTATAAAGGAAAAAGAAACTAATTATTACATTGTACGTTGCTCTTGAAACCATACAACTTTCATTTCAACCATTTCCCTATATACCAAATAATTTACCAATAACTTATTTTTAAATTCTTAAAATGTTCTTTCTATTTTGCTCTTTGATGCACTTATTTTTATCATAAATGCATAAAAATCCTCAGTCCATTTATCATTGCCGAGGTATTAAGCTAATGGCGAGTTAATGACGATCAACAACTCATTTTACGACTAACGAGAATCCAGGTTTAAACGTCTTTCTTCGGTGGGTCAATCGGCAGAAAAACACTTACGCGCAGCAGATAATAAAGCCCTGTGGCGATATCGATCATCTTCGATTCGTTCTTTTTCCTGTTCCGAGGAATCCCATTGAACAACGGAGCCAATTCACCGTTTACATAATATCCTGCGGTGGAGTCTACGATTGACGTATACTTCATACTCGAACGATTAAGATCGCGCCAATCTCCACATGGACGAGCACCGATTTCTTCCAGGATTTGTCATTTCTAATATTGATGGACCGTTGACGAAATGATTCACGCCATGACGCACTTGAATATGAGCAAGAAAAAAAAGGACCGTGTACAACACTCGAAAAACTTTTCAATCGCGCATCGATACCTCGGGTACAAGTTCTACTTGAAAACTGACTGAAAACGCATCCGCGAAGCGGAACAGTTACCGATTGCCAAAACACGATCGTCGCGACTGTTACTTTTCTCTGATCTCTTTTAGGTCCGTCCAATTTTATTTTTGTAGTTTTTACCCTTGTCTCTCCTCCCGCATCTTTTCTCTCATTCTCTCTCTCTCTCTCTCTCTCTCTCTCTCTCTCTGTCTGTCTGTCTTTTCCTCTCTCTCTCTCTCCCTTTCTGTACCTCTAACTGTCTCACTACCTCTATAAACCCCTCTCCCCCGAACCTACGTCGGCGTCGATGCGAACACACGATTCCACCTACCGGCTTGTCTAGCGATGGCCTCAACACGCTTTTGATTTGTGCGTCTTATGTTTTCTTCAAGTTCTTCAAATTGGCCCGTCATGTCGAGATCACATTCGTGAACGGTACTCCGTGCTACTTTGACACACTCGCGACGAATGACGCATACAATGGCGGACTGAAAAAAAGTTTAAATTTGACATTTCTGTACATGAGTGTTAATAATATCAGCGGTATAAAGGCGAAAATAAGAAGCTGTCAATTTTACGTGCTACATCACATTAAAATGCAACAAGCAAGACAAATCTTCTGGTACCTGAAAGGCACGTTCAACAAATTTGAGGAAAAAGTAAACGATTTGTATGGGCTACAAAAGGTTCAAAACATTATAGCAAAACTATTATAGCTTCTCATGTTAAAAATTATGATTTATAATATTAACTACTTGCTCAACTTATTTTCATTGCAAGGAAATATTTGAAATCTATATAATAAAAATATTTCATTTTATCTATCTGGTTATCAAAATAAAAATATTTGATTTAAAGTAGTATCTTATTTGAACCACATTAAATTATACTATATACCAAATCATTAATGATCGTTAATATACGTTGCAAAATATGATAGAAAACCTTGTATCCAATATTCCACATACGAATACTAATCCTACATTATAAAATACTAATGTAAAGTGTACTTACTTCTGAATCTTCTGTACCTCCGTCGGATCCATAGCACACAATTATTCGCTCACGAGAATAAGTCCGAACAATTGAACAACAATCACTAAACAACACACACAACACACGCGCACAACACATTTTATAAAATCGTGACAACGAACGAGAAGAAGTCACTCCGACCACGAACAAAATAATACTGCGATTTTAACAATGATCCCTCGGATTTATTTTAAAATGTGTCGCTGCTTAGATTGGCGCAAAAATAATTACGGTTTTGAAGCACCAACTTTATATTTAGAACAGTATTTATGTTTTAGCTTCGTGTTATGTTCTAGTTACGTGTGATGTGTACAAATAAGAGCCATTTCGATTCATATATGGGGACAGTGGGGGCGTTGCAAACCTCTAAGGCAAACGTCGAATGAAACAATTTTTTAACCTTTTTTTTTTTGTTGCTTATGTTCCTGCACTATTGTAATTAATTTTTAATAAAAAAACAAAAACCACTCGATCAAGCATCGTTACACCGGGAATCAATGAGAGCAGAAACCATTTATTTTATTATAATAACTTCAAATATTACAGTATATACGAAATATTTACTCATTATAGTTAATTGCTTTTTGTTGGTTTACTCAAATTACCCAAATGTATTATTCACAAAAAGGTATAATATAATATTTCATATGTTATTCAATTTATAAACTGTGATCAACCAACATAATGAATACACATAATTGGCTAAATTAAAGTGTAAAACGGAGAAGGATGGAAACGATAATAATTGGTATACTCGGTTATAACTGATATTCAAAATTTATTGTATTTTGCTGAAATCGTTCTTTCATTGCGTTTTTACACATTCAAATATGGTACAAATGCATAAAATCTATAATTTAATAGTAAAAATAGTCGAGAACGTTATTGAACATATGGAGAAGACCTAAAGCTTCTTCCAATCGCTCGATCACCTTTGGAATTTCACAAACGAACAGAATAATTATCCTTACGTTAACATTTTACCTAAATAGAAGTAACTTCTATCGCCATAAGTAAAATATATATTTTTTCATTTTTATTAGGCACGTTTAGTTCCTTCGATCAAATATTTTCCACCAGCGATAATGTTCGAAGATACGAAACGGAATTAAGTCGAATTCACCTAGAAAATTCTTCGAGCTTAACAATCGATTAAGTTTTTATAGAACAAAACAAAAACAAGAATTTCGTCTGATTTTTACATAGTTGGATACTTTCTATTTTGTAAATATTACTATGATAATACTAAAGGAAAAGCATAACATCGAAATGTATGTTATCATCTTTTCGGCTATTTATTATCGATAGAAGAACCTATATAATCTTCGAAAGCATTGCATGGCAGGCATATGGACGCTAACACAGCAAGATCGCGACCAAAACGAGGAATAGGATAAGGGACCCAATTACTGTGGGGTACCCATTACTGTGCTTACATTGATTACACTTATTTTTCAAGTATAACAAATATTAAAAAAGAGATATTACATTTTTTCATTAAAATCAATTAATATATATCTCTTTTTTAATATTTATTATGCTTCAAAAATAAGTATAATTAATATAGGCACAATAACTGGTATACCCACAGTAATTGGGTCCGTTACACTAGGACGGGAAGCGCTGGGTCGGCAAGCATCAACTGCCGCAAAGCTTCTTGATTTCGCTACAAATAAATGTTTACAAAAAAGTCAGCTAAAGTAGGTATGTCGAACTGTACAACGACGTTTGTTCGCTTGCTACAGCGTTTCTATTACAAAAAGGTTGGTGGCCAAGTGAAATGACACACTATCAATCTTTAATCGTTCACAGAAATGGTACCGGACTGCGAACAGTTCGGTATCGGTTTTTATATTCCAACAAAGGACACGATCAAATTCGTTTGACATATGTATAGTGGATCCAAAAAGTGTTTGAACACTAACTTCCCGATTCATGAAAAAAATAATACAACAATCAACCTAGACATAATTCGTCATTCATTTTTTTCCTCTAAACATTGAAGTGCAATTTTTTCTCAGTTTATTAAATTTCGGATGGCAGGTGTAATGAAAAATTTGCAATAATTATAAGGTACTTTACAATAATTATATTTTTGAGGAGGACGTCCAAAATTTTTTTTATGTTTTTACCGACGTTTTAACTTGTACTATCGAGAAAAAATTTTCAATTTTTCGCCTGCCATACCGTACAAAAATATCCTAGAAAAAAATGGACGAAACTATCGGAAAGTAGAGGCTTCAAGCTTTGAAATGGGTCCAGGTTTATAATTGTGCCATTTTTATTTTTCAGGAAATTATCATACTTTAAACTTTAAATATGGACGATTTTTGAAAAATTTGAAATTTAGCGTTAAATAATTTTTTGATCCACTGTAGATTCTTAAATTGGTACAGTGAACGAAGCTGTATGATCAACATGGTTGACATCGCATAAAGAAATTAATGCCTTCTCCTGCAACACTCGCACGAGTGTTTCGTCTTCTTAGAAGCGCGTATTTTATTTCTATAACAAATTACTGATATGCGAACTACGATCCTGTCACTATCGTAAGAAAAAAGCGAACGAAGGTGAAAATGGAAATGTTTTCGCTACCGACAGGAATGATAGTAATTAGAACGCGGAGTTTTAGGCAGTTATGGCTAATAAAAACTCTTCAAGGAACAAGACGAAAATTCTCAGAGAATTTCACTTTTTCTATATTGTCTTTTAACTTACCGAAACAATTAATACAGAAAGTACAGTTCTATTTTATTTAAATTTCGCAAATTCCAGAGCTACGAAAAAATATAAATTTTCTAGATTTCTTTAAAGATCCGCAGGTTCGTTACTAATGCACCACTGAGATCCCTTTGTCAATAATGAAAAGGGAAACGTTGGTAAATACAGATCAATGTCGTTCGATCGTCTACTTAACATTTTTGCCATTAGCTGTCAGGTCGAACCCACGTGGAACCCCGAGAAAACGGTATGACAACGATTAACAAAAGTGCGATGCAAGAGACAATATTCGTAATCCTTTCTACTAGTGCGTAGTTAGGGCTAATATCACATTTGTCAGACACAAAACGTATTGCATACCGAATTGTCAATGATGGCTGAACTGAAAGTATACTTAGAGTCTTGGCAACATACCGAAGTAATAATTCAAAGTTTGTATGAAATTCTGATAGAAAATAGTGCTCACGAAAGTATTTCATCGAAATACATCGGAAGAGCTTCAGACCATCGGAAGCTGCTTTAGTAAATAAACTGCAAATATTTTTTTGTAAGTAACCACTTTTTCCTCTTTCGTTAACATTGATCGTTATTTCTTCGGTATATTCTTTTGTCAATAAATCGCTGTAACTCATATAGTGTGGTTAACAGAATTAGGTTTTTGCAATTTGACCCGATTGACCCGAGAAGAGCGGGTTATAAGTAGATTGCGGATTTTATGCATTTATGATAAAAAAAAACACGTGAAATACAAGATTGTAAAGACATTAGAAGAATTTCAGAATATTATTGTGTCAATTTCAACTTGTTAAAACTATTAAACGAAGAAGCACGTTCCCATCTGTCTTTTGTCTTTCACAATTGACTTGAAAGTTTTGCAGAAAGATCTGCAATCTATTTAGAAGCACAAAGTGATCACAAGCGCACAGAGTAATCGGAAGTTTCAAACAATTGCGATACTCGATAACAGTGTTCGGAAAAACGAACTAGGCACATCATTTTTAATTGTCGTAAAATAAATATTCAATTCGTTTGATTGCGAATATATATATATACTAAATAAATTTCGTATATACAATAGTACAAAATGAATAACAATGTGTATTTTACATTTCAACACGTTCGGGATGGTGCTTGCCTGATGGAGCTCGAACTAAGTTTCAAGAAAAGGAATGTCGTAAATTAAACTTGAAAAATTGGCAGCTGTTTACTTTACGACACTTGTTTCGATGCCTTCAACCTTCGAGCTCGGCTTCGCACGATGCGCATTTGATTTGCCCATCTGGAACGTGTTAATAAGAGATACACGTTTCTATTAATAATTTTTATCCACATTATTATCCTGAATCCATAATATAGAATCTATAATACTGTACAGAATTCTCTGTAATAAAAATTATTAATAGAAACGTGTATCTCTTATTAACACATTATTATCCTGAATCTTATTATTATCTACATTATTATCCTGAATCCATAATGTAGAATCTATAATACTTTACAGAATTCTCTGTAATACATAGTTTTATCGATTTATAGAAAAAAAAACAAACTATACGTTTCTTTGAGTAATTTACATATCGCTTGTAACCTACTTGTAACAGAATTAACTCGCTCTTCAGGGTACTTCGGAGGCATTAGCAATTCGGTTGCAACGGATTCTAATATTTCTTCGAGATATTGTCTTTTCTTTAATAAACCACATCAGGCTCGTAACATGTAAATTATAGGAGAGGTGTGCGTGGCAATTATTTCTATTGGAATACTTCAGTTTCTCTTCTTTCGAAAAATAAGTTGCAATAACGTTTATGATTTAAGTTAAATAGTGGTTGGGACATTTGAAGGCAAAGTCAGTACCAACTGTTGAGAAAGTTACATCGAAATTCAAATGCCCGTACAATGTCATGTGACCAAAAACTTGCCAGGATACGTCAACTCTGTTGTCGTAGAATCAAAAGGCCAATCGAGATTCGAATCGAGATTCATTGATACAGGTCCAACCGAGACAAATACTCGGACATTGCCAAACGTTGTGGTACTGCCGCATATGCTCAGTAATTTCAAATAGTTCAGCCATGTTTTCTAACGCAGTCCAGTTTTCTTTACAGTTCAAAGTGTACCTCTCTTTCTATTTCAGAATTTGTTATAGTATAATATAATTGAGAGGAGCTTGGTGGGAACGCCGGCCTGGTCCATTTTTTAGTGAAATTATACTTGTTGAAATTCTGTACATTTTTATATATTGCTGATTGAAGCGAGAATTAAATTGTCAAAATCTAGTCTTACCCGGACCTTGCATCTTGAATTTAATTATACTCTTATATATAACTTTACTAATCCATCACCTATTGAAATAGATGCAAATAGATAAATTGGTGCAACAGTCAATGCCAAGTTTAGCTCTAAATAGGACCACAAAGAGATAAAAGTAAACAAAACGGCAAGATTGTCGTTGATCCTGGCAAGTTGAATGTTCGGCTGTGTATGAGGCTTCCGCTCTACAAATTACTTATAGCGATCAACAGTGCTCGCGAGGTTAGATAGTAACTAGCAACTATGTTGAACGCGAGAGAGACAGAACAGTCACTGATCTCAAAGTATATTCGAACTTTGAGTATTTGGAGAACACGTATCAGCTTTCCCGAAGAAAAGATAAATGTTATGGTAGATTGATGAAATGGAAAGTATGATTAGTTAGGCTCCATACATATATATATATATGTGTGTGTGTGTGTCTTGGTAATGAGTTGATGAACACGCAAATTATAAGATTGGCATAATGCAAATGCGATAAACGTTGATTAAAAGAAACACGGAGTCTCCTACACGCTGCTTGAAGTATTCTATTAAACAGACTTCTCGACACCGATTTCGCGTGAATGGAACACAAATGGGTAAAATAGTCGGTACAAAATGTTTCGAATTAGCTACAATCACGTAGAATCTTATACGCCGTCCATAGTTGACAATCAAGGTATAGCGAACTCGAGAAACCTTTTCAACAAACGATTCCATTTTGGATGATCTAGCAGTTGGGTGCTCTCGTCAGGCTTACAAACGTTTTAATATCGTTTACAATCGCCTAGGCGTCGGTCTTCGGTTTCACGAGTCGCTACATCTTGTCTATCGTACAGTGCAACCGAAAATGTAACAAGGGGCCTACATAATCGCAACCACGAGAAAAAGTATCGCAGTTTGCTTCGGGGTGGGAACGCGTTCCTCCAAGCGACTCGAACACGCTAGATAGGAATGTATATGAAAATAGAATTTCTCGCAATGGGACGCGGTTACGATGAGCGCGTGTCGCTTTAGGTGTCATCGGATGATCTCACGGCGGAAGAATGTTGCACGGTAAACGGTGTTTCTACTCTAGGATCCGTTCAATCGAGAATTCCAGTGTCGCGGCGATGGCACCGGCGACACGGAGACTCGGAGTTCGCCGAGTTTCTTTTGAGCAATTACTTCCTCGACAGAGACAAACGCAGCTTCGCTTCGAGGAGGGACGACGACCGCTAATCTGGAGTAGAACGATCCTCCGGTTGAAAACCGTCGGAAACGATCGCGGTTTGCGCGGCTATTCGCAGACGCGCGTACAGAGATCCTTAGAGTGGTCGGTTGCGCGGTATTAGAGCGTCATCGCGTGTCTGCAACACGTTCTCTATCAGTCGTGCGCAGCGATCGCGGCGATTCCCTTTCGACTCGGCTGGATATGGAAAAAGTATACTCGGTGCGAGCCGTTGCAGAATTGCGCGATGGCTTTCTACGGGAATATGGTTCCTATCGATGCTCTCGTCGCGTCCTCGAAAGAACCGAGGCGGAGAGTGAGCGGGACCGAGAGAAACGAAAAGAGAGAAAGGAAGTGGTGAGAGGAAGGACGACGAGTCTCGCGAGAGCTCCCGTCGATGTCTGCTTAATTAAGCGGAGACCGACTGCACGTCGCTCATCTTCTTAGTCAGTTCTTGCAAGAAGTCCCTGTAGATCAGCGAGTCGATGTTCGAGGATAGTACGTAGAGGATCCACCAGTCGCCCAGCTCGATCTTCCTGCTGATGCTGTGGCAGGTCTCGATGGACAGGAGCCGCGAGGACAGATGAAGCAGCCGGGGTCTGACGACCGGAGCGAAGATGATGGCAGCTCTGTACACCATCAGACCCAGCAGCAACACGGAGAGGATCGTGAACCAGAACCAGATGAAGATGTAGGTCTTCTCGTTGACGATGTTCAGAGGCAGCACGCAGAGGGAGTCGTGCTGCTGTATCGTTCCCGAGGCACCGTATTTGTAGAAGAGGCACTTGGTCACCCGTGGAAACACGTAGACCATAGGGTCCACGCGTTCTTCCTGAGGCGCGTCGGAGAACTGCAACACGCGTAGTCCGTAGCTGAGGAACTCGCCGTCGAAGAACCGATTCATCAGGTACATTTGGAGGAAAATGTTCACCAAGCAGAGGGCTTCGCAGGCAAAGTATCGGTACGCGTACATGTTGTGACTCTGAAAGAAGAAGCAGTGGGCGAATTGACACGAATTGGACTCAATGAAGGCAAATTGGATCTAACCCGCTCGTCTCATTCTACATCCCCGGCTACTTTCCCCCGTTTCTTCTGCTCGATCTTTATCATATAGCAGTGCAGCCATATTTGGTTCATCTGTACGATACCATCTTTTTCTTATTATTAAAAACATAAGCGACAAACTATTCGTTTAAGTCTCGAACGGAATTATTTATTAAAATTACATAAATAACAATTTTCAATCGAAATAGTCTCACTCGAATCGATAATCATTCGTTCCATTTGTAACAATTT
This sequence comes from Seladonia tumulorum, assembly GCA_913789895.3. Taxonomy (NCBI): domain Eukaryota; kingdom Metazoa; phylum Arthropoda; class Insecta; order Hymenoptera; family Halictidae; genus Seladonia; species Seladonia tumulorum. The sequence continues at coordinate 6,308,462 of OU565282.1, read as the reverse complement.
TTCTTGTTTTTGTCGGTAAAATTCGAACGATATTGAACTAAAATACGTGTAACCGTGTGGTATATCCTCTAGGCAGAGGATATTGCAGCGACCGGAACAAATGATAATGAATTAGGACGGATGCATTTAGCGTTCCCAGCCTAATTATTCTCTTTTTACAGCGGCCGACGAGCAACACACGAATGAGACTTGTTTGGTCGAGGTATAATCCCCTTCCATGTTACGGTATCTTGTAAAAGTGTAATTATAACAGAGTGACATATTCTGATGAAAGAAGTCGTAACACAAAAGTCACGAACTTACTTAACAACCTTATAATTTTATCGCGACGTGCAAGTACAAAGCGAAACCTTACAAACATTCTCGCATAATTCGCAGCTCCATATAGCAATACGCGATTAGATTTATCGGTGAAATGATATCAATTTAATGACAAAACAACTTTGTTTATAATTAGTTTTTTATGAAACTTTCATCGATATATTTTTATCATTTTTCTGATTAAAATGATACCAGATATCATTCGGAGTGTATTTACTTGTTTAATCCCAAAATCTCTTAACGATTATACTATGTTAAATTGATCAAATGTAATCATGATTACTGATTTATTCTAGTAACGATTGATTAATGATTACGAATACCATGACTACTTCTCATAATCAATGAGTGGTTATTGGTTCAGTTTTGCTCCTTACTGTATGTACTTATAATACTTGGAAGCATTTACTGTAATTCGATTGAAATTTGTATGACTTTTTTTTTCTCTTACCTGTATGTGAGTCATTAGATAATCCATCAACGCGGACTTCTTCTTCTGAATGTTCTCGTCTCGATCGAGGCCGTGATTCATACCCATGACCAACGAGCTGATCAAACCGCCCTCCCACATGTTCCACAGCCACTGCGGCACGTAGCACATTATCGCCTGTTTAAGTAGACACATTCGAATTAGTATAATCAATGAAACTATATGGGTAAAAAGTATACGCAAACATTCACTCGTAGAAGTTGCACGTGGTAAGTCCAGACAATGTCTGGGATCTCTGTGTCCTACAAACTTTTGTATTGTTTAACACGTGGACTGCCACGTCGGTTATATTCAGAGATTTCAAGGTCACCTTGATCTCTTCAAATGGAATGACCAACACTGTATAGTGAATTGATAGAGTATCAAATTTTGAATACCAGTGTGTGTGTGTGTGTGTGTGTGTGTGTGTGTGTGTGTGTCCTTCATATGTCCTAAATCTAATAGTTAACGAAATATACCATATTGAAGTTGAAGGACACGAGTTCGAACTATTGAAAATTATTTCGATAATATCTCGTTAAAATTATTAGGCCTAGGAGGTATGAAGGTAAATACATTTTTACACCGAATTTGATACTGTATCGATTCAGGATACAAAGGATAGATCAATCCGATCTTGAAATCTCCGAAAAGTCTTCACCCATGTAACAAATATTAGCATCGCAATATTTCTCCTCCTATACCATGCAAGTTTTGTATGTATAATTTTTTTACATTATTACAAACAGCGGAAATAGTCTAGGTGGACAGAGTGTAGTCCACGTGTGTAATACTCTTACACAGTGTAAAATACTCTTTATCCTGGGAGCGCGCTGGATTGCTCCCGGGGGCAATGCTTCATATCGAAGCACAATGATGACAGAGATGGAAGTAGTCAGCGTCTTACAAACAGTCAATGTCTATATCTGAATTATACACATTCCTACAATCTGGTATACTATAAATACATCAATCCATGCAAGTTTATACATTTATATATTCAAATTTCAAACGTGTTCTTCACAAAATTGCTTTTCTAATTTGTGCAAGATAACTCAACAATGCTAATCGTTTGATTTATTTGATCGAATGATCTTATTAGGTCACTGTAACTGTATAACAGATACAGATACATTTTTGTATCTGTACGCAGAAGTTATTTCTGTTCAGATATTACAAAATTTATAAATAATAAATTTTCTTTCTGTTTGAAACCTTCAGATGGATTTTTCAACCTCTTATTAGCTATGACTTCATTATTCTTTAATTTTCAATTACAATTTAATGATATCGTAATTCGCAATTAATGTAATTTAATTACAAAGTACAAAGTATTTTGTAATTGTACTCCGTTGCAATTACGAATTACATCGTAATCTAATTGAATGAAGATCTGTATTATAAATTACAATATGATTGAATTACAATGTAATTCAATTGTAATTCTGCACAACTCTGGCCACAGGCGGTACGCTGCAGGGCCAAGTGTGCCCGCGAGCCGCCGCGCCGGTTGTTCAATACTGCTCTAGACAATAAAACCGAACTATTCGGACAAAAATGACAAGAATCGAGGACCAAAGCGTGTTCTATGAACGACTGTACAGAGTTTGCCGGTCTTACGAGGTGGTACGATCGCTCCTCGAACCAGCCTCGGATATTCAATACGAAAGATGAGAATGGGCAGCCGGTAAAACAAAACCGAAAGCAAAAGCGCAGCTGTCCCAGGTTTATCTGTCGCGCGTGCAAGATTACCGATAAACCAGCCCTTACCTGGAAGAACAGCACAAAGCACACCCACTGGTAGTAAGTGTAGTATTTCCTCGCGTCGACATCACCGAAATCGTTCGCCACTCCTGGATGCGCGACTTCCACGCCAACCTACGACAAATCGGCTTAATATAATTAATCATGAAGCGATGCAGATGCACTCGATCAATCCAACGAGAACTAAAGGGGAGAGTTTCTCGAAAACACTGGCTTGGGAACGTTCAAAATAATTTTCATGAATTTTTTTCAAAGTATTGGTAGATCTTATGTTATAATTTTTTTAAATTGATTTAGCTACTCGTTTTTCATACAGAACAATTTTTTATATAGTTTTAACTACTTGTTTCTTGGCTCTATGTCGCCTACAATAAACACATGTTTAAATCATATCATGCCGGCTCAAATTATTAGTAGACTGCGGGTTTGAAGGTATGAAGAAATTGGCTGGGTGAAATATAAGACAATAAAAGATTGGGAAAAATTAAGAATATAGTAATGTTGTTTCGCAAGTAACAAAATCATAACCAAGACGCTTCTAATTCATGCCGGATGCTTAAATTACATATTCCGAAATTCCATTCTATTTCTCAGTTATTTTTTAATAAAAAGAGTATGATAAATGCAACGTAAAAGATGTAATTTTGGTACCGATGAGAGCTGGTAGTATACGGGATAGCTTGTAAAAATTTCAAAGCTATCGGTCATGAGGTTTTCGAGACTTTATCTACGTCAGGTGCAAAAATTACGTTTCGAGAAAAACGCTTTTAACGTTTTCTACCGACTAAAATTGTTCTCCTGAAATTGTCATAGTTTTGTCATTTAAAAGTTTAAAAAATTTAAATATAAAATTTGGGAAAAGTATTTTTGAATGGACTTGCATGGAAAATATATTGAATCGACGTCTACAAAAGCGGTGTTGGGATGACCTCATTTATAGACCTCAATTATAGTCCACAACCTCAAGTGGGGATGTAAACACCCAATATAATCATATTCGTTGAGAAATATGAAAGGGTATCCAGCCAACCGAAGCAAATTCCTTCAATAGTTTGCCCTATAATATCTTCACATTAGACTTCTCTAATCAACAAGTATTAACAGTTATATATATATATTTTTTTTATACAACAGATGATCGTCTAATATCGAATGTAAATACATTATAAAACGTTAAAATATAATGAAATTTTTTATAATTGAGCATTCCTAAATTATTACTTCTATTATTGCAAGTTTACAATTAAGAAATGCAAACGTACGAAAACGAATTGCACCACTAATATTGGTACATAGAGTTATACATTGTAATAATATGCAATATGCAAATAGTCCTATCTTGTACTGTCTATCTCATACAGAATTAATTGTTTCGTAGTGCTAAGAAGGTTTCTTCGTTATTTTTTTTTTCCAACAAATCCGGCGCTAATCGAGTTCTTCAAAATCAAAGAGATAAAATCTCGCGGAAGAACGTGTTGAGCGCTGCACGATGTTGTCACGTATGCTGACGCAAAAATAAACGAGCGTGAATCCGTATTTGCAAGGAAACACGTAATTAGAGTGCAAATTTTTCGATGATGATATGCACGATCGAAAATTAGCCTAACAATCTTTTGAAGTGTTTATAAAGATTTTTAAATTGTTCGGAAACAAATAAAACTTTTAAATATGTTTACAAAATTTGTTATTCTCGTTATTTTGATAAATCTACAATATTTCCATAACTTTATAATAAGGATTAAGATTTTGTCAGTGTGTATCTGAAGAGTTGCTGTAATTAACCTCGTGGAAATGATATTTCATTGCCACTTATCTGAACCTTGTATCGGTGGCCATAGGTCATTTTGTAAGTACTGTCATCATTGAGATTAATTTTAGTTGGAAAAAAACCGTCGTTTAGTTATTCTTCTCATCTCTGTTTCTAATAAAATTAGAACTTTTATATCGAGGTTACATAGATATCTTTGCACAGACGTCAACAATTAAAATGCTATGCAAATGGTCTGTGTATCATTTATCATACACCTCAGAATTTCTAAAAAATCTGCTTTTGTTGCATTAATAAATTAAACGTAGAAAACAATAGATTGTAATTTGAATTTGATGTTTAGAAAGAATGTAACCACAGTAAGCAGTGTACGTTACATTGATAGGTATTCGTCAAGTTAATATACTTCGACAACAAAAAAATTAAGATTTCAAACTCTATCGTGGCGTGACAGAACCACGAAAAGTCCTATCAAGGGCGTTCGGTAATCAACGACATATTCAATAAAAAAAGGATGTAATCGTTAAAAACAAAAGATATCGAAAATCAAAGAATTCGAGATTCCGTAAGCATTACGCCACGTGTTATGAAATGAAATAACAATGGGAACGAAATTGGACCCGCTCGTCTTTACGAAAAATCCGTGATCGTGAACGTGACACACGTGTGGCGATGTTGTCAGCAAGTCGCGTTAACAAACGAGACAAAGTCTCGGCGTGGCTCGCGATTCGATGAACTTGACGAGCACGGAAGCTAGATTTAATCAGCTTAGAACACTCGCGGCGGGATGGGTCAACAGGTGGCTCGAAAAGCGATGATCGAGCCGCGCGAGACTAAATTTGAAATTACAGTCGATTACCCACCTGTCGATTGAACGCGTCTGGCATGGTGAACGTAGACGTGATCCAGCAAAATGTGTTGATAGGGTGCGTGGGTAAACCCTGAACGATACAGGAGATCGGATTACCGACGTATTGGGTGGCGGTGATCACCATCGAACACGTGAAAAGTAGCACCGTGGTGAAATGGTTGTGCAACCGAAACACCATCGAGTCGGTCGTGATCTCCTGCCATTTCAGATAATGCGCGAGACCCCCTAGTAGCTTGTACATGATTGTTCAGCGGCGCGACCGGTGGCGGTCGGTCCCGGTTTTCAATTCGAGGCTCGAGAAATTTGTCTGTTCGTTTCTGTCGCGTCTCGGTCGTGAACGATCACCCGCGACGATCACCGGGCCTCGAGTGTATATCACGGGAACAACAAAGGGGGAACTGTACAAACAACAGCAACAACTACCGCAGGACCTCTCATCTACCGCGGGGCCGGCAACGAAAAGCAGTAAAACGAAACGAATCCAAACGAAACGGACACACGGATCGTACGGCTGTGTCCACGCGGCGTTGCCTCCCTCTTTTCCTTTTCTCCAGTTTCTCCTTCTCCTTCGGCCTTTCGTCCTTCTTTCTTCTGCCCTACTACCGCTCCTCCTTTTCTTCCTCCTTCTCCTACCGGGTCACAGTTACACGGAGCCTCTCTCGTTCCTTCCTCGAATGGTGGTCGTTCGGTCTCGCTCGCTCGACAAGCGCTCAGCAGATCGGTCACCGAACCACGTTTCCAACGAGATCTTTCTAGTTTAGTCTGTTGCGACCGAGGAATTGAACGCAGCCAACAGTCGTCGTTGACAAAACACACGTATCACAACATCTTTCTCGCTCTCTCTTCTACTCTCTCCCTCTCTTTCTTTCTCTCTCACACGCACGCATACGACACGCACAAACACACACTCTCTTTCCCTCTCTCTCTCTCTCTCTCTCTCTCTCTCTCTCTCACGACGATCGATCGTGTACAAATATACGGCGCGGAACACGTTCGGACGCCGTAAACAAATGCCGGTCCACCTGGCGGTGCCGTTTACAGCGTGTCCTTTTTTTCCACGTGATCCTACTCGCGCGTACGCTACATGTGATCCCCTGTTTTCCCTCTCGACCTTTCAACCCGCCAGCGAACGTGTTGTCGTGCCGAGGCGCTGCGCCGCGCCGATCGCTTCGTGTCGGAGACACGGCACTCACTGTCGATCCTTGTCGATGATCGCAGCCGTCAGGCCGAAAACGATCGTCGTTGCCGGGAAACGCACAGGCCGGACGCGAAATTGTGTAACAGCGCCTCTCCACTCTCCGTTGGTGTTGTCTCTCGGTGGCGTTCTTAACCTCTCCCTCTTTCTTTCTCTTTGTCTGCCGTCCTCCTACCGCTTGCTTTCCTTTTACTCTTCTTCTTCTTCTTCTTCCTCTTCTTCCTCCCTTCTGTCTCCCTACTCGGATCGTTTCACCCCGTGTTCCGGTCGGCCGCGGCACTCTTTTTCTCGGTTAGGTCTTTCTGGATCGTATCGCGCGCAGGTAGGATCGTAGGGAACGAACGGTTTACGAATCCGGTGTCGGCAATATACACCTATGCGGTACGTGCGTAGCAGTCTCTTCAACGTCGACTGACGAGAAGTCAGTGGCTTGTTGTTCAGTCGGGGGGCGAGAGGGAAACTCTTTCGATGTGCTAGGGGGACTGCTGTGGAGTAGAAACGAGTAGGAGAGGGCCCCGGGAGGTGGGGATCTGAAACGGTGGGGGTCCGACGGCTGCTACAAACTCCCCCCTAAACTTGAGCCCGCATTGTACACTCTATACCCTGCTTCCATAGTGTATGCTCCTGCCGCAGACCGATCCGCTCCGGCTACCGTGAACTGCGCTCGGTCTCCCTCTAGCTAGCATTTTTCAGCGACTTCTTTCAGGGAAAATCGAAGCTCGATTTTACAGATTTCCTGGCGACATCGAACGATCTACGTTCGCTAGTAGTCGTTTTCAAGGTCTTTTGAAGGTCATCGATGATTTTTAAATAAATGGTATTGGTATAATTTAATTTTGCCAAAAATTCATGTTTTCTCATGGCGTTGCAACCAAGAGTTACATGAAATATAGTACTTAATAAACAAAAATAAATTGAAACAATTATATCTGTGCCATATATGTACATGATTATACATATGAAGCGTGGTATAAACATTTCTTAAAAACTGTGAAAGATGTGCCATTAGAAACATAATAATGTGTATGGTATTTGAAAAAGATATTATTAGAAATGCATTTTCATTTTTATTCCTGAACAAACTTCAAATGAGTAGTAATTTCGTAGCGTTCATAATACTTTATTCACTTGCCGTAAGTGAAATTCTTTTTTTTTTTTTTAATAGAAAGTATAAAAATTTATAATGTTTAAAGTCGGTATACTCGAAGAGCTTGAACATCGCTGTCATGGCATGCACTTGCTTCTTCCCTTACTTCTTGTTATCTTCTCTTTCTGCCCCACCCTACACCGTCGGTAACATCGTAATGAAAGTAAATCGCTTTAATTCGATCGTTATATTCAATTGAACCCTGCAGTCACCGCGAGAATAACACGTAGGGCCTCGGTGATATTCGTATCACCGTGGAAAATGCAATAGTTTCTCGAATTTCTATCACTCTAGCGCGTCTAGCACATTAAGGGGGCAATCTCGATTAGACGGGTCAAAAAATCAAATTTTTTAAGTTGTGCACTTATGTTAACCAGTTAACTGTGGAGCTCAATTTCAAAAATCCCCCACGGCGCGGAATTAAAATCATGCAATGCGGAATATACACGAAAAAAAAAAAATAAAAATAAAAAAAAAGGTTCAAAGGGGGGGGGGCAGGGCAAGGGTTCAAAAATTACATTTTTATTCGATAAGAAATTAACAATTCATTAACGTTAACGGCACCGCAATAGAGTTTTGTATTGACGTGTATACACGTCAAACACACGCTTAACTGGTTAAATATGAATGTGAGAGATACAATAAAGTATGCAGTTTGACAGAATGGAATATCATTTACAATACAATGTTAGAATAATAGAATCATTAACACAGGAAATAAACATTTCTTTTTCCTTAATATTTTTGCATTGTACGTAGAAAATTTTTTCAAGAATCATTTTGACTTTCTGGTTTTAAGCCTGTCTATGATTTCTAATAATCTACGCCAGCAAGATGCCATTTTTAAACATGTAATGAAAACTACATAAAAAATTGTTGTGTATAACAAAAGCTAAATCAATTTTACAAAATTACAATGTAGGACGTATCGCCATTTTGAAAAAAATGTATGAAAATTGTTAAATTTTGCAGCGTTTACATTAGACTGTCCCCTTGATTGGATTTGAATCGTTTTATTCAATTTGCACAAAAAAGAAAATAAGGAATTCTTGGAAAGCTAAGCCTCGAGTAGGGGCAGTTATCTATTTACGTGGGTAATCAGTTATTTCATTGTGCTTGTTCTAATTTAGTATTGTAGAAACGATTCATTACCATGTGACTCGTGTGATAATGAAGGATTGTATGCATTTATAGCGGAAATGAGTAGGAGAAACATGAGATAATAAATATATAGGAAGAATTTAACAATAATGTTATATTATTTTCAACCTATTAAACTTATTAAGAATAGGAATAAATTTCTGTTTTAGTCCAGTTTGTTTGTAGAGTACTCTTTCTGGAATAGTAGAGAATTCGTCTTTCATTTTATCAGTGACCGACTATGTACAAACTTTTCTAGCGGCGGCGTAACAATATCATTTCAATTGGTTTGGAATGCGTGTGATCATTCACCGTACTCGTTACACCGATGAATCGTCTGATTTTAATTTTTCTCCAGCTGTATCCGCTTTTATCGACGGGAAAGAGGAAGCTTTATACTTGTCAGAAGAAATAGACTATTGCTGCACGTTTATTTAATAATTACCAGTTGTATTCTAAATAATTATAACTGCACGTAGATGTAACACAATACGCAATATTTATGTTAATTCAATTATTACATTCTTTGTATTTTCGTCTAATACACTCAAAAAAGGGGGCATTGCAGAATTGATTTAAAATTACAGTCAAGTACGCAGCAGCCTAATCAAGAGTTTTAAGGATACAATTTTTAACGTGTATTGATTGCGTTATGTTTAATTACAAGTAATTAAAACAAAGATTATTCTCTATGACAAAAGTGTAGTTAAATCAATTGCCCGAAACAATTATAACGTAAGACGTATCATCACGCTTTGAAAAAAATTCAGGATAATTGTTAAATTTTGCAGTGTTTACGCGAGACTGCCCGCTTAAAAATATTGTCAAGATACAGTACAGCCTAATAAAGAGTTTGGTGGACAGCAACCTCCCCGAAGGTTAATCGATACCAACAATTTCGTGGTATTCCGTCCTCCTGTTGTCTCGCGCAAGCCTTTATTCCATTTTACGAAGGGTGACGGATGCGACTGTGTACGTGACCAGATGCACGATGCACGATGCACAATGCACAGGGTTCTGAAAGGACCACGTCTCGCCCCACTAACCGGAAATACCAGGGGCTGTCTCGTCCTGCGCGATCCGTTTAGGATATTGGAATATTTCGAGCTCACAAGCACACCATTCGGTTCAACGTTTAACTTAAGTGGTTATTCTGGTTTCCGCAGTCATTTTTTTTTTTCAAAAAATGAATAGTTATTTTTTTTTATCATTGTATCTTTTGGCTGTTTTACTTCTTTATGTAACTTCAACTACGCGAAAATAGTGAGTGAATGAAAAATCATTTTTTATTACTTTTAATAAGATTTAGGAACCACTTGCAATTCTGGGATTAACGATATCATCTAACATGCTCATAGTGTACATCAGACAACCAGTGCACTGACTAAAATTAAAAGGAGGTCATTATTAGACTGCGAATTTTATGCACTTATGGCAAACATGAGCAGGTAAATTTAAAGCAGGAGACAGATTAAAAGAATTTAGGAGCTCCAATATACAAGTCCCAATTTATTAAAATTATTGAAACAGCCATGAAATTCCCATATGGGAATACCGAGCCATCTGTTTCCACATTAGGCTCGGAATTTGTCCACAAGTTTTGCTGGTAAATTCATGGGAAATAGGGAGCAAATTCTGCTCCGTGCATGGTCTTGGCCCAAAAAAGAAAAAAAAAATACCGTGCTGAAGATCCTCACGAAATTGAAAGTGAACTGGTCAACTAGACCTTGAGGTATCGTGGCAACTATTTCGAAAAAAACTGGTTTCGAGAAAAACGCGCTGACAGATTAGACGATATACAATCTCGCAACGCGACTTGCATTCTTCCATTGTCGACAACTTTGCGAATCCTAATAAATCCTTTTACACATATATTCTGGAATAACTGTGCTGAAAGAAAATGTATAAAAAAAAATCGATTTTTGAAAATGAGCAACCTGAATACCCCTTTAAAACTAATACCTTTTGATCTCATGTTACACGATATTTTGCAGGAGCGTAACGCAACTAGTGACGCAGGGAGTCACCTGTGTATCCGTTTCCGTTGTGCGCGTAGATACATGCAGAGGAACGCGTGACATCGGTAACGGTGTGGCGGCATCGGCTTAAAAATAAAAGCAGACACGACGGCTCGTGTACAAATATTTAGGCGTGTAGTAAAATCGACGGTGACACATGTCACGCATATGTTTATGAAATCGTGGAGAAAAGTCCCCCGGAGACTCGACGCGGCGAGGAAGTTCCGGTTACGTACCATTTAACAACCGGCGATGAACCTACCGCCGTTCCATGCACCGCCTGCTAAAATAATATTCCACGAACGAAAATCGAACGGCTTTAATCTGAAGTAAGCTGATATAGAAACGTCTAATGTTCTATGCCGCCGTATCAATGGCAATCGATAACGCTATTCGCCGACGGTGTTCTCTAACATGCCGCCACGATTGCTTATTTCGATGCACGCTGTAATCTCTGTTATACGAACCGAAACATCTTCACGCTTCTCAAGTGTACACTCTGAAAAACTGTCCCATACTAAGGTCGAAATGATAGCACACTCTGTTAATATGTTTAGAAATTGCTCAGACTCTAATTCGGCCCCCTCCCCCCCAAAACAAATTCATGCTTACGCCCATGATAGTTTGTACCAATAGGGAAACTATGACGCAATGAAGTGAAAGAGACAATTCGTCGAATTAAGTAAAACAAAAAGACAAGTTTCTAAATATATACATGTAATCCCTTAATTCGTTAAATGTGTATAAATCGAACGGGGAAATGGTATTCTCCAGATCCTTCGGTCGATAACATAATTGAGCTCAGTACCCCGTACAACCGTGTAATCACCACATATGTGAAATCGTTGAAATATACTTTCTCAACTTCAAGTTTCCACATTCTTCTAATTCTGGTTACACGAGCCACAATAAAGATTTCACTCGTTCGAACCGGTTAATCGAGATTGATTATACGGTAAAAGATATACTCGCCGAAGGAAAAAGGCAATGCGTCATAATAATAGGTATTTCACAGTAGGCTTCAAGTCGAAAAATTTTAATTTAACCTTTTTCTTTTCACGAACCCATTCCAGTCACTAAAACTACTTCATCCGTTAAAATGACTGATATCTGATTTTTTATTTTAGAAAGTTACAAATGATTATTATATTACTTATTTACATATATATTTATGTTTGAGCGATCGCATTAATTCAATCAACGATCGCCATCTACCAACAGTTTATATAATCTCGTACAGTTTATATAAGCTACTTTCTGGGTACAATTAATCCTCAAATAGTTCAGTAGTTTTACAAAACCTGTAGCACGTTTTAAATATTTGTAAACTCGTTTAGATTGATTTTCAAATTCTCTTTCATAGCGTATCGGTCTCTTTCTCTTGACAAGCAGAGCTTTGCAACAATGTGCGTTACATATTAGCGTTGTCGCACGATATTCGCGCTTCTTCGCAATCGGAAATTTATGCGTAAAGGAGTAACCACGACGCAACAGGCTGACCAGGTTCTTAGTACAATTTGTTTTTTCTTGTTAAGTGGTGGGTAGTTTATGTTCTCCGTGAACCTTGGTCCTCGTATTATGTAATATTGTCTGGACACCTTTAATCCATCCAGTACCTTAAAACTCGACAATAATTTCTGTAACGAATAATTTGGCCTTTTCTTCTAAAATGTTGCAAATGTCTAATTTTTAACAGTAACTTTCAACAAGAATTATAAGAATTTAGCAACAATGTAACAACTATGTGAAATATTGTACTTGCTAAGCAAACCACTTGGTTTAAAGTAATAACAAATAAATAAATAAATAATTAATTTCAAAATATAGTTTATCAATCAAAGTAAGCGTTATTTTGCCAACGAATTACAAATTTTTCGTTATCGTTACACTAGAAATTAACATTTTTGCGTTTGTCATTTACAACGTTGTCATATCGTCGTTTAGCGAATGATACATTTATTAGTTTATTTATCTACTTCGACGAAACACGAGGTTAGCTTCACCGTCCCGTTACGGTCTCGTTATGTTTATGTTCCCATTTATTCAAAAAGAATACACAGAAATCATGTTGACCGATGCTGAAATAAACTTCATTTATAAGTAAAATTAAGTATCTAAATAAGCAATATGTAGAGAATATCTGAGGATGTAATAGTGCTTCGTAATGTAACACGTTTACTGTAAATGTTAGCGTAGCGACAGCTTTAACGGTTTCATCAGTTACGACTCGCGTCTTCTCCATACAGCTGGTAGCGGTACTCAACTTCTGTTAGTTTGGGACTCACAGAGTTGACTCGCTGTCGTGCTTTCTACCGAACTATATCTTTTTATTTACATAATAAAAACAAAGCATGATTTATAACTTCTTAAAATCTTTCATAAGACAAAGATTCGTTCTAAAGTGTTGTGTAATTAAATTTTCTGTTTAACTAGGCGTCTTTAATATTGAAAATAATTTGGCAAGTACAGACTTGGAATAAAAGATGACATGATTTAATTGTCCTTTTCTCTTTAGTTATTAGAGAAGTTATTAGAGAAGTTTAATAATCGGCTTCGGATTGCTAATCGCTGGTTCTAAGAAGCTTATTGAATGGTATACGGTAGGTATTCGAAGAAATATTCGAACGTTGTCATAAAACATTTCCAGGAGTGTACTGTAATTCTACCGCAATTGTTCGCAAACCGAGTCGAGGCTGAAATTGAGAGAATGGAGCCGCGAGAACAGCATCCCTTAGTGATTTCAAGGTTCTCGCTCTCTCAGAACAGCTTTCTCTCGTATCCTTGACTTTTTCACTCCACGTTGCACTTTGTTGATCCACGCTTCGTTTCATTTTGTTCGATCAAATGGTCGTTTACGTTCGTCTGATTCCTGGTTTCATATCGTCAGGAATATTAAATCGAGGAAGCGTAGTTGGAATGAAACTACTGTAGCGTCTAGCCGGATTAAGGTAGTCAAAAAAAAAAATATATATATATATATATTTAGCATATAGCGTATGTAGATTATAGATTATATAGCATATATACGTAACGAAAAATTGTAACTCACAGGTGAACTCGAAAACATCTTTTTGAGAGTTTTTCATTGATATCTCAAAAACTAATGAAGACCCGCCATTGAAATTTTGTATGGAGGGTTCTCACCCCCCCCCCTTTTTCGCTCGGTCATGAAACAGTGTGAAATTTTTCGGTTATGAACAGTAGGGTTGTGTTCGGTTTTCCCCATGATTGTATCTTAAAAGTCGCATCAAATAAAATAATTGGATCGATGTGCTGATGTTTTTCTGGCCGATTGCGTTTCCAGTTTCTACGCGACACGCGCGGACGTCGCGCCGCGGCTTGGTCTCATTTTCAGTGCAACCGGTGGCTGGTCCAAATGTGCAACGTGATGTAACCCAAGCTTTTGTGCAGACGCACCGCAACACGATACCGCGCGGCCCAGCCGACATCTCGGTTTCTAGAGTAACGACTCCGCTCCTCCTGCCTTACCGTGCTATGGCCGTATACCGGTCAGAAAAAATTGGGAAGTACATATACGTGCTGGTCAGGGCTTCGTTTCATTTCAGCCGCGGCTCCGTTTCCGTTCGTCTGGATTCGCGCCACTATCTTATCGCGGCAAGCAAAAACTGACCTCTCGGCAAACCGCCTATTGAACAATATCACCCCGTGTTACCGGAGTAACGCGGTCAAGGTATTAGGTTGCGTCCAAGAATGATACGAGTATACGAAACCCCTTCATCGCGTTATTACTCGCGTCAACCCATTCCGGTCGAACACCGATTTTCGCATAAACGTTCCTTAACCCTTCCGTCGTGGGACAGTTTTTCGCAGTAGAAAGTTGCAGTTCAAAAGCTTCCGGCCGGTTACATTTTTCGTTTTACATTCCAAAAAGCGATATGTAAAAGAATTTTCCCTCATATTGGACAACCGGTTGTGTTGGGTGTTGCGAGGGTCTTGATCGGGTATATCCTACGACCAAAATTTTTGATTGTGTAATAATAGTTTTGGGAAACTTTGCCGGTCAAATACTACACGGTGCGACGCGTTTCCGAGAATTTTACAGAAAAATGTTACGAAACGAAGATCACCCTGAATTTCTAATGGTTAAATGTATTTTTCACTTTATAATGTCCTTCTGGACGTAACGATTCATTATATTATTATAATGTCATATAAATTATTGTTATACGTATATAGGTAAAACAAGTTTTATTCGATAACAAACTAAGTAACTACGTTATTCGATAACTACGTTATTTACATCGATCTCCCCACTTCTTACATCTCTGTATTATTTTTAAAAAAGTATTACAAGTCTTCGGTCGAAAATGTTTAGTTTAAAAGATATGAATTTCGACCCTAACGCCCGTGTATGTAAGTACTTACCTACTCGTCACACTGTATGTCGGTGTTATCTATCCTCAAAGGTTTTCATCTTCCGTAAAAGGGCCAGCAGCTTGCCGAGCAGTTTGGGTCCCACGATGAGATAGAAAATTCTAAAAATACTCATTCGTCCGGTGAGATTACTTGGAAATGCAGTGGTTTTTTTTTATCAAACGTCTGGCCCTTACCTCCCCTTACCTCCTCTTGCTTCCTCTGCTTATCATTGGTACCTAAACCCTAATTTTAAACGCGCACCTTGTCTGTCGATGCACCTGGGCCTCTCCTGACACCAGGTTTACGGAGCACTAAATCACAAGAATGTCACTATTTAAATGTTTAGTCTTTTTTTTTATAACACATACGCAAAGAAATAAATTTTTTTAGTAATATTCCTTATGGATGCACCTTTGCAATCGTAAACGTAATTTTGAATACCTGTCATTTTGACGGGTCCCGTAAAACCTAGGGTAAAAAGCTAAAGGTAAAAAAACTTTCTGCTTCTATTTGCGTACATTCTTCGTACGCGAAAAACCTGTTTTTGTTCGAGCAGTAAGAAATGGTGGTCTTCGTGGTTAATATAACAATTGCGAGAATTTATAAAATATTAATTTTTCGAAAAATTGCTTGTTTTCATTTTTCTCAACGCATTTGCGTTCATGAAATACAATGTTTTGAACGAATGTCCATATGTAGCTTGCGTTTGTTCAACACAAATTTTGGACTTCGTTGTAAATCAAATTTTATATAATTTTTTTGCACGAGACGCATGCGCTAAAAGTTAAGATTTAATTGTTACAGTTGTTTATTCGTAAGGTAGTGAAATAAAAATGACCTTGCCGATAAAAAGTCTTGCCGTTCTGTTCGACGCGTGCCAAACCACCATGGTCCGTGCAAACAGCAGGGACAAGTTACTCGCAACATTACACGATAAGCAGCGTTATGTTATCCACTATTATAAACTACAGCAGCGCACGCGCCACGGTCTTCGTATTACAAAGATATGTTACGTATACAGACTTTTCCTGCGTGACTCTTTTACTCCCTTCGTGAGGCCACATGTTGCTACAGGAGGATCCACTTGCATGTCCAGATAAGCAACTCTCCCACGGTGGTGTACTCTGCATGCTTAACATGAAGTCCTCTGGCAGGAATTCGGCAGGCATGCGACCGTAAGCCGTCGTTCCATTGGCTCGTTCCACCCACATTTTCGGTTACAGCTGAATCAGAGTCGAGTTACTCTCATCGGTCTTAGGAGTCCTGACAGAGTTTGGTTACCCTGATCATGTATGTAACCTACTACTACTAGTATCTACTACTATGTTGCTTTCTACTACTACTACTACAACTACTAATACTATCCAGCTCACTACAGGATAACCAAACTCTGTCTGGGCTCCTGATTCGGTAACTGCACCGATGAGTATAACTCGACCCTTATTGGTTAAGCGTATCGTTTCAAGTAATAGCATTTTTTAGGAACAATATAGGTTTACAGTATCCCACCCGTTACATTATGCGAAACTATCTTGGAAGAAAATGAACAATTTTCTTCGAAAGAAGAAGCTCCATGCTTAAAAATGAGTCCAAATTTATTTCTGCACCATTGAAAGTTTAGCGTTCAAATACTTTCTGGTTCCACTGTAGGTATATCACCTGAAGCGAAAGGTGAACAAGAAAGTGTGCACATACTCTTAAACGGGAGTGTACGCATTCAACGAACGATAAGAAAGACGTACCCTACGAAAGCTATCGAAAAAACCTCGACATTGCATAGGCCCAACATTTTATTTATTAAGGCCGCGCGATAATGTTGACAATATTTACAGAAACCCGTTCGTCGGACGAGACTGTTCAAGGCTATCTGAATTCTTTATCAGATACCAGTTATCGTCTAACAGCTGATGCGCTTCCTTTCTACGTCACTAACATCCGAGCATCCGTTTTCTACATGCACTTCGATCTAAAAGTACCGCGAACGAATCGTACAGAGCGAAAATTGTTCGGAAAGCCTTCGATGTTGCATAATGCCAGGCGTTCTGTTATTCATTGTCCGCGAGCGTTCATTCGAACTCCGTTGCGTCGCCACTTGAACGACGCTTCCTCGCATCTTTTATAAATCAAGCTGGTCGCGAGTCCGTTTTCTCAGGGGGATTGCGTAAAGGCTATAGCCGGTTTTGGGGGTCAAATCTGCCCTGGAAGCTATTTTATTCTAATTTGCGCCATTCGATAGACAAAAAAAAAAAAAGAAAAAGATACCTTTCAGCCAAGTTTTAGCTCGATAGCTCATCTGTAAGGGTACCCAGATAGCACTGGACGGCTTAAAGACGTCTGTTTTACGTCCATTTTTGGTCTGAACGTCTTACGTCCTGAAAAGACGTCTTTAAGACGTCTTAAAGACGTCTCGTAAAAGACGTCGTTTTTACGTCTCATTTCAGACGTCTTTAAGACGTCTTTTACGAGTCGTATTTAAGACGTTTCATTTCTTGACGTTTCAGTCATTCTAAACTGCTAGAGAAAAGCTTTACAAACTGTACACACGCAACACAATATAACGCAGTTTTCCATCCTTCGAATAGACGTTTATTTATTTAGGAAAGTTAAATAACTAAATTGTTAATTTAGTACTATTATAATATATTACATATATATTCGCAATAGAATTTAGCAATAAATATTGTTTAATAATAAAACTATACATTATATATCACAAATCCAAAATCCAAAATAATATATCAAAATAAATAGATAAATAAATAAATAAGTTAAATAAATAAATAAAGCATAAAATGTTAATGTTCGCGGATATGCTGAAAAACATTCTTTTAATTTATTTTTTTATTTATAAATAAATAAATAAATAAATAAAGCATAAAATGTTAATGTGCGCGGATATGCTGAAAAACATTCTTTTAATTTATTTTTTTTATTTATTTAATTTTTTTGTTATATCAAACATTCAATTTATATTTCTTGTACATGTATACAATATTCAAATTCAATATTTTTCTCACAAGAAAAAATGTGGCTTAAAAAATATTTTTCCAATATTTGACAAACATATCTAATATTTTTGTGGTACTAGGGGTCTGTTTCGGGACGTCTTGAATACGTCTGTTCGAGACGTCTTAAAGACGTCGAACGGACGTCTTAAAGACGTCTTTAAGACGTACAGTTTTTTCACAAAGACGTTCCAGAGACGTTCAGAAGCCGTTCAGAAGCCGTTCGTAGGACATTCAGACGTCTAATAGACGTCTGAACGTCTTTGACAGACGTCTTAAAGACGTCTTTAAGACGTCTCTGTGCTATCTGGGTAGTTATCGAGGAAAAACGAAAATCCAGTTTTTGGCCCATTTTTCCCATTTAATGAGAATTTAAAATTCTGAAAAAATCTGACACATTTCGGATACCAAACCACATAAATAGAGTTTATATATGTGTTCGTTCGTAACAAAAGAGTTATTGCAAAATCTTACCTGCATCGTTTGATTTCAATAAATTTTTTTTCAAGCAATAAGGGTACGAATACTTATGGGACTGACTGTATACAGAAGTATTTTTAGGAATACTTGTGTTTAATAATTGTAGGTGGATTAGTGTGCGGTGGAATCATGTATGGCGTTTTCAGTTCTTGAAATTCTAATGGGATCGGCTCCCGTTCCGAACGCGGGACGTGGCTGGGCGGTCGTAAACACAGCTGCGAGCGAAGAAAAAGTTTTCTGGGAAAGGTGGATACATCGGATACCCGAAAAACTCTCGGTTTTCACTACTGCAACGCCTTCGTGGCTGCTTCGCGGCCTCTGCAGGGCTGCGAGCCCGAATCGAGTACCGCGCCGAGTCTTTGGAATGTACTCTTGAACCCTGTCAAACCGGTTTCCACCATGGGCGCCCGGTTGAGAACCGCTGTAGGTCAATCGTGTCAATTGTGACGAATGTATGTCGACTCTGCCAGTGTCTGGTCCTTGTGCTTCTTCCAAGCGAACTGTCTTTCGTCTTGAGATTATGTCTCTCGTACAGTCAAAAGTTTTGTTTATCGTACATTATTGTTAATATCTTCTGCCATGCCTTTTGCACCGATGAGTGCAAAGAGGCAGTCAAAGAGAAGTCTGAAGGAATTTTATTCCATTCTTTCTTTAAAATTTTGAATAATTCCATCTTGTTACGAGCAAATATTTGCAATCGTTAGCCATTAATCGACTAAGCAGTCGACTCGGCAGTCTTCCTTGTTCGTGCGCTGACGCGGAGGTTCGAGCAGCTTGTTCGAATTAGAGAAACTTCGGTAAAAATGTCTCGCTGAGAAAATGGCCGACCGGGTCGGGTCGGTCAACTCTCGAGCGCATCCATAGATGGAAGGAAAGGCTAGGGCATATAAGGGCAGAGTTGCTCGGCGGAGTTAGGCCCAGCCGCTCGGTGTGTAAATACCTTGCGCGATGGCTGCACGTTAACCTCATTATCCATGCATACGTGGTCTCTGTCCGCTTACTGCGGCGACGCCACCGCGAAAGACATACACCGTATACCCGAGGCTTGATATAAGGCTGGCGTTGTTTGCTCGCTGTTTCGAATAACCCGGGGAATACGTGGAGATTGTACGGACGACGAGCAGGCAGGCATTCGACGAAAACACGGCCGTGTTTCGGGCGCAGACAACTTGTTGCTGCCAAGACACCGTTCGAAATCTCTCGAGGAAAGAGTGTACGCTTGCTATACTCCTCTTGTATCGACTGCGGAAAAATTTCGGATATTCGGTTCCATAGAACTACAGCCTATTTCTATTCCAGTGCCTTTTATATGAACTAAATGTTAACAATGTCTGCTCAACCGAGCTCTAGCCGAGCTAAATCCTTTTATATAAACGTGAACTGCTCCGTTAAATAAACGAAAAATCATAGTCGGTGTTGGGACATTAGTGAATGTCGATTATGCGAATCAACAGGCCGGTCTCCCGACAGGCTCGTGTAAACGAAGTTCTACCGTATTCGTTTTCTTGTTATCTACTGCTTACATTTCTATTCGAAGGGCTCAGAAGTGGAACAAAAACATTTTTTCTACATCCTCTGTTGGCACTAGTAAAAAACAATTTTTACCCCTAACTTTGAGGGTTGTTTTTACCCCTTAAACGTGGATGGTTGCCGATAAAAAAATACGTGTAAAATATTTTTTCACGAACCATCCGTCGTATTTTGGTATATGTTTCTTTGCTAGTAGGATTGTGTAAAAAATAGGACACAACTTCAGATTTCACAAGTTTCCGCCTCTTGCTCCCTAAATGCTAAAATTGCTCTTTTTCGTTAAGTTAAACTACCACGTGACATTAAAAAGGATATAATACGCAAAAATACGACACGAAAATGCCTGAAGTTTGTTAAAAATGAAAGTGGTGCTATAGCTGTGCACTACAGTGTCGAAATCAAAAGCTACGATTTTTGGACAGATCTCGATGACACTACCCAACTCTCTGGACTTTGACGAAGCGTGAAACGCGTGATTTCTGTCACTCTCTTGTAATCAAGGTTCTTAGAAAAATCTGTCGAGCCACTCTTCATTATTTCTGCAAAAAGTCTCCTTTTCTTTTCTTAGACGCGAATGTACTTGAGAAAGCATTACGGCGGCGGAGCTCTCGATGCTTGCTCAGAGATATATCCTGCATTAAGATTCCTGTCACGAAAATTGCAATGTAGGTACTGATCGAAATACGGAATGCATTTTTATTCGCTTGCCCCTTTGCCCCTCGAACGCTTCCAGAATACTTTGCTCGTTGTCATCGATAAAGATCGTCGATCGAGGAATGCTTTCCGAGACGATATATTATCGATTATACATCGCACAAGATGACTCACGTATTTCGCACACCTCGAGCAGGCTTGTGAAAAATAATCGTTAAGATGATAAGAAGGGTCTTCCAAAAATGTTGTATTTCTTTGGAAGGGGTGATATATAACGCCATTTGAAGTAACTTTTTCCTTTGTGAAAATGTTCTCCGCGGCTTTGTTCAGGAGTTATTAATGAAAAACGCAGACCAATCAACGCGAACAGCCCAGACAATGCGAACGCCACCGAGCGTGGCGTTATTTCGTTTATTTCGCATTGAAAATTGCAACTTGAAAATAAAAATAATATTGATTCATTTGAAATATTAGCAATTTCAAATGGTATATTATTTTAATATTCCTTTATTTCACGTTTGTCAAAAGAAATAATTCTCAAAGTAGCATGCATCAAAGTCACTTGACATAACTTTGAGGAACAATTTCACGATTAAGTATCTGAAATAATTATTTCAAATAATTGTAACATAACATATTATTTGAAATGATATTTGAAGTAATATTATTTCAAATTTGATCGCAAGCATAGAGGTAATGATAAAATAGTATAACAGGTTATTCGAAATAATATTTGAATTAATGTTATTTCAAAAGTGCCCAGGTTTTGTGCTCGGCAGTTCTGCAGTTAGTAATGTTAATGTCGTCGGATCCTGTATCGATTACAGAATGTTGCAATAATCGGAATAAGTGATGATTGGGTTGAAGCAAGGTCGGGCGAATGTAGCGGATGAGGTATGCATAAGTGGAGAAATAATTATCATTGGTGATTCTGTGACCGTGTATCACGCAACAAAGGCATCTTTTGAAAAAATACCAACTTCGTCATTGAGAACTCGTATCTACCGTAACCGCCATATTTCTCTTTAACCCTTGAACGTCGGACTTCTTTGACAACCACATTGTTGACGTTGCAAGGAATTATTAGTACCCCTTCCTGTTGTTCCTAACGGGTCGCTATTAATTCAAATTAATCGCTAGGAAACGAGTAGATAGTTGAACGATCGTTTAACCAAATATGGTTATGACCACCATTTTACCAAACGATTACCGTGTATTCTAACAATATTTCAATCGATAAAAAACTCGACGGTATCCAATCCAGAAAATGAATACCGATCTACCGGACAAAATACTATTCTCCTGCCCCGTCAGATTTCTACCTGTGAAGCTTTGAAAATCGCGTCGATTGTTTCTTTGACGCAAGGTCAGCCAATGTTTATAAAAAAAAAGATCATACGCATGCTGCCATAATGTTGGCAAAGAGACATGGAAAACGATGGTAACTACTTGATCGACTGATTGTGACATTACTTGTAATAAAGAGCAAATTAAAGATAGACCGAAAATCGTGTAAAGATTTTTGCAATGATCCAATTCCACCACTTTCTTGGTGCTGATCGAAAGCGATCGTGGGGCCGTTACGCGTCGATCAGCGACTAGGTCACCGGCGACCACTAGGAACGACGCAGAGTTGCCAGATGAGGGGAAGGAGCACGTATCGAGGGGAAAAAGTTACCCTCTCTCTGCCAGTACCGGCTTGGGTCCTGACATTGCGAAACGGACACGACAGAGACGGAACGCGTCACGTGACATTAACATCAGCACTTGGTCGCCGGGTATGGTCGCCAAATTTTTGGTCTCTCGGCGACCAAGTCATCGGCGACTGGTCGACGGTGCTTAACGACTCCAATCGTTTCACAGAGTCCGAACCAAGGAGTCAGCGACCTTGCCGAGGAATTTATTTCTTGTTAAGTGTAAATTGGGTCAATTTGCTTGGGACAATGTTTCGTTGTATAGCCATGGACGTAGTGAAATCTACAATTATTAAGTCCAGGGCTATGGAAAGCTTGCCCGGACGGAGGCCCTTCGTTCGCTCGGCTCGCTGTTCTTCGCTCGTTGAATCGTGCGTTTTAGAGCAGATAGGGATAAATCGACTGATGAAAAGGGAGGGGAGAATGGCGAGACGAATGAATAGGTTTCACTTTCGCGACCGGATTCCAGCGAATCTCGGCGAAAACGATCGCGGATCGGGACCCTGCCGCGCCGCGCCGCGCCGCGCGCCGCGGCGTTTTGCGTCCGATCGTCCGATGCATAAAGTCGAAACGCAAAGCAAGACACGATGCAGGAAGCGGCGAGCCACCACCACCGACCATCGTCCCACTACTTTTTCCTTTTAGACTGTACAAAGGAGTAGCAAGAACCAGAATTCCTCGAAGCCATGACTCGCCAATTATCTCAGCGCTCGATCACGATCCCGCTCGGTTACTCCGAGGCGAATTTGATGGAGATGTCTGGAGAGGAGGTGGTCCGAACCGGAGACAATTCTCATGAGAATCAACCCGGATAGGCCCGGTTTTTAATTTTTTAAAGAGCGCATCCGTCTTGAGCGTTCAACGTCTTCTGCTGACGGACTGGGAACAACGAAAATTAATAACTGTAGGACCTAGCGGTGAACATATATATATATATAGTGTGCACCTCATTTCTGCGAGTTTACAATTGCCATTTCCCGGTTGTGAGAGAGAACATAATGAAACGTATTCCGGCTGCGATGACTGCTCCTCCCACTTGAAAAAGAAGCGAACAAAGATCGCGTAATCAGATTTCACAGCTTATCGCTCGATTCACTGTTTGCAACTGCTCCACCTTCCTGCTGTTCAATTTTAATCCAAATAACCTTCCTATTGGATCGAATAAGATTAAATACATTTGAAATCGTCTTATCAATTTCAATCAGCAAATTAATTAATAAATCTCATACTTCGATCGTATGAAAAAGCACAATAGGTTCTTTTGTTTCGAAACCGTTTTCATTTCCATCTATAAAAAGTTTTTATAAAGTGGCTATGTCGCTACTTCTACAATGTCGGAAAATAAAAAAACGGCTATTTCTTTTCTCTCAGTTTGTTGCAATAAGAGGTCAATGTCAATTTGATAATTATTTTATATTTCGTTATTATTCTGTTGTAATAGACACAATAATAATTTTGTTGGTTATTTAAAAATGAAGATACAAAGCCTCCAGCGATCGAACGTAAAGGAGTAATAAAAAGTGATTGCGACACTATTCTTCCGATGGTCTGACCGAATGCGATGGCGTGTCTTTTTTTTATTATTATTTTGAGAAACCGTCTGGCGATATCGAAGGTCGACCTACCGATTTCTTTTTTTTCATCGTTTTCCTGAGTCGATATCTGTCATTGAGGACGATTTCAATTACCATACGTCCGACGAGAAATATTTAAATATCTCTTAAACACTCGCCACCGATAACTGGCTCTCGGTTGAGTAATCAGTTTCTTCTACTAACGTTGACGGTATAAGTTTGTTCGGTGAAGCGTGGTGGCACTCGCTTTCGGTAATTTTCCGGTATTGCCTCCAGACTACGAATTTAGGTCGCAAGTAGACGTTCACAACTGAAGGGACTGCTGCAAGAAAAAGACAGCTCCATCTTTAGATAAGAACACACAAACCAAAAGCAATTAACACTCCGGCACTGTTTCAAACGTGCTATCCATTTATGATTAATTAATATTCGCATGGACAAACTTTTACACGGAATACAAAACCTTGAAAGGAGGCTGTTCCGAGATACCCAAAATTTTCTCACTTTTTGATACCTAAAATATTCATCACGTGTCATTGTTCAGGTTCTAAGCGAGCATAATCATAACTTCTCGGCAAAATGACGAGAAAGTTGAAAGAAATTTTTATTTACTTTTTCATAAATTGATGTAGTAAAATACGAGTTTACAAGTTATTGTATTTTATAATTACCTCGATGCCTATGAATACTTTTAAAATAACACTATATGAAATATCAGGTCCAATAACATGTCATTTTATTTTCTAATTAAATAATTATAAAACGAGATAATTATAAAATTGTTCTTCGAAATTATATTTAGTAACCTGATTGTCGGGTTTCAGACGTCCATTGTTGAATGTTATTTTAAAGATAATTTCATTCGGAAAATTTAACATAAAAAAAAATAACAACATAATATCTTATTTAAAATTGCTATTATTTAAAATGAATCGATATCACTTTTGTTTTGAAATAAATGTATGGAACATAACGATGCGAAATAAATTATTCTAAATGGTCGTTTCTTATTTTTATTTCAAATAAAATTTGCCCAGGTCTGGTTACAAATTTGCAAAACCTCGAAAAACACTGTCAGATGCGTGTTTTGTCGTATCGCGACTGTCGCTACCATAGTGATTGTACTATCGCAATCCTTTTCATCGAGTAATAGACAAAATTAGTCGCTAATTTTCCGTTGATGGATAAACCGTTTTTCATTACCTAATATGCAAACTGAAATAGTTGAAAGGATCGTTTGAAGTTACGCCCATAGCATGGTACAACGAGTGTCATCTAAAATAACTTATTTTGACCTTCGGTTGCAATTGTACAAGAATAGTTTGAACTTTAACACTATTAAAGCAAGATTATGTTTAAAAAATGTTTTTGTTCCAAGATAACATTTATCATAGTTTCATAATATCAATAAATATCTTTTAAAATGATCTTTGACTAAAAATTGAAATTGATAACTGAATTTACTTTATTATTTTCTTGATGTTTATAAACGGTGTATCAATGATCGATAAGTTGTGAAGTGAAATAAGAACCTTGTTAATTTCAAAAATTGTTCTGCCACTCTAATTTGAGGCAATTGGTAAAAAGAAATTTTTGCTTGGTAGCAGTTCCTTGCAATCGATGTAGACAATTTTTCTTTTGCATAAAGATTCGCAGTCTACTGATCGAGTTTCGTTCGAAACATTATTTTGTCGAACTACCGGAAGTGCTTAAAAAATTGTGTGGACAAATTGTAGACCATAAAGAGAAAAACTAAATGATTATACAGTTAGATGAAATGCGCAATAGAAAGTGGTAATTTCGATTTGGTTACGGTTGTTAAGAAAGATACCGTCTACCCATGGCAAAGGAAGTTGTCTGGCGGATAATGAAACCGAGCTTTAAGCATAGGCCAGAGAACAGCGTGGCTGATTGTCAGACGAGGACCGGATCAGCTAGCCGAGCGAATGCTTTAATTCGAGGGCAAACTATGTCGCAAAGCCAATCAACCTTCCGAACGATTTAATAATCCCGACTATTGTCGAGCAGCTGGAGAGGTCAGTTCAATATAGCGTTACCTGCATAGTGCACAGTGCACAGTGCACAGTGCACACGCGTATCGGTACACGCGAGTGCACGAGCGAATGTGCAGCGGATGAGGGAGAGGACAGAGGCGATAGATCGCCAACAGTCGTGTATGTACCGCATGTGAAATACAATTATTTATACTTACACGAAACACAAGTTTAGCTCTTTGCATTCCAACAGATACTTACAGTGAGTGTAAAAAGTATTCGTACACCTCTTATAGTTTTAGAAAACCATATATTTCTTTATGTAATTGTACGTTCTTTATAAAACCAATTTTTAATTTTTCCACCAATATTAAATATTAAACAAATATTACCAATATTAAATTTTTCAGTAAATCTCCTGATCTTTCACTTCATCCCCCTATCAAAATCATTTTAAAATGCTCTCTTGACGTAGTATAGTGTTTTCGTATCCGTTTTTCAAGTTCCCATCATATCTTCTATCAGATTTAAATCTGGTGATTGCGGATAAGCAGGTAATGTGTGAGGGATGTTATATAAAATCTATGGACTCACTGTAGTTCACTATGGACAGTGTGCTGGGGAACCCGACCTTACTGAAAGAAAAATGTGTTTCGCGGTGCCTGGAATTTCATAGTCGGCAACCCCAACGTTTGGAGTCAGCATAGCGTGTCTAGCGAGGCTGATCTCACGAAATTTCGAAGTCAGCAACGCGTGCTGGGTGTGGCAGTACCCGCCAATGTAAAAACAAAGAGAGAGAGAGAGAGAGAGAGAGAGAAAGAGAGAGAGAGAGAGAGAGAGAGAGAGAGAGAGAGCAAAGATATAAAAACCCCGGAAAAGTAAATACGAAAAAATCGAAAGTAGATTCGAAAAAATCGATTCAGGAAAGAATATTCTACTTCAAGGGTGAAATGTTTTGATGCACACGACATGAGTTCAGCTAAAGTCACGTGAGGTTACACGAGAATCATGTTTCGAGGAAATAACGTGTTTTGTTTATGTGTTATTACATCAAATGCTCAAGTTCACGAGCTATTTATAACACACTGTTACCTTCAAGGAAGCAATGAACCGGTGTCGAGGTAAACATTCGATAACCCAAGCGTATAAATTCGAGATATGCAATCCAACGTATAATGAGGAAAATATGCTGCATGATAATTGATCGAGTTGATTGAAAACGTCAAAGAAAAACAGTTCAAATTCCAGGAAAATGTTGATATACTCTTTCGCCAGTTTGTACAAAAGTTGTGAAGACAAGATTGTCAACTTTACTTTGAAATTCTTTTTACCATCGACAAATAATGCGTACACGTTTATCACTACATTTTGGCTAAACATCACGTAATGCTAACGACGATACATTATTTTCTTACTCGTAATAGAAAGAATACACGCCTAAATAAAAAAGGTGTGAACAGCAACTTTAATTTCATTTTTCTAAAACCTAATATTATTTTTAGAAAGAGTTCATTTTAGTACAAGATATCGTAATTTTTATGTGCCATTCTTGCATGAAGAATATAAGCATAATGATGTAGTTGAAGTAGTATTAACATTGTTTCCAATAAAAATGTGACAAGTGAACGCATTTTGTGTCGATAATCGAGAGAATTCTAAAATGAAAGAAATGGAAGAGAAATGAAAAACCTGGATGATAAAAAAATTTCATTTCTACCGTGACGTTGCAAATTTTGCGACGTCACACTACCGTAATAAAATTGAAAAATTTATAGTTGAATGGCAAAATGTATCGATCACAGTTCTGGTTACTTTTTTTAGTAAGTTGTATTTAAAAATAATATGGTTCTATAGTTACTTCGATTGTTGTA
This sequence comes from Seladonia tumulorum, assembly GCA_913789895.3. Classification (NCBI taxonomy): domain Eukaryota; kingdom Metazoa; phylum Arthropoda; class Insecta; order Hymenoptera; family Halictidae; genus Seladonia; species Seladonia tumulorum. The sequence goes on along the minus strand of OU565282.1, from coordinate 6,280,590 downwards.
TTTTAAAATAATATGATTGTTCAAAATTACTATTAAAAATTGGACACTTCAAGTGCTTTGACCTAATGGAATATTCTGGGGAATAATAGCAAAGAACCATAGCGGTTATAGACTATGAAACGTCTACGATAACGAGGTTAACGAGCTCCAGCTTTGTAACATGGAAACATTCGATGGTCCCAATTACGATGTAAGATCACAAATAGTCAGGTTATGGTCACATGGAGAAGGGAACAATGCAATTGGGGAATAGCGAATTGTTACAACGATTTACGAAACTCCTTGTGAACAAGTCCAAACAAGAAACAAGATTGGAAGAGAAACAAAAATATGTGCCATGTAAGTTGGAATTAGAAGCGTGATAAGAGATAGTCGCTATCAGATTAAGGCAGGGGGCAATAATAAAAGATAGTACATGCTGCAATAAGCCAATTAGGTGATATCAAGAAAAAATGTCAAAGTGAGAAAAACGAGTAAAGCCAAAAAATAGACATATATATAAAAATTAAGATATTTGTATAATTATTATATAAATTGAGATCATTGCTCGACTATAAAGCCAAAATAAATATTTCCACTCCATTCTATTCTGTGTAACTTACCTCTTTTTCGTTTGGTACGAGGTTAAATAAACTTTTACTATTTATGCAGTTTTAATAGATTAATAACAAGACAAAATTTTATTCAAGTTATATTAATACTTGATAATTCAATTTGAGGATAGTTATGTTACAGATATCGTACAATTTACCGAATAAAATCCTAAACAAGAGCAGTTCCGAGTTAGAACAATGTATACAGCTCGAGGATATTATCTTCACAGAATCGACCTCTTGTAGTTAACTATCCCACGCTTTTCGCATATTTTACATCGCAGTAGATGTAAATGATTTCTTTATTTTTTTCTAATCTGTAAAAATATACAACAGATGTTTTACCGTTTCACACAGTTTCTTCTCAGAAGCAAATTCCTCATCGGATCAGTTCTATTTTCTCTTAGCTTTTCAATTTGAGGGTTTCCGGCACGCTCAATTTTAAGTACTTAAAAAATGTATAATATACGCTTCTTGTTTTTAAGAACACATTACACGATATTTGTTTCTTCGTATATTTCGGAGGATATTTACAATACTAACAGGTTTTATTGTCTCCACTTCTACAAAATCAATCGCATCGTTTCCCCAGACACTCGTGTGCCTTTCTTGTTTGGCAGTATCAAATATCAATATTTATTAATATTAAATATTAATAATTAGGTTAAATTGTACAGTGGCAGACAAAAGAAAGTTTCAGTATTTTCCCTGTAATTCCACCAATTGCAATTTTTTCAATATTTTTTCCACATCATGCAGTAAACTAATTGTTCTAACTTCTCAAAAAAAAAAAAAAAAAAAAAATCCAAGTCGTATGGTTCAATATTAAACAGTTACCCTTTTAAAAGTTGCCAATGATTACCGTGGTTCACACTAAATGTGTATTCTGTCCGTAAGTTCGATCTCGGAACCGAGTGGTTCTAGACAGCATTCGGTATACAATTAACCATAGAGCGCATAAGAAACATAATACGAACGGGGTATAAATAGTGGAGCGTGACAGAGCTACCTTCGGTTATATGACCTCTCTTGCAGCTTCAAGATTGCTAGCTCCGAGCAAACCGCCAGCTAATGAAATCTGACAGTAAAATGTACACCGCATACTATCTATAACCTCCCGTATCCGAGAGCGTGTTTATAGATATCGAGCGCCGTGTATTTAATGTCAGATTTCATTAGTTGACGGTTCGCGGAACGAGTGAGGAGCCTGAGAGGTCACGTGACCGAAGTTACACACAATGTCCCTACCTCACAAGTAGTCACTCGAGACGGCACAGAGGCAAGAGGGGACACCCAATGGTTTAGGTTTTGCGTCACACACTTTAGCTAATAATTCGGTTAGAACCGAAAGTTCATGTGGAATGACGGCCAATCGGACGGCTTACAACAGCATTCCTGCCGAAATCCTGCCAGGAGACCTCTCGTGAGGCACGCAGAGTAGATGTACACCTCTGTCACACTCAGACTTGCCGGACATATTCCCCTCTTATATTCCCCTCAAAATGCTTCCCCCCACTACCGCTGAACGTAGCCCGATTCTCCTCTAGCGGCTCTCTACGCTCCCCTCTCTCGTGCAAAGAGTCGCAAAGGGGGAATTCGATGGTGGAGTGCCTGGTCACACTCCAACATTTATATGCCTCTATGTACGATTATGCTTTCGATGCACTTAACATGGTCGACCGAAAGAACATCGGCTTTGATGATCAGAAACTCCGGTGCGTCGCGAAAAGACTACCCGGAAACGAACCTAAACGGAAATGAACAGAGCATCGGGCGCTATCGATCGAAGCTAAGTATCCTTAGATTTATACGGTTCACTGTATAGTTGGATCGTGGTAGGTAATGGGTCTGGTTTCTTCGTCAACGGTTCCTCTTCGGGCGTAGAGATTTGAGCACGAATCCGCCGTTTCGCTTGCATGTCCTCCGCTAGCTGCTGAAGAAGATCCTTGAAGACGTAATTGTCCAGATTCTTCGCGATGTAATAGAGAAACAGCCAGTCCCCGAAATGGTACTCGTGCGTGACAGTGAGCATGCTCCATGGGTTGTATTTCCCGGGACAGACAAATGCGAAAACGTATTTGTTGAAGATCGTACTCCTACGAATGCAACAAACAAGGGTTCTAGCTGTGTTATGTCATTTCTATGTCTTTAATTACTTCCAAAGAATCAATACAAACGAAACGATAATCGATAAATCTCATTTCAGATTTTCATCGTGAGAAATATTCTTTCGATTTTATCGTTCCTGGCTTTGTCTCGCGACGAAAAAAGAACGAACAAAATACGTCACAACCGTGGGCAATCGTTTTGGAAATAATTCTAGACGTCAAAGTAAGTCGAAAAGAGATAATAACATTTTTTTATTTTTCGGCTGAGTTTAAAGATCGGGTCAGCATGCTTTAGCACGATAAGTAGAAACGGTAGGTCATGCTCAGACACATCAGCTCATTCCTATCTAATAGCACGCGCGTTCGCTGAATTTTCTAACTCAATTTTCTCGAAAATGAAGCGTCGAATGAAAAAACTTTATTCTTTCTTTTCGAAAAAAAAAATCGTACGCCACATCGAAGACGATGTTGTATTATTATCCAAGTCGATATAACAATTTTTTTTTCTTATATTTCAGTTACTTTTACCGCTGGGTGCAAGCTACCATGCTGGTAATGTTATACAACTCCGCCATTTTGTAGCTTTATGTAACAAAAGCAAATATGAAAATAAAGCTAAAATGTTACTTAATATTCCCTCCAAGAAAACCTTTGTTTTTACAGTATCTTTATACGCGAAAAAAAATGTCAGATTTTCTACATTTCGTTAGGCTTATAAGGTTGCATACGCCCTTAGACCCTCATTCCCGGTTGGTATTCGATTCTCAAAAGGTAGCCGATGCAAATATGGGGACATATGGCGTATAAACAGTAGTAACCTGGCATGCAGCAGCATCGTTAATATCCTCCATACCAATCCCAAACCGGTTATCACCGACAGAATGATAAACCAGTACCAGAGGAACACGTAGATCTTTTCGTTGACAATGTTCAACGCCATGACACAGAGGGCGTCGATGTCCTGCACACTCCCGGAAGGGCCGTATTTGTAGAATCTGCACTTGGTAACCTGAAACATCCACGAAAAGGATTACAGATCACCGGAAGCGTTTTCCGTGGCTTTGTGTCGTTCCATTCGAGTTAACACAACTCCGTTTGACATTCAACATTTTTATAACAGTCGAAACTGGTTCCACGACGTTTTGATGTTTCAATACGGAAGGCATTTCCGACCTTGCCTAGGTGTGCTTATACTTGCAACGTGCCATGCGATTAAAGCACTACTTCTGGAGCACTGATAACTTCCAGATATCCTCTATTCGCTTGAACGATAACAGCAATCATAACGCAAAAAAAAAAAAAAAAAAAATGTAAAATAACCGATGTTCATTTCTACCGTTCTCTAAACAATTTCCTCGAAGATAAATATTTTATAGCGAGGAACGAAACGAAGCCGTTAACGGTATCGGCGATTTTTCGTTCCAGGAAATCGAACGTTTTAGCAAGGGCATGTTAAGCGCGCTAACGCTCGCGTCGATTCATCCTTGGATCAGGGTACAAAGTTTGTTTTGACTCGGATTCTCCATCCGACTGCTCGCTTCACGGTAATCTGCCCGAGGCTGACAGTTACTCGCGGGACTCTAGAGTCTAGAGTTCCATAGCGATCCAAGAAGTAGCTAGATGGAAAAATTACACCATCGCGCTACAATGCAGTTCATTTATGCAGCTAAGGCATCGAAGGCTGGAGAGTTGTGTCATTTCGAAGAGAACAGTTTCAAAGCTTGCACAGTCTCGGGACGATCCGACAGTTCCCTCTGTAAGCAGGTAGCGGCGCTCGTTGTTGGACGTACCTTTGGAAAGACAACGTCAAGGACATCCATCTCTCCGTGGGACTTGTCTCCGCTGAGCGCGTGGCCTAGACCGAGGAAAGCACCACCCAGGAACCAATCGGTCAAATAAATCTGTACTAGAACGTTGATGAAGTTGAGAACCTCGCAGAGGCCTAGGTAGTAAGCCCACGGTCGGTTCAGGTGGATGCGATTCACAAAAGCGATGCGGATCTGTCGGATCTTGTCGTTCCGATCGTTCTTTGAGGGAATGGTTACATCGTTGTCGAGCTTCATTGGCTCGTCGCGCAGGGCCAAGGTCGACAAATGCAACCCGGAAACCATGTACTTCAGACGACCACCTGGACTGGCAGAAATGATTTATTTTACACCGGACCTCGGTGTTTAGCATTTGTTGAAGTGGCGCTTCAAAAAGATTATATTGTATAGTCCAAATAATAGAAAACCCCTGTATATATATATATATATATACAGGGGTGTCCCACGTAAAAGTTTTCACGATTTTTTAAGAAACTGACCTTCAGCATGTCGCCATAGGTAGTGAGGCATGTAAAAGAAGATCGCCTGAAAAAACAGAACGAAAGGGACCCACTGATAGTAAGCATGGCGTACGATGGGGTCATCGTTGCCGGCTGGACCTACTCCTGGATGTGGCAACTGGCCCGACTCGACCAACGTCATGTTCATGTGCTTCGCCTGAAAAATTCACTCTTTCGTTTCGCATAGTTACACCGCGCATTTTCAGCGGGACACGTATAGTGACTTCGTAGACGCTTGCACTGTTCAACTTGGATTTTGAGTAAGATATCGTTTCGTTTACGGTTTACTATTTCTGACAGCGTTTCGTTGGTTGAATAAGACTATATACAACTGTATTGGAAACATCTTTCCATCGACAGTGATCGTTAGACTCCGGATCTTTATGCGAAAAGTTTGCGCATTAATTGTAAGGCACAGAATTAAATAGAAATCTACATATATCTTTCGCGAATAATTTTAATATAGCGAAAATAATATATTAACACTCCTAAAGTCTTTTAATCTTTTCAACGTTCTAAAAGAATCTTTTGTCGTAAATGCATAAAATCCAGAATCTAGTGATTGTTCAAACAAACTCCCAGCTTCTTTTCACCACCAATTTTGAAGGTTATTTTCACCCCCTAATATATAAATATAAATATTTTTCAACAAACTGTACAACTGTATTTCATTAAAATCGGCTTGTTACACTTGGGTAATGTCCTTGATAGTACATTATCAGCGTAAACAGTTTCATTGCAAATATCAAAGCATTTGCGAAAAATGCTGCCACCTTATTTTATTTTAGAGAGAAGTGCAGCTGAAAGTCATCGTTCGTTTCCACAAGTTTGCGGTGACAATACATTACTCGAAAGAATTTGTAAAGATTGGTATCAACGATTTAAAAATTATGATTTCAATGTGAAAGACAGGGATCGCTGTAGTGCCGATGCATGTCAGATACTCGAAGAATCGTCGAGAACCCCATCGCTGTTAATCGTTATCAAGAACAATTAGTCAATTTAAGTCGAGCATCGATGGAAAGACAAAGAAACGTTGGAACTGCTTGGATGGGATGTGCTACCACACCTGCCATTCGTCAGATATTGCTCCATCGGATTACCATTTATTCCGATGAATGCAGCATGGCCTTTCCCAGAACTACTTCGGTTCTCACGGGCATCAACAAATGGCTCGACGATTGGATCATTTCGCACGAACCGAATTTCTACCATTGCTAAATTCATTTATTATGTGAAAAGTGGGAAAAGGTTACAGTTTACGATGGAAAATATTTTGAATAAAATAATCTCTATTTTTCTATTCGAACAAAGGAGTTTTATTTACCAAGAAGAACGGTAGACACTTGTTAAAGTACCTAATAGTTTTCACTCGCATACCAGTACAGTGTCCTCTCGATATACATACATACGGTAAGGAGCAAAACTGAACCAATAACCACAAGTTTTGTATAAATCATTATTTATTACTAGGAATATATAAGAATAACAAAAAATCAACATTATAATTATTTTTATCATAGTTAGAAGTAACTTGAGAATTTTTTTCAATAATTAATGCGATGAATGTGATTAATGCGATCAATGAAATAACTTCATTGGTTCGATTTCGATCCTCACTGTATAACTCTATACATAAAAAGATTCTAAATGCTATGCTACTTTCGTCGTTTCTAGGCTGCATAAGTTAAACATAGTCGCTGCATTTGACAAGGAAACGTAATACAAGAAACGAGACTAGTGGTAATTTATTGTCTGTATTTTTACAACGGGTAGCCTTGTTTGCAACCGTAGAAATGCTGTCAGGTCTGGGTTAGTAGATCTATATCGGGTCTACTATCCTTCTCTTCCGAAATTTTACAAACATTTACAGTGCAACCGATTCCTTCTTGAACCGTGAGATCTCGACATGCAACAGTTTCCAACGTTCAAGAGCCACTGTATTTGTTCCACCTAATAACTTCGGTATTTACCACTGTGTATGTAGAGTTGAAGAAACAGAAAGTGTTGATCACATTTTCCGCTACCGCCGAACCGCTGATGCACCTTACCGTGAAAGAAAAAGCGGTGATTACAGTTCCCTGACATTATTCACTTTCATGGAAACGACAAATTGAGTCTCCCGGAAAGCAAGAATTCTCTCCCTTTTATTAGATGTAGAAACAGTGTAAGGCACCCAATTACTGTGCCTATGTTAACTATACCTATTTTTAAAGCATAGTGAATATTAAAAAAGAGATATATGTAACTATATACAAACACGCAAATTTTAAATACATTATAAATCACTTGGTTTAAAGCAATAAATAAATAAATAAATTATCTTAGACCCTCTAGTTCTTGAAATATTAGCAAAAATAGGGATTTCACCCCTAATTTTGAGAGCTATTAGGTTAAATGAAATAACGTAGAGAGCGATTAATTAAAAATACGCATCCAAATATCTGTTAGGTTCGAAGATAGCGAAATATTGTTGTTGTATTTAACAATTAGTAACAGAAATTAATTATATGTAAATGTGTAATGTGCTATACCCACTTTTAAATGTATAATGTGTTGTAATTAGTTGTGAATGTGCAATGTGTTGTAATCATTTGTAACATTGTTGTAACATAGGAGCAGTAACCGGTAACACATTCACCATTTTCATATCGGCGATAACACAATGTTAACAGGATAGCAGAAAATAAATAATAAAGTTAAGATAAAATAGCATTTGCATTCTAGGACATTGTTTAACGATTCGATACGATATGTCCCAAGGATTAAGTACAGTCTCATCCATTAGTGGACGAGTTGCGAGTGGTTGTTCCCACAATGTTGTTGCAACAATTTTATGGCTTTTTGGTTTTGCTCGACACCAATTACCATGAACTTTTCAGCTGATTACCTGAATGATTGTATTGTTAACAAAGTATCGTCGTTATAAAAGTTATAATATTTATTACGCGAAGGAGATCACTTTGAGGAGGTCACTTTGAGTTTTATTAGATGGAATGACTTATTCTTTACGCTCGATTTCCATAGAATGGTAAACTCCGAATAAAAAAGTATTAAGGTGGATACATTTGTCCTAATACTTACCGTTTCTGACATGACTTCACTTCATTAATTATCTCAGAAACGATAAGTTTTAGGACAACTGTACCTTAACACCTTCTTATTTGGTTTTTACTGGTCAATTGGTTGTGTTTACTCGGCATCTTTTTCTACGTTCGGCACTAGTGGTAAGAGATCAAGGAACGATGCCAGTACTCGATATATAAGTGGCATTTCGATCCCGAAGTTTTCACCAATATCGAGTTATTATACCGTATTTTGTGTTTACGGATGAAACGTTCCTCGCGACTCGTTCTGCACGAACATCCTGTGTTCGATGTCAGCGAGTTAAAACTCCATAAACGATGAATGAGAGATGGCTGGTAGACCGCGGATTTCATGCAGATTACGACAAACGACAATGCCAGAGTATATTTCAACAAAAAAACAACAAGGTTTCTGTGCCACTCGAACCCCTAAACCCTTACTCGAGAACCCTTGACCGATAGAAGTAATTTCCCGTTCAGCCACATTTGCATGACCATCCGCTGTCTAATTGTTAATGTACGTTACATTTCGTTGCGCCGATTCATGATTAGTCACGATCTTCTAAACGCTTTGCTTCTCTACCTGATGTGCTCCCCGAAGAATTGCCTAGACGTCACGAGAAGCGAGCCGACCAGCAGAACGAGGAACGTGGCTCTATAGTGTAGCTTGAAAACTGATCACGGGAAAACAAAATAAATCATTGTGTCGGACGGAAAAAATAACTGGCACAACAGCCGAATGGTTTTTCATTACCGATATTGTCGATGGCCACGGAATCTTGGTTAACTTTCAGCTTCACGTGGTCCTTGAGGACTGCAAAAGTGGCTAGCACGGTAGCCATGTCCGCAAGACTCGTTCAGTTCTGTTAGAGCAACGATACCCTCGTTCGTTCCCACAAGGATAGTCCGGGTTCCAGGTGTACCGATGTCCAACGACAACTTCCGGTGTTCTCGAACCACGTGAATTTTCTCGACACGGTTGATAAACGACACCAATTGAATGTTGATCGAGTCCGCACTGAACTCCTCTCCTCGAGCCGAAGTAATTCTCATTTCTTGTGTTATCACCTACCACGATTGCGCAGTAGCTTAAGACTGGCAACGCTTCAAGAAACTAGAAAGAGTCAGCGTTATTATTGTGAAGGCACTTATTCGCGCTGATAAGGTCAGATAACATCAAAACTGGAGTGAAGAATATAATACGATCACGGACGAGCGGCGCAACGCGGCTCCACCTAGAATCATTTCCTCTGTGAATGACTCGATCAATCTAGTCGATATACTGGAGTCCAAAAATCAACGGACGCTCGACTATACCGAGGATTATACTAAATCTCTATATATTATTCGAATTGATACATTCTTTCTAACAATTCAAACATTGGGTACATAATCCTCCTTTTTAGTATTTAAAAATTTCATAAATTTATTGACCAGTTCCTCTTCTACCACGTATCACAATAAATTCGATAATTAAACAATTCACTGATAAATTCGATAAACAATCGCAGTATATCATCGGGTACATAATCGTTCTTCTTAGTATATTTAAAAATTTGATAAATTCATGCAACAGATCCTTTCCTACAACTTATCAGAATAAATTTGATAATTAAACAGTCGATAAATACATCTTAGAATTAAATGATAGAAATTCGCTAAACAATCGTAGTATAAAATCCTTGTTATTTAAGTATTACACCAAAAATTTATTTAATCTTAGAATTGCAGTTAGAATTTAGCAATTTCAAGAATTATATTAAACAAGGCAAGCGGAAGTATCATTGTAAAAAATATAGGAATGTCTTTTAACCTCAATTTAAATAGGAAGAAATATCTTTTTACAAAAAATTAGCAAGTTAGATAGATTTTGTTAATTCGATTCAAAACTTGTGGCATTAATTAAGCAAAAAAGGAACGCATAAATTGTATTGATGCATAATGAACACAAGTATAGGTCATTTCTTTTATTTATAACGCATACAGGTATATTTAGAACTACTCAAATATGCATTTAGGTCTTGAAAAAAACCACTAAAAAAAGATGTGCGATTACGTTAGAACTTGTACTGTGCTAATGACATTACAAGAGCCATGCAAATACATACATTAACTTCTTCCTCCATCACATTCATCGAACAATTTACATGATTTTTATCCAATTTACAGTTTGAGTATTCAATCTGTAGGAATTGAATATTTAAAAATAATATGGGTGTAAAAAATGCACGTAGCAAAACCAACAATTATTACAAATACAAAATTACTTACTGTTACATATACTGTTATTTATATATATATATATATATATATATATATATATATATATATATATATATACGAATAATATTGAAAAGTGTGAGTAATTCTAATTGAATGACCAAGGACTGTACATCGCACTTCGTCATTTTACACATTTACTGTTATTATCCTTACTTATACGATATAGCTATTTTATTACTATTATTATTGACTCGTGGCTTACGTAGGCTATGGATTTCATGAGTTAACCAACCTAGTTATCCATAGCACAATAAAATAAAGACCACGATAAAATTAAATTACATTATTACTTTCCTTTCAACAACTGTATTGTATAACTTAATCTGACAACAATTTTTATAGGGAAAGTTCATTTCTCCTTAGTCTGCGCCTTTAGTAATTGATCTATTGTTTTCATTTATACGACACACACACACATATACTGATTTTAATGAAAACAATTTAATATTCTCTTTATCATTATATTTTGAAAATAAGTATAATTAATATAGCCACAGTAATTGGGACTCTTACCCAACCGTACACTGTCAATTGTATAATGTAGAGATTAACCCTCGGACTCGTGCGAGTTCTAGACCTACGCCGGAGTCATTTCTGACCCACACCGATATTTCACTACAGTTTTCTTTCGATATAAGAGTTCGATACAAGTCTTATATCGGAATAAAATTGTACATATTGAATAATTAGTCTAATAGTTTAATTTTGTCCTTACGTAAGTAAGTTGGAATAAAATTGAATAATTGATGGATAAAAATAAAAGTAAGTTTCCCGACGGTAGTTCAATGACACGTACTTCTCGAAGATTTTATACTTCAATTAGCAACGAGAGAAAGAATCGGTCTACATACATTATTCTACATGGTAAGAATAATTTCATACGACGACGAGGGTACGTGGGTGTTCCTCCACGTTCATCGATGATATACGTGATCATCGTATCTAACACACCGGCCTAAGTTACGAAACAATTCTTCGACGCTCTATATCAACCTGATGATTTCACTTAATCGCACCGATAGCAAGACAAATACGATGATTAACTTGATTGACGATCGCTCTCTGATAGCAGCTTTATTCTATTCAAAAATACGTCGGCCAGATATGGAACTTGTTACTACCATTTCAGTGATTTAACGGAATCCAGATAGACTAAACAAAGACAAAATTTTATTAACAGCAAGACAAGACAGCTACTAGGAAGGAATGAAATATCGACCCTTCAAAACTTACGCACAAGGTAGAAATTCGAGAGAATTGCAGTCTCCATTCTTTAAGATCGTTGCAAAGACTCACTGGGAAAAGAAAATGGTATGGCTACCGATTAATCGGTAATAGATAAGATAGATTATTTAATCTAATTGGAAATGATTTAAAAAAATGTCTGGTTGGAAGATTGAAAATTAGTCCAGTGCGTGCACTAAATTTGCGAAACCAAAAAGCCGTTTTAACCACTATGTCACGTTAGTTTCTACGCTTGGTTGCTATCGATCATGAATGTTTCAAAGCTGAATCCAGCGACGGCAGGACGAGCGAGTAATGAAAAGAATTAGGGAACTTGGATGGCTGCGAAGAGTGGGGGAGGAAGGTACGCTCGGGGACAAGAAGATAAACAGGTACGAAACCGAGGTGGAAAAGGAGTAAGGTCACGAAGAAAGAAGAAACGGTGATCAAGAAGGACAGGAACAAAGGAGTAAGAGGGGATAGAATGTCGAAGGTAGGACTTTGACCGGCCGTTGCCCCTGATGCGGTTGCCTCCGGCTTGCAAACCGAACAGATCCTCCAAAGAAAACTCTGTCCTCTGGTTTCTCCATTCCCGTAGTACGTATATACAGCGGGGTTTCATCATTCCCAGGTACGCCGGTACACCTACCTGTCTATTTACGGTTTGCCAGAACCCATGGCGCAGTCTCGCTAGACGAAACATTCGCTCGTAGAGTTCTTTTCTCTTTGCGTCTTGAAAAACCAGTTCCTAAAATGGAAGTAAGCTGCATTTCTCTTTTCATTTCCACGGGAGGATCGATAACAAAAAAAAAATAATTCCGATGTGTAGTCGTCCGATTCGTTAGTATGCTACGTGTAGCTGTTGGTCGCTCGATTGGTCGATTCAAACGCTTGCTCGCAGCTTGTAGGAGGTCTCTTGCGAGGTTTCGAACGCGTTGTCGCGTTAACGCATTTTAGGAAAGAGAAATTAGGAGTACGCCTCGAACGGATGGGACTGGGTAGAACCGTTATTATCTGCATTTTAGAACGGACCATAAAATCCAGAAGAACCCCCATCCCTTCTCCTCGTTTTACTCTCGCCGAGTTCATTTACCTGAAACGTGTCGTTCGGGGCCCTCTGGGAACAACTATTTTTACGCAACCATGATAGTTACGTGGCAACAAGCAAACTGCAGGCCCTTAAAGTAGAATGCATTATTTAATTACGAAGCGTATACATATTACGTTACAGGTTTAAGTAAATTGTATTTTATATTAGCTATAGTTTACAATAACGTGCACTGCAACCTGCGGCGGACCATTAATTTTGGGGTCCTGGACTGACAATGTTTGTGGACCTACTCAATGAACCCAAATTAACTCAAGCACCAAACATTTTCGCATAGTTTATTTTCTCGTAAGTTTTTACTATATTCTACATTAATTTATAAAAACGTACCCAATACATATACATACCCAATAAAATATATATCTTAAATAATTCCTCATAGATGTATCTTTACAATTACTCGATAAATGTAAATTAAAAATATTATAACCCGTCGTTTCAAAGGGTCCCGTAAACCTAGTGTATACACTAGTGTGCACTAGTGTGCATACACTTAATTATGCAATTTTATACTATAGTTATAAGTGCATTTATTTGATGTGCTAAAGTACAAGAAGAATGTGTTTATACAATGGTGTATCCATATCCCATACATTATGAATGGTTTCATAGTAAATAGAAATTAAGACTTCTTCTGATAGATCGAGTGTATACAAGCTGAGCAAACATATTTGAAAATGTGTAGTTTCCTTTGTGACTTTCTCAAATTTGTTCATGTATCCATGCGTAGTCGGTAAATAAATTGCAGCGAGAGGGGTTAATCTACTTACCAAAGTGTCGGTTCCATCAATTATTATTACGCTGGGAACTATAAATGTGATTTATGATTCAAACAGGGGACAGGAATATCAAAACTGATTTCATAATTACTCCTGATAATACAATACAAAAACTAATATCTTGAAGGTAAAAGATATTAATTTTTAGAATTATTTTATTACTTTCCATATTTAATTATGAACATTAATGTTCAATGAACGTCATTGTTTTTTTTAATAAGATGATATATTTCTTAATATGTGTAACTTAAAATACGAATACCATATAATGTTAAAGCTTACCGAACTCGAGTACAAATCCCTTGATGTTAACACTGAAACGTTTGAAGAATAACTCTGCTTTTCCATCAACTATAACATTACACCAGTCAAAGCGCGCTACTCGATCTAAAAAAATCAACAATGACTTCGAAATTTCGGAATATACGATATCAAAAAAAAAAAAGGACAACGCGTAGCACTTATCGATCGATTACACAAATGCATTAATTGTAACCGCGAACATTTTGTGTATTGCATTCATAATCATTTGTAATGAGTAACTATCATTTACTATTTATCGGTTACTATCATAACTATTTATCTCGGTAACTATTACATTGTCACCCCTTGTAGCTTTTTGTTCAGAGTTTAAAAATAAATGAATATAAGTAAAGATAAAAAAGCAAAATCGAGAAAAAAAACTAATCGCTACATTGTATGCTACACTTGAAGCCATACAACATTCGTTTCAGCATTTTTTCAGCCGAGAAGTTTACGAGTAATTTAGGTGGCACGCTTAGCTGAATCACCCTATATAAACAATAGTGTATTCCTTGGCAAAATAATTGCACTGCTGATTTAGATAAATCATGAGCAAAATAATAGTACAATTTCACAGCAAATTGACGTTAAGACTGGCATGGTCGGGTTACTAATCAGCAAAATGAGAATAATCTTGCTCGTGTCCCCCAGTGCAGCGCAGATCGAGGGATCTGAAATTGGTTGGACCTCGAATATCCTCAAACAAGCGTCGAGGTTCGTTTTACTGATCATTAATCTCTAATCGGAGCACACATGCGCGTGCAAAGAGCCCCTGCGCTGCGGCCACGCGGTCGTTAGGCTATTTAATAAATTTCAGCGGTGTGCGTTAGTCGCTGTTGCGCAGGGTCATCGATATAAAGTTGAACGAAAGGTCGGGATTAAACGGAAATTCAATTTCGCACGATATACGGATACCTAGAATTCTCTCGCCAAATAAATTGTATATTTCATCTAATTGAGAGAGAGAGAGAGAGAGAGAGAGAGACCACGTGAGTCCAAAATTTAATATAACGAGGAAACGAATAAATTGGTGATAAAACTATCGTGTGGAAACCTCCTTTGACGTAAATTTTCTGTTTCGCAATCAGCTTGAAATCAGAAATAAGAAAACCACCGCGTGTAGTCTTATCTGAACACTCGTTAAAGATTTTTTAGATGCGAGAGATATAGTATTTATCACATTGTCATTGACGACGGCGAGTATTTCCGCCGTGCAGGTTTCACATTTCTGATCGACGGAAAATTTGACGTTTTGGCCCATCGATAATTTACAGTCGGGACACGTGACTGTTACACATACACAGAGGAAGTAAACGATGCAGATTACAACGGTACGTTGGTACGTGTACAACAGCATTTCAATGTCACGCAACTGGTCAGATAAAGCGTCCGCAATTTATTTGTAATTAATCTTACTATAAGACGTCTTTATCGACATTCAAGACTAAACAATAATGATTATTAGAGATGCCACGAGAAGTCAAAGAACAGCAGGAAATTTCATCGTAACGATGCAGACCTCCTCGATTTTTCTATCCGGGAAATACTACAACGGTACAAAAATAATTGATTCCCATAATTCTGTGAAAGGGCTTATAAAATGTATGCGAAACAGAAGTTCGTTTTTTCTTTAGCGGTGAAAAAAACTTGTTAATTTAGAAGGAACTGGAATATTTCGTATGACGAAGTTAAACGTTGAAACAGCGATGTGACGCGAAGTTGTTTTTGACATAACTGCAGAATTTTCATTGTGCATGCTGCACACCTAGTTTTCAATACACAGCGTCGTCTAATAATGTTTACAATCTAAAGAGCAATGAAATCTGTTAAAACGATGCGAAATACTGAGCCGGGAGAACGAATATAAGTACAAGCTCGCCGCTGCACTCAACATATGGATTAAAAGTTATCCGGTATCGGTCGGACGAGATTAATGCACAAATCCCATCTGTAAGGTATTGTTGAAGTATCAGAAAATAATACGTGCGGTTTAGCCAACACAATACTCTGCGACACGATGCTCATGTAAAATTGATCTTTGTATACTTCATGAAAATTGTCGATGCTTCCTTCAAATGTGAAAGCTTTTTGAAAGTATCGTCTGCGATTTTTCATTTGCTTAACCCGTTGCCCTAAAAATGTTGAGTCAGACACGTGTTAGAGATTCTGAAGGGAGTCTAATAAATATGTATGTTATTAATTTCCGTTGAAAGTATAGGCATACATTATATATATAAAAACTTTCTTTTCCTTTTCCATGAAATTCCGATGAAGAATTTCTAATCACTATAACCACAAAATAAACAGTAGTGCAAGGGGTGTTAAGGCACAGAACCATAGAATTTGAATCAAGATTTAACATGTCGATCCGAATGTGATTATATCATAATTTGCTGATCTAGATTATTTATTCTCCCTAATTTAATCTAACGCTTCGTCGTGCCAACATATCAACGCATCCATAAAAATTTGTTTAAAAAATCGTACAGAAGAAATAGACGTTTTCGAAGTTATGCGACAGTTTGATATAAAAAAAAGAAACTAATGTGCACAGATTGACAGCTGAAAAGTTTGAGCGTTTACACAGAAACCGGCCCAAAAAAGAAGGAAACTGGATCTAAAAGAAGTGACTGGAACGATCGATTTACTCGCTGACGTTTATTTGTTCAGTTTAACAATAGAACATTCGTACGAAAATATAGGATACTCGGGCAGTATTTGTCAGTCCTCAGAAAGCGTGTTTTAAAGGCGTATGAACGGCCAGCCATACAATATAGCGCTGGCTACTGCCTTTCAATAGTTCTTTTCGCGCGTAAGCGATTCGTACAACATTAACTTGACAATTTCGTTCGTGACGCTCAATCGCAGAAATTAGGAATCCCTCATTCGTAAAGAATAGCTAGGAGTATCAACGAGTAAAGAACAGTATTATTGATAGAGCAGGAATAACGCATAAATTGTCATTACTAATCGATTATCACTCGTTCGTCCAGCAATTCTCATCTAGCTGGGTCGTTAATATAACTATATGTATATATAACTACACGAAGCGGAGCACAAAAATGAAAAGAACCGAGTAGCGTTCACGACGATATGGAAAAACTGTTAAAAGTAAAATCAAACTGTTTTAGATGAAAGAAGCGAAAAAAGAAAAAAACAAAGGAATTTATTCAGCTTCGCTTTGCTTTGAACAGCCTTTTCATATGACTCTAATGATTCAAGTAATTCAGGTGTTTCCATTTGTGTGCTCCGTCCTGTATATGGTATGCATATATTTCATATATATTTCATATATATATATATATATATATATATATATACATATATACATATATATGTATATATGTATGTATACATATATTGTATCGCATCTAAAGGCGCGAGGAAGCACGTACAGTCGTGGCGCGTGCATGGTATGAGTTCGTATGTATATTAAAATATATATGTTGCTCCTAGTCAGCATGGAAATTCATCAGACCGATGCACTGACAATACACTATCACTATCTACGAATACAAAGATATCGTAGTTCCAATTCATTGGTCATAATATACTCACAGAATCGGCACTTCTTTCGATCAGTTACAATTTTCTGTCTCTCTTTATCACTCGTTTTCTCTCTCTCTCTCGATTTTTCTCAGACAGGTTTGCCGTTTCATTTCTACACGCAAGACGCTCGTTTTCCGAAACAACTGTTCCGGCACGCAAACGCTGTTAGAGAGAACCAACATAGGTTCCCCATCAACTCTGTAATCTTCGGTGCATCGTGCACGATGCGATCTATCTTACGATGGAATGAAAGCTCCCGGGAACCGAAAACGATCGGGCCCCGATTAATAATTAAATACGTATCGACTACAATTACTAACACGAATGTAACGTTAAAAGAAGGGGACAGAGAAACGGGGGGATGATAAAAACGAAGTCGGGGCGGTAAGAAAATAACGCCCCGAGCAAAAGAATATTATGCAAGTGAGTCGCGAAAGATCAAACGGGAACGAAACTCGCGTGAAACTGGGGTGATATAAGAAGGAAAATAAAACGCGACAAAATCGTTGAGAGGGAAGGTGTTCAAATTCTATTAACGTTGATGGAAACCTAAATAAAAATACAAAATACAAGAATCACGATGATATGGAGTGTCTCGATTATACTTGGCAGTCTTAATTTGAGCATGGATTTCTCGCGAATCATTGTAGATACTATCTATCTATCGTCAGACTGCGGATGTTACACGCTAGTGTGGAATTGTTCGAAATACAATAAGACAGATGCCACCGAAAAAGCCACGATTAAATGTCGATTTCGCTTGGAATGTTTCTACAGCTTTGAACCTACGGACAGAGCCGTGTCTGGGTCTGTTCCATCCTACGTTTTACGAGTCTCATCGAACTATTGGCAAAAGATTCATGAAATCCGAAATATCGATCGAACAGAGATCTAAACGGACCCAAACAAAGTCTTCCATCGAGGCTGCTAGCGACACGACCTACCGATGATAAACGGAATGAACAAATCTCCCATTTTCGGGAAAGTTTGATAGAAGAATATGAATTTTCCATAAACATCTGCAGTCTACTTATCACTAGGCGCTTTATTGTCTTTTTAGTAACCACTACGCGAACTCTCGTCGAATTACAATGTTTATACATCGATCACGCGAAACGGCGAAACGACGTGGGAATCGATTCCCGCAGAGAAATCGGCAAAAATTTTCGGCGCGAAGGAGACTTTTCTGTCCGTTTTCTTCGACTTTTCTATTTGCATTATTTCGTGATCCCTCGATGAAATGTTATAGATGATCGCGCTCGTTGAAAATGCAATAATTACTCAGCAAAGACGCATTAAGAGAATTTAGTAGTCTTACCTGCCTGTCTTTTCCTTTTATTTCTCATGCTCTCAAACTCATTCATTCGTCCATTTCTCTCTTTAACACACACGCGGGCGCACACGCACACACACACACACACTTTTCTCCTGTATTCTCATTTATTTCATTCTATATATCCGTATGTATATATATATATATATATATATAAAATATATATATAATAAATTTATATTTTCGATTTAATAAGACTGTCTACAATATACAGATGTAATTCCTACGTCTACGATATGAAATGTAACTGGTAAGACAGTGAAATTACGATTCTGGGAGGACGACAAAGTTTTGAAAATAAGAATGTTCATTATCCGATTCACGGATAAGGCAATTGGAAATCCTACAGTAACTAAATCTACGTATCCACGTGAAAAACATAGAGCAATTTTTCGAAGCAAGCCGTTGATTATTATTTTTAACCAAAGGGAACGAATCACGTCCGTTTGCAGAAACAATCTGTTTAGACCCGGAGCACCTATTTTCAGTAATGTTTCACTTTTATTGTAACTATTAAAAATGTCTAAACAAGGGTATTTTGTCTATGTCGTACGCAGGATTGGCAGTGCAAATTACAATACAGCTGACGAAAGGACAGAACGATCTTCCACGCGAGCAACACCAACAAAAAAATCGGCTAAAAAGTTTCTCTTTGTTCTTCAGTGGATGCACATAGCTTGGCGGGGAGAAACGAAATAGGAGGTTAATGCGTTAGGGTGGGTGGGAGGGAGGGAGAGAGAGAGAGAGAGAGAGAGAGAAAGAGAGAAAAAAAAACTAACGTCGTCCCCCATTTTATCACATAATCAGAGTCTACGAAGACCTCCAAGTCAGTTTGGAGGAATTTAATACTAAGCTCTTCCACGAATGTTTCCTCGTCATTGCTGCCTGATGCTTCGAGAAACGTATCTGGAGATATCAACCGGAGAAGGTGAATCGTTCCCTTATCTCTCCACTTGTTGCCCTCGGATTACAACAGTTACACGGCAACCAACGAAAACGAGAGTCGGCCATCGGTGCCACCTGTTATCTCCAGACAAATCGTCTCGCGCATTTTTTGGCACTGTCACTCGCCGCAAATGCTCGACGCTCGTCCACAACGAATTTCATACTCGCCAACGAATGAAACAAGGCGTTTTCGTTTCTTAACGCGTCGACTGCCCCTAGTGTAGCATCGGTGTCGATCACCGAACAACATTATCGATATCCAGACTGCGAATTTTTATGCAGAACAAAAAATTCTGCATTAATGTTGCGAGATATAGAATTCTTAATCATTATGAATCAATTAGACGAATGCGATACAACAGAATTTTTAAATTCACTTCATTTTTATCATAAATTGATAAAGTCCGCATAGACCAGTCTGCGTAAGGGAAATTTTCGGAAAAAAATATAACTAAATCCGACGTGGCAGTCGACGAGCTAACAAACGAACAAAAAAAAAAAAAAAAAAAAAAATAGATATACACGGATATCTAATGTAAGAAAATTCCTAGTGTTCGCCAAGATGGAGTAGGGGTCAAAGACCAGAATCAACCGGCGATCTTTACCCATCGGCAGAGTTGTGCGGAGATACGAAAAGGAACGAATGTGTGGCTCGACTTGAAAAAAAAAAAAAAAAAATGTAAAATAAGAAGAATTTTAACGTTTGAATCGATTCTAGTTGGGCACCCTTCCACAGATCCGTCGACAAGCGAACGTGTTCGCGAGCGATCAAGGGGACGGATGGTTCGCCGCGAACGTAAACACGAGAAAACGGGAATAAATTTGTTGTTACGGATAGATAATGGAATGCTTGCGTGCGGCAGTGTCTAGATCGCGGCGGTGGGCGACGTAAGCCCCTCGATGTCGGTCGCGAACGTTAGACGCTCGGTTCGATATGGTTCGGTATGATTCGGTTCGGTTCGGTTCGGTTCGGTTCGGTTGATCGAAGGTGTAAAGGCTCGGAGCAAACAAGCGGATAAAGAAGAGATGAAAACGAATTGTCATATTGGATATACTAGACGGTGTCTTTGCCCTGGAACTTTATGGCGAGATCGGCGACCAGCTGCTGGTAGACCAACGGATCTATGTTCTTGCCGAGTTGATAGAGAACGAACCAGTCGCCGATCTGGCACTTCTCCGCGATCATCTCGATGTGGTCGGAGGGCGAGAGGCGCGAGCGAGCGCGCAACAGCACCAGGCGAAGCTTCGGTCCGGCGATCACCGCGGCACGATAAGCCAGCGTCAACCCGCTTAACACCGACAGAATGATAAACCAGAACCATAGGAATACGTAGATCTTCTCGTTGACGATGTTCAACGGCAGCACGCATAGACCGTCGAACTTCTGCACGGTACCGGACGCACCATACTTGTGGAAGGTGCACTTGGTCACCTTCGGGAATACCCGTGACATCGGGTCCGTTCTCTCCTCCGGCTCCATTTCCGTGAACTTGACCACATCCGATCCGTAGGTGGTGAACTCCCCGTCGAGGAAGAAGTCCATGAAATAGATCTGACCGACCACGTTGACGAAGTTCAGGAACTCGCAGAAGAAGAACCGGAATGCGTAAAAGTTCTGCATATGCAAGTTCCCCACCAGGTAATCGACTAACAGTGTCCTTCTTTCAGTCTTGCAGTCCTCGGTCATGACGGGGCAGTTCAGGTCCAACACCAGCATCTTAATCCGACCGCCCTCCCAGGTCTTCCACAGGTAACGCGGTACGTAGAACAGTATCGCCTGGAAGAACAGCGTGAAGCACACCCACTGATAATATTTATGATATTTGACCTCGTCTTCGCCCTCGACGTAGGCCGCCACGCCGGGGTGCACCAGATCCTTGCCGATGGTGCCGACTAGGTTCGGGATCGTAAACGTCGAGTATATCCAGCAATAGGTGTCCATCACGTGAAGCGGTATCTCGTCCACGATACAGTCTATAGGGTCGCCTATGTACTGTCTGGAGGTGACCAGCAACGAAAACGCGATTAATATGATCACGGTGGCTTTGTAATGCAGCCGAAACACATTGTTGTCGATGCAGACGGCATCGAGCTTCAGCAGCCCCTTTACCGAGCCGAATACGTCAAACATCGTGGATAATTAGTTCTTTTTCAATTCGAAATTACAAGAAGAATATTAGAAGAATATTCCAAGGTCGTGGACGAGCAGGTAGATAGTCGTCGGGGGTCGTCGGGCAGAACCGCAGGGTGGCGATGAAGGTATGCGCGACGCGACGCCGCGCGTCAAAAGGTGTCTCTCTCTCTCGAGCTCCGTACACGCACTAAAACAAAACAGGTACGTTGAGAGACCGGTGATCGAACAGTACAGACGCGGCGGAATGCAGATGCAGCTTTTCCCCCTTTATTTTTTATTCACCTTTCACAGATATGCGCTTCCGTCACCGAAATCCTCTTTGAAATTCCGGCGAAACACGTGCGTCCTGTTCCGATCGTTCCGCGATCACTGCGCGCGTGAGCACCGCTCTACCGAGAGCAGCAAAGCGTCACCGAGAGCGGTTCTGTCGTAATGGCTGCGTTCAGAAACGTTGTACGACACGAGCACGCGAGGACATGCCGTTCCACAAGCTACTCGTCCCTTTTCACCACCTCTCGTTCTAGCCTGTTCAACCGTCGCTCGTTCCCTCTCTCTCTTTCGACCACCGCGGTACTCTTCGTCTTGCTCTGGCCCACGCTCGTACACACAGCTTGCTCGTGAACGGAGAAACTATACGTTTGCTTCTGCTGCACACACCGA
Source organism: Seladonia tumulorum (assembly GCA_913789895.3). NCBI lineage: Eukaryota > Metazoa > Arthropoda > Insecta > Hymenoptera > Halictidae > Seladonia > Seladonia tumulorum. Next base: position 6,258,159 of record OU565282.1, on the reverse strand, counting down.
GAACCGAGAACCGAGAACCGAGATTCTATCCCCACTCACCGCCTGAGAAAACTCGTCCTCTCTCACGTCCCTCTACCAAAGACCTAACCCCACTTTCCAACGCCGGCAACGGATCGCAGAGGCAACTCGTCCCGGTGTCGGCCGTGCTCGTCGAGGCTCGGCTACTGTCGGTTCAGGTCCCTCCGTTCGGTACGCATGCGTGCCCGCCTGAGAGATTCCCCCCGATTCTGTTGCGCTCAAGAACAATGCTTCACGATTTTCGGCAAATAACCAGCAAATATGTGTCCCGAGTCTCGGGCAATAATTCGAATTTTTCCACGTTCTGGTGACAGATTTCTTCTACCTCGAACGATTCTCGATATTTCCGTGGATTTACGCTGTATTTCCGAGATTTCAGAATTTTGTAAATTTAACCTTCCCGTTCAACGAACCATTCGCGTTCGTTCGAACGATCGTGCAATTCTGATAGGACAACGACTTTTCCGACTGGTAACTACATATATAGTTCACTCTTTTACCAATAAGCACAAACCGTTCGAATTCGAGCGGTCTGTCATTTTGTATCGTTTAACATAGGTGATCACGGAATTTTGAGACGTTCGATGAATGTCTGGCAACGACCGTTACCGTAACTTTCTAGAAACGCAATCTTTTATTCCATTCATCCAAAATATTGACCGACAGATTAAAATGAATAACACCATTAAGAGATAATATAATATAAAATAAATGTTCCTATTTACGATTGTACTATTATTAAGGACCACTTTTCGATTGTTATTATTATAAAATGCAGATAAATACTTAACATGAATGTATTTTATATTTAGAGACACGCGCATTTAATACGAGGAACTATTACTTTACGTGCAAGTAAATCAAATCTAAAATACTATTTAAAATAGTGTGTTAAATAACAAAATAATTTAAATTTTCAAATTTAGCGCATAAAGTAAATCGTTTTATTTAGTGACTTGATTAATTATCTTGCAATTTTTATACATTTATTTGTAATTGGAGATAATGTAGCTAGAGATATAACGTAGCTAAAATTTTCATTATTTACATTATTCTTTCATGTATATAAGAATCAGTCTAATAGAGCTGAAATAGAGCTTTTTCCTTTGCGAAAAAGTTGTCCGCTGTATCCGCGCTCCGATTGCTCAGTATATTTCGTTAATAACTCCTTAACAAAGCCGCGGAGAACATTTTCGCAAAGGAAAAAGTTACTTTAAATCACCTCAGGAATCACCCATTTCAAGGAAATACCAAATTTTTGGGACACCTTGTATACACGCTAAAAATTGCGAAGTCTACACGTTTCGCATTACAAATACCAAGCTTTAGAGTATCGTTTTACGTTTGAAATTCGACACGATTCTAGATTGATATTGCGGTGAGCAGCAATCATCGTTGATAAATAATTGCTACCTCTTATCGATCCTTATGTAATGCCGTTGGTTGATACAGTCGAATCCTTGACCAAACGTTTAAACTCTTGAACAATCTTGACGTGATCACCACAAATTCAGAAACGCGATACGGCACGAGTGTTGGATTACCGGGCAAGTATTACGGGTATCGCGACACATCTGCCACGCTAGATGTATTACGAGCGAGCACTGTCATTCAAATCCGTTTCTTAACACGTCCATTATCAATAGATATTCATCTGACGTTGCATTCTATTTAAAACGTCTCGCACCTTAATTTCATTCGGATCGTCTTCTTATCTGCAATCTGCCTTCTTTCTTCGGTTACATCCAACATGAAAAGATAACGTTTCTGATTTCTTATTTATACTATACCCTTACAGCGTTAGTGCTTACTGCAGTTTTTGCAAAGACTTACCTGGAAATTGATTGAATCGGGTTATTGCCTCGTACACTTGATAACACCGTTCGGCACGTATTTAAAGTTTAAAGTAATTTTAACATGTTAACTGTCACACCAGCATGCACCAAAGTCCCAACGAAACTAATCAATTTTTTAATCAAACCTGAAAAGTCAAGATTTATTACCGTCATTGTAACAGCAACTTTCTTATGCTTGGTAGATTCTAATTGCATTTGCTTCGTTACACAAATTACTGTACCCATTAACGTTGAAATGTAGTAAAACAAAATGTCAGCTATATACAGGGTGACTCAACTAAGTGGACCACCTAATCTACTACCACGTAAATTATTTGGTACACTTGAAAATCACTTGTCGACTATTTTGCCTTAAAGTTACCAATTTCCCATCATGATCGTATCCGAAAATTACTCGGTAAATGGCAGAAGATCATTGATAACGGTAGCAATTATTTCAAAGATTGAAATTGTATAACTAATTCTTCAAAATTTAAATAAAAAAAAATTAAATTAATTTTAATTTTAATTTTAAGCTGTCGAAGTGGTAAAGTGTCATTTATATTGTCATTCAACATAATAAAATCTGGTAGTAAGAAAAGTTAATTCTCGTTTCATTAGCGTTTTGGAGTTTCAATTATAACAATGTAAATTTACGTGAAGACTAGCAACACAATTACGACAAACCCGGCAAAATCTGTTTACAGGATGAGTCACATGGATTGCCTCATTCTATCTATCGCATGAACGATAATGAGCTTTTAAGTTGAAGGTTTGATTCACTAATTGCGAATCTATTAAAGCGAATCATTGTGTAAGAAAAATAAGTATAATTACGCGATACTCGTCTCTGCTACTGTGCAGGTATTAACAAGGATGAAATTGAAAAATGCGCACTCTAGTTATTCGTCTATTTTCACGATTTTTGGAACAAGATGATGTGCTCCATTACGTGTACAATTAAATTTTACATCAATACTTTATTCATTGAAATAAATTGAAAAATGTTTAAATGTTTATAATGCGATGAAATTGTATTTGGGAGGATTTGCAATCTCTTACGGAGAAAGCAAAAAATATTTTGATCTTTTGAAAATTGGACTTTTTCTTATATTGTAATTCTCGAAAGCTAAGAAAAAATACAACAACTATGCACCGGATAAACTACAACAATCGCCTATGGGTAACTGAAACGCAAGAAAGTTACCATTTGTTGGACAGTGTTAGTAAATCGATCAGGGGAGCAGCACCGACCGAAGCTAGTTTTCGTTTCCATTATTAGCTGAGTCTGTCCTTTGAATAAATAAACAAATTAGTGCTTCCGTTTTACACGATATACAGGGCGAGTCAGCTAAATGCGGAACCTAAATGACTTGTGAATTATGTATTTGGTATATGAAAAAATCTGTGAAACGAAAGTTGTATGGTTGCAAGAATAGCATAAAATGTAATAATTGGTTTTTTCTATTTTGCTTTTCTATCGAGATATGAAAGTCATCTTGAGTTTCTTTATGGTGAAAGGTAAATTTTTATAAACATAGCCGCGGAACTGTGTAATTGCAGAGTTATTCTTAATAAAATCAATGAAAGTTTATACTTACGAATTTCAGATGAAAGTAACTATTAACAACGGAGCTCTGAAAGTTCATCACACAAAATTTTGTTTACCTACATGTTTTTTTACATACTTATACAGTTTGTTAACAATTATTGAATTAATGAATAAACAGGCTCCTGATCACAGGCTTGGTGCTCGAATCGAGCTAGGTGCAAGCTGCCATGGTGGTAATGTTACACAACTCCATCAGATCGTAATATTCTGTAATACAAACAAATATGAAAATAATAATGTTCACTAATGCTAACTTAATGTTCGCTAAAAAATCTATTTCTACAGTATCTTCATGTGCGAAAAAAAAGTTAGATTTAGAATGTTGATTTCTTGCAATGTTGACTTCTCTGTTAAAAATATCAAGTTTAGATGCAATAGCATGAAACGGTAATACGTAACTGTAACTATAACCTTCTCAAAATGCTAGAAAATACTACCCCTAGTTCGGTCCTGTGGCGCAACGGATAACGCGTCTGACTACGGATCAGAAGATTCCAGGTTCGAATCCTGGCAGGATCGTGAACAATTTTTTCCTAAAATTTTCCAATTCGTTGAATAACGTTATTGTTTATACATCATTCTGACTAGGCATGTGCGGGCCGCCCGATATTCGGGTTCGGGTCGGGTGGCAGAAAGTCGGGCGGGCTTGATTCGGGCGCCCGATACTTCGTGACGCATCGGGCTACCCGAGAGTTTCGGGCGGCCCGAACGTTTCGGGCTACCCGAGAGTTTCGGGCGGCCCGAGAGTTTCGGGCGGCCCGAACGTTTCGGGCTACCCGAGACTTTCGGGCTTCCTGCTCGACTTCGTCGGGCGGGTTCGGCAAGAATCGGACAAGTTCAAGCGAGCGAGTTATCGCGATACCTGAGATAATCTCAGTGACATTCAACTCTGCGTTCTTATGAAATCCATAATGGTAATAATGATACTTCTTTCATAACTTAATTAATCTTTATTTGCATTAAATTTTGAAATAATTCACGGTACGCGTGAAAAATTTAAAAGACAACATTTCTGGCATTCTGACAAATTTGTTCCTCCGAATAAACTTGTATATGTATCGATAACATCATTAAAATATCCTTACAAAGTTATATACACCTAGAAGGTATGAAAATAAGATAAATTATGACAATTTTTTACATTTTGTGCTGTTTTTATTGACAGTGATATAACTTACTTGTTATAATATACAGAGTGTCCTAGTAGGAACATTTGCGAACAGAAAAAATACTGAAATCAAAGTTTATTTTAATGAAAACGTTGTCTCGAGAGACACCAACATTATAGAGTGGTGGGGCTGTCATCGGAAAAGATTTCCAATTTTATCATTAGCAGCTCAACGCTACCTAGCTGTACCCGCGATACAAGTTACGAGTGAGCGCTTATTTTCTGCTTCGGGAAATATAGTTACTCAAACGCGGTCGCGATTAATAACAGAAAATATTGAAAAGTTAAGTTTTCTACATTTTAATTTAAAGAAAATAAGTTAGTTTATAAAGCAAGCTAGATAATAATTAAAGTAACTGTAGTAATATTAAAATTATAATATTTATATTTATATAAATGAATATATTATAGTAAATATATCGCACATTATTTAATATATATTATGTATTTTATACTGTATTTAAAACTGTCATTTTTATCGCATTTGAGTTCAATAATTTCTATTTTGTTATTTTATTATGCATTATTTTTTAAGAATTTCTGTTAGGTTAATGATAGTTAATTAATAAGTTATACTAATAAGTTTATATATTATAACAATTTTTTTGCGTACAATTTGAATATGCAATAAAAAGTACCAGGTTCCATTTAAAGAAAAACGACTTCCGGTTTGAAAATCCGTTAAAATTGCAACTATCACCATTCGATAGAGCGTACTCGAATTAGTTAGAATATTTTTCTAATTTTCAAAAAAATTCACTGTCCACCATTTTAATAGGGGTAGACGGGTGGTCTAGGACACTATGTATATTATAACAAGTAAGTTATATCACTGTCAATAAAAACAGCACAAAATGTAAAAAATTGTCATAATTTATCTTATTTTCATACCTTCTAGGTGTATATAACTTTGTAAGGATATTTTAATGATGTTATCGATACATATACAAGTTTATTCGGAGGAACAAATTTGTCAGAATGCCAGAAATGTTGTCTTTTAAATTTTTCACGCGTACCGTGAATTATTTCAAAATTTAATGCAAATAAAGATTAATTAAGTTATGAAAGAAGTATCATTATTACCATTATGGATTTCATAAGAACGCAGAGTTGAATGTCACTGAGATTATCTCAGGTATCGCGATAACTCGCTCGCTCGAACTTGTCCGATTCTTGCCGAACCCGCCCGACGAAGTCGAGCAGGAAGCCCGAAAGTCTCGGGTAGCCCGAAACGTTCGGGCCACCCGAAACTCTCGGGCCGCCCGAAACTCTCGGGTAGCCCGAAACGTTCGGGCCGCCCGAAACTCTCGGGTAGCCCGATGCGTCACGAAGTATCGGGCGCCCGAATCAAGCCCGCCCGACTGTCTACGGCCCGACCCGACGATTCGGGCGCCCGATATTCGGGCGGCCCGCACATCCCTAATTCTGACCGAAAAAATTGACAATAATTGTTAACCTGCCTGATTATATTACAAAAATAGTGGCCTATACTCATTTCCTACTAATCCTAGAGATACTACACTTTTACTATACTATATTTTTACTCTACTATACTTTTACTATGCTTTTGGGCGTAATTAAACCGATACGGTGTAGCTCAAGAAGCGTACGTGAACGCAGGTCAAAATGTTCCCACCGAAAAAGTTGGTCTTCCTGTGAAAAGCGCGACTTGAAGGTACGGATGGCTTTTGGCAGCACTTTCTCTAGCACCGGTTATTTGGCCAGTCGAAAGACCGAAGGTTTCAACGGGTCGGGAAAGGAATGCGAATACGCGTGGGAATCTCTCTCTCTCTCTCTCTCTCTCTCTCTCTCTCTCTCTCTTTCTCGCGTGATTAAATAGTAATGCGTTTCACGCCTACCATGCAGGATGACTCGATAGAAAATCGCCGACGATCTGTGGGGGAATCATTGTACTATTAATAGCGGCGATATTCGAGTACGCGATCCTGAATTTCGCCGAGGGCAGTACGTATATAAAAGGATACCTATTTAATGCCCGTAGTAACTAATTGGAGGCGAGCGTAGTCGGGTCAAATAAATTAACCCAGTATGCACTCGGAAACCGGTTGCGAGATGCGTAAACTGAGAAGGGCCATCAAGGCGAGCGTCGGGATGCTCGCGTAGAAAAACTCAGCGAAATCGGCAAAATCTCGTCCGGTTCCGGCGGGTACCGAGCCGTTGCGGTTTCATTAGCGGTATAATTGAGTCTTTAGACGTCCGAGCGAAAACCACCGTAGAAACAGGCCGAGCGATCATTCGTTACCCCTCGGATAGCAATGCCCGAGCGTTATTTGATCCGGGTTTCCAAGAGGCGTCCAGTTAACTCTTCGATTTCTACGAAAAATTTACCATTGCAATTAGGCCGGCAGTTATTTATACATTCCGGGGGAAAAAGATCACATTGCCATTGAAATTTGTTTCTGTACATTATTTCGGGAATTGGATCTTACCAACCTATTTAGTCCTATTTAACAAAAATGATATTTTTGCTAAAATCCAGCGGTACAAAATGATGGCACGCGCATACAGAAACTTACAATGTGAACTTTGTGAATTTTGTTGAGCCTTTTTCATCTATTAAAATGATCGAGAGGATGAATAATGTTCTATTTGGTTTCTATTTCTTGCAATCGATCCAAACAATTTTTATTTTACATAAAGATCCACAATCTAGTTTTGATAACACGACAGATTGAATGGAAAGTTAGCACATATGTATTTCTATTACTCGCGAAATATTGAAATTACTGTTGATCGTCTTAGACTTTTGTCCACTACTGTAGCTGATGATGGTTCGCAGTAAACTTCCGCGTTGCTGATGGCTCCGCTCGAATTTGACTCTGGATTGCTCGATTTCTGTGGAAGAAATCTCCGTTGAACCGACGACGTATTTTTGACTGGAAAGGTTCCTCTTACCTGCGGTCTGCGGGTAGGCGTCGACGTGGCACGATACTCGATACATCAGCTGCTACGGGGGCCTACCTGTGACTTCTCCATAGAGAGAATGGGTGAACGTTGCGGAAGAGTGGGGCCAAAAGGAAGGGACCGGTTTTTCTGGTTTTCAATCTCTCCGACCCTTGTAGCCTATTCTCACTACGTTCTCCGTGAACATGCAACAGCCTCTGTATATTTTTAACAGATATATTTCACCTTTTGCTCCGCGCTCGGAGCCTGACTTCACCTTGTCCGCCTTTATTTCGATCGACTCGTAAAAATTTCCTTCCAGACGTCCAGTAACCCTACCAAAAGCGAAGAACAGGCTCTTCGAGCCATCCAGTTTTCAAATATTACACTCCGCGACAAAAACATAGGCACATTATCTAATTTTGTTAATTCTCTTGATTATCGAAGCTTGATTCGTCTGTCCAAAGAATTTTTTTGTAAAAATTGCTGTCGTTTCTGTTTTTTGTAAGTATCCAATCGCAAAATTCAATACGCCTCGGTAAATCACTTTCTTGTAGGTCTTGTACTTTGTGGTATTTAAAGGGTTTGTAATTATGTAATTTTAGGATGTTATGAGTTGAGCCAACTGAAATACCACACGCGGAAGCTACTTTTCGTACGGAAGTTGTTGAATTTTCTTCAAAATGCAACAGGGGACTTCTAACTTCTTATCTTCTGAAATAACAGATCTCCGATTGCGACAATTATTTTGTACGGACCCTGTTTCCTCGAAACGCTTTACAAGCAAAACAAACTGATTTTCATTTGGTTGCACTCTTTCCGGATATTCTTTCAAGTATTTCAATTTACTTTGTCTTTTATTTCTGTTGCACTGATAATAAATGCGTACCATATCCCTCTTCTCGTCTACCGAATAACGATACATTGCTATACGATATTACCGATCGGTTTAGGAAGTAGTACTGAAACTGTCTCGTTATGGTGGTAATTAGTAGTAAACACTCTGACAGTGAATGACAACATCATTCGATTCGTATCAATAATGAATTCTTGTAAACACATTGGTACGCAATATTCAAATTATTTCTTCCATTTCTTCCATTTCTGACCTTGCACGACATTGAAGGTTATTGTGTAGTAGATGGATGAATTCGTCTTGACACACGCTTTCATACGACATAAAAAAATTTATAGCATTCCATTTAAAAAATTGAAGGTCACCTTCATTTCTATCAAAATCTTCTATATAATAAAAATCAAATGCTGTTCGTTCGTCACGATATCACGTGAGAACGGCTGGACCGATTTGGCTAATTTTTTTTTCAAATGTTCGTTGTAGTCCGAATTAGGTTTTTACGCAAAGAAAGTTTGGAAAAGTTGACCGGAAATTGGAAAATTCGGGAAAAAATGAGACTACTTTCTTGCATGTTACAGATCCTAATAAAATTTGGAAGAATTAATATATTAACGTAAAAATTCATTTTAAAACTTGGACAAATAATTCCGTCACCCACATATGGGTGACATGGCAGTCATTGTGTTAAAACAGTATGTGTAGAAGTCGATGTTTGAAAAAGAAATTTCTCAGTGTACTGTTACCGCGATATATTTGTTATTGTTGTATTCGTTCAACATTTATTCATCCACAAATGATTCTTGCCGCTCTCGACATAAGGTACCGTGAGAAATTCGGCAAGAATCATTTGCTCCGGAAAATCTGAAAATAGCGCCATTCCGTGCAGCGGCAAAACGCTCAAACTTCTAGCCAATTTGTTTCAGCAATCGCCCGCTAGATGGCGCTACATCACAGTGGCGCTGAAAATCTGAAAATAGCGCCATTTCGTGCAGCGGCAAAATGCTCAAACTTCTAGCCAATTTGTTTCAGCAATCGTCCGCTAGATGGCGCAGCACGACAGTGGCGCTGAAAATCTGAAAATAGCGCCAATTCGTGCAGCGGCGAAACGCTGAAACTACTAGCCAATTTGTTTCCCCGATCCACCGTTAGATGGAGACACTGGTGTAGACTACAAACAGCGCCACTGACCGTAGCAGCACGTGGCAGCGCCAGTGTCTCCATCTAACGGTGGATAGGGGAAACAAATTGGCTAGTAATGTAAATAAAACAAAAATGCATATGTCATTGTGTTGCGCATAAAAAACAGTACTACTTTTTCCTCTATCATTTTTTTCTAATATTTACTATTTAGAAAAAAAAAATGCTGGCTAGTAATAGCCTGAACACCCTGTATATGCGCCAATTCAGTCTGTGAAATCTTTCCGTAATTTTCCGGTAAACAAATAGATACTACCACGCTATCTCGATTCCATAAAAAAAAGGCTGGCTCCGTAACAGAGTCTCGCAAGAACTGCAATTTTGACCGGAGACGTGATGTGGCAGTGATAGTGCCAAGTGAACAGTTGCATCTAGTAGCTAAAACAGCAATCACGCTCGCTAAAGCTTTACAGTACTCGTTCAAGTTTGCGGCAACTATCGATCGAAGATGTCTATCTCGGTGTGTGCACAGCCACTCCATTCATTGAAATATTCGCTATTTTGGGGAATTCAAAAATGATCTATGGAGATCTTTGCAGGATCACGAGGTGAGATATACGCCAAGCAGATGGAGCAAGAGATTCGGACCTGAGGAGATATTGATGCACTACTACAAGTTCGCTACAGCAGGTAAACAGCAAGTGTGAAACTATGGTAATTTGCAGAAAAAAATGTTTAAAAATATGTTTTTATTCAACATTTTTTATGTGGGTGGAACTTTTTACCACCTCCAGATTAAATGTAAATTATGTTACTTATGCGGCATTATGTACAGAGATTTTGTAATATACATAACATTATGCAAAGTTGATCAAATTGAAATGCAATTGAATAAAATTCAAAATTTGATTATGTTTATTTAAAGATGAATGTAATACTGTATATCACCTAACTATAAAAATTATCCTAATTATTTTAACCGGCGTCTGTGATCTGCTTTTCGAAATAACACATTTGAAACTTGCCCATAGTCCTAACAGTTGTCCATCCCACTGCTTTTACTTGAGATTCGCAACACAGGAGTGAAACGGAGAGCTGTTGTCTATTTTTGAAAAACATACCATAAGAAAATTTCTTTAAAGATGACCATGGTATCTGCCATAAGTATAAATCTTAATAGCTGTAAAATAGTACAATTTCCATTTTCGACGTAGATAAACTAACGTCAGCGATGTAAATTTGCTTCCAATATTAAATTAATTTCTAAAGGTAACAATTTATTACAGTTACGAAGAAGGTGCGTAGTACCGTAAATTGCGAACTGGATGTTCCATACGGGAACTCAGCTTGCACTAAATACGACGTATATGGAACCGATTTACCCAAAGGTGAGTAAACACACTTCTTTTCAGTTGAATTGTTTTACTTTCATTCTAATACATCTTGTTCACTTCAGATGCTCCAATATTCGTGTACATCCACGGTGGATACTGGCAGGAAGGTAGTAGAGACGTGGCAACATTCGCAGTACCCGTTTTCGTCGCTCAAGGAATCAAAGTTATAACTGTTGGCTACGATTTATGTCCTCATGGTAATTCCATATTCCTACCTTCCTCATTTTTTTACAGTTAATAATATAACGAATAGATAACAATTGTTTATTTTAGTCAGGCTCGGAGATATAATATCAGAAATAAAAATGGCGGTTGAGAAGATATTGAAATTAGCTTCAAATAACGGAGCCAGGTGCGTCGCAACCGAATATTTAAATACAAAATAATTCTTGAAACCATAAATAAATAACAATGTATATAGATCTCTAATTTTCAAACGCGAATTGAAATGTTTCTAAACAAACGATATGTCTAGTTGCGTTTGGGTCGCCGGCCACAGTGCAGGTGCACATTTGGCAGTGAGTCTTTTGTTCGATGAGTTATGGTTGGATAAGATGATGAAACAAGGATATATGAATCTGTTAAAGGGTCTTGTCTTAATAGCAGGAATTTATGATCTCAGCCCTTTGCTCAATACGACTATCAACGACAACCTAAACCTTACAAAGTAAGTTTCTTGCTAATCCTGTGGATTCTGTATAAATGCTCCGTCCACATGGCTTATCTCAAAAGTGGTTTTCAAATGTTATCATCAAAATCAACCCGAGAAATACACAAATGCTTTTATAAGAATAGATGCACATACAGGGTGAGACAATAACTATTAGCACCTCAGATATCTTCGAAACTATAAGTTTCACAGAAATATTTGCTGAAATAAAATTGCACAGTACGAAGGGGGCCATCCGGTGGCGATAATAGTTTTTTTGCAGGTAGAGGTATTTCGAACATTTGAAGGTCACCTCCATTTTTTAAAATGGATCGGTATGTTTTTGCTTCCGTATCATGATAGAGGATCTTAAACCGAGTTCAACGACCTATTACATAAGGTCATTGAAGGTCATAGAAAGTAGAGAAAGGTGATAATACTTACGGTTTTGGTAGTAAATGAAACATACGTTTATAGTAGGTGTTCGAAATGAAATAATCTTCATGATAATATAGTTAGGCACGTATGTATAAATGGAATAATCTCCAAATATAATATCTCGAGGGATAATAATTCACTGTGAAATCAACAGTCTAAATTAATCTGATTTTACTTTTAATACCATAATACACGTCACGTAGATATCGCAATGTTACTGCAAGGTCACTGTTGCTATCCAGCCTGCAAAAGTTGCGTGTTTATGACTAAACTGCAAATGTACATTCGCATACAGATTTTCATGAAGTAATTCAACTGAAATCATATAAAAATTAGCTTACTTTACAAAAGAACTTATTAGGTCCAGCATAATATAAACTTTTTTTACTGTGCTAAGTCTTACTTAGACAATATATAAATACATTCTACGAATACACGAAATCCATAGTCTAATTAATAAGTCCAGTTCAGTCTATTAATACTTTTGAGACAAACCATGTTACGTTCAAATTATTACTAAAGTGTATTATTCCAGAAATGAAATTGCGGCATATAGTTTCACCAGTCTCGACATTTCAAAGAGCAAATCCATTAATGGGTTGAAAGTTATTGTGACTGACGGAGAATGTGATACTCCAGAGTTTATAGATGAATCGCGTAAATGTGCTCAGGTAATTCGTTAGCAATATCTTCTGCACCTATTTATTTTATAGGAAAACATTTTTCATGTTTCTTTTTATTCTAGAAACTCGTCACGATGGTGGATGACGTCCAGTATCTGTTGCTTCGCGAACATATTGATCATTTCGACATCGTAGAAAAACTCACAGAGCCAGAATTCCTTCTAACAAAAACTATATTGACTAATATGTCTTGCACATAACAAGTTGTTTATTGATATATAAATTAAGATTATTTATTATCCATTGTATGGAAATCATGCACCGGTATTCGTAAAAAATTTATTAAGTGTAACATATCCTTGTACTTGTACAGTTTCTTCTGTTGATAAATTACAAAATTTCCGTAGAAAATTATTAAGTTTACCTAATGTAGTCGATTGGTCATCTGTCGTTAGTGAATGTTAATCGTGTAACAATGATCTAAACGAATCGTGTTGAGTTTCCGTTTCAAATGTTTGAGTTCTGATACAGATGTATCCTTCCTTGGTAGTTGCTAGGTGGTTTGGTCGTGTTGAACAACTGCCGAAATGTTTTTAGCTTGAATTTGTACATTCCTTTCACTGTTCTGCCTTACTTGAAGTTTTAAAAGAGCGTTTTGCGTTTTATCGACGGGTTGTCCTATTAATGATAGTACTGTGGGTTGTTTAGCTATAGTCAGTACATTTTGCTTTGGCGCGATTACTTGCCCATTTTGTAATTTCACAGTACCGTTTGGACCTGCTACTCGAGGGTTCAATACTCTGTAATATTTGGAAACATCTTTCACTTTAATTATACTTGTACCTGCTGGTACCAATATCGCCTTTAATTTATCTTGCATACGTGGTAACATTTTGGATTCGGTTCCAGTATTCGCACAACTATTGATGACACTGATGTTTTCATCTGATGTATCCACCGTGAGATCCACAAAACTGTTGCTAAGTGGCGTTGCTGACTTGTCTATTTGCAATTTTTTCTCCACCCTTGATTCCTTCACTTTCTCAGATCCGTCTTTCCACGTGGTGGGATGTCTCGCAAACGAACGCACTCGTAATAATGGTTTTTCCAGCTCTAACGGTTTACTATCCATCGATTCTTCGGTCATATTAGCTTCATCCTCTACAACATACACAGATAACAAAATCTAATTGTTTCCTTTATTTTCTTTGTCAAATTATTTCTTTCTCATTGATATTAGGATGTGGTGTCACTAACCTTTTGTTCTATCAACTGGGACATCTACCTTCACAGAGGACACTTCATCAACCAAGTCGTTGGGCAACGCCATTTCATTATTTGCTTCTGTTGTTCCTGAGTTAGACTCATCTGTACAGTTAGGTATATTTGCATTGTCACTGGGATTGGTTGCTTTCAATTTGCTATCACTGATAATGTCTTTCAATTTATTCGCGTTCATTCGACAATCGCCATCTACCTCTACTATATCAGAATTTTTAATAACAACTTTGGAATTTATGTCTATTTCCATTGTTGATACTTCGTTGTCATCTTTATCTGTTTCTTCTTCATCTTTCTTGTTTTCCTTTTCTTTCTTCTCTTGCTTCTTTATCTCCTCCTCCTCCTCTTCCTCTACATCGCTCTCGGAGCTACTATTATTTTTGTCTGTACTCAAACTTCCTTCTGCTATGCTAATATCGTCACCTTCATCATTGTTTTTATCTCCTTCCTCATTCTCTATGCTCTCCTCTTCATCCTCTTCACTTGATGATGTGTTAGCATCCATTAAATTGTTTTTAACATTTTCTTGTTTCTTCACGTACTCATCAAATACACTTGCCAAACGCTGTTCGCCTTCCCTTTTATTCTGCACCAGTTTCTGAGCCAACTCAGCATCCTTTGAAGCTGGATCATCTTCTTTGTTTTCAAGATACAAGGAAAATGTATCCCAGTAATCATTCCGACGAGAACGTTGTAGATATTCTCCCAACTCAGTGAACGCCTTCTTAGCTGTAAGAGAAATACAAACGCAACTGAACAAACATCCAAAATTATAGTCCAACAAATAATTCATCAATTTACCGATAAGTTGCTGTTGTTTAGTTTCTAGTCCTAAATTATTTAAGGTATTACACCTCTCAACACAATCCAAAATGTCTTTATAATCTGGGAAAATCACTGCATCTGTAAACGTACCGATTTTTTTAAGCTTATGCAGCTTAGATACTTTAGAGTTGATAAAATTTGTAATAGCATGGTCTACAGTTACAATTCCAGTTGTACTCAAGTGTTTTGGCCTCAGGTAATGTCGTCCTGCATCGATATTCTCACCAGTGTATTGACAGTACTTATTATAAAGTTCAACCATTCGATGCTTGTATCTTTCTAAACTAATATAACTGCTATTATCATCATCGTCAAAGTTTACCTCTGATTCTTCTAGCTTTTTTATATGCTTTTCACATTTCTGCATAGCTTTTAGTATTACTTTAATTTTTCTCTCTGTAGCTTTATCCATTGATATATTTTCTTCGTCGGTAATATTACTTTCACATATACCTGTGTCACCAATGTTATTTGTGTGCTCATTGACAGAACTAGATAACTCAGAACTGTTACTATGTAGTTTCTGGGAACTAGAAGTAGACTTTTTATTACTTGCTAATAAAGTTGATTTTCCATTACACCTGCTCTTCATTTCGTTATTCACGTCAGCTATGTGTGTATATAACTGATTTTTACTATTCATAATGTGATTTCTTTTCTCATTTATAAAATTAATGAAAGCTTCTGAATTAGCATACTCTAGGTCTAGTTGCTCATATCGTCTCTTTAATTTGTTGGTAATAACTTTCATATCATTAGAGCGATCTTTTTGTAAGCATAAACTGATAAACATTGGAAATATATCCTGTTCTACAGGTGAAAATGGTTTACTCTCTTTTATCACTAATTTTGGTTTTAATAGAACTGTTTCTTTGCTTTGACACTCACTTGCCAGTCCACTAGATGAAGAACCCACTTCTACATTGGGTTCGCTAACATTCTTTTCTTCCCGCAACACTTTTGCTTGACTTTTAAAAATATTTTCATCTATTTCAGACGCTTTTCTTTTCTGTCCACAGATTGGTATTTCTCCACTTTCATGTGAAATAGTTTCTGTTTTTATGGAAGTGATACAATTATTTTTAAATTGTTTAATAACAGGTTGCCTTCCATTCAATGCAACCTATAATAATAATTAAAATACACTTTCTTCGAAGAACAAAAAATCTTATTTTATAATACTTGAATTAATAAGTTATAAATTTACACAAACCTGTCCCGTAACTTCATCATCCGATGATATACAGATGACCTCACTATTCTCCATATTTGTTATCCTAATACGACGGACAAGTTAAACTACATTATAAATTACTCCGTTACAATGTTCTTTAATATTTATTCTGCCATTAAACCCCGGCTAGTTACATCACAGTTGAATTATCAATATTTGATTTCAAATTCACACTAATGATTGTTTAAAAATAATTCTTATTTTCATTGTTACACATAACAATATTTGTAGGTTACAGATTCACCACTTAACTAGGCTGTAAAGTTAGCCAAATATACACAACTCGTTCTTATGCTGGTTACATTGGTGGGAATTTTGATTTTTAAAAGAGTAAAAAATAGAATATAAGCAACTTTAGATACTCAAAGAAAAAACTATATATCTTATGTATTTGAAGGACCTACTCATAAGATACTCAATTGACAAATAATATTAATAACCATAGAAACTTTACCTATTATCTGCTACATATAGTCTACAGGAAATATTATTACTGTTTTATTATGAAACACCGTTGAATCAATCCATATGAAGAGAAGTGATCTATAATAGATGAAGTCATAAGATAAAGTTACTGTACATCGACATGATTAAGCGAATTATAACGTAATCTGTATTTATCGCAATCTTTATCAAGTGTAATCTTAACTATCTGTTACGTATATCTTATTTAATATTTATTTGGGATATATAAACTCTTATAGATTTTCATCAATAGGAATTTTGTTGTAACCTCGTTTTGTTGGCACTACGGTATAAATCTAAGGCAGTCTAAGGCAAAGAGTAGGGACAGAGAGGAAATGAGGGTGCTCACGCCCGGGATTTCAGCGTTCCCGATATAGTGCTGACATCTGCTTAGTCTTAGCATGGCACAGAACCGGGTCGTCTTTCCTTGCACAGAAACAAACCGTCTTTTAGCATGGAAAAGAACCGGGCCACCAACGAGAGACTGCCAGCACCGACGAGATATACTCCTATACCTCGTCGGTGCTTATACCTCGTCTGTGGTATCATGCGAAAGCAGAGACAAAGAGCGCGTTCACGTGTCAATTGGCGGCCTTCAGTTGTTGATAATTCGAAAACAATGTCGAAATCACAATTTGTTACTCTTGACCTTCATCTTGTATTGTTATAAAGAATCATCTCTTAAAGGAATGAAAATTTTCACATTTACTTTCTGTAGATACAGCAGGAATTTTTAAGGCACTACTACGGGTAATTTCACCACTTCTACGTATCATGTAAACACATAATTAATGTTACTATTTTAAAATGTAACTACATAGCTGTCATAACTGTATCAGAGAAGATGCGCTGTACGTAATATGCTCTGTGATTTAACTCTGAGTTACTTGACTAAATATTTGAAATCAAGAGTAATCTCTGTTGAAAATCGTGCGAGTTTCAAGGATGGACCAGAGAAAACAGACTTTGTCCAACATTTATGTTACCTTAGTGCAAATGAGATATCCTAAAATTACAACAGCGACAGCTGAAAATATTGAAATAACAATTCTTAAAGGGGGAAATCGTATTTCCTTATTGTCTTGGCTTCTGACAGAAATAGATGAAAAAATAGAAGCTGAACTGCAAAAGTTAAAAGGGTCTGACTTAGAAGGTGTTTAATTATACTATTACCAAATAAATAAAGCATGTTTATGATATGTTATGTAGATATTAAAAACAATATTTTTTATAGATAAATTAGTACAATATTATTCGAAAATTGGTATTTGCAATGACAAGGATGTTTTGCTGGTAAGTGTGTATACAGTTATATCTTTTTGTACCTTTGCTCATTAAAAAAGAAATGTTTTTCTGTAGGGAAATTGTATATTAGAAAAACAACTGCCTACTTTAAACTTATTATTAGATTTTATGAAATTGATGCACAACTGTCAAAACGTTGTTGAATCTTCCAATGATGAGGACGTTAAAGTAGAACCTATTGATGATATATTGCAGGTATACAAATTAATCTATAAGATGTAATTTATGTATATTTATGATCATAATTATTATATACATACATATTAGGTCTTCAAGAGTCATGTTAGTTCAGATAAAATACTGTCAGTTATTGATCCTAAATTAAATTATTCCAACTCCCTGAAGTATTTTGATGATATACAAAAAGTTTTGGATGAATATCAAAATTTAAGTGCATATTCAGAGGATCATAAAGAACAGAGTATGGAAGAAATTGAATCACCATTAAAGGTATTAATATATTGTTTTTACTAATTACAGTAAGATAAAATGCAAATTCTGATACAATTGCAGGAAGAAAAAGAAGTGATCTCTGAGAATGATAGGGATGCAATGTTTACTTCAGAGATAATAAAATTGTTGGAGGCTTTTTCACTCGACTCTTTGCCAGTAGCAAAAGAAAAAAGTATAAATACTCTTTATTCCATGAATTCGGACATCCAAGATGTATACACAAATTTTTTTTCTTTAACACAGGTAATTTTGTCAAGTATTCATGCATTATCCAATAGGATTGTTTTTATATTAAATTAATTTAATTTCCAGTTTTTAAGAGCAAAAGATGAAATTTGTAATACTACTATACCGGATGGAATCGAAAAAATGACCACACCATTAAACAAAGTTATTGAAGATATTCTTATTTCCGCAGAAGCAATCATGAATATACATGTTAATAATTTATAATATTACCATGTGAATTTTTATTTTTATAAAATAAAATAATTTATATTTAACTAGGCCAAGATATTTTATTTCGCCTGAAATGTGTGAAGGTATTAATAAAGTCTAAATATTTCTTTAAAAGTCTTTATAGATGTAATTAGAAATACATTACAGAGGTTTTACGATCTGGGTCGTTCCTTCTTTTCTTTGTAAAGAGCAAGTAAAGAAACATTAGCAACTTTCACAACTTTAAATCGGACTCCTGGAATGTCACCGACAGCATGACCTTTACGTCCAAATCCTGCTACTAAAACTTCATCGTTCTCTTCAATGTTGTTCAAACAACCATCTCTGGGTACAAAAGCTGTGATCTTTTTACCATTCTTGATAAGCTGCACCCTCACACATTTACGAATAGCAGAATTTGGCTGCTTAGCTTCTACACCGCTATAACATAAAATTAGTTGCTATCAGTACTTGCATAGAGATCACTATATGTATAAATAATTCTTGTATGTAAACATACACTTTTTCCAAGACAATGCCCTTGGCATGGGAGGCACCACCGAAAGGATTAGCTTTCCATCTGGTTCCTAAGTGAGCTTTCTTGTAGTCTTTGTCATTCCAACGTTGATCACGTCTGTGATTGACGTGTTTACGTGCTGTACGAAGACCACGAGGTTTACCTGCAACGGTTTTAAATAGTTAGGTTATGTTTTAATCCTATTCGATCATTTCCTTAAATTTATATTTAATCCCGGCATATTATGTATTTTTAAATATTGTATTACACGTTAAAAAATACTGTTTATTGTAAAACAATGAATAACATACAAAGAATGTATTCTTTATATAAACTAGTATGAACCAACAACCACGTTATTTTAATGTAATTCGAAATATGCTATTTATAAGTTTGTTATAGAATTTTTAACAAAATTATAGTTAAGTACATTAAAAAGAATTACATCAACTTCACACGTCTTATAATTTATATTTAATAACTGTAAAAACAATATAATTTCAAGATTGATTACATACCCATCTTGCTCGGTGTTCTGTACGACCGGAAGAGACCTAACCTCCATTAACGGAAGTCTGAAATTAATGTACAGTGTATATCTACCACTACCGCTTCATTTGAAAAAGAAACATGCTAAGAATGAAAAAGTTACTATATCTGCACATTTTTTAAAATTAATCTCCGGTAATAATTTATGTCTAATATTTTATATTTCACAAAAAGTATTTAATGAAATATAACATTTTTTAGTTATAATTACTTATTAGTTCTAAGATTACTGTATTAATATCGTATTTTATTGAGTATCATTAAAATTTATATAAATTTTGTTTCAAAATGTATATTAATAAATCTCACATAATCTGTGTCTAAACATATTTGTTTCATTATGTATCCTGTGTTATTAATATTATAATATATGGAGGTTTCTAATTGAAAAAATGTTCAATTTTCTATAAAAATATTGAATGTACTTATATTTACTAGTTGTACATGTTACAAAGATATTTAAATGTTACTTAGAACACTAATTTTGTTTTGTACATAAAATTATATTTACATCTCTATATTACTCTAGCTCCTGCTCCTGATCCATAAGTCTAAAAACAAATAGTCGTTAGTATAACAAAAAAACGATAATCAAAATTTTTCTGAAATATACCTTAGTTTCTTTATTGGTTCTACTTCATTCTGTGTTTCTGTGCAACCAAATGTTTGACGAACCTAAAAAAAAAAAAAGAAACGCTCTTATGTAAGAGGGAGCAAATATAAAATAATTAATAAATAAGAAAACTTACAATCGTTAGATTTCTGTTTTGGCAAATTGTCGGATTGCAGCCACAGTTCTTACACGCCACATTATTTTTTCGACATAAGCAAATACGAGTTGCACACTTCGTTTTACAACCACATTTTAGTTCTCTATCTGATGATCGTTTTAGGGTAATTCGTTCACATGGGTTAGTCTTTGTTGTATTCTAAACGTAAGTCAGGTATTAAAATAATATCTCTCATGAGGAAAAACTTTCAGCATTTCCTTTCTACAGTCACACTGCTTGGAATCAGGAACTCAATTATATTCAAAATAAGTAAAACGATTACTAGATAGTATAATTTGTTGATAGCTTGGTTTTATTTCATAGTTTTTTACTGTTTATCGTGATTTTGTTATCTTGTTATTGATAGACTAGAAAAAAAGCCTAGTTGTTATTAGTTAATCATCGAAAATAATCCCACTAATGCAGGTCCAGCAGACTTGATGCAATTGTTAACATAGTGAGAATATGCAAAGGGAATGCTATATTTAGTGACGCATGATAACTTGATTTAAATACCCAATGTGGCGACTGCGTCCAATCTGGATCTCTTGTGACATCATCATCGACATCGAACACGTCACTGTCGTTCAATTTCGGAAACGTATTTTCATCAATTATTTTGAGAAACCTCGTCTCCCTTTTTCTCTTTGAATTCGATATTTCGTTTTTATCCTTCAGTTCCATTAATGCCTATAATATAAGAAAGAATTAAAGCTGATAAAAACTATATTCCATATATTATCATAAACAACATCGATGCAGTATATTAACCGCTTGTTCTAGCCGCTGGCACTTTTCTTTATAATGTTCTAACTCTTGTTTCAATTTCATGTTCTTGTCTTCATCTACTTCCGCAATTTGATTTGTAGTTTTGTTTATTTGTATAAGGTGTCTGGAGACACGCCTTCCTTTTTCTTTTGTTTTATACTCTTCCATTTGCGCTTGTAGTACTTCATATTTATCCTACAATAGTATAAGATTAATAATAAATTTAGTCTATTAAATTAAGACTGTACTACATCAAGAACAAACCATAAGATCATTGTAGTCAAACTCTTTTACACACTGTTGTCGTCTATCCTTTGCAGTTTGTTTAAATAGTATTTTAAGCGCAGTTTTTGCTTCCTCCATCGTATGGAGCATTTGCCACCTTGTACTTTTTTTATTTTCTACATAAATTTATTTTGAATGAACTTACTTAATTTAAATTGACATTTAATGTAGAAATATATACTTACCTTGATCTGATTCAACTATTTTTTGGTGAAGATCAGTAATTTGAGTATTACGTAACTCTAAAAGTTCAGAAAACTCAGTTATCTTCTCTTCATTTTTTGGGTCACCACGCAATTCTTTTAATGTAGCTGCCAACGATGCTCTATCTTCCATTAATTTTTCTAGCGAGAATTCTGCATCCACGGTGCTGATTAATATTTGTATTTCTTGATGCAGCCAGCTTTTAATTTTATCCGAATTATTATTCATTTTCGCTTTTCTCATGGCTGCTACTTTCTTTTGTAACTCGAGACCATCCTGAAAGAAGAAATAAATTAATTCAAAATATTAAATAAAATTGTTATTTAGATTTTTACCTTTAATCTTTTGTTAACTGCAGAAGCTTCTACCATTTTTCGTTTAAATACATTCTCTTGTTTAGTATGCCACATTTTCAGACGTATTACTTCATTGTCCTGTTTCCTATTTTGATCCTTCAATCTATTCAGTTCTCTTTCCTTAGATTCCTTCCATTTTGAGAATGTGTCGGATTCGTTCCTCATTTGTCTAATTAATTTTACTCTAGCCTGTTTTAATGATGTCATTTCTTTCGACAATTGTTTTATTTGTTGATCCTGTTTCTCTTTAACTTTAACTATTCTGTCTTGCTCGGTGATCTTTCGATTCAATGCTGATATTTTTTTTTCTAACTCTTGGACTTTTTTGCGACGGGATTCTGCCAATCTGCAAATATTAAAAACAAATGTATAAGGTGACTAGATAACACAGTAATCGTGAAAAAACCAGGTGTTTTACTTTGAACTTTGGTTATTGGTCTGAATATTTCGCAATGCTTGTAAAAGTTCTTCTCTTTCCGTTTGAAGTGCTTTAATTTCCTGCTCCATTTCTTGGATTTCATTCGAATAATCAATTAATTCAGAAGAATTTTTTAGGAGTTCACACATGAGACGTTCCTTAACGGCGAGTTCTTTATTAATGTCTTGTACTTGGTCATTTCTTCCAGCTTGAAGTAAAGTGTGCTCCTCTTGCTTTTCATTGATATTATCCATGCTATCCTGATTTGCAGAATTTATTTGTTTCGTGGGCGTTTCTTCCTCGCAGTCTTCCTTAAATGTATTAGAATCAGAAGATGTCATTCCACAATGTACAAACTCTTCTGATTTTTTCTTGTGATTTATGTCCATATCTATTTATCAAAAATTACAATTTTTATTAATGATACTCTTTCATATAGTAACAACAAAAAAGAACTGATAAATAAAGTCACATTACTTACCAAGAATTTTTAAATATAAAGCTTCTATTTTTGCACGATGCCCAGCGGGTGATTTGGAATTTTGATCAAAATAATTCAAAATTTCTTTGCATTCTTCTAATATCTTCATTATATCAGTCTGGATTTTTTCTCTACTTTGTTCAGCTAATTCTGCCCTCTCATGCATAATTACAATTTCAATTAAATTATCATTTAACTTTTTAGTTAGATCTCTAATCTTTTTTTCCAAGGACTTGTTCTTTTCACTCAGTTTTTGATGCTCCAATGGACAGGAGATCCTAATTTCTTGATCTACTAAAGCAAACTTCAATTCTTGTACCATTTTGTTTAGTCTATTGATTTCTAAAAGTTTTGGATCTTGATTGACCACGGGTTTATTCTTTATTTTGCGTGCCCTATCGGCGTATCTCAATGTACTAAGAGTTTCGTCCAAATTATAATCTGCTGGACTCACACACGCTATCATCAGTGTCATGGAATTACCTCCAAGAGAATCTTGCAGCAGTCTTGTGAGTTTACTGTCCCGATATCCAACATAAGATATAGAGCCTCCATCTCCTAATTGAGATATAACATTTCCCAATGCCAACAAACCCTTATTTATGTTAACACCTTCTTTGAATCTTTCTCCAGTCGCTTGCGTTTTTTTGCTTCGCTCAGATCCAGCTAAATCTACTAAATGAAACTTAGCTGTTGTTGCTGTATTAGGATCACCCTGCTTCTGTTGATGTATACATATTGTAAATATGGCATGGCTACGGCTGCTTTGGGCATTCATAGCTGTAGCACCAGTTACACGACCTAGAGATCCCTGGGTTAAGCATTGAAGCGTTTGTGATGCATTAGTGACCTCTTTTTCAACTACACCAGAAAGTTTGATATTTTTGCCATCGTCTCTAATATCAACGATCGATTGATTACGCAGTTTATCAGCCAAGAGATCATACAATTGTTCTTGGTAAAGTTCCATAAATGATACTGAAACATTAAAATTCCAATCCTCTTTTAATTCAATTATTTGAAATATATCGTACACTGCTCTTGGTATTATGCCTGTTTCTTCTGTTTCTATATAATTTGTACCCATTGAATGGGTTTTACCACTTCCCGTTTGGCCATAAGCTAATATAGTTACATTATATCCTATAACATAACGTAACATATGATTATTTTACGTAATTATGTACTTAAAGGAATAAATAAACCTAGAAGTACTCATGTAATCTTACCTTTAAAAATGTTTTCTACCATCCCTTTGATAGCTGTTTCATAAAAGTCTTTTTGATTAACATCAGGACCAAAAACATGATTAAATGTGAAAGCTTTGTCTGTCTTATTTACAATTATTTGTTGTTCACCT
This sequence comes from Seladonia tumulorum, assembly GCA_913789895.3. Lineage (NCBI taxonomy): Eukaryota > Metazoa > Arthropoda > Insecta > Hymenoptera > Halictidae > Seladonia > Seladonia tumulorum. The sequence goes on along the minus strand of OU565282.1, from coordinate 6,233,816 downwards.
GGAACAACGTCTAAACACGTTCGACACCCTTTGTCTACTTCACTTTGTATTAAAGGACGTATACGTACAGCAACTCGAACTGTGTCTTCACTCATCTGTACATATTATTAAAGCATTTTAAGTACAATGCATACATTTGTATAAATTAGAAATAAACTACATAATGTGGGCTTAAAAGAGTTCTGACATATTGGAATTTATAACATTTCTTTTTATAACTTTTTTAAAAAGTATTCTTGTATTATAAGTTGCGATGAGAACAGATAAAGAAATATTCTTAAAAATAAAAGATTCGACTGAAATAGAACAAATAGGAAGTGTACAAATAAAAGTTGTTCTATAACAGGATTTGAATTTCTCATTTATTTTATATTGTATAATGAACATTTTTTAATGAACGTTCGTTGAGACATTTAAACAGAGAATATGTAAACAGAGTCAATTCAAGGACGAGATGGCTGAAATTAATAAAATTATTATTACTTACTGTCAGTTCGTTTGTATAAAAGAAAACAATAACAATACTGAACAATTGTTCACTAATAGACCTAATTATTGCACTGAAGTATTAAAATTATTTAAAATAGAGATAAAATTTGTAGCGCCTGTAACAACTAAGACCGTAATCAGAAATTGGCGGCAGTACTGTCAGTACAGGTTCTTGTCCAGGTTTAAAAAGATGATGCAGTTTCTAGTACAGGCAGAGATTTCCTCTTGGGTACAGGCTAAAAATTGTTGCACCCCCTGCTAAAAATTCTACTAAGGGACAGCACTATACCGGGGACATTACAAACCCGGGCGTGAGCACTCTCATTTCCTCTCTGGCCTGTAATTCAATATAATTCCTAAACTCACCACTCTAAATCGTAGAGGGCATACCAAAACCTCTGATTTTTCGAACAGTCAGTATTTCAGAACGTGAGACACGAAGTCCCATAAGATGATAGGTCTATCCTATACCTCGTCTGTGATATAAGCGTATAAGCAGAGAGGATACCTCTCAGGTAAATATAAGGATCCCATACTTCGTCTATGACGATGCATCATTGTTCGCGCCCCTTCTGGGCATAAAAAATATAAAACCTACTGTCACCTATGGGTCATGATACCGCATCACGGGATGCGGTGTGTCAACGTAAAAAAATGAAATAAGTATAATAGTTTGTCTGAACCCAAACAAAGTTGTTTTAAATACAAAGCACTCGGTGACTATTGTAATTAGCCTATCATGTTTTTCGTCTAACTCCGTACAAAACTCGAGTCGTGTAATAACATTTTAAATTTAATTTTGGTTTTTAAATTTTTAATTTAATTCGGAACATTAATGTTGGACACTGTATTATTGTAAAAAAATAATTAAACTATAATTTTTAGAGTTCCAGATTAAAACATTTAAATAGAAAATTTAAGTTGTTGTCACTCAGTCTTGTAAAAGAGTCTTTGTTGTCAGTTTATTTTGTTTTCAGGTACAGGAATTATACAATTATTTCAACGAATCGACATGGATTATATTTTATGCTGGTTACATTATAATTTATTGGGAAAGTCAAATGCATAGGAAATCAAATTCCAATGTCTGAAATTGTTTCCACTTTATTGCCTTTGGCATGGCACGCTTTACACATTCATACCACAAATTAAGTTACTTAACTCTTGCAATCCAGATGTACACACTTTATAGAAATTGTTCTTGTACAATGTATCAATTAATTTATGTACATATTAAACTACTAATAAGGCGGTGGTTGATGTTGATAATGTTGCGGTGGTTGGCTTAAGTGTCGTTGCAAATGCGTCACTAATTGAGGAGTCGGCTGTTGCCCTCCGGCATTACCTTGTTGTTGTTGTTGTTGTTGCGCTTGTTGTTGCTGTGCTTGCTGTTGTTGTTGTTGCATTGCAAGCATCTGTTGTCTCATACGTTGTTGATTGATTACCTGCTGCTACAATTCAAACAATCGCAATTATTTGTAACTTTTTGTATTTTGTGCCTTGATTACTTTACTATTGTATTATGCTTCAACTTTAGTTTATGTGATATTATAGATTAAGTGTTATACCATACACTTATTAAAAACAAGACTAGTGCTTTTTTTTTGTAAAACATCGTTGTAAATGAAATGTAACTTTGACTATGTCAAGGGCACAAGTTAAAATGTAAAATAAAGACATAACACCATTACTTTCATTTTTGAAGATATATGTGCAATATCTTACTTGCTGGAATTGTTGATTTTGCTGCAGTCCAACATTCGCAGTGCCTACCCCAGTTACCCCAACCGCACCAGGTTTTCCACTAGTTTGTCTATATGGTGGAGCTGGTTGATTTTGAACACCACCTCCCATTGGACCCATTGTGTTCATTGTAACATTTGGAGCCTATTTTAAACAAGAACATTTTCGATATTTACTCAGTTGTTATTCACTACAGATTATGTTCATGTTGTTCAAGACATGCCTGAAGGTAAGGCGGCCTAGCAGCTCCAGGTTGCATACGTTGTTGTGGCATATATTCTTGCCCACGTTGTGGTCCCATCATTTGTTGTTGGTTAGAGAACATCATATTCTGTTGTTGATTCATCAAACCTTGTTGTTGTTGTTGCAATAGTTGCTGCTGCTGTTGTGTCTGCTGAGGTGCTTGTTGTTGTTGCTGCTGTGGCTGTTGTTGTGGAATCATTTGTTGACCTCCGTATCCTGCATAGTTTTGATTCATTCCTATGGGAAAAATATAATACATAGAATAAGTTAATATACCAAGAATATCAAATCTCTAATTAGTTAAGAAGCAAATCTGTTATAAACCACAAATTAGAAAAATAAAAATCTTTCTTTATCTTCTTCTAATTTTTGCAAGAAGTAGTTTAAAAAGTGTACATTCTAGAAGTGTTAAACATTTTTCGGTGCATATTATGTTTAGACGAGGAAACTCAGACAACCTTGACCTTGACATATTGTCACGGTCACCCTTCTGTGTAATCCACAAAAGCTCACTGTATTATACAACTAACAAAACGTTTTAGACATCGCTCATTGTTCATTAGAAAGCTATCAACAAAAGAAATTTATTATCGAAAGTCGAGACCCCTTTGCTGTTAGTTTCGCTTACGCGTGAGATTCCACTTTTAGCAAACGGAGATAACTCTGTAATTAAAAGAATACAACTGTCCCGTGCACAGTTGCACATATACACAGTCACACATATGTGACTGCAAGAATTGTTTGTTGTAACTTATAGCAGTTATAACTCAATTAGAAGCATGTAAGAATCTTGGTCTGGATTATGTTTGGTAATTCGGCCGGCAACGTACGTGTGAAACAATGATAAACGTACGAAAACTAAATATGGAAAAATATTAGGAAAGTATTTCACGCGTACGTAGTTGGTCGTCTTACGGCAGCTGGATTACTAAACTTCTAATTCCTCTTTACTGTTGTTTTTCTTCAAATACTCCATTCTTTACTATTTCTTGTTATCCCACTTTCCTTTTTCTTTTCCCTTATACACTCCTTCACTAATATTCTTCCCTCTGCTCCCTCAGCTTTTTCTTTAGATCTTAATGCTCTCTCCCCAGCTCTTATTCGTAGTTTGTCCCTCATTGTTTCCCCCAGTACAAAGTAATCTGGTCTAGCCTAGGTAGTATCCAGCTATCGACACCACTTTATGTATTTTATCTGTGTTCTTTCTATTTCTTTTTTTCTTTCCCTCCGAATTTTTCTACCCTGTACAATAACGTACCTCCTATTAAACAGTCGAAGTGGAACATTCTAGTCATAACTACTATAAGTTATAACAAGTTACTCAAGAGGATGATCTTGACAACATATGTCAAGACAACATACAACATACAACATATCTCAAAGTCAAGATCATCAAAACTACTTCCCTTGAATGTAGTATTTACTCATTTTTCAAAAGGAAATTTAGCTTTTCCAAAAAAAAGAATCCCTGAAAATAGCCTTTATATTCAACTGTCAATATGGTTTATCTCTTTAAGATAATAGGCAGTGTTAACAAGAGGTGTGCGAGAACCCTAAAATGTCGTCTTCGGGTTCTCGAACGTAGTGAAATTCTTGAGAATAATCTCGAAAATTCTCGAGAATCCTGAAAATTTTGAGAACCCGACTCGTCTCGACCCGTCCTGACCATCAGGTACCCGACATTTTCGGGTTCTCGCACACCTCTATATTAATTAATTACCTTGTTGCATTCCAGAGTAAATCCCTTGTTGCTGTGGTTGCTGTTGTTGCGGTTGCTGTGAAGCGAACATTCCTTGTTGTGGATTCATATTAGGAGCTCCATGTTGAGCTCTTAGTTGTTGTCTAATGAATTGCTGTCTTTGCATCCCCTGGAAAGCTCCAGGTCCACCAACGGGTGTAGCATTTGGTTGCTGTTGGGAACTCATCAATTGGTTGGACGGCAATCGTAAGCGCAGCATATGAGAAAGCGCTTGTTTCGATTGATTGTTCATGCCCGGTCTGTCGTATCTCTGTCCGACTGGGGTTGGCGGTAACTGTGGTCCATATCCGTATTGCTGGGCTGGTGCATGAGTTTGCTGATTCGCGTACCACTGCTGCTGATGCTGTGGTGGCTGACCAGTAAACATACCAGGTTGTTGGGTGACAGGTACTTGTTGATTTCCAAAGGCCATTTGTTGTAATTGGTTTGGTGCTTGCTGTGTAATATATGAAAAGTTATTAGAGAAAACAAAGAGTTGAAACTAGAGACTTAAAACCGGTGTTGCACTGATAATGCTGTATCGAAACCGGTACAATACCGAAATCGTTAGAGTACTGAAGTGAATGAATATCGAAACCGCTATACTACATAAATCGAAATAAATACTGATATTTCTTCAGTTTTCCTTTTGCCTCCAAATCGTAGCGTAGCTATGTAGCTAGAAGCCTAGTATTCACAACTATCACAACATTGCATGTATAAGATATGTCAGTTATTGTAAATTGTAATGTCGTATTCTTTTCCACTCACAAACATGGTATTGTATACACTACCATAAACATGCTGGTAATCACTGTGATGTCAGTGTCATAGTAATATAATAAATAATATAATATAATAAAATAATACTGGTTTTAAACCTGTGCTTAAAAATATTTTGGAAATTATAATAAAATAGGGAAACCGAAAAAGATTACCGATAAATATCGGTAAACATACGGATATTTTTATGTAACGGCATGTCATCCTACTAGTAGAAGTCCCGGATTAAAACATGTTCCAAAATTGAAAATTGAAAGGAAACGATAACATAAAGTAAGTAAATTTAGTGGAGCTATAAACAAAATCTCCGTTGGCGTATTGGTATAATTACATTCTTGAACCTAACATTACCTTTAAAGTTTTCAATACTTTCAAAACTATTCAAAAGGTGAAAAAATGTAAAAGGAAAATGTACTGTGCAGGATTTGACAAAATGTTAGTTTCTTATCATTATGATACTCTGATGACCATTGACCTGTAATTTGTCTGTTTAGTTTTACTAAATTGATTATCCAAGACTATTAGTACTTTAAATATAATTAAACATTCAAATGTAAATAAACCTGAATTTGTTGTGATACTGGGGCAGTCGGCGTGGCTGGTCCCTTATTCTTTCTGTGTCTTCTGGTCTTCATAGCTTTTCCTTTACCGTTGGTGACAGCGCTACCGATACCGCTACCACCAACGCCGCTTGTTACTCTTCCAGGAGAATCAATGCTCACAGGAGTATCGGCCTTGCCGGATTCAGATTCCTTTTTATCTGGTTCTAGATCTTCTGGAGGCAATGGTGGTGGGTCCAAGTAGTGGCTAGGTGGCCTGATCTGGCTGTGAGTGTGATATCGTAAAAGTTTGTGAGCATTTTGGTACGTTAAAGGTTTACGTTCTAATTTTACTGCTCTAAACCAAGCCCAAGATATTGGTGCTGGATTTTTGTGACCTTCTAGTACTTCCCATGCTGACACTCTTTGCGAATCGCACACTTGGAGACCCTAGTAAATAGTAAATTGAAATAAGCTCAAATCACAAATATTTAAATTGTTTTAAATTTATTTGAGCATACCTGTTTTTTATCAATGCTATCGAAGCCAGCTATCTTGTTGCCTTTCGTGTCCGTTAAAGAACCGACAGGTTCACAGTTAATAACTTCCATCGTCAGTTTTGGCAGAGGTAACAATTGTCTGACATATCGAATACTTTGAGAATTTCTATCACCTAGTTCTTTTTTCAATTTTTTCATTAGATTTTGATAATGTTTCTTATTTTCGTCTTTCTCGGATTGTGAATCGGAAACAAGTGTAGAATGTATCAGAGTCGCCAACATGTCTATGACAGTTGTAAATAATTCAGAATTGTTACTTAAGTCTATAACACCATAGCTAACTAATTGGACTAACAGAATGGCCCAGTCTGTGGTAACGGTGGTGTTCCTTTGAATGCTATCGAAAACGCCACCAACGAGACTAAACCTTAACTGAAGCGCATCCTGCAACACTTCTCTCGTCTTCGGATCTTCGGTAGCGAAGTTCTTCTCTTCTTTACTGATATTCAGAAATTGCGACAATTGCGAGTGCAATGACATCAACAAACCTTCTCTTTGGTCATCTTGACCTTTCAAACAAGTGAGAACTAGCGAAAGAAACGGCTGGTGATTGAAAAGAGACGGCGACTTGGATCTACCTCTTTCACGGCCAGCTGCTGTTTTTGACCAATTACCGGATTCTAATACTTGGCCGGCTACTTTAAGAACTCTGCCTTGTACAGCACTCGGCAGTTTTGAAACCAGCGGAGCGACTAACCATATAGATCCAGATCGTTTGTCAGGTTTATTGGACACAGTGTTCAATTGAAATACGTCAATTGCAGCTTTAGCAACTGTATCCAACCACTGCGAAAGATCATTGGATCCTGGAGGAAACTGTTTGTACATAAGCTGTAAATCGAGCCAGGACATTCTTAGACTCCACTGTTCCAAATTCTCTAAAATATTGGTGATGTGGGTTTTCTGGTCGATAAATGCATCGGTAGAAGTTTCTGGGTAGCAAATCATGTGGAGTAGACTTTGAGCTTGACGAGGAGTTAACATATTGTCTAATAACATGTCTGGATGACAAAGTTCTTCAGGATTCTGCAAACATCTTTCCAAAACCCATTCCTGGCTACAAATTTGTCTTAGCACATGTTGCGCAAAATCTGACAGTCCTTTAACGTTTTCTGTAGTTATACCAGCGCTACTGCTAGACGACGACATAGCTAAATCGAGTCCCAAGTCATCACCACCGCCTAAAATATCGCTGGTGCCGAGGATATGACTGATAGATAATTCGTTTGGTCCACCTGTACTAACACCAACACCAACTCCAACGCTAGCTGGTCCACCGGCTTTGCTCGAATGATTCATCGGTACGTCTGGTTTCTTTGGTGGTTGTTTGCCAGCAGTTGCGTCGGCGACTACGAGTATAGCTTTGAGTACTGCTAAAACTGGTCCGACCCTAATGTTGTTATGAGCAGCTGCTAACAAGTGCCTGTCACAACTTAATTTGATACTGTAACCCCTAGAGTTTCCATTGGGCAATGGATGAGGACTGGTGCTCACTGAGTAGAGAGCTGGCTGAGGGCACTCGACTGTTTTAAAAAGTCGCAAAAGCAAGTGACATGTTAGACGTGCTCCAGCTTCAGCTTCCATGTCCGCATCCCCACGACCTTCGTTGCAAGCTTTAACTAAAGACGGCAGTGCTATATGAACGACAAAATCCTCTAACGAAAAACAGTGTCTTGCTATAAAAATAAAATTCGATGTTAAAACGGAAAGTGTGTATAATATTTACTATGAAGAATGATCACAAAATATTTACCAATTAAAATCGATGTAAATACAGCAAGCGAATTATGTATGCTCAAGTCTTGTACGTCAACTTGATTTAGAACGTCGATATAGAAGGCAGAACTGTTTGATGAGCAACAGAGCGCCATGAGAACTCCAAGCCACTCGGCGTTGAGCGCATTACAGCAAGCAGTCAATTCAGCGCAAGTTATTGCGATATCATTCAATTTATCATTGTCCGTTTCGCTACAAACTGCAACGATCGCGTTGCAAACGAAACTGTAACGATTGGCTGGCGTCTCATTTAATTGTCTAGCCCATTGCGGTTCGATCTTTCCACCACGTTTCGGGCTAGTGAAAACATCTACCATGAATTGAGAATTGTACACATGGCTCGATGTAGTTGGTTGCAATGTGCTATAAAGAGCCGTTCGAATCTTCGGATAGGCGTTACTAAACGCTTCTACCCCGTGAGGTTTAGTCTTCAGTAATGAACAAGATGAATATAAATCGTAGAGGTGCGCCAATACGCATCTTTCGGCGGAGCTACAATCACTAGGATTGGACACATGCTTTACAATTTTACACAGCAAATCGAATACAGCAGTTGTTTGTTCCGGAGATACTGAAATGATCAAACAATTATAACATCGCTTGAACAAGTCGAATTCGATAATATAATAATTTAAAAACTATATACTTACATAATAAACAACAGTGATATCTCCTTAACACACCTACAACATAGAGACTCAAACTTGTGGTATAACTTCTAACAAGTTGACTATTTTTTGCAGTTAATTGTGTCTCAACTTCTGGAAGTTCTTTTAGAATTTGAATACAAACATCTATCAAACCATATATATTTAGTGCTAACTCCATTAGATCGAAGAGAAAGGCTACATGCTCTTGCACCGGTAAATAAGATGATCCAGCTAGCGCAAATGAGTTTAACATTTCGATCACTTGAGTCGCACACTGCCAGGTCACCACATGTTGATCAAAATAACTCAAGTTCTGAAACTTCAGCGTGATCGCCTCGAAATTGAACTCGCTGCGGGAATGTTTCTTCACTTTTCCGCCCTCTGCGACGTCGATGCTGAATTTTTTTCCAAATAGTTTGCACACTTCTTTTGTCATCTTTTTGACAACATGCCTAGCGTCATCTCTAACTCGTCCCACTCCATAAAGTAGCACATGTCGTTGATTGCAATCGTGTTGGCTGCATGTTTCATCCTTCAAACACATCCTTACCATTATCATCGAAGTTATATACGATTTCTAAAGAAAAAAAAATTAAATTACTACCTGTGGTAATGGAAAATGCGTTGTATACAACAAATGTCTACTATGACTGGATGGTATCTTGGAATCCAGTCCTTCCTGTGTACTATGTCCAGCTAATGCATCTTCTTTAGGACTATCAGGAGCGTCCATACTATTCTGTTGGTCCTCTTTAATGTGTTGCAATATCTTATCCAAATCATCGTCAATCTTACTATCATCATAATCCATTGTTCTCCCATGATCTGGTACTTCTAACTTTGCTGGCTTTAAATCTATCCCTGGAAACAAACTATCTTCGTCGATTGGTTCTCGATTACTGGGAGTTCCAGGCTTGCTTGCTGCGGAACCTAATTAAAAACGTTTATTAAGTAAAGAATTTCATAAAATGAATATTTCCAAACAAATCAAGTAACAAAACGTTTGTTATATATATACATACCTTGTATAAGATCTCCTCTAGAAATGAGAGTGCACATATATGCATCATGTGAAAATACATCGTGCCTAATTAATTCTGAAAATAAGTGAACCAAATTCGTGAACTGTACTTTTGATTGAGCTGATGTATTATCTAATACCGGGGCGTCCATGTCCAAAAACTTCATAAGCAATGGTTGAAAGATTGGAAGCACGGGTGGATTTCCGTTACTACAAACGCTGTCTTTGTCATCGTTATCATTCGTTTCACCAGTTACTTCACTCTGTCGTTTCTCGAGCAATTTTGCCACTGCCATTGCTCTATGCTCTCCCCATCGTTCAGCGCTAACAGCCCATTCGCACAAAATTTCAACTACAGCAGAATCTTGCTGCGGATTGTACTCTGTTTTTGAGTCGCGTTCATTGGCGTTATCCTTTAGTGGTGACATGAATATCTTAGCATAAAGTGTATCTAACGAGTTTGTAGAATCCATTCTATCGAAACTGTGCCTATCCAAAGCATCCAAAGCAGCTAACACTTTAGTAGTCGTTATTCCTGCACTGCTTTGCTGCCATTTATCGCATGACCATTTACCTTCTGCAGCCTGAGATCTGGCTCGAATGTTTTCTTGGGCAATCTTTAACTGCTTTAAAGTTGGATTGGTCGCACTCGCGGGTGGGCATGGCAAAGCTGTGGGAGGACAAGACAAATAGTCTAAAGGGGAACCGTTTAGTACAGAAGGAGCTTTTCCTTCTCCGACGCTATTCCATACCAATGCTGTTGGGCACTCTAATGTGATTACCTAATAAATTATGTAATTAGAATACATATTTTCATAATAATCATTTTTCTTTTAGTGTTAGTATTACCTGTATAATTGTTGACAAACTGTATATTACATCTCTGTGATGAGGACACATTAAGTAGTCATTAAAAGCAGCACTTAATGGATTTGGTATTTGATTAGCAATGGCAGTATCTTTTCCACTATTAATGTCATTTTTGTTTATGGACGGACTTTGAGGACTGCCATTGGTCTCCACATTGCTACACATATGTGCCAATTTACGACAACACAAATATGCTAAACGCCTGGCTAGTAATTCAGACTGTACAAATTCTTCCAAATATTGCAGTGCCAACGGTAACAAGAGCTTTAAAATACCATCCTCCGAAGGAGACGATTTAATTTTGTCTAGTAATTCTAAAATCCACTGTAGCAATTCCTGCCTATCTAATAAACCTTCTTCAAACATGTACTTTGCTAATTGCACGCAATAATGCCATTGTTTCAATGCCAACTTATGTTCCTCATTCATGGCATTCCCAGGTGCTGTTTGACTATTAGAATTTGGTGTAGTTGGTGGATTATTAGGAACTCCATTGTTATTACTCGTACTATTGTTGACAGTGTTATTACTGTTATTACTGTTACTACTTCCAGAACTGTTACCATTACAAGAATTGTTTGTGATACCATTGTTACTAGTACTATTTGTTCCATGAATATTTATGTAATAATACTCTTGTAGCTTGGAAAGTTGATCCTTTAAAAACTTAATGAGAGTTCCTGTCCATTCTATGTAAAAAAAACAAACAAAGGAAATAATCAAAGTTAACTTGCATTGATGTAACACTCTAACAGCATTATTGACGTTTCAAATGTAGACCAGGATCTGTTCTACTTGACCAACAACGAATTCCTCGACAATGGTTACATCAACACTACTTCCCTAATATATGCTTTCATCGACATTCTGTTCTAGCCAACAAATTCATATTGATTAATAATACTTTCTATATTTTCCATGCTGCTTTGACTGTTTTGTTTCCAGCAATTCCGAACAAGTACGTGAATTGAATGTACATAAATATGTATATGTTGGCAAGAACAGAGTGTCAATGAAAATATATGTAATCTCCGTGCTTCACAACAAGTCTCTTGGGACTTTGGCATTACACTTTCACGTCAAACACTTTGGCCAATAATTCAGCTAGAACCAAAAATGTATGTGGAATGACGGCTTACAGCCACATTTCTGCCAAAGGACTTCTTGTGAGGCATACATACATTGGGTATATTGAATACCTTAGTTGTTTGGGTATTGAGTTTCGGTTTATTGAGTACATTGTTTTCTTCAACGTAAACATTGTCGAAGAAGTAGAAGGGACCTATAAAGGGAAAGCTTGATTAATTAAATAATGTGCTTGTTTACCTGTAGTTGGATCAGGCAATTGCCTTTTCTTTATTTTGGCCTCAGAAACAGCTACTGTATAGGCAGAACTAAGTTTAATAAACCAGGCTGCCCTTAGCATTGGTACTTGATATTCACATAACATCATGAATATCTCTTCTTTCTTATTGAAGTTTGGAGCTCTTTTCGCAAGAGCTATTAGAGGTTTGCAACCAGAGAGATCCTTAAACCATGCTTCAATGCCATTCTTCGTTCTCGCTGTTACTGGCCAAAAATTATCTTTAGGATTAATCTGTTGCCTTTTTCTACCTGTGTCTGGCATCGTGGAAAGTTCTTCCTTCTTTGCAAGAATTCCATTGAAGTATGCTCCCACTTTGGCAGCAGTAACATTACAATTTCTTGCAGTCCCAAATTCATCAGACAGTTGAAGCAATGTAGAGAATCCATGTTTAACGTTTATAGAAGTAAGTTCGTCTTCTTTCTGCTTGGGTTCTTGAGGATATACATCAGGCGGTCCCAGTCTAGGCCGTTTTAGTGGCCGTTTCTCATACAATATTCCCATCATGGTATAAGGAAATTATCAAAATTGACAACCGGCTATCGACATAGCTTAGATGATATAACTGGTCGTAACGTTACGAATTTACTTTCGTTGCCGTGTATAAGATGTAACCTTCGATAATGACATATTTACAATTGCTCAACACCGTAAACCGTAACGCGACACTGTCACTACGCTTACGGCACAAAGCATTTTTACAAAGGCAAAACTTCAGCGTTTTTCGAAAACCAATTTCTAATACGCATGCGTTCATAAGTAGGCTCGTCATGAATATAGCTTCAGAACTTTATACAATAAAGTATATAAACACCACGTTGAAAATCTCGATAAGCGGCAGGAACGGTAAAATAATTGATGAAAAAGCGGCAGAAAATAAATTAAATACATTGCATATACAGGGTTTTCCAAAAATGTTGTACTTTCTTGAAAGGGAGGATTCTTCAGGTCATTCGGAGCAACATTTTCCTTTGCAAAAATATTCTCCACGGCTTTTTTAAGGAGTTATTAACGAAAAGCACGGACTAATCAGAGCGCAGTTACAGCGGACATTAGCTATACAGCTGAGCGTAGCGTTGGCATTGGCTCAGCCACATTGCTAAATAATACCGCATTTTCAATTGTAATGGAACAGAGTAAAGAATAAACCAACCAACCAATAGTCCACACATGAGTTTTGTATATGCACAAGTATAAGAATATGTAATCAATTTATAACAATTGGCAAAAAATAAATTAATATTTACTATTTATGGGTATTCATTAAAAATTTTTTACACCATTATTATTCTCTGGCTAAGGATTCATCATTTGGTCGTACTAACGTTTGTTTAGTGTGGTAAAATTTTTCAGTTTTGTCTAAATCGGTTCTTGTAACATAGATAAACTTTATGAAAGCAACCTGGATTGATCGTCTTTTCTCGTGGTTTTTAAATTATTAGTGGTATGGCTGTCAGACCATTTTTATATTTAGGTAACAATGCATGTAAATGGTAAGACATACTTTGATATTTTAAAATGAAATTACAGATAACAATGTTCCAAATTAAACAATTACAATTCTACTGTACACTTTTAGCATTTTCACATCAATGCAACTTAAACCTAAGTTGTATACATCAACAGTATATAAACAAATTAGGCACTTCAAACAGTTTCGAGGCAATGAGAGGAGAAAGATATACTTGCGAAATGAAACTTTCGAAGAGGGTCATGTCCCTCTATCCAAACTGTGGAAGCCCTTTACCTTCACGATTATGGTAAGCAATAAAAAAAGTATCAACTTTAATATTAAAGAAAGAGATTGTAGTTGCTTTGATATTAAAATAATTCAAGCATATTTTATTTTTCTTGTGTCATAAGTTTCACCGTTTTCATCATGTCAGTTTAGTGGAACAACTCTTATTGCTGCTACTATTTGGGGCTATGAAAGTTACAGGGGAAGAACCTATAGATTAATCAACCGTTATGAACAATTGGGAATACATGTTCGTATAAAAAAACATACACATAAATGATCATACCTATTATGTATTATTAAAGCACTACTTATATCCAGAAAGTAGGATGGAGACACGACATGGAAATTTGGTGGAAGAATTTGTCAGATGGAGAAAAAGTATTTGCTCCTATATGTTTTCTAAATATTTTAGTGTTTCTAGCATGGCGGATTCCAAAATTACAGACAGTCATGTTAAAATACTTTTGTACCAATCCTGAATCTCGTAAGTAACATATAAATATTGTGAAAGTAGTGCAACGTAGTTAAAGAAATTTATTAAATTTTATAATTTTGGTTAAGGTATCATATGTTGGCCAATGCTGCTGTCTTCATTTTCCCATAGTTCATTTATACATTTAGCTGGTAATCTGTATGTATTACACAGCTTTAGTTCCTTGGCTGTATCAGCTTTGGGTAAAGAACAGTTTGTGGCACTTTATTTGATTAGTGCAGTGGTGTCTAGCTTTACGAGTAATGTGTACAAAGCTGCACTCGGCTTACGTGGTCCTTCCTTGGGAGCTGTGAGTACATACAATGTAGTTATTGTCTAACATTTTCCATAATAATGATTACTTATGATACAGTCAGGAGCAATAATGGGTATTCTTGGATATACATGTACCCAGTTTCCAGATATATATCTTACTATTATTTTTCTTCCAATGTATAAGTTTGCAGCCAGTACGGTACGCTAATAATTTAAATTTAATTATCCAAATTCAATGTATAGACAATTATTATCTTTATCATTGTAAATACCTTTAAATAGGCAATCAAATGCCTAATGGGATTTGATATAATGGGCGCCCTTTGTCGTTGGCAATTCGTTGATCATGCAGCTCACTTGGGTGGAGTGTTATTTGGCATGTAAGTGTAAGAAACTGTAAAACATTTCATATTTTTAAGTGTGAATATTCTTTCATATTATTATAGGTTTTGGCAAGCGTGGGGTAGCGCAAATCTATGGCAAAAACGTGAATCAATATTGGCGTTTTGGCATGATATCCGTGGACCACCTAAGTCACGCTGACGTCTTTTTGTAAAAATATATACCGATTATTAAGAAGTGTAAGAAGCAGAGAAAAATAAAATTAGAGAAATAATTTCTTTATATTGACATTTTTTTAATAATTATTATGGAAAATAAATTGCAAAACTGTATATATCAATTATATTAATATGATATATACTATAGATAGAAGATAGGAGAGTGCTCACGCCCGGGGTTTCGGCGTTCCCACTTTCGTGACATCGCCGTTTTTAGCGTGGCACAGAACTGATAGTTCCACGTTCTTAGTTCCACAATCGATGAGAATATTTCGACATTGGGGCACAGTCGAGATATACTTATATCTCGTCGGTGATTGGGCCCGTTACCGACCGCTCCCAGTACCCACTCAGGACCCACTTTGGGGCCCGCAGTTTAAT
Organism: Seladonia tumulorum; assembly: GCA_913789895.3. Taxonomy (NCBI): domain Eukaryota; kingdom Metazoa; phylum Arthropoda; class Insecta; order Hymenoptera; family Halictidae; genus Seladonia; species Seladonia tumulorum. Next base: position 6,218,611 of record OU565282.1, on the reverse strand, counting down.
ACAGGGGCTGGCTGTCTTTAAGTATATCTCGTCGGTGCTCGCAGTTTAACACGGGGGCTGGCAGTCTTTAAATATATCTCGTCGGTGTCTGGGCTCACGCTCGGGATTTTTGCACAGACCAGGTATAGCAGTAGACCAATCAGCATATGGGGTTTCGTGTCTCACGACCTGAAATACCGACATCGTTTACAACAACCAGATTCTTACGCCCTCTATGCCGACGAACGATAAACGTTGCAACTAGATCCACGAGAAGCTTAGACCATATACCACAGACGAGGAATAGGAGTAGACCAATGACCATATGGGATTTTCTGTCTCACACAAAAACAACTCGTTTACTTGCGCCCTCTACGCTGACAAACAATAAATGTTGGAACTAGATCCACAAGAAGCTGAAACCATATACCTATCATAATTGGAGGTCCCTCCGATCGGAGGAATGACAAGTTTAAGGCAGTGATAAGTGAATTTTGCGAGAAAAATGAGCACTGAGTTTAGTTAAACTTAATCGAGCAATACTGTAAATTATAATTGCAACGTTGCCCTTGTACACACAGTAATGAGTAGACTGCGGATTTTATGCATTTACGACTAAAATGGGCGGGCGTAATTTCAAACAATACAGAGATTAAAGGAAAAAAACTACAAGTGGCAGAAATAAATAAATAAAGTTTAGTTCTGCCAACAAACGGTCTGCAAAAGATTGTCGAGCGGCGGATGGTTGAACTTTTCTCGTTGGTGCGATAAACATCGCTGTAAGTGTTTGTCTCGCGAGTTTCGGGCACCGTGGAGATCGTAGAATGAAAATGACCCGCGGTGTAAGGTTACACAGGGGTGAAAAAAAATGGCGGTGGTCCAACTGCTCTCGCCGGTCCAGATTGCGATCTTTTCGCCCCGGGGACAAGAAAGAGTAAGAATGTCGTAATCTCGATTCAAACATCTGCGAGAAGAGTCCTCCGGCACGGAGGACGAAGAAAAGTAGGGAGGGTGGAGCTACAACATGTTGCTAAGAATTTGTTGCACCGATCTCGTGAACCGCCTCGAGTAATTTTTCAACTCGCAACCCCGTGACCCGGTGTACCGGCCCGAAGAATGGTTTAATCGTCCGCCGAGTTTTATTAATTGCACTATCGCGGGGCTTCGTCGAAGAGACCTTAATTTGCTCGCGGTGAACGGATGCGCGAGCCCTACGCGAAACTTTGCTCGTCCCTTCTCCACGGTTCGCACCGGTACCGGCACCGGTAGAATTAAACGTCGCTCGTTTCAGGAAATTAACTTGGACGCGGCCGGTTCCGCGCCGGCGATATTAATCGAACTCAAAATTTACCAGATTTATCAGAGGGAATTATTAATTGGCATTACCGCGAGCAATTGAACTTTCATTAATAAAATATATCTACGGTTCAATTTGGCCGGCACGGACCCGGATTTGTAATCGCGGAGGAACGGTTATTGAAAACGCACCGTTTGTTTCTCAGCGTCGCTCTTCTGTCCACTAGTTAGTCGTTATCGTCAGATTAGCAATTTGGAGTTAGTCTAGTTTATTTTCAGCTTCGATGGACCCTAAATACACCCGGTTTTTAATTCCGTTGCATTCTGTATTATTACATACATTACATTTATAAAATACAAAGCATTACTTAACATTTGAAAACACCAATATACTAATAAGTTAACTACTTGTAATACTATTGGTGTGATACTATTTTCAAATTATTTAAATCAATAAAGAAGGAAGAAACTTTTCACTTAGCTCCTGTTTCTTACAATTAAAATAGAAAATTTTTATTTTCCGTGAAGATCCGCAGCCTTGTTACGAGATATAACAATTGTCCACTGGTATAATGCTACCTACAGAATACAGTCCGCGACAATACTATAAGACATCACTGGAAACGAAGTAATTATGTATTAGATGAAAGCATTTCATCGTCTCTCGTGCAGAGTGTTATTATTTACTTCTGGGGACGTCGTTCCACGCACTATTTTCGTTAGAATTTCTATGAACTTGAAAGCTGCACAAGCTTGACCTCTTGTTGGCCGCGACAAATCTATAAGACAACAAATCTATAAACTTTTTCCAATTTCCGGTAGGAGTTAAGAACAATCCGACTGTTAGTCCCGGTGACAAGCCATTATGCTAACCCATATTGTACGTGGTATCCACCGAAACATATTGCATTATTTATCGTCTCACAATGGCTCCGTCGGTCTCTCATTCGGATTCCCGGCGGTCCAATACTTTCCGCGCCACCCCACGCATGGAAGCAGCTTTTCAAACATTCCATAATGGCTTCAATATGTTTGCCGCATTAACAATACACAATGCGTGGGGGGGGGGTGGAGGAGGTGAGGGGGTTTTCGCGTGGGTTTGCTGGTCGAGGGGGGAGGGGAGGGGAGGGGAGAAAAGGGGATGAGCGGGGGATGCTCGTTCTCCAACTAATAATCAACGAAACCGCAACGGCAACGAGTTCTCGGGCGTCATCAAAATCCGAATTACACGCGAACAATCGGTCGCGTGGTGGTTGGCTATGGGGACGCAGAGGGGGTGCGAGAGGGTGAACGGGTGGTCGGTTCATTTCGGCTCGTGTATCGCGGACGTATTAGAATTAATCTCGAATTAATTTTGGTAACGGTGTTCCTGTTCTTGAATGCCGATAGCCCGCGAATTATCCTAAACGCTTTTATCGGTTGTCCATTGTAGCTCGAATATACAGGAAGCGAGGGAAGGGGGAGAGAGGTCGGTTGTTTTGAAACCGTAAGCGCGCACGCGCGCGTATTTCCCTCGTTATGACTGGTTCGGCTGTCTTTCACGGTGTCCCGATGATGATTCAATTATGGTCGTACGTGCCGCGCACAGAACCGAGACCTGAACGGCTCGCGGGACCATGAATATCGTTCGGCCGTTCGCTCGCGCCGGATGACCACACGCGCTATACTTACCCTAATGGATAACGAATGCGTGCCTCGTAAAAGTACGCCCCGAGGAGCGTTTAAGGCGACCTGATTCATATAACGGGTGTCCTGGCGCACAGCTTCACTGCTACCAACGTAGAACACAAGCGTTTCGTTGAGACAATACTAATTCGATGATAGACTTCTTTTGTTTAGTATGTTTCTTTTACGAAACTTTTATCGATACGTTCGTGACATTCTACCGTACAAAACAAAACCAAACACGATACGATTTAAATCACGTTTACTTGTTTAACACGTTGATTGCCATGTCACCCATATATAGGTGACGGAATTATTTGTTCAGGCTTTAAAATGAATTTTTACGTTGATATATTCATTGTACCAAATTTGACTAGGATCTGTAAAATGCAAGAAAGTTGGAAAACTACACAATATCGTACATTTAATTTTTTTCAATTTCTATTTTATTAAATGACTTACTTTGATTTCATGGAATTTTTTAGCTTTCTTGTTTGGGGATCAAAGTGTTAATCCACGATACAGTGGAACACCTCTGTTAGCCGAACCGATTCAGCACGCTTCGAGGTTTCCGAATTCAAACTCGTGTAGCAGCGTTTGAAATCAGTCAATTTAAAAAACAAGAATATAGTGAATCACGGCTCAGATATTGTGCTTGCTGTCTGCGTACAATATTTTTTTTTTTAGCAGGATGTAAAGGAAATTTTGGTAAGAGAAACTTTTTGCCGCGTTTCGGCAGCTTCGTTCCCGCTGCGCGATAGAAATCGGAATGAATCGGTGTAATCATGGTAGCTGGAGATTTTCGACAAGAGATCTTCTCTCTCGCGAGAGAGAGAGAGAGAGAGAGAGAGAGAGAGAGAGAGAGCGAGAGAGAAAGAGAGCGAGAGAGAAAGTCTATTAGCGTGGACGACGAGTGTTTGGGAAGAGATTTCGGCCGCCGAATGAAACGGGATCTGTGAAAAAGCGGCAGTCAGAGAGCTGAAAGCCCGGCACGTGAGAGCTCCATTCCGTGTTTTTTTAGCGAATCTATCCCTTCGTTGCTTTAACTTCTCGCTCCGGATGGTTGTTACTTCTTATATTGTTTGGACTGACCGACCTTTTCATCGCAATCATTTTATTCCCAATTTTCTGCTCCAAGGTTCGGTATTTTCGTACGCTCGGTCCCCTAGCTTTGCTTTCTACTTTTTCATTGTTATCTGTGGAGCAGGCACGAGCAACAAGCACACTTTCTTAGCACTCTAAACTTGTTTCGGGAGCGATGCTTCGGGGCAAATAGTGTCAGAGAAAGATAGAGTGCTATTTATCTTGCTCTCTTCGTGTAGAATCATCCCGATTGGGCGTGGCTATGCTGCTCTCGATTTTTGCAGAATCTGAGCAGCCTGTTTACGAGGAGCCTAGGATTCTTGGAGTCTTTCTAGGATCTAGACGATCCACAGAATCCGTTTTTGTTGCGCAAATAGAAATCACAGAGGTATCCTAAAGTGGAGACTACTTCAAGAGTCTTATCACGGACCCCTAAATATTCAAAGCTATTCACGGCAATTTTTTGTTAAGCAACCATAAAATAAATACCTATTTCGAAGCACATAGGATTTTTGTATGGCTTTTTAAAATGGCGGCGCTGCAGTAAAAATCCCTTCAAAATCGAAGAAACTTCTCGAATCAAAATCGCCACTCAAAAATTGTATGCTAAATTTCAATGAATGGTCACAGGTGACCCGGGATCCTTTTTTTGGGACCTGAAGGGCTCCGGATACAGGTTTTCTCGCGACGAAATTTCTCCCGAACCTTCTTTTCGGTCCCGATCCTTTGAAAAACGACTTTAGAGGATCCCGGACGGCGCGAGGTTCGCCGTTATGGTTGTTTAACCGGTGGTATACGAGCGTCGCATGCTAAGAGTATCAGAGGATCGAGTTTTTAGCCGAGTTTCGTTCACCGAGTAAACAGAAGGCGCAGCGAGCCGTGGAAAACTTACTTGAACGCGTTGACCGTCTAGCTGATTCCGGAAAACTTTTCCCCGGGTCCCGTTGGCCTCTGGTTTTCTTCTCGTAATTCGCAACTTTCAAGCTCCCCTCCCCTGCCGCGAGAACTTTTTCTAATTGTCCGGCGGAGTTGGTGTAACAGTTCGCGATCAGGCCAGTAAAATTTGCATCCGAGTTATTAACATCGGTGCTCTGGCTTCGTGGCGGATTACAAGCAGCAGACTCATCGACCTCGCCGACGATTACCGTCTCTACAGTATTTTCCTGCTGGGGAAATCGCAATTTGTATTCCGCGCAATATCGCTCAGTAGTACAGACTATGAGGTATTCATCATGAACGAACAAACTGCTCAGACTCGTTAGGAAAACATAGTTGTTGGATTGTTAGACTTTTATCTGCGACTAGGAACCATCCGGACTCCGCGGCATTTGCCTGACGAATGTTGTATCAATTCAGATCATTGAAATAGGGAAATTAAAGCTGAATTTTATTGTTTAAAGTCTATCCTCCGAGGACATCAAAACGTGCCTTTTTTTTTATAGGGCCAACTTTGTAAATTTCTTCTTTGAGAATAACAATTTGCGATAGCGATTGTGTTCGGTATCAGTGAAAACTGTGTTAAATTGTCAATAGCGACGAACGAGAGTTAATCGAGAAGGGGTTAAGCTATATTCGTGTTTTAAATTGGTATCGTCCTTTTTCTGCGCGATAGCTTAATCATCTAGGGTGTCAACGAAAATTCCTAAACGAAGATTTCGAGGAACATACAATGCCGATAGCGGATTCGCGAAAATCGTTTCGTTTTCCGTAGAACGAATTGCAACGAGTTTACGGTAGCAAAAGGGGTGTTTCAACAGAGAGACGCGGTGTTGCGATTCGATTGGAAGCTCGCGTGTAAATTAGAAAGCGGTCCTTTAGAGGCAGAGTGTCGGTAGGCGGGTCCAGCCCGTACAAAGTTAAACGGTCCCCTTTTATTGGGCCCGGCCCGGTTTTATTTATACGGACCTCTTCGAGCGTAATTACTCTTGGCAAGTGGAGAGATATCGATGGACGAAGGGACAATCATTTTTTTCCACCACGTTAATTAGCGCCCTCCACGCGCTCGCGTACACTGTTGCAAATTGCGCGGCACGCTCGCACCGAAACCCGTGGCTCGATCTGATCGAGGAGATCGCGACCGAGATCCTCGCGATCCTCCGCGGCTTTAACACGGTCACCGACCGCTTAGCAACCAGACAAATTGGGCGAAAACAAGGTTTATCGTTAATTACATTTTTAATTTTCTTAGATTTCGCAGACAATAAGCAAGTTTTGCACACTATATTTGTCATCACTGCGGATCGTATGTATTAATATTTATGATAGGAATCGGTTGATACAATTTAACGCGTTATCTACCGTCGATTATCACGTAATTTTTAGAATTTCGTTTCAGATTATAATGTGAAATGAAATAGGATTGTAAACAAATGGTTCTGGAAACAAGTGTTGAAATGAATTTGACGACCCACGAGATCCATCAACAAACAACTAGAGAGAACTCGTTAACCATTCGATTAAAGCTATCGAGCTGTAGCGTCGCGCAACGATGTACAATTTTGAGTAATGAGCAGTTCCACGGATATCTGAACGCTCGGTATTAAATTCCCCGATGATACTATGCCATGCAGTACGGCCGTTGGGTATTTATGATAATTAGATGAGCCAGAGCTAGCCCTTTAATCTCTTAAGCAACGAGGCTCGATGGAGAACTCGTTTTTAACGTCCCGACTCGATCGTTGGATCGCTGACGTGCTCAGGAGACCGTCGTGAAACGTGTTCCTGCGATCCTCGATCATTCGCGAGGACCCATGGAATCACCGAAGAAAGATTCGGCCAGACCACCGAATCGCAATGATCCATGCACTTTCGCACGCGATCCGGTTCCCTCCCTCCGTCTGCGAGCAATTGTCCCCCGACTGACCATAGTGCGAATTATCGATCACCCTTCACCAACCGAGCGCGTCGCCCTGCGAAAAACCGTTTCCGTCGATCTTTCCGCGCTTTATCCGCCCGGCTGGACGATATTGCGGCCATGCGCGCGGTTTCGACGGGTCTCGCTTTATCATCCCCTTCGGATTCGCATGATCGACCTTGCGCGAGCGCCGCGGTGTCTCTGGATCGGGATTTATGGTGGATCCGCGGCACCGAGCCGGCCGCGGATCGGCAAAGCTCGGCTTGACGAATGGGGACGGTTAATAATCGGCGGCTCCGTGTGATCCGAGGCCCGCGACCCGCATCGTTAACGCTATTTATTGCTCGTTACCCAACGTCTTAACACCCGACGGGGGGTTACTCGAGCAGAGCGGCCCGGAGGCGGATCGCCCGTCGGTTTTTCCGCCGGCGAGATCCGATCGAGATGATCGATCGTCTCGCGTGGATCGCCCAGGGGAACTCGTTTGACTTGTCAATCGCGAAAACGCTTCCCTTAACCCGTGACCGAGCGTATTCATCGTCGGATTAGCGTGTCCCGGCGTATCAGACATCTCGTCGAACGCGAACTTCTCCAAGATCGTTCAGATTACGCGAATTTCATTTGATCAAGGTTCCCGACAGGGCCCCGAATTCTTTGCTATTTTTTAGAGAAACCTTTTCGGCAAGCATCTCTCGCTCCTCGTTTAAAGGGGGGGACTCTTGTGTAAAGGGCCTGTTTTACGGATTTTAATATTTTTAATTTACTATTATCGACATTGTAAAGATGCATCCATGAAGTATTCAACAAATTTATTTGTTTGGGTGTATGCTATTTAAAAACTGGCAAAAAATTCATATAAAAAGTCACTGTATAAAATAGTCACTTTTAGTGCTAGGTAAAAAATCGCAGTCTCTCGTTGTTACATAAAATGAGAAACAGTTGAGAGGTAGGTGATTGTCCAGTAAGTTTTCTTACTTGATCTATTGTCAAGGAGAGGAGTACGGAACCATTGAGATTCTTTCACAGCAAACTTGCAATTTCGCCCGGTCGCAAGGTTCTCCACGATCACGTAGCTAAAGGCAGAGAGTGAAAAAGTAGGGAAACGTTGGCTCGGTAAACCTTCAAAATCCCTTGACGCGACGCGACGGTACGGGGGGGGGGGGGTGGGGACACGGTTTACGTGCCGCATTCTCCTATAATTGCCAAGTACGAAAGCATCCGGGACATCCCGCGGCAGAAACGAGAGGATCCGGCAGCCGGGCTGACTGCAGAAATCACGTGTAACGAACGAGATATTCCAGGATTTCCCACTTTTCGACGTCCGCGAGGAAGCAGTTGGCAAGCGGCGCGTTCTCTCTCGCTTAATTTGCAGACGTGCCTCGTCGTCGTCGTCGTCGTCTTTGTCGCCGAAGTCGGCTCTTCTCCCTTGGTTTTCTGTCGCAGCGAATGCGTACGTGCGTCCTGCACCTTGCAGAAACTGCATCGCCAAACTCGCGAATTCTTCCGGAAATCCCGCGTGTTTACCTTCCGGTCGCATTTGCTCCGTGTAATCCGGATGATCTCGTCTGGCAAGTACGCTCTCTCGACTTAAAACACTCTAAATAACAGCAAATTAGGCCAACAAACTTAACGTCGAATCGCATTAAATGTTTCTTCATGATAGAAATTCTTCATCGTTCAGAATTTCATAGAAAACGAAAAAAAAAAAAAAATACAACAAAATAGAATTAAACTCCGACAATCAACTACAACAAAATAGAATTTTATTTCGGTTTAAAGGAAATTAATAACATACATATTTATTAGACTCTGTTCGCAATCTTCGTCACGAGTCCGACTCGATATTGTGGGGCAAGGGGTTTAATTAACGCTTCGATGTTGGACGACGTTTCAGACATGTTAGGTTTAGACAAGCATTAACACGTTGACTGCCATGTCACCCATATATGGGTGTAAGTGCGAATTCGATGCTCGGGGTTCCGAGTGTCTTGGCCGTGCTCGGTCGTGCTAATGTCTATAAATCGTTTTTGTATTACAATTAATATTATTCAACTTTTTTTGTAATTTTTTAAAAGTAAATAAAGACTGGAAACATCGCTGAGCACTTTTTCTAAAGAGCAGTCATTCTGACTGCTGGTCTTGGTAGAAATAATAGCCGGTAAATCTAGTGTTAAAACGTCCGGCACAGCTAATCGAACGCTAGCTCGAAGGAGGATCGCGGAGGGTCTGAATTGGCATCATCGAAAAACCGGAAAAAGAGGGGGATATGACCGCGACCCAAGCCAGAGGAAGCGTTTCTTGGATAGAGGACAGCTGTAACAGCGGTAACCAAGGAAGGAGGACATCGGGTAGACGGTTGGAACAACGACAAAAGCGGGAAGGAGAGACAGACCGGGTGAGTCCTGGGAGGAGGTAGCCCCGGTGAGTGGCAGGCTGCCTCCGATGTCTCGTTTACCATAATACAAGGCCTCGGTGAGGGGCACGTCGCTGTGGATAAGGGGAAGAAGAGAGAAGAAGAGGAGAAGCGGAGACCATCGGATCGCTCGAAACGGTAGCAATGCATCAGGGGTCCGTGAAAAGCGCGTCGCGGATCCCGGCAGACTTAAAGGACGCGGAACAGAAGGGAATACGGTGCACGTGATATCCTGTCGTGGGTTCTGTCCGAACGTTCTGTTACGAGGCGTCCCTGGGTGTACTTTCGACCGACAACAAGCGGAAAGAACGATCGCCGGGGCAACCGTTTGAGGAGAACCTGCTGCTGGAAATTGTGCCGCGAAAGATGTAGATAGGAGAAGACGAAAGGCGAAACCGAGGAACGCGAACCTCTCGGATTTGTACGACTCCGGAGAGACCGGCATCAACGGCCGATCGAAACCGATGTAATTGGACGAGGATCGTGGAATCGTGATTATACGGCTGTTGGTTTATTGCTAGTCCCCGTCGCTAGATCCTTGGAGTCGCGATAGAGGTCCTCTTCGGTGAGAAACATCGTGTTTTCCAATCGTTTAGGGAGGTTCACTTCTATCGAGCTCGATAAAACTTAACGCTTTACGAACCGGGATTTTTTAACACTTTGAACGCCAAACAAGGAAGCTCAAAAATAACACGAAATCAAAGTAAGTTATTTGATAAAGTAAGTTAAATTTCTAGTTTCGGTTTCATTAATTAAATTACACTGATTTTGTAAGAATCTCTGGGATTGATTTTTGGCACTTAACTTGTTAATATTTCAAAGATGTCTTTATCCCTTGAGAGATGCCTTCCTTTTTGTCTTTATTTTTGAACGATGGCTTGGCTTCATGTTCCACAGGTTTCCAATTTTTCCTAGCAGATTCGAATCGTCTTGAGCCCATCGCTGCTCGAATACTTCGATCCTCTTCTCTCCTCATCCGGTTGAGTCTCCGTCTCCCTTTCTGTCTCCCGCTATCGTATTTCTTGCCTTTTTCTTCTCCTCCCGTTGCTTGTTCTTCGACGACGACGACGTCGACGACGACGGTCACGATCGGATAGTCGTATTCGTTCGCTTCTGTCGCGCGACCATGCATCCCGAGACCTCTAATGAAAGCCTTTTCTCCGACTGCCAGTTAACCCCCCACACGCGACACCCGTCACCCAAGACGCAGGAGGTGGGGAATAAAGCTCGTGGATGACACGCGTTGCACCTATGCACGCTGCGGGCGAGACACGCTCTTGCTCTCTGCCGTCGCGTCGCGTCGCATCGCGTCCTCGTGCGATAGTGTTTAATTGCATGTCGTCGAGGGTCCACCGTTGGTCTCCTGTCCACGCCAATGGTATCCCGAGATGTTCTTATGGTGGCAGCCAGCATGGCAAACTTAACACGTTGGTGGCAGTCGGTTTTCCAATTTTTCCAACTCGTGACAGCCGGATAAAATGAGAAATTTCGAAAACTGGTTGCCACGGACTTCGGTCATTAAGACGTTAAGACCACGGACATTTTTGATGTGCTCATCTTCTTTCTGTTCTTGTAAATTATGATCTCTTCTCGCGAATTATTTCTTCCGATCTTCAGGAATATCAATCATGTGATTAGAAAAATGGTCGATCAGCCGAGGTTTAGTCGACTCTAAACAAGCTACCGTTTCATGGTCCTTTTTGGCGTCCATGGGATTGCCTAGGAACGATTGTCATAAAATCAACTTAACTAGACTATATAGCGTGAGATAAGAATTTTGCTATCCAGTAACCAACAACTGTCGTTAACAACGTTAATCGCTTCTACGAACGAAATAAATAAAACTCGAGTTGTCATCACACCCCACCACCAACGAAGCTTCAATTCCCCTAAATCTCTCTCCCGAAAATGAAGTCAGAGAAGGAGTCAACGGTTCTTTTTCTCTCAAATTCAATCCCGTTCGTCAGTCAGCCCACCGATCATTACCGACACGTTTCCCGCTGAGTCCGTCCAAGTGTCCCATTAATACCCAGCGTCTGCACGTTGACAAAAAAGGCGCGGGAGGGGGTAGGAGGGCTAGGAGGAAGGGATCAAGATTTTCAGGTGGGCACGGTATACGCGGTGCCATTTGACGAACCGTGTTCCTCGTCCCTTCTCCTCGAGAAGGACGCTCCGCCGAGGAAGGATCCTGCTCCTTCCCGCGGTTCTCTCTCTCTCTCTCTCTCTCTCTCTCTGTGTGTGTGTGTGTGTGTCTCTTTCCCACTCGGTCTCTCCTTTCCTCTGCCGAGAGGTCCCCCAGTCCTCCTACTCCTTCTACTTCTCTTTCGGCCTCTGTCCCGTACCGTTTCTTAGTGGCTGTCTTCGTTTCGCCTTGCCGTGCGATCCGCACACGCCACTTCTTCTTCAGTGGCCGCTGGTACCACTCTCGGCTAGATCGCGCGAAGCACACCTCCTCTTCTTCTCCTTCTTCTTCTTCTTCTTCTTCTTCTTCTTCTTCTGCTCCGTCGTCGTTGTCGTCGTCCTCCTCCTCCTCCTCCTCCTCCTCCTCCTCCTCCTCTTCTTCTTCTTCTTCCTCTGCGTCACCACCACCGCCGCAACCACCACCACCACCACCATCGTCATCGTCTTCTTCGTCCTCATCGCCGGCATCGTTCCGCTGCCACCACTCGCCGGCGAACACACCACCGTCCACTCCACCTCCTTTGCTATTCTTCCAACTCGATGAAGTAACGCGGGACATGCTCCTTCCGGAACCTCTTCGGCCTCTCCCGCCTAAATATCACCTTTGACAGACCTTGATACGTTCACGTGTTTACGAACGATGTGTCCGTCCCGGTGGGTGTCTTGGATCGTGACGAGAATAACATGCCAGTGTGCCGTGAGTTGAGTGCTTCCGGGTCTTTGGTGGCACCGGTTCAACTGACTTAGCTACCCTTCGGTGAAGGATTTGGTGACCGGGACTTGAAAGTGCATTTGTTATCGACGGTTTTTCGGCGGCTCTTGTGTTCTGGATTTGTGACCATGATGACTCGACAGTGTATTGTGTAAACTCTGGATCCTTAGACCACTGTCTTTGTAGCGTGGAGACTCGGTTTGTCTAGATCAGCTACCGTTCAGTGTCGAAGTCAGTGAAACAACTGAAAAGTGTTTTCGTTCAACGATTTTAACGATTAGCTAGCTTGGACCAGTGACGATGACAACACGATAACGTGGCATGCCAGCATTGCTTCCGGAACTTAGGCTAGTCTCTTGTAGGCCAATTTTCTCGTGGAGACTCGGTTTGTCGAGATTAGCTACTGTTGAGCCAAGAAATCGGTAAAGAGTCTTGTAAGTGTCTATATCGGACAGTTTTGTGATTTCGTCTGCAGTTCTTGAATAACGAGGATGGTGACACAGTAACGCAATGCGTATACGATTTTTGTGGAACTTAGAGCAGTCCTTGTTACCCTAATTCCCTCGAGGAACCAGGTTCATTTAGCTGAGCTGTCCTTCGGTGAACAAATCTGTGACGATGCATAAATATGTCTTCATCCAACGTTCTTATCAATCAGATGTCTTAGACAGGTGGCGATATTAACAAGAGCAATAAGCATACGCTATGAGGCATGGTTGATCGAATAAGTAATTAATTAATCTTCGGGAAAGAAATTAGCGTCCAAAAGTGTCTCCAAAGTGACTTACTTCATCTAACTTATCTCGCTCTTCTTCGGTAAATGAATCAGTGTCTCCAAAGTGTCTAAAAATAGTCTAGAAATTGTCCGGAAAGTTTCGTCAATCTCGCCAAGTTTCCCAAAGGAAATGATCCTCGATGATCCGTGGAACCACCGGAAGTCCTTGAACCAGAAGAGCTCGGCAATAAAAAATTGAAGGATCGATGTCGGACGACGATGCTGCCGATGAAAAGTTCATGAAGAGACCGCGGAGAGGTATATCGAGAGGTTCCCAGGGTAATTCGATTCGGAGGCTCAAGATCGATCGCGACGCGTCCTCCCGTCTCGTTTGCACGTGGTCACCTTGACACCGCGACGCGCACACCTGATGCGCGGGGCGAGAGTGTCGGGAGATCGAGAAGCACGTGGGACCGAGATGCGCAGCTCGTTAACGTGTCTCCATCGTTCGTTAATTAGCGCCTCGTTAGCCGCAGGCTGGCCGATTCATTTTTCTCCGCGGTGTATGCAAACTCTACCCGAAGAGGATGCAACCTGGACTCGAGGACGGCGGTGATCGGGAACAATCGATTAAAATCCTCGGAAATTCGCCAAAATCCTTCGGAGCCTCTCCTTTGTACTCGACAGATCGTCTGGCGCGTCGTCAACCTCTTCGATCTTCTTATCGAGTCTGCAAATTCTTCCGTCATACTTAATAGATCGAATTGTGCACCTTGGAATCTTCGATCTTTTGGTCAAAATTTGTTGTTCTTAGATCCCCTTCGATTTTCTAATTGAATTCTTCGAAACTCTAGTCTGATTCCTATCGGATTATTTTGTGGAACTTGAACCCTTTGACCTTCTCGAATTCCTTGTCAAAATTCCCTCGTACCTAATAGATCAACTTGTGGACCTCTTGTTAAAATCTACAGAACTCCACTCTCATACTTAACAGAAGATTTTGTGGACCCTAAGTTGTGGATTTACGAATTCTTCAATTGCCCACTCTTACGCGTAACGGAGCACCTTGTGGACCCTAAAATCTTGGATTTTATCATCGACTTCTCCAAGACTCATCCATCACACCTAACAGATCAACTCGTATGCCTTCCACCTTTCAATTTTCTCGTCGATTCCGTGTTACTCGGTTGTCTGTGCTCTTCCTGAAGGAGTGGGCGGGCACTTTGGGTACCGGCGCGTGGACCCAACGTGGGTGGCTCCTTTAGACCATCGGTTTTTTCGTTCCAGGCGGCGCGGCGGCGACATTGGGACTCTCGTTTGTCAACGCGCGATCGGCCCGCGTAGCATGTGTTAAATTAATGCCAGTTCTTTCGCGGGACGCCGCGCCATCTTCGATTTGTCACGCGTGCTTTTCTTCGCGCGACCCGTTTCGCAGGATGCAAGGAACCGTGATGGATTAACGGTCCGGAACCGGGACGGGAGAAAAAACATAGAGAGAGAGAGAGAGAGAGAGAGAGAGAGAGAGAGATTTGTTTGTCAAGGAACAATAGACGCTAGACAAGATTGACCTGTCTTTCTGCACAACTAGATTGTGCGCTTGATTGTTTATTGTACTCGGTTGGCAACGAGGTTTGGGGATAAGCTGGTGGTGCCATATCATCGCGTGTAAAGTTTCGTTGAGACGTGGTACGGAGTCTCTTGTGAAGTCTCGACCGGCTGAGCGACGTCAGTGATTTCGATGACCGCATAGAACGTGTCCCGCTCGGAATGTGATTGTGCGACTTATGAATTAGTGTAGATTCGCGCCGATTACCGATGGATTGGATATCTGTTTGGAGGGGATGCTGATGGTTCCTCGGAGGTGAGAGCACGATATTTTATGCGGTTTTAAGAAGGGTTATTTTTTTAATGATTTTCATAATGTGGAAAGGAGAGCGCAGTTTTTCTGTGGGAGGTAGGCTTGATGTTCGAAGGCGAGATATTGAGGGAATTGATTAAAATTTACTCTACTTCTTCTTTTGTTTAACCCTTTGCACACTCGAAGTTATTTTAACTCCAAAACTACTTTCCTTCTATACATATTTTTTTTTCATGTTGTACCTACGAAAATGGTAGAATTTACTCGTATAATATTGAAATTTTTAGTAATTTATCAAATCCAAACAAATTAAATAATGTGAACAGTATTTTGAATAATGATATAGCAATTTTTAGTGGCGCCTTGTAGTCGCCATTCGAGTGCTAAGGGTTAACGCTTATTTTCGTTGATTGGTGTTATCATTTTTTGAATTATGGATTAAATTATTAGATGAATTATGGATTGAATCATTGGTTGAATTATTATTTAAATTGTTAATTAAATTATTGGATGGATTAGGGGCCTAATCAGTTGTTGAACTATTGGCTAGATTATTAGTTGAATTATTGATTGATTGATTGGTTGAATTGTTGATTGAATCGTTGGTTGAACTATTGGATGAGTAAGTGTTCTAATTATTGGTTGAACCATTGGTTGGATTATTGGTCGAGTCATTGATTGAATCGTTGGTTAAATTATTCGATGAATTAGTGGTCTAATTATTGGTAGAACTGTTAGCTGGATTATTCGTTGAATTGAGTTATGCATTGTCTTGTGTATGCATTATGATCAATCTGCATAATCGCACTCAAGTGTGTCTAACTTAAACTCTCACAAATAAAACCCATGAAGTAGATTTTAAATGCTATCAAAGGAGCAGTATCGAAAATGGAGCAGCAACCTGGAAGAATGAATTCATCTAAAAAAATATAGAATATTGGGGCAAAGAAAACGATGGAAAATAGGTCTGTGGGAAAACTGTTGACCAGAGAGGATGGTGCAGAATGTAGAAGAGGGTAAAGAACGGTATCCCTATGGAAGTAGCGGGCGCAAAAGGGCGGCGATTACTCGGAACGCCTTCGATTTGCATGAGACAACTGTTTAACGATTTGATCGGTGCTTTAATTCGAAAATTATACGTTTAATCGACGGCACAGGTAGCGCGGATATATAGTCGTATACTCGAGTGTCCCCAGGCCCGAGTAAATATTCATTAGGCGGCCACTTGTCCCAGTCTTTCACCCCGCCCCCCCTCCCCCACCCTCTGTGATTCTCTCAGTCTCTCATTCTCTCTATCCCTCACTCTTTCAGTCTTTGACACTCTCACTCCCTCAATCTTTCTCTCACTCTTTCAGTCTTTCTCTTGCTCTTTCAATATTTCACTCGCGCTTTCAATATTTCTCTTGCTCTCTTCCAACATTTCTCTGAGAATCATTTAATATTTCTCTTACTCTTGAATTCGTCTCTCGCTCTCTTAATCTTCCCGTGTCTGTCTTTGTCCCTCCCTCTTCTATCTTTATTTGTCTCTCTCCATTCACGCATCGTTCTCTCTCCCTCAGAATATACATCTCTCTATCCCTCTCGATTTGCATATCACAATCAACTTCATATCATTGTTGACTTTAAGCCTGGCGACTGCATACGGTCGGACCGGTGCGCGTCACCGTTGGATTCGTTCCCCTGTCTGCCCGTTCCCGTATTGCTTCGCGTTCCTTCTTCTTATCGGGATGCACGCGCGCACAGTCCTCCGCAGTTGTTCCTCTCGCGCCTCCGCAAACATTTCTCGAGATCGAGCTCAAGAGAAAGATAGATAGAGAGAGAGAGAGAGAGAGAGAGAGAGAGAGAGAGAGAGAGAGAGGGAGAGAGAGCGTGTACGAATGTACGTGTGTTTTCGAGCTCGGCTCACCGTGCGTAATCCTTTCTGATTCGGCTACCGATCTCCGACCGGAGAACGTCCGGAAAACTTTGCTCGGATGATTTATGAAGACACGAATTCGTCGCTCGACCGATTGATACGTCTTCCGGATCGTGTCCGAGAGGACTTCTCGACGATCAATCCGTTTTACGACGTTAGGCGTCTGTTGATCTTAGGTTAATCCTCGAAAGACGGAGATCTTTTTAAGAGTCCGTTGATAACGAGATAACGGGACCTGTCTGATTTTTATTTACCAATTTTTCATCGTAGGATCTAATTGGAATAAATTCTTACTTAAGTTACGCTTGGTATGTACTTTAAAAGTGTTCCTCTGTAATAGATATTTTCGAATTTGTATAATTTCACGTGAATAACACCGAACAAAGTTTTATTTTTATACTATCACGAATTGTTTTACAAATTTTCTCATAGGAGTACAACATTTGAGAACGTTTCTTAAAAAGGTTTTATGGACTCATGGTCTATGTTTCGATGCTTATGTCAATAACCAAAATCTACAATATTCGCTACAGTTTCAATGCACACTTTTATTCTTCCAAATAAATTTGTGATCATCCAAGAACATACAGGTCTACAATAATTTTGCTGTTTGTCGATAGAAATGTTGAAGAAGTTCTAAAAGTAAATTGAAAGTGCACTTACAACAATACCGAGTAGGTGAAATAGAAAATAATTAAAATATGAAAAGTATAAAGAAAAGAAACAAGATGTATTTGCAGCTTCTGTGTTTGACGGTCCACGGACGATATTTTTACAGGAATTATGATATTTTTATTCATCCCTCGTCGAATTTTGCGTAAATGCCTCGCAGTCTAAAAATTCTTTTTCCAGAGGAGGAGGTTATTCATGGAGAAGTTGTCATTTTACGACAACACGAAAGCGTTTAAGAAAATCATCTGGCCGCCATCAAAGTCTAGACAATCGAGGCAAAATTTAATGAGTGAGAAACGAAGAGAAAAGCGCCGTCCACCCCCGGCAGCAGAAAAATCGAGCGTAGCCGAAGCGGAAGTCGCCGAAAGCAGCCAATATTCTCGGCTACTCGAACCCACCCCATCCCCATCGCATCGAAGGGGGGAGGGAGGGAGGTGGAGGGGCTGTTTCCATTTCTACTTACATTTCCTGTAACCCAATAACGTCACGTTCGTTCCGGCGGGCCCCGGTGTGCACCCCCTCCGGCCCCTAATTTCCTACGCAGCGTCATTACGCTGTCGATCGCGGTGGAATTTCAGTCGATCGGTGCCGATCGGTGCCGATCGGACGAACGGAGGGAAAAAAGGAAAACGCGGCGAGGAAAACGCAGTGGCACGGAAGGGATTCAAATGAACTGGAAATCGAGAAGTCACGATCGAAAGGCCGGGCACCGATGCTTTCGCGAATATTCTGCGACGTTTCGACGTGATGGCTCGTTTCGTCGTTCGCACAGTGTCAGATTCGCAAAATGCTGGACAAAATTCTCATCTTTGTTAATTCATATCTTACCCCACAACATCGAAGAATGTTGACAGAACAGAATACGTGTTTCCCGTTCGACGATCGGTACAGAACTAAAGGTAAAACAAATTCTTTGCAAATAATTGATTACTCGTGAGTACCCCTAATAATAGCAGGTTAATCAGCAGCAGGTGTTAACTTGTTCTAAACTTCCAAATTAACACCCTCAATTTTCGGAAATGGCCGAGAGTGCTGCGTGGTGGATACCGAAGGAAAAGCCCGCCTCGTTGCGCAGAGCAATAATTAATCGACGGCCCTCACGGCGAAGGTGCTCGACGTGCCGCGGCTAATTGATCGCGACCCTCCACCGGGCTTTGATTGATCGTTTAATCGTCGGTGAAAAAAGGAAACGGGTCGACAACCCTGCTTCAGCACAGGATCGAAAAAGTCTCGAGGGTTACACACGAGGGAGGACGGCAGAGACCGTGTTGTTCCGTCACGAATCCTAGACATCGATCCTGTGCCACAGCAACGGTCCCTCGTCATTGAGCATACTACTCTCTACGACGACGACTATACCTCCTCGCTCGCTATAGTCGCCCCGGCACCCAGCAGAAGGGTTACGATCGAGAGGATCGTGCTCGCGTAATTACCCCGGGCTTGCTTTTCAACGACGCCGGTAATATCGGCAATGATTATTCATAAGCGTAATTCCAGCCATCCGTCCTCTATTTATCTCTTGAATATCTTGTTCATAGCCCGCCGTTTATTGGCGACCTAAGTGGAACACGACCATTAGCGTACGAATAAATAACCGTACATGCGTGGTACGCGACGAAGACGAATCCCGAATACGAAGATCTAACGGGCATTAGAGGAGCGTTTCGCGCGTTTCATGTAGCGAGCCCTTCGGTTCAGGAAACCCTTTGATGGGTCTGGCGATTATTATGCGAGAGAAATTTTCATTTCTTAATTGTTGATCCCTTGATTCTAGCACTCCCATGGGGGGGGGGGGTGGGCTCATCGAACCCACAGGTTGGAAAACTTTAAATTAGGAGTACAGTGAATTCTCGGTATATGTCAACAACACGGGTCTTGTCAGCGTCGTGTATCGTCCAGGACGTACACCTAGGGTCGTGTTATGTTTACACAAAGTCTGTTTCCCAGACTTCACATAATTAACCTATATTTTTTAATTGTCAGATCTGCTAACATTTAATTTTCTCGAAACAAAAGAAAATGTACTTGCACCACTTTCAAAATAAACGGTCCGTTTTATGTATAATGTCGTATAATATTTATGAATATTGGACCCATTGGAAAAGGGAATAAATATCAATTTCATTTTAGCTTGTTGCACTTTTAATTCTGCCTAAAGATCTGCGGTCCGCTGATCGCGTTCGATTGTCACTGATATTCATCACGCCTGCATAGCATCGTTGCATCGAATCTTTTCCTATCGCGCCGTTCGAACGGCGTCGACGTCCTCGAGCGTCTCGAAGTAGTACGAAACTAGATATCTACCGGCATTACGGGGCCCCATAGAAGCGCCGGAGAAAGAAGAGTTTAAGGAAGATAAGACCTCATGACCGTGAAACCCGTATGGTTACCGGAGAACGGTCACGACCAGGCAAACGTACCTTGCTTCACCGGTGTTTGCCATAGAGAAGGGGAACACACATGGAAAAATATATACATGTATATACATACGGGGGACATAGAGAATGAGAGAGAGAGAGAGAGAGAGGAGGGGGGGGGGAGCTATAGAAGTCGCAAACCGGGTACTTAATCTTTAATAGAATCGTGTAATTCGTCGATTGCCGCAAAAACGAGCCGATCCCAGCGAGAGCAACGTGTCGCAAAAACTTGCGTAACGGCCCACGGTCTCCGGTACTTCAGGTTCGCGTGACTGTGAATTTTTTTCTCCTATGCTGCAAGGATTTGCGACTATTGCAACCCGTTCGAAGTAATATTTACGTAGTTCGGAATTGGCGAGGTGAAGTTCTCGCGAAGGAGAGTTTATGGTGCCTAATGATGGGATCGCGAGGCCGCGACGGTGGACGTTCGCTTCGAACATTGTAATCGCTGAAACACCTACTCAACTTAGAAAAAAGCGCGAGATCTGTTGAGATTCGTTCTTGAAGGATCCGGTGTAGGGACAAGAAGGCATCCTCGTTTGAGAGTGAGTTTTTCCATCTTGAAATACATGTCAACGCGACGTGCTCGGCAATCTTGTCATTAGTTGGTACCGTAATTCGTCTTGAACTGCAAGAGTTGTAGGAATATTTCTGTATTTTCTTGTACCATGTTTTATCATGTTGTATCATACTGTTTTAAAGGTCTGGGCTTGGTTTGTGTTGTTGCTTGTAGTTCAATTTCAAAGATGTACATTAACACGTTAAGTGCCAAATGTCAACCCCATAGATTCTTACAGAATCAGAGTAATTTAATTAATGAAACCAAAGCTAGAAATTTAACTGTCTTAAACCTCTTGAATTGGAAAGACTCGCTAGTGCTAGTGCCAGGGCTCCCGGAGACATCACAGAGGAGTTTGCTATGGTTCTGCGAGTCCACGTTCGCGGAACAGGAATCGTTTAACTCAATTTGGCGAGGGAACGATCCCCAGGTGGCTCCCGGATCACCGAACCTATCGATTCACCGTTACCCGCTCCAATTCTTCGGACGCATCGGCCTTTGAACGGCTCGGAATTATTATTTCTCGGTAAGGGGACACCGTAGAAAATTCCAGTCCCCCACCCCAGCCCCCTCCGCTTCTACGAGGCTTGTCGTCGCAACGAATAGAGACCGGGGAGAGCCCCATTATCGTTGTTCTTTAACCAGCTTCGCCGGGCATTCGAAGGCGACGCTAATGGCCGGCGAACTCTATCTTCCGCGCCTGTGTGTCGAAAACACGTGGTCCGAAAGATGACGGGAATTCAGCTAACGACCAGGACGCGCCGACTATAGCCGACACACGCCAAGAGGGACCCCGTGCCACGGGGTAAGAACGGACCCGATGAGATTCGACTTGCAGCGGTCTTTGTCGACGTTTATTACGGGCGGAAGTGACACCAGAATGGTCCGCGGACGACGCGACGCCGCCGCCGCCGGTTTTTTCGCGAGCACACCGACCGCGTCGACACGCGCGGTCGAGCGCCTTGAAAGGACCGAGAAACGCGTCAACGAGCCCCTTCTTATGGAAATTATCGCGATCCCGGGGCTATAATTTGTCTACTAGCCTTACTTCGCCAGCCAATGGCCTTTGTACGCCCTGCGTCTAGACTTCCGGCCCCCGTTCGGCGAAAGCGGACGCCATTTTTATAGAAGACGCGCATCGGGTTTTTCGAAGAGCGACCCCCGGGATTTTAGATATTCGCTTTGGTCTTCGAGCGCAAGCGATTTGACTATTTTATTGTAGACTCTTTCGTCGTTGGAACCATGTGTGAAATATATGGAACTTTGAAATGTAACAATGTTGAAGAGCTCGATAACAGTGATCAATAGATTGCGGATCTTTATGGGAAAATAAAAATTTTCTAAACCGATTACAAGGAAGTTAATTAAAAGCGAATGTTTTCTTTTAAACGTTGTCGTTGTTCGAGAATAATGTAACAATGTTCTTAAACTCTTCTAATGTATTCACACTTTTGTTGTAAATGCATATAATCAGTGGCCCAGTGATTAAACAAGTCATTTGACCGTGTTTGGCCACGTTTAGCCAGGTTTGACCAAGATTGACCAACGTTGATCACGTCTGTGAACCGGGCGATTACCCGTGTGGGGTCGCAACATTTCTATCACAGAAAATCTGTCCCGTTCAAGTAAATCGAGCACTCCCGATTCCTTTTTTCTTCCCTTTTTCGAGCCATGTGTGGGACTGTCGAGTGATCGGAGTCGGCCGCCGACTCGTTTCCAATTAAATCGATACGTTTTCACGGCGAACCGGGATCCTCTCGGTTCACCGTGCACCCAAGCTAATTAGAATCCGTTCCGACTGATCTTTAATTCATGACTGATATTCAAGGCGTCCGCTCGCGAAGGATATCGGTTTCCTAGGAGCGTGTCCTTGCGGAGCTCTTTTTCGAATCTGCTCTACGCAGTCGAACTATTCGCTCCCCGCGTAATTAAGAACGGTTTTAGGGACTTTTCTGGACCGATTTCAAACCGATTCAAGGAGGAAGAGACGAAGCGAGAGCGAGAGAGAGAGAGAGAGAGAGAGAGAGAGAGCACAGCTTTTGTTGTCGATCGATGCGACCGACGTCGAAGCGCATTTGAATTTCTAATCCGTTACAATTAACCGCGATGCTCGCCTCTCGATGCACCGAGGAAAACCAACGGAATCCCATTCGCGGCTCGATTTACGATCGGTGGACGGTTCTTTCGTTCGTCAAGTCTGTCGGCGCGTTGCAATGGTTGCGCTCTCGCTCATCCGGTTGCGAGTTTTCAAGCATTTTGCACCATCTTTCATAATTTTTTTTATGAACGATGAGAAAGCTCAATTCATTGTAATCATAAAATAAATCGTAGTACATGGGGTTAAAGATAGCTCAGGAAATTCATGAAACGTTAAGATAATATTGTGAATTAGAACTGTGCCTATAAGCAGGAAGAGCATACAGTGAAATATTCAACATTACACGTCATCAGGATCAGTTCCGTAAAAACAAGCCACCTTAATTAAATCGAGAAAGTAGCAGCGTAGAAAATTAGTGAAACATCCAGCCAACGCTCCGAACGTTAGGTAAGATAATATCGTTCGCAGTTAGACGTCGCAGGTAGGTGACAAGTGTCGTGTTGAGTCCATCGCTGGCTCGTCAGGGTGGGAAACCGGCCTCTAAGAGGATCAAGCACTCCGAGGTGAAACTTAAGATATTTCCTGGAGGAAGCGAGGCTGGCTTTTTGCGGCCATTAGCTGCCCACCCCGTGGGATTAAACGAATCGTATGGTTTTCACGTGGCGAGAAGACTCGTTCGATCCTTGTTATCGTTCCCGAACGCCGTTTTGCGCCGTTACCGGTGACCGCGTCTCAGAATTTTAATCGAGAAAGATCGATAATAGAAACGATTAGTTCCCGATCCCTGTGCGCAGACCCCGCCGAGTTGAATCCGAGAGTTTTACGATCCAGATGCCGGATCGCAAAACGTTTTTTCGTCCGATCGATCAGCGATCGTGACGGAAAAAGAAAACGATTTAGAGAGGCCGATATTTTTCTTGAATGATCGTCGGAGGAATTTCCTCGGGTTCCTAACGAAGATAACGGTCCTGTTCCGTCTGGCCTCTGTGTTTTCGTTCGCCGCGTGATGAATCATCGCGATTTGTAATTCATGATGTACCTGTTAATCACCGCTATCGTGGCCCCGGGCCATTGTCTTTGCTCCGACGCGTTAATATTGATTCGAGATTCCCCGAAGTGCCGGGTAATTTGCCGGGCGCTCGCTCGGGTTTCCACGTTTCCTGAGCTTCGTTTTCCGATCCTGCCGGCAATTGACGGTTCTGCAACGATCGGCGGGTCTTCTCCGACCCAGTCTTCTCCGATTCCATGGAACCTAAAATTATTTACCACCTCTGTGTAAAAATTATAGCTAATCAAAGAAAACGGTATTACGGTGAAACATTAAAAAGAAGAAAATTAAAATCTCCAGTCGCTTCGTCTAGGACCTTCTGTTAATTTCGTACAAAATTATTAGGAGTACCTGTAAGCAATCAATTATTTGTAAAGAATTTGTTGTGCCTTTAGTTGCCCTTATCAACTGTCCTTGACAATGATGGAGATTATTTGAATTTGCTACAAAGTTTGTTTTAGATTTTTGTCCCCCTAATATCTACAGCAATCACATTCTTCTTTAGCAAAAACCGTTTAGATCATTGGCTGACTTAAAATGGCGTCACCCGCCAGGACGGCGTCACGGTCCAAGACGATGCGAACGGTTTCCTCGAAGACATCGTGTTCTCCGGAATCCTTAATGAATCCCAGGATCATCTTAATAACCGAGCTCTCGAGGTTTATCTTTATGGCAGCCGAAATCGCTGCGTGAAAAACCATAAACGTTTTTCGGTACTGGCGAGTCTTTCATTGCCGTGCTCAGCGTCCGAAAATAAAATGTACGTCTCTTCACGGTTCACGGTTCCGACGAGTATACAGGAGTGTAATATGCATGATCAAGGTCACAGGATTCATTTTGATAGGACTGTCTGTCGCATCTTGATGGCCATTAGCCGGAGGAGCTTGAAGGACGAGCGGCGATCGAACATTTCCGCGGAATCGAGGATGTAAATAATGGAGGGCGAAGTAATTTGGGTTAATTAGTTCGGTCCGGGGTGCCGGGGAAACGTGCTTGTAACTTCGGAGGCATTGAAAGCGTGCAGTGATCGGTGCAGAGTGATCGTCTCCGTTGAAGGAAATTAATTAATTAAGATAGTGATTGATCCTTCGTTCTATGGGCAAATAGGGAGTAACAGGTTTTCGGTGGAAGTAAATGGAAGCTGGAATTCTACTTATCTTGATGGCGGAACTCGGGGAGCTGTCGGTCGACTAGTTTACACGAGTCATTTTCCATTTTTTATCAACGAGATTACAAAAGTGTTCGTCCGAGCAATGATTAAATGAATTTCCTAATTCGTTCGTGTGGAAGCGGAATTTTTAGAAGAATTTTCTTGCACCAGTTCGTACAGTTATCTGGCTATATCGAACGATCGTTTTTAGCAAGAATAGTCGGAATACTTCATTCCAACCCTTATACGTTCTTCAGAATCGTTGCATAGATTAATTTTCGTTCCGATTAAAAATCGTCTATAACAGGGTTGGTACGAACTACAAAGGTGTCACCCGGTACATAGCGGATCGCACAACAATATGTATAATAGGATACGATCACGCGGCCACTATCCCGGTCCCCGTTGCTTCTCTACTTTGTTACCGGTCGTTTCTTTATTCGGTATAGACATGCCCTCGCGGGAGGAACGACGCGAAAGAAAGAGAGAAAGAGAGAAAGAGAGAGAGAGAGAGAAGGAGAGAGAGAGCGAGAAAGCGAGAGAGAGAGAGAGAGAAGGAGAGAAGGAGAGAGTAAGAGATTCACGGCAGATTACGCCTGTAAGAGAATGCGTGGAGCCACTGTTGCGCCGGAGCCGCGATACGGACACCCGTTACATTCTAAATACTTGTAAGCATGCCCTATTACCTGGCCGAGTTTGAACAGTATTACAATACAATAGCCACGGCCGCCCCTTTCTATGTTAACCTTGTCCTTTCGTGCCCCATAGACCGGCACCGATGTTCGCGCTGAATCAACCTACGGGGTGTCCTTATCGACAACGACAACGACACGACCATGGTATTTCGCCACGATCGATCGACCGTTCGAAATCGATCGCAAATTGCCCCAGCGATCTACAGTTGGATCGTAAGAAACCCGACAAAAATATAAATTGTAATACCAGATTGGATAAAGATTTTTTATTTATTACCGAGATTGTCAATTTTACAAATTTGACTCGAACGTTGTTCATAGGAAACATAGACACTCTCTGTCTTGCCTATCCGCTGCATACAATGCACCAACTAGGCGTGGCTTAGTTGTCCTAGACTCGATCGGAGCTGGAGCAGTGCCCCAGAGGGCACTCTGACCTCATACTTGTTGCACCAAAAATCTGCGAAATCGTGATAGCTCTGAGATACAGATTCGTGGCTGCATCAAAATCTGGAGCAAACAAACCACGCCTCCAGAACAAAAAGCTCGTACTTAACCACGCCTGTAGCATAGAAAAGGAGCGTGGCTGATTATAGCGAATACCTCGAGTAATAGGTATAATTATAAAGGGTTGACGTTTGTACATGGTGACCTCTCTGCGGGAAACAAATTACTGATGGACCAAATAGTGACCTAACCGCGAAGTGTTCGAGAGGCTCTCGATGGGAATCGGTTCGCGGATCAACCGACAAAAGGCGGCACGCCGAGGGATTATAATTATCGGAAAATTATTGCCTCGATATCCATCTAATTACGTCTAATTACCCTGGAACAGCGTCCTCGTTCCGTGATATCGGGTAAACGAGGCTCGCGTAAATTTCAATTCTGGCCATCACCACTCTCCCCTCCCTCCTCTCTCTCTTTCTCTGACTCTGACTTTGTCTCGCTCTTTGTTTCTCTATTTCCGTCCCTTTCAGTCGTTCAGCTCGTTTACGGAGCGGTGGTTCGATTTCTCTGGAAGTCACCGGTTTATAAAAGCGACAACCCCTGCAGCGAGCGAATCGTGATGCATGCACCGGCGTTTGCACCGGCGCGGCGTCCACACACGTGCGTGCACGTGTGCACGTGTGCACCTCGCCGCCCGCCCCCTAAACCCCTTCGCGCTCATCCCGCCGCGCTAATCTACCATCTTAGATCCTTAACTGCATTTGCATTTAAGACACGACGATGTAACGCCGACAATTACGAGACACCAGAATTACCTCGCCGCGATTGTAGTAATTACCGCTGCGTGCTCCTACGAACCCGGCATGGAGCAGCAGGAGGGGATGGGCGTGCAGGGGTGGGACACATCAGTGATTTGTCCGTTTTCGGCAACCGGACATTTGCATCGCGATCGTTTCGCCGGTCGTTCACCCTCTCCTTGCATTCTAGCATTTTTCAAGCGCGCCCAGAGCTCCGATCTATCGCGAGGAACGCAAAACTCGAACACAATTAGCTTTCTCAGGGCGAAAAGTCAACCCCTTGCACACTACAGGATGTTCCAAAATTGTTGCACTCTTTCTTGAAAGATTCCTGAGGCCGTTCGAAGCACAGTGTGATTCCAACCAATATTCATACACTCTTAAAAATCGCATAACTTTGTCAATATTGGACTATACTACTTGAATTTTTTTGAAAAGTTAGAACAATTGAATCGTTACGTAACGTGAAAAAATTTTTTTACAAAAATTGCAGAGAAAAAACTGAAAGTTGTATTTTGCAACTTTTTTTATGTGGACTTACATTGAAAATTTAGGAAGACCGATTTGTAGCTCTGTATCGATTATACATATTATGAGAATTTCATCAAAATCGGTCAAGTCGATCCTACGAATAGTGGATAACAAGATGTTCTCTCTAATCTTGGCAATCGATTCACGGCAGAATCCTACACACGTCTCGGTACAGAAATTGGGCGGACGATTCAGAAATACGGACGGAGAGATTCATTTCCGGGCGTTCTATTTCGAGGGTAGCGGGGGACTGTCTGTTAACGACACAATTTATTCGCAAGCCTCATTCTCAGACTGATCCCGCGTAACGAGGTTTCGATGAGGCCACGGCTCCGAGCCAGGGGAACGAAGAATAAATACTTGCCGAGTAGGTGGTAAAAAATAAGTGGGAGAGGACTCGGCGAAGAAGCAGGCTGCGGCGGCGGCTGGAGGAGAATTATCGGTGTAATTTGTACCGTTTCCTCTTCTATCCCTTTCTCTCTCCCTCCTCCTCCCCCTCTCATTTCTCTCTGATCTCTCTCGCCACCGGTAAAGCAACTTCGACCGTTTGGAACGTGACGTATCGCGGTGCGGGAAGTTTCAAGGAGCCGGGGTAACCGTTGATAAACTCGCGTCTGGATGATCTCGTCGAACAACTGGAAAATGGGTGGTGCGAAGGACCGTCGAGAAACGGGAAGAGCTCGTTCGGAGCGTCGCTTAAAGCCCAGGAACGTGTAGGCGACGATCAACGGGGACTCCCGCCGCTTATTTATCTCCCGCGAGGATCTCTAACGAGCATTGTTTCGAACCAGCTCTTTTCCCGAAATTAATCAGCCGGCCTCCTACTCCGGCGACCACCGGCTGAACGTAGGCGGCGAAATCTTTTCTTTCCGCCACCTCGCCGCGCCGGAGCGATTAATAACGCGTTTTTAATCCAGTCGGTGTTGGCTGATTAGTTTTTGCCGCAGAGGGGCTTCTGGCTGGAAGCTCGCGTCTTTTCGGGACCGTGTTCTCATCGGTAGATTGTGGAAATGAACATCGCGGGACCGTATTTACTCGTTTAATTTGCGATTCGATGAAATCTCGATTATCCGAACCCAATGTCCGAATGCTTAGACGATTTATAACGTAGACGGTCCCAACTTCGAATTATTAACTATTGAACGAGTTTAATCAGAAAAATCCCACTACCCGGATAGCACGCAACGTCTTAAAGACGTCAGTTTTACGTCCATTTTTGGTCTGAACGTCTTACGTCCCAAAAAGACGTCTTTCCCGAGACGTCGTTTTTACGTCCGAAATAAGACGTCTTTTTCGGGGCGTTTTGTTTTAAAGGTCTTAGACAAGGTCTGTCGTAGACTCGAAGATTCGAGCTTCCCGTTCGCAACGAACGCGTAATCGAACCTGATCAACCTCATTGTCTTATATCCGCTTCCGCCGCCAATAAAGCCAGTAATTCACCCCGGAGCTCGCAGCCCAGTGAACCACGACTACCCTCGTCGGTAGACTCCCGTGGAAATTCTGCAGTGCAGTCTCGGATCGTTACAGACCCATCAGCGTGTGTCGAGTTCAGCAAAGTCCCCCGGTACAGACGACGTTCTACTAAGTACCTACCGGTACAGGTGGAAGGATTCGATTAAATTACTAAACTCCGTGGGACTGGCCGTCCGAAAAGTTCAAGTGACAAAGGGGGTCGTGTGCCAGCGAAACAGAAGACACACACGTTTCTCGCCCAAGAGAGATCCGCGAATGCATCGCGAACGCATACCACGTTCAATTTAATCACTGGTGCCAATCGTTTTGCACTTATTCGAAAGTCATCGGCCGGAAGCTGCCGGTGCGGTGGCTGGCGCAGCGTCGAACAGTCAGCAGCTAGGTTTGCGCGGGAGGAGGCAGAGGATTCGCTTGCCGGTATTCAATTTAATTACCGTATAGCTATGGATCCCCCGGTTGTTCGAGAGTCCTCGACCGAGGGTAGAAGCTGGTCGTCGTCGGCTGGCATGCGACGGTTCGCTTTAAAACGACGATGCCACGCGATAACGATACGTATGCGTTGCGCTATACCACTGGCGACTAGCTCTGCGTTTAGGCGAGACTGCATACACAGCAAAAATATCTGGACTGTAGAAAATTTTTTAGCACATGTCAAGTCTTTTGATCGAAAGATACAGTGGCCGAAATAATGATAGGTTCATAGCCCGAACTAGCGCGTTTACTGTTGTCATTCTTATCTGCGTTGTGGAACATCTCCTGCGGTGTTTGTTTATATTTTGAAAAGTCGTGTTCTTACTACTGGAGATGCATTTAGTTTAGTTTCGACAGCGCAAGTGTTTGGATGTAATAGATTGTGAAATTTACCGATTTGAATGATTTTTTTAATGGAAAAAAAAAAATCGTACAGCAACCAATCAACATTCATTTTACGTAGAAAAGTAGCCTCTTTCGACCGGTATAAGTCTAATTTCGCTAAAAAATTTTTTCTCCATCTGATTTTCATTCGATAATGGTTATTCTCGACTACGGTGTTTTCCACTGAAAAAAGAGAAGCAGGGCGCACAGCAGCCACCGCCTATCATCGCGAGAAAGCTCAGTTAGTTATTCGACGGCTGTTGGGTATCGTTATGACGCGTTTTCTAAATCCCAGTGTTCCACGAAGCGTCCGAATGCCGCGTCGTCGTTTTCCCATTCCGCAGGCCATTCCTCGCCGCCGCCGCCGCCGCTTATGCTGGGTTACCTTTCACCGATACTCTTTGAAGCCGAATATCGGCTTCGCAGCGATAATTGCGAGCGAGCAAGGTAGCTAGCTCTCTGGCCAGCAAGCGAGCGAGCAAAAGCGTACGGTTCGTGCGGCGCGGTGCGGCGCGGTGGCCGGACGCGATCTACGATGAGAGATTAGCCGGTAAAGAGAGGTCCGTGAGTACGTACGGGCTCGTGTACGCGTGTAAATATGGGGCTGGTAAATAGGCACCGGAGCTGTCTCTCTTTTCCCCCTCGGGTTCTATCTCTCCGGGTCCCCTCTTCTCCCATATCCTCTTTGGTCCTGTACGACCAGGATGCGCGGCGGGTTACGCGTACACTGCCGCACAAAAGTATAATATTAGGGGGACCCATAAGTAATCAATTATTTTGAAATCTAAAACAAACCTTGTAGTAAAATCAGGTTTTTATTTTTTAATTTAGGACAGTTTGCCATCTTTCCTGCAAATTTTCGACCCCCCTCTTATAGATGTCCAGCATTCGTGAAGCAAAATATGACTCAAAGTGTCTCCTTACATCTTCTATAGAAGCGAATGTTTTATTTCTTAACACTAGATTTACCAGACCAGTCGAAATGACTGGTTTTGCAATGTCAATTCAAAATTCCTACTGCACGTAACATTTTCTTTCCGAAATGATATCATGACTTTTGTAGCCATAACTAAAGAATCAGTTTTATGAACTTTATATTATTTTATATATTATGTATTCTTTATTATTTTATATATTATTTTATATATTATATATTACCGTGTAATTATAATTCAATTGTAATTCCGCACAACTCTGGTCCACAGCGTCTCGAGGCCGTCGCTATTTTCTTGCACGCGACTTTTGCTTCTTGTCCCGATGGGAGACGTTCGTTCGAGGTGTATCGAGGCTTCCAGGCTCGAGAAGGGGACACCGATCGTAGCGCGTTTCCTTAATCCCTTCTGGCCGCGGCTTATCGTCCGACAGATCGTGATCGTCCGGTGCGGCTGGCTGACACCGTGAAACATCGAGATTTAATTAGTCTAGAGTCGCGCCACACGACGTCCTCGGGCGTGATCGGACGTCTCCAGCCTCCTGCATCGGTGTTCAGGATTCTTTTTTATCTAGACCGAACACACATGGGTCGGTTGAGGTCGCAGATCGTCGCAGAGCGTCGCGGGTCGTTGCAGAGCGTCGAAGAGTATCGCGTTGAATTAGCACTCGTTCCGATCGTGTAAGCAATAAACGGGGAACGAGGTCCTGTGATTAAATTTCAAATTCAATTGCTATGTACTTGGACGTGTCCCCCCTCCACGCTGGATAACTAGTCTCTCGCAAAAATGCCGATTGAGACGTCCAAGCGATATCCGATGAGCAACTTGAGCCGTGGATCACGTTTATCTCAAACTGCAGTGTCTGCATAGTCCGGTATGTAAAAATTTTCGTTTGGGCTTCCAGCAGTGGGATTTTCGAAACTCTAGAGAGGACCAGGTCGCTAGGAATTCCACGCGCGGAGGAACCCAGCCAGCCTCATAAAGAATAACGCCCAGCCACGATTTTCGGTGCTCGATCACCGTAGATCCTGAGCCTGGATAAGGAAGCTGGGGAATAAAGAACTGTTTCGTCGTCGAGTTTAATTAATCCCGCCGCGTCTTGAATCTCGTCTCTCGTCTCTTCTTGGAAATAGAAAGTCCCATCGGCTGTGTGGAACACGAAACCTGACCGTTTGAATTATTTAGATCGTAAAAGCGTTTGCCCAGCTGCGGCCAGTTGCCACTTTGGTAGGAATGTTTTGGGCAATCGGCTCTCCGTCTCAGATATGCTGGAGCGATAGCGATTCCCTTGGAGAAAAAGGAACTTTGATTCGTATTTTAGGACATTGAGCAACGCTACCACGCAGCAATATTACCTTGTACAGTATTTGGAATATAGCTTTATGCTTTGTTCGAGGTACTTTGTGACATTGTGCATTAATTGTTCTTCTATTCTATATGTTGCTCGAGTTATTTTGTCGCATTCGTTTAGTCTTCGATTTGTTTTTTAAAGGGTTATTTAAAGGGTTCTTGACGGGTTCTTGAAGGGTTCTTGATTTTATTATGACTACAATGCTCAATAGTATTTTTGGGCATGTTATGATGGGGATTGGGCAGTACACGCATGATATTAACAGAATTTAGAAAGGTAGAAAATTAGTGGAATTTTAGCAGAATTTTATCAGAAGTGTTAGAAAATCAGCAAAATTTCGGCAGAAAATTGGCAGAAGAAACCTGCAAGGTAAAGAAAAAAGGGAAAGCTGAAGAAAATTGGTGGATCGACTAGCAAAATTGATGGAATATGCATTTCTGACTAGTGCAGACGAAGCAGCATGGTAAGAAATTCGCGAAAAAAACGTTGGAAAGAAGAAATCGGCGTCGGAATCCCATGATATTCGATCGGCACGGGTGTGCAGAACGGGAAACCCGGCCAAAAGTCTCGATCATGATTTATCGTCGTGGTCCGCCGCGAAATTGGCCGTCGGGGTGGTTCGGGGAGGCGCGTTGCAGCGTTGCAGCGTTGCAGCCCGCAGATTGCACTTTCGTCGTTTTTTCCCTCGTGGCCGGTGCACGCGCACGTCTCGCGGTCCGTCCTCGGGGCCGGTCGCTCATTAAAGAATTAAGTGAAATCTCCGATGGATAAATTAACGATAAAAGATCTGGCCCGACGATCCCCGAGCAGTCGTGTTCCGGCTCGGTTACGTTTGCGTTTGGGAGGCCGTGGGAGAGCTGCGGGATGTTTCTTTTACGAGAACGCTCGGATTAAAAACGAAATTTTATACAAACTGTGTGTTGTACGTTAGCTCTGTAATATATCATCACTATTTTTGTTTGTTTTGGAGTTTGTTCATTTTTTGACGATATACGCTGGTTAATTTTCGCAAGAATGTGAACAAAATTCTCATTTTTGTTGGTGACACGTAGACTGTGGATTGTACGAATTTGTGGCAAAAATGAGAAAGAGATATGTAAAAGAATACAATTCCAACTTTCACGGACGTTTACTATCATCCATGTTTTCTCGTGTTTTAAAACTGTGCGAATACTAAAAATGCACAAAGATTCGCATTTTAATTATTATACTGCAGTCTTGAAGGAGAATATCAGACATTTTGAAGAAATTAATATTGTATAAAATCAGAGAATTTAAAATCCTACAATGATATATAGACAACTAGATATTATAAATTCGACCCAGACTAAGAAACAAGCGTACTAACCAAATGAAATTGCAAAAATGCGTATAAATCCGTGATTCGAAGCCGAAAAATGAGTTCCACGGCTGCATCATGCTTACACCACGTGGGTTTGCGTTTGATGGCCCTGAGAGAGTGCGGGGGGGGGTGGACCCCGATGCATCTCGCGGACTGAGCCCCGATCTTTTTCACAGTCCGATGCAAGAGTTTGGGGGGAAGGGACCTCCGCCGCTGGCCTGACCCTCTAATTATATGGTACATCGTGTACCGAGTGAGCGCGGGTCGTCGGGTCACGGTTACACAGAGGTAGAATGGGGTCCGATGGGGGCCCAAACGGGGGGAGAGAGAAAGAGAGAGGAGAGAACGCCGAGGGGATATATCGAAAAATTAGCCGGGCCTTATATCGGCGTTCAGGTTTTCGCGGCGGGTAGCCGGTCGGCTACGAAATTTACCGACCGTCCGATAATAATTATTCGCGCTTCGTTCGAGGCTGTGATGCATCTTCTCGATTGCTTCCCCTTCCCTTTGTGATCGGGGAACAATCGTAAAATGAAGTGGAGGATCGCTACTTCTTACCTAGAAAGAATAGCATTATTGTTGCTCGCTCGGTTCGTATCTTTGTTGTTAACTTCTTACTTCGTATCTAAAAGTAAAAATCGCGAAAAGCCTGTATAATATAATAGTACAGTTTAATATCGAATTCTGGCGAGCTCATCGGAGCTTCTAACGGCATAAAGAGTTTGTTCGAATGGCAAACATTCGCGGATTCGCAACGCTCGGTTCCCGGTTAAAAAAACCGTCGGCCTTGGAACGCGGCCGAAGAGGATTAAGTCAATTACTACGTGTGCCGGTGATCGGAAACAGGGAGACATAAATCATTGCGGCCATCTGTTACGACGAGATTATTCCTCCAGCTTCGACCGGGGCACGCGGTTCGCAGAAAATTTGTTAAGTTGATCGAGTGCTGTTAATAATACCGGAGATTAACGTGCGCGCGCGGCAGCTTGCATTGTTGGGGCTGCTCCTCGGTTTCCCCGCGAATAAATGTTGAACTCCGGCAAAAAAGTGGTAAATTGCTGATCGCCCCGGTCGCCAACCTGAAAAAGGAAGCGTCCCTCGGACGCGACGGCAATTTTCCGTAATGAATCGAGCCTCCGAATACCGCATAACAATTACAGATTACAATTTTTTGCCGCCCTCAACCCCTAAGGATTTTAAAAGACCACATACTGTTCGAGAACATGTTTCCAGCTATACATTCGCGTCACTTAAAATCAATAAACTTTGGAACGTATCAACGTATGAAATCGGACAACGGTGATCGTCCGTTCGGTTAATCGAGGTTCTACTAAATCGTGAATTAAACAAGTAAATACGTCCCAAATTATATCGTGTTTGATCTCATTTTATTCAGAAAAATGGCACGAATGTGTTGGTCAAAGTTACATTAAAAAATAGGTAACCCATCCGCATAAATTAATAAAAATACACCAATGTCTACGTTTCCTGGTGAAAATTTTTTATATCGCACCGAGATCCTCGATCAACCAACAATATATTGTACAATTAACAGAGACGCGGATGTGGTCCATCTCTCCGCGATTCCGGCCATCTCCGCAGATTTACGATCGCATTTTAAATCCCGAAGCAGATGCTCGCGGCCGCGGTGTCATCCTTATCTATGCAAACCGCGTATCGTCTCCATCCCGGGCTCGATACCTTCGAATAATATCCGCTGGTTCTCTCTCCCGCTGTGCGCTATCCATCAGTTCGGTTCCGACGGTGGCGATAAATTCCGGGCGCGGCTTAAAATATTTTCTAGCCGATCGGTCGAAAGGATTTTCTCAGGTCCGTCGTTCGTGGGGGAAAGTCGCCTGTCCGGTCAGCGGTTTTCTATTTTTTTACGGTCCGGTGGCCGCTGTAACACCTGTTGCCGGGAGGAGAGGAACCGCTCGAGAGGCGAGGAACACACCAAAACGAAATCTCGATCGGCGTGTCATCTTACAAGCCCGCCTCTGATCGCTCGCGTGTCCAAGCGCGAGCCGATCCCACGCTTTTGCCTTGTCCGACAATGATCGGACCCTACTCCTCGTCCTACTCCTTTGGCATCCTGCTTCATCGGCAGTCTTGCTTGCCTTCTCTAACGCTATACTACTTGTCGTTGTCAAACGACTGGGTTCACCGAGGAATGATCGAACGAGTATAAATAAATTCATTTTTGTTCAATTTTATAAGGCGACAGATGCCACTCGCTTTGGCATTGTTAAAAAAGTTATATTGCCAACACGAGTTAAGAAGAGAAACAGAGAACCGGGGATTGCTGTTTTCGGGGGATGAAAATCGAAAGAACGTCTCGCGACGCTGCAGTGGGGTGCAATGGGGTTTGAGGGGGTGCGAGGAAGACGTGGGTGGGTTCACGGTCGTTTGAATCGCGTGCAGTTAATGAAAGAAGGCCGGAGAAGGAAGCTTCGTTCCGCTTCGTTGAGCGAGGGTTGGTCGAAAAGGCTCTCGAACGAGGGTAACGTCGTCGTCGCGCGTTTTCGCCGAATAAAAGCTGGTCCGCTCTGCTCTGCTCTGCTCTGCTCTGCTCTGCTCTGCTCTGCTCCGCTCTGCTCAGCTCCGCTCGGCTCCGCACCGCTCCGCTCAGCACTGCACGGCACGGCTCCACGTCGCGAGCAGAGGCCGGCCTTTGAAATATTCCGAGTGCACGGCCGCTTATTTATTCCTGCGTTTTCTCGAGACGTCGCGCGACGGGGTTGGAAACACGGGGGTTGAAGCGGGCACGTCGCTTTTCCTCGACGCGAACAGACTTACCGAGCTTGGAATTTTAATTAAGCTTTTTTGCCACCCGCTCGATCCCCGGCACCGGAGGAACCATCATCCCCCTTGCGATGCTCGCGGAAGACCCAGTCTAACGGGTGTACCTTCCGCGCGAGGAATCATCCCTGAGATTTTAAAGAAAATCGCGGACGGAATAGAAATCGTTCCCTTTTGGTCGCGAGACTCTAATTCGCTTGGACTATTGGTTGTGCCAATCGAGGAACCCGAAATGGAAGCCGAACTGGGGAATGTTGGCTGGGGAGGATCGAATTCGATCGATTAGGGTGTTGTTGTTCTTTGGGAAGACCTCCTACAACCCTACTACCTTTATTTGATATTGCGAGATCAATACCTTTTGCCTTATGACGAGACAGCGGATCTTTGTGCAAAATAAAAATGACAAGAAACGGGAGCCGGAAATTTCATTCTTGCTTGATTCTTTTTCATGAGATGGGACGTTGTTATTTATAAATTCTTTTAATCCGTCCACTGTTTTAAAATCCGCAGTCCATTAACCAGTTAACAGTGGAGGTCAATTTCAGAAATCCCCCACGGCGCGGAATTAAAATCATGCAATGCGGAATATACACGAAAAAAAAAATAAAAAAAAGGTTCAAAGGGGGGGGGGCAAGGGTTCAAAAATGACATTTTTATTCGATAAGAAATTAACAATTCATTAACGTTAACGGCACCGCAACAGAGTTTTGGATTGACGTGTATACGCGTCAAACACGCTTAACCGGTTAAAGACATTCTGTAGTAGATCATGTTCAAAATCATGACCGCTAGCCTGACTCGATATTAGAAGGGGTGAATTGTTGTGTGGACGTTTGGTCAAAATAGAAATGTCTGCGCGAGAAACGGGGTAGCGAGAAACGAAGGTTAGTCAAAAATGTCTCTCTTTCCTGGATGTCACCTCCAGACTTGTTTTTGTTAGGAAAAGAACGTTTATTTTGCACAAAGATCCAGGAACAAGAATTACAGAACGGAGTTCCTGGTTTCGAGTGTCGGGATCGAAGTTCAGACCATGGTTCTCGAAATCCGGGTCTATGTGAAATTGCCGGCCACGCGAGAGCAAAATAAGGCCCGCGGAACGAAACGCGGCCGCGTACGTGTATAATCAAGCGCAACGGGCAGGTGAGGGCAGGTGAGGAGGGGCGAAAGTGGGTTCGGCGTGCGTGAGTCGACGGGCAAAGTGCCGGGGTCCTGAGTTGTACACACGATGGCGTCGATGATGACGTGCTGATGTTACGGTGCTATTACTTAGCATCCCCCTCGCAGAAACCACGTCAGAGAGAGAGAGAGAGAGAGAGAGAGAGAGAGACCGGACCGTGGGTCACGGAAAGGTTTCCAAAAGACCTCGCCGGAAACCGGGGAAACGAGTCGTGACGGCGATCCATCGATCGTGAGAATCGCCGCCTTCTCAGGATCCCTTTGCCTTTCCTCTCGATCCCTTTATCTTTCCTCTCTCTCGCGATCCAAATTGTACGATTCCCCCCAGAAGCCTAAGATATTTTTGTTAAAATGTCGTATGTGTGTTCAGTTTTGCTCCTTATTGTATATACGCTCTGTTTTCATGGTCACTATCATTATTCGTTAGCTAAGAAATAGAAACGGAGGGTGTTGTTGGAGATGAAAGTAGTAATTCTGATTTTTTCTTATAATGCTGAAATATGAAGTTGTTTTACTCGTAGTCATTTTTGTACTTAAATAAAGTAAAAAGAAAAGTTTGGTGATAAAGGCCTTCTTTTCGTATTACCTTGTGATGCAAATGGGTTAAACATTAAAGCGACACACAATAGTGTATTATCTCTCGTAAGATGATATCGTTAACCAGAGCTGAGGAAAAGCGCGTGGCAAACAGCAGCTGGCGCGAGATAACGCTTCATTTCCGGTAAGAGTTTTCCTCCTTTCGCTTGCGCGCCGTACGAATTCGCGAATCCTCCCCTTGCCGCTCGCGAAGCTCGGTTCGCGAAGCGGAAGGTTTTAATACACGCGCAAGCAAATGCGGATAAAGCGTCGAAATTACTCATCGCCGAGACTCCTCCGCTCTCGTGCATTCGTTGGATCGTTCTCTGCAAAAAAGAACAGGTCCCGTTAATCGATCTTTCGTGCTCGATTTGTCATCTAACTGACTAAATCGAAGCAACTTAATTTAACACCGTTTTATCGTTTATCATTCCACAAGTCGTTTCTACCCTATAGACTATGGATCTTTGTGAAAAAAAAGTAACAATTTTCTGCACATCTTTTAAGTAGACTCCGGGTTTTATGCATTTACGACAAGAATGAATAGATGCTATTTAAAACAGTGAAAAGATTGAAAGACTTTTTAATACGTACATCATATTAATTAGTATTAATATATTGTTTTCACTACGCATTAGCTCCTGTGTTTCGCAATTGGTGCTCAAACTTTTTGTTTTCCATACAGTTTTACATGCAGCTTACTTCATGCATGTAAACATTTGTATTTCACACGTGCTATATTTTGCTGAACGTCGCTGAACGTCGTACCCGACCAATATTATGTTTACACTCTGGTAAACATAATATGAGAGGCCCCCTTAGGGGGTATACCCCGCGGTAGTGGGGCTGATAAGAGTTCTGCGACTCTTATCAGCCAGGTATTCGCGACATATATCGAGAAAAGACTGTATTCAGAGTTCAGTCTAGCTTGAGAATTACACATTTCTGAGACGAATAACAAGACAGATGCTTTTCCATCCCATTCTCTGAACTCTCATTTGCCGAAACCTTCAAGGGACCCGTGAATGTGCTTGTTGCCCGAGCTATGTTAAAACGAGATTCTTTTTGTCGCACAGCATCCCTTCGTTTCTCTATAGTTGATCCCGCAGCGGGGCGTCATGGAACAGGTCTCGGTCGTGGAAATCGATACGATAATCTCCGTTTCTTGATTCACGGTTCGCGGATCGCGGAGGACGCGGCCCTGGAATCGCGCCCGGGGGATGAAAGCTACAATTTCATTGGATCCGAAGCGGATAAGACCGATCCGACGACAATGGCGCGGGGGGGAGAGGGGGGCGAGAAAGGATGAAGAAGAGGGCGGAGGTGTCGGCGCAAATCCGATCGAATGGCCTCGTAACACGATCCACGAGCGATAAGTACTTTATAATCACCCTGTGTACTCGGCGATCGGTCCAGTGTAGCTGGGATTCCTCGAAAAACCAATATACAGTGTCCACATCCCTCGACACACTTCATATTTCAACTTTGAAGCTCTGAGAACTTTTGTAAGACACCGGCGAGTGATGTTTAACGTATTAGCTACCGGCGATTATTCTATAATTTTTAAAACTCCATCCTTCAGTCATCAGCCATCGACAGTAATTGTCATTCACGGTAAAATATCACAAAATCGCACGACCAGTCTATAATGATTTTATGCGGCTACTCTAAGGGCTTATGCTTGACAGGTTTAGAGTTAGACATAGTGGAAAATCTTCAACCTCCATTGGTAAGGGATTCATGCTATGAAACCGGACTTATGGAGTACATTTTACGGGTGTTTGCAATACCGATTCGATCTCTGGTTTCGAGCGGGGGCTAACTTTAAGATGATAGACGAGCCGATACGTTCCCACGCGGTCTCGCGGGTAAGTCTGAAAGCCCGACGGGCCCTCTCTTCCGTCCCTGGGCCCCCCCCTCCATTCGTGTTGTAGTGGGCGGTTATAAGGCCCCGAGGGCCCAACCGGGGCCCTAATCACAGGCTCGCCCTCGCTGGTACGCAGAACGTATGCGTTCTCCTTAAACGCGCCAGCTAAAAGCCGAGTAACGCGAACGTTCTTAAATACACGCTGTTAACTCGACCCTCCTCTTGCTTCTCACCCCCGCAAACACCCCTCCCCCTTCCATAGGGCCCTCGACGTACGGGGGATTTCTGCTTTTCGTTTTCTGCGACCTCCGCTTTCCATCCGTTCCCTTTGTTTCTGTATCTCAATCCTATGCGAGGCCTCCATCCTCCTTTTCCACTTCGTTCCCTGCGGGTCGCCATTTTTTCCCTAGCCCGTCTGGTTCCTTTTGGTCTTGCTGGTTGATGTGTGGCGTCGAGCCTTTAATTTCTCCGTATAATTGGTTTTGGTCTCCTTCTCTGATCCTTTTCCTTTAGGCGTTTCCTGTTCTTTGTGAAATAGTTTGAATTTTACCTCGACAATTGGTTTTTGGACCATTTAATTAGTTTCTAGTACCTTTCTCTAGCTTTTATATGAATTTTACAGATTTTTAAGTATCGTACATTTCACACGATTATTTTCTTGGTTCGTCGCACTGTTTTTTCAACTTCCTTCAAACTACAGTAGTGCTTTAATAGTTGTAAATGAATCTAGTTGGACCTACAAACTGCTGTAACACCTCGTTAGTCGTAAACGAACATGGTTAGTCTTAGAAACTATTGTAGAACCTCGATACTTGTAGACAAGCTTTGGTTAGTTTCATGAACTACTAAAGAACTTTGATAGTTGCCAGCTAACCTGTGGCTAATTTCCTAGACTACAGTACTACCTCGACGATTACAAGCAAACCTGCCTGGTTCCACGAACAATGATACCTTCGCACGAACAATCGTTGGTCGATCAAAGGCCCTAGCAGCCCAGATAATTTCCCCATATGCTTCTGAGATATAATAAAACCTTGATCTCAATTTCCCATGATTCCAAACGTCACAATTTTTCCAACAATTTTCGCCAGCAGTTCCACAAAAATTTGCTAGATTTCCACTAAAAAATGGAAGAGGATTCTGCAGATTCTCCCCGTCTCTCTCGGCACGTTGTTCTTCAGCGTTCCCAGTATCTCTCCGTTCATTCCGTTGTTCGCATACGAGGGTGTTCGCGGCGTGGTCGGACACGAGGAGGATGCACGTGTCCGCGGTGCATATTATATGTTCGCCGGCCGCTATACACACGCGGTTTACACGCACGCTATGGATACGCCGAACGGCTTACACGGCCGACGAAATAAAATTATCGCGAGCGGCCCCGCGTTCTATGGTAAATCTCCGGCTTGCTCGGCTCGAACGCGACCGTGGCCCTCGCTGTTTAACGCCGCGGGCTTATCGATTTACGAGGATCGGCAAGAGAGACCGGGCCTGGCCGGGCCGGGCCGCGGACTCGCATTAACCACCTGAATCATCCCCTTTCTTACGCCCGCGTCGGAGATTGACTATGGCTTCGCTTTTGTGACGCGGTTTTAACGGACGAGGCCATAGAAGGAGCAGAATCGAAAAATAGGCCCCTTCATGGCGTATGACCGAATGACTTCGAATGGCGTGCTGAAAGCACTCGGTGTTACGGTTTTCGCATACTATAGAGCAAATTGGGCCACCCCAAACAAATTGTACATGATTTTTCGATTCTCAAATTAGCAACCTTCGGTTCGCGGTATACACACCTCGTCTATCGAATCGAATTAATACCGAAATATCGTCAGTTGATTTTGTCCGAAACAGTTCGACCGTAAGTATTACGATCTATTCGTCTAATTTGAGGATCGTGGATTTATGTTCTGCGATTCGAAGCCGGTAAATCGAAACGTTAATCGCTGCGACGTGTCGTGTTTTTAGTTATCGTCTCTGTAGAAGAAGTTCGACGGGGAACGGCGCGGAACTACATGTACGTACATACAGGCCTCGTATACCGGCCGAAGACGAAATTTATTGCTCGCTAATGCGTTTTAAACTCATCGGACGTAAATTTATCAGACGGCCGAGCGGTTCCCGCGCTGTCGCCGCGGGCGCTGCCTTTCGAGCCGGCGAGTAAAGCCGCGGAACGTGAGCGGATATGATGGACGATTGATCGTATCGTATGCCATGATCATTAACACTTTGCCTGCACCTCATATTTTAATCCTGGGGGCTGAGCGAACCCCGAATTTCTTCGACAACCATGTCCGGAATACATTGTTGAGAAAAATGTCCGTAATTTCCATAATACTCTCCGTGACGCTACGTGATCCTTCCATCCTTCTTCCACTTCTACTAGGCATTAAATTCATTGTTCTTTACAATCTAATCGTTTTTTTTTTACTCATTTTAAAAAATCTGCACACTACTCTCTAATCCCTCGCTTACTCGTTCTACAAAGACGTGCAAACTTTCTAAGCCACTATTCCTCATTCACCATTTACAATATACAACTTTTCGTTAATGCAATATCAAAAGCATTTCTTACTCTCATATCGCTTGAACTCTCACAAGTTACTCTCCACTCGCTCGCTCGCACATTCTGCAAAGGCATACAAATATTCTAAGTCTCTCCAATCGTCTATTCACAATCTACAGTCAACACTCCACCATAAATGCAATATCAAAAGCATTTTTATTTCTTCTCGTATCACTCGAACCCTCGCAAACTACTCTCTAATTGTTCGCACATCAACAATGAAATCTCCACGGTGCACTATAATTTAGTTAATTCCAGAACGAATACTCGGTGTCACTAATTTGAATTCGAAATTGTATTTAACACGTTTACCGCCATGTCACCCAGATGTGGGTGACGGAATTATTTGTCTAGGTTTTAAAATGAATTTTTACGTTAATATATTCATTGTACCAAACTTGATTGGGATCTGTAAAATGCAAGAAAGTTGGAAGACTACTCGATATCACACATATAATTATTTTCAATTTTTATTTCATTGAATAACTTACTTTGGTTTTATGGAATTTTTGAGGGTTCTGGTCTCGCACTCGCAAAGTGTTAAGCGAGTCTAATGGCGCCGATCGCCGGTGGCCACCATGGTCAACGCGTTAACCTTGCTACACGAACACAAAGACTCGCAGAATTTCTGTCGCATCAATCCCCACACCTATCTGCGTCGATGAAATTGTTTCCACACGGTTCTAAAAACGTAAAGCTTCCTAACCGTTCGATTTTTCCGCGAAGATGGCAGCTTCGATGTAAATCAAAGCGATAAACGCGATGCTCTATCCCCGGCGGCCATAAATTCCGGCATGGTTTATGTGGTCTGTTTACGCGGAACGTAGTTAGGGGATCCTTTTAACGGTGAACGGCTCCGTATCTCGTCGGCTTTCGCCGAATACAGAAGCGGAGCATCCCTTATCCGAGGATGGCCGGCTATTGCCACCCGGTTCGTCTCGCGATCTACGACGATACGGTCGATTGGTCGGCTAGATTTCGCGTGAGATAGTCGGAACGAAGAGAAAGAGAGAGAGAGAGAGAGAGAGAGAAAATAGAGAGAAAGAGAGAGTGAGGAGTGAGAGCATCGATTCGGCGGGACGAATGGTTTCCTGGTGTCGGCGATCCTCCGGGCTGATCAAGAATTCCGATCTCGGGCCGCTCGCGCTCAACTACCGGGGACCCGGTGATCGTGTCGCCGTTGGATCCTCGATCGTGAATATTGTAATTCACCGTGGGTGGCACGTGTCGAGTCACCGCTCTTCCTTCTGCTTCATCGCTCTTTATGCATCCCATTAAGCCACGTTCAC
Organism: Seladonia tumulorum; assembly: GCA_913789895.3. Classification (NCBI taxonomy): domain Eukaryota; kingdom Metazoa; phylum Arthropoda; class Insecta; order Hymenoptera; family Halictidae; genus Seladonia; species Seladonia tumulorum. The sequence goes on along the minus strand of OU565282.1, from coordinate 6,175,306 downwards.
AGCGACCCGAATGGCCGCGATGTTGTCGTTGATCCTCGCTGACGATCCTCGCGCGGTAATGCGTTCTCTCGAGATGCCGGCCGTAATTCAATTTACGAATCGAATTGTTAATGCCGCAAGACTGTTCTGTATAAATCAGTGCATCTCGAAAACGCACGAGTTTTTCGAATATATTTATTGATGACTGAAATAAATGAAATTTCATGGCCTCTTGATGTCTTATCAATTGGAGGATGTTTACCATGTTAGGTTTCTATTAAAAAAAGGATATACCATAGCAGATTTGTCATGTCACCCATATATGGATGGCGGAATTATTTGTTAAGTCTTTAAAATGAATTTTTACGTTAATATATTCATTGCACCAAATTCGATTAGGATCTGTAAAATGCAAGAAAGTTGGAGAACCACACAATATCATACATTTAATTTTTTCAATTTCTATTTTATCAAATAACTTACTTTGATTTCGTGGAATTTTTGAGCTTTATTTGTTTGGCGTTCAAACTGTTAATTTAAAAAAAAAAAGTTTGATCGCTCTATCTCATTTCTATCGAAAGTTCTTTGATTTTGATAGACTAGAAGCGCGCGTTCCTTAGTTCGCGACGAGCGTGGGGCAGTCTAATGCAGAAGATTGTGAGCGAAGCCTAAAATATCGGAGCAAGCGGGCGACAATAAAGTTTATCGGCGATTAAGCGGAATTAATTGGCCGGCCGGTCCCGTGCGCGTTCGCGTGTCGAACGATCGTCAGTCGCTACCGGTCGTTTTGTCGCGATCCTTTCGGGGCCGAATCTCCGCGGCATGTTTTGATTAATTAATGCTCTAGACGGGTCCTATATTCCGCGGATACGATCCGGCTCGTGTGCCACGGTCTTTCCTCGATGCAGAACGAGTTCCGTAGCACAGTTATTTTCTCTGTCGAGTGGCGGAACTGGTAGGCAATACTCGAAATCCACAGGCTCTCTCATACCGAAACACTCGTTCGGGCGTATCGTTGCCATTATAATTCGTTTTATTCAGCACTCGAAGCTTTATTCGCGGAATACGCTGCGCGGAGAGAAAGACAGAGAGAATGAGGGGGAGAGAGAGAGAGGGAGGGGGGGGTTGCGCTAAACCGTGGCCTTTTGTCGAAAATATACGTTGTTAATCGCGGCGGTGGTAACGGAACCGTTAATATGTTTATTGTTGGCCGGCCCCCGGTGAAATGGGAATGGGTTGCGCTATTAAATCGTACCGCTGTCTCCCATAATCCACGAACACCCGCCATAACCCCGGCGCTGTTTTACTCGTGTCTCATAAACGGGGGAAATGTATCAATTTCCTGCGCGGTGAATTCCAAGGCTGCCCATTATTAACCGTAACGCTGGCCCTTTTGCCGTCCCTCCGCACTAAAATGAAAAAAATCGTCCCTTTCTAAGCGCGGATCGACCAAACGAAAATTATATTATCACCGGGCGCAGATTTTTTCCTACCGGACTCTATTCACCTGCCGTAAACAAAACCGCCGTTTAATAATACTGCGTTAAGCCGATGACGTGTATTAGTTATTATTTTCCGAGCGATATTCATCGTTACACTTACAGAAATGATCCTACGCGTTAAACATGATCATACATACAGGACTCACTGACAATTTACTCGAACCATTTTGCACACTTTCAGGAACGATTTTTACGAGCCAGGTTTGTTTCGGAAGCTTGGCGAATCGTGTCTCTTAACTAACCACTGAAAAGGGTTCTTTTTGTTTCAGAGCCCCGTGGCGATCCGAGTAGAAACATGGCGTGGAAGCGTGTCGCCCGTAAGCGATACCCTGAGGAAATCGATTCGTTGGAAAGTCGAGCCTGGTCGCAGCCGAGCTCGGTTCATGTTGGAAATCGGCTCGCGGACCATCGAATCCGGTGAAGCCCACGAAAAACCGGATCCGGATCGATCTTGGATCCCCGGTTCCAATTTCGGAAATTACGATGGCGAGTTCACCTTGGATTCGAGCCACGTAGCCCGGAGACGATCGTCGAGCTCTCGGGGAAGCCTTGACTGCTCGCTTGGGGGATGCTGTTGCTTCCAAGGAACCGATCACTCGGGGCCTTCGATTCAATTAATAGAACATCCGACGGTAAAACTGGAAGCTGGGCTCTTCCGACATTTTGTTCAGACAGTTGTCAATTGCGGTGGAAATCGAGATTAGCCCTCTTGCTGCTAACGAAGGCTCTGGAACGACGACGATGAATATCGTTTGAATTACAAGGTGATTATAGTACGACTCTAGCTTAGACGTAGCATCGAGGTAGTTTGAATTGTATGAAGTTTGAGTAAGATTTTTAGAGTTGTTTAACACTTTGATTGCCAAACCAGTGATCTGCAGTGATCAATTTTTCACAAACATTGTATACCATTTCTTTCGCACGCATCGGGCCACTGCACTCTAATCTAGTGCTCCTAGTAAATGGTCAACCAATAGGACGCATGTAAAACCTGAATAATCTGGATTCTAGGTGCAACAAACAGACAGAGGTTGCTCCTCGAAAAGGTTTCGGAGGTAATCGCAGCACGGTCCACGCGCCTAATTAACATCGCGCATGGTCCGTCAAAGGAGAAATCACGTGGATAGAGGTAAAAAGGAGGATTTCGACGTTGTCCGCGCGACCGAGACTCGTTTCCTGGCCGATTAGAGACGCTTTTCCGAGGCAGAGAGGGCACGGCCAGGATTAATATGTGCTTTGGACGAGTGCCGCGGGCTGGAAGTTGCGAGACAGCCGAGAACTCCGACGACAGCTGTCGAAAGGAACCCGAGGGGATCGAGGAGGAGCAGCAGCCGCCGGGCTGCCCGGGGAGCCTCTCCTATCCCGCGGGAATGGGTATGCTTCTGCCCGACGAGACGTACGAGGAACGGTCCTCGTCCTCGAGGCGAAGCTCCTGCCCGAACGTTCTCGCCGACATCGACGAGGTCGAGGCCGCCAAGGCGCTGGCTGCCTTCAGAAAGTGCGACGACTTCCTGAAGAGGAACGGCATCAGGCCGGAGTTCTTCTGCAGGCATCGGGAGAGGATTGCTCTTCAGACTTGGCTGTTGCAGAGGTCCAAACTGTCCTCCGGTGAGTAGACCTGTTCATCTTTTCCTTCTGCTAGACGTCATTGTTCCATCTGGATCCAAATGGTTTTAAAATGTCTGATTCTTCGAGGCACCTTGAAAGCTCTCCACGAATTTATTGGGTAAAAAATGTAAAAAAAGATATACCATTTTTCGTTTCAAAAAAATTTCAGAAAATGATTTGCTACCTCTCATGCCTCGAAAATCGACGTTCGAGAATTGTCAGCCTTGTCGTTACGATTGGGAAATTTATTGCCAAACGAGATAGCAAATGGTATGACAAGGTAGATGAAGAGCGCACGGATTTCAGGTGCACAGTAGTTGTTTTCTTCCTTTTTTTGTTTTTTTTTGTTTTTTTTTGTTTTTTTGGCAATGGGAAGAGGGGACATATTGACGAGCCGGCCGCACTTTTAGCATACAGAGTTAACCCGTAGGATTTACCTTGTACGGTTACACGGCAGTCTATCAGGGCGCAATTGACTCGAACACAGTTCCCGTGTTACCGTTAACAGATTTCGGTGGAAAAGAACCGTGCGCAGGGTGACAATTTACGCGGTCGGCCGCTTGCGGACCCGTTTCGAACCTGTGCGCCGCCGTCCCTGCTAGAAACAGTTCAATTGACCGATCCGGACACGAGCAGTTAAATCGACGTTCCTCGTTACTTTCGCCGGTTATTTTGTTGCGGCGGCTTTTTCGCGCAATGAAACGCATCGTCCCGGTAATTGGACGCTACCCACTCTCCTCTATCATTCTCTCTTTCACTCACTCTTTTCTATGGGAAAATTGACGCGCTTTCGTTAGCGGATCCGATCGAACGCCTGCCAAAGAGATTTAGAAGCAATCGTTGAGACGAACATGACTTTCTTGATTCTCGTAAACCCCTTTCCATCGGACACAAATTGGCATAATTCAGAGCCCTAGTACCAAACTTGTTGCGACGATTAGACTGCGAATCTTGATGAAAAAGCAAAATTATTCTGCATCGGTTGTGAGAAATAAAATTATTATAAGAATCCCTCCAAATTGGACTGTTATGAAAATTCAAACGTGAGCCTTGTTCAGTAGTCAACGTGTCAATAATTTCAATAAATTGACAATAATACATTGACGCTCTTAAGTTCTTTTAATCATTAAATTCTTCCAAATTACACCTATCCATTTTTATCATAAATGCGTGAACTCTGTAGTCTAGTAATAATACTGGTTCGTAATTATAGTATCATCGCACAGTACCATCGTAATTGTGAATTCCAGCAAAGGTTTATTCACGCATTCTTGAATTTTTCATACTCAATTTGACAGATAAATCACCGTTTATTTGGATCTCTTTTTAAGTGCAGATTTTTTGATGATCTTTTTATGCGGGCTATGCTGATGCAGATGAAGTTTTTCACAAATTGGAAAATGGAAAAATGGAAATTCGTTAATTTCCTGTCACTGGATAATTCTGATCGAAAGCAATTAACTTACCAATCAACCCACCGATGCTCTCCTCATGATTATTGTACCATTTTTCCTCTTAATAGTGGCGCGGCTGGTAACAATTCCCACGATTACCAGGCAAGAATAGCCAACAAAATATCAATAATAATACGACTCGTTTCAATAGTATGAATAATATGTATTAATTGCAATACCGCGTCACCAATCAATTCAAATACAGCCGTCACGAATTTGAAATGCTAAAGGCTATTAATTCGAACTAAAAATCATTGGCCGATCTAAAAATCGATCATTACTGCTTGTACAACACCGAAGTTGTGACATAAAAATTGTCAAAGATTCGCAATTTCTTAACTGTCAATGGTAAATGGTTTAATCAACAACGACCCCAAAAAACACGAACAGTTTCATTAACTACCCGGCACACAATTTTTGACTGTCACTCTTTCGAACTACTGTTCGTGATGCTCTCGCACGCCTCACAGCTCGCGCTCACAAATTCGGCAAGCACGGCGAAATTATCTGCAACAATTACAGCTCGAATAAATAATCGTGGACAGCGAGGTACGCGAGTTATCACCGAAAAGATTCGTTCGGGGATCGGGTTCACGGCCGATTGGTTGCTCTCTATCGATTTCCCGGGGCCAATCGTGTCCGCAAACAGTTTGCCAATTTTTTCCTCGCCGTTCCACGACAAAAGCCCCCCTTCCCCCGTAACCCCTCCTCTCTCGCGGACGCGGGCGTTTGATGTTAATTTCGATTTCGAGGGCGAGGGGGCGGGCGACGATAATTTCGTTACGGGGCGCGTACTTAACGATCCGGCGCGGCGGAAACGCGCGAATTTCGCGGCGTGCGCGCGGACCGGAGGGCATTAATTTTTGTTTTTAACGAGCCCCGCGTATTTATGCACGGGGGGAAAGCCTAGCCGATGCGAGCATTAGCGCAATTGATTTAATGCCGGCGCATTAATCGGGGCCATTCAGCCTCGCGTAAATTATGAATGGCAAAAGTTAATTTGCCGGCGGCGACGCCGATCGCCGCACGCTTTATCCACTTACAATGGGACCTGATCGATCCCCTGATCCTGTAATTGTGAACAGTTCTCGCCAGTTTCCCACGCCGTACTCTTCGATTAAGGCGAATCTCGAAGCGGCTAGCGAGATAGACCGGTACGAATACAGGGAAAGTGGAAATTATCGAGCACACTACTCGTGGCGTAACGAGTTGAACTCTTGAGTGTTGACTACAACCGTGCGGGGGCCCTAGGTTCGAATCCCGGTGATATCGAGAGAGAAGGTTTTTCCAACGATTTGTTCACTATAAATCCACGGAGTAGCGTTGGCGAGAACTACCTTGTGCAACAGAAATCGAATTTCGAGTTGAAAAAAATGTTTTCCACCAAAATTCAAAGAATTTAATTAAGAATTCAAAGAATATTTGAATTTCATACAATTCGTATTCTTGAAGTTTGAATTCCTTCGATTTGACGTACTCAGTATTTGAAATAATTCTGAATCCTGAAAATTCAAATAGAAAGTCTCTTCAAAGTATATTTGAAATTCCAAATATTCGAATTCCTCTAAGTGTTTTTGAATTAAAGTACGAAGATTCAAGTGTTCGTATAGAATAATTGTGTTCAATTCGGACCTCGAAGTTGAGGTGCGATAATGTGAAGTGTAAGATTCGAAATTCGAAGTACTTCTGAATTTGGAGATTTTAAAGCGCATATGTCGTAGAAAAGGGTAGGTCATAGAAAATTTCGCGTTTGATCGCACAGTGATTAATAATTTGCCAATGCAGAGAGAGCGAGCGAATCGTGTTTTATCGCATGAGACGGAGTTCATCAAATTCAGCAACTCCCTCGCGACTTCAAACGCAGAGCAACCCGATTTTCGCGGATTAACCGAGCGCTGATCGCGCCAGGATTTATAATCGGGCCGGCTCGCGGAACGATTCATTCGTTTCCTGTCCCCGTGAACAGCGACGAGTTATGGGACTCGACACCTCGAGCTATTGCATCGTGCATTTCGACGGAACAGTTTAAGACCGAACGATGCGATGAGAGAAGCGATGAGAAGCGATGGCGCTCTCGACGCTGCGCTTATATCATCATTCGCGAAGAGAGCGAGTTAGCGTATCGGGGAACTAGTAGTTGGCCAGCGTCTGGGGTAATCTTGTCTGACGCGCAGAACGAATGCAGCGTGAATGCAGTGTGTATGCAACGGAGTTCCGTGGCGGGCTTCGCGTCATTAAAATGCCCCGTTTCCGGGAGACTGTTGTTCGCTAAACTACTCCTTTCGACCGTTTTTGCGATTATGCTCGTATACGTTTCACCTCTGACCCACGGCCACTGACATCCATCTGCTGCAATAACTATACTTTTCCTTCTTGAAGAATGTTTCATCGTTTCGCTGCAGATTATTTATGCGTAATGAATATGACTGAACCTGCAGTCTGTCATAATTTAGACCTCTGCAATTCTTTGCATTGCTCGTGAAATAATATTTAGTGCAGTTTATAAAACACCGTGTTCGTAGACTGTTCCAGTTAGCGAACGATGGTAGTTGCTTTTAGTGCGCTGTAACCCTCTGCCACCTGTTAACAAGCTTAAAAATTTCCTCTACATAAAAACTGACAGGTTTAAAGGCAAGAAAAGTGTCAAGAGCTATTTTTGCCTCCATATTAACAACTACCCAAGTAACAACTGGGTAAGAAACATTTACCTAATGAGTTAATCTACTATTTGTCTAATCATTTCTAGTAATCTAATATCTAATCGTTTCATCTACTCATTTTTCTTACAAGTGCATAAATCTCCGTCGAATTCTTCTACCATTCTTCAGAGCCACGTCCTGATATAACCCTTAACAAATTATTATATGTAGAAACTTCTTCAAGCATCAACATAAGACTCCGTAGTTCTCTGGTAATTATAGGATGGGTGTGTAATCTCCGATCTCGCGCACTGTAACAGAATATAATCAACTACACTCTCCAAGAAAATCGAAAGGATTACCTAAAAGGAAAGACAGAAGGAAAAATCTTGCTCCATTAGCAGCAGAGGAAATCTGAAACGCGCGCAGCGGACGCGTTCAATCACAGCTAATAAACAAACATCAGAACTTTGTAGCTCACAATTGATGCACGATAAGCCTGTTGTAAAAAGAAGTGTCTACTTCCTTTCAGGAAGTTCTCCTCTTAATCTCGCGGCTCCTCGTTCGCGCAACGCGGCCGCGTCGAGTTTAATTTATAATCTCATTATGGGCCGGTCCAATTTTGTTCTCTCGCAGCTCCCGAGGCGGCCCCGTGTTGCGTAGATCGCGAAGATAACTTCCGGCTTCTTTAATCACGGCCAGATAAACTTTTCTTTTCAGCCGGTCGAAAACAGGGAAGAGGTCCTTTTGGAACCGTGCGAGCAACCGTCGCGTCGCAGCAACTCTCCTCTCGCGAGAGGCCTCGGACCGTTACCGTCGCGAAAACTTTGAACTTCCCGCCTTGAAAAGTTCCTGAGACCATCAAATCATCGGATATCACGGTCCGCTTATCTACCGGGGAGTCGAGCCTCTTTGGACATCCGGATCGTGGACCTCGAACGTCCGCGCGACTTAATTAAATATTCCTCGTTTCGAGTCCGTACGCTTTTACCCTATCAACCGAAAGGTTCTCCATCTTTCTTTCTTCTTTCGTGAAGAAAGAATTTTTCTTTTCTCAATTTCTCGGGTGAAATGTTTAAACATACGACGCTTCGTACGTCCGAAGACTTCAAAATCTAACACAATAAACTACACTAAAATTTCAGTTTCTAGGAACTTCTTCTTAGGAATTTCTTTCATAGCTTAATAAAATAGTACGGTAAAAATATTTCGCACAAAAATCAAAGAAAACATCCTAGAATATAATCATAGAAAATATCCTGGAAACGAATAACAGAGGCGTACTACTTCAGAAGAAGCAGCTCCGTGGAATGCACAAAATGCGAGAAACATTGAAACGCATTCTCCCCGCATACAGTTTCTGTCTCCCAGAAAAATCTTCCCGCATTGAGCGATACCGCACATTATTCCCCTTCAGTCGCGCATCGAATTACCAGCCATAAACGTACGTTGAAAATTGCCGAAGTCAGTCTCGGCAGTTCCCATAAACACAAACGCTTGACGCAGTGACGCAATCGTTCTCGGTGCTACTCGTCTCGAAATTGGCCGCGTTTCGTCAAACTTCGAACGAAGAAGACCGTGCTCGTTCCATTTACACGTTGTCTGCGTTCTTTTATCGCCGGTGTCGATGCACGAATGCAATTCCACGCGACGCGATACGACGGGAACAACGAATGGAAGAAGTTATATGAAGAAAGTTAAGGCGAACGACGAGAGAGAGAGAGAGAGAGAGGGGAGAGGGGGGGGGGGGAGACTGTTATCCCGTCGTCGTTGGGCCGCATTCGATTCCTTGTGCAATAAACAAACGCGACCGAGGCGGAACCCAGAAGCTCGCGCTTGTTCGTCAGAGTTTGCAACGGTGCGGTGCAGAGCTCTGACGCAGCTAAAACGGTGCAGCGGCGCGCAGCGCGACGATTAATATGATAAAACGGGTCCGGCCCCGGCGACCCGCGATACGTGGACGTTAATTGTTCGTTTCGGAGTGCCGGATGTGATTACGTTGATTATAAAACACGGTGTAATTTCGGCCCCCTTCCTCACCGTAATTACCCGGCCTTTATATTCTGATCTGGGAACAACAAAGCGTCACGACGCGGAATTTACCCCGTAATTGCGTATTCCGCGACCGGTAATCGCTCGTTCGCATTTTCTTTACAGCCCGACGAGGAATTAGTAGAAACCGATAATACCCGGACCGTGAATCCTTTATGGCTCGCGTCGGAGGATTGCGGGGGCGTTACTTCGACGAGCACAGTTGATTAAAACCCGGAAAAACTCGTTTCTCTGTATTAACTGAAATTCTCGACTTGAATTCCCGACAAGACTAATATTTCGAGTTTCCAATTCAAACGAATAGAATTCAATCTGAAATTCACGTTTGAAGTAGAAGTTCTTCGATTTGGAGTACGAGATTCGAATTAAAAATTCGGAATAACGGTAAAATTCCAATTGAAATCAAAGAGAATATAGTATCAAGAATGAAACAAGATTCTTTTTAATTCCTGTTTCTTGAAATTAATGCAGAAAATGTTTAATTTGCATTAAGATCTGTAGCCTATAAATTAGTAATTCATTAAATATACTGATCCCGAAATGTCTTGATAGAAAATATTGTCAAGAAATGTTCAAAAGAAACAATAAAAGTACTCTGTGTGTGTGTGTCAGGGGAGTAAAAACATTAAAAATTGATGGGGAGTCAGGGTATCGATGGGGAGAGGGGGGGAGGACAAACGAAATTCGCGGTGATTAGTGCAGGGAAGGGTGTCAGCGTGCACGCAACGTGCGAACGTGCTAATTGGAGTACTCGTCGGAACAATCAGCGGTCAAAGACAGAACGACACGGAATCGAGGCCCGTGAAACTGCCGTGTCTACTTAGGGCCGGGCTCGTGTCGGAGTCTGGATTCGCGTAATTAGCGTGCCCGGTGGTAATGAAGCCTCCATTATAGGCCGAAGCCGTCAGTTAATTAGGTTGCACATTGATTTATTGCGATCGTGAGGTGTCCGTTCATTAGAGACGCGTGGACGCGTCTCTCCTGTGGGTTGCTGCTGGTGCTCCTGCCTCCTGTTCCGCCTTCGGGTGTTCCGTTGAAAACACAAAAGAGTCATTTGTCTTGTAATTGAATGGCAACGGGGTCGTGCTCTTTGACGCCCGGCGCGAATCGTCGGGATCGGCGAACGGGAACGGGTGAACGAGAAACTAGATGGATAGAGAAATAGCCGGAACAGACCTGGAAACCGATGTCCTAATTGGTTTTGATGTTTCGCACGGCTTCTGAATTGATTTCTGGGGTAGAGAGGCCGGATCGAAGCGGTAGAAATACACGGAAAGTGGCAATTACGGAGAACACTGCTCGTGGCGTAATGTGTAAAGCTCTTGCCTACGATCGCGCGGGACACCTAGCTTCGAATCCCGCGGTGACATCAAAAAAGGTCTTTTTTCCCAGCGATTTGTTCGCTGTAAATCCACCCTTTCGCGCTGATGAAACCACTTACGCAATTGGAGGTTCAAACTTGAGCACAGAAATTTGGAACACCGAAATTTTTAAGATTCGATGTTTGCAGTTCTCTTCAGGTTGTAGTTGGAATTCCAACAATTTTAAAAACAAGCTTTTGGTATTTGAAATTGAGGAGAAATAATATTCTGAATCTTAAAATTCAAAAATAGGAAGTGTCAGAGTTCTGGAAGTCCGCATAATTTGAAATAGAAGAAAAATAATTTGAAACAGAAGATTCGAATTCGCAATTCGAAATAATTCGGAATTTGAGAATACAAATAGACAGTCATTCGACGATTTGAATTGAGGTTTAAAGATTCGAATTTGAAGCATCAAGCCCTATGTTCCATATTCAGGTTCAAAAATGACTTCAGCTTGTCCAGATCGAATGATAAATGAAAGTTAAAGTCCCAGGCTCAAACGTTCGAGCTCCGCCGGGAAAGTTAGACTGCGTGTCCGAAATTCGACCGGCGAAGAATAGTAATTGGTTTCGCGTGAAAAAATCGATCGTGTCACGGGTATTATCGAAAGTACACTGCGCTTGACAAAGTACCGACGATATATCAATGGGGCGCGAACACCGGACGTGAGAAATCTTCGGCAAATTGGTCAAGCACAACGACGCCGGTGCAAAGCGAGAGACAGAGAGAGAGAGAAAGAGTGAAAGAGAAAGAGAAAAAGAGAAAGGGAGGGAGAGAGAGAGAGAGAGAGAGAGGGAGAGAGAGAGAGAGAGAGAGAAACGTCATTCGTTTTCGTTCGCGAACGGACTGCCTCGAATTTACTTACTCACCGAGCGATAAATCATTTCGCGCGGTCTCTCTAAATTACGGCTAAGCATCGCGCACGTTTATACTGTTATTTATTTGGTGAAAATTTATGAACACATATATTACGAAAATTGATATTTTGAGCAAATGGTGGACATGGCAACAGGGAGGAGATGGCTGGACGAGGAGGTGGAGAGGTTTGCGTGACGATCGTGCGCGCATTCAGCGAGAAACCGAGACGAATGAAATCAATTCCCGGATCCATTCACCGTGACGTCAATTCAGAAGAACCACGGAGTCAGCTCCTGATCGCTGCGATGCGCTTTCACAGCAATTTATCGAGCTTTCGATCGTAATTATCTTCCAATCGCTCATATCCTTCGATGTAATTACCAAACGCTGTTATTCCTCCGCGATCGAGGACGAGATAGATCCCTGCTTTCTTGTTCGCCGTCCGAAAGCGTTTTCATTCATCGAGTCGCCTCCTCGGTGGCCTCGTTTCGATTCATCGTTAACTAAATCATTTTTAGCCGCATCGATTGCTTACGACTGGTCTTGGTAGTAATAGATATACTTAAATAGCCGGTAAATCTAGTGTTAAAGATAACAAGAGGGTTTCGACCATTTCGACGGTCGGTTCTTATTGCTCGAGCAGCAGGCACCCGGGAACATGATCGGGCGTTGCATACACAGTAATCTATTAATTGAAAGTAGCCGGGACAGAGAAATTAACGGGGTTCCTCCAGCTGCACCGGACAATGGCTAGATCGTCGAGCGGCGGGCGCGTATGAAAAACAACTGGCGTGCTAAATCCGATGTTAAATTGAAACCCGTCGATTCGGAGCGTTTATCCCGCGGAACGAAGTGCGCGCTCGTTCCGGCCACGCGAAACGGGGATTACTTGGGGCCGAATCGTGAATTATTTTAACTGCGCGCGACACCGGGCGCCGCGCCGGGATCGTGCCCGGTTCTATTATGGGATTTCTTTTTTGCAGCCCGATGTTGTTATCGATTTGGAAAAGTCAAGAGAGGGAGAGTGAGAGGGAGAGAGAAAGAGAGAGAGAGTGGTCCGGATAAAGCGGGACCGTGTAAAATTTCGTTGCGAATCCGTTTCATGTTCCGCGCTCCAACGGAACGATTAATTCCGTGCCCGGGATCAAAAGGATCAGCGATCCCGCTGGCAGAGCGATCCGCAAACACGTTTTTCTTTGTAATCCCCCTCCGAGAGCCCCCGAAACGACCGTCGAAATTATAAATGAGCTACCGGCCTAACCCTTTACGAGCCACGTCGCGTTATAAGAGACGGTTTTAATTACAATCCGGAATCGAAGTTAGTTCGGCGGCGGAGGGGGCAAGGGAGAGAGAGAGAGAGAGAGGGGGGGGGGGGGGTAGTTCTTGCAACGGAGTATTTCATTTCCGGTCGCGTTTAACGACCCGGCCACCCTCCCGCGAGCTTTAATAGTCCGTAATCGCGGCCCGGCTGCAATTGCTTCGCCCCCTGCAGGACGCTTTTCGAAAAATTTCCCACCCCTCACCCCATGGACCATCACCCCCGGCCTTAATTGTCCTGAAATATTGCCAGGAGTACTTGGTGCAACGGCAAGCGTAATACTGTGACAGGGTTTCAATATTTGTTCTCGTGTACTTGCTCTTTCTTTTTGTACTTTTGTTTTTTATCGTTATTGGTATTGAACTTTTGTTTGGCTCAGCTGCTAGTTTTCTTTTTTGGTGTTTTCGAGTATGTTGCGTTGCTCGGGTTTCGTCTTGGTACATTTACATTTTTATTTATTGTCATTGTTAGACTGGGGGTTTTATTTTCCGTTGCATTCCTTCTCTTGTTCCTCGCGAGGTCAAATGTTTTTTTTTCTATTCTTTATATTGTTTGCTGTTGTTTGCAAAACACTGATGATTACACAGCGGATTTTATTCATTTATGACAGAAATGGGGGTAATTATTTACATTAGGGGCTTCCTCACCTCAATGGGGAATTATTCAACAAAAATTATTTTTTTGGGTATATATTATTTAAAAAATTGATACAAATGTGGATAGACACGTTCTTGTTTTTTTTTGGTAAAGCAATGCCATAAATTTCGAAGGCCACTTAGGCCGAAAAACAGACTCTGTCCCGAGGTCCTTAAAACGCGCATCTGAGCTAGTCAGAACAAACAGAATCAACCGCGTATCTGAGCTAGTCAGAACAAATAGAGTCAATCGCACATCTGAACTAGTCAGAACCCCGTTCTGTGTCCGCTTTATTTTAAATTTGATAGTGGCCGCGTCGTCAGAGCGGGATTCAAAGCGGCAGTTCGAGGAAACTGTAATTACGCGATTAAATTGCTCGCGTATTGCCAGTCCCTTTCTCTCTCTCTCTCTCTCTCTCTCTCTCTCTCTCTCTGTCTGTCTGTCTGTCTGTCTGTCTCTTTCTCTTTCCACCCGCGTACAGAAGGGGTGGTTTCTACCCGGTTTCTCGCCTCCGGTTGATTTATAACCGGTCGCGGGCTTTAATTTACTCGGAAAAATTCACTTCCGAAGGCGGCTGAATCGAGGTTCGCGTGCAAACAGATCTGTTGCGCTTATCAAGTCTCAATTAACGTGATTTTCGCGCGAATACTGTGCACACCGTGGACGTTTCGACCGACGACGAACAGAAACCAATGGGATAACGAATTACCAAGGTCCGCTTTGACAGTCCAAAAAATTCTAATTTCAATAGTGTAATTAATCAATAGCAAATGCATTAACGCCTGCAACCCTTATCACAGCCGATCAAAATGACCGGTTTCAAATCTTTCTTTTCGGGATTATTGAAATTACACAGACGGATTCTTAAAAAATTATCACATTATTTTTATAAAGCGAGACACGTGTCCATCAATTTTTAAAATGTACAGTGACTCCCTTTAATATTCGGACGCTTTTAAAAATCGTGTGACTTTTCTAATATTGCACCCTACGACTTGGATTTTCTTAAGACGTTAGCACAATTGGTTTGCTACATGAAAGGAAATAATTTTTACAAAAATTCCAATTGGTCGAAATTGCACCGAAGATACTAAAAGTTGTATTTTGCAATTTGCTTACATGGACTTACATTAAAAATTTAGAAAGTACCAAATACCAAGTAGCGAACCAGTTATTCTAACTTCTAAAAAAAAAAAAAAAATCAAGTAGTATACTCAAATATTGACAAAGTTATGCGATTTTTAAGAACGTCCAAATATTAGTTGGAGTCACTGTATGTTTTACGATAATCTGTTATTGTCGAAATTGATGGGGTCCAGTGGAAGTTGGGAATAGTCTCATAGATGTCTCACAGTCTCTTATAGTACTTAGGATTGACTAGAGTACAAGTACAAATTAAATGTAGTATAAAAGTGATGAATGCAATACGAATACAATATGAATCAACATATGTAATACAAAACATAGACACGCTTTCCTCACCACTGCATGTAACATTTTCTCGATTTACTAAACAGCAAAAGAGTCGAAGAAATGTCCAAGCAAATCCAAGCCACTGGAACATCTTCTCCGGGGGGTCTAAAAGAGAGGGGTTGAGAAGGAAGGAGAGAGAGAGGGTGGGGAGGTGGGCAGAAAATTTTATCGGGATTTATTAGCCACGGGAAATCGACTGGGGGCCTCGGTAATGACCGAGGCATTACTAATGGGCCGCTAGAGGAGGGAGGGGTGCAAAAAAGGGCGGAACTGGCTGCCAACGTAACAACGCTGACGCAAAAGCGAACAAAATGCCGTCAGGTGTTGCACCCATAAATCACGTCGTGTACGTACTACCTTCCCTCGGTCTTCGTCGTGACGCGGCGCGATGCGATGCGATGCGATGCGGTGCGCTGCATCGCAGCCCGTCGATGCACTCGATAAATAAAACATGCAGCAAGAGGGACCCCGGGTGTAGATCTCTCGCTGACGATTGCACCGGGGACCATGGGCTCTTCGAGTATGCGTCCGTCGTTGCGTAATGTCGCCGTCACGTTGACGATGGCCGAGTTTCTCCCCTCCGAAGTGAAACGGATAGGTCGATCCTAACAGCTGATAGCGATTGTGTGCTGCACCGAGTGGTGGGGAGGTGACCTTGGGCTGCCGAGATTATTTGTTCCTTCAGCTTGCAGCGATTCGTTTACCAAAGTGCATCGTTGTAGTTGTCTTCTGTATACTATCTGCACCTTTTTATTTTGAACAGTCTTGAACCATTTCTAATTTTATTAAACAATTATTTGGACGTCTATTTCTTCAGAAAAATAAGGGCGAACAAATTTTGAGGACCAGTAGCTGCGAAGAAGAATGAATTTCCTCTGCTTCTCATAGTTCCATGGACCATGATGATAAGAAATTATTCAAATAAATAATCCGTAAAATTTTCCTGAAGACATTCCTTTTCGAAGAAAGGGGGCCAAGGGTGTAGCGCGTTTTCAAGTCCTGCGAATCGATTTTCCTCCCCTCTATGGTACATATTCTTCGGCACTTATTTTTTTCACCAACCTGGCTTTCGTCCAGCTGTAAATTCTTTCGTGTAACGTCTCGCGTAACGGCGGCAGTAGCTACCCGCGAACGTATTACACAGGCGAGCCTATTTACGCGACGAGCGTCTGCTTCCTATTCACGACGGTGTAGTAAATATACGAGGTTGAGAAAGAGGGAAAGAGAAGGAGCGAGAAAGGGAGAAGGGAAGGGAAGGGAAGAGACACTTTCTATCGTGGTTATCATAAATTTGCATTACGTAGGAGGATAGTGCAGTCCACAACGCGCTGATTCGCTGTTGCTCTTGTCCGAATTTACAATTGCAAGAATACACTTGCCGGAATCCAGATACAGTCACGGAAAACATTTTCTGTGGTATCGGATCGTATAGCAGGAAGTTACGACACATTATTAGTTATTAATATACTATTTTTATATTACTTTACATATTATTATGAGTATTATATTAATTAACATTGAACTTGATTTAGTTCTATTGCGGTATGCGCTTGGTTCAAGGAATCTATTGAATCATTTTCCATGGATATTATTCCAAGAATATTTAAAATTTCGGTAATTGTGAAATGAAAAATATGAAACCGGTCATTTGGCCAGCAGTGCTTTAGCGTTAACGGACGACTGTTTGGTAGATTTTAAACCTATACCATTACTTATACCATTTATAACGAGAGTTTATAGAAAAATGATTTTTATTTTATTTATTTTTATTATTATTTTATTATTCAAATTACAGTATCAATAAGAGCACTCCAACTCCCCCACCTGTAACAAAGTTAATCGCGATATAGCACAGAGCACGATAAGACAGAAAAATCGATGAACGCTAGAACCAGTTCCTCTCGTTCACAAATTTCAACCCCGTTGAATATTCCAAAGCATCGGATAATCTACTCTAGTGAACTTTATTTCCTGGATTGAGACATAACACAGCTACATACGGTAGCACGCTACTAAATCTGTTCGGAATCCCACATGACCATACTAAAACCATTGCCACATGCGATCAAGAAGCCGTACCATCCTGAAATTTAACCTGAAGAGTAACAAGGCTATGAGTTTCGTATCCTAATTAGAGAATAGCCCCATTGTCATCGGAAGCGAAAAGAATCCGAACACTTTGGACGGTTCAAGTGGTGCAAGAAAAATGAATTTCTAAAGACAGAAGAGAAATCGCGATACTTACCGATGTTCGCGACCAACGTGGCAGAGTGGACGTGTTAATCATTCCGGTGTTGAGAAAGAGGTCTCAGGAAGTGGGTTTGTTCGTCCCGGGCTGTTATCGTCGGTTGAAGAGCGTGATCCCCCGGACTGGAGCGCCGGTAATTACAAGGCATTATGAGGCATCGATGCGTTGCCGCGGCTCCGTAGTAAATCAAGACAGATTCACGGGTCTGGCCCCTCTAGTAGACTGTGCTGGCTAGAGGCCTGGCCAGGAGATAAATCACCTGGGCGGGCTCACCGAGTTTCCGGTGAGCGGTCTCTCGGCCGGCTCGGAAATTCGTCGAACCTAGAGCGGGAGGGACACTCGGCTCGCATTTTATCCGCTTTATCAGGTTTTCAGCCGGCGTCCGATACGCGCCGGCCATTGTTCGAGCATAATTAGATCGTTCGCTGCGCCGGATCCGCATATATTTATCGGTTTCTCTGTACCCGGGGCCAGAGGGAGAGAGCAGCTATTGCTGCTGTTGCTGGTAGCTGGGAGATGATGTCGATGTTTGTGTGTGTGTGTGTGTGTGTGTGCGTGCGTATGTGTGTATGTATGTGTGGGGATCTGTGTATGTGGGTGTATCTGCGCTCGCGCGTGCGTGACCGAAACCGTCCGTGCAGACGAAACACAGAGGCCCGAGCGATAACTCAGCCGGCAGGTATATAATTATCGAACTGCGTAATTGTTAATTATTGTGCCATTGTTGGCGACCGGTAATTAATGCGGTGCCAAACTCCGCGGGTACGTGTCTCACGCGATCCTCCGCGATTGATCGGCGGGATCTCTTGCTCCTCTTGCTTTTCCGCGTCGATCTTGAACGAGCATGCGACCGCAAGTCTAGCTGCGGAAATTTTGAAAGCTTCACCCATCGCACTACGTATCTTTTTCAATTCTTTCCCTCAACAATTTCTCATTCTTTTAAACGTTTTATGGAAGATTCTCGTTTCTCTCGTGACACGCACGTTTGTCGGGCACGAAATAAATCCAGGATGCACAGGGTGGTAGAGTGGGTCAGGCTCGATCATTTCCGCTAATTAATTCATCCGTCAATTAGCAGCCGGGTACGGGTTAGCCGGTTAGCGCGAGTGCGTGTGATCGTTCGCGCCTAAGAGATCCTCGAACAACATCGCGACATGAAAAAGCAGTCTCGCGGGCAGAGAAGAGGGGGTAGAGGAGAAAGGGGTGAGAGCCAGAGGGGAATTTAATTAAACGAGGGACGAGGGGCGAGGGGCGAGGGGCGAGGGGCGAGGCGATACAGGAGGACTCGATGTCCGCTGCAAGAAGCTTCCGTCGAAGAGCCCTGGCTCTTTCGGCTCGCCTAATGATTTTCTCGGTCGCGGCGCGAGAGGTACTTCCACCTTCTTCCCTTCGCTCGCGAAAACGACGCCAGCTTTTTGCACCGGCTCGCCAAGAGACGCGTGCCCGCGCGGCGAATCCGCTCCGAAACGCTTTATACGCCGCGAGGATTCGATATGTTACCGGGATGTTTCGTATTCGAATAGGGAGTCGTTTTGTGGACACGAGTGCAACTCTCGAGGCAGTTTTATGCTTGTGCTTTGTTGGCTGGGTCTATTGTGACCCTGGACTCGCGTTGTTGACATATATCGAGAATTCACTCTACTTGTTTGCTGTCTATGCGCCGTGTTTTCTATTCGTTGACCTCGTTCATAATACTTAACGCTATTTTATGCAATTGCAATTTAATTGACTGAAGCTCTCAATTTTAAATTACAATATGACTGAATTATAATTCTGTATAATTATAATTCAATCGTAATTCTGCACAACTCTGGACAGCAATAGCAACTTCAATTAGAAACCAACAAAATAAAAATTGCCTACGTTGTTCGTGAGGAGCTCGAGCTAAATAACAGAGAGTGTCTTCTTTTAAATAAATCGAGCTAACAGTCATTTTTGTCATAAATGCATAAAATTATATAATTATAATACTGAGAAAAATATTCTCGGAATGTAAGTAGGCAGAAAATTAACCTATTCCAAGACTAGGTAGCATTTAACGAGGGACTCGTTTCAGAGCTTGATGAAAAATTTCTTCGGATGGGGAGCAGTTGAGGATCTAAGATCTAGGGATCGTCTTGGGCAAGCTTGCCGGAAACGTCTGTAGCTCGGGGGTTAAGATTCCCGCCGTAGATTCATCGAGAGGCTGACGCGTCCAGCTGCTCGGATTAGCTCTTCATCAACCGGGTTTGCAGCTATTATAATAGATGCGTCTTTAACTATGTTGCCTCCGCAGCGAGCTTGATCATGTCCCGAGTACCTACGTGTTCTCGGCGAAGCTTAATTGTGTTCTCCCAGGTGTGTGATTGGTGGCCGGCGTTAACAGTACGATGTATACTTGATAATGTCTAATTGTGTCCTCGCGGGTGCGTCCGATACTGTTTGTGACTTGTTAGGATTGCCGTTGGGTCGAAGATGGTAGCCGGTGACGTCACTGCGAAACCCAACAAACTCATTTTCTGAAAATCCTGAAGTCTTTGTCTTTTTAGAGACCCAAACTTTTACTTTTACTTCACAAATTTTTAATTTTACAGGCTTCACTGTCTGCTTTTGTAAATTTTTCTGAACGATCTACCGGGTGAACCACAAATCATGACCAATAGGGATTACTCTGTTATTAGCAGTCCGATCGAATATGTTTTTATTAGAGATAGTATGGTTTCAGGCGATTCATGGCTTTTACGCGATTATAGCAAATTCATTGTTAACTATTTCTTTCATGATTCATTGTTAACTATTTCTTTCGGATGAAGCGAAATACGTGAAATAACTGTTACGTGAAATGGACCCAAACGACCCCGCTTTAAAGGTTAAAAATGCGTCAAGCGTGACGTCACTGGGGTGTCATTTTAGTGCGAGGAGTTCGCACGTACCAAAAGCAAAGAAAAAAAGGAAATAAAATGGCAACCAGCGCGCAAAGTCGGGGTAACGACGCGGCACCGATCAGATAGTGGCAGATCGTCCTCGGTGCAATAGCGAGAGGATGGTTCAGGAGCGCCGTCACGGTGGCCACTGGCGTGTAGTGTATCGCGATAGTGATTTATATCGGACCGACACTCGCGGTGTCGGTAATGCACTCGGAAGCTCGCGAGACGAAGAAGCGAGCGTCTTGTCCTGCTCCTCCCCACTTGTCTCTCGTTCTAATTAGAATTTATCGGGCTCCTTATCTGGCCCGGGGAATCGTAATAAGCGGCTCTAATGACTAATGATCCCGTGGCCGGCGCGCGAAAACATCCGTGATTTATTTCCGGGCGAGTTTGTTCGCTACCGGGATCCCTGTTCCATTGTAAACCTGCCTCGCAACGGATCGGACACTACCGGGAAAACTATAGAGAAACACCGGCCGTGTAATAGCCATCGAACGATAATTAATTACCCTCGAGCCTGTCGATAAAAACTGTGCGCAGCCTTCCCGACTAGGAGGTTCGCTTGTTTAATTAATATTTCGCGAGCGGGATGAACGGACGCTAAATATGCTGTTTCAACGGTGTCGTCCACGGTGAATCGATGTGCCGGACTGCGATTTCAGGGTATTAACAGTTCTCCAGGACTAATCGGGGATTGTCGAACCCTCCGGGCGATGTATATCGGTCGCTAATACTCGTTGGACGGGTCTTAGATCGCGACAAATCCCCCAAAGCCTTCGGCACACTCGCGATGTTCCAGGGAAATGTGCTGGAAAAGTGTGGGGTCACCGGTGTTCGAAGATGATCTTCTCTGCGGGAATGACTAGTATTCCCCAAAGTTAAAGATGATTATAGTATTCCATAGGAACAGATAAAGTAGAAACTTTAGGGCCATTGGGGTTCCAAATACCCCAAAGCTGCTAGGTGGTCACAATATTTCATAGGAAGAGCTAAAGTAGAAACTGTGGGGTCACCAGGACTTTAGAATTCTCAATGACTAGTATCAAATTCCTCAAAGTCCTAACATGGTCGCAATATTTCATAGGAAGTGCTAAAATAGAAAGGGCCACTGTCACTTCAAAATCTTCAGCATCGATCTTCTTCTCTTCACACGACTAGTATCAAACTCCCCAAAGTCCTAAGATGATTTCAACAGCCGTTCAAAACGACACTTCTCTCGTTTCACCGCTAGCTGATCGACAGAGAGAAAGAAAACTGCGAAGGAAACGCACGGCGAGAAAAGAGAAGCATCAAATAGGGAGAGAAAAACAGAGAAACGAGAAGGAGCAGCGTGACGCGTTCATAAAGTCAAAACAAAAAAAAAATGAATTTGGCGTCCAGCCAGGTCGGCCGTGTCCGGTCTTTTTCATATAAATCACTAGCGTCGTTGATATCGTGCGTGCACGCTAGCTCGCAAACTTGCGCGAATTAAAAACAAAAAAAAAACAAAAAAAAAAGGAGAGACAGCAAGGTAGGAACAATCGCGAGGTACAGCACCGATTCGTGGGACGGTTTAGGGTCTCTTCATATTTACCGGACGCCGGATGGTTTTTCATCCGGCATCTAGGCCAAATCCTTTGTTACCGACGATCTGGCGAAAATCGGACGCTTTCGCTTCGTTTTGGACTTTACCCATCCGGCGCCGGAAGGGTCGACTTCGATGAGCTTCCCTGCTGTGCGGGGCACAAAAAAAAAAAAGGTTTACGAGCTCTACAGCTCTCCTTAGGTAAACTATCGGTATCTCTCTTTTACAACGGCATGGGGATAGGAGTCGTTCCTGCCTCTTCGTCAAACAGCATCGCACGTCCTTATATATTAACGTAAATTATACATATATTGTAAAAACGAGAACAGTTGTTATTTTTTTTTTCATAAGAAATTATATACACTTGCTACAAAGGGGATCATTCCATGTGTATTCGATCATTCGTTGGGGTCTTGGTCTCGAATTTTAACGACATTGAAATATATTGTAGATCGAGCGAAAGTGGAAGAAATCCGAAACAATACTCGCAAGAGAGTTCGATATCGCGCGGAATGACTCAATTACCTAATAATTTCTAGAACAAAAAGAATTAATTACACGTAAATTGCATCGTTTTGTCTCACGACACGAAAAATTGTATATCTCCGTGGCAGAAATGCGATGGCGTATCTATATCTTGTCCAATGGGACGAGTCAGCAGACGTAAACATAGCTACTCGAGTGCGACAGAGTTGAAGTTACCATTATACAAGATAATTAGCAAAGGACGCACGCTGGTGCTTCGCTGCCTCGGTCTCGTTGGACGGACCATAGGCACGAATGCGAGGCCGATTGGATCATAGTGCAAGGGACAGGCCTCTTTTCACACGCATTTTCGGCTACAGTCCAAATATTGGCTACAGCGGTCACACATACTATGTGGCGTGTGACGTAGAAGCCAAAACACTGGGACTACGGGCGCGGCTGTGATGGGCCAAACGATAGACTTCTCAAAAATGGTGGCACGGTACAAATGGCGAAATTAAAATGGTTTTATTTTTGTTTGGTTATTGTTGCGTCTTGAGATCTTACGAACGAAATGACAAGCGCGCGACGAAGGCCAGGTATAAGAATCCCTATCGACAACGTACCGACCATGGGCGTCGTAAATCAAAAATCCTTCCGAATGTACCTGCCGATTTCGTAATTTTTAAGCCAACCGAGAGCAGCACATGTTGAGCCCTGTACACCGTTAGCGCAGCAAGATTTATAACCGTGGATGCCTGCAAAACAAATGTTGCAACTAAACTCTCGCTTTTCCAAATGTCCACTATTTCCACCGCCTTTCGACACCCACCTTGCAACCAATGAATTGTAACCATTCTAAACTTGTTTTCCGGAGTTTTGACTCCTAATTATTTATATTTTAATTTTTTTTATTTTTTTATTTTTTTTTTTTTTTGTTTGTTCCGTCTCGTGTGAACCGTCATTTCGTAACATTGCAACTCGGATGAACAATCATCTTGTCTACACTCCGAAAACGGAGATTCTGTTCGGATGCTCTGTCGTGGCATCCGCACCGGACGCTCTCCACAGAGTTCGCATTGCGTCTTCCATTCTAGCAAAGCCCAGAATTGTTTATGATGAAGGTTTTTTTTTTTTTAAGAAATTATCCACATTTGTTACGAAGAGAATCATTCAATGTGTATTCGATCATTTGTTGGGGTGTACGTCTCGAATTTTAACGACATTGAAATATATTGTGGTCCGAGCGAAAGCGGAAGAAATCCTAAACAATAATGTACGGTAACAAAAAATATTATATACCAAAGCGTAGAGATTTTAACACAATGCGAGGAGATACGCACAACAAATCACAGAATTTGCATGAAGAAAGACAGAAGCACAGATATTATTTTAACAGTGCTAAAATTAATTTGTGCAGCTGAGTATTTTTTTTTTATTTTTTTTGTTTGTTCCGTTTCGTGTGAACCGTCATTTCGTAACATTGCAACTCGGATGAACAATCATCTTGTCTACACTCCGAAAACGGAGATTCTGTTCGGATGCTCTGTCGTGGCATCCGCACCGGACGCTCTCCACAGAGTTCGCATTGCGTCTTCCATTCTAGCAAAGCCCAGAATTGTTTATGATGAAGGTTTTTTTTTTTTAAGAAATTATCCACATTTGTTACGAAGAGAATCATTCAATGTGTATTCGATCATTTGTTGGGGTCTACGTCTCGAATTTTTGAAATATACTCGCAAGAGTGACCGATATCGCGACTCAATTACATAATAATTTCTAGAACAAGAAGAATTAATTCCACGTAAATTGCATCGTTTTATCTCACGACACGAAAAATTGTATATCTCCGTGGCAGAAATGCGATGGCGTATCTATATCTTGTCCAATGGGACGAGTCAGCAGACGTAAACATAGCTACTCTTCGTAACAAATGTGGATAATTTCTTAAAAAAAAACCTTCATCATACACAATTCTGGGCTTTGCTAGAATGGAAGACGCAATGCGAACTCTGTGGAGAGCGTCCGGTGCGGATGCCTCGACAGAGCATCCGAACAGAATCTCCGTTTTCGGAGTGTAGACAAGATGATTGTTCATCCGAGTTGCAATGTTACGAAATGACGGTTCACACGAGACGGAACAAACAAAAAAAATAAAAAAAAAATACTCAGCTGCACAAATTAATTTTAGCACTGTTAAAATAATATCTGTGCTTCTGTCTTTCTTCATGCAAATTCTGTGATTTGTTGTGCGTATCTCCTCGCATTGTGTTAAAATCTCTACGCTTTGGTATATAATATTTTTTGTTACCGTACATTATTGTTTAGGATTTCTTCCGCTTTCGCTCGGACCACAATATATTTCAATGTCGTTAAAATTCGAGACGTACACCCCAACAAATGATCGAATGCACATGGAATGATTCTCTTCGTAACAAATGTGGATAATTTCTTAAAAAAAAACCTTCATCATACACAATTCTGGGCTTTGCTAGAATGGAAGACGCAATGCGAACTCTGTGGAAAGCGTCCGGTGCGGATGCCTCGACAGCATCCGAACAGAAATCGGATGCCCATCGGCTGTCCGAATGGCCTACTGCGGATGGCCCAGCTCATTGGCATCCCCGGGGTGTAGTGGGGAGTAAACTGTTCGGGTGTTAGGTAGAAAACCCCCGCTGTGTGCGGGTCTTAGCTTTTGTTGCGAGCATCTCGTGCGCCTCTCAAGTGACCTTTTTATGGTTCCGGCAAGTATGAAGTAGAAAATGTGGAGTCTCCGTCCGAAAACGGATGATCCGGCAAATATGAAGAGACCCTTAATCTCCTATCACGGATCTCGAGGAATCATCGAGAGGAACTGGCCCCGGCTCGCAGCAGAGAGAGCCCATCCACTATGCATAGACGCGCGGGGAAAAAGAGAAAGAGAGAGAGAGAGAGAGAGAGAGAGAGAGAGAGGGAGAGAGAATGACAGAGACAGAGAGGAAGAGAGAAAGAGCGAAGCGCGAGCACACGAATGCTATACGAATCTCATTTTCTCCTATAGCCGCCATAGCTTCTCCTCCGGCCGAGATAAGCCGTGTACTCGTTGAATCTTAAGGATGCGGGGCTGTGAGTCTTCTTCGCGAACGCCGTAAGTAGAGGGAACGAAGATAAGGCCGGATCGTTTCGAGGTATCCTAAGGCACGTTCGTCGAAACGGCCCCGTAATATTAATAGCGGGCCGCGGCTCTCCGTTTCTTCCCCTCTACCACTCTCTTTTTCTGTTGCCACGATACACACACACATGTACACACTCACTCTCTTTTTCTTTCCCTCTCTGGTCCTTTCTCTGTCTCTCTGGCTCTGCCGATCTTTTTCCCCATTCGATATCGTTCCACCGGCAATTTTCGTAATCCGCGATACTCCTCCGCCGGTAAATATCAAAGCACTCTCCCGGGTCCTTGATAGGCCGAAGATGGCGATGCTTCGCGAGGACTTCGCCTACCTAGATTCGCTATCGAGAGTATCGGAACGGATCGAGCTTTCGGGGATCCTGCTGTCTCGTAATTTTTCCCGGTGCTTGTGATACCGTCGTGCCCCCTGTTTGGGACCGTCTGTCTTCCATCTTTCGAGTTAACGATCCGTTCATTAATCGCTTGTACAATGTACAATGTACACTGGCTCACAGGCCAAGAGTCGATTCAAACGATCCTTCCTTCTAAAGTATGAAACAATCAATGTCTCTGTACCGAACGCAATCCCCGAATTATCATCGGTCTAGCCTATGGTCTACGTCATAATCCACTGGTCGAGTGGACGAATAAATTACACTCTGGAGGTGAACCACCGAGGGAATTAAAAATAGCCGCTCGCTAAAATGACTAGCCCCGGCGGGCAATATCTGCTCGGTGGCAAAAAGAAGCCTGGAGCGGGAAAGTAAAAAGGAGGAGACTTTTCCTTTCGTCGGGACTGATACGTACACTCCTCGTGCACATGTAACCGTGTGCGTGTGCACATTGCAAGCGATACAGGGTGAGAGCGATCCATCATTCCGCGTCGCCTGCGAGCCGCGTACCATGGACCGGCATAATTTGTTCGCTCGATTAGATATTGAAAAGCAGCAAACCCGGTCCGGCTGGTCCAAGAAGGAGCAACAAAGACGCTGGGAAGGCACGCGTGCTGGTGTAGCGAGCGAACAGGACGGTTGCAGCGTCTCTACGGCGTGGCGCGTCGCGTCGCGATACCTCGAGATTGCATCTCGCGAGGTGTCCATAAAATAATCAGCCTCCCGGCGCGTGCACCGACTCGCGGGTGCATCCAGCGAGCGGAAAAAGTCGCATTTGATTTTCTGCGCCACGCTGCGTGCACCACTTTTACACCAGACTTTTGATCAACGATGGGAGAACCAGTTAAAACCGTCCACGAGACGATCCTTATCGGCGATCCTATTTAGCGGATACGTTTCCACGGGGATCGATCATTTTTCATACGTATAGTCTCCGAGAAAAATTGAGAGGGGGATTTGTAGACGTTTGAGATTTAATTGAGGTGGTGATTGGTTCGTGTTTGGGGTGATTGGGGCCTCCGGGGCATTTAGTGTGCTGGTTTTGTTGCCTAGGGAGTGGTTTAGTATTTTTTACACGCTGAGTTTAACACTAGATTTACCAGACCAGTCGAAATGACTGGTTTTGTAATTTCAATTAAAAATTCCTGCTGCATGTAACATTTTCTTTCCGAAATGATATCATAACTTTCTGACTGGTCTTGGTAGAAACAGATATACTTAAATAGCCGGTAAATCTAGTGTTAACTTGTATGTGTGCGAAGACGGATTTAATTTAGAATGTCGCAATTCAGCTTTTTTCTAGAGAATTTTGAGCTGCATCGATCAGGTTATCGAAAAAATGCGAGGCTTGAATTTAAAGAACACGCTTCTCATTTATTGCAGACGATTATAAATTACATTCATCGGGTCATTGAGAAATGTGTGGTTTGAATTTGAAGAACGCCGTTTTCATTCACCGTCGACAATTACAAACTGGTCAGTATATCGATAAGTGTATGATACAATTTAAGAAAATACAGTTGTCGTTCATTGTAGAAAACTACACACTGTATCAAGCAGTGCATCAAAAAATATACGAGTCAATTAAAAAGGACATAGATGCCGTTCTTTATAAACAATTGCAAACTGCATCGACCAGTAATTTTTAAAAATATGTGATGCAATTTAAAAGAGCTCGGTTGTCGTTCATTGTAGAAAATGATAAACTGCATTGAACGGTGCATCAATGATTGTATAATTCAATTCAGGAAATAATTGTTGACCTTCGTTGTGGAGAATTACTATATGAATTGTTGCGACGGGTATACTAACAAACGCATGTTCCA
Source organism: Seladonia tumulorum (assembly GCA_913789895.3). Lineage (NCBI taxonomy): Eukaryota > Metazoa > Arthropoda > Insecta > Hymenoptera > Halictidae > Seladonia > Seladonia tumulorum. Next base: position 6,147,874 of record OU565282.1, on the reverse strand, counting down.
ATTTAATAAAAAACACAAGCGGTCTTCATTGAAAAGAGTTGCAAATCCCATTAATTTACGCGTTAAAATTTAATAAAAATTTAACCACAAATTGAGTTCGTCCCAGTCAATAAAAAACACCAGCGATTTTCGTTGTAGAGAATTACAAACTGCATCGATTTGAGCATTAAAAAATATATGATTCAATTTATTGAAAAAGCAAGGTACATCTTTATTGTAGAGAATTACGAATTGCATCGATTTGCACGTTAAAAATATGTACGATCCAATTTAATAAAAAACACGGTTCAACTCCGTTGTAGAGGATTGTATATCGTATCGACCAGTGCATTGAAAATTAATAAAATTTAAAAAGGTGCTACATATTGACCTTCGAACGATGTACCGTTGACTGCAAACGACAACTATGTTCTTTAAAATTCTGCTGTGTATTTTTTTGATGCACTGTTCGATGCAGCCTATAATTTTCTGCAATAAACAACCGATGTGTTCTTTGAAATTGAACCATACATTTTTTGATGCACTGGCTGATGCAGTCTATGTATAATTCTCCTCTAAAAACATACTATACCACTTGGTAAAGTGGAAGCTGAAAACCATTTAGCTGGTATTTCCAACAATTTCGCACAGATTCGAGAGGATTATATCAAACGATCCATTTTCCAATTACTGTTTTACTTCAAATGCAGCTTTACCGAAGTGATATGAACATAGCAATCATTGAAATGACTGAATAAAAAGTCGGCGAGCCGCATGTAATTCAGAGCAACAAGTAGCACAAAAGAAATTACGCTAAAAGCCTGTTCGGAGCTACGAAAGTAAAGCTATGCTCTTCATTTCAATAAGAAGACTATCTCCAAGGGCGGACTGTCTCTGCAGAAAGATTGTTCTTAAAAGAAAGACTTCTTACTTTCACTGTCAAAGACACACCATCGTCAGTTTCCTTTGAATAATAGCACAGATATTCAGACCACAAACGAGCCTATGTTTATAGCAACGTTCCTACAGTCAAAATATCTTGTCCGAGGCTCTGTACAGTCAATAAAAAGATAGATTGTTCGATCCAGCTTCCGGCTCTGCCACGTTTCATGGACATTCGCTGGCCACACCGCGTGTCCACCGTAACCGCGACCGGAAGCCCAGCAAAAAGTTGGGCGGGCCACCATTGTTACACGGCGGCGACGGGTATGGGTTTCGTCGGTCGATGCCTTCTTCGATTCATCCAATTAAACTTCTCCAAAAGAACAGTCCTGGAAAGAGAAGTCAACCATCCTCGTGGAAGACGAAGAATATTGTCTTTGCGCCACCAAAAGCGTCCGGCAAGTATCCCCACTACCGCGGGGTATACCCCGTGAGGGACCACTAAGCTCGAGAGTTCGAGGAGTGTAAACATACCACACGGCTCGAGACTTCACTGTGTAATGTGTATTTTACAAATTTGATGGGATGAAATACGTGTTCGCTTTAAATATTCTGTACAACCAACTATTACAAATAGTACTCTATTTTTCTCTCCCACCGGAGAATTGTAAAACAAAGAATTTAGTCACTTCGATCAACTCGATACATGGAACCAACAGTATATGCAAATACAAGTGCAAACGAGTGCAGGAGATACAACGCAACTAGGAACGCAACCGTGCGCGTGACGAAGGATTTCATCACGCGGAGGATGTCCCCAGTATCAGATCTGTTCTTCGTCCTCTCGTCTGTCGAAGCCTGATCTCGGGGCCCGTTGGTCTTTTGGGTCCCGGTGTCCTCCAGAATCCAGTGGTCAGGAGCAAAAACCGCGTTGCCGTTGCCGGCATCGAGCACACCGCGATCCTGAAATAACGTTGCGGTTCGCCTGGAAATCCAGCCTCGTATCTTGTTACCTTTCGAATGGACGCTTTCTTCGGTTAGGCTACTGTCGTCGTCGTCGTCGTCGTCGTCGTCGTCGTCGTCGTCGTCGTCATCGGTTGACACGTGTTATTCCCGGCACGAGTTATAAAGTGTTGGCTGCTGCTGACCGGACCGGCCCGGCCCGGAACGCCACGGATAGATCAATTTGCCTCGCGATCCTGGATTCCCGCGTGTTCAACGCGACAGATGCTAGCCGGGGAAAAACGTGCTCGATTCGCCGAGTCCTCTCGCAACACCTGTCCGATCGAGCGTTATCTAATCAATTACGCTCGCCGGATAGACGCGGCAAGAACAGACACGCCGGGAGAAGCACGCTGGAATTTCTTCTGCAATTTGTTCCTCCCCTCCCCGCCCCTCCTCCATCCGGAACTCACTCCACGCTTCCCGATTCCTTGGACGCAGTACGTTGTTCGCTCAGTCTTTTCATCGGTTCTTTGATTATTAGCGTTTTTGATAGGGTCTTGGCGCGTTAGGTGAGGCTCGCGAGATGTCCGCGCAGATGTCTTAACGTTAGACTGTGGATCTTCCATGCGAAATGAAAATCGCAAGAAGAAACCTTGTAGAAATTTCTTTTCATCTTTCGAAAGCATAAAACACATGGAAAAATGCAGTAGATCAAGATGTAATTTTCTAATCGATTTTGGGAGCATGTGCAGCGGACTGCCTTGAAGAATGACAAGAAAGTACACGTCACTTCGTGGTCTGGTTACAAAATGTAGATCCTCAGTGTCAAGCGATAAACGATCGTAAAAATGAGGGTTACTTTAAAGTTTGCATTACACGACGATAAGACTACTTAATCAATCTTCTAGAGTGTCTAGGAGGATGTCTTAAGGAAGGATAAGAAAGTAATTATCTTCGTGGGCTGGTTAAAAAATCTACAAATCCGCAGTATTACATCTGGTTTTACTAAAAACCAGAGTGGGTGGGTTGGAGGATATATTAGTACAAACGTAGAAGTTGGAAACATTTGGGGAAATGTGTTGGGCCTCGGAAGTTTTCGCAAGACCGATCACAGGGAGTCGATACGAGCGTTTACCTTAGGACGAGCTCAAGCTCCTCGGAGCAAGGTGGTTTCGTGGGGCCCCAGATAGTCCTTGGACGGGCTTACGGGCCCATCCGTCACCCGCTGACACCGGACCCGATGCGTTTTTGTCCCCCTTCTCGGGGCCCGCTCCCGCCGACTTCTGATTCGCCGACCCTCGCGGCCTGCCAACGAAACCGACGGAAAAAATTCGGAACCGCTCACGAAAGACGCGTCACCGGGCCCCTCGGTGACTCGCGGGCCCTTATTTCGAATATCTTCCACCGTCCAAACGCTGTTCGTTGCATTGGAAAATTCTTTAACGCTAAACCTACCAAGCACAAAACATATAAAAGCGAATTGTCTCGTAGCAGGGAGAAAATTGAATTTACTTAAACTTTGTACGATTTTCATATGTGCATAAACAAAGAAGTCAATTCAGTAATTTCCAATGAAAACGTTATTATAATTTCAATAATTGTGAAATAGAAAATTGGTCATTTTGACCGTGATTGGTTTAGCGTTAAATGAAATCCTAACGAACTTCCACCATTTTGCTGTTTTATTCCCTGTGAGGAACAGTATATATCCCGTGTAAAAGAATTTTTAAACAACTTTTTGATTTGATAACGAAGCTTCGAATAAGACTATTTAGTGTTAATCATGTATACATTCTAACATTATATCTACCATTTTCTAGGTATCAAAAGACACTTTTTAAAATTTTATATAAAAATTTACCGAGGCAGCAAGGATTCATTGAAGGGAAATTATTCAATTTGAATGTATGTGTGTACAAGATAGTAACTGGTGGTACAATTGTAAATGGGGTGATTCTACATTTCGAAAAAAATAAGTCGAAGCAGGTATCCATAAACCCGCGGTATAAATAGTGTTAATATTTATAGGACCAATATTACATTCAATCTTTCGTGCACACACACCTGCATAACAAGATTAAAGAGAATCGTTTAACAAATTATGCATACGTATCTTCTGTGGCAGTGAGTGATACATGTCTGAAACAAAATAATTTCGTGTACATGTACAGCCAGATAACATACACACATAAAATTTCTGTAACCAATGTTTTAATCGCGTTAGACGCGCATTACTCAAAATGAACATCTACCAACGATTTTGCAACCGCATTCAGCAATATTGCAGCAGAAGGCAGACCACATTCCGCTGTAGCATAACACAGACGGAAGTAACGTGGCTCGATTATCTCTTCATTGAAAATCTCTCTGTGCAATCGAGCATTAAAATCTGCCGGCGCGATAGTCAAAATAACGAAATCGAAAGAAGGTTTGTAGAACGTAGAGGTGTGGGGGGGGGGAGGGGAGGCAGTTGGAGGGGTAGGATATTCCGGATAAAGGGATTCGAGGCTGCAAGGGGATCCCCGGCAGCGAGTATTTTAATTAGGCCAGGCTTTTGAGATCGCCGATACGCGGAGAGAGCATCGAATCGCCGCATCGCGTCGCGTCTGGTAATCAAGGGACGCAGAAAACTGGATTAGCGAGCATTGGCTCAGCTCTCTCTCTCTCTCTCTCTCTCTCTCTCTCTCTCTCGTTTTTGTCGCAGAGCGGTGCTTATCAGCCGATAAGTCGGGGAACAGGGACGTCCCATTTGCGTCGGCCTGCGATCCTTTTCGAGGCTGCTCCTATTATCGGCGAACAACGTTGCCCGCCAAGCGCGAACGATGACGCGGCCACTTTGCGTCCGTCGGAGGACTATACTAAACACTATGCTCTTCTTGTTCCGCCATTTTTCTGCCCTGCGAACACCTTGTGTTTTATGTGACGTGCCGAGATAACAATTTTTTAGTAAGACGCTGTGAACAATCAGCAATTTCCATGCAAGTTCAACAAGTAGAATTTTGCTAAAATAGTCATCCTTATTAGGAAGTTTGTAATGTAATAACTGTACAGCGTATTACTGTATGCGTTTCATGCATTTATGGAAAAACTGAGTCGATGAAATTTGATAAATGCGCAAGGCGCATTGCTCTTTGCGGTAATTGCATTAGAGTGATTTTCACCGAGTTTTAATCGCTAACCTCCCTGTCCTTGGAATCATTATTGCCTAGATGAACGAGTCCGGCGTTGCCGTTCCCGCTTCCGGGTAAAAGTCCACGGGAATGAATGGCGGGCCGCGGCCAATAGGCATTATTTTATCGCGAGCAGGTACTAGGCAAACACCGGTGTTAAATCTGCACTCATTAATTCGCGGCGGAACCCTTGACCGGCTCCCAGCGCTTAATTACTCTCGAAGGACCTTATGTTAGTCCTTCGAGAGGATCTTGGGAATCCTTAATGACCACCGAAGGCCACGAGCATCGGCCGTGGCCGCTGACTTCACCGGACCGTGATTAGAACCGAGACATTGGTCACTTGAAATACCTGTTGAATACCTGAGATTGCAAATATTATACGCTGCTGTGCAAAATTTAAAAAATCCCACTTTTGCCGATGTTCGAACTATTCGGAATGCTTGATACTCGATCTGCTAAAAATTCTAGATATTCAAACTATCATAACTTTGTCTAAACAAATCGTACGACGATCCATCGGGGCAGATTTTAAAGCGTGAAGTGTCAGCTTTCGCGTTATTAAACCGATTTTTGCCGAGAAAATTTTTCATGCCCTCCAGCAGGTGAAAAATTGGAGAAAGTAGAGACACTTATGCTTCACGAATATTTGTCTCCTCCGCTCAGCCTTTGAGCGTTTCCACGGACACGGAAAAATTTTTCTCGGGGTCGAATCAAATAGGGACTAAAAGTGTACAGTCTCCTCTGTACAATGAGCTCTCAAAATTTAATATACGATTTTTTTTTCACCGTTTCGTCACACTTCAAATAAACAGTGTATTAGAGGAACAACTAGGTGAAGGTCTAGGATTTGCGAGACATAGTCTATGAACGTTTAAAAATCTAAAAATAATTAAAAATTGCAGGAACGTAACTCTACATCCCGTTAAGGTGGTTGCAAATGTGCAGCGCCTACAACCTCGTCGAAAATGAGAAACGTCCCCAAGCGAACATAACGAAGCCCCTCTTCTATCTCGCGAAGTGTCGAAACATCCATAAAATCGTCCGTGACATTCGTATAAAGCTCGCTGTCTATTTTACATAAGCACATCCGACTCGTAAACGCAGCGTCCTGTAAATCCGACCATAAAATCGGAACGTCTTCTTCTGGGACCGATGACAGTCACAATAATACGACTCTGGTAGCAACTCTGTTTAATTTACGACACTCTCTCGACGTCTGTCGCTTTCTCTTCGCGTGCTGTACGGAGACGGGGGACGAGCAACACTATTCATCCATGCGCGCGCGCGCGAGAGAGAGAGAGAGAGAGAGAGAGAGAGAGAGAGAGAAAAAAGGGAAAAGTATCTGGTTAATCGGCGGGAGCAGCATTTAATAAACGGTCGCGCGAGAAGATCGTGTTTGCGAAGTGAGTCGATAGCTATCGAGGTCGAGCAAGAATTTCTCGATTATCAACCTCGTTACAAGCCGGATAAGCGGCCGGAGATAATCGAGGCGACAAAGTTGCTGGCACGTTAATTAGTCACGCCTTCGATTAGGCGTCCCGACGATGACAGAAATTGTCCGTTGCGTGGCCCCGCGGAATAGGCGTGATACGATTACCGTAATCGTCGGCGATTACGCTCGCGGGAGAGCCGCAAGGGGGCGAGACGACCATAAAAGTCCTTAATGCCCATGGTGAACACTGTTAGCGAAATCTCTCTCTCTTTCTCACTCTGTCTTTTTCTCTCGTCGATTACGCTCGAAACAAGAAACTAACAGCGGCAAACAGAAAAATACGGGGAACCGGATAAAACCGTGTGCCGCGGCATTGGTTATTTCAATTAGTTGTTGGTAATTAGGTGCACGAGGTGGTCGCGATTGCTCGATGATATCGTGTCACAGAGCGCCGAGTGTCGTGGCGAATGCACGCGGACCTGCACACCGTGAACGATTTCTGTGATAAATGGCTGCACTTCAAATATTTAACGTGGCCGCGCGCACGCTCGACGGAGAGCGAGCACTCGTTAGCCTCCGCCGCTCGGCCATGAAATCGCCGTGCATGATTATTAAAATTTGGTTTCCGCTCGCCGAAGGGGCAGCTTCGCTGCTAAACTACCCCCGACTGGACGGAATCCGATTGCTGCACGATATCTCTCTCTCTTTTTTATTTTTTTTAAATAAGTGGTGCCCCTTTTAAAACAATTGATAAATCAGTGAAGAGTGCTAAAGATCGGAAGTACGAAATTAGAGCACAGACTCGATAATAATATAAATGTGGAGTGGAAGCAATAAAAATATGAAAAAGTATGCTGTCAAAAGTTAGCCTGACGTGACGTAGAAGACTATAGTGAAGAGATCAAGGCTGCGGACTGAAGTAACCTGAACAATTCTAGGCCTAATACGGGACATTACAATGCGCATCGGCGCATCGGCGCATCGGTAGAGAATCATCTCGCGTCTTCGATTTACCTGTCCGTGGGCCGATTTATCTGTGTGTGCACCCGGGCCCCGACTCATTACGGTGAGTCACGACTAGCTTGACTCCCTTAATCGAAGGTTAAATCGTGCCGCATGGTTCGACCGCTCGATGTCTGTATTTTATTAACACTCCGTGAGCGCTCTTCGAGGCGAGAGAAAGAAGAGAACAGAAGAGTATGCGTGCGCCTCCAGGCGCGATGATCGTGTGGGCTAGAAAGCCTGCAGACAATAGATAACAGCACTCTTGATCTTTCTAGAGCAATTTTACTGGCTTTATGGAGGCTCTATCGAGTTCCCGGGTTGCCAAGATTGGAGACTCGTCAAGGCAAGCTTAGGTGTTGAAGACAACTAGTAGATTTTCAGACGCAAGGGATTTTTATTCGGACTTAGGCTTCTTCTAAAGCAATCTAAATTGTTCCTTAGCAGCTCTGCTAAGTCCTTCAGTTGCTAAAATTATAGATTCACAAAGACAGGTGTGGATATCGAAGGTATTTAAGGATTTTATTCTATTAACGTCCAATGAGCGTTCTTCAAGGCGAGAGAAGCGTGTGAAAGTGCTTCCCTATGCGATCATGTGCAAGAACGATTCCGGTCCGTGTCGCCAGCGATTATTGCTTCGCGAAGGATTATAGATCGTCCTGCGGTATTTTATATCGCGTCTTGACGATTCCCGGAGATTTATCGCGCTGCCATAAATATCAAACTCTCCTCGATCCGATCCTCTAATTGCAGTTCGCTGACTTCCCTGGGTGCTGGTGACCCTCGACAGGTGGACAATACCGTTTTATTCCAGTTTTTTCGACTATCTTTTGATTTACCGAGGTTGCTGGGGATGTTATAGCAAACGTTTTGGTTAGTGTTGAAAATTTTGTTTGTGAGCAAGACAGACCCTTTTAGCAAGAAGACGTACAGTGTTTTATTTAAATTATTGCTTTGGTGGGCTTTTTCATTTTCATATTAATTGGGTCCCAGCAGTAATTGAAGTATCAAAATTGTTGGTGAATTGTTATTAATTTACTACAGCAAGTTTAATATCGAAACGTAAAGGCAAAGAGAAATTCGTTTATGAAACATATCGAGGCAACGAGGAACTAATATAATTTAAGGTAATACAATCATGTGACTGATAAGTTGATACAATGATATAATACGAAACATCGAAACAATTTTATGGCAACATCTACGTACAGAAAAGTAATACATAGAGACATTTGGCGCAGGAATTCATTTTTGAAATGTATCCAATTTAAGGCAGAACGTTAATGTAATTCGTAGGTTGATATGGTCATATGAAAGAAAGCATCGAAGCACTTTTAGGATATTAATAATTGTAATAGTAAAACTCATGCACTGAACATCCACAGCACAACAGTAAATATTCTCCTTTAAGAAGTTAAAATAACTTCCTTTAATAGTTACGCTTTTCTTACGAGGTTCTCGTGGTGATTACTCTAATACCTGCACACTCTTCGATCAAAGTGCGATAAAATTCGTACGTCAGTCTTCGGGAGCTCCTTATAAAGAGGAGACTCGAATCTTCAAATCCACATTAGTTTCAATCACGAGATAAATTTTTCAATATCTGTGGAGTAAAAGCAAAAGTATCTCCACTTCTTCGCGTACCGGGAGATCCAAAAATTTTTTTGACAAATATGAGTTTAAGGCTGCGAAAGCTGAGACTTCGCCCTTTAAAATGACCCCAGATAGAGTATCATACGATTTTTCAATCACTCACAGTGTTCAACGAACAAGCACGTACTTACCAAAGGGGATCTTCAATACCAATCGCCTGTAACACAGGCAGGTAACTCATCTGTCGAGCATAAGGCCCCTCGTAGGGCCCTTTTCGATGATCGGTAACCTATCTTCCGTCCCAAAGCCTTCGAATCTCTTTTCCTCTCACCAGATCGTGCTGCAGGTCGACAAGGCCCGCGAGTCCCCGATCATTCTCTGCCTTATCGGCCCGTAGTTAACTCTAACGAAGTATAAGCGGGCCCAGGGAGCTCGGGGCCAGCCGGGAAACCGGTTTTGCGGCGGGCGTGCACAGATCTCTCGGCGGAGATTTGAATTTCACCGCAAACAGCGGATCCTCTTCCTTCTTCGCTGGGCCTTTCTCCATCGGGCTCAGAAGAAGGCTGCGGGCCCGAGGAAAGGCGAGAGGGTAGGCCCCGGTGTGCTTCCTCGAACGAACAAGCACACCGGGGCCTTACCGGGGCCTCTCGTGTTTTCGTTCGTATTCGCCGCGGTTTTACGCGTCTCCGAACGATTATACGGTCCTCGACCGGGGGAATTTTCTGACGGGCCCCAACCTGAAGACTCTATCTCTCCGGGGATTTATTATAATCCGGCCCCGCGTGCGAGATATAATTTCCTTGGCGCAACAGAGCCAGGCAGTTAACTGTACTCTCGACGATTTTTGCACCGGGACGAGTCCTCGTTGCTGAAACGAGCTGCTCTTCGGCCTTTGCTGCGTCGTGTTGCACTCGTGTGTTGCATGCATGCGTTTATATATGCTGATGACGGTCCTGGATTTTTTCCTGGATCTGTAGACGGCGAATTTTTGGCCATTTGTGGTATGTTCGGGGATTAGTTGAAAATATTTATTTTATTACCGTGTTTATTATTACTAGTGGATTCTATGCATTTCTGACACAAACTAATAGGTGTAATTCAAAACGCGTTAAACTCGAAGACTGGTGAAGATTTTTTGATGTTGATATTTCATACGCAACAGCCTAATATTATTAAACAAAAAGTGCCAAATAAAAACTTCACTCTTCTTTTAACCATGATACGAAGCTGAGACTACTATCACTGGTCCTCAACGACGCCAATTATTACGTTTTCGATTTCGCAGTAATTTTCAGTGTTGGTTCAAAATCGATGAGGATTAATTGTTGTTCGGCTCGTTTTCGAGGTACGTATGATCCTCCGCGGAGTGGTTGATACATCGTTTCGGGTATGAAAGGGAGCAGAGATTCTGCAGCGAAGAAGGGTTTTAGGTTGTGACTCGATGCAAGAGACACGCTCTTAAAATCTCACACGCGACAGGTGCTCCGACGGCCACGCTGGGAGGGCCGACGCGTCCTCGAAATTCGGGTTCTCACACGTTTCGAGCATGCGCTCGTTAATCAACCGTGCGGCCCTTTGGGTAACCTCCTTGCAGCTGATCCTGCGACGAGAACCTACTTACTTAAACGGTCGTCGTCTTCGTCTCCGTGTCTCGGCGGATCCGAGCCACTGCTTCGGTCAATCCGTGGACCACATGTCAACCGTATAATTTTCCGCGTCTTTCCAACCCGACGAATCGCGTATCAAGTATGCCTATAATTAATCTATCTTCTTCCTCCCTTTTCGAACAGGCGATAGCACTCGCCGGAACGGAATGCCGAGTCTTTTCGGTCGGTTTGCAGCACGAAGATGATACCGATCTTCATCGGATTCGTTCGTTCGTTCGATTTTCAGCGTTCAGAACGATCTAGGTTTACCGAGTTTACACTCCGCGACAAAAACATAGCACATTATCTAATTTTGTTAATTCTCGCAAATATAATCGAATAACAACAGTAGAATAAAGATCTCAACTTCATCAGCAGGTCGTAAAATCGTGGTCTGAAAAGTCTGTTGAAACTTTACAAAACACTTGATGAATTTTCCGAGAACAAAATTGAGATGTTTAGAATCATAAAATAAAACTCGACGTCAAAGATAGCCAGCTTGTTCGGGTGTTTCAGTCTCCAACAAACAAACGCTGAGCGGAGTTTCCTCTAAAATGGATTAGCAATTTGTACACGAATCCCATCGCACGTTAACGAAACAGTACCAGCAACAATATTCCTCATTATCCGAAGCCATCGGGCTTCGAGCTGGCTCGAAACGCAAAACACAGGGGCCGGTTGGTTCTCTCGGTTTGAAAATGGAGAAGTAGCTTATGGAACAAAGTTCGGAACCGTGGCCCCTGTAACCTCGAGGAGTTAACCGAGAAGTTCCTCTCGCACCCTCGACTCCAAATCTCTCTCTCTCTCTCTCTCTCTCTCTCTCTCTCTCTCTCTCTCTCCGTCTCTCTCACGTTCTCGACGACGACGGTGCAGCAACGAGGCGAGTTTAATCTCCGCATAATCGAGCCTGGAAGAGGCCGAGCAGGTAGCTCAGGAGTGGGGGGAACGGCCCAGAGAGTTGGGTCCGGTAGTGGTCGTCGGCCCCTGGTGAGACCTACCTTTCCTCTTCTTCCCAGCCTGGTTCTACTCTCGTGGAGGGTCGTAGGAGGCCCGTGTGGAGTGGGACCTCGGTTGCCTCGGAGGAACATGCGGCGAGGAGGTGAGGGGAGAGGACGGGAGCCAGCTAGAAGTAGCGATGGCAGTCCTCTGCGTTGCGAGTTAGCGAGCAACTGGTCCCCGATAGACCCAGGATCGATGATAGTCGAAGGGACTTCTAGAATAGACGCTTGGTAACGTCTTTTCCGAATTGGGGAGCTTGAAGATCATCGAGGCTAGGTCGTAATGCGTCTCATAGAGCAGTTGTAATGGGTCCTCGAAGGGATGGGCAAGCCTCTAGGTTGCTACGAGTTGAGTTGCTACGAGGATCGTTGAGATTCATCCATCGAATCTAGGTTTTGTAGATCAGTACATGGAACCTAGATTGCTAAACCTTGAGGAAATGACGGCATAGTTGAGTAACGTCTTCTAGGAGCCTAAAAATGATGGGTGCTAATTGCTTATTGTAGGACAGTTTTGATAATCCCTGGAGGATCGGGTAAAGCTCTAGGTTGCTACAAGTTGAGATAGATCATTGAATCCATGGTTTTATTGAATAGCAGATACAGTCTCCACGGGGAAATCTAAGTTGAGGATAATTGAGAACCTTCTGGGACCAGTTAGTAAAGTCTTCTCAGACTCGGAGAGATTAAAGATGATGCTACCTAGGCTCTCCAGAGCAGTTGTAACGTTTCCTCAGAGGATTGGACGAGGCTCTACGTTGTTAAGTGTTGAGAATAGATTCTGAAATTCAATGAGACTGCTGGTGCTAGCAAGACATCAAATTTTAAAAAATATTCTGAGTATGCGGCGATTTTTTTCGTCTCCATTTCTCGCGGACCGATAAAAATGACCAAAATGGCCTAGAACGAAACGAGACCACCGTCGATCCTGTTTCGGTAGGCATCCGGCCGCTGGTTAGCAGTCGCGAGCCTCATGGAAACCATTCATTGGCTCCCGAAGCTCCGGTGACGCGTATCGCGTGTCACCGCGCCAGTTTCCAACTAGCTCGTCGATCGAGGGATCGATCGAAGGGGCTGCTGCCACGGTTTTTGCAAGGCTCGGATCGATCACGATTCTCCTCGGTACCGTAGCTCGCGGACTCGCGTCGAAACTATGCACCGCCGCTACGGCTACGCGCAAAAACGTTTAACAAACTAGCCGAGGAATGCTGCAATGTTTTAATCAGCGCATGCTGATCTCTTTCTGCTACCCTTTCGTTGCGATGGCGTTGCCTCGCAGCGGTTGCACAGCGTTGCAAAATTACAGCAGGGAGCATGGCGGAAAGGTGGTGTAAGTATGCGAGGTTTTGATTTTGTTTGGAACCGGTTTCGCGCAGTTTCAGTCCTCGAATGTAATAATGTTATTAAAGTAACATTGTTGTTTGTTGTTAGAAATAGGATGTTCTAAAATCACGGTAACTGCTTCGAAGCAGTAGACCAGAGTGGATAGTTAGGACGATTTTTATTTCACTTTTATTGAAAAAGACAGATGACAGATTACCAGGTATCCGTGACCCCATTTTTCACACATTGTGAAAATACTAACTAAAAACACTACTAAAATTGTATTCCTACATGTTCTTCAACGACTATGTATTGTCAACAACAAAATAGAATTTTAAATCAATTTTAATGGAATCTGAATAATTTTCAAAATGCGTTAAACAAACTTCCTCGTGAATGCATTTTTGCGTAACAAGCATACAACAAAATTCGTCGGTTTGATGGATTGCAAGTGGCTCCAGTAGGGTTTCTTCTCTCGCTGACGGAAGTATGGAAAAGCATCCAGCGCGCAGTTTCGGAAAAAGGCACTCGGAAAGTTTCATACGTCGATCGGGGTTCCAGCACCCAGATTGCGAGAGCCAGGCCTGATTTTAAACGGCGCGGCGGCCGCGACGAGCAGGAAACGTTCGAGCGACAACTACCTGTAAATACGGCACTTTAAGTTCGCGCCCATATATTGCCACCGGGGGGTGGGGTGGGGTGGGGGGAAGTTCGCGTAAGAAAGTTTCCATGCAACGACCGTCGCCGCTAAATGAGTGACTGAGCGTGTGCGCGCACACGCGGGGGTGTATTGTGAACGGCTCTCAAGAAATCGGATACTTCGCGGAATGATAAAGTCACTCGACACGCTCCCGGGGAAGTGCGTCGGGTAATAATCTGCTACCTTCTCTCTTTCTCTCTCTCTCTCTCTCTCTCTCTCTCTCTCTCTCTTGTTGTATCCGAGAGTAGCTGTACTCGCTGCAGAGGCAGTCAATATGACGGGGAAACTGTAGACTTGTATGTAATAATAGTTGGAACCCCCTTGCTCCCGTGGAGTCTAGTCATCGTGCGAAACTATTAGGTTGGCAAGAAAGTAACTTCGGTTTTCACTAATACCTGGCGTTATGTTTTGTTTGATTGACTTCTGTTAACGTTGCGTTTGTTTTCTTTCTGACATTTCATAACTGTTAACTATTTGACTGTTAGTTACGGTACCGTCGTGTAAAGGACTTCATTTTATTTCTCTGTTATTTTATGCAGTGTAATTTACCGTTCGCAATGTTTCACAAACATTCAAATTCAGGTAAAGCCCCAGCACCGTAAAACTGTATTATAAACAGCCACATAAATTTGTAGACTTTAATAACTGCGCTTCTAAAACGCGTTGAATCTCGCCCATCCGCGCCGTCATTATCCTCATTATCATAGACGATAGTTACACACAGACAGCAGAATTTTATGCGCTTACAACAAATTGGACCCAGTAATTGCAGGCGGACTTAATATTCCTGTCTGCCTGGGAAAGGCGTTTGTTGAGGCAGCTAGCTTCCGATTCGTGTTTTTGTAAACTGTTACCTGCAAAAAATGTTACTTAAAAAGTGTTACTTGAAAAATGTTACAAAAATTCAATGTATGAAAATATTCGCACAAAGCTCGTCGATTTCAATAAAGACGAATTTGTGTCTCGTATTATCACGCATTCGACATCCAAGGAACAAAAAATTTTTAACAAATTCTGCAGGCAGAATTTAATTTTAATTTAATTTCATATAATTTCAATCTTATAAAAAATAACGCGATGCTCTCTCCTCGATTTACCAAATTGTACTGTGTCGTCTACCTTTGCGGTTTGGATGTGTTTGCCATGAAACGTGCGTAACTTGATAGCGTGTCATTCAACAAGGCGGCTCATCTATTTTGAGTTGGCCCTGCCACATTGAGAATAGCCTTTCTTTTATAATGATTGTTTAGGTTTAGAAGAGTAAATACCACATTATCTCTTGCGGTCAAATTGACCGGCCGCGGTAGGCAGGACAGGCTACAATTTTCTTGGAAAAAAAAATGAAACGAGAAATACATACTGAAAAATACATTGTATGCATTAACACGTTGATTGCCATGTCACCCATATGTGGGTGAGGGAATTATTTGTCCAAATTTTAAAATGAATTTTTACGCTAATATATTAATTGTATCAAATTTTTGAAGGATCTGTAAAATGCCAGAAAGTTGGAGGACCACTCGATATCATACATATAATTTTTTTCAATTTTTATTTCATTAAAATAACGCTTTTATTTTGTGGAATTTTTGAGGTTTCTAGTTTGGCAGTCAAAGTGTTAAAATACTTTTCAATGGTACGTACTTATGGGACGACCTAATAAATAGCGATGCGATGATGTTGTGTGTACGAAATTGCACGCAGAAGTTTGAAAGGGTCACTTTGACCGGCCGTGGTAGGTTTAGAGTTTAACAACTATCTCAGATCATAAAGAAGTGATTAGGATAATTAGAAACTCGTCGAGAACTTAATAGCAGCGTCCCAAATACACGATATTGCTTTCATCCCTGTTGAAGGTACGGTTTTAGCGATTTCCGAAGGGAAGGACCGAGTCTCGGGTGACCCTTTGACGGGCCATTTCTTGTCCAAGAGAACGGCTGTCCCAGTTCGTCGCGAGACATTGGCAAAGTGGGCTATTCGGCGGGACCTCGGCTTGGTTTTTACGAAACGCCATTCGAGTCGGTCGTCCATTAACGTTGACCATGCTCGCCGGGACCTCGGCTCCGCATAAATCACGGGGCAAGGGACGCCGCCGCTAGATACTACTCGGTAACGAGCAATTAGCAATGAGCCGACCTAGCTGGCAATTATCTCTACGCACCGACAAACTTTCGGACGCCGAAAGCGAGCGGCGACTGCGCGGACACGCTGCAATTAGGTTCGTCTGCTCCCCCCCCCCCCTCTCCCCCTACCTTCAGCTCCACGTTGCATCCACGATTTTCAACTTTCGAAATCGTTAAGGCCTCCGAGGCGAACGTGACTTTTGCGAATTTTTTCTGGAAAAACTGGTGCACCCTTTTTGTGAACGAGCACCTTGTTTGAAAGTGCATGTGTTGTAGTGCTTGTAGGAATTTTTTCAGCTGCTGTGACAGCAGTTTTTCCAGACGCTGTTTCCTGAAAACAGAAACTCTGAGAAATCGTATTTTTATGTTGGACGACCATTATTTTGTTGATAACAAATACAAAAGACAACAAAACACGAATTTTAATAATACGTACCTCAACACTGTTACACAATGTACTGTTATTACAAGCAATAAGTTCTATTCATCTTCTCGAATTGAGCACTTACCCCGAGAACGAAAATTTGCATAAATTGATGAATGTCCCAGCAAAGGGTTGAAAGACGGAGAACAGTTATTCTGATTTAGGGTAGGATAGCGTCCAATAGAATACCCCAAGCTTCCCCCTATCCCTCAAACAGCGACTAAGTACGGGAAAGCCATTACCAGAGGTGAATGAGTCATTTAAATTGCACCGTCGTCGTATAATTGATTTATTAGGCTAAGTCTGCTAACAACTGCCAATATTATCGGTGAATACCATCGAGGCAAAGTTCACTCTATTCTTCGGAACATGAGAAAGTATTTCTCTCAATCATTAGTCGAATAAATCATAATACTAGACGAAGAAGTTGAAACTCCGAACATTCCTAACTATTAGAAAAACGAAATACTTATAGATAGAACATCTAAACCAGCTGGAGCACATGTCCACGTCCTGTCGTCGCAAGATTGTCAGTAATTGACGGGAAAATATGAAACTCTGTCGCAGTGGTCGTTCAATTAACGGTCCGAGGAGGAAGGAATGTTTAGAACGCGAGGTGTACTTCTTTTTCACTGCGGAACCACCGACCCGGGAGCGTTTGCAGCTCTCATATTCGTTAATTGGCTGAAATCGATTGCTGGTTGGTCAATCGTTTGTCGTTCGACGGCCTCGAAGTGCCCGGGAACAAGATAGCTCGTTCTGAAAAAGTAGCAAAAATCTTTTTCCAAGCACCACAGATAAATCAAGACATTTGTAGAAAATTAACCCTTGGCACTCGAATGTTGCCTGTAAGGTTCCTGTATCGTTATTCACAATATTTTTCACAGTATTAAATTTGTTTCTATTTAATAAATTACTAAATGTTTCTATAAAAAAAAAATCTATAGGAAGGCAATATTTCTAGGTCGGAAGAAACGTTTCATTTCGGGGTTAAAGTAGCTTCGAGTGCAAAAGGTTACAGTCGGTGTGGAAAGTATTATTAAATAAAATTTATTCTGCAAACGTCTAAGAATATTTATTAATCATTTTTTCCGCATAAAATTTATTATTGGCACGAATATACACAGTTTTACTTTCAATTTGTCACTGTACGAACACTTTCCACGCTGACTGTAAATGATAAAATCATCAAGTTTCCACAAAATCTACTTGATCGTTCTGAAGACTCTCAAAATCGCCCCTCCGTGAAACCAAAACAAACCAAAGCCAATCCAGATCTGCTGAATGGCAACAACGACGGACCCAAGGTCCCAGCCATCAAAACATCAATCTCCCAGCGTGCGCATCTCGCGCATACGTAAACACGGGAATAGTTCATCGAACGATTCGTCCGAAGTTTCAGAATCGAGCCGTATCAAGACGAAAGAGGATCGGAATAGTCGGTTAGCTCTCGTAGGAGGTCGAGGTGGCTCGAGTCTAGGATCCGAGTAGATTTTTCCGTACGCAGCATCCACGAGCAACGGTCCGGTCCGGGTATGTGTGTGTGTGTGTGTGTGCGTGTGTCTGGGGAGACCGTGTTCCCCCACTCGTGGGCATTGGGGCTCTGTTGCTCGGGCAGACACGCTGGGCCCTGGCCGTGCCTCGTTTCGCCTAACTCGCCTGTCGGTGCTCCCGGAGTTATCCCGAAGCGGCCTTAGAAGAGATAGGGCCCGGCCAGGCCAGGCCACGGAGGTGGGTTCCAGCCAACAATGACGCCCAGTTCAACTCGGCGAGTCGCCACTCTTCGTGCTCTCCTGCGGACGCGGGCCCGTCTGGCTGCGACCCGAAACTTCTGAGCTTGCGAAACAGGTGTCATCTACACCGTAAACGTCGTCCCGTCGTTCCCGTGGATTTTTCTTCGTACCCGGAAAGAGAAACTTGATAGATCATCCGGGAGACCGGGAGGAAAAGAAACTTGCGAGAGTTACCGAGAAGAGAAACATTATATCAACGCGTTCCCGTGGTTCTCGACAGTTCGAGTAAAAAAAGCGTCCTTCGACCCCATACGAGGATATCGAAGATTGATCGGGATCTTGTTGGAAGATCGTTCTCGGTTCGAGAAGGATTTATTCAGTTTGCAGCGAGTGCTATGTGAACCATCGCGCGTGTTTTTCGGTGCGACGGCTAGTGACAGGTAAATGATCAGGTGAACGAAGATGTGCGAGTGCGGTGACGAGTGCGCCGAGGACACGATGAGGCTCGCGGGACGTTGCTGTCTCTGAGCATCGTCGGTAACCCCTACCTCTGTGTCTCTGTTTTTGTTTTCTTTTTCTTTTTTCCGGCCGTTGTAACTAGTCTATAGTCATTCGGTGATTGTGCGCGCCGAAAAGAAAGCAGCTCGCTCGCGCGAGGCCAGCCGTGCGAACGGAGGAAAATTCTGGCCGATAACAAGTCTCGAGCGCCTGAGATGGCCACCCTCGGCCTCTCCAAGGTCTTCATACTGGACAAGTACTTCACGGAGCTGCAGAAGTTCTGGGAGACCGAGAAGAAGCTACAAGGTACGCCATTGGTCGTGCGTCTTTTCTCTCTCTCTTTATCTCTCTTTCTCGTGCTCTCTCTCTCTCTCTCTCTCTCTCTGTCTCCCTTCTCGCGCTCCTCAAGGATCCTTCTCCTTCTCTCCCTCGCGTCGATACCTACGCTGCACGATTTAAATGCGACCAGGCTGGGGAAGGGATGCACCTCTGCCTGGGAACCACGGAACTGGGATCGAACGACGATGCTTTAATGTCGATTTCGGTCCCTGGATCGGGTGCAGAGAACCTTTATTTGGGATCATCGCTGTCGAGAATTTTATAAAGATAATTTAAACTACGGTCGCACGAGGAAGTCCCCAAACACATCTTCCAAACCAGAATGACTGAGTAACGTTCTTAGAATCGGGTTGGTATGAATTGATTTTATTCCTGAGATGGTAGAAGTACTATTTTATTCGCAATCGTTGCTTTTGAGAATCTTAGAAAATTGTTTTAACACTCAAAGTTATTTTAACTCCAGAACGAAACATTTCCTCCTAAACGAAACATGTATTCTAAAATATATCTCTTCTACATATATTTTTTCATGTTATGAAAATGGTGGAATTTTTAGTAATCTATTAAATACAAACAAATTTAATAATGCAAAAAGTATTTTGAATAATGATCTAACAATTTTTAGTAACGCCTTATACTCGCCATTCGAGTGCCAAGGGTTAAACTACGGTCGCACGAAGAACCCTCCAAAAATGCTTCAGACAAGAACAACCGAATAACATTTTTATACCTATAATAATAACATTTTATAATTATTTTTGAGATGCCAGAAAGATTTGATTAGTGGCGTACACTTGTGTAAAGAACCTACCTAACAGAAAAGATAGTTTAAACTTTTAAAGTACGGTCAGTAGAAAAAGTACTCTTTAAAAGAACGCGAGAACAGTATTTTTATACCGAGTTCGAATATTGTTGGTTTTTGGGAAGCAAGGTATTTATTTAAAAAGAATAAAAGCACATATATGATTTAGAACGATATTTGATCGATGTTTCCTCTACTAAGGCTAGGCTTAGACTGACTGACTTCGGCAGCTCGTCGATACGTTTGAAAACGATAAACATCTGAATGGGACACGTCGGCGGACCAAAAGAAGCGCGGCTCTGTCTTTGATTCGATATCTAAAGATACCGCGAGATACATATACAACAGTTCCTGGAACCGTATTATATATAATTTCTGTACATATATCTATAAATATCTTAATTATTTTTCTGATACAGCCAGGTGTACAGTGTTGTAAAGAACCTTGCAAAGAAATTTTAAACAACGGTCAGTCGAAAGATTCTTCGAAACGTCTTCGAAAGAAAACGACTCAACATTTCTGCAGTTACATTTTGCTGACCAACGAACACTGTAATTACAAATATTTCGAGCAACATCAACAGCCTGTCTCTACAACGGTGGACTTACCTAACCCGGAAAATCTATAAGTCCGACTCTACAAAAGTTTCGCGCAAACCGTTGACCCGAAGGCGAACACTCTCAGTTTCCCAGAGCCGAGCGAAGAACTTTCCGCGCCGAGTTTGAGCGTCTTGGAACCGGAGCGGGATTAAGGGTGAATTTTTGTAATGGTCGTTGGGAAAGTCCGGGGGTCCCGGGTCGTTCTCCTCCTTTGCATTTCATTCTTGGCCCTCCCGTCCTGTTTCTTTTTACGCGGCCATCAAAACCGTCCCGGTTTTATTCGTCGCGCGGGACTCGATTCAAGAGTCCGAACTGTAATCAAGTTACAAGTGGCTCCTCTTTTACGGGACGGGGGTTGGGTGGGGAGGAGGCGGAAGGCTACAGTATTTCGGAATTGCCGGTTCTTTAACGAGACAAACTGAGAGGGGAGGGGCGAGAAGGAGAGGAAGGAGAAGAGGGGAGGAGTGAGAGACTCCGGTTGCGCGATGGTAGCGGAGGGTATAAGGAAAGGGCACAGGGGGACGCAGGTTACGCTCCTGAAAGCCCAGCTGAAAACGAACAGCCTCGTGTCCCGGGGAAGAGATGTTACCTGCGTTTTACAGTTAAAACAGTCCTCGCGGTTTCTCCACGCTGATTACCCCCGGCTGCATTCTTGCCACCGGACGGACGGGTTAAGGTCTTCAGGGGGGAAAACCGCGGAGATTTTCCTCTCGCCGACACCACCGCGCCGCGTTTCACATTTATACGGCCGCGGTTGAGTTATCTGGACCCCGCGTTCGTCTTCGTCCAGGCTCGTAAACAGTTCAGTTTATTTTACGCCGGGCCGAGTGACGCTCGCGCGCGAGCTAACTCGCCCGGCGAATTATTCAGCCGGAAGATGCACGGCGTTTCCTTTTTTTCTTCTTTTTTATGAATTTTCCAGAACACTCTCTTCCCGCGGGAGACACTTTCCGCGAAAGAAATTCTGCTAGGCAATCGTTGCGACGACGCTGCAGCGGTGGAATTATCTAAGAGATTAAGTCGTAACTTATTTAGTGATTGTTCCATTTTTTTCCGTCGCCAAAGGGTTCATAGTTGTACAAGAATGTTGTTAAATTTAAGGGCAGGTTCTCATTGCCAGAGAAGAAGTCAGTCGGAACCTCTCACGAACAAACTGTGGAACATGTCTTGCATTGCAATCGATACGGTACAATTTATTATTCAATTGTTATTTAACCCCTCGTACTCGAAGCTATTTCATCTCTAAAAGCAAACAGTTTTAATTCTTATAGCGCGGGAGACTCTCAACTAAACTCCGCGCGACCGTACTCAACGTACCCGTCGCATTTTCTTCTGCTTTCCGTTGTAATCGTGTGGCACGATGAAAATCATGGAAAATTCGTGGCTCGATTTTCGAAGCAGTGGTCCTTTTTTCTGATTTTTTCGATTTCTATCCGGGGTTTCGGATTCGTGGGCAACTTTTCGAATTTCGTGTACCTTATCCGCAGGTGTCTGCGTCGCGACGCCGCCGGATGCATACTCGATGGTGTAGCGAGGACAAATCCGCAGATTCTGCGACTGCAGAGAGACCCTTCTTGCATTCGCATACTCTTTCGCTTTCTCTGTTTTTCTACGATTCATACGGGGGTCCGGACGATTCCCGTCACGTACGCGTTTCCCGTAATCTCCTTGATGCGACAGAGATTAAAATTTCGAGCATTTCCCATGCCGCACACTTTATTTCGCAGCTTTTCACCCCCTTCTCCTCTTGTCTCACTTTCTCTCTCTCTCTCTCTCTCTCTCTCTCTCTCCCTCTCTTTTTTCTTCCTGGCCCCGTGCGTGTGCTTTTCTCCCGGCAACGAAACCGTAGTTGTGATTCCGCCGTCCTGCGTGGCGCGGGCGCGCGAGCGTAGTTAACGAAATTTATTATCTCATCACAGTTTATTTTCTTTCCTTCCCCGCGATAGCAATCGTAATTCTTACTTTATACATTAATCCCCGGAGGCATATTGTTTCCTCTCATAAACCACGCGCTGAAACATTAAGTGCTTTATCATCGTTTCACCCGTCGTTTCTTGCGCTATACACCTCCGCGTAAAAAGGAAAAGGGAGCCGAATAAACGGGGAAACTGCCGGCGAACAAAGTTAAAAACGGCGGACTCTGAATCGTAAGAGGACTCTGTTTCGCTGCGATTCGTCATTCTCTCTTTCTCTTTCTCTCTCTCTCTCTCTCTCTCTCTCTCTCTCGCAACTGGTTGCCGAATCCAGCCACGCTCGATTCGCCCCTCGCTCGTTCTCACGCCCACGCAGTTCCCACAGAGTTCGACCGCTGCGTTTTCCGTCTGGTTCGCGAAAACGACGCTCGAAACCGATTTCCGTTGTTAAGTAACGCAACGATTGGCCAATCCGAGGCTCGACGAGCCGCGTTCGAACACGTGCGCGATCCGGAACGACGAGATTTATGGCTGCGGCGATCCCGATGACTCGTAATCGAGACGTTTATCTCGTTTCTGCGAGAAAAATAACGATCAACATCCATCATGCCGCTTTTTTTTTTTGCGAATCCAGCGACTGGAATTTTTAGCCTCGTTGGCGTTGAACTGTTTTATTGCTCGGAAACCTTGTGTAACAGTTGTGCCCAACAGCGTGAGCCACAGGATCATAGGAATAAAGAAGGATTACTTTCTGAACGAGCTTGACGATTTCATTTTTCTTTGAATATAGTGAATTGGTTTGTGTTTGCGCAGAGTATCTTTTATTGTACACAGTCCTTGTTGTGAGTCGTAGGATCGTCACTACTATTTATTTTGTGATTACAATGATTATAAATTCTTCATCGTTCGGAATTTCATAGAACAAAAAGATAGTTTATATTTATCGTACGACTATGGTTTCTCCAAAGGATGTATGTCAACTATAACAAAATAGAATATTATTTCGGTTTAAAGGAAATTGATAACATACATATTCATTAGACTCTTGTCAGAATCTTCATCACGAGTCACAATGATTTTATTTTTGTTTGAACATAGCGAACAAGGTATTTGGAATTGGTCTATGTTTGCATAGTATTTTTTATTGTATGGAGGTTGTAAGTCATAGGATATAGTTATCATAAAACTGACTGTGCGTCTATAAATAATATTAATTTGAACGAACAAAATGCTATTCGTTGAACAAAACACTATGTTAGGAGCGAAAATGAGTGAACAATCACTTCGTCTTTTATATAACCACTGAGTGAGTTTAAAAGGTCTTCTCGCGTATATGTTAAAGTTTAAAGGTAAATGCCTGCACATGAAATTGAACTGGTAACGTTATGAAGTAACTCATTGTCTACCGAGACTGAGGATTTTACATGATTACGATAAAAACGTACAGGAGACCTTTAAAGCAGTGGAAAAATTGCAAAATCTCAAGAGCGTCGACTATTTTCACGTTATGAAAATTATTGAACGAAGAAAAAGATTCTCTTTAGAAAATTCTCTGCAGTTTCTTTAACCAATGGAAATGCATTATTATTAACCGTTAACGCATTCATGGCGACTGTAAGGCGCCACTAAAAATTGTTGTATCATTATTCAAAATATTTTTTACGTTTAAATTTAATAAATTGCTAAATATTTCAGTATTGTACGATTAAAATTGAACCATTTTCGTACATATAAAATGAAGAAAAGATACATATAGAAGGGAAATATTCTAGGTCGGAAGAAATATAAAGTTTTGCAGTTAACCCTTTGCGGACGAGTGTCGGCATATAGCCGCCCAATTCTCGCGCTGCGGCTGGCGTACGTTTGTTGTCCTAAGCGATAAGATACGCATGGGTATACTAGCCTAAGAAATCAAGTTACCTCTCAATGAAATCGAAGACCTTTAGCGATGAAGTGTCTTCCGTATAATGTAAACTTACGATGCGAGACCATGGTAGGGTCTCCTAGACCATGGTAGAAGACAAAAACAAATCGAAGAAAAATGCTTGGGCAGATAAATGTCGCGGATAAACCAGGAAACTATTTCACTCCTGTCAGACATCAAACGATCCATAGGGTCCACGTACGATCGTATCCAAGCATTCCGCGAATCCAAACAATTTCAAGACACAAATCCTCGACCGCCGGTTGATAAACCTGAGCAAAAACCGTGTCGGATCCGCGTAACAATTAAGAAAGCGTAATTTAATTACTCGCGGTTAAAGGAAAGTAATTGTAGGCGTCGTTACGAGCTAGGAGAAACACACACACACACACACACAGGGAGAGAGAGAGGGAAAGGGAGAGGGAGAGGGAGAGGGAAAGAGAGGCCAGGTGAATCGATCCGTGAGCGCGAAACACGGTCTCTGCCAGGGGTCCTGATATCGTCGCAGCCGGACTGCGTGTCGCAATTACGGGGACAAAAGGAACGAGTGCGCGGATTCAATTGCGAAAAAGAGGGGTTTGCGAACCGGGGGGAGAGGAGGGAAGGGCAGGAAACGGATACGTTGGCCCCTTGGGGCTTCGTAATTACGTTTCTTGCGGGAGAGCACGCATAATTGTAGCCCGTGCGCGCGAGATCCTTCGAGGTATCGTTCTATCGGCGCGTTATCCAGCAATTTATTCCTCCGCGGCGAGTAATTAATAGTTTTTATCTCGCGATTAACGTGGCCCCTCCTCCTCCTCCTCCTCCTCTCTCTCTCTCTCTCTCTCTCTCTTTCTCGCCGTCTCTCTCCCGCCGGTTTGAGGTCCGTGTATCAAAAGAAATCACCGGTGGCGATAATTGTATTCGATTTTACGCGCACGCGTGTCTCCGCTGGAATTTATCGCCGGCAGAGCCACATAGATCGTTTCTGTTTCGAAATTCTTTGGAACAGAGGTGGGAACTAACGCTGCCGCCGCCGGCGGCGTGAAAACGATTGGAGGGCCCCGAGGTGGCCTTGAGATCGTTAACGACTGCTTTCGGTAACCGGTCGACCGCCCGCGTTTGATATTATGTGGTTATGGTCGGCAGGCCGGGAGACAAGGATATTTGAGCATTTTTTTTCTCTCGAGACTGCAAGAGGTTTCCAAAAACATCTTGCTGGGTTTGAAAGGGCGTACTTTGGACAGAATCTTTGAATTTTTTTTTGTTTCGCAATGTTTATACTTTACGAAATTATAGCTGATTTCTGGGAGGTTTTGCTAGAATAGGAGAATTGCCGTTGAGCCTTCGGTACACCAGGAAACAGTGATAGTCAGTTCGAAACCAGTTCACCTCGCGCTCTCGCTGGTCGAGAAGGATTTCCCGAAGGTTCGAGTCGGTTCGGACCTTAAAAATCAGAAGGTCCTCGTTCGAGGGTCCTTCAATCTGTTTATTCCCACGACCGACACCGATGGTCCAACTTCGGGACATCGTTTCGCGAGAGAGGAGAGCGACGATTCTCGTCCCTGTGGACTCCCTTGACCCATCTTCGAAAGTTCGCGGAATAAACTCCTCGCGGACAGAGTTGCGGCTAAAGGGAGAGAGAGAGAGAGAGAAAGAGAGAGAGAGAGCGAGCGAGGGTAGAGGAGAGACGACAGGGGACTACTCCCCTGCGATGCATCTCGCAATCCTCTCTCGCTCGGATTTATGCGGGGCAACGGCCTAAGCGAGTGTGCATCCACTGCAACTGTCCGGTTCGCGCTGGCTGGTGTGTGCACCACGTGCGGCCGCGATACGTGTGCACACCGATGAGAAGGTAAACACGGACGAGTATTGTGCATTGCGACTAGCGAGGGCCTCGAGCCGACTACAATCGCTTCTTGTAAAATCCTTCTTTTGTATTCTTACGGGAGACGTAATAAATTAAGCACATTCGATACCGTGTCACAAGGTTTATTCAACCGAGAACATAACTTATAAACTACAGCTCCTTAAACCTAGGTTTTCCCCGCGATGACGCCGCATTCGCGCAGTCCGACACATTTCAACGGCGTACGTACATAACGACATTCCGATATTCTCCACCCTTTCAACATTGTTGCAACCCTTCGCGAAATTGAGATTTTATTGGAGACGTACCCGGAATCGAATGTTTTCAGACATTTTCTATGAACCAATTTAATTCTGTGTGTTTTAAGTAGTATGAATTTGGTGTCCTTGATTTTTCATCCCTTAGGATATGGTTGGTATGGCTTCTAAACATTTTTCAGAATTGTATTTAGCTTGGTATACAAAAGTTCCATTTTATTGCACACTTAAGAGAATTTTACACCGTCTTCGTTCCTCAACATCCTCCGCAGTTTAAAAAAGAAAGGTGCAACAACGAATTACCATAAAATAGTCTCTAATTCAAATTGTATTACCTGTTTGAAAACGAGTCGAGATAATAAACGTAGATCGATCAGAAAGTTCCTACGAGAACTAGTTCCCGGCGTGTTTGTCTTCTGTTACGCATACCCAAACAAATTGTAAATGTGGAGTAGGATGTTAAGGACACCGGTAATTACGCAACAAATGGCACCACTTAACGGCTCTGCTTAGTAAGTCAGTATCGTTAGACAAGCGGTCTCCATCCGCATAACAAGTTTCGCACTTTCCAGTAATGGAAATTCGAGGTCCGTCCTTCGGAACAGGTTCGATATCGGTCAATTTTGATTTCACTCGGAGCTGTCCGGAGCTCATCCTGGGGCAAGTGTGTCTCGAGCAGCCATCGTTGATATCCTCGCGAGCCCGTACATGACGTCCGCCGCCATGATGCCCCTATGTTCGGGTATTTTTCTTCGAGCAGTTCGCTTCAAGTGGCTGTCATACCGGGAACTCGGCGATTCTATTCAATTCCGTAAGAAAATAATTCTTGGCAACACCCGTGCAAATCGTTTTAATAAAAAATAAATGTCTAGTAAAATCAAACGTGCTTGGTCAATTCGACGTTGAACTTTTAGGCTAAACAGGACTGTTATACCTCGCAAAGGTGGATGATTTTGACGATTTCAAATATTTATGTATTAACTTTTTTCTCAATTATATTTCAATATATTTCTGACAGTATCGGTTCGATTTCAAGGGATTATGGATGCAGGCCGGAAAACAATGGTTTTTGAGAATTTTTTTCTCGGGCACTGCAAAAGGTTTCGAAAAAAATGTTTTTGGGTTTGAAAGAGTATACTTTCGAGAGCGTTCGGAATTTGTTTCGTTTAACAATTGTCATCTGTTACAAAATTGTGGCTGATTTCTCGTAGGTCCTGTTAAAATTCGAGGATTCGAGGGTTCGGCAGTCTGGGAAATGACGATCTTCGGGAATTTTTTTCTCAGAGACTGTTCTCATAACATATTTCTCTTTATTGACTTCAAGCTAGCACCTTGAGTTTGCTAAAAATACTGGGGATGCTGAGGAATAGACAGTACCATCGTCATCCACACTAAAACAGCGTTGTTCATCGAGTAAAGGTCATTTCCGTGTTATTCCCGTTGCATAAGAAGGTCCCCGCCTTGAATTCCTCACACAGTGCCAATTAGTTTCACCAAGAGATCTGCACTCGCAGAAGTCTCCGGAATCGTGCAACCTATGTCCATTGCAGACGATCACGAAACTCTCTCTCTCTCTCTCTCTCTCTCTTATAGGATCGCCGTTACTTCGGCTTCCGGGTTTGATAACGCAACTGGCGCGGCTCGGCGCAAGGTCGTTACGCTTATTGCCACTTCGTTACTGTTATAAATTTCGAGGGCAGATCGCCGCCGTGGGAAATGAAGGCGTAATTAAACCGCGTCCGATATTCGTCCGCGCTGATACGCTCCGCCCGGTCCGTTTGCTTTCGTTCTTTCTTTCTTTCTCTCTCTCTCTCTCTCTCTCTCTCTCTCTCGCACTCTCTGTCCATTTTTCTTTTTTTCCCGTTTTGTTTCCTTTACACGCAAACGGCATTTTTCCGGGCGGGCAGTCTGCCGTACAATTAAGCTGCTTTAGCGAAATCCCCGGCTCGCGATTGGCTAATTTTACTCGCGGTTTCGCGGATCGTATCAACCGAATTCGCGCTAATGAACAGACGCGTCGGCGAACTGGGAATTAATGATCTTCCGGAATTTTTTTCTCGGCGACTGAAAGAGGTTTTTAACAAAATCTACCCAGGTTTGAAAGGGCGTATTTTGGAAAGTGGACTGTATTTTTTTTGTTTCGAAATGTTCATCCGTTACAAAGTTATAGCTGATTCCTCGGAGCTCCTGTTAGATTAGCACAATTGCTGTTTTGGCCCTTGGCAACCCGGGAAACGGTGATCCTTGGGTATTTTTTTCTCGGAGCCTGTGAGAGCTTGTTCGAATAATCTTACTGGGCTTGAATATGCGTACCTTGGAGATTACCTCGTATTTTTCTTTGTTTCGAAATGTTCTCCGTTACGAAATTATAGCTGATTTTTTTGGGAGATCCTTTTAAAAAGTGGCTGTTACTGCTGGCTACCAGTTCATCTGAAATGAAAAATTCGAATAAATCGATAATGTATGTAACATAAAATTGTTCTGGTGACTCGAATCAGTGGATGATTCGAGACTCACTGTTTCCCGTAATGTTTCGTGGCCACGCAATCTTAATTTGCTCTGTCACAGAACCACTGTCAATTGGAATAGCTCGTAGACTCTTCGCGATACAGCGCATAAGACTCTAGACTGCTTTCTGTAATGGAATATCGTCAGGCGAGTCTGTCGCGATCAGTATTCCATTCACGAGGTCTCCGATCGATCTGCTATCACTTGAGAAAAGGATGAGTGGACTCTTCAGGGTGTGGAGTTGTGTAGAAAACTCTACAAGCGAGTTTCTTTTTCTGTAATGGAATAATGTCAGGCGACTGTTTCCCGGGACAGTTTTATTCGGTGTCACTAGGAAAGAAGAGGTTCGTGGACTTCGTTAGGGTATGCGGTTCTGTGATTGAATAATGTCACGCGAACGGAATGAGTTAAAAGCGTCTTCGATGCTGAACGAACTCTGAAAGATAGACCCCACTAAATCAGAACAAATTCCAGAAAATCTCCCTCCCAAAAAATCATCCAATCGGGAAGGTCCACCGCTTAGATCAGACGTCTCCGGTTCTAACATCAGGTTTCTCAGCTCGAGGTTCCCTAACCGAGGTAATCGTTCGCCATAGGATCCTTGGCAGAGGCTAGCGACCGTCCAAGCTCTCTTCCCACGTGTGTATGGCCCTTAAGGGCAGAGAAACAGCCGGGATTAACCCGCATCTGATTAGACCCCGAGGTCGAGAAGGGTTTCTCGCCCCTCTCTTTTCCCCGAGGCAGGTTCTGTGTACCCGCGAGTTTCGGTTTCGCTCGGAAGGCCGTGAAAAAGGTAGCCATCGACTTTCTTCCACTTCTCGGAAGGTGTACACGCATTCCCGTGGCCCTACGTCATCGTTTCGAGTGAGATACGGTAAGGAGCAAAACTGAACTAATAACCACACGTTTTGTATAAATCATTATTTATTGCTAGGAATATAGAAGAATAACAAAAAATCAACGTTATAATTGTTTTTGTCATGGTTAGAAGTAACGTTAAACGAGCTTAACTGGTTAAAGGGAAAGGGGGGCGACACTTGACGCTTACGTAATTAGAAAGGCCCTTCAAATCCATGCAATTTAAGACCAAGAACTTTAAAATCGATGGCATAGTTTTCGAGATATCGAGCTGTTAAGATTTACGGGCCACCCTGTACAGAGAATTTACTGTACACCGGCCTTTCATAGATATTCTCATTCCTCCATATTCTCGTACTCGTTCCGGATGAATCATTCGGGATGCACGTCCGAGGAAGTGTGTATTCGCCTTAATCCATGCTCGCGAGCCGGCAAGATTGGGAAAAGATGCGAGTCACATTTCACGGTAGAACTACGGGGACGGTGAACTTCCGCGGAAAATAAAACGCATGAATTACCTCGGCTATTGTACCCACCTCGGACAGAACTTGAAAACTTCGCGATAACTTCGCGGAACTAACTTCATCGTTGATAATTCGCCCGAGAAAAAGGAACTTGCGTTCCGTTGTTAGTCTGCGTTTACCCTGAACGTGAAATATTGATAACTGGACGGCGGAACTTTGCTGCGCTAACCGAGTTCACAGCCTTTTGAACGTCGAGTCCGTGCACTTGCGTTTCTAATCTACGTTGGTTGACTGGACAATTTTATATTCGTAAAATTTTTGTCTCTGAATGTCATGGCCGGATTTCTATGTAGAATAAAAATTTCACGCACTAATTGTAAGAAACAACTAAAAAGTTTTTTTTTCTATTAACTTTATTAAGTTGAAAATAGTACATTGTCACACACAATTTGTTTAATGCTGGGTACAGTTTTGACGTCATGATCCGTTCAATTTTTTTCTCTAAATGTTATAAAGCATTTTATATTTCTCTGATTATGTTACTCTTTAATCTCAGCAACACTGTTTTTTATAAAGTTCAGATTTTAATTTTCATCATGAAAGAGCTGAGGCACTAATCACTGAATAATCATAGCTTTTCAGTTTCTGTCCATTTTATAAAATTTTTCATATTTGTCTGATTCTTTTCATTCTATACAATTTTTTTCATGCGCTAAAATATGAAAAAATCAACGGAGCAGAGTTGGTCACGTTCGTTTCACAGTAGAAATGAACGAAAGAGTACACTCCCCAGCGATATGTCATTCTGCACAGTGGAAATATCTTTCGTAAATTTATTTGGAAAGCTAAAATGTAAATTTCACTTCCTAATTTTCAGGAGATACTCTGTGTGTGAGCGATGTCGGAAATAATCGCGAAATAATCGCACGAAAATTTCTGCGGAATTCGGTAATTGCGATCCGCGTAAAGGAATGCAAAAGATCTTGTCCGATCGATTCGTCTTCCTTCTTATCTGGCCACTCGTGCCGAACAGGCGTACTTAAGATAGTCCCTGGCTTCTTCTCCCTTTTTCTTGACACTCTGGCCATCTTATTTCTGGACGCTTTGATAGCTCGCAATTTATCTTTCGAGCCACTCGTCAGCAAACTGCTGATCTTCGCTGCGACACCAATGTTTAATATTAAAAAAATTATATCTCAGTCGAAAAAAATCGTACGACAATGAATCTAGACTCATTCTAAAGCTTGAAGCCTCTACTTTCAATCTTCATTATTCATTTTCGCCTAAAAAATTTTTGTGTGATGCAATGGCTTGAAAACTGACCACATGTTTTTTCTCAAAAATGCTAAACTGAAAAGTTTCTATGTACTTTGGAAAAATAAATTGAAGCTTGAATCGAAGCTTTTTGACGACAGCCCTGCAAAATTTGATGTACGATTTTTTTTTCTTTATTGTATAATAAGGGAAAAATGAGAAGGAAAAATGTGAAACTACAATAAATTTTCTGGCAGATTATCTAAAATTTACGTATCGCAGTCACAGAAACGAACTGGAAATTTCGTGATTTTTTAAGCCAGCTATCGTTGGCAGTTCGTTCGAAGGGGCCTCTGCAATTCGCAGCAAATGCGGGGCACGCGGTTGCAGCAATAACAGAAAACTATTTCCTTTCACAGCAATCAATATCACTGCGCGTTTTCCGGCGAAGACACCGGTTCCGGTTCGGTTATAAGCTTAACCGCGCGATGCGGGGATCCGCGCGGCGTATTGTTATTAAAACAAACAATAATCGAGTCCGCGATTAAGCCGGCAGGCAGTATTTTGTATCAATTATCCCACGATCCAAGTAATTGCCGCTAACGTTCCTCGTTATTGTTCTCGGCGGCCTATTCTCCTGTGGTTCTGTTCCGCTTCTGTCCCCCCCCCCCCACCACCACAGTGCGGCGCGTTGCGAAGCTATTTGCTCGTCTGGGTTCTTTAATTTATTTCCGTTCAGCAAAACCGCGCGGGGACGATCGAATCGAATTTAAATAATTCCCTGGCGCTGGCCCCAACGAATCTACGGAGGCGAATTTAATGCCGAACAAGTTTTCTATCGTGTAGACCGCCGGCTGGAAGTTTACGATCGCTCGGCGAAACTCGTTCAACAAACAGACTCAAGTAACCGTGCATAATTTTATTCATTATAAAGAGTTGGAAGTTTCGAGTGGCATCGGTCGAGGCATTCGAAGCAACCCGGGGCTGTCATGGTGGCGCGATCTTAATGAAAACTTCAATG
Source organism: Seladonia tumulorum (assembly GCA_913789895.3). Taxonomy (NCBI): domain Eukaryota; kingdom Metazoa; phylum Arthropoda; class Insecta; order Hymenoptera; family Halictidae; genus Seladonia; species Seladonia tumulorum. Next base: position 6,115,634 of record OU565282.1, on the reverse strand, counting down.
GCGAACTCTCCTACTTTCTCTTTCCCTTCATCTATCCTTCTCCCTCTCACACTTTTCCTGTGTCTCTGTCTTTCGCCCTCTTTCTCTATGTTTCTCATTTTCTTTCGTTTTCTATCTTTTTCTCTTAAGGGTGAGAGAGAGAGAGAGAGAGAGAGAGAGAGAGAGAGAGAGAGAGCTTGTGTGTATCTGCAGCAAAGTTTCGAGTAATTGAACGACCCCATTCTTCAGCTTTTATCGTTAAAGACAGGGCCAGACGGGAAACGAAAGCACAAAGAATATGCCACGAGGAGACCAACTCCTTAGAAACATTTTTCAACGAGCTGTCGTTTCCTCGCTATAACTTCCCCTTGTTTAACAAAACGATGCCGGCGAGCGAGCCTCGAATCAGTATGCTCCATGTTAATGTTAATCGCTCTTTGAGAACAGTGCTTCAGACGGGATAGAGTTCTTTAACTGGGACGTCATTACCGGATTCAGGATATTGCGCTTTTATGGTTATTGACGCTTCCGGAGGCAATTTTAAGATTGGGGAGTGGTTAAAAGATTTTAACGGTATTAATTATTCTGAAGCTGTTGAAATAGTTAGAGGAAGGAAACAGCTTGCCTCCTGCTTGTTACAATTCTTACGGACAATTTTTATTTTTCGTAAACGAAGACGTCATTTTTCGATATCATCTGAAGAGAAAATTCTGTAATAATGATACAATTGTTTCCTATTTTATTTTGAACTGTTTCCGCAATATACTCAAAAAGTGATAATCACGTTTCACGCATTTATGAGAAAAATAAATAGGTGGAGTTTAAGACAGTAGATTAAAGGAATCAAAGATAAATCATTAAAGTCCGTGTTCGTTACGTGCATCTTCAACGAAATGTTAATTCTATACAAAGATTTTTGACTTCGACTTTTATTAATGCAATACGTGATGATCGACCGAATAAATATACATTCCCTGTACATTCGGAAATAATGTGCGGACGTGGTTGTGCAAAAAAGTGGCTCGAAAGGGGATGATTTATTCGCATATGTTTAAATCGATTTTTATATATGGCTGAATATTTCCTCGAACGAATAATCCCACCGAATTTATCGTTTCAATATTTGTGGTAGCCGCAACAATTCGCATTTACATCCGCACGTGCTGAAACATTTTTTTACGCGTTCTCTCCACTAATTTGTTGCGTCCGATGCGCCCTTTTCCCTCGGTTCTTTTCCATATAAAGACAATTTTAATTTTGGCACAGCATACAACAGCTTTAGTCCGACCAAAACTCCACTGTCCGATTAATTTAAATCATTGAAAATCGGCCGCTAGGATTCAAAATTGTGTACTGCACAAAATCCGTAGGAAAAGAGAACGCAAATAATTAAAACTGATTTACAAATCAATTGTGTTTCACACACAAAAATAGTCGTACTCGAATCAAAATTAAATTCTATTTATAAGAGAATTAAGATCAATAAGAGTTCATTAAAAATATAAATATTCCGTATAAATAAAACGTAAATCTTACAGAACTGTATGTATAACAATTTAAACTGATTTACAATTCAGCTTTGAAAATGGTGGTGCACGAATAGAAGTTATATAATGTTTTAATCTGCAGGGGATTAATTAACGTAAGCAGATAAATAAGTAGGTGTGTGTACGCGTTTCTCAGAGTTAACTTGACCACGACTAAGGGGGAGGGGAGGGGGCATACAGGGTTCCCGTGGGAAGAAGGAGACGAAAAAGAACCTGTTTTCTCCGAAGCAGAACCTGCAGGCCCGAAAGAAGGTACCTGTTCGCTTTAATTCCGCCGCGGCAGGACCTGCTATACCTGCTTTACCTGCCAGGACCCGCGTCCTTTTCGTTTGTCTCTCGTTGGTCCTCTTCCTCGGATGGTGTTCTCTCCCATGGCTCGGGACAGCCCATCGAAAGTGCCGAGGATGATTAATCATCGACTGGGGCTGGCCGCGGGCCATCGCACCGTCTCTCTGCCTGGGAAAAGCTGAATCGGTCCTGGGACCCGATGGGACTCGGTCTGCGACGAAATTCGGGATGACTATTAATCGTTGCGAGGATGACAACGCCGAAACAGTCAAAGTTTCCTATGTCCGAAGCAGTAGGAAAATAGCTACAGTGATTTTTCATAGCGACGTACAAGATCTACCACTCAGGAAATTAAGCCATAAATGTCTCTGCCAAAATTAGGAATCTAAAATTTCAATGATCGAATTAAAAAAGTTTGTGAGCAAGTGAGGACTTAAATGTCGCTGTTGAAGTTATGGGAGTATAAAAGTTGAAAGGTACGGTAAAATTGAAAGTAAATTAACAAGTCAAGATAACTTTAAAACAGTAGTACTAAAAACACTGTATTGTAGTAATATCGTTTTGCGCTCGTATAAAGTTTATACGTAGGTGTCATGCTGGTCGGAATTAATTTTCGTTGAACAAACAGTAATACATTAATTATTTTTTAATCTTTAGATATGCGTAATACAATAATATGTTTTAATTTTATGTAAAAATTATATTTTATATTTTTCTGTCAGGATCACTGGTATGAATATTTTCAAAACAACCGTTATCACATTCTCTGTCAGTGTTCAAAGAGTCAAAATAAAATTGTTCATCGCTACTTTTGATTTCACGCTGCACTTCTTTCGGTAACTTTCTTTTTGCCATGTTAGAGTATTATTTTTAAAATATTTTAATAAGCGAAAATGTCTACTTACGCTTAAACACAATTTGTAAAATATATAAATCCGAAGCTTGTCGACTTAATCTAACATAAGATCAGTATGGTTCTTTGCTGTGGTGGCTGAGAGTAGACATACGATTGCAAAGGGTTGATATGTAATTTTTAATTTTTTGAAATCTTTGAAACAAGAAAAACATTGTGGCTTCTGCGTCTTGCAATTTTTATTTTGCGTCGAAAGTGTGCGGTCGAAATTATAGCAATTTTTAGCGAGAACCTATAGCATCGAACTACACTCTCGAAGCCACGTTAAAAATTGTTCGATCGGCGCAACCGCTTGAATTACCACGCATCGTCTGCGAGGTACCGAGGTACGCGAAGTTAGGGGTGCGCAGAGGTAACGTAAACAATTTTTCCTCCTAGATCGCGCCACTTGAAACCGCTAGCTGCCTCCGGGAAGTAAACAATACATCGTTCTCGAATAAAGACCGCTTCGTATCGCTTTCAGGCTCGACCGGGCTTCGATTGGCCGCGCGCAATTGAAAGTGTTCGTCCCCGCCCTCGCCCTCGCCCCCGCAATCGGGTTTCATGAATCGCGATGCATTTGCCGCCGCAGAATGGGCCACTAAACTTTTCCCTCATTGTGATAAACGACTCCCCACCAACGCCTCTCCTCCCTACCCCCTCGTTTACCCTTGTTACACGTCTCTTTCCCCGTTCCCGACGAAGTTTCGGCTTTGTTTCACCCCGCTTTTCATCCCCCCGGCCATCCTCCCCTCCTCTTGCTCTCGAATCCTCTCTTTCTGTTCCATTGATTTTCCGGACAGCTTCTACCCCGTCTTCGAGAATCGTTTTCGTCTTGGCAGTTTTATTTTTCTTTCACCTTTTGATCTTTACGCCGGCTACCACTCTTCTTTGACTTGTCCCGCTGATTATCTTTGCCCACTCGGACGCTTTAGTCGCTGTGGACTCGGCTTCACGGGGCGTCTCTTAGTCTCCCGTCTCCCGGACTTTAGTCTCCCCGCGTGCAGTCACTTCGTTTATTCGGCGACTCAATGTTACGCTCCTTGGAAACTTTCTTAGCCGACTTTTCCGTGTCATTTTCTATTTATCTTCTTTTCGTCTTTTTCATTTCTCTTTTCAAGAGTTTTCAGACAGCTTGAAACGTTTTTACCGCTAGGTTTACGGAACATTAAAAGCGACTATTTCACGTTACTTAAAATAACAAGAATTTATCTACATAAAGTAATTAGTCATAACCCACGCAGAAAATTTTTGTGTCACGATATGTCCCCCTCTATACCGTGTAAGTTTTCTATATAATATTTCTTCATATTATTACAAATAACGGCAATATTCAAAGTGGACATAGTTATTGGCCCACCCTGTATATACAATAATTCTACTAATATTTAAGCGAGTATCACTGAATTTTAGACGTTGTAGATGAAGAAATTGATTACGCTAATTTCAGGACTGCTTACAGTTGGCGTTAGCAAATCTCCATTACCGTGTAGATGATATTATCGAAAATATCCCAGGTTTGCGAGCCGGTAACGCAGAGACAACGCGACCGAGCAAATAATGCGGTGTACACGCCGATCCGCGTTAAATAACTTATTCCTGGGTCCCAGAACCCGTTGTGTAACTAATCTCGCATCCGGAAGTTCGTTGTACGTTGTAACCACACCGAGAGAATAGAGAGGGAGAGAGAGAGAGAGAGAGTTTCCAAGGCAAAACGAAAAAAAAAAACGATCGAAAAGGAGAAAGAAAATCGAGAACGCGAGGGGTATGTAGATGGGAGAAAAGGAGACTGCATGGGAAAGAAAATCCAGGCGAATGGGGCCAAGAGAATGAGCCTTGTTGGAGAAGCTTAATAATGTAAATGCAAATAAATCCTTTTTTTTCTTTTTCGTGCTCGCGCGTGCTAGTTTCAAAACAGACTTGATATCAGACTGTGCACCTTCGCGGTGATATTCCAGAACGCGAGGAAGTGTGCCCATTAAATTGAAATTAATTGAAACTTGCTATCAGAGTGTGCGTATCTTTGTGCGAATTCGTAGAATACACTTGCATTCATTACAGTTGCTTTATCGCGTTTGTTGAAATAAAATTTATAGGTTTGATTAATTTTTGATACTGGAAGCGTTCCGATCGTTGACGTGAAATTTTTCATCGCACAGAATTTCTTCAATTACTATAGGTTTTCCAAGGAAGAATCCGAAGCGAGAACATAATAATTCGAAAGACGATGCTCCGAGAGAGAAAATCGACGTCTTTCGACCGACGTGAAACGCGCTTTTCAACAACGATCACCAGTTCGACTGGTTTCACGAATATGGGACACGAGGGAACGGCCTGTTCCGCGGTTCACGGTACGCAGATATACACGCACAGTGGACGCGGCGTGGCGGTTAGGTTTGTCGCATGGAACGGACGTGTTCGTTTTTTAAATGCGCCGATTAGAAAACCAGTATGCCCCGTTCCGCGGAGAAACGGCACTCGGCGGCTAATCTGAACGAGTTGTCCGCCTGTTGGATGGAAAATTCTGATATAGCTGTGATACTATGGCTCCGATAGAGCTCGAGACCCGCGAACCTGAAAGTTGGATAGCGCCGCGAGACAATGTTCCGATCGATATCGGCCTCTGAACCGATCGCTATCGTTGACGAGGTGTCCCGAGGAATTGAATACGAGATTCTTTGTGCGAGTTTCTATTTTATATGGCATTTATAGCAACGAAGAATCCTTCAGATATTGAAAAATGTTGCTCTTAACCCTTTCGCTTCGGCAGCCCCGTCCGTCGAAGTGCCGTCACTGAACGGAAACTCGCGCCAAAAATATGCACAGTGCGCGTGGTTTCTGTATATTGGTACAGATTATTTCGACGCCGCATATATGCGGCGCTCGTACCCACGGGTCGTCGAGTGGATGCCGCGTATATGCGGCGCTCGTACCCACGGGTCGTCGAGTGGATGCCGCATATGTGCGGCGCTCGACGCGAAAGGGTTAATAATCGTCGGTAATCATCCAGATTTATTTTGAATTCTCTGTAGTCTTTGTCAAGTACCGAAGGAAATTTTATACTCTACCGATTACTTAGTGTCATATAAATTAATTCTGAAAAATCCACAATATAATCCACCAATTACTCATCTCACAGTGAACAGTTATTACCACACTATCGGCGGGTAACATCATGAGCTTGACTCGCACGTATAGCGGGCGAAAATTAGTGAGGTATGAACCAAAAACATCATTCCTGCCCAAAAATTAGTGACAATGAAAAAAAAAACAAGCATTTGTAAGTGTTTTACTAACACTTAGCGTACGTTCTGCATAAAAGGTATTAATACCCGACCCGCCGATAAGCGCTAAAATCTAAGTCTGTGGAAAAGGTATTGATACCCTTCTCGCCGATAGTGTGTTAATAACATTTACATCTCCCGTAAACAAAGTTACAACGTCACAAAAGCGACTCTCCTAAAATCAGAAAGTTCCTCTAACCGTCAACAAATTAAATTCACCATGAAACCATGCCGCTGACCGATCAATCAATTTAACAAGCACACACCGGTCACAGTGTCACCGTATTATCAGACCTATTATCCACGTATTTGCCAAAGAAAAACGAAGCACTCGGTCGTAGACCATCATTTTCATATCGGACCGGTTGTTCCGACAATTCGGAGCGATGGGTGTCTCCTCTGCCGGCGATTTAAACGGCGCTCGGTTGTCAATCGCGCGACAGTGGGTGTCAACTTTCGACTCGCAGATCGCCAAGTCCCGGTGATCTCTTCGCGTCGCGTCTGCGAAACACCTGTCGATTTAGCGTCGGAGGAGAAGGGCGCAGCTGTCAGTCAGCTGGTTCCTCGCCGGGCTGAAGAATCGCCGAGCTGGTTCTCGCAGGTTGTCACCTGTGTCCTTGGATTAACGACCGCGACAATGGACACTCGAGGAGCACTCGAGGCACTGTTCACTCTTGTTCACTCTGTTGGCTCTCCAGGTGGTCAGGAAGGAGAGCAGTCGTCGGCGCACGCTGCAAGGAAAGCAAGAAGACGAGAAACCGGCGCTGCTTCCTGCCTTGTTTTCCATCCGAGCATTTTTTTCGTCGAATTTCTGGCGGTTTTTTTTTAGGCCGGCCGACTGAATGCGGCGTCTTTGAACAATGAAGAAAGAACAAGCATACTTGCCGTCCTCCCTCTGTTTTTCATTGTTTTCCTTTGTTGCTTCATCTGGTTCAGGACTTGTTCAGACCACTATGCCAGAAATGTTAGGATGTAATACGAGGAAGTTTAGTTGGAAGCGTAAAAGCGTTTTAGCTCGGTTTTCAAACAAACAACTGCACAAAAAGGTGGAAAATTTTAACCGTTATAATTATTAACACTTTCAACGCCAAATAAGAAAGCTAAAAAATTTCACGAAATCAAAGTGTTATTTGATAAAATAGAAATTGAAAAAATTAAATGTATGATATTGTGTGGTTCTCCAACTTTCTTGCATTTTACAGATCATAATCAAATTTGGTACAACGAATATATTAACGTAAAAATTCATTTTAAAGCCTGAACAAATAATTCCGTCACCCATATTTGGGTAACATGGCAGTCAACGCGTTAAGTCTTTATGCACATGAACGTTTGCGAAAACCTAAATTGTTTTGCATACATATAATATTTTGCGAAGAGAAGCGATACAACTAATTCTGTTGTTCCGAATAACGAATGAAATAATGATATCGATGCTTGTTACCGATAAATGGTGATTAAATTAATTGTGAGGGCGAATATCCTGCTATACACGCATGCATCGTAACTTTATTCGCTGTATTGACCGTTGCTCGGTATCGATTTTGATTCGATTCCCTTCGAGAGGAAAGAAAACTAGCTACAAACACAATCGTAGGGAATGAAAAGGACTTGTGGCGAATTTAGAAGAGATTGAGTGGGGAAAATTTGACACACGCTTCCCCAGGAAGTAATCACCCTCTTGCCAAGTACATCGTTGACGAAGAAGCAAAGATTTAGGAGCATTCATGCGAAAATCGCAGTGTTACACTGATCTACTGCTCTCCCTCTTCTTCGCGTCACTCTTCGACGCCATTTACCGGACGCGACCGGCCATTTTCATTCATCTTCGACCCCTTTCCGTGTTCTTACTCTCGTCCCTCCTCTCTCTCTCTCTCTCTCTCTCTCTCTCTGTCTCTCTTTCCCTCGGTCTCTTTTCTCTTCGTCTTTCCTGTATGGACACGATCGAGCGGATATTTTCGGTCACCGGTTGAACGCCGCTCGCAACGAATCCTGGGGCTCGTTCGACCCGAATCGAAACTCGAACCTTGACTTTGACCACCGACCTGACCATCAGCAAAACTCGTTTATTTTAGTTCTCGATCGGGTCTTTTGGTATCTGAGGATTTTAGGAGCCTGTGACGTTCACCTTGCAGGAAGAATATTTTTAGTGGTCACTGGGGCATTTGGAATATTTTCAACTCATTTTAGCCATTTTTAAGAACGTATTCCGAACTGAATAAGACTCACTAAATCACGGTCTGATGATCGTTTCGTCAAGTCCCAATTAGTTTGTCAAGGCGTGATTATCCCAAGAAATTCTGAGCGACCTATTAAATTTTGTTAGCCCCCTATCCAGCTCGAAAACGCTTGCAATCATTTCAATGAAGTTCCCTATGGAGTTCTTATCTCTAGCTCTATCTCTTCCTAGCTCTATCAAGCTCCGAAATCCTTTCCAAGAGCTCTGATAGCTCTATCAACCTCGGAAATCTTTTCCAAGAGCTCTGATAGCTCTATCAACCTCCGAAATCGTTTCCAAGAGCTCTGATAGCTCTATCAAATTCTGAATCCTTTCCAAGGTCTTTGATAGTTCTACGAAGCTCCGGAATCCTTTTCAAGGGCTCTGATAGCTTTATCAACCTCTGAAATCTTTTCCAAGGGCTCCGTTAGATTTATCAACCACTGAAATCCTTTCCAAGGGCTCTGATAGCATTATCGAGCTGTGAGATCGCTTCAAGGAGCTCTGCTGGCCCCATCAAGATCCGACATTTTGTTCAACAGTTTCGACAGCTCTATCGAATGGTGAAATTATTTTTCAGAGCTCCGACAGACCTATCAAACCTTGACAGAATTTTCAACAGTCCCAACAACCCTGTCAACCTTCAACCACTCCATGGGAAGCTCCTAGTTCCCCATCAGGCTCGCTCAGCACTCGTGAACAGCAATCACCACCGGCCAAAAGAGAACAATTACAGCGAAAGTCTCGCGCGACCAATCAATATCGGAACAACAGAATAACGAGCATCAATAATACACCGCGCAAATCTCCGAATGGCTCGACCGCGTACGTTCAGGGAGCGCGCATCCCTTTCGCCTCCACACTGAAAACGAAATATTATTTAAAATTCTGCAAACACCCGACGAATCCGTCTCTGTTTCTCTCGGTCTCCTTCTCTGTCCGTTCCTCTCTCAGTGGCGCGGCTATTTAAATTCATCAGCCGGGGCCGGGTCCGTCCGTGTTTTCCCCATAACGCAACAGATTAAACGCGGGAAACCGTTTAACGAGGAAAACACCGTTTCTCTCTCCCCATCAGTACCCGCCCCCCCCCCCTCCCGTAGCCCACGGTGTTTGCACCGGTCGAACGTGTTATTCCCGAAAAATTCACGTCCACGGATGTTTGCGATTCGAGGCACGGTCCTCGCCGGGCAAACGAACTCCGGCGGGCGCGCGATAAAAGGGTTGTCGCGCGTTTCGCGAGCCAGCGCAAACAGCGTATCGCAAATTCAGACCGGGGCCCTCGTTTTCTAAATGAATTATTTCGACGGCCGCCAGGGTGTCGCGGGGCCGACGGAGGGACCGAATGGGGCGCAGGATTGCGAAATGGTCGAGGGGGTCAGTGGAAACTCGCAACGATCGCCGACGACTTTTCGCGGTGACGAGCCGCATCGAATTTTCCTGAACACGCGATTCGTCCGTTCAACGGATGCCGGACCGTTAAACGCGCGACACGGTTGTTCCGTTCAGTTAAGGGTCGATTCATACTTACCGGCACGCTAGTAAAGCTAGTTTTTGGAACGAAGAGGCAGGAACGACTCCTATCTCCATACCGTTGTAAAAGAGAGATACCGATAGTTTACCTAAGGAGCTGTAGAGCTCGAAAATCTTTTTTTTTGTGCCCCGCACAGCAGGGGGGTCGACCAAACCGGCCGCCGTCAGAAAATAGTCGACGGCCGGCGCCGATCGCCTAACATGGCTTTTGCCTAGAATCCGAACCTAGTTGCCACCGGCCGCCGGTAAATATGAATCGACCCTAACACGTTGACTGCCATGTCACCCATATGTGGGTGACAGAATTATTTGTCCAGGTTTTAAAATGAATTTTTACATTAATATATTCATTGTACCAAATTCGATTAGAATCCGTAAAATTCAAGAAAGTTGGAGGACTACTCGGTATCGTACATTTAATTTTTTCCAATTTTTATTTCATTAAATAACTTACTTTGATTTCATGGAATTTTTCAGGTATCTAAACATATTATTATATTATAAACAATTAATAACATAAAAGATATTGTTGCTTTTAGTTCTATATTTCAAGTGTACGAATACTTTTGTCCCCCACTGTATGTAACTGTTTCGCGCATTACCAACTGAAAATCTCGATTGGTGTTTCCAAAAAAAAAAATAATCTGGAAAATAACAAAATAATCTGGACAAATCGTATATGTAAGAGTGTGGTAGAGCAGCAGCTCACGGAATATCGTTTTGTCTTTTACAGATGCCTCGTCCTCGAACGAAGCGGTGCACCTACAGCAGCGTCTGAGGAGCCTGAGCACGGAACTGGTGACCCTGAGGAACCGGCTGCACGTGAGCCAGCCGCCGAACAACAATTCAGGGCCGAACCAGGGCACAGCGGCCCCCCTGTCCAAAAGCCCGGAAAAAGGATGCGTGCCGTCTTCCCCCGCCCCTGCTGTGCCCCCCAGGACCACGCTGCCATTAGCCGCTACCTTGCCCCACGGTTTGGGACATCCTTCTTCGGGGCACACGCTGACGGCCTCCGCGATCGTTCATCCGCACGCGAATCACGCCGCCGCGAACACTCTCGGCCACAACGCCACCGCAGCGAATAATTTAATATCTGGTCAGTATACGCGATCATCACCCCTGATTCTGTCTGGGTTTGCTAGCGTCCGATTTGCTACCTGTTCGATAGAGGGTTGGGGCCTGGGTTTGCTTCTCTTCGTGGTCGGTAAAGTGGGCTGTGACCTTCTTCCTTAAAATTGTGACACTGCTCTTCAAGAGCCACGAAGAGTTCCATTCTTCCAGCCGTCACATTGCGTTGAGACGATGATAGATTTTATTTTGTGTTTAGGTAACCAGTAGATGATTTTTATAGATTTTTCGATAGTTGTTTTGAGCCATTACCCTCGGTTTCTTAGGAAAACTGGTTTTGTAGGAAAAGCGAGACTTTGAACTTTGACAATTTTTCCTGCTGCAACTGTATGTGCTATCCGAGTGATTCTGCAAAGCTTCCCAAATGCGATGGTATATTTTTTAATATGATTGTTTGTTAGCGTAACGGTAGGTACTATGCTAAACGCGAAATGATCGTTGACGTCGAAACGCACTAGCTAGCAACATTCTCTGGAGAAACTATTTCATTTTATGCCGTGAACACATTATGCAAGGCGAAATTTAGTATGTTTCAATAAGAAATCTCTAGTTAATTGTGCAAATACATCACTGAATATTTCTGAAGCTCCGGCGAAGTAGCGTCTCGAAGACCCCATAGGTTAGCGCACGCTTCATCCAAGTTTGGCTAAGCAGCTTTGAACCATTGAATAGGAAGCCTGCGTTTAATAATGGGTTTAATAACTTAGATTTTCAGAAGTTTCGCCTGAATTCTCATTTGCCGACAGCGTCTACAAGATAATACATACTTTCTTAATGATTTCTGATGCTGTAGACATGCTCCAATTCCACAATGAAATAAAAATATTAGTAAGAGCGAAATGGTGTCGAAATAAAAATTATATTAAAATGATCGAACACAAATCCACTGACACGACTGTTTTCAGTTTCCATTCACTTAAAAATGATTCGTGTTGATAATCCCGAAGAAAGACTCTTCGTCCTTTGCCCTTGTGCCGTCTCGCCAGACTTCTTGTGAGAACAATACCTCCATCAACATCGCATCATGTCTTTAACTCCGCCACTATCATAGCCGACGCTCGGTCGGAAATTACTGTAGTCGCCTCGTTGGCAAGATTTTAATTGTCATTTGGTCCGATCACCGCGAATTAAATCGGACCATCCAGTATATAGTAGTTGAAATAGGGGCGTGTGTGTACGTCCGCATGGATGCCCACGACGTCCAACCTGCGGCGATCGGGTTCGTTAATATTTAAACGGCGCGTAATATCGTCATTGCGGCGTTAATTCGCGATACGCTGCGCGGTCCTGAAACTGGTCATCGCAACATATCTACAATTTTCTCTCTCCTCCTCTCTATCTGTTTGGTTCTCTCTCTCTCCGTCCCCCACTCTCTCTCTCTCTCTCTCTCTAGTTCTCTCTCAATCTCTTTGTCTCTCTCGCAGCATGAAACGAGGGTTGATATTTTAAATAACCGACAGCGGCGAGCGATTTCTCCGCAAAATCATCGAAACGGTAAACGCGGCTGTTTACACAGCGGCTATCTCGACCGGCATTCCGTTTTATGATTTATTTACCATTTTTTGACGCGGACCACGACCACTCGCTGCTCTCTTCGCTCTCGGACAAGTGAAAATAAATACAGGTGGATAAAATTCACCGGTCGATTCGCCGTTTAATCCAACCCACGTTCATTTCGATCGGTGTCGCCGCGGTCAAACTCGTCGAAAACGCGGGTAAAATTGAAAGAAAAATGCTGTCTGTCCTTGCAGACGAATCAACGTAATTATCGGGTTGGCAACCAAGTGATTGCGTATTTTAAATAAGGAGGAAAATTCAAAATTTTTGCTTAAAATTAAACTTTAAAACTTTCTTCATTTTAGTGTATCACCCGCTCGAGGACGTGGGGGTAGTTTCATAAGGGTGGTTTTCCCATCTCGTTAAATGAAACAATGCTAAAGCAGAGTCCATGGGCCAAGAGAGTTTTAAAACGATTTTGTTTACAACGAATAGGGTATAACTAACAAGGATACGAGTTTTGCCCCCCACCTCCCTTTCCAGGCAAATTCACCACAGTGGCGGTTAGAGAATGAAAATATTTGCGCGTGTGCCGCCGAAAGCGGTTTACTCGACCCGCTTCGTCTGATCTCGAATTCTTTCCGGTTAATCGAGTCGCGCGCGCGCTCCCGCAAAAGAGAGGGAGAGAGTAAACAGGAGAGAGACAAGAGAGAGAGAGAGAGAGAATTGCAAGCTACAGTTACTGGTCGCCATCGGATATCTGCTCGTCCCTCCCCATTATCGCCACGTCGCGTTGCCTTTCTGTTTACCTTTTTCTCCCTTTCGTTCCGTGGCTCTCTTCCCTTCACAGATATTTCGGCTCCTCGCCGCGGGCTCTGCCTTTGAAATCAACGTGCCCGTACGAGACGACCATAATATCGCGATCTGATACACGGGAAGAAATAAACACGGTATCGCACAATTACAGTGACGTGCAAAAGTGTAAACACGGTTCGCTAGTTTTACATAAAACGTGATGATAGAACCCATTTTTCACTTGAATGATAAAGCTTAGTTAATAATAATTATATGGTGAACGCGATAAACAAAACATGACAGTTTATGTTAGATGATATTAACAGTATATAAATAAGGATTCGAAGCAATGTTTACGGTTTTGCACGTATTTACACTTTCACTCGTCACTGTAGTTCTAAACGTCTTGAAAATGTACACACATTCGTAGTGGTAGAATATCTGTCGCAGAAATTAATAATTGATCGATCTAACAGATAACTTCATGTACGCAAAACATTTGTTCTACAACGTTGATATTAACAGAATTTCTACAACAATTATACTAGTACGTATTACGTATAGTTGCCCATACTGGATTAAAGCGAAGCGGAATCCTCTGCATCAGAAATTGCGTGGCTTATAATCAGTCATCATTAGTGTTCATTTGTTAACAAAGCCGTGGAATCAAAGAGTAGAATGCAAGGGACGCGGAGAATAATATTTGTGTTTATAATGTAAAACAAAGAGAACAGTCGCAGCATCAGTGGATCAGATTTAGCTCATTTCAACACTGTTGTTGTTGATTCCTGTATTTTGGTGCATTTGAACTTAAAATTTTTGTTCTTTTTTTAGACTTTACACGTTTTAGAATCTTCACAATTATTTATACTACTGTCCCCAAAATTCTATAAAAATCGAAACTCGCATGAAGGAATAAATTAACCTCTCTCCAAAGATACTCTCAATTATTTACTATCAATTAGCTTTATGTTGCGACGTAGGCAACAATCGCACACATGGATGTTAACATTTCTTCAGGTCATTCACAATTTATTCTTGTCAAATCGACGCCCATGTCAATTTTACACTAAATTGCAGTGAAATTAACACTAGGTTTACGGAGCGTTAAAAGTGACTATTTTACATTCCCTTATAAAAATAACAAGAATCGATCTATTCAAATTTTTAAGTATTTTTTGAAGATGTTAAGGTTGGTCCCTGTCCTGTGTAGATTTGGACCCCCCGAAACGCCATAATGGGATCCCAGACGATGGTATAGTGTCCTGCGTGACGGCCCTGGGCTGTTTACGATCGCCCCCGATCTCGAGCATCATCGCAGACGTGAAGAACGCGAAAAGCAACCAGGGTCAGCATCGATGTCTCCCGAAGGGGACCACGAGCTCATCGGGGCCCGCGACCTCCACGGCCTTGGACGACCTCATTCACCTGCCGGGCCCCCTAACGGAGGACGCGGTCCTCAAGTGTCTTCAGGCCCGATTCTGCGCGAAGCAGTACCACGTAAGTCACCACAATGTTCATTTACTTAATCCATTTAGTCAACACTTTGCTTACCATCCATAGGGCAGTTAATTTAATTCTGTTTAATTAGGCGTGCTCAGAAATGGCAACGTCAATTTTTTAATTGTTTTTATACGAAGATGACTGTATTATTCGTATTCTATAATATAATATTTTATAGTATATATATTTTTAGTATATATATATATTTATTTATTTATAGTATATATAGTATAATAAAATTCGATTTCTTTGAATATGAAAATGAATTTCTGATCCTAATTGAAACATTTGGTGGATCATCTGTCGCCTACCGCGCGATTTAAATATCCTGTCATACGTACGAAATGAAAATAGCTTGAAAATTAATTTCTTAATGAAAATAATTTCTGTAGGATATGGCTGTGAAGTTAGTCAAAGTGTTAAATAGAGAAGCATGGTAGTCAACATGTTTGTGCATTTGTGAGATGGTCTAGGTACCCTTTTCAAATGCCGATGTAAACGAACAAACATTTCGAGTTGTCGGTTCACTTTGCGGAATATTCCCAATGCATTTGGGAAACTTTCAGTAGCCTGGTACAAAGTGTTCATGCTCGGGTATAGTTTTGGATCGTTGGGATTTGTCGTTAATTTTTAATCGCAAGCAGAATTATTGATGCTCTCGATGCAGTTTTGGTTCATCAATAATTCCCAGCCGAAGGAAAGCAGGATTGCTGACCAGTGTTCCCTGTTCTGACTATTTTAGCAGCGAGGATTTTCGCATAAATCCGATCAATTTCTGAATTGAGGTCAATCGGAACCGGAAAGAGGAAATTTTGTTAGCTAAATAACGTATGCTGAAGGAGAGAGATAATGTGATCAAGTTTTACGTGGAACTATATTTCCTGCAATGTTTCTTTACGCTGAATTTGATTTATTCTATTCATATTTATGAATTATTCTGTATTGCAAAATTTCCTGCGACTAAAATACACATCTAGCATGGTACTAAATGCTGTAAAAAGAATTTGATAGCTGCACTAGATTCTGAGAAAAAAAAACCTATCCAAGGGTCATGGGGGTCATAGGTTTGTCCTATTTCAGCTGCCAGCTTCTATCTTCTAAATCCAGACACATCAAAGCTCTACACAATTACCCACAAGAGCCACGATCAATTACTAAAATCTTGCAACCTCGAATTAATTCATAAGATATCCATCGACATATCCATCGTTTGCTCAAATCTCTTGCGAAACACAACCCAATTTATGCAACAGCAGATTTTCCACGAACAACGTGCGTCGATGGCTTCACGTACGAAAAAGTGTGCAAAATGTCGGAACAGGGTAATTTATTGGCGACAGGACGCGGAGGAGTCTTCGCTAAACGTTCGCAGAACATATCTAAACCGGGGAATCTCGATTGGTCCGTGGCGAATCGAAGCATTCATCTCAATTAGAAGGCCCGCGAACTTATCGTGTCCGCGGACGAGCTACACGCTTCGCCATCGAGGCGCAGAGTGATCGATGCGCGTTGCGATTTTCTCCAGAAGGGAGGGAGAGAGAGAGAGAGAGAGAGAGAGAGAGAGAGAGAGAGAGAGAGAGAGAGAGAGAGAGGGAAAGCACAAGCTGCGAATTTCGCTGGCAAATCGTCCCGACCGAGCCTGAAAGCGTTTCCTGGTCCCCCGGAGCCGATTCCGAAGCGTCTTCCTCGATACTCGACGCCTAATTGCACCTCCGCAGTGCTTCTCACCGAAATATCACCTCTACCAATAAAGCCAGTCGCGAGAGTCGCGATTTATTCGCGAAACTAGACGCTGTGGCCCGGTTAACGATGCCAGACACTGTTATACGATAACCAGACTGCCGCAAGTTGCGCTATTTCGCTTCTAAGGAGGCATAAACAGGTCTGGCTTCACGCCGTCTGCGAAAAAGCGATCTTTGGGAATTTTTTTTTGGAAAAATCAGTTGAACTTTTTTCAAAACGAGTATCTTAGCTGAAAGTGCGTATATTGGGATACCTGTAGGAATTTTTTCGTTGTGCTATTTCGCTTTTAATTGGCTGCACTATCTCTTGACTGTACAAGAAGAAGGAAATTTCTGCTTGGTTCCTGTTTCTTGCGACTGATGCAGATAATTGTTTATTGTGCATAAAAATTCACAGTGTATCTACATCTCTTGAAAAAATGTTCTAAATATTCTTGGAACGTCTTTGTGTCTGCGTGTGATCTTCACTATGCAGAGACGATGCTCAGCCCCAGGAACGTGCTAAATGATTTCTCATCGGGGTGCGCAGAGATCGTGAACGAAGTTCAGATTCTCCATCCCCGAATCGTCTGGGAAGTGTCTGATGAAGTGCTCCCGGGGGGCCCGTAACCAGAAAAAAAGGGGGGGCATGCGTTAAGGAATGCCGGAGAGAAATTAAAACGTGGAGCACGATAATGGAATGCGAGCGTGCCAGCTGCGCGTGCTGCTCTGCGACCAGCCAAGCACGGGGCCAAGCAGGGCCAAGCAGAGCCAAGCCGAGCCAACGCCTGAGACAAGGGTGAATTCTTAATGGGAAGAAGCGCTCGAAGAAGATATCGTCGACGCAACGAGACAGAGAACACCCGGGGAATTGTATTAGCTCGTCACCTATGAAACGCTCGTTTCCGCCTGGATTAAACCCTAAGAACTTTCGAACATCTTCCACCCGCTAATCTACTCCTAATTAATTACAATTAGACTGGGGATCTTGCGCGAGAAATTAGAATCTTGCTTCCCCTCTTGCTTCCGATTGCGACGTGCTGCAACAAGAGGTAAGCATGTTCCTTTTCTTCAAGATTCTCAGATTTAATTCTTTGCAAATGCATACGATCCACAGTCCGATCACAGTCATTTTTGAATTCAATTCATTTCTGAATTTTAGATTTCTTCAAGTCCATTGCTAGATATGTTTTAACCTACTAAAAAATGCAGGATAATACTGAAAAAATTAACCCGGTACAATTTCTGTATCAGTCAAAACAGCTAAAAATTGATTATTTTGCTGTGTATAAAAACATTTTTGAAAAGTCCATGGTCTCCAGGTATTGTCGAATCTTTCTTGTTAGTACTTGTTATTTACGGTTCGTATTCGCTCGCAATTATGCTTACACATCTGTGAGTAAACATTTTTCAGAATCGTTAGGACAGAGATGCGCACAGAGTGCATCTACCATTGTAAACTGCAGCGAAATATCTGGGCGCATTTGGTGCGTGGCGGCATTTTAATGAAAGCGGTTCTTTAGCTCCGCTGTTCTTTCAGGACACGAAGGGTTAATAGGCTTTTTAATGACTGCACCGTGTCAAAAAGAAGCTTAATAATTTTCTTTTGAGCAGCAATCCCAAAAGAAATTATTATGTTACTCGGAACTGAAGTCGTGTCGGGCCGCGATTGAAATTGCTTCCGCCACAGGAAAATTCATTAACGCGTCTTAACTTGTGTACCTTTAAATACACGTCGGCCGATGTATTACAGAACACGAAAAATCACTAAAAATCGGAGGAAGTATATTCTCGTTATTTTCACAAAGTGGTATAAAAAGGTCTAGTTTTAGTGTACCGTAAATCAATCGTTAATGAACAGCAGCAAGGAAAAAATGCACGGTGGTGGAAAGTGGAGTGTCTCGAGGATATCGATTAGATCCGATCGCTTTATTATTCAGCCCGCGGGACGATTAAGCGTGGGCTGCCGAGAGATTCATACGAGAAATCGTAATTCCCGGTTTAATTGGACCCTCGCACTTTCTCGATCGAGTTACGACCACCTTCCGGGTATAGAAGTCCGATCCCTCGCCTGATCTTCAGATACGGCCGAACGCGTAGATCATGTTCTCGATCTTCTGTCCACCAGGTTTTTCCTCTGTCAAGTTTATTCCTGTTTCTTTCTCCTTCTTCTCTTTCTGCCGCTTCTCCTCTGTGTTTTCTGTTCTTGTGTTTCTTTTCGTTCTGACCTATTCCCCTCTCTTCTTCTCTTTCTCTCTTGCTATCTTCTTGTTTTTTCTTTCTTCTTCGACGAGCGAGGTGGACGCGAGTAGCGACGGCTTTGAGTTGCTCTTTTAAAAAGCTGTGCAAGCGTTCACATCGTTGCATTCGCGAAGGGATCTCACTTAAATTCATTTGAATCCTGTACAGAGACACTCGACAAGTCAAATTTAACACGATTTTTATTTGCTTCGGATCAGCAAAGGCTGTTCCCATTTAAAATAGGATTTTATTTCATTCCACTTTCTTAAAATTTTTCTATAAAAATTGGAAATTTTTCATAAACATTCGCAGTATAGTCATCACACATTACCAGTCTGCAGATCTTCATACACAACAGAGATTGTCATCATCAATTTCAACAAACAAGAACCAGATAGAAGTTTCTTCAACAATTTTGTTAAGCCAAAAATAATGGTTCTTCTGAAATTCTATTAATCTGTCCACTATTTTAAATGTCACCTGCATATTATGTATAATACATGCATAGTTCAGCTACAAATAAAATCCAATACACTATAGTCAATCCACAGGAACATGTCGTATGTTTAATTATACGTCATCTTCGGTCCAAAATGGTCCAATTAAATGGTCTCAAATCGCTTTCTCGGGGATGGCGTTGCGATCGGAGGTAATCGTGGGCCCCGCACGACCCAGTTGTTCAAAAGCTCGGATCAGCGAGTCTCCTGGAACCATCGCTAGGTACCGGGCCCGTCGCGGGACCGGTTCTCTCCCTCCCCGTGGCCGTTCGGCCGTTTTTCACCTTTTTGTTCGTCCTCCGGCGTGTTGCTTTCTCTAGGTGGGCTTCTAATAGGTACCAAGGCCCGCCAAAGCCTCGCCGCTCCGTAGCCTGTTGCACCACCCTGCGCTCTTTGTCTCCGTTTTCTCTCCTTCGTCTGTGACCCCCTGGCCCCTTCACCGTTCTACTCTGCCTTCTACCTTCCGTACCTTCTCCGCCCTAACTGTCCCGATTTCTAAGTCTCTACGACGCTCGCAAGGTCCGAGGCTTCTTTTTATCCACCTCTCGAGGATATTATTCGAGGAAGACCGCAGGATCCCGCGAACTGGCCTATCGATCCCGAAGAGGCATCTCGTTTATCCCTCGATCTATGGCGATCTACACGCCCCTGTCGCCCAGTTTGCACTTGGTCCTCGATCGTGTGCCTCTTCGTTGAATGCTGCGAGCATTTTTTCGAATCAATTTTCTAGACTGAAGATTTCTAGAAGTTGCTGGTGTGTTCGAAATTGTGATCCTGAGAACTATATGCAAACTAATGAATATTAACACCGTGTTTAGTTTGTTTGTATCGGAGAGGATTTTTTCGTTGACGAAGTGAAATTTGGTCTTTGATTTTGGGTTTAAAGATCTGATTAATTGCTACGATTATCACAGAGACTGTAATTTAATAGTGCAGCTTCGCACTGTTGTTACCTGTGTGTATTAGTAAATTTTGTAGTACAGCAATTATAGTATTTAAGACTTTCTATTCGATTTTTATAGCTACTTGCAACCTTCTCTACATAGAACTATCATGCATAACAGTTGAAAGTCCAGTAATGAACGCGTGGCTAATTTTTTTATCATAAATGGCTTACAGTGAAAATTAAGAATAGGAGGAGAGGACTAATTAATATTCTCCTCTTCGTATACTTCAAAGAGCTTGAAATAGTGGAACATACTACGGCCTCAACTATCGGCTCGTTCTCGACTCAAAAGATCATGTTTGCTCTCGTAGACGATCTCTAGCTCTAGTCTAGAATAGGCGGCTATCGACTTGGCACCGTTAACATGATAACAACGATCCATGACTAATATTCTCAAACACTTTCTATTGCTCGTACGGACGCCGAAATCGAATCAGTTCTTGTCTGGATAGTTGACGAACGACATTCCTCGGGAAACCGGAGTTTGTTTCTAGTCGCACGTATTACAATAACCATAATAATATACTGCAATCTATCGTTTAGATTCTCTCCTCAATTTTACTCACCAGACTGCGGATCTTTCTTTTGAACTTTCGAGAAGCGTTCAATTCAGGAAATAAAAAATTCCTCACAGTAAAAATAAAGCAGAGAGTCTATTAACAATTTCACAAATGCTACAACCACCGGAAAGTACATTTAAGGTACTTCACAAGATTTTTGTATCGTATACAGAACAATTAAATAGTATTTCTGAAACGATTCGGTCCAGCCCGATTTCAATCCAGTATTGGAAAGGACCTAAACGCCGTGAAAAAACATTGTATGTAGAAGGTATAGCAATTTGATTGGCCGCTATGTCTTCATCAGCCCGCGAGAGGGTTCGAGCGCGAAATTGATAATCGCGAGAGTGGATAATGGGAACCCATTTCAGACAAACGTGGGCCCCATTCTGGTCTGTATCAATCCTTATACGGACGTCGGGAATCCATTGACCTTAACGAGCACCAGGGCCGTACCACTGGCGCCCCAGCTGAACAAAGTCGTCCAGGAAGCCGTTCGCCAACAATCGGAGACCGGCTACCCTCAAGCCATCATTCTTTCCGGTAAACCTTTCACCTTCTTTTCCAACACAATTACGAAGCAACAAGCCAAGACTTCTCGCAATTTCTTCAGGAACCAGTGGCTCGGGGAAAACTTATGCCTCCATGCTGTTACTGAGACAGCTGTTCGATGTTGCTGGGGGTGGACCTGAGACTGACGCGTTCAAACACCTAGCCGCTGCCTTCACTGTCCTCAGGTCTCTGGGATCGGCGAAGACTGCTACCAATTCGGAGAGCTCTAGGATAGTATGTAGACTCTGTTTTCAGATTTGAAATTTTCTCGATAGTGTTGGCGAGTTGTTGACGATGATGCATAGACTGCGGATCTTTATGCAAAATATTGGGTCATTGCAAAAGTCTTGATACGATTTTCGGTGTTCCAAAAATGCTGTACTTCCTTCAAAGGGGTGATTCCAGAGGTCGTTTCAAGTAACTTTTTCCTTTATGAAAATGTTCTCCTCCGCTTTGTGCCAGAGTTATTAAGGAAAAACGCGGACCAATGAGAGCGTGGCTACTGCGGACGAATCCCGGCTCGGCCAATGCCAACACCTTAGCAAAGAAACGGAGAACATTTTTTTAATTTTTTTTTTAAAAAGGTATTTCAAATGGCCCCCGGAATAAACCGTTTAAAGGAAATAGTTTTGGGACACCCTGGAATACCATTTCTCCAATGCAATCCCACGTATCGAGATTTTTGCAATGATCTAATGAAAAATTGTCTGTATCAGTTGCAAGAGATAGAAACTCAATAGAAAATTCATTCTTTCTTTAATAATTTTAATAGATTGAAAATGTGTAGATCATCATTCCTAAATTCTCTTTCCATCTTCCCACTATTTTATATTGCATTTGTTGCATTTTCGTCATGCATAAAATCCGCAGTCTAATGATGTTTGTTGACGATGTATGTTTCCTTCAGGGTCACTTCATCGAGGTCCAGGTGACGGACGGCGCTTTGTACAGAACGAAGATTCATTGTTACTTTTTGGATCAGACGAGAGTAATTAGGCCACTGCCTGATGAGAAGAACTATCATATTTTCTATCAAATGCTGGCTGGGCTGTCCCACGAGGAACGAGGTAGATTGTTAAACATTTGGGAGTTTGTTGGAGAACGTTGATTAACGTTACTGTTAGGTATATTTGTTACATTCGAATATTGTATTGCTGTCTTTATAAAGTAATTAAAAAATAGTAACTTTTTTACTGCTGCGTAAACCCAGTAGTAATGAAACTGTGGGCTTGTTTTTGATTTCAATTGTGATATTTTAGAATTAATAAGTCTTATTAATGACGTTGTTTGGTCTAGTTATTTAACTACAGAGCATCCACAGTGATCCTTATTGCACGATGTTCTAGTGAAACTTAACTTAGAGGGTTACAACTTGAAGAATCTAAGGTATCTCCAGCATGGCGACACTAGGCAGGATGAAGCCGAGGATGCCATTAGGTTTCAAGCTTGGAAGGCATGTTTAGGTATGCTCAAAAGTTTGTACCATATACATATATTAAATAACACAAAATGTCAAATTCATAATGGATTAGATTCGTTTTCTAGAATAAAACGCTACATTCACTCATTTCTTCTGTATTCATTTATTTATTGAACTTGTCGTTCTATAACTACACTTTCTTATGAAATTGCTCCTGTTAGTTTGCTTTAATTTCCTACCTGTATCATCGATAACTTAGATTGCTACCTGTAATTAGATTTGTAATTAGACAATTTTTGGATCCTCATGCAAAATAAAAATTGTATCTATTGATGAAGACGAGCCAAACAGAAATTTTTTTTTACTTTAATGATTTCAATAAGCTGAAACGAGTACGTTGCTACCGAATTCTTTTAATCTGTGAATACCATCTATTCATTTATATTATGAATGCATAAAATCTAGTCATAATGAAGCTCCATCACAAAACAATGTGAAAAATTGTCCCAGGACGTTGTTTTACATTTTCCCATGAACTGACCCATTTTAGTTGTTCACCGTAACTTCCTATCATTATCTTCATTGATCATTTTCATCGACATTGCATTTAAATTGGTCAGAGTGAAGGACACATTATCACAGAACAATGAATTGAATTAAAAAATTGTTCCAGGGGTGCTAGGCATACCATTCCTGGACGTAGTCAGAGTTCTAGCAGCGGTGCTGATCCTCGGCAACGTTGGTTTCACGGATCGTCCAGGTGTGGAGGTTGGTGTGATAGGTGAAAATGAACTATCCTCCGTAGCAGCCCTCCTAGGAGTCCCTCCACCAGCTCTGCTGAGGGGTCTGACCTCGAGGACGCACAATGCTCGCGGGCAACTGGTCAAGTCGGTCTGCGACGCGAATATGGTACTGTGTAATTGATTGTCCGCGATTATGCGAGTTATAACTGCTGCCCTGTCGGTGCCGAACCATGCTGAAGGGTCTTTGTTTACGCAGTCTAACATGACCAGGGACTCGCTGGCGAAAGCGCTCTACTGCCGCACCGTGGCCACCATCGTCCGGAGAGCCAACAGTCTGAAGAGATTAGGCTCAACCCTTGGCACCTTGTCCTCAGACTCCAACGAGTCCGTGCACAACCAGGCCGAGGTCACCAGCCAGCATGCGTCGACCATTGGCAGCTCGGCAGGTTCGTTAATTAGCATTAATTCATTGCATACTTGAAAGGCTATAGCCGGGTTTGGGGCTCAAATTATTTTAATCTAATTTGAACCATTCGGTAGTCTATCAAAAACGAGATCTTTCAGCCAAGTTTCAGCCCGATAACTCATCTGTAAGGGTAGTTATAGAGGAAAATCGAAAATCCAGTTTTTGGCCCATTTTCCCCATTTAATGACAATCTAAAATTCCGACAAAATCAGACACATTTTGGATACCAAGCCACATATTTTGTATTTTGTCTCTGCATCATCTGATTCTTCTGTAATAAATTCCTAAATATGACGTATTTTCAATTGGTTTACCTCTTCGACTTCCTTTAACGAATCATTCCATAAAAATTGAGAGTGCAAACAGAATGGTAAAATAAAGTCAAGGCGAGAGGATTTGGGGCTTCCCGAGCTTCCTATCGATCAGATCCGATTTATGTCCGCAACCAGGTGGCACGGGTTCCAGGAGCATGACAGCGTTAAACAACGCAGTGAGACACGCCACCGACGGGTTCATCGGAATTCTGGATATGTTTGGATTCGAGGACCCTAAGCCAAGCCAGTTGGAGCACCTGTGCATCAATCTCTGCGCAGAAACGATGCAACACTTCTACAACACGCATATCTTCAAGAGCTCGATCGAGAGTTGTCGCGACGAAGGTATCCGGTGCGACGTGGAGGTCGACTACGTCGACAACGTGCCATGTATCGATCTCATTTCCTCCTTGGTGAGTCGATCTCTCAGAAAATATTATAACAAGGTCCACTCCGTTTTAAACCGGAAGTGAGAGACCATGCGTGAAATGCATCGTCCATTAGGATTGTTGTTTCCGTTGCACAGCGCACCGGATTGCTGAGCATGCTGGACGTCGAGTGTTCCATCCGAGGTACAGCTGAGAGCTACGTCGCCAAAGTGAAGGTACAGCACAAACAGAACCCCCGGCTTTTCGAGCCTAGGACCGTCGACTGTAGATCCTTCGGGATCCAACACTTCGCGGGGAGAGTGACTTACGACGCCTCCGATTTCCTTGGTGCGTATTTACCGGGTACCGATCTTCTAGCTTGCCGAAATCGACCGTGAAATCCTGAAATCGTTCGTCGAAAATTTTCGACCAAACCTCTACACCTTCTAGACCAGCCATACTAAACCTGCGGCAAATGACCTATTTTTGGGCACTCCTTTAAATTTAATAATTTCATTTTCTGTGAAGAATTAGGTTAATTATTAGAATTAAGACGCTTGCAGCAACCTAGTGGCAAGAGATCGCGAATGTAATTGAACGGTGGGTTTGTTGGGGTGCAAAAGATACGAACAAGGACGTGGTGCCGGACGACCTGGTGGCAGTGTTCTACAAGCACACCTGCAGCTTCGGTTTCGCAACCCACTTGTTCGGCAGCGAGCTGAAAGCGTTGTACGCGAGCGACACGGTGCCCAGAGGCGTCAGCTTCCGGATATCGCCGACCTCCCACACCGACCTGTAAGGCATGACGTTGTATCCGGTCTGAACGGACACCCTCCCTCCGTCTATATTTCTCACCATCTTTCTCTCCAACCCCACTCTACTTACTTCAATCTATCTTTCTCTCCAATCTCGCCCTCTTTCTATAATATTTAACTGAATCTATCTTTCTCTATTTATTCCAATATCTTGATTTCTCTGTCTCTCTCTGTCTATCTATCGGTATCGAGTGCACGCGCACTAGACAAATTTTCAAACTCATTTTTCTCGAAAACAAAGTCTTGAGTGAAAAAATTTTATTCCATATTTTCGACTCAGTTTTTCATGTAGAATCACCCCCTGCTCGGTTGTACCACCGGTTACGGGACACCCTGTATATATGATGCTCTCTGTCAGCCGTAACAGGGCGAAACGAAAATCACCGGGAATCGTCGTCGACTGTCTCTGGTTTCAGTTTGAACGGGGACGAGCCAATCTCCACGTTGACTCAGGACTTCCACACGCGGCTGGATAATCTCCTGAGAACTCTCGTCCACGCCAGGCCCCACTTTGTCAGGTGCATTAGAAGCAACGGCACAGAAACCCCGCTGCACCTAGACAGAGGCGTGACTATGCGTCAGATACGATCCCTTCAAGTTCTCGAGACAGTAAATCTAATGGCCGGCGGTACGTCTTGAAACTACTCCCGACGTTCAATTTGCATGCTCGCTCGTCGCCCGACGACGACGTCAGACGTTCACCTGGCGGCGCTCCTTGTCGAACAGCTGTTTGGCTCGCCATATTAAATTAGCTTCGGTTATCCTACTCCAGAAAACCTCCTTCATACCTCATCCTGTTCGCCGGACTATTCTCGTAACACGGTTCGCCTAGTTCTTTGTGAAATTTTTATAGTTTTACACGGCCATATTAATCTATTTGTGTAAAAAAATCATTAGTTCAGGAGGTACTACAATTTAAAAAGAAGTAAAAATTGTCTCGTTAAATTGCAAGAAACCAGGGATAAGTAGAATTGTGTTTCTTCCTTTATTCATTTCAATAAGTAGGAGCATTTACTGGTATGCGTTGCATGCCTATTTTTGCCAAAAACTAAAATCCTCGGTTCAGTAATGAATACAGGTTTAGAAAATTGAGAATTTAGAGGTGAAATCAATATTTCTTGCTATTAAATACTTTGTGCAGACGAGAACACAAAATCCCAGTTCCATTCGTTCGAAGAATTTTAATAGAGAAAATGTTAAGAGGTTTGAGACTGTTTACAACGCAGTCTCCAAGGTGTTCAACTAGCCGGGATTAAGTGCATTGAGTCCGGCCGGGTTCAGACTCAATGGCGGCGCGAGATTGCTAATTCCAGGCGAGGCTGGCGTCATTCGAATGATTTTATAATCGCAGGATACCCCCATCGGATGCGTTTCAAGGCGTTCAACGCCAGGTACAGACTGATTGCGCCTTTCAAGCAGCTACGCCGGGCGGAGGAGCAGGCCGTCGAGGACACCAAGCTCATCCTTCAGAATGCTCAACAGTTGAAGAGCAAATTCGGCGCTAGCACCAGCTGGGCGTTAGGCAAGAGGCATATATTCCTCAGCGAGGGCATTAGGCAGCAGCTCGAGAATCTCCGGTCGGAGACCAGGCGAAAAGCTGCCACTGCGATACAGGTGAAGCATCCCTTAAACAATTTTTGATGTTGTATGCAATCGAATCTCATTCGTCGAGTCACGGTATATCACAAGCTTGTAAATTCAATTTTCACACATCGTACGTACTATGCAATTTTCATATTTTCTTGTATCTCTGACTGTCGGCGTGTCTTAGAAAAATTTTTGTACAATATTGAATCATGTTGCAACACATTGCAAAAAAGATTTTCATCGCTGCGTCACTTAGTTCGCCTATAATAAACTTCTAAACACGGTACTGCTCTTTTCTACAATTTCATAGATGGAACCCAATATATCCGTTTAAAGCTATCGTTCAATAAGCAAGAACGCTAGTTTAAACATTCTTGTATAAACACAACTATGGAAATACACGATTGTTATTACTAATAAGTGTTAAAAGAAAATTTAGGAGGTTTGGATTAGGAAGTTAGGACGAGATCAGACTCTGACTTCATCGATCAATTGATTGTATCGGAACAACTGAAATATTGTTTTGTTTTTCCTCAAAATTCTATCATTTGACTATCGCTCTGACTCTCACCAGGCGACGTGGAGGGGATGGAGGGTGCGAAGAAGATGGCCGCTTAGGAAGTCGACGCTCGGCGTGACTTCCGGTTTGGGTCAGAAGAAGCCGCAGCAGCCGACGTCGGCGGCCACCGGAACCGTTCAGAGGAACGTGACGACTTCCGGTGGCACTGGAACCGGAACTAGACCGAGGCCACAGCCAATCGCTGGCACACCACCCCCGGACCCGTCGGAGAAGTGTGCGGACCAGAAGATGATCCAACAAACGTGTACCCTATTCGGTCTGGACCTGGTGAGAACACTTTGAAAACTATCTGTTCGAACCTGTCGCATAAAGAGTCTGATTAAAACACTCATGGAGAACGATTCTGGTTAATGGAAAGGAGCACTTTAAGTTCTTTAATCAGAACCGGTTAAAACCCTCCGAAGGGACGGTTCTTCAATTTTTATTTCACATAAAAATTCGGGGTCTATTTATAAAATTGTTGAAGCCGTGGGCAAGACGCTCGTCTTTTCGGTACCAAGTTGACCGCAACGGAAGAATGCGTGTTTGAATCTCCAGAAACTTTGTTTCAGGAACGACCGCCCCCAGTGCCACCCAGCAGGAGCTACACAGTGACAGGTAATACGAAATTGGGCTACCCGCAGACGAGGATCATGAAGATGCCATTCCCAGGTAAGAGCCGGTTGCATCTTCTCCTTGTGAAAGACTCGCGCTCGACACGCTTTTTCTTCTTCTACTCGTTCTTCTTCTTCTTCTTATTCCTCTTTTGTTCTCGTTTCTTTGTCGCTGCGTTCTCTATGTGCGATGCATCTGACGTTCTCCTCGCGAAAGTTTGCTGATGCGGTCTTGTTGGCCGACGAATCCGCCATTGTTCGGAATCGTCGCGATAAAACTTGGATCGCTGATGAAAAGCTTTCAAAACTTGCTCTTCTCGCTTGCACGGATCTGCTTGGGCTTTTCGAGCGTTCGTGCAACAACCGCCGGTTTTGTTTTGCAAGCGACTCCGTGGACACTTTCTTCTGGCGCCAGTGTTTCCTGCTTTGTTTCAATACTTTTTTTCTTCCCCGGCTTTTAGGCGGTCGGTGATGCTGATTGTGAGGATGATCGCTATTTTCTGCTCCAGTTTGATTGTACTTGACTGTCGTCGGACTACCTTCCTTCTTGGAACGATCAAAAATTTTCAAATTACTATTTTGATTACACTTTGCTTATCGAGGGACGTATATTGTCGGAACGATAGTAATTCTCGTTTTTACTCTATGTCAATTTTTACCGTAGTCGATTATCGCGAGATGCTTGTTGTCTATGAGAACGATTGCAATTTTTGGTCCATTTTAATTTCGCCCCTGTTCCTTATTTTGTTTCAAACGAGGGATATTGGAGCACGAATATTAACGTTACAGAAAATCTCATTTAATCTCTTCAAGGACACCGTAACATTTGAATAATTAAACAATCCTATTATACATTTTGAATTGATTAAAATTATTTAGAAAGAAAATACAGTGAGTTCTCGATATATGTCAACAACACGGGTCTTAGGAGACATACTCGCGCCGTGTTATGTTTACACTCCTAAATGTTTCTGTACCTCCTGTACCTTACAATCAAGGCAGAATAATTTTCTTGCTTTGCCTAAAACACAAATTTGTGGCACAATCCAGCCACCACTGTCTACTAATAAATAATTCGTGCTGGAGAAGGTTAAGGGAACAATTTCTAACGATGGCTTGGCTTCGGTAGTGTCTGAAAAATTGTGTGTAGAGACCATTCGAGACCCCATAATTCCCATTGGACGACAAAAACAATTTGTTTTCAGAAGAGGGCGAGGGTGAGGTGGTGCTGTTGAAAGGCGAGACAGTTCTGGTGGTAGGTGCGTCGCCGAGACGAGGTCACCTGCTGGTGGAACACAACAACAGTACTTTACACGTGCCGTATCAGTTCATGGAGCTGAAGCCATGTAATATCAACGTTTGAACGCGTTATTTATTCCGTGTCCGATTATACATATACTTCTTTCGCTACTCACTGGAGGGTCGGGGGGTAGAAAGGAAAGAACGAAAACGAGGACGATGAGTCAAGCGTTCGTCGTCGCTAATTAGTCCGAATGGAGTCTGACAATGGGAACAACAGCGGGGAAAACCCCGGGAAATAAAGTTCGGCGCAAGATACATCTAGAGGAGGGGGATGGTCGGCGATTAAACGGGAAACAAAAAGCAGAGGTGGGATTAAGGGTGGGCTGCTGCTCCACAGGACACTTGAACTTCGTCCTTTAATTAATTACACCGGCCGTTAAGCGAGTTTAACGCGGAAGTCACTACGCCGGTGCTTATCGCTCGTTTGAGACGCTCTTCTACCTACCACCCTCTGCGAGAGTCACGTTCGTCTTCCATGTAGATAAGTGCACGCAACAACCTGCGTTTTCGAATTAGTAAGCATGTTAGCCGGTAAACGACAGCCAACGGGCCCCTGCCACCGTTGACAGCGTTCGAGATCTCTCCCTAGTTCCTAATTCAAAGAAAAATCAACCCCTTCGACCCCTTCATCAATTTCCTCTGCATCGACTTTCTTTGAGTTCGTACCACCTGCTTCTTCGATCAGTTGCTATTGAAATCATTGGCAGCTTTAATTTTTTGGATTTGGGACATTGGTGTGACGATTAAATGAATCTAGGAATTGGAAATTCTTGCACCAAATAATACAAGTACAATTTTATTAAGAGGTCTTCGATATTTTAATTCTTGTATCAAACAATCGTTTCAACTACTGCGGATTTTATGCATTTCTTGGAAAATAATGAGTAGGTGAAATAGAAAATAGCTGAAACATCGGGTGAATTTAATAATCTATTAAAACTGTTTACCTTGCAATTTATGCAATTTTCATTTTGTATAAAGTCTGTCACCGAGTCCACAGTCTGTTTATTGAATTAGAAAGACTAATCGTCTTTTTTAAATTTAGAAGGCAGAGGTAGAAGTCTCGAACGCTGCGAAGAAGGTTGAGAAATCCACAACGATGTATAAATTTGACCGTGGTCCAGGGCCGGCTCTTAACTTTAGAGATCCAAGGACTTCGGCCCTTTTCTTATGAAGTCTCGCAGTGTATAAACGCAGTGTATAAACGATATTTGCCGAGGCTCTCCGAGGAAAGAGACTTTAAAGGGTAACTTTATTGCGTCTAAGAAGAAAGTTGTCAGGAACGAGATTGAGAGATGGGCTCGAACGTCCCTTGGGAAGCGTTTCGAAGATCGTCCTCCTCGCGAGGAGGAGGAGGACAGCTCGGAAGGGTTAAACGATATTTACCAACAGTATTCCTTCGTCTATCTTTGAATTCTTAGTGCCAATTTCTAGAATGAAATCTGTCGCTACGGCACGGTTTAATAACCGGACGATCCCTCCCTGCCTACTAAAAACTCTGTCAACTTCCAAATAAAGGACACTGTTATCGTCTTCCACCGTTCACTGCAAAAGTTACTTGTGGCACCGTAAAGACAGTTATAGAAACGAATATTATACCTTCTGTGAACTTTTATTGAGAGAATTAAATTTTCAATTTCTGCAGGGTGCTCAAGAATTTGCTTAAAGTGCTAGAGGGTAGTTTCGAGCCTCGTGTACTTGATTAAAATTTTATTTGAACGCTGGCTTCAACCCTTATCGGTTGCTTTAATGTAGAAATTAGAATGGATCGATATAATTATTTGTAGATTCATGAATGCGAACCATGGACGTTAACCTAAAAAATATTCGAATCCTTGCACACGAAGTTTTAGTTATAATAATGTAAATTTAATGTACCATCAAAAATTGAACCATTTTCGAACTTTTATTAGCAAGATTAAATTCTCAATCTTCACAAGACATTAAAAAATATTTTCTAAAAAACCAAGGATTCGTATCAACGATTTTTTAGACTGCAAGAGGGTAGTACTGAGCTTAATGCACTCCAATAAAATATTATTTAAATCTCAATTTAAAAATAAATCGTCATAATTGCTCACGAATTCTCGAATGGATATTAGAACCTCATTTTACCAAATTTCTCGAAGTCCAAGAAGTCAATCACCAGCTTCAAATCAAATATTTCTGAAATACTTCAAAACCAATCGGTCGGTTCGCTTAAAAATCCGAAATAAATGTCGCGAATCTTTCAAATACAGTAGAACCAGTTCCAACAATTTAAATTCAGCGAAATTTAAATAAAACGTACGATCTGTCACAGCGGCAAGCGCACAGTAACGGCGGCGAAGGGTTGGAAGATTAAGTTCTGGTCCCTGATAAGCAAGTCAAAGTGTCGGAAGAAGTGACGGACAGTTTCCGGATGGCATTATAGATATTGTATTCCAGAGAGATATTATATTTCCGCGAAAAGGGGGTCGGTCGGTTATTCCGCCGTGCGGCAACGTGTATTATATTAGGTATCGTGAAGCTGCGTCGACAGTAGCTCTAGAGAATAGTCGCCCTAATCGACATTATGCTATCATTCTATCCGCGATAATCGTAACGCAACAATTCTACGGTAGCAGCGAAACTCGGGGTGAGGTAGACACACGATCGCTTTGTAGATACACACGGAACTCGTTCAGTTCGAAACGATAAGCGTCTGTCTGGAGAGAAAGAGAGAGAGAGAGAGAAAGAGGGGGGGGAGAGAAAGAGAGAACTGCTCGCCCTAGAAACTCTCGAGAGCAGCGTCTCGAGGACTGTACATACGAGTATGTATGCCGATGTTACGCGGCTTACGGATACCGGAAGATGAAGCCGTATAGGTAGCTGTAACCGCGTCGAGAACTTTTCGAATAAAATATAAGCGTCTTTGGAAATGATCGTCGGCGTTCCCTGTGTTTCTCTGAATAATGATCCATCCGTCCTTCCATCGGTCCCTCATCCTTTATTAACGTTCTCTCCAAAATTATTGCCTTTGTTTCTCGCCAACAGTACTCCTTGTAACCAAGAGTGTAGCTCTAAGCTTGAATTATCAGGACCGCTTTGCTAAGGATTATAGCACTCGGGCCGAGTACTCATGGAATATCAACGTAAGTACCTTTCATTTTGTTGCCTCAATCTTAACTCTCATCGCGCACAACGTTTTAGTGAAAATGCACGCCTCAGAATTCTCTGTTAAGTGAAATTATTTATCTCGGTAGCTGAAACTCTGAATTCTTGCGTTTTATATAAAACTGGTCAAACGTTTCTTCTTCTATTCTCCCGATTCTATTGTTATAGTGTATGTAGTATAGTATATTATAGTTATAGTATACAAATATAATGGAATGAATTTCCACGAAATCTTCTTTTTTTAATTGGACGACACTAAAATGCTCATTCTCGAAATCCTATCAAAGTTAGGCCGTAGATTTGTGTTCGTGGGACCGGGTAGAGCGATGTTTACAAGAAGTTGGTCGAGAATTCTATTCGCCAGAGTTCCCAAGACGGTTTTCGCGTCAAAGGGCGCGAGAGCTCGTCGCCGGCAGGCGATTAACACGCGGCTGGTTGCACGCGCCACGCGCACACGTGGCTCGAGTGCACGTTGCTGGTGCACGCGTCGCTGCACCGCTTCGCTACGCCACGCCGCTGCACCACGCCACGCGAAATTATGTCGCCCGGCGAGTTCATAATAACGCGATTCGTCGTAGCCCGTCGACCGATTTCCGTACGTGTGCCAGCCGTTTTAACGAGCGACGATTCTATGAATCCGGCGATAATTAGCTTTTAATTAAAATCGCGGCCCGATTACGCAACCCGGCCGACTCGTTTCCGCCTCGTCGGCTGCGTTTCGGTTAATTGTTCAACGGCCACCATGGCGAGTCGATGATAACTCCGCTACAGATTGTTGTATGTACAGTCCGCGACAATACTATAAGACATCACTTAAAACAAAATAATTATGTATTATATGTCGTAGCGCGAGCATTTAGACGCGTCCCGGAATTCGCGCGTTTCATTTTGTCGAGATATCGAGTTATCGAGTTGCTCTGACTGATTCACTCTGCGGAGACACCGATCTCGATCGTTCGAGTTCTAAACCAAATCTGCCCCCTGATCTCGGGCCATTGAGGGCTTTGCCTCCCATTTTCCCCCTCCGCAGAGTGACCCCGTCCACGTGTACGCATTACAAAGAAGCCGATTTTGTTTGTCGCGGCCGCTAAAACGTTTCGGCCGCGCGTAATGGAAATCGATCCCAACTGTCGCGGCCGATCAAACGTCTCGGCCGCGCTACAATGTAAATACACGCGCGAGCACTCGGCGACCGACTCCGGCAAATGCTTAACCTAATAAACACGCTTAAATCCACGATATATATGAAAGAATTTCATCGTCTTTCATGCAGAGTGTTGTTATTTACTTCCGAGGACGTCGTTCCACGCACTGTTAAAAACGTTAAAGTTATCTTTCATAACTTTCGAGATATTCTCGGCTGGAACGTTTTCAAATGAACAACCTGTATAGAGAACACTCTCTTTGTTAAATGGTTGAACAAGTTTCATTCATAATGATTTTTACTCTTCCCTACCCTTACAGGATTGATGAAATTGTAGCTACGTTTAGTCTTCACAAAACTGGAGCGAATGATTAGACAACGATGACCTCCAGCGTCCATTCTCTCCGAGCGTTTTGTCTTCTTGCCACCGTTGTTTTCCCCTCCGTCAGATTTTATTTCTACGACCGAGTCTCGCCTCCTGCCCCATTGTCTTTCCTTCGACGAGACGATGTCTGAGCGAGTTAAAGGCCGTTTCATCGTGAAACTCACGCGCGCGCGCGCGCGAGAGAGAGATAGAGCAGAGGACGTTCTGGCACACGGATGTTTCTCGTTTCCGGGACGTTTGCCGCCGCGGAAGAATGTTCGTCGCGCCGGAAACCGGGAATAAGAATTCCTCGGTGTCAGTCGCACGCCGGAAACGAGTCGTTCGAGCGGAAGGTATGCGTCAATATGCGAGATGCTCCCTTGTTTCGAGATCCCTTGACGTGCCCGGTTGTCCCCCGACGGAAGATTCGCTAAACTGGCTGAGGGAAATCCATAGTCTGCCGACACGAACGCCTCTGATCCAGGAATTACGTTCAAACTTGTCCGAGCGTCCTTGGCAATACTCATTCTACTTTCAAAATATATTTATGTCTGCAGACTGAAGAGTTTGTGATTAAAAAGAAACGTTGATTCTGTTTTAAAAAATTTTGAGTATAAAGACTGGAGCGTTCGTGGGCGAGAAAATTCACTAAAATGTTCGTTAGCGTCCTTAGTGTTTGTTAACCCCTTGCACTACTATTTAATTTGTGATTATAATGATTTTCTAATCATTATTTATTCTTCATCGTTCAGAATTTCATGGAAAGAAAAAGATAATTTATATTTATTGTATGCGAACAATAGTATATGAACAATTTAACATTCCCACTCAATATTAATGTTTCCGTTATGCGAGACATTTGTGCAAGCGTTCAAGTGGCAAATTGTGGTATAGATACCAGAATTTGTTGGCGAGAACGCAATGATAAAAATGGCAGAGAATTGAACTAAAAAAGACGTTCCAGTGGTTTTCATAAGACACCAGGCGAGCCAGTTATTTCGAGCGTTAAAAAATTCATAGGAACGGTTTATGACGGTCGTTTCACACGTTCCCGCGAGATATCGTCGATAATCGCGAAGCGGATTCCGCGAGCTACGAACCCCGTCTCCGTTACGAAAGTCTGCCGCGGCACGATAAGGAAAATCTCCGCGGCGCTGCCCTGAAAAATGAGTATCGCGCGTCCGCCGAGCAGATTTCGCGAAAAGGAGCCCAGATAAATACTCGTTTACGTCGACTTTGTTTCGCGGTCCCCGGGCACCAGGATTAAAAATCGTCGAACGAAACGCCACACGCTGCCGGAGAAACGTGTGCCCGCGGGATTTAATGCGAGCTTTTAATTAAACGAGGAAACAAGAGATACCCAAGCCGCACTGTCCCGCTGCTCGGGATTTTTAATATAACCAGGTGTGTCTGTGTTGTACTCTTTTGGGGAACTTGGGGTTTTCGATCGGAACCCTTTAAGGCAAACAAAATTAAAGATTCCTCACTCAATTTTTCCCATATTTACAATAAGCACCATTGCAGACTAAAAAATTTTGACTATAATACTGAATCATGTTCGAAGACATTGCGAATGGATTTTCAGCTCTGCATCATCTAGTTTGTCGGTAATAAATTCCGAAAAATGACCTACTTTCGTAAGATAACTTGTTTTCGTAAGACAAGATTTAAGATTCGTCAGAGGCTGGTAAATATTTCCCCTATTTACAATAAGCGCTATTTTTGTAGCATGCTATAAAAATTCGTCTGCAACACTGAATTATTTCGAAACACATTGCAATTAGATTTTTAGAGCTCTACACCAACCAGTTTCCCTAGAATAAATTAAAATTAAAAATTCGACATGTGCTGGCCAATTAGTCAATTTGGTCTCTGTTTCAAAATTGTTGGACAAATCACTTTCTGTCACTTTGTACCATTTCGTAAATCTACTCGGGACGAGGAGCTGCGCAAAATTGTCAGAAATCCAGGCGTGACGTGCTTTGAAGCGAAATTAGAGCGTCAGAGATCAAACGGCGGACGTTAAACGGTGCCACCATAGCTGGTAACGCGACTGCAGCGAGAATAAACCCTCTGATCCGAAGACAATCATCGTCGCAGTGCACCGTAAAGGTTCAACAGCGGGCTAGGCGTGATAAATCCTCGGAAGAATCGGCCGCAAATCAGGGTACCGGCATAGACGTGGCTCGCACAGCGACCGCAAACGCGTCGGTCCCGTCGCCGCGACGCGGACGTCGACGGTGGCCGGTTTGACAGCGAGATTTTTTTCCCCCAACGAGTTCGGTTGTTTGCGGCACGGGACACCCATGGGAGAAAGAGAGGAGGAGAATTCGATCGAATTTGGAGCTGCGTCACGGCCCCGTGTACAACGAAATAACCTTCGGCCGTTTCGATTTGCATTTCAATCGGCCGCTCTAACGTTTCGCTCGATCCCCACCCTCTCGGAAAAATTGCAGCAGTGTACTGTAGCTCACGCTTATTCCCTCACATTTCCTCGTATAAACATTACCTTCTCGATTAGGTTCGAGAAGCCATGTTTGGGACGAAGTGGAGCGTGCGCTGGAAAACTTCGTTTGTGAAAAATTATAAAACCACTTTTGGTTTCTTATTTTTTACGTTTGAAATAGTGGATAAAAATTCTGAAAAAATGCCCTGATATGTGTTTCGAGTTCTGTAACAATCTTGATTTTATTTCGGAATTTTTGGAAGTGAGGAAAAATCCAGGAAAAATTGATAATTTGGATTTTCATTGTAGTTACCACTCTGGTTGGGGTGGGGGGATGAAACTTTATATAAAGTACCTTCTATTTACTAACTATGGAAGGGTATACCGTTAATACAATTTCATTGAAAGATGTATCCACCACGTTTACTTTTACTTACTATTCTTTGGTAAAGAAATAGCTCTTGGTTTTTCATTCAACACATTCAAACTTGATGACCAGAAATTCTGAAATAATTACCTGGTATGTGTATCGAGTACCGTAACGTGCTAACATTTTTTCAGAATTTTTGCAAACGATATAATAGTGAAGATGGAACGTGATCAATAATTTGAATTTCTCTTGTAACTATACCTATGCTTGAAGTAGGGGGATGAAACTTACCAGAACGTAGCTTCTATTTACTAGCTATCGAGAGGTATACCATATGTCTAATTTCATCCAAGGATATATCCACACCCTCTACTTTTACTTACCATAGTGCAGGTGCTGCTTCGTTGAGTTTCGCAAATAAAATAGTTTCTTTATTATAATACGTTTCCAGGGGTAAAGAAAATGCTTTCAGGTGGTTGATTAAAAGCAGCACATCCAGGCTTCGTTCTAGACGGGCGTGCCCGCGGAAATCTCTCGACTTTAATTGAAAATCGAGCTCGGTTTATCGAGCTTCTTTCTATCAGACGATAACTTCGCGAAGTTTACGCGGGCCTGGATATTTACAACGTGCCGACCGCGGTAATATTATTCCTTTCGTTTCCTAGTTGTGTTTACTCCGCTCTATCGAACCCGTTTCCACCCCTGAGCTGTTCTCCGGGAATGTTTCAAAGATTATAAAAGCGACGCCAATACACACATACGCACCTACACACGAGCACGGAGAAAGGGAGAGAGAGCCGCGTATAATTCACGCTTGTTATCCCGCATCACGGAAACCCGTAACGATACGTTCGGTCTATAGAATTTCACTGGCAAAACCACCCCCGATTAGCGACGCGGTTTGAGCCACTGGAACGGTGAATTAGTAAAGGAGGTTGCGAGGGATGGCAATGGCGAAATTTGACACTGCGATTTTGTCCAATTAATGACGGATCAGTTTTAGCGGTTCCGATTTTGTAAAAGTTGAAATACACGC
The DNA here is from genome assembly GCA_913789895.3 of Seladonia tumulorum. NCBI lineage: Eukaryota > Metazoa > Arthropoda > Insecta > Hymenoptera > Halictidae > Seladonia > Seladonia tumulorum. The sequence goes on along the minus strand of OU565282.1, from coordinate 6,077,773 downwards.
GTCGTATCTTTGACTATTTTGAAGGATTTATAGTGGTGCTCGTAGAAAAGCAGTTTCAGTTTTGTAACATTTTTATTGGTGTGGTGCGTTTTATTGGTATTTTTAATTGATATGCAAACGAGTCCACTATGGTTGTTACTCTTTTATTGAATTCGTTATTGAACTGCAAGTTTGTGTGCGAATATAAATTTATTTTGGGGGGGGGTGGGCAGATTTATAGGTAAAGGAGTGGAAAAATTGAATATAGAGTCGACGCAAGCACACAATTTGATTATACATCTCTTACAAACATGAGATGCAGAAAATAAGATGGAGTCTTAACACGTTGACTGCCATGTCAGCCATATATGGGTGACGGAATTATTTGTTCAGGTTTTAAAATAAACTTTTGCGTTAATATATTCACTGTACCAAATTCGATTAGGATCTGTAAAATGAAAGAAAGTTGGAGAACTATTCAATATCATACATATAATATTTTTTAACTTTTATTTCATTATAAAACTTACTTTGATTTTATGAAATTTTTGAGGTTTCTAGTTTGGCGTTCAAAATGTTAAATTCAAGCAATTCGTTAAGGGAGACGCTCTGTTCAATCGTTAAAATCAGATCTACTTCGATTAATTACAGCCGAATATAACGCAGAATTAAACTCGCTCAAGAATTCGCGAAAATAATGGACGGAGTGATCGGAGTGTATGATTGGTAATTCATTTCCAACGAGAATTAATCGGTAATTGGAACCACCGAAATTTCGGTGTAACGAAGACCCGACGAGGCAGACGGTCTAACGGAGATCTACTTCAAACATTTCAAACTCGACTGGAGCAGGGGGTATAAAATTGGAAGAATTGCGAATCTATGGACGGGAATTCATTCCTGATTTGATCGATTCATCTCGGGGAAAAAGGTGGAAAATTAACGGGCGGCTAACCTGTCCAATTAGACTGGTGGACGGGGTCCGAAAACGAGGAGGGGAAGAAGGCTTTTCAGAGGAGGTGATCGATCGACGGGAGCTTAAAGCTCGATTGCCGCACAATACGACGCGCCGCGCCGTCGCGATAATTCCGGGCTTTTTGCCGGTCAGTTGCACGAAGCCCGGCAAGAAACCTCCTCTATCGGAATGCAAATTCGTCCCGGTTATCTCGACCGGGCCGCACGTAACTTTGATTTCACGAAATTCCTCTTTATCGAAGCTGATCTATTGCCTCGGGCCGTGCGAACACACCCGTGCACTTTAAACTCGAAATCGACGCTGGCCCGCGAGCCTAATCAGCTTGAAAAGCTTGCGGACTATATTACACAAACTTAAGTAGAAGAAAATAGAATAATAGGCATACAAAATAAAAACAAAAATAGCAAATGCAAACGAAAATATAACCGAAAGATTGTCCATCTATTATTTATCAGGGCTTCTTCCCCGGAGTCGCTTCATGCCCCCACTACTAGTGTGCAGGTTTCCCCACCACTGGCCACTTCATATTACCCTACTGTGCTTTTATCTCTCCTGAGGACTACCTCCTGCATGGGTTCCTAAATGATTCTGGTTGTCGGTAAAATACAAAGACTGACGAATGAAAACTATTAACCACTATTAACACGTTAAGGGCGAAATATCATTCGCAGAGACTCTTACAAAATCGGAGTAATTTAATTAGTGAAAGCGAAACTAGAAATTTTAATTTTGAATTCTAAAGATCTTAATAAAATTCGTTTTATCTGGATATGTGATAATAAAAATGAATGTCTAAGCCTAGTCAAAAATCAGTGTCAGTCATATGTGACTGACATGGCAATTAACGTGTTAACCAGGACCTAGTGTGCGAACTTAGTGGAATTTCAAGTGCAGTGGACACAGGGCAAGTAGAGAAGAACTCCGCAGGAGCGGCAAACAGCTCCGAATCTCTGGGTCCCGAAATTATGAAGTTCGTTAGTTAATCTCTAAAGATACGAGGATACAGCATGCGAGGTTCCGTGCTAGAAACCGATAAATTAATAGCAACGAAAGCGAAATTTTAATCGAGGCCACATGAGAGACCCGCTCAAGAAAATTGTCCCGTGACTCGTTAAACGAACTGGTTATTGCCATGCAACACGTTGCGCTATTTGCAGCTTGCAGCTTGCAGCACGGCTGCAGGGCGAAAGCGAGCGACAAACCGTGTTGCTTAAGATTACGCTGCACCAGAACCCTCGATCTCGATTATATTGATATGTTCACGGATCATTTAATTCACGCCGACAATTCGTGATGACACAATCGCGAAACCCGATAATCCCTCTTATTGAAATTACATTAACATGAAATTACAAATTCTCACCTGCGTCGGGTTTCGCATTAACTGTCGCGTAAATTGCTCGAAATCGTGCGCTACGATAAATTAGGCCACGGCCAATTAATTTCAGCCCCCGAATTAGTATTAAACGTCGAGCAGTCTTCAATCTCCCGCTGCGGATTCCATATCTCGTGTCACGCGAGCTTGGATCGTTTCGATTTTGATCGATCGGATGATTGTGAAAGAGTGTGATGTGATGACTGAGATGATAAGAAAAATTGTTTTATTATTTCCCTATTCTTTTAGACTTTAGACAAATGTAAAAAAATTTCTCTTATATCCTTACTCCTTTTGACAAACATAAAAATTGTTCTCTGATTTCCTTACTCTTTTCAATAGACAGAAAAATTGCTCACTTATTTTCCTACTCTTTGAGACAGACATAAATATTATGCTCATATTTACCTTGTATTTTTGACACGCGTAAAAACTGTTTTATAATTTTTCAAGGCCAAAGACAGGCCGCGAAAATTCGAACGATTCGGTCCCGAAAATCTCTCGATCCCACTTAATTCGACCGCGAAAATGACCGGCTAATTTCAACGAGTCGTCTACGAAATTTTATTTGAAATTCGTGGCCGCGCGGAATGCTCCAAATTGCCATCGAAAATATTCCAAACAGACCGTGACGGTGTGCTGCTCGTTACAAGTATACTATAGATATACAACTCGGGGAATAGAGGCGTGCACGATCGAGAGTAAAATAACGAACACAGGTGAACGAGTTTAATGACGGATAATGGAGTTCCCGGAGGAACAATGCCCCCCGTTGACCCTGTTCCTCTGCCGATGCACATGCACGTGCGCCGACTGCATCCGCAAACAAAAATTTCGAGTGTGCTTCTGGCTTTCGGCTCGTTTCGTCGCGTGAAGCACAATATGCGTCGCCTGAAATCCGTGCACCCGTGAAAACCCATTATCGCCCTCCGTACACATCCTTCAATTCAATATGCAGCTGCCACTTAGTTTCCTGCTCGAAAATTGAGAACACTCGTTTCGAATCAATTCAAAACATTTCTTGAGACAATCAATACTCTCTGCTCATTTTTATCATAAATGATCGTAGATAAGATCGAAGACAATAGATCGTAGATAAATAATCATAGATTGATTGTAAATGCACAAAATCCACAGAGAAATTCTTCGGTCTAGAAGCTCCAAATAAGGTTCCTTGAAAAATTATTTTAAAAAATTGCATCTTGGGTGTGAGTAGCCCTAAAATCGCACAACAGCTCTAGTAATAATTTCAATCCAGAAAAATTCAAAATCCGTCACTATATGCATCCGGAAAATTGTCCTAACTAAACCATCACCCCTGAAGCCGAAGTAAAGCCCCGTTCTACGACGTCCAACTAAAAATGTATCAACCGAAGGTGCAACCCTCGGAAAATCTGCATGGAGGTGTGTCAGAAATTCTCGCACCGTTTCGCAGTTGAGTTATGCGCGAACTGGAGGGGGTAGGGGCGTGCTGGGTTCATCGGCGTCTCATGAAAGATACACACACGCCGGCCGACTAATTTCCCACCCCCTACGGGGCTAATGCAGCGGGTGTCCAACTCAAATAACCGTCCATCGAATATTCATCGACGGTATCGGGTGGCCTCGCGGAAAGTTGCCCGTTCGTGTGTTGACCCGGCAATCGATAAATTCGCGATCGCTCGACTAGAAATACGTCTGCGAATTCAAAAGGAATCTGCGAACGTGGGCGATGGGGGAGGGGTGGGGGTGGGGGTGAATCGAAGGAAAGAGGATGGGATCGGAACAGAAAACTTCGGAGACTTTGTCATTTTTATCGGCAGACCCGATATCCACGTCTGGTGATTGGCTCGCGAAACTTTTCTGATCTGTCTTCCGTCTGCCTTCGGAATCGTTCTACCCTCCCCCTCTCGTCCACCCCCTTTCGCCCCCTTTTTCTTCGTTGCATCTAAATCAAGCGATCTGCTTCGGGACACCCGTTAGAACCATCGCTTTCTTCGTTTCTTCGGGACAGTGTGTGTACTTTTAATATCTTTGAGAAATCAAACCCTTTCCACCATTTATGCGGCGGAGCCACTTTTCAGCGGCGTTTTCATTAAAACACGGTTACATTTTTTATTTCATCCGACTTAGTTGAAACTGTCGCTGTAAACGCTCGCGCGCCGATGCTCGTGAAAATTCTTTATAACCTGAAAACAGACGGAATCGTGCATTCTGGGATTTTTGGATCTTCGAATCCTCTGAATTGTTCTGATTAAAATTTCTGTTGAAATGTTGAGACGACTGATTAATTCTTTGGTTAAATGGAAACTGGACTGTTGAAATGTTTAACCAGGCGGGCGTATGCTGGTGATATTATGTTTTAAGAAAAGGTCAAATTAGTAAAATCAGCAGAATCAGCCAAATTCTGTTGACATTTTCATAATGCTCTCATTCGTCGAGATCACTGCGGATTATTTTTCTCTTGACTCGTGCACTGGCTAAAGAAACTATTCGCACGCGATCCACTTTTTAAAAACACACGATTTTATACTCTGCCAGATTATGATATAAAAGTTTCTATTGCCCAATGATAAGCTGCTGCCGAACAACATATTTTCTGCCATTGTACATTGCCCGTTACATCGTGGACATTTACTGCAAGCGACCCAATCGTGCAAACACTTTCTTTCGACCAGTCCAATCATTAGCATAACTAGTAACTAGAAAAACCGGAAAAATATAAAACATTGATTTTCCGCAGGTATATTATAAATCAATTCTAGACGAGTACTTACCATTTTCCAGTATAATCCTATCGATGGAGAATATTTCTGGTTTGTTTTATTTTCGTTTAGATCTTCCGAAGCGAAGTATTTTTCAAAGAGAAATTTTTCTGGCCAAACCCGTGAACATTTCTACTGTTTTCTCTGTTTTTAGAAATTATAGAAAAAAAAAATGGAGAGAAAGCTTGGTACACTCGTGCGGATAGCTAGAATTTCGATCTCTGCAGACTTCGTTGCAGTATCGAAGCAATTTAATCCGACTAAAAATAAGGTGGAAAAAGTTTGTTCAATTTTCATTGGCGTTTTTATTCAATTTCCTTTAATTTCACTTTATTTTGCTTCCTTCTAATTCGATTCTTTACTTGGACGGTACAGGACTATTTTTACATTCTATAGGTTTCGTAGAATATCTGCAGTGGAATGAACCCGTGAACTGAAAATGTTTAAAACAATGTAGTAACGAAACCGAAAATTGAATGTACGATCGTCTTCCGATCAGTTTAGTGAGCTTGGAATAAAAATTGTACTGCCAACGTTACAATAATAGAACGTATACCGTCCACGCTTTACGTAGCCATGAAAATCGTACTTCAAATTTTAGAGAATTATTATAAAGGGAAGCTATAATATTCAAATCTGTGGTAGATTTATTCCCGGAAAAATTGCGTAATTTCTCCACAGTCGTTTGAAGTTGGAGCATTTTATTTTTAGGAAAAAAAGCTTTCAGCTTTTCATCTGCTATGTCGTGGAAATGGAAAAAATTAATCATGGGTTTTGAAAGTAGAGACTTGAGGCTTTAAAATGAGTCCAGATTCAATGATGTACTATTTCTTTTTTTTTTACGGAATGATAGATTGAATTTCAACAATTTCCGAAAATCCACTGTACATAATTGATGCAAATGATTCTCTTAGGGATGAACGTAGAAACATGCATAAAAAATTGCAACAAAATTCCTAATTTGCATCAATGTATCGAAACAATTTCTCCATTTCTATGAACCTGGTCTGGAAAACTTCTGACTTTCGAAGAATCTGCAGCAAAAAGAAAAAAAGACTGAAGGGTGGGGACGTAGTTACGAGTCGAAAAACATTTTCTAACCGCTCTCATTTATTTGGTAACTCATAGATATACACGTTAACGTCTCTTAAACCTAGAGAAAATGGAAACGTAAGAGGACTGCGTGTCCCGTAAACCCGGGCAAAAAACGGGCGCGTTCGCCGAGCCGCGAACGTCCTAAATCATTAGAAAAATACACAGCTTACGCGCAAATCCTTTCAACTGAATCGTCGATGTTCCGAACTTATCTCGCGCTTAATGACGTTGCTCTTCGTTCCCCTAGGCGTATGTGTGTGTGTGTGTGTGTGTGTGTATGTGTGTGTGTTTGTCTGTCCGTATAATTTGTCGATGTGTATCTCTTTATCTGTATATTTATATATGTGATGCATGTACATATCCGGTGTATATCTGTGTATATGTGTGTGTCAGAGTATGTGTGCGTGAAATGCGCGTGACGCTCGGCACCGCGTTCCTTTCGCGGCCGCTCTCTGTCGATTAAATCGTGCGGAAGCGTTAAATTAATTCGTCCCGACGTATTCGCTCATTTACAGGTTTTTCTACTTTGCGATTTCAGCGCCGAAAACGCCGACCCGAAAGCTTTGCCTCGAATCGAGCTTCCACTCTCGGTTAGCTTTGGATGGACATCTCTCTCTCTCTCTCTCTCTCTCTCTCTCTCTCTTTCTCTCGTTTTTTCTGTTTCATGCTCGTCTCGTCTATCTCTCTTTCTCTCTCTCTCTCATTCTCACACTCTCGCGCACACCACCGTTCGCTCTGTTGGTTTAATTTTCGATTAACGCGTCAACCAACCCCTGCCAATTTCCCTCGACCCACCTTCATTCATTATTTCCTTTGGCGAAAATTCGACTCGCGAGCGAAACCGATCCTCGATCCGCGGTTCATCGTGTCCGCGATACTTCCCGAAGATTTTCGCATTGCAATCAGCTTTTCGGCCAATCAGTGTTGTCCGAATTTTCGGTAGGAGGCCGGCGAACGTTTCTGGACCGTGGATTTTTGTGCTAAATGAATATTCTCCGCGTTAATTGCAGACGAAGCTAAAAGGCAGATAGAATTGTTTGCTCGTATCTGAATATTCATTTTTGCATGGCAGTGTACATACTTGAATACCGCATTATTAATGTGTAAATGTGGTTAGAAAATTGGTAAAGTGATTGGGAGTCTATCGAAACCTGTCAATATTCGATTTCGCAGACACGTTAGTTTATTATTATATTGTAAATTCGTATGAACACGTTGGTATAGGTAAAAATTATATTTACGAATATTTAAAGAGTGTGAAAATATTATCGGAACAAATACAATTGATTTAACATCTCAATTGATATCGCATTTGAACTGACTGAAAAATCTAACGTTTGCGAATGAATTCGATAACAATTTCTTTCATCCAGGAAAGTGATTATCAACATTTAAAAAAATTCTTGTCCCCCAGTCTTAATTCTTAGAGTACGTGCCCCGTGGTTTGGAACTCTAAATAATTTTCCATTTTAGACACCTTAGAAACAACGTCCAATAGAAAAACAGGACATTACTGATTGGCCAATACAATCGATAATCCACAACCGATACCGACACTTCGTTAAATATTTCCAGTACTTCTAGTTTTCCCGACGGCCTCAAAAATCCCGATTCGGCCCGGAGATGCAAGTTCGTCGTTTTAATCCGGCCACGGATCGGTGAATCGGATCTCCGAAAAAATCCTGTAGAAATCAACTCGAAGGAGTCTCGTTGAGCCCTGAAGGATCCTCGAGAGGGCTCGCGCGAGCACATCGGTGGCATCGAGGAGAGTCGTTTCGCCGTTGTCGAACAATCGGAACAATCCTGAGCTTGTTCGCAGAATTTCTGGGAGCTGAACAACGATCTATGTACAGAAATACAGGGTGTCCTGGTGTGGTGGTTCTGTCGGTAAGTGGAAGATTCGATTCAGGGATCGAAATAAATGATCAACCTTCGTTCTCTGAAAAGAATCCTGTTCGATTTACGTTTTGTTTATGAAGTTATAGTAAATTGTAAAACTTGAAAAATGTCATAATCGTTTCAATCCCTGGACTTCACGCTAAAATGTAGAACAAAATTTGTTTGTCCAGCAACACTTCGCTTTCGAGAAAATTGAGTATGAGAATTCGCCCGGCTATCGTGCTTTGTGTAGTATTTACAAGAAGTAGAATCAGCCACTCATGCTCAGACGCGTCAAATGATTTCTATCGAATAGCACGCTTACTCGAGGAATTTTCAAATTGAATTTTCTCGAAAACCAGACCTCGGACAACGAGATTTTGTTCCACGTTCTCGACTGATTTGTGCATACAGATATTTTTAGTAATTTTTCTATCCGCGAACACCCTGCAAAGTTAGGCGAAATCGAAGCTCATTGATGCGCTCACGCACCCCCGCGAAAGGAACGGGGCCGAGAGGCGACCGATGGACACAATGAACATGGTACACGTGGCTTCGTTGATATGTTCTACTTAATGTCGAAATCTTATTATTGTACGGCCGCTCTGGTAACACTCAACAATTCGCCGAGAGATTTTCGGGGAATCTAGAGGATGATTCCCCTCTGCCCCTCCCCTCTCCTCTCGTTGGATTTATACAGATGATGAAAGGAAATTCCCACTCTTACACGGACAATCATCGCTTTGATATAACTTCTTCGTGGCTCCGGGCTGCAGCGAGTAGCCTCGTAATGCGAATAAATCTTCGGCACGACTCGACTTGTCTCCCCTTCTCTCTTGCTCTCGTTTCTCTGTTTCACTCTCTCTTTCTCTCCCCTCTCTCTCCTCTCTCTCTATTTGCTAAGCTAACTCGCGGCGAGATTGGATTCTCGATTTCCTTTTCGCGAGCTTTACGTACGACAGGCGGTCGGTTCGCCTAAGGGGACGATGGAGGGGATAGAGCAACAGAGATTCGTGGGGGTGGATAGGCGGTTTGCTGTCGCAGAGGGTTGCACTTTTTTGGTTAAACGAGAGGATTGTTCTCTTTTTTGTTGAGTGAGGATGATGTTATTTTATGCGTGAGAGAGTTGGTCTCCTTTTCTCCACGAAAGAGCCACAGATTTCCAGATTTTATTTCTTAAACAGCTCTTTTGTGGAGATTACCGCAACCGTCTGTACGTTAACATTTCATTCATTCAATATTGTCTGGTCTCACGTGAAAACTTACGATTCATTGATTTAGCAATGTTGCCCGCCTCTGGAATGAGTGTTATTACAGTGAAGCTGAAGGAAGAGATTGTGTTTTATTTACAAGTATGTCACGCGTGAATTATTCATTCTCTACAAATTGAGACAGAATCGTAGCATGAATTAATAACATTGCGACAGGGCATTGTTTAACAATTAATGGAAGAGTGATCGTGAAAAAAAGGCATTCGTATTGAAACTGCTATTTTCATGCTTGATTTAAACATATTTCAGAAACGTGACAATAAAAGAGAAAATTAGAAAGGCAACGTTAAGATTCATGAATTAAATAGACGAACAGTAGAAATACAGGTTCACTGGGACGTCTCAAAAAAGGCTGACTTATGTTACTTACACTACTGTATTTCACGAAGAGAGATGAAAAATATAAAAATAAATGAAGATTGTGGTACATTCGGACACGCAATACGATGTCAAGTATACACTCTAATAATAGAGCCAGGTCATCACTCAATTCTAACAATCTTACAAAAGCCAATCTAAGAATAAATTCCTAATTACCACACGAACGAAAAATTTCACGCTACCACAACCAAATAAAGCTAACCGAATCAATAAAATACGTTAAATAGCTTTCAGTATACACACACCATAAAATTGATCACGGGTCGGCAAAGACCCAGCTACGCTCTGTACCTATCTACCACTCCACAATCCAAAGTAAAACCATTTTTCTTATCAATTTTGATCAGACGCAGGAACTTTCTCCTTAATAGGGAGAGCAACGCTAAAAACGAACTGGATTAAGGGACCCAGGACAAAGTCCCGAGCGTAATGGAAGTTAGGCACGGAAGCTGATCACCCAGAAGCATCCTCTCGCCGCGAGTTATCGCAAGAGAAAACGGCAGTCGAGCCGTAGCCAGCTACCAGTATACACATCGACGTTTCTTGGCATCTTACACTTACTCGCGTTAAGAATACGAATCGTATAAAACAACTATGAACGTCCGCCCGTCGCTCCTCCTCTTCAGGGGGGTACAGAGAAATCCGTAAAGAGGTTTCGATCCCCCTTCCAGCATCTCGGAACCGCTCCGCGGATGGACGAGCCCGGAGAACGTCTCGAAACGAAAACTCCAACGATCATTATCGGTCCGATCGAGTTCGGTCCGGGGAACTTTTCCTCGCGGCCGATTCAGCCTGATCCTCGACCCCACCGAGGACCCGTTAAAACTCGAGGATCCTGGAGAGCTGGCGACGACGTAATCACTTCGCCGGGGATCATCGATAGCGATCGGATCGGAAATAATTCACGACGTTCTGATCCCCGACGGCGTAAACATCGACGAGAAACGCGTGATCCTGGACCTGGAGGTTCGCCAGGAGACCTCGCCGATCGGAAACTTCTTCGCTGCCCTCATCCCCCTTGCGAAACACCAGACCCCATAGTGTAGTCTACCCGGGGCTCATCTTTTCTATTTATGGGAGGTTCGGAGCTGACTTATATCTCGTTTCTTCGAATAGGGAACAGAGTTGGCGGTGGATGAGGGGTGACTTCGATGTTAGAGAGTGTGGAACTACCCCTACACCCCTCGTGGTTCACCATGAATGTACTACTTCATCATCCCCCATAATTTTATGATAGGTAACCGAACCCCCTCTTTTCTCTTTAAACTCAACGCGACGCTTATTTCTAGGAAGCTTGTTTCTTTCACCTAGGAAAGGGAGTGATAGACAGAGGGGTAGTATAAATGCCAAAATGGGGTGTCAAACAACCCCCAATAACCTCACGATCCCCGAAATTCCTCGATAGGTAACTGAACCACCCTTAATAATTAGTTCCATGCTTATTCCTCTTTTTCGTTACGTAAAGGGACAGTAGATGGACATAGGGGAGAGTATAGTGTCGCGAGGGGTGTCGATCAACCCTCACCCGCCCCCGTATCTCCAAAAATTTCCCCGAACCTATCCAATCTTTTTCGTTCACGATCAGCTCACAACTCATTCCCCTTTTTCGCAAAGAAAAACGGGGTTGTCGACGAACACAGGGGTAGTTTAGGCCTCGCAAGGGTTACGGAGCGGCCTGGAAGAGCGAACGGGCAGCGCACGCTTGGACAGTAACTGATTAGCTTCGTCTAGCCGCCCTCCGACCGATCATCACCGGGTCAATCTGCAATCTCACCCCCGGCTTCTCGGTCTTCCCCCACCCCTTGTTACTCATACTTAGCGTTAGGTAGTATAGTTTTAATTGGTTACTTAGGCGCGTTGATTAGTGTGTACGACTCCTGTCCCCTCTGTGACTGGAGCAGAGGGGAGCCAGCCGAGGTCTGCTTTCGGCTCTCGATAATCGTGCGCGCGAAGTTGGATGGCTTCGAGTCGACGGCATGATCGCGTCGACGTTGATCGTCGCCCGGGGTATACTTTCTTTCGATAAGAATCGATTTTAATATTTTCTTTTTCAACGAGTAGCTTCACGAATCATTTTCATTTAACGACGCGATCGGACAGAGTCTCTACGTCTCTCTGTCGGCTCTCCGGTCGCGCGAACACCGTCCCGATCGCCCCACTTCACCAACAGCCTCGAACAAGGTCTGGAAGGACCGGCGGAAGGTCCTGCGGAGGTCTAGAGGACCAGTGGAAGAGTGTCGATCCGCCGGGGAACCTGTCACTTCCGGCTAAAACTCAACGGGCTCTTGCTGGTTCGTTAGAGTCCCTGTTTTCTGTCTCTCTCTCTCTATTTTAATCCGTTTCCCTTTCGCTTGGCTGTTTCCCTGTACGCCCACTGTTCCACTTCTTTGCCTGCCGATTCTGCTGATTCTTCTGATTTTTCTGCTTCTGCTTCTTCCTTTGTTGCACCGATCTCTGGCTCTCAGTGGAGGAAGACGCTGGTCACGGACCTGGTGGTGTGGGGCGGCAGGTCGGGGGCCTCCGTCGGGGCCCCCTCGTACCCCTATGCACTCAGACCGAGGCGGTGGATCTTCGCAGACAGGAAGTTGTGCAGCACGAACACGATCGGCTTCGGACAGCTCTCGAGGTCCAGCTCCTGCAACGTTTTAGCGATCTGTTAGACGACCCCCTGCGATTTGTTGTCCGTTTTAAGGGGGGAACACCTTGTGTAAAACGAGATTTTTTAAATTTCCTCGAGTAGAACGTTAAAAAAAGTTAGAAAGTGATCGGAGATGTACTTGTACGTCTGTTCTATGGCCCTGAAATCGCAGATTAGGAAAAACTGCGGTAAGCTAGAATTAGTTAGGATTTCGCAAAAGGGGTTAGTTTAGGTTAGGTTAGTTAGTTTAGGAAACGCAAAATTTCGCACGCCGTGCAGCGTAGCTCAAAAACTGATTACTCGATCTTTATGAAACTTCATGCTGTGCGTATTTGCATAAACTCATTTTGTTTGTTTGAGATTATTTTTGTACACGCTGCACGGCGCATTTCTAAAATTCCATTTTCAAGCCGCCATTGCTCCATTGATACTAGCGATTAAAATTTATAAAACATATTTTTGTTTACATTATAACGTTGATAAATGATACCTCAAATTTTAAATCAATCCACGCATTACATTTTTCAAAAAACATTCTTGAAAAACAGGTCGTTTACACAAGGTTCACCCCTTAAGAGACTATCGTTGAAAGTTTACAAGAACGGACGTGACATTATTTATTTACATTACTTGACTAGTTCGTGGCCAGACATCTTCAAATCTTTATCCAACAATCTTCTTTTATACATTTCTAAGCCCGGTTCATTGGGATCAACGTTGATCTTATTGAGCATAGCATAAATGACTTATCGTTTAAACCAGCTACCGAGAGTTAATTCTGACCTATTTATAGTCTATTTGAAAAAAATCTAAATAACAATTTTCTCTTCTGTCTCAACGCATTCATCCTCTGAAAAAATGAAACAAAAATAGAATGATTAGGGGCTGAGTTTCTTGAACTCATTCGAATGGTATTAAAAACGACATTCTCTCGTGAGGAACACCTAAAAAAATTATTTGCTGCTACTATGTCTGCCAATCTTAATTTAGCAACCATTGATAACGTACAACAGACGAAACTTCTATAAGAGAAACTGTTTTATTCTAATCATAGAATTGTCACTTCCACGTCAAAGTGTTTTCGCAATGAGTCGACCTCGACCAGCAAGTGGCAATTCTATGATTAGAATGGAAGAATACTATTATAGTATTCTTACAGAAATTTCCTCCACCGTATTTGCGAGGCTAATCAAATTCGCAACCAGATTTAGCAACCCCCGTGCAACGTACTCCCGTTCTGGGGCCGCTCCTCGCGCTTATTGTTTTCGCAGGGTGCGGTATCGAGCCTGGTTCCATTTCGCAGTCGGTCGCCGTGTTTAATAAAAATTCCAAGGAACGCCGAGCGCCAAGGATTCCCCCATTTGCAGGTTCGTTTCAGGATGCTCGAGAGCCGGAATAATTTTTCCATCGAGACGTCTGTCGCGGGTGCGGATTTCTTCGTCGATGATTCCCCTCAAACGGTACCCCCTCCCCCTTCCCGTTCGTCCGTGAATGGCCATTGAACGGAACCGGACGACAGTGTTCGAGGGGGTTGGAAAAAAATGGCGCGAGAGGGGAGCGGGAGAAAAGAGTAGGGAAGGAAGATGTAAAATACGTATTTTCCACGGGTAGTATCGCGGCAGTCCTTTGACAGTGACGGGCACAATGGGATTACCCCCTGTGCACAGCCGTCGTTTTCACGATAATAATCTCGATGCTTCGAGTCGATTGTAATAAAATTCTGAATGCCCTCCGCCCGATAAAAGGGACGGCATCTTTTCTCTTCTCGGCTACGGCCGTGCCTTCGATCGAGATTCTAATTTATCGAACAATTATCAAGCGCGTCACTTTCAGCGACGGATTTTTCAGCGGGGGAAATTGCCAGCGCCGAAGCGTGTGTCCACTGGACAGCTTACCTTGAGACAGTTTTTGTGCAAGTGGGTACAGATGTCTGTAAATATTTATGCTGCTCCTGATCCTAATCAAATTTTGTTCAATGAATATATTAACGTAAAAATTCATTCTCAAACCTGACAAAATAATTCCGTCACCCATATGTGGGTGACATGGCAGTCAACGTATTAAGCGACTGTGTTATGAACAAAATGAATGTATAAAGCTAAACTTGGAATTGTTTTATTCTGATCGAGAATTCTATTATACTTGTCATCCGCACTCTCACATGTGATTGCACATGACTCGAGAATGACCACCGCAAAAACTGTCGCAAGTTACTGGGTGTAGCGTTCAAGCACCTTAAAAAGAAGACTAGCGTTGATTGGTACTTACAATTTCGCCATCATCGCCGCCAAAATCGAGCCACAAGAGACGCGCCCCGTCGTCGGCGGACATTTTCAATTTGTCGAAAGATCTTCTCCATAATGGGGTTGGGGGTGAACCTGGACTCACCCCATTACCACCCACGCCTCTCGTCCCCGCTGCATACAACGCGAAACCGTCCTCGTGGTTCACTACCAACTGACAGGCCTTCCCTTGCCACGTGCAGCCTAGAAATTTACATTAAAAGTTACAGAGAATTTGTTAACGATTATTCTTCGCTAGATCGATTTTATCGAGAAGCATATAGACCGGAGAATTTTTTATTGAACAAGTCTACATATACAGGGTGTCCCGTAACGACTTCTATATTTTCGACTCAGTTTTTCATGTAGAATCACCCACTGCTCGGTTGTACCACCAGTTACGGGACACCCTGTATAAAACTATGATCGTCTTCATTGTCTTGCCTGCCTGTGTCTGACTTCCAAGGGTTGAAACTACTGGATCTTCCAAAATCTTACCGCATACTGCCGAGCATGTAAAATTGAAAAATCTTTCTTGCGAAAATCTTGTCTAAAATTGCAAAAATCTAATCACACCACAGACATTCAAAACACGGGAGCTCTTCGTTGAAAGTTCGAAAAAACAATCCGGCTCTATTTAAATTCCGGCCCGCAGCAAATTGGACGGGGCAAATGAAATCCGAAATTGAAAAAATCTCGCGCCACCTCGAAAGCCGCAGATTTCCATTACTTTCATTACTTTGTTAGCGGGTCAGAGACAACTGTGCCAAATAAAGCGTCAAATTAATCGCGCCCCGAAATTCCGGGCATCGATCAAACTGTCCCTGTTTCCCCTGGACGACGGGCGTTGGCTGCACCAGGAGAGAGAGGGGGGGGGCAAGGAAGGGGGTCAAACAAATATTTTCCTATTTTGTTTTGGAGCGTAATCGTTCGTCGACTCGCGTACGCGCTCGAACGTGAAATAAAGCGCGAGAGGAAAAACGACCGGGCTCGCATAGATCTTCTGGTCGTAGGAAAGTGGGGGTCCAGGAGCGTACACACTCGCCCCCCGTTGTTCTCCTGCGGTCGTTGCGCGCGTCCGCCTCGATGAATTTTAATTTCTTTTCACCGTGGTTGAACGCCGGCAATAATAAATCGAAATTAATGTTGGCTCGAAATCGGCCAACTATACACGCGTATAACTTTTGAACCAGTGAACTCCGATAATTAAAACTTACATTTTCGGAATTTTCTCGTCAAAATCTATAGGATTCTATAAAGGAAAGTTAAACATTTTTTGTCCTCCAAAGTATAGTTTAATCCAAAGGACTTCTTCCGGCGACAGTAAAGCAGGATCTCGAATGATCCATTAATGCGCAAAATGTAGTTTCACGGTTTGGTGAAAAAAGTAGTGGAATGAATTTCAGTGAATTTCCGAGTGACAATGAATTGGATTTCGCGCAGTTAGATCCGGTCGAATAGAAACGGCAAAACAACTGTCACGGAACAGCGAACGGGAATGTATATTTTTCATGCGTTTTTACGTTTCTGCCGTTCCACTTTTCTCTGCCCCCAGCCCCTCTGTTCCATCAGGTTGATTGCCATTCTTTATTCCGGTAGAAATGTCGATTCGTTGGACGATCGCCGAAGGGACTGGTGGCAGAAACGAGGGTCAAATGAGTGTACTCACGAACGGTGTACTCGCGTAACGAGTGGGCGGCCGCGTGACAGCCCTGAACGATCGCCCTTGCCCACGCAGCCAGGTCCCTTCGCGTCTCGGCACGCAGATGATGCGTGACCACTCCGTCGATCGTGCCCACACGCACTGCGAATGTCGCCGCGTGTTGCGTCGCGCCGCTACTGCTGCTGCCTGCCTCGTTTTGCCTTGGTGGCGACGAAACCAGTCTGAAAACAGACAACAAAAAAAAAAACGACACTGTTAGTAAGAAATCTTCCGTATCTTATCACAAAAGAAAAGGTCTTTGAGCGAGACTATTGCTAAGACTACACTTCTCGTCAAAAAGATAGCCCAGGTGTGCTATTTTTAATTTCTCAATGACGCATGTAAAGTTTTACGTTTATAACGTATCATCTCAAAACATTATGAGCTCACAATATGCGGTTCGCTCAAAATAATTAAAAATATTATAAGGTTTAGTGTGTAACAAAAAAATTGTTTTATTTTAAGAAATATCTTATTACTTATTACTAAGATATCTTAAATGTCTTATTTAAATATCGTATTACGTGATAGACTATTTTAGGTTTAAAAGAAAATTTAAAATCGTATTGCAAAACTGAAAAATCCCGGTCGATATAACTCGGAGAGTAATTGATGTTATTTAAGAGGCCAGGTCGAATGAATTTGAAAATGTCTTCCAGTGGGGATTTTCAAACTTCAGAATGTTGAAATAAAAGCCGCGGTTTAAGAATCAGCGAAGAATATATCAAATCGACGCGTCACCCCGAAGGTAAATTACCTCGTCAGGGACTCCTCGATCGTAAAAATCGCTCGCGGCTTTATTGCGCGCTGGGACGAAGCCGACCGTGACCGGCACGAAAGGGGAGTTGGAATACAGACGGGTCGCAACGGTGCTGGACTTTTTCAACCCCCCTAGCGCGAAATTCAGCCCCGGCTGCAATCTGCCCACTGACGAATGGTCCTGACGTACGCGCGGGGCTCACGCGCGAGATTTATAGATTTTTTCGGGGAGACACTGAAAAAATGCCGGCCGACGACGCCGCCGCCGCCGCGACGCAAAGGCGAAAAAACAAATAGGACGACGCCCGACTAGCATAATGGCGGGGAAAGCGACAGGAAAAATGGCGAGCTCCATCGGCACCGACGGCGGAACCACCGGTTCTCTTGATGATCCGCGGGATCACGGGATTTTCGCGGGAAATTTCGAGCCAGAGGATCGATAGAGGCTTCGGTAATTGATGATTCGTTCGGCCGAGAGCGACTGGATTCGGCTGTATCTAGTACCCTGATAAATTTGATCGGGAAGGATCAGCGAGAATTATATTTTATCCTCGATATGTTTCTGCTCCGTTCAATACAATAGCTAACATACTTTTACTGGATTTTTCTGTTCGTCCCAAGGTGAAATGCTAGAGCTACAGGACCAAAAAATAGTAACCGAAACTGTAAAGTTAAAATTGATCAAAACGATATTAAACTTTCTGCGTTCTGTAAATCGTAATAAAATTAATTCTGCACGAGTGTTTCACAACAAATGCACCGTGACCAACAGCATCCAACATGTCCTACTCGAATGCCCTAAATTCTCTTCAGAACGATCCAGATTTTCCATCGAAAATGACCTCAAGACTTTAAGCGAGGACAACATTAGAAACGTCCTCCTGTTTTTTTTTTAGTCTATCGGTATATACAAGGGGGGACAAAAGTATTCGTACACTTGGAATATAGAAATAAAAGCAACAATATCTTTTATGTTAGTAATTGTATTTAAACATATGTAGTATGTTTTGGACATGATTTCTGAACTTGCTCGCTAACCTTCTTGCAATCCTTTTTGCACGGTCATGGTCGGCCCGGTCTCAGCTCGCAATAATGCCGCGAGCGATTTTTACGATCGAGGCCGGATCCGATGACGAGGTAATTTACCTTCGAAGAGAATTCTCGGCACGCTGACGCGGTGGATACGTGTCGAGCCGGCCCACTTCAACCCCCTCGATACGAGACCCACGACTTCTCATCATCCACCCCTGCATACTCACCCCACCCCCCTCCCTCTCTCTCTCTCTCTCTCGTGGGATTAGACTCTGTGAGATTCGCTCGCGGCTTTCGACGTTTCGCGGTTCCATCTTGAACACGTTGACTACTGACAGGGTTCCTTGGCGAGCTGAACTATTTCCTTGTTTGGTGGAATGGGAGCGGAAAGTGGTTAATCGCAGTGATTGTTCTCCTTCTTCGAGACTGTGAAATTTTGAGCAACAGTTTGAGATGTTATGAATTGTAATTGCAGCTGCTGATTGGTTGGTCTTTTATCAATATTTTAAAGACACTGTTCTATCAGATTGACATTTTTGATTGGCTACAGCCTCCACCTTTGTGGCTGTAACATTTTTATGAATGTTTTAAATGTGATCAGTGTGCTGAGAAATTAAATTGAAATCAGAACACACTTGTCTCTTACATCTTCAATGATATAGTGGATAATTATTAGTGGGTTAAAAAATCAATTAGAATTTTTATTCCGCTAAATTCTAATTAGAACTCGGAACAACTATCTCTTTAACTGACGTCAAACGTTTTTACCGAGTTAAAAATTCCCAAATGGAAATTTATATTCTACCAAATTAAAATTTTGCTGCAAATGCACCTTTATCACGTAATTCAATAGTAACTTCGTTCATTTACTCTACAGGAACGTTTGAAATAATTTTCCCCCGGTTAAAATCCCAAAGGTAATTTTCACTTGAATTTTCATTTCGGACACACCCGTCATTTAATTCTTCAATTCTACGGAACTGCTCGAAATAATTCTTACTTAAAAACCACTTTTTAACGAGATGAAACTTCCACAATCCATTCACTATAATCCTCATTCCCCGGGTGTCTCTCGTCTCTCCCCTGCACTGCAAGCTAAACGTATTTTATGCAACACTGTTCTACGAATGTTAATGTTTACCACCGAAAAAACTATGTCACCCGTATACACAGCAAACATGACAGCCACAGTGTACATTCAAGTTTCACTTCATTAACCTAGTCTATGTTAACAAGGACCGACGACGGTTCTATTATACTTTATTCTCGCTATAAAGTGTCTGTTAGTGAACGAAATAAATTGTCTTTATTCTGCTTCCCGTGGAATGATTCACGAAAATGGGATTTTTTTGACGAATCCACATGCAATATTCCTTACGGAGAAAAGTAATTAAAAGAGACTTGTTATGAAGCTCGTGGAAATCCTGTCATTACATTTTCCATTCAGTATAACCCTTTCAATTATAAAGAATAAGAAAACAAAAATGTTTCAATCAAATGCTGCTCAGTTTCTTCGGGCCTTCTGAACTAAAACTTTGACTGCCACATAAGAATTAATTTCTGCAGTGAGAGATAGCGTGTGCTAAATTTTATTATCATTTATGAAATATAAGAGGATTTAAGAAGTAATCAACATCATGGATCTTACATTCTCAAATTCTGTTTCACAAAAATTTAAGCATTATCAAGTTATGATAACAAAACATATAAAAATGGAGGTAGAAAAACGAAGTAAAGTTAGGAAATAAATAGCTTTGATTTTAACCAGTTTTAAGACGACCAACGTGTCGATACACAGTTCAATACATTGAAAAATTGATTTACGTGGACTATTCTATATGTCCATCAAGAATTTTCTAAGTGGTATTTTCATGGTGCAAGGGTGGGTATTTTTCGTGAAGATTGACAGGTGTTTCGAGGCCACCCGTTAGAGCGGTCCACGGTCGCGCGCGACGAATAACGTATGAGCTCCTGCGGGTGCAATCCGGGTTCTCGAGCGTTCCCCATGGATCCCCTTCGACGGATTCTCCGGTGCTGGGAACGTTTTCCACTTCTGATAGTCGATGTCTCGAAACGGGAAAGTTTCCGCGACGCGGCACGGAGCGGGGACACGCCGATTGCGCGCGGACTTCGTGAGGGAATTACGGGAGAAGCGAATGCATTAAGGCTCGCGCCGAGCGATGGATCCAACGGGCTGGGAATAGTAATGATCCGACGATTGTACACCCTGCCTGGACCAGATCATCCTCCCTGAGACCTGCTCCGAGCGAGAAAAAATCCGTCCCCTCGTAATTTTTTGAGAAACTCGCAATCCTTTCACGATTTATTATTTAGGCACCTTCAATTTATTCAAGGAACGCATACACGTTCATTTGCATTCGTTAAAGAACACCATGAAGAATCTTATGTGAGCGAAAGGTGACCCAGCATTGATCAAAAACGTTAAACAACTCCTCGATCTTGGCTGGAGTACGTAAATATCAAAGAATCAGACTTTGCTGACCAATATTTTCAGAGACGTTTTTACCACTTCGAAGAAGCTACAATCGTCAGCTTTGACGACACGGTGACGAATAAAATTATTCAATGTTTTCAGAGACGTTGGTAGCATTCTGAAGTGAAACGTGTCTTCGGTCCAACAATTTGGGACCACGATGCAACGGTCAGGTCCACGCAGAATCGATCGCAACCCGATAGTCGTTAAAACGAGCCCGAAAACCCGCGAAGAACCATAGAAAAAGATGGGGGTGGTTAATGGTGGTACGGTAGGACGGGGTCTGTAAAACGCCAGCCACGAAAAGCTATTTCCGGTCGATGGGGTCCGGTATCGGGGCCCGGCGGAGTCACGGAATGGCCGACTTAAGGAAGTTTTACTGCGAGACAAACCGGAAGTGATTCGGCAACGACCGAAACACTTCTTTCCCGGGGCGAGGGGGCGCAGGGGGCAGGAAAGTTTGCTCCCCTCGGCTTCCGCTTCGTTCCTTTTCGCCGGGATTACGGGGCCTCGGACGAACATCCATTCTCGTTTAACGCCTTTATTTACCGACGGGCTGCCTTCCCGAGACCCCCTGCGCCAACATCACCTGCAGTTGTATATTTCTTTTTCTCCCTCCCCCTTCCCCTTCCCCTCCCAACCCCGTGGCTTTTCGCTCGCGACCTTCTCTTCGACCGATTTTCCCCTCTTTCGTCGTCGGTTCTTTTCCATCCTCGGGTTACTCGAACTCGAGTGTCGACGCTCGATTATCGATGGACAACGCCGGCAAATTGTCGATCCACGGGAATCCCCTCGATTTGGATCTCTGGAGAGTCTTTACCCGCCGACCGTTCTTCGATCATCGTTTACATAGCCAGCCGATTCCTTCTCGAGAACGCGTTTTTCTTGATTCCTCGCTAATCGCCGGAGAAATGGGCAGAGCACTGACCTTCTCCACGAAGAAAGCAGTTTTCTTTGTTGGGATTGCAGAAAGATTGAATGCGTTTCTGGTTATACGTTGGCTGCGGAAATTGGCAACAATATCTTTTATGTTATTAATTGTATTTAAACGTATGTAGCTTTATATTGTATACAACACTTATAACAACAAATGAGCAAAGTTGTTGATAATGTTCTAGCCTTTTCAGAGTATTCTGCTTTGTCACCACTGGTAAACTTTTTGTAAAGTCACGCTACCCAGACGTTGTCACCCTTCCCCAACTCGGTGGTCGAATAATGGCTCGATAATCGGTTTACAGGGAATCCAATTTGTCCCAGGAAAACGTTATTCGTCGGACAATTGTACGTCTTGACGGTGGTCAAGGGCTGAGACCTCTTTTACGACTGTGATAAGAATAATAGGGTCGTACCTTCGCGGAGATAGACAAAGGAAGGAATTTATTTGTTCGGAAAGTTCGAGGGAGGGGTTGAGGCTGGGTAAGTGAGTATGGAAAGGTAAATCTGAATGAAGAGTGATGGGTTCGATCGAGAGAAGTACTAGAAATGGGGGGTTGTATGGTGTCAGTGTTCGATAGATCAGTGAGTAGAGTGGTTGACTGTCGTCCGGGCGATCAGAGCTCGAATAACAGGCACTGTGCCATTCAAATTTTTCTGGTGAGTTTTCTATATCATAGTGTTATCGTGATTGGACTAGTAACAAGTATAGCAACAATATCGACAGAAATGTGTAAAATGTGACGTGTTGATAGCAGTAAGAAGAGTAGAGGTGTGGGGTTTCTCCGAGGTATTTCCAAAGTCAAGGTACGATTTATGAATTTTTCTGGGTTTTGGAGGGATTAGAAGGTTTCTGGGGAAAATTGGGGAAAACAATATCGAGGGTTTCAAGAAAAAATGATAACGACAACCAGTGTGCGCAGTATTAGTTGTACTTCCCTAAGAAAAGGGAAGACAAATAACTAGTCTCTCTCTGGGTTTTCAAAATGGAGTAAAGTGAAAATTCAGAAACTCTTCCCATGGATTCAAGGCTGTATTAAAAATGATATCCAACAAAAGGAAATGGTTCTCCCAATGTTAACTACGGAAACTTTCAATGCAAAAGGGTTCTTCAAAGGTGTCTACAAGGGTGTTCAAAAAGATGAATGGGGAATGGGGATTATTCTCCTATAAACCTATATAAACGGATTCACAGATTCATTACAAAACTCTCGAACCTCGTTTAAAAGTTCGAAAACGCGAAAGAATCGAATTTCTGCTAATTAAGAAGCGGGTCACTGAGTTTTCAATCGTGCATGTGCTAGGTGTAATCGCGAACGTTGTTCCCGGAAAATTCTACGGCATAATGAACCCTGGACCGGCAAACACAATTTCCAAAGAGAGGATTCTACACGACCATGTATAGGTGTATATATATGTGTGCGTGGTCGGGGATGTGTGTTCCGCTGGTGAATAATCGGTGCGAAAAATGGGGAACCACCGTTAAACCGTGTTAGCTTGTTTTGAAGCTCGTTGTTAATGTTATAATTGGGTGAGGCTGCGGTTTGCCGAGGCTCTCTCGGCCGCGTGATAACAAGTTGTTTGACAGTAATAAGCGTGAAATAAAATTGTGCGTCGTATAATGCACGGGCGCGGCAACTTTCCGAATGAAAAGAACGCACACACGCTTTTAACAGCGTGTATGTCCGCGATGATGTCGCCACGGTGCGCGCGTACCAGCCACCATTCGCCCCTGTTGATATTCCTGTAAAATTTGTACGGGAATTAATGACGGCCGATTATTAGCAACAAAATTCCCTGTTAATTACACGTCTTCGCGCAATATGCGTTATTAATAATGTTTAATACGAGTTTAGCGACCGGCTGTGCGCATTAACTCGCAAATTCGAAACGCTATTCCGGCAGTGGAACAATTTCCTTCGGTAATTTGATCAACGAATACTATATCATATTTAATTACGCTGGCTATTTAAACGATTCGATAACGCGAAATCATATCGCGACTGACGGCCAGCCGGTGAATTATCTAGAATTCACCGAATATGGCAATAGAACGAAATACGTCAACCTGATACATGTACCTATACCAATTGTAAGCGTAACCCGAATATCTCCTGTGTTTTGTCGTGTGAAACATGTTTGTGGCACAAAATAAATTTTTTTTTTTTTAATCTTACGGCAACAATACACGTTCAGATACAAGTAGTTACAAATTGCAATGTTCTCTACGTTGACTTAAAAAAAGCTACAATAAAAAAATATACATTGGCATAAAAAGAAAATCAAATCCACGAAGAACCTAAGAAAAATTTATTTTCAGTATATTCCTTTATAGAAACCATTAAAATTCACAAGAATATTTTGTAGAGAAACGAAGGATACATTTAGATGAGCTTATTTAGCAAGGACACCCTGCATTTACCACTGTGCGCGCGTAATTTTATCAATATTCTCGGATTGCGGTATTACCGCAGGCGGATAATAGTGCTGTTAATGTCGCTTGGAGCCCCGTTTCAGTCGATTAGGCGACAAATTACACTCTCTGTTTAGACGGAGGCGGATTCGTGGCGTTCGACTCGCCGTTCGATGGGATAACGAAAATCGGTTCGAAAGCGGGGTTTCCAGGCGGTGAGATATCGGGTCGGTGCGGAGGAGAAAATAGTGGAAAGACGAGGAGGAAGAACGAGAGGGTGGAGGTCGTCTAGTCCGCGGGCGAAAATCCTGAACTCGTCCCGAATATTGCGCTTCGATCGTACGTGCGATAGGAAACTGTCGACGACACCTTCAATAATTAATGCCCACCCCGGGGGGTTTAATTGATCCGGTTCACCGTTCGATTATCGAAACCCCATCTTTCACACTCCGTGCTCGCATCTGACCGGTAACTCACTTGTATTTCGCTCAGCTCCGCTCGCTTTCCGCTCGGTTACATTCCCTTTTCTCCATTCTCCTCGTTTCTCCCTGTTCTCCCATTTCTTCCGCGCCATTCTCGATCTCTTTCGTTCAACGTTTGCCACCGTGGATCCCCTAATTCGAAGATAAATTCACCGTTTTTCGCAACACCGCTCTCTGCCTTCCCACGCTTTTCCCAAAATGTTTCCACTTGAATTTGATCTTTATCTTCGCTGGCTTCGTTAACAATCCTATTTCGCGGATTTTCAGTCTGTTGCAATTTCTCTGGCGCTTCTGTCCGTTTCATATTTTTTTGTTATCGCTGATGGTTTCGTTAGTGTTTCAAAAATCGGAGATTGATAATCGAGTGCTTCTTAATAAGTTTTTTTAAATAGTGGAAGTAATTCTGCTCGTATAGCAACAAATTTTCTTGAGCAAAGTAATGCTTTTTTTGGGATATGAATATTTACTTGGCGTTATTTTGCTTACAAGTCTAATAATACGATTATAGATTTTACACATTTATAACGAAAATGTACAATAGAATATAAACCAGCAGAGTAAAAACATTTAAAGGAATTAAAAATACTATTATTTTCCACTGAATAAATTATTTAAAAAAGAAATCAATGTTTACGTAGCTCCTACATCGTGCACTTAATAATTTTATTTTGAGTTAAATTAGTCTCTTGCTGTAATAATTGCGTCAGGCTGTTCAAGAAAACAGTACCGAGGTTCTTTTGGGTAGGTATTGTTTCGAACACTAAGGTGTTAAATCTCGTGCAAAAGCAACGTTTTCCCCCCAAACATAGATCACGATAGAGCCGGGTTTCGTTGTTTTGCATTCCCGGATCGGCACAGAGGCGATTCGATCGGTCCAGCGAATCTCGAATCACCGTGGCCGAGGACGATGCGATAAATTACCTAACCCAGAGAATATATCTCTTTTTCTGTGCTCCGGTTCCTTTGTAGCTGTCGGTCGAGCTCTTCCTTTTGCTTTCGACCGCTTCGAAAGAACCCGAAATGGAAGAAAGAGGACCCCGGTTCAGGCCTGAAGCGCCTCCTGAACAATAAATTTCGTTGCGGTGTGCTCCGCTCTCGCTCGGAATACTCGCGTGTGAAGTTTTCGATATACGGGACCGATCGGGGAACGAAGAATTGCTTCGACAAACTTTTCGATGCCCCCTAATAGCTGTCCAGGAAAAACAAAGCGTTTGTTCTACATTTTTTCAGGATAAACATTCGTTTCCTTCACTTCCAATATTTTGGTACCATTCTAAGTAGTCACTTTCATAAATAATTTTCTATTTTATACAATATGAGGTTCAACTTCACTTTGGCAACCCAGAAATTTTTAACTTATTAAAAATTCTTTTGTGAAAATACTAAAAATCGAAGTTTCAAGGCGAGGAATTTCTTGGTTGCCAAAACGAAATCAATCCTTTCATGTAAACTAGAATAATCAATCTTCTTCTTTTTCTCTGACACTTAACTGGAAAAAGTCAGTTTATATATGTATGTATATTCTTCTGTATTCCCTGAAAAATGTGTGCTTCGCAACATTTAATATTTTCGTCTATCCCAAACATTCCAGTAAATACTGCACTTGGTGGATACAAGCACTAAAAAATGCACAGGTCAACAAATTAAAAAATTCAGAGTTTTCAATTACAGAATTCAGAGGTCACGAGATAAAAGATTCAGGAGTTTAGAAGCACTAAAGAATTCACAGGTTTAGAAGACCTGAAAAATTCACAGGTTCGATTGAATTAAAAAATTCAGGGGTTCGGTAGAAATGAAAAATTCGACATTCCGCGAGACTGAAAGCGTCGAAAGTTGTACAGAGAGCAGCTGCAGCATTTAAGATTTTAAAGGAACGACGAAAATTCAGAGGTTTAGAAAAATTGAGCAATTCGGAGGAACGATTGAATTAAAAAATTGGAAGTTTCACAAGAGAAAATTTTCACACGACCGAGAAGAGTTGAGAGGTTTAGAAAAATTGAACAATTCGGGACTGTCCCAAGCACTCACCGGCAGCAACAAGTCGTGAGAAAACTGTCTATTACTCCCGATATTAAACGGTTCGGTGCGCAACGGAACCCGAAGTTGCAGAAACCCTCCGAGTTCGTTTTATTAAGCAGAAATCCCGCTCCACGAGCGACCCGGGAACACTTTCATTAAAAGTTCGCGGGACTCGCAGGTGTCCAGCCTCGACACTTCGAGGGCGATATTTAAAAAAGCCCTATCCCCGTGGCAGATCGTAGTTCCTCGAAGAATTTTGCGCGAGCGGTTTCCCGCGGTTCAATGGAAACACTTAACGGCCAGCCATTGTTCCAGACGTTCGCGCGGAGATTAATGAGCCCGAAACCCGGCGACTTCTGTCTTCTGTTCCCACGGGAATCCAGATTATCCTCTCTTCCTTTCCCGTCGCGTTTCTCTCCGGTAACATCCAGTTTCCCGGAAATGGAGAATCGGGACAAAGAAACGAACGAATTAAGGGAGGATTCTCGCTTGACAGCGATGAACGTAAGTGATCTTTACGAATTTTTTCCTGGAAAACTGTTGGCCATGTGGAACTAACGTTTATTGGGTTGCATAGATACATCCTGAGACTATAAGGAAATATTTTGTTGGGTTGCATTTATTTGTTTATTAACGAAGGAATGAAATTAATGAATTACGTAAAGGAGGGATACGAGAATAAACTTTCTTAGGATATACAAATGCACTGATTCATTTGTTTATTTATTGAACAGCATACAATCGTGTCAACCTCGGCTCAGCCGTGCCAGCTTTATATCATGAAAGATGAGCATTATAAATAATGAATAATATTAATGCTGTTCGTACGCAGTATTCGGACAAACTTATAACGAATCGAATGAGCTTCGTTCGCAACGAATTGGTTAATTAGTTCCCGAGTTATCCGTCACTCTCATATTCAGAAAATGAGGTTGAGCTATTGCTCCGAACTATATATCGCACTAAACGGTCTCTAACTTCGTTATTTTTGCGAACCCGACTGCAAAATTTGCCAACACGTTTCGGGAATGTTTTACTTTTGATTTATGGATAAAATTGATTTTTGAATCAGTTACACGAAAGTTCGGAAAGCAGCAGAAATTCAATTCTATCAGCGCAACGCTGCAGCCAAAAAATTTATGAGATCCATGTGTAATTAATAAACTTAATTATGATTTCTCCAAAGCGGACGTCACAAAAGCCTGTTTAATAACGGAAAAGAAAGAGAAGAAGCTCGCAAAGGGAGACAGACGGAAATCCGAGTGGATCAATTTCTGCGTATTCAAGAACATTTCTAATGGATCCATTGTTTCGCGATTGCTCCCAGCCTCATGAAATCCGAGGCGATCTTCAAAGCTTTTAGAGTCACCTCCCCCTCCCCTGCCACTTGCTAAGTTTAGGATTGCTATTCATGATGGTATTTCAGTTCGATGTTTTAATAAAAACTGTGCTGATAAATCCCCGTTTGGTTCGAAGGAAAATCTAGACATCAGGACACTCGTACGAAGTCCTTTGAAATATCATGTACTATATTAAACGGCATTGCTGAATAAAATTCATCAACGCAGAAATTTTAATAATACGGAACAGCGAGATTTAATATTTCCCTTCATCCGGCGAAAATATTGATTACGATAATTTCAATTCGCCGGGACACTCGTGTTCTAGAAACGATCATCGAAATTTAGTTAAATATTACTTGGTAAAATACTGCCGACGATTCTACCTACCTTTTCACTGCGTTACAGCGAGGAACGTATCGATAATTAAACAATAGAATTTCATGGAAATGTACATTTTCATCGAGAAATTTAAAGGGCTCGGGGAAAATCGAGTTTCCCTCGTTGGAAGGTCCAGCGAACAGAAAAATGTGATTCCACGGGATATTATTCGAAATACTGTTCTAATGGTTTCTTCGTGGTTTTTATGAAGGCTTGCACTTAGCTGCGATGGCCTACTTCCCTGCACGATATCAGGTGCACGCAGGAAAATTTTAGTTCATCCTCAAGTCTTGATTCTTGGAATTTCATTAAGAAAACAAACATTGAACTTCATATTAATTCTTTGCGTTTCATTTTTCTAATTGTAGGAACGTTGTGTTTATTATATAAAACTATATTACAGGTTCCTTTTCAAATGTGATTGTATTAATCATTAATATATTCATTGACGGAGAAAATAAATAGATAAACGTAAACGAATAAAATTTATTTAAAGAAATAAGTTATTACTCTCTCTGCGAAGGTACCTATGTCTTCGAGTTGTTATATCCTATGAAACTACTGCGAGTAAAGTAAAAATTCATTGAAGAATTCCGAGGTAACCGAAGAAAAATTAAAACAGCACAAATTCGTGGATCTCCCTCTGAATTCGCGAAACGCTATTTCAGAAATAATGAGTTCAATCGAGATGGGTATTAGTTTCTAACGAATCGGCATCCGAAGTAGAAATATTCGCATCGATTCGCGAATTAGACGGAGCATTTAAGCGATCGATGGCGATCCGAGGCAGGCAGGCTTAATTCTTCCGGCTGGCCTGACTCGAAGATCGTTGATTGGAACGATCGAGAGAAGGATCGAGAACCCCTCCGAGGAACTCGCCGCTAACACGGCCGGTTTAATCGGCCGATCGGAAAACAATTTCGACGGTTTAAGGGACCCCGTAGATATAATCTCGTTAAGTAGCTGCGGCCGCAACCCGTTCCCCACCCACGTAGCCCAGCGAGCGGATAGAAATAGGAACCGAGCGGAATATAAATAAGACCGGGTTCGGATAGAAATTAAGTGGAAAATAGGATTCGAATGGACACGGGAGACCAAAAGCGGACACCAAAAAAAATCCAATTGAATTTTAATCGGTATAGAAATCAACTATACTATACAAAGTCTTCACATAATTTTAATAGTATCGATCAAGTTAAAAAGAACACGAATGTAACAGGATAATTTTTCCCGGGGCTCTTAACGTCAAGGATATCTTTTCTTGCTTTAACCTCTTCTAATTATCTAAAATAGAAACAAGAGATTGTACAAATTTTTTGTTTGATTAAAATATCGGTGTTTGAAAATCATAAATACGCTTGTGGTAACACTTTAGGCAATATTATTCGTCCAGAGGATTGTAAATATACTTTATATACCGTGGCTTTAATAATGTGGTTACTTATTTTAAATGTATACAGTGAACCACCTTATACAGGGTGAGGCACTTAAAATCGGCAACCTGAATATTTTGGCTGTTATTGGTGATAGGCAAAATTATTTGGTATCGAAAAGCTGTTTAAAAGAAATTACAAGAATTATTATGTTACGTGGCAAACAAGACAATTTTTTGAGCATTTGCTGTACATTTATTGGCACACGAGACACATATATGTAGTTCTAAACAGTTTTTTTGATCGCGTTATACGGACGTCTTCTGTATCTTTGTTCTCTGTTCCGAAAATTTGCAGGAAATTGCAGGGAAAATGTTTTCGCATCATAGCAACCGATGGAGGTGTTCGGTCGGCTACTTTCAGGTGGACCACCCCGTATACATGGTGAAAGAAAGAAACGTTGAGGGGTATGGGGAAATAGCGTGGGGAACAGGTGGGAGCAGAATTTAAATAAAACGCGAATACCGCGTGGAAATTGCGCGGGGGAAAAAGCGACGGAAGGTAGAATCTGCGAGTAGATATGAAACCGGAAACAAGGAACGGTAGAATTTAAACGGAATTTAAATATCCCGTGAAACGTGTAAAATGAACGGGAGCCGAGACGCGTACATCTCGCCGACTTGGACGAGAGAGTTTGTAATGGGGAACCGTGCGCCGGAGCCTCTTATTACAATTAACTTTATATATCTTGTTTATGCTGCTGCTGTTCTCGCGTTTCCTTCGACGGAACAGAATCACTGTATTTGTCCACGGTTTCAATCTTTTGCTCTGCGACCTCGGCTCGAACTCGCCGGAAGAAAGTAATAAAGTTCTTGGTTAGGTCACAGTATATTTTTCGTTAGGACTTTTATATTTACAGTGATCCAATTATTAGAGAAGAATGAAATTGAAGGAACAATTTTTTCCACAATAAAGGTAAATGCAACACAGTTTATACAAATACAAGACAGTGATAACATTTAAAGAAGTTACAAACATTGCTGCAGTAGTTCCAACTGATTAGAATGATTGAGAAAATATGTACATAAATGTCCACGCAGCTTCTGTATTTTGCAAAAAAGTAGACCGTGGATTTTTGTGTGAAATAAAAATTGTCTGCTTCTACTGCAATGCTTTCTTTAATAATTTTCACAAGTTGAAAATATATCTCCCTATTGTTTTAAAATAGACCCACTCATTTTTGCTATAATTGCAACAAAATTCGCAGTCCATAAGTACACATATCACCATTCAGAATAAACTGGAAGATTTATTCGTTGTATCAAGCCAAAATTGAAAACTTTCTAAAATCCCATACACAACCGACGCGAGTGCTCGAATAATTAAAACGCCGTAAGTAGAACAGGTCAGCCACCGCTCAGCCGAGCATTAAACCTCCAGCAAAGTAGAACGAGATCTCCCTCGACGGCAACAACGCCTAACAGGCGGTCTCCCCTGAAACAATTACACGAACCTATCGTGCTTTAAGTGGAATAGGACGGTGTTTGGTCAGACAACGGGCCCGGCAGAGTCCGACGAGGAGAACGGTGCAACAGACTGCCGCAATTTGTCTCGGCGAGTAGAACCGGGGCGTGTTATGATCGAACCGAGCCAGCAAATCCAGTTTTAATGAGACCGGGGGCCACGAGCAGGGGAAATAAGGCTATCGCAGGGTGGCAGAGGAGCGTAAAACTGTAAGTAGAAGCGGCACGGGATATCAAGCCGCAGAACATCAAGGTTCTTCGAGGTCGAGGGATGAAAGATTCACGGGGCACAATTACGTGAAAGGTTACTAGCGGTAGCTTCGTCCAATTACGGAAGACCGGATTTTCAGCTGTTACGTCGACGGATTCACCGTTTCAGCAACGATTCTATAAATCTTCGCGTTCAGGGAAATATTTCTTCGATAGTCACCGTTGCGACCGCGTTTGTCTCGCGGGGCGAGGTCTCTCTTCCGGTCGAATGAGGCTCGCCGGGAAAAAGAGGAGAGTAAAAAAGCTCGATTCGGGGACGGAACGGAAAATCCGGAAATGGAACGCCTTCTTCCCACTCGGCATACTTCGACGGTTACTTCGTTCTATCGAGGGAAACGGAGAGCAGGCTTGTGTCCGACACGAGTTCAAGGCTAACCGTTACGTATCCGCTTGCTTCACGGATTTTTCCATCTGGTGAAGAATACTTGGTGGAAAATTCCCTGGGAGGTGGGTTTGCGATTGATTGGATGCTTTTGACTTGATTCGGGAAGTTTGGAACATTTAATATCTTTGTGGGCGACTTTTTCTGGGGGTGGAAAGTAACTGGAAAATCTCTATCATACAGTGTGATTTTCTAGCTTTAATTCGAGGCCTCGAACCTTATAAAATTCCTGTGGAAATATACTCTGAAATTGATTTGAAGTAACCACTTAAAATTCGCTACCTTTAGACGACTGCCGATTAGGATTCATGATTTCTCGACACGATATAAACCTAAATGAACCTATGATAAAGGGCGATCTCCCACCTTTAATTTGAGGCCTCAAACGCCGAATAATTCCTACGAGAACACATTCTAAAATTAACTCGAACGATCCGAGAACCAATCTAAAAAATTCCTATAAAATCTCCCATGTACCACCTAATCGGAAAAAATCTGACACCGACCAAATTTCTCCTGGACCTCGAATAATTAATAAAAGCAACGTTCAGGCGAGATCCGTCAGTCCGAAATTCGTCTCGATTCTCTCGTCGCCGGTTATCGCTGGAAAAAATCGTTTCGGTGTGAATCGGGGCTCCAAGACACCGAGATAAATTGAATTTCGCGGGTCTCCGGGTTCCCGTAAACGAATCCTCGTTCCCGTCAATCCGTCGGACGAAGCGGGCTCGAGATTCGAGCGGACTATCGCTTTTAAGAGATTCATCGCGCGTTTCGGTCCCGGAATGCAGCACTCTGCCGTGCTCGTCGAGTCCCGTATCCACAGGTTGGTAATATCGTTGCCGGGGTTTTGCGAGAAAAAAAAACAGAATTTTTTTTTCCACGTCACTCACCTTTATTTATTATCAGCCGGCTGGAAGCGGCCCGTTGCCATCAATCCGGATTAGCAGAGAGGGGAAAGGGGTTGGTTGCCAAGTGGAGAAAGGGGTGTGTGCGTGCGTGTGTGTGCACAAGGGCAGAGAAACGAGGACGCAGGTGGCGGGAGGAGGAGCCAGCTCAACAGGAGCTTTCGGACCACTGTCACTTTTCTCGTTACCGTTGTCGGTGCTGTTGTTGCCCGGTCGACGGTGAATATGGATTTGCGAGACTGTGAATCGCGAGCGAGCGTCCGCCCGATCCGGATCATATTCCCGCGCCCCCGCGCCCCCGATTCCCGGAGGTTTCCCGCCGCTAATCAAATCAACAACCCGATCCCCTTTTTCGCCTCTCCATACAGAACAATTTGCCCGTTTTGTCAGCGAGCGAGCGATAACACCTCACAACCGGTAAATCCGCGCGACAACGCCGACAGGGTCTTCGTAAAAATCATTCTTATGCTCCCTATCACCAGCACTACGCAATCGACGTTACACGAACAAAAAAAAAAAACACCGGATTTCGGAATAGGGTTTGCTGCGTTATATTCGGCAATCTTCAACCTCTTCCATGCAGATTTTTCCTTCGCCGATATTCTAAAAACGCTTTGAGAAATTGTTTTTCGACAAATCTGAGCAAAACGAAAGATCAGTGGAAACGAATTTTATATTTTCCACGATAAATTTCTGTCTGTTTCTGTTGTTGTTGTTCAACAACAATTTTGGTCAACACGAAATCCTTTGGAATGTAATCCAATTACTTCTTTCGGGATTAAGGAATACTAGGCTGATACTAATAGGCTTGCAGTAAGTAATGCGTTAATAAACGCCTGGGATTATCGACAGGGGCGAATTGAATCCTGCCAGACCCAAAGCACCCTTCGCGAGCCCTTCGTCTACGTCTCAGCGTCCAGATTGAAAAATCCGTCACTCGGAACGGGGGCAATTAAGCAACCCTTATCGGCGCCGATTCCCACGCACCCCGTAAATCCTCGGAATCCAAGTTTTTCGTGGTATCCGTCTTCTTGACGCACGAGCCCTGTGGATCGTCCTCGAGGAAACGGTTTTAAACCAGTCCGCGGCAGTTCGGCGTGAAAGAAACTTTATCGCGGCTGTCAGCCGCGAGGTAGACGAATGGCGTCCTTAACACCTTTATCTGCCTGCAATTTTTACCTTCGACTTTGCCTCGGCCACGCCTGCCAACCTCTTTTTTTCTGAAAGCAACCGCCCACTGTTTCCAGTACGGTTTTTTCCAGCCGAAAGCAACCCCCTTCCAGTCGCACCCCGTCGCGCACTTCGTGCTTCACGCCAGACGCGCATTAATATCCTCGCGGCACACGAGAAGCTCCGGTCTAATCCGTCAAATCCGAAAAGCCCGTGAAATAAATGTCTGTCCCGATGGGTCTGCCAGGGGATGGCCACCCTCGGTCGATAGTCGGGCACGATTTTAAATATGGGTCGCGCCCCGACAACTGTCCACTTGCTGGTGAAACCGTCAAAAAGCAGCTAACCCTCAAATTGAGTCGAGCTTTTGTAAGCGCGGTCGGAGAAGCTGGAATTGCAATGTTCAAATGTGTAAAATTGCGTCAAACGGATTTTTCGCAAAGGCAGACTGAGAATAGAATAAAACAATAGTCTTCACTGTATTGACTTAATCCTTCTGGGATTTTTAAAAGAATTTTATTCACCGTAAGTACAAGCTGCAAAGCAGATTAGCTGGTCTCTAGCCACTGTGTCATATTGCGGAATTTTTTAAAGCAGAACTATTGGAGGCATCGATTTTAAATTTTACTGAGTTCACAGTTAACCCATTATTTGGTTGTATCGCGGCCCTTTTCGTCCTAGCCGGTTTTCCGTTGGAAAAATTGAGATACGCAGCCTCGCTCCGAAACACGTTTTTCATCGGAACCTTCACGCGACGGCGAATTTTGAACTTTCATCCCCTTAATCACCACTCTTTCGCGGAAGGACACGCACCTGTGAGCGGAACAAAACCGGAATACATATTCAACAAGGCCGCATGAAAAACAGCCACTTAAACGACCCCTGGTCCCTGGTCCACCCCCGCAGTCCCCGCGACACTGCCGCTTATCCCTGAAACTTTATTCCCCGTGGAAACAACTTCCGTATCGGACTCACCCACTCCATGGGGGTAGAGGAGGGGGAGGGGGTGGAAAAGTGTGAGTGGGACGCAAGGGAGGTGAGGTTCGCGGTCGGAAAGCTCCTTGCTTCAGCCACTTTCGTGAAAGGATTTCACCGAGCCACCAAGCGAATATAGATCGGGACCCACGATTCTGTTTTCTGCCGATTGATTTGCACCCTGCTGTCCGCTTGTGCCCCTGAGACCGTCCCCGTACCCCTTATTTAAACCCTTCGACCCTGTCTCAAGGATTATCCGCCGGCCTGATCCCCTTGCACCGTCGGGTGTGCTTTATTCTACTTTCTGAATCCGACGCGCTTTTTAGGAACGCGTCTGACCCAATACGATCCCTTTCCACTGAGATCTGTCCTCGACTTTAAAGCTCGCCGGACAGGCACTGGAATATTCTACTTATCCGACGACCTCTGCGCCGTTCGTTTTCCTGCAGAGTCGGCGTGGCGCATTTTTGTACCGTGTCTGACTAAACGGTGGCCTATTCTACTTGCTGAAAGGTCTCAGGTTCGGGGATAATAGGGAATTTTGGGGGTTAGTTTGCTGAGGTTTTCGAAAATGGATTTTTTTAAATGTTAAAAACATTTTTCTCAGGAATCTAGATTTACAAGGAAAGTCATAAGTGGCCGGAGGATCTTTATGCAAAATAAAATTTGTATGCATCAACTGCAAGCTGCAGAGGCTGAATTAGAATTTATTTTCTTCCTTAAGAATTTTAATATGGTGGAAATAGTATATTTACTATTATAAATTTACATTTTTGTAATAAATGCACAAAATCGACAATCTAGTCGTAAACATTCTGGAAACAGAACCACTTTGGAAACGTTTATTGTTTATCTACCGAATAGAGTAGGTTGTCCGAAAAGTTCGTTTCATTTTCAGTTAATGCAAACAATACAAATTGAACTTGGTTTCTTAAGAAAGTGAAATTGTGTAGCAATGTAAAAGTAAACGTAGGAAGTAATAAAACACTTGGGAACAGATTGTCGGTTTGTTTGCACATGTTTTTTAGCAATATTGAACATACACATTGTAGAAGAAACTTTTGGAGCAACCTAACAAATTAATGATTTGCTATATTTCAGAAGGCGGTTGACAAAACCATCGATAGCCAGGTTCGGAGTCATGTTTACATCTCGTGCGTTAGCCCCGTTGTCGTTTAAATTGCCGTCGTCGCCAATGGGGTGATTAATCGCGTCGATCGTAATTAACGATTTAGCGCCGGTGCTCACGGAAACTTCAGGATCACGTTCGCGCGGGTGCCTGGGCCCCTCGACAGTGATCGCTGGTAAAGTAATCACCGAAATTACCCCCCGAAGCTCGAGCAACTTGTTCGGTTATTAATTACGAAGGAGAAATATCGCGAGTAACGATTTCCTTTAGCGACGACCCAGAGATGTGTGACAAATTCCCTAAATTGGGTACTTCTTCGTTTTTGGCTTTAGGTTGTCTAAAAACGATTCTGAGACCTTGTGAATGACCTAGATTCGTTTATAAGCTACACCCCTGGCAGAAAATATTCGATCTAAATTGTGAATCTGATTGCTGAATTATATTTGGGCGTATATTCAATATGAACAAGCATAGTATGGTGCATACTACACCACAGTCAGAATACATTCTTGTAAGAATTTTTCAATATTCGAGAACCTATATTAAATGTGATTTTCTACTATATGATACTTCATTGGCACTCTATTAACAGTCGAAACAAATACAGTAGAATGTAAATCATCCTTTAAGATTCAGTACGGTGGAGCAAAACGTAGCGGAACAAATTCGTACAACTCGAGTCTCCTCAAAGAGATCCCATCGGGGGTGTCGTCGCTGGGTCGTTGGCGCTGACAGCGTGATAAATCACAGTGCATCGATCGTCGACTATCAAGCTGGTTCGAAGTCGTAGCAACCACCCCCGGAATCCTGATTCTCGCTTTAAACGTCGGCTGGACGATAAATCGAGGGGTTGATCGTAATTAACCGGCTGCTCGCTAGGCTTATAAAACTTAGGACCGTGATCTTCGAGCAAACCACCATCGATGGAGGGAGGGAGGAAGACTGGCGACCTTGATCCCTTGTACGAAACAGGGGTGGCTTCGATCTCGAAACGCGAGAGAGAACGACTGCTCGGTTAATTAATAGCGAACGATTAATCGTCCGAGGCCCGGCTACCCTCGTCAAACAAGCCTCCGACGGTTCGTGCTTGCTTCTGGATCGAAAATAGGAGGTGGTTGGGAGCGAAGGGGTAGTTCTGATCCTCGTGACGCGCTTTTGTCTTCGGACGTCGAGATTTACGGAGTCGAACCAGTTTTTCGAACTCCGAAATCGCTTATCGCGCGAATCTTGGTCCCCGATCCGTCCGGAACCCTTTCCACCCCTTTTCCACCCCGCTTCCTTCGCCGTTTATTAATCCTCGTCGATCCGAGCGGCGTTTTCTGGCCCGGTACATTCGCTGTCGAGCAAGATTTCCGGCTCGCCACGCAAAACACGCGGCCGATAAAACGCCGCACGATCCGCGTACGGTTTCATCCCTTAAAATATAGCCGCGTTGGCACATCCTCCCCGACCCCCTATCTCTCCACCCTCTACTCGCCGGAAGTCGGTTCCAAAGCGTCAGTTCCTTCCGAACGAGGTTAAACGCTCGTGATTTATGTAAGAAGCTCGGTCGCGCTCGAAAGAGAGACAGCTCAAGGGGTTGCGAGGGGGTTGAAAGGGTGTGGGGAAGAACGAGTGACGTACCTTCAGACGTAGATATGGGAATTTCGCGGCATTAGGGGGCGGCTGGTTCACGCGACGTCTACTCGCGACGATTCTCGCGCTATTTCACCGGCGGATCCGCTCAGTGAGAAATCACCCCCTCGGAGATGTAGTGCCTGAGAAATAGAAGCACTTTTGGGGGTTGTTACCCTGGACCAAGGGCTTTAATTTCAATTGTTCTTGGGGCTGGACGGATCGGAAATGTTGAACGATCTGACAGCGTTTGTTTGTACGAGGTGAAAGAAATTGTTATATTTTTATGAAAAAATAATATTTTTCCAATAAAAAGGTCATTTTACATTCGATTTGCTAGTCATTGTCGTTTTCCGACATTCATTGCGCCCGGCGGAAACTGAATAACGGCAGAACAATAATAATTATTTATTTGACGGTTGGCTCTTTGATGTGTAAGAAAAAGTAATTAACAGAAAGTAATGAAAATGTTACGGCTCGTGCAGTGAAAATAAAGGTGTAAACAAAGGTGAGAGAGAGAGAGAGAGAGAGAGAGAGAGAGAGAGAGAGAGAGAGAGAAAGAACGGGAGGTATAATACGTTAAATAAAAAGTCAAAATTGTAGCCGCCGCGCGTACGAAGGGACTAAAGATATAAATAAAGCCACATAACCGGAGAAACAATATAATACGTACCGGGAAATATTGTAGCACGTATGAAGAAAATAAAGACATAAATAAGGGTACACAGCGGGAGAAACAATATGATACGTAAAGTAAAAATTGCAGCACGTACGAAGGGAAATAAAATAATATGAGGGAGCACAACGGAAGGGAAAAATGTAATACTTAAAATAGGATGAAAATTGTAAGCACACGTAAGTGGGATACAAAATCTAACGAGACCAAAAAGAAGTTGCAAATATGTAAAAGTACAATATACGATTTAATGAATAATAAGAATAAAGTCGTATTAAGGTTCAAGACTCGTATAAAATGTAGACCACAAGAATGCGCTTGGCCACCGCAATTAATAATGCAAGGAACGTCCGTTTAAATGAAAAATACAAGGGGTAATTTTCCGTCTGCTGTATCAAGTATGAACGGAAGAATTAAAAGTCGTGGGTACGGGTCGCTTAGAGCCGCAAAAATGCTTGTGCATCGGATTTCGAGGAAGGCAGAGCCGGTTCCTGGAGCGAGTCCTTGCTGCATCCTTGTTTCCCGGCGTAGAATTAACCACACCCTCGAGCTGTCTAGAAGCTCCCACGGCCCAGGCTGCATTAACTTTCCGGATCGCGAGCACCCCCTGCGAGAGAATCCAATTCCAGGGAATGCGGTCATTCTCGCGTCTCTTTTCCCACCGCGCTCCCGCCCGTCTTATATCGCCTAGCTTTTCGATGCTCGAGGCCACGGTTACACGCTCCTCGAATCGAACAAATGGACTCGTCTCCCTTGCGGACGGCCCAGCATTACCGGAATAGTCGGGGGGGAATTTTTCGGTGAACGCTTGTAACGATAAAGTCGAACCCCTTTGGACAACGTCGGGGCTGGTCGCGTGTCTTCGACCGGTTGTAATCGACGTCAAGCTCCAGGAATTCTGTTTTTCGAGATTGCATTGGCACGAAGATGCTGTGAACACTTCTCTGCAAACGGATCGAGACCGGTAAATGGCCCGGAAAAGTGTGCATCGATTACGTGATTTATTACTGTAGGAAATATATTTTTTTTTTAATGAAACACAATTCTAAAATGTCTAAACCTACTCTAATATCTCACAGTGAATTTAATCTGCTTTATAAACTCTCAATCCTGATTTTCGCTTAAGCCGTCTGACCAAACCCGATTCGTACTACTGACCCTTACATTAACTCATTGAGTGCCAAACCAGAACCCTAAAAAATTCCATGAAATCAAAGTAAGTTATTTAATGAAATAAAAATTGAAAATAATTATATGTGTGATATCGAGTAGTCTTCCAACTTTCTTGCATTTTACAGATCCCAATCAAATTTGGTACAATGAATATATTTACGTAAAAATTCATTTTAAACCTGGACAAATAATTCCGTCATCCACATATGGGTGACATGGCGGTCAACGTGTTAAATACCACCCCTTCTGGAGCCGAACTTTTTATTAAACCACCGAAATGTTTCCTCCATCACCATCTACAGGCTCTCCACAGTTCATATTAATTCCCCGGACGATCCCACGTTTCTAATTCATTCGTTTCGGGTTAAATCGAGTCGAAGCAGTTCCGGCCGCAATAGGTGAAGCCAATTTCCACGTTCGCAGCCGGGGGGAAAGTTCTGCCCGTGCCGCAGCTTCTAAATTCTATCCTCGGAATCGTCGGCGTCGGTGGTTCCCGTTTAACGCAGACCCGGGCCTCTGCCGCGTCGATAATTACAATCGATAGGTCGCGAAACGAATCGGGGGGCTCGGCCTGGCCGCTTCTCTCCGCTTCTCTCCGCTTCTCTCCGCTTCTCTCCGCTTCTCTCCGCTCCACGCCGCTCCTCTACGCTTGGCTCCGCTCGGTTCCGCGCCGCGTGTTAGCGGTCCGTGCACGTAACACCCCCGGTCCACCCCCGCGCCGATACGAACACTCGGGCGCACGTATAATAGTCTTAATTAAAATAGTGGTCTAACGAACACCGCTAACTGCGGTAATCCGACGTGCCTCATTGGTAATCCCAGGACCGTGCCGGTGAACACGAATGCGTTACGTTGGCCCCATGGTGTAGCCCCACGGTCTGGGCCCATGGTGTCTGGCCATGGTCTGGCACCATCGACTACATAGCTTCCCTAGCTATGTGTAGTCAGCCGCTCCCAGCAACGTTGCTGCGATATCAGCCAGACGTACGTGCCACGACGTGACACCTTCTCGCCTACCTGTCCGCCTAACACGCCTGTCTGCACAGTATCACGAGGATGATCAGCGTGTCTCATCCGTAATACTTGCTCTCCTCTATGCATACGGGATGGAGGATCTATCTTACACCAGACTACCCGTACTCGGGTTAAAGTGTCCTAATGTGTTTGAGAATTCCGATGATTTATGGCGCCAGGTGATAGCCACCCCGAGCTCGCGAAGAACTTGTGCGTCCGAGGACCGGGCTCAGCTAAATTACTTGTGCTAATGCTGCTCTGGGTAATTATTTAAGATTTGGTTGGCTCTGGAGAAGCTACGATGGTGCGGGGCCAGGATGATCTCAATCTGTTTCCTACACTCTCGTGCTTTAATTATGATCTTTTATGAAATTACTTGATCAAAGGAAGTCGACGCTACTGTTCTGCAATGAAGTTTATTTGGTTGATAGTTTTTCAATCCTGAAATATGATTTTCCATTAGACTGTCCGATCAAAGTTGACCTACACTACTTGCACATCATATGTATCGGACCTGTCTTATAAACTTTGAACTTTCAATTTTGATGTTTTTATACATATAATCACAAAGAGTTTTTGTTAACAATAATATACACTGCATAGTAACATACGTGAAACCTGTTTTTGTTCTTATTGCATAAATTTCTGAAATACGGACTATAAAGTCGAAATTATAGTGGGGTCCGAATATTTTCGAATGTACTAAAAAAAAAAAACTGGGTTCACTGACCTGGTAGCAATTAAAGGGCACGTGATGCTCGGCGAGGCCCAAGCTTCGGGGCTCCATGGGGCACACTCGTACAGCCTGAGCTCCCGTCCCGAAACCGCCCCAAAAACGCTGCGCCACCCTCCGGTGCATCCACCCCCGAGTCCGAATCCGCTTCCAGCGCCTCTAGAAGTGCTCGCGCTGCTTCCTGCACCGTCCTCGCTGCTCTCGCTACTGGCACGTCCATTCTAGACAGAGAGAAAATCGCGCGCATGTAGCTCGTAAATCTTCGTTAAGCTAGATCGTCTCCGGAAATCGCGATCCGGCACGATTCCCTCGTCCCGGAAATGTTTCTTTCGAGGACACAGCTGCGAGAGTATGCGTGTCGGTATGTGTATGTAATGGTGTACGGTATGTTTGTTGTGACTGTGTCGTCGTTGTTCTTCCCTGCGAGTAGAAACGATTCGCGTGGGCGACGAAATTATGCGCGACACGTGGACGCGCATGATAACACGTCCGGCACACGGAATTCGCGATTTCGCGGGTCCGTGAAAGTGTGAATGAAAACTGCAACGACCGCATTCCGGCTAGAGAGAACATTCTGCGGCTGGACAACATACGGAATGAGAAGGGCCGGAATGTGGAAAATGCTGGTCATCCAAGGTCATTATACAGTTATGCAAAGCCGGCCCATTTGGAAGAAGATAAAGGGGAGCCTCGTAAGGCGGGCGAAGAATGGTTTTCCATAAGTTTCAGGTCGTATTAACATTCTCTGCCCTTCCCCCACCCCTATACGTTCCTCGTACGGGATTTATGGCGTCGTTATGAGACTTGGGGGTGGGGGAACAATCTACTAATGAAGGTCAGCGATATTTCCTGGAATTGTCAATGTGTCGGGGTTATTGGTTGGCGGACAAGTGTCAGCGGGCAAATATTCGTCCTATGATTAATAACACTATGCCGGTATGTTCAGACAACAATGGAAATAGTATACTATTCTCAAGAAAAAAAAAACAAACACGTTGTTGGCAGACTGCAGTCATGAAGAGAAACTACGCGTCAACATTTGTGGACACGTCTCTTTAAAACTGTAGTGGCTAAGCACGACTTGCCACGATAGGGGTCAAATATTGGTACTGCAATTTACAATACGCATGCGTGGCAGACAAGTATGGAAAATGTATAGACACGGCATGTCTATCAAAAGATGAATATATGTATGAAGATACAATACAATCGTAAGAACAAAACGTGTACCGACTATTTAAACCATTATATTTTCAAGAAACCGTAAATCTGGATTCATCTTAAAACTCGAAGTTTTTTTGAGACGTTTCCGCAAGATATAGAGGGTGGGAAACCGAAGATACCATTTGTCTAGAAAATATTACAAATTTTTTTTCCATTACTGCCTCCATCATGGATTTGCAGATTGAAGCTTCCCCTTTACAGAAGGTACACGGGGTGAAAAGAGATTTCACACGATCGAACTTCTTCCACATTTTTGTTCCATGAAACAGCCTAAAATATTCATACATAAGATCCTGTGGTGTTATTGCAAAGGGGAAGCTTCAATCTTCAAATCTATGTCGGGTTCGGTTGCGAATAAAATTTGTCAATGTTTTCGGAGAAGATTCAATCGGTAGGATTTTTTTAGAGAAA
The DNA here is from genome assembly GCA_913789895.3 of Seladonia tumulorum. Classification (NCBI taxonomy): domain Eukaryota; kingdom Metazoa; phylum Arthropoda; class Insecta; order Hymenoptera; family Halictidae; genus Seladonia; species Seladonia tumulorum. The sequence goes on along the minus strand of OU565282.1, from coordinate 6,035,027 downwards.
TCATGTCTTCGGTTTCCCAGCCGTTAGATTATGGAAAAAGTAATTACATATCGGAAATGTACGTAGACACAGCTGTACAACAGGCATGACACTCCACGAAAAAAACTTTTTTGTCCACAAGGAAGTGCAGAAAATCAGCTTCACCGCGAGACAAGTACCAAAAAGAGCCACACTTTAGCCACGAAAGTAGACGTTTTCGTCGGGCATCCAGAAGCGTCGGAGTAAAAGGTGGGAAGGGGCGCGGAGAAGAAAGGGGGGTAGGAGCTTTCCATTGTTATCGACGTGGAAAACAGTAGACGCATCGGCAGTTTCTCCGGTTCCCATTGCATTCCAGACATGCGTCGAGCGCAGGCAAGAACGCCTCCTTCGGAACCGGATGCTGGATAAAACGGGAAAGAGACAGCGAAAGGAGGAGACCGGCAAGCGAGAGAAAGAGAGAAAGAGAGAGAGAGAGGAGAAAGAGAGCGCCGGAGAAAACTGCAGGAAGAAGCGGTAGCTACGAGAAATGTAGCCTCATAAGTGTCAGCCGCATTTTCCCGTGGCACTTACGAGGAGACAATATCGAGCGAGGGTCCGGCCGTTCCTGCGACTGTGTGCCATCGGCGTTCGTGGTTTTCGCTACGGAGCGGAATGCGAGGACACAATGCCCTCTATCCACCCAACCAGCCCCATAGACCACCCCCATACGCCGACCCAACCCCCTCCCCTCGCGGGGATGATACATCGGGGATTAATTGAACTGTCGAATATTGACATTCCGTTGAAAACCGTGCGTGTTTACGTCGTGATGGTTACATCACGTTCCGTATCCAACATCCCTTCACCATCGGACTCGTTCCGACAACCCCATGGGGCTTTCTCTGGACAATTTTTCAACCCTTGGTTCCACTCTCCATTATTCTCTGAAAACGCCTTTTTATTTTCCGCCCGATCCAAAGCTACAGCTTTTGACAATGTTTTATTTTGCATGAACAAACTACTGATAAACAATTCATGTATCAGAGGTTCGGATAATCGACTGTACTTTATTTCTGAATTATATTAGAATTCGGATGACATAAATGTTGTGGACGATACTCCGTACGTTATGCATATGAACATGCCCAAAAATGATGACATATTAAAATATTCATTTTCTTCAGTTTATGGTATTCAAACGAGAAAAAATAGATGATCTGTTATCTTTCTGTCCCGAAGTGTAGTCCCTCGTTTCGCAAATATTTAAACGACACGCGTCGGAATCAATGTATCCACTGAGTAGAAAATTGCATAAATGCCAGCGGTCTCTGCGCTTTATCACGGTCTATTCCGTTCCAATTTCACGTGGATATCGTTCCGATATGTTCAATTGTCGTCGGCCATGGTCCAGACCGTGTAATTACCGTTTTCGAGTCTGCGGTTGCCAGTCTACGTTTCGGTTTTTATATTTCGGTGTTCCAGTGGACGACGGGTCGGCGGACATTCTTCCATTAGTCGAGGCAAAGGCACTGTCTGCCATGATATCCGCGGATGCAGGGACAAAGGGCTACGTCCGTAGGACACACACGCGTCCCTTCCGTCCCCGAGAAAAATCGACGGGCCGTCGAAACAGCGGCAATTAGTCGCGTCGACGTCCAATAAACCGTGGAAACCGTTTCGGCGGGACGCGCGGTCCGTTTCTCTGTCCATTGTTCCTCTTTGAGTGCAAACGATTCCTTTGATCCCATTGAAATAAAAAGGGACGCTCGATATCCGTCGATTTTTGACCCGCTGCTGGACTATTGTCCCCGAAAATGTGCGCGAAATTGCAAAGCAATAATTTTAGAGGAATTTAATTAATATTAGTAGCGTGTGATCAGCACATGATTTTCGGATCGGCTCTCCGAACACGCTTCTTGGTGACGAGAGCCCTTTGTACGCTCTTGAACGAAGGCAAGTTGTAGGGAGAAGAAACAATTTCAGGCAGAAAGAAGCAACATTTTTGTTTCGCGGGAAGAAGTAGGCAGGAAACGTGTTTCACTTCTCCGGGCATTCGCTCGAGCTCGAAGGAAATTAAGCCAATTAACCCCTCGCGCTCGAGATTTTCCTTCGTGCCTGGCAGCCGTCCAACAGTCCGCGTTTCCGGAAAATGTACTGACTTTCGGAAGGCGGCGCGCGACCAATGAAACTTTCAACAATGCCGCACAACTTTTCGCCGGGGACAATCGTTTACGAGGTAACTGCGGCCAAAGCGTCTCGAACAAACACTGTCCTCTATTTTTTAACACTTCGCTTTTCTCTCCTCTTCCATTCTGCTCTCCACTCTTCGTTCATTCTACTCTGCTCGATCTACGAACTCGATACACAAGCTGTTCTATCAAATTGAATAACCGCTTGACACCGTTAACTGCCATGTCTGTCTCATACGATTGACAGCGATTTTTCACCAGGTTTAGACATTCATTTTTATTGTGACATATCCACACACCAAAAAATGGCAACCATAAATTTATTAACCCTTAGCACTCTTAGCACTTCCTTAGCGAATCACTGACCTTCGTGACGACGCAAAAGGGCGCCTCCTTCGTGGAACCATCTTACGAACGAACACACGGCAATTTCGTGGAAAAATTCCTGGCACGGGTAAATTACAAAAGGCACCACCATAAACAAAAGGGAGACAAAAACTGGGGAGGTGTCGACCTTCCCCCGGCCGCGCGAGGCACGACGTTTATGGTTCGGGACCCGAGGGTCATTAAGAAAATCGCGATAAGGCGTAGGGTGGGGGAAACAAAAATCATCAGTGTCGCGTCAACTCCCGTCCCGGAAGGATCAATTAGTAGTGTAGTGATAAATTGTGTCAGTGTCGGATTAAAGTGACTACATCGAGACACCATGGTGCTTGCGAACCACCCTAAGAGAGTCCTGAGTGCAACCGGAAACGGTAAGTCAACCCAGTGATCCTTTTTGATCGATTTCGATCGATTCCGATCGATAATTTTCGCTCGCAAACGACACTTTCTTTCTGGTCTCGTTCGAAGGAAATAACTTTTTAAAAATTGCAAGAAACGGCTTGAATTTTTTGGTGATGTTAGAACGATTAATTTTCTAAATAATGTATAAATAATTTCTTTCTTTAAATTGCTATTGGTCGTAATTGCGAAGAAAAAAGTCGAAGTGTCACAGGATTTTTAAATTTCTTGTAAAAATTTATCGTGAAGTGCGCGAAAAAAAGGACTGTAAAATGCAAAAATTACTGCACAATAGAAACAACAATCTCGTAAACAAATACCACGAATGACAGAAAAATAAAATTTGCGCCGTAATACGAGAAACTTGAAATTCACTGACAGATTAAATCGACTACAATGGTGCTTACTAATTCATTTAGAAAAAGAAGTTGAATTTGTTTAACCAGTTAAGCGCGTTTGACCACAACCAATCCACACCATAAACTTCACATATATCTTTGTGTGCCTCGGTAGTTTTTTTACCTCTACGGAAATAAAAAAGCCATATGGGCCTATAATGTTCGTTTTTGAACTCCATGTTCAAATTGACAGGGAACTAACAATTTTAATCAAAATTACGTGTAACTTGCTTCAAAAGTAACCTAAAAGATGCAGTTACGATATAAACAAAACATAACGCCAGGTATTAGTGAAAACCGAAATTACTTTCTTGCCAACCTAATAATTTTCAACATCTCGGAACAGATCGATCATTGACAGATCCAGGCCAAGATTCTCCCTTTTCCCTCTTCTATTTCTGCACTAATTTGCTCACACTGACTTCAGACAACAGAAACTTCAATTTTAAGAATTCCACGGCGACCGCTGGCAAGCGGTATCTCCGCTTTGTAACGTTTCAGCGTGCCGCGTGGGGTGTAATAATGTAAAAGTAGCAAGGGGTAGCACTCGCTGAAAAGCGGGGGTGGATCGCGATGAATATGGTTCGTTGGGCGCGGAGTGGAGCGTGTAGTCGATCGGTCGATTCAATCAGCTCGAATTGAGAATGTTCGACGGTTAGGGGTCTAGTGAATACGGGGGCAACGCGAAGAAAGGGGGCGGTGGTGTGTACGGGGGATGGAAAACTCGCGATACAACGAGAGCACAATGGCTCGATCGAGGAAACCGCAGACGCGAGGCGGGAAAAAGGTTTCCTGCGACATGGATAAGGGGGCGGGAAGGGTCGCGGGAGGTTTCCAAGGGCCCTGCGCTGGCCGGAAAATTCCCGGGAAATTCGTTCGAATCAAGGCCGGTCGCGGTAGCACCGTCGATCCTTCGGATCCTCATTTTGTTTCCTCCTCGGTTCGTGTCCCGTGCTTCACCGGAAATCCAAATTGAATTCCGAACGGTGACAGGAATTATCGCGGATTGTTCGACGTCGAATCGATCGGTTATCGAGCACGCGAATTTTCTTCGGCCGGTTTTCGGATTTGTTGTGTCGCTGTTTCTCGGTTCCATTAATTCCCCTAGATTTCTATTATTTCTTGACGACGTCTCCGTGCTAAGCGACAAAACCTATTTTCGGAACTTTTTTAACACGTTGACCGCCATGTCACCCAGATGTGGGTCTAGATGACAAACGTCTAGGTGGATCAAAGATTAGTATCTTCTGGACGATATATGTCACTAGCAAGACCCGCGTTGTTGACATATATCGACTCGATTTTACTTTTTAAGTATATTTCATGATTTTGATTCATGAAATGATTTTGAGAATATTTTAAAACAAGTCTAGTTAAGGTATCAATTTAAAAAGTTTTACGTATGCTGAACAGGCTTCGCAGAATATAAGAAAATTTGTTATATGGTAAATATAGTGATTCTTTCCAAAGTAATACTGCTCCGATGCTTCCTTCACGACGGAGACGTACTTTGTGAATTTGTGAGATACCATAAAATCCTAGAAAATCGCAAAAAAAATAAGAATCTAGATTTTTTTAACCAGCAGCGCAACGCGTGAAAATTGTCGCGTGCATCTCACACATTGTCCGCGCGATGTATCAGGGATTTATTTAGTTAGCGTTAACGAACCCCGGATATGATCATTTTATTCGAAATTAATGAGGAGTCAGTCCCTCGGGAACAGGCCCGATAAGGAGAACTAAATATCCTGTTGTGCCGGAAAATCTACGGTGGCTTCACTAGAATCTGCAGAACGTTCTCGCCGATTAGCATACAGAGACTAACGTGTTTGCAGCGCGGCCATTAACGCGGCTGTCCGATCGATAAAAATGTTTTTTAAAATTCATAAGGGCCCTGGCGATAAGTATGCAGATAAGTGGACGCCGAGCGCAAAAAGATCTCGTCCTCTGCGTCTCCTGTTTTTCAGCGTCGCGACGCCGCCGTGACTGATGCGCTTCGAACGATTAACTGAATTTTCAAAGTAATATGCATACCTCCGGGAAACTCGGGGGGGGGGGCTAGTTTGTCCTTCGCCCGTTAGACAGGTGCGGCACTGGCGACGAAGACGTTGCACCGATGCGCCGTTGCAGGACACCCGAGAGTTTCCCTTCGGAAACTTCGTTTGTTCTCGCTTAAAGAAAGTTAACCCGGGGAAAAAAACTCCGCGACTCTACTTAGCCGGAGACACACCGGAGTCTACCTGCCGCTTCTGTTCGCTAATCGACTATTCCAGGACACTTTAAGCTCGAGCGTTCCCCGTCAGTTTCCCCCGGCTAACTGGCTGCCGCATTTTCCGCCCGGAGAATTTTTAGGCAAGGTGTTTTGCATTAGCCGGGCTGATGCCTTTCAGAAATCGTTTAGGGCACGGCGATCCTTGTAATTAGGTCGGGCATCTCTGGGTATTCAGTCCCGAGCAGGAAGGCGAATTGGAATTAGTAGAAAGAACATTTCGCCGTTCTTTTGGAAATTCTTGTTGTCCGATTATACTACAAATTTTCATTCATTTCCATTTTAACCCTTTTCACTCGAAGCTATTTTAACTCCAAAACGAGACATTTCTTCCAACCTAGAATATTTCCCTTCTATATATATATATTTTTTCATGCGATACATATGAAAACGATGCAATTTACTCGTACAGTACTGAAGTGTTTAGTAATTTATTACATACGAATCGAAAATTCTGTCCAAAGACACTTTTAGACAATTGGACAATTCTGGTGGAAATGCAGAATCAATCGACAATGTTCACAAGTGTACACAAATTCTTAAAAGTTTCTAACTATTACTTTTAAAGGCATTCGCCTTTACGTTTCGCAGGAAAATTACGAAAGCACATTTTTCGCGGTGCTCGTTTCGGTATGCAAATAGCCCAGCGAATTTATTGAATAATTTCCGGCGGTGGAAATTGCGAAACAAGAAGACTGAAATGCGACTCGGTCTCTGTCTCTCTGCCCAGCGTGTTTTTTTTTTGTTCGTGGGAACACAAGTTTCCGTTAAAACGCTTTAATTATACAGATTTGGGTGGCGAAACATTCGCGCTCCGCTCCGCGGCGAACGAGTGCCGGTGCCTTTTACGAATTCATGGAGACGGAAACGATCCGCCGATATTTAATTTCCTAATTGGTAAATATTTACCGGGGGGTGGGGGTAGGGATGCGAGATGTAGCGAGAGAGTCGAGCCCCTGATGAAGTTTCTCAATTAAATTCAAGAGACGGTCCCGGCCCGCCGCGGGAAAACCAGCCCCGGGAACCGTTTTACCCGGTTTTAATTGAACAGGCCCCGGCCGCGGATTGTATCGAAAAATATTTGCCGAGTTAATGCCGGGAATCTAATTATTTTTTAATGGGCTCCGAGGAGAGAGCCAACCGACCCTTCCGTTCCCCGAAGATTTCGATTCCCTTTCAACGAGAAACCTTCCGCGCCGTGGACCCGAGAGTCTTTCTTCCTTGGAGCCTGTCTCCTCGTTCCACTTGTTCGCTTGACGTTCGGGTAATTTGTCAGCGGCCGGGATGAAACGACGGAATATTTCTCCCTTTTCTCAGAAAACGCCCTTCAGAATCGTCCCACCGATCGTTTAACCCGGGCACCGTCATCGCGACCCTTTTCACATCCGTTGCCCTAGAAATCGGTTTAGAGGGATCCAATCGAACGCTTTAGTTGTCAACACGTTGACTGCAATCGTGCAAGTTATAACACAATTATTATCAATGATGTATCACCTATACTGTCTGACAAATTTTTTATTTTTATGTTCAGCACACGAATCTCGAAGTCATTTTTGGAATTACACACGGTTTTTCACTTTGAGAATTCTCTGTTTCCAAATACAACGGCATATTTTTTAATAAAACTATGAACGTTCAAACATGTTTCAATAATGTCTGATAAAAGCAAGACCCTCGATTTTAAACGTCTACGAAAATTGGGGGCATCTCGCTCTACCTAAAAATTGTTTAATCACGTTCAAACGATCATAATGTTTTAAAAATGTATATATCCTCGTATTTGGGACAGTCTGGAGAATCGTTACGTGTAAAAATTATGTGCGTCGCTCTTACGGTTTAAGCGAAAGAAATTCCTCAATTGAAGAAGAAAAACAATTTTATATCTTTTATTTTTTTCAGCCACCAAAATAATTTTTGTCGTCCGTTTAATAATTATTAAAAATTTGCCTGAAATCTATGGAACACTTCTGATCGCTTTTTACTTTTCAAGTTCTAATCAGGATTTTGGAATGCATTCGCATAATCAGAGGCTTCGTTACCAGCGACAACAAAGACGGACCCGGCTCGCCGGTAGCAATAAACGGAATTGTTGATGTTTTTACACCACCGGGATTTTCGCAACAACAGCAGCAGCAGCGGCTCTATTTGCGTTCGTTCGGCGGCGCGGGATCGTTTGTAATAAAAATCGCTAATATTTTCCCAGCGAACGAAAATTATGCATCCTCGCACGCGCATTACCCGGATGACGTTTATCCGGCGTGAAAGGGATTGGCTGTGCGTGTGCATCGATAAAAATCGCCGTGAAATCCGACAGGTTCGCATTACGAACGATTTATATATTTATCCGCGGGTTCGAATGAACAATGTGTCCGATAGAAAGGAATTCCACGTTCCAGGAATTATGCGAAGGCTTGGCTGGCTGCAAGTCGATGCAATTTATCTGGCTCCGACGATACTCTTTCCTGGTGTGCTAATGCAGCCGGAGAAGTATCGAGAGCCGCAATTCTACTTCGAACGAGACTAAATGTCAATCAAACTGATTTCTATCGAACGGTGAATACGTAACGGCGCTGTAAACACTTTAGAAATGGAAGAAACCGAGAGAGGTTCTCTTTGTATCGGTTCCAGTCGCATTGTGAATCGTCGCGGAAAATGTAATTCGATGGCATCAGGGAAATATTTATTGCAATTTTTATCGATGGAAGTGACTGCCCATAAAGCCGGCCGAGTCAAAACAAAAGGCGATCTCGGTAGAACGCCACGTAGAATACAGTCGTAGCTCTCAGAATCGTAATATTTGTATTATCGGGTGATGCGGTTGTCACACATTGAATTTGTAGCGAGAGAAATGAGAGAAAAATTTTTACCGTGAATGGGGAGGTGTGATAATTAGCTATCTGTGTCCTGTGAGTGTGGATCATTATACTGAACGTGGTGATAAAGAAAAGTAGTATAGTGTTGGTTACTTGTGAGACAAGAAAGAAGCGAACAAGGTGAACAATTTTGGTGAACAGAATAAATGATCAGTGAATACCATCTTTTTTTTTTAATTACATCATTAGACTGCGTATTTTTACGCAAAATAAATCGGAAATTTCTTTCTCCCTTCAGGTATTTTGATAAGCTAGGACTAATACATAGAAGCTCTTAACCGCTAAAGTATTGTATGTCACTATAGTGGTTTCCGTGGAAATCATCGGTTCGAACGATAAGAACCACTATAGTGGTTTTTGCATTTATTCAAATTTACTTTAAGAAGTGACCTCAGAACAACTTTTTAGTACAAGGTACTCCATCTATTTAATAAAAATGAAACACAGCTTGTCACTTTCTCTGAGAAACGTCCCCAAAATAATTTACTGTAAAACTGTTAAAATTATACATCACATGTACGTTTAAGGGCAACAAAAATCTATATAAACCGAATCGTATCATCTTAATGCTCGATAGGTTTATTGTTAACCAAAACAGCCCATTATTATCGGTTCTCCTAGTCGCCAAACAACTTCAGTCACCGGCATATCAGCAAAAATAATGGTCCTCCCGCACGTAAATTCTTTCCCAATATCGTGAAGGAGGTTTCCAGCTAGCGAGTCGGTCTCTCGCCGAGGGGTGTGCATCCTCCCCCGCGACATCCATGGAACAGTTGTCATCCGAGTCGCGACGTCTTATCTGCGACAGTCGACGGCGTCGCGACGCTGTCGACGCGGATTTCCCAGGGTCCGTGTTGCGGGGCGTCGGTGAAATCGAGCGAAAGGGAAGTTCAACCCCCCTCCCTCTCCACCCCCCGCGTCGCAATCTACAGTCGAGGGGGTGGTAGGCAAGGTGGAATCAAGCGAGAGGAGAGAGAAATATATTAAACCAGCCCTCCCCCTCCCCTAGGACGAACGGAACGAGAGTTTAACGGCATCCGCGACACCCTCGAACCAACCTGCGAAGAGGAGTTGGAGAGGGGGTGGAATGCGAGGAACAGGGGACGAGAGGTTATCAGGGGACGAAGAAGAATCGACGAGGCTCCTCTTCCGCCGATTCTTTTCGCCCCTTTTCGCCTAACCTTCGTTTGATAACGAGGAACGCCATCGGGGTTTGTTCGAAACGAAGCCAATTGAAACCGTCTTAACCACCTTCACCCACCCCCCCGTCAACTACCCCGTCGAGATTTGATCCTGAATTTTTGGGGTTTTGATTAGAGTTCACGGGGGTCGCTTCGCTGTAAAAATTGTTTGCCCTCTACGTTCCAGTAATTTTTGGTTAGTATAGTCAAGGGGTGTTGCTACAAAATTTTTAATTTTACCAATAATTTTAAACTTACTCGGAGGTGTGGCCTGTTAATCGATTTTTACTCGATACAGAAGAATCGAGACTGGATTGTAGCTCGAAGTGCAATTAAACCCATTGCAAATTAACTTCACAAGCTTTGTTCATTGGAAAATCTACACGGTCGAGTTAGGAACAATCGTGTTGGAATCGAGTTCCAATCGACCATAAATAGAAATAAAAATTAACCCTCGAAGAACCGAACAAACGTTTTATCCTGAATAAGATATTGTTGATCAGCCGATGATTGCAATTTGAAATTGGGATTGATAAAGCGATTTCTTCTAACAGAATGCTTGATTTCCTGGATAAAGCGAAATATGTTTGATTAACCGTTCTGTACAGTTGCCATGGAAATTCGCGTTTAAAGGGCAAGCTGAAAGGCATTCTAATTGCCAGCAGATTGCTCCTATTTTTCATTTCGCGAAAGCGTTTCCGTTTTTATCTTCAAAGAGGGCCGCGCACAATACCGACTATGAACGGATTGTCGTAACCAGCGGTGATTCTATACGGCATAAAATAGTCGGAACTGTATCGGCGATCTCTGCGCCGTGGCGTCGGTTCGTTTGCAAAAAATTTCAGTTCGAATTTCTGACGAGTTCGCGTGCTATTGAATGTAACTCGGCTAACATGTCTATTCATTAACGCTGCCGTTTCTGCTTGTTATAGACACACAGACTGCACGCGTATCCGACGAATTCCCAAACCCTTTCAAAAAATAAAAAACAAAAAAAAAAAGGAAGAAAGTAATACAGGTTTGCACCGACAAAAATTTGTGCTACGCTCTCGATTGAACTTTCCACGCGGAAATCTCGATTCTCGTTCTGTTACGTTTAATGCGAACCACTTCCTCTTCGATTCTCCTCGTGAAATACTAATTAAGCAATCGGATAGAATATTTTTAAATATCTCTGTTTCATAAATTGCTGGTACAATCGCAAGGGATTAATTGTGAAGTGTATAGAGGTTGTCAGGTGACTTTAAATATCTCAATCGAATATTCACAAAATCAAATTTCAATATTTCTCACTCAACCGCTTATTTTGTAATTAGTAGACGGATTTTTATGCGTTTATAACTTATGGGAATGTTTTTAAAATGCTGGAGTATAAAATTTGACAAAATTTTGTGATATTTTTACTTTCGGCCATCACAAGTATTAAATATCTTACAAGCTGGTATAAATTAAAAATAAATCTAGAATTTTTTTCCCAGTAAGGGATGATCGAGAATAAGCCTCGCAGGAGTCCATCAGAAATTTCAGCCAGAAAATAAATCACAAGGCAAGAGGGTGAGCAAAGAAAGAACCACTTTACGCGTTTGATGTAAATCAACGATTTCAATCGGGGATAAAATAATCTTCCAAAAGTTCAATCGAGAAAAATAAATCACCGCGAGCAAGAGGGGGTGAGCTAAGAAACCAAACGATTCATGGATTGATCCAGCCCCGCTTGTGATCTAGAATGCGGCGCATGAAAGAAACCGCGACTAGTCTGACAGAGGGGTTAGACGGCCTTGAGATCCAGGTGGTTCGACGTGGTGGAATCAATTATGCGGCCAGGATCATATCAATGGGCCGTCGGATGGGACGATTAATCGCTTGGCTGGCGTTTTTCTTTGGGCAAGAGCGAAGGGGATGAAATATCGAGGCGCGGTGTTCGGGAAAGAGGGATGGGAACAGGTGCACTTTCGCAGCCCTCCGATGGCTCGCTATTAATTAGAAAGCGATCCGCTATCCGTTCTCAAACAGACCGGTTCTCGTTCACGATCTTCGCCGTTCGCCCATTAGCCTCGGCCAGGCTAGGTAAAGCTCCGATCCGAACACCAACCCCCGTTCGGAAACCAGCCCCGGTTAGATCTTTCTCTAACGTTGTTCACAGACCAAGTACCTACCCTGCCAAGTGGATAGTGCATCAGCAATGCTAAGTAAACTCTGACCGTGGATCGAGGACCGGTGCGTGGGTCATCCGCAGGGCTCTTTGAACCACGCCAGCTTGTGTACCTTGGCCGGACGGGGGTGGCAGGGTGGCTTTTTTTCCACGGAGAATCCGGCGCAGAGAGGCATGATTTATCGGGGTTGCTCGAGACAAGCGGAACTTGGAAATTATCCGATGGATCCACGATCAGGGGGTGACTCCTGTTTACGCTGGCACGTCAACTACCCCTTTCGAAGTCGTCGGATGTTTGTCTTATCCTTCGACTGCTCTGGAATAATTTTCGATGTCGAGCTAATAATACTTCTTCCACCATCGATCTAGGAGTAGCGATTTTCTATCTGACTGACATTTTTTGGCATTCTCGGGGTGAGATATCTGGGTTTTGGTTAATGATCTTCGCTGTCTGACAAATAAATAATCGCAACCAGGAAAAATATCTTCTCGTAGATCAAGGATGTATCCATACACATCGACAAAGTTCATTCCCGTATCATCAATAATTTCCTCTAAACAAATTGCATCGTAACGCACTGCTCTGCATCTCAATCCCCGCAAACGATCTCGCCACATACACACCCATTCATACCGATAACATAGACACGCACTCCTTAAGAAGGAACTTTCGTAGGACCCGAGAGTCAAGGTTCCCACAAAATTATTAAACAATGTCTGTCAAACAGAATAATTTGATGCAAGGAAGACAATAATTCTGGTAGTCCCCTTGTCCTGGAACCACCCCTATACGACCAATTTTCTATTTACCTTTCTGGAACGCCCAGCGGCGTCTTCTTTGATCTTCCCCAGCTTTCTTCTCTCTTCCCCATCGCGCCATCTCTTGACCTTCGTTCTCTCGATGGTCCGCGAGTCGCCGAATCTTTCTCCCGCCCTCCTCGCCTCGAAGAATCTCCAACCCTTCTCAGCAAACATCACCTCAGACGGCAACCAAATTCCTCAAAGTCCTCTCCCTCTCTCTCTCTCTCTCTCTCTCATTCTCTGTTTCTCTTTCTGCGGCGAAATCCGCAACGTCTCCGGCCAGGAGTCCGACACCTCGAACAACCCTTCGGCGTTTCCTGCGTTCCGAATCCCCGTCGGAGTCCAACACCCTCTGAAACCACCCCCGCATTCGGGCAAACCTCCTCCGCAAACCCCGCGTTTCCGCCGCAGTTCTATTATTGTGATTGAACACGCTAGAGACCAAATATATCCAGGCGGTTGTGCAACACGTTGCACACCGTCGATCCGACGCATTTGTGACCAGCGTGGCGAATTATAAAGTAGACAGAAATCTGACTATCTTATTAGATTGGAGATTTATTTTCGAAATTCGTGGATTGTACATTGCAAAGGTTTGAAGTACTCAGAATTGCTCACAAATAAGTGTGAGTTGACATTAATTTATTTCCAAAATCTGAATACATTGCAAAGGTTTAAATTAGAAAGGAGTCCAATTATTTATCTAGGAGCGCAGGTTTTAAATTATTTTTAAAATTTGTGCATATTGTACAGGTATGAAGTAGTAAAACAAATTCTCCTCATTCCACTAGCAGTCTTGACACAAATTCTTCCGAAAATTTGCGAACGGTGCGTCAATTTAAAATTCTATTAAAAGAAACGGCAAACTCGTGTCGCGCTCTGGGCTCCGGAACGAAGGTTTTCCAGTAAACAGGAAGAAGAAGAAGAAGACGGATGAAAAGGGTAAAAAACTATCTCGGCAAAAATCTTCATCCGAATTCCGGGAACTTTAAGGCGGAGAGTCGGCCAATTAAACTGTAATTGAATCGGCTCCGAGAATTAATTCGCCGTCGAATCTCCGGTCCGCTTAATAGTTCCGTCGATTATTCGCCGGCCAGTGTCGACGACTATAATCGGCTTATCGGCCGATTATCCGCCGGGTGAACGTTTTTCCCGGCGTCGAGAAGCGATCTGATCCAGGAGCGTCTTGACGTGTCCCATCTCGTTTCCTTTCCATCGATATCCACCGGGGAAATTTGTCCCCGTAGCATTTTCGATCCGTTGGTTCGTTCGGGAGAGCCTAAGTTCTGGTAACTTCTTAATCAAATCCTCGGATGTGGAGGGACAGGACACGAGTATTTCGAGGGAAATTGTAGCTGCGCACCGACGACGCCGACGACGACGTTGGAACGTTTCCTATCTTCCGTGCAATCGAATCCCAGGATATTACGGTTCATTTAATATTTAAAGTCTGCTGCTCGTTTCCGCGCGAGCTCCGTGTGCACACGCTCCGCGACCTCGGAACTCCGGATTCGGACTCGCGCGCGGTTAATGAAAGTGAAAAGCATAGTCTTCTTTTTTCTTTTGTTTTTTTTTTACTCTTTTTCTATCCCTTTAGGAGTTTCACTCAGCACTCGGGGAATTCGTTACGAGGGCCAGACCAGCTCTGCGCGAGCACCTGTTTCGATGCAAATGCGAGAGCTTCTCGAAATTGTCACGGTGCTTTGACTTTGTAGACGCCTCATCGAGTATAATAATTAATAGACTGCTCAGGATTCGCTGAAAATCTACCTCGAGGTTTCAATGGTCGAACAGGCTTTCGTCGCACAGTGGGCGATTTCGAAAATGGAAAATCTTTTTTTGTTTTTAAGGAAATGAGTGATTTTCTCCCACTGTGCGTCGTCCCTTTCAAATCGTCTCCTAATTTATAAACAATTTTTGGTCGAACGAAGCCTATAAAATTCACTTTCATTGCTTCATGAACTGTGGACTTTTTTCACAAATTGATGTTGCTTAATTTTATAATTATAAATTTGTTGAAACATATTTCTGAAGATATTCCACGGACCCCGCTGAAAACCCCATTGAATCTCCAAGGGGATCGCGTGTGCGTGTGTTTCCTTTGCAGAATCGCCGATGAGCTCACGGACGATTAGCTGTCGCGACTAGGATTATGTACGGTCTCCTTGGAGACGGTTGGCCGTCGGAGAATTGGAAGTTAACATCCGAGGAAAGCAATCTGCCGAGTGCAAATGAATTTCGTCTGGCTGGACCGGCACATTCCTGTCCTGTTTTTCGCGACAGGAGAGAGGAGGGGGGTGGGGTCGGAGGGGGAGGGAGACAGAGTGACGACGATGAATTATCCAGCGACCGCTAATTCCCCGGGGGGCGATCGTCTCTCGCCGTTCGACAATTAGTCCGACTTCCGGGGTGTTCTCCTCGCGCGAATTAACGAGCAATTAACGCGAGATCCCTCAAACGTCCGGCCTCGGGCGACTCGGCTGTTATTTTCTTCGTTAGAAACCCTTACTTACAGGACCCTTCTATTTCTGTTTTTCCTCTTTGTCGTCTCCGTGTCCCCCCTCGCCTCGACGAACTTATTATGATAATTGTGTTTCCGCCGACGGGAGTTTGTTATCTTTCTTTCCGCCGTTGCGTCTCCACCTGGACGTCCGCGCGTTCCGTTCGCGGCTCTTCCGCTGCGAATCCACTTCCGGAAAGTTTCTTCTTATTTCAGAGCGAGCGGTAGAGAAGCAGAGACAAATCGCGAGGAGCTAGTGCCGCTGGAAAGATAGAACTTCGATAGTTTGTATTATGTTCGTGGAACTTTATGGAGTGGTTTATTTGTTACCACGGCCTCCCGCGAAGATGAGCTGCTCACGGATTTTTGCGAGAGGGAGCCGCTCCTCTGCGAGTGTTAAGAGAAGATTGAGCATGGCGTGCCTCGGAGAGTGTGTGCCTTCGGAACGTTCAACCCGCGCCGCCGCGCCGCGAGCTAGAAGTTTACAGTAGTGGCTCCCCTTTATGGTCAGACGCCGAGGTTTATTATGCTAGGAAGATTGATGGGCCGGGGAACAATCACATCTGCGAGGAATACGTAATGGCTAGAATCCTTAGACAAACTTTCCCGGGCTTCCAGGAAGTAGTAGTTCCCCTTTATGGCCGGACGAGATTTATTCCCGGTGTTGCTGGATGCCTTTTCGGAATTGCGTGTAACGCCCCGTGCAAGCCTAAGTGGGCTTTTCGAATGGGAATTGTCCACTCCGATTGTTTATCCCTTTTATTATATTATAACTGTTGCAACTTATATTTACACAGTGTCCGGACACGATCCCTGTTGCAACGTAGCATAAGTTGTCTGTAATTTCCCGAATTATTGGCAATAAAATAAAATGTCAAGAACGACGCCTCTACGAAGATGGCCGTCGTTTAGCGACATTCGACGCGTCCCGATTATGCGAACGGCCGGCCGAGCACGATACTAATCGCATGACGGCCGGGATTGCTCCGACGACGACCGATGTTAATTACTCCGTGGCCGAATTTGCGACATTCTGGGCCAACAAGGCGGCCTAGGTCGTCGAAAGGCTAAAGGGCGAAGGACCGTTGACATGCGAACTATAAACGTCCTAACTACATAATCGAATGCTATCGATTACCTCAAGATTATACCATGGATTTTATACATTCACAAAGCACGGTGAGATGCCTTAAAAGATCTTTAGAGATCGTTGAACATCTTTAGAGATCTTTATATTCTTTAGAACATAACTGAAGAACTTCTGACGAACCAAACTCTTGCTGTAAATTAATCTCCGAAGATTCCTCTTAAAGATTCGCCTTCATTTCATTTAAATAACTAATACATAATTACAAGAGATCGTTCACCGCTCTTTGCTGAAGGGTTTCTCATCGGATAATGCTGCAACGTTTCTTTGACGCTGAAAAGCAACTTTGTAGGAAACTTTTCTCCTCAAAGAGCCTTAAAGCAATTTTGTTACGAGCCAGGCATTGTATCACTAATAATCGAACGTTTCCAGGAGCACATTCCAAGAGAAATTGATCTGGATCGTTGCGAATTTTCCAACGAATTCGCTCGTATCAAATTCTATTTTGTCTCTTTGCTAATAGCATCAAACGCACCCCCGTATTCCACTCTCAGCTTCCCATTGAACGCTGTCTACAAAAATCAGTTTTCAATTAATCTAATTGCGCCCTAGTAAGGCTTGTGCGACAAAAATAAAAGTCAAAATAATAAAAGAAATTAAATTGCGAAAAGCTCAACCGCGACAAATACTAATTTCGCATGGACAACATGAAAAATTCGACGAAAATATTCTAGACCAGATTTTCAAATATTGAAGTCGAAATAGCTTCTTAGTACAAAGGATTAAAAGTCTGTGCTCAATTTCGTTTCGAACCGAGCATTGTTTCGTATAGAATCGGACGTTCCAAGGATCATATTCCAAGAGAAATTGATATATCTCGATCATTACGAATTCTCCGACGAATTAACTGGTTCGGGGGCTGAATAGTCGTATCACCGGGCTCCATTAATAATTCCCATTCGCGAAATTATTGCCGGATGCCGGGCTAGCAATGGAAATCGATCGCGACATAGGTAATACTATTGCTCGGCGACGATTCGAGCGAATCGTTAGCGAATCTTGGCCGGTCGTTGCATTCGCAGGTGAATCCGGCGTTCTAATATACCTTCCATTAGCTCCGTCAAGCTATCAAGCAGCCGAATGACGCCTGTTTCGGTCGATACGGCACGCGGGAAACGAGTCCCCGTCGGATAATGGTCGCGGGTCAACGCGGGGGATGTTACGCTCCTGGTTCGTGCTTTTAAGTAGTAAAGTTTGGTAATTGTCGGACGACGAACGGTACGAGGCTGTTAGCCGGCCCTCGTCCGAGATACTAGCCGGCTGGTGTCGTTGCCTGATCCAGTCTTCATCCCCTTTTCCCGGCTGAAGAGTGCTAAGGGTGCGTATCGCCGACGTTACAACTCCCTCAGAGTTTATACGACCTTGGAATCGTAAAAATTCTTACTGAATTATTTCCGAAGCATCGTTCGTCTCTTTGTCGGTGGTTGTTTCACTCTTCGAGGTGGTATGAACCCCCTCATCCTTTGCCACCCCTATTTCACCCGCTCTTTCACATAATTGACGATGTAACCTTTTTTTCTTTTATAAATGAAATCGGTATGAATTCGGAAAATGTTACTCGGCAGAAGAATTTCAAACATTGTTCACTGCTTTCCAATAATAAAATATTTTATCGTATAAAGTGTTACAATCCTGACAAAGGCTTAAGAAAAGGTTTTCGAAAAGAACGCATGGGTTAAATCGTGAGGTTCTTCGTTGAGCATTAAAATTGGACGTGAGAACTCGTAACCGAACAATTACGAAGGCCTCTATTAGGCCAGGAGGGCTACCCTCTAGCGAAATCGTAATCCTCGAGCCGAGTTCGCCGCGCGTTTCAAACTCGAATTCCGACTTTTGAAGAGGGTGTGGGCGAGAGTGTTGCGCGCTCGTAAATGTCGCGATCCCCTGGAATCGACTTAAAATGAGCCGGGGAACGTCCGCGACTCCGTTCGTGCATCCGTTATACAACATATGCACACGCGTACGGTTGTTTCGCTCGTTGAACTTTCGGCGCGAGGCCTACGAAGTTTGGTGAGTGCCGTTTAATGAGAGCCGACCCGCCGTCACGTACCCGTTCGCGAAATTGCGGAGGTTTTCGGGAACCGGGCTCCACTACGAAACCGTATAGCCTACATCGCGGAATAGTAAATGACGCTATTAAGCACGGTAAATTATTCTTTGGTAGTTTTCTTTCGCTGAAATATCGGATTCCCGACGAAGAAAGGCTCGTCGCTCTGTGTTAAAACAAAGGGAATGAAAAATGATCGTTGGAAATATTGGAAAATATTGCGGCAGTTTTGAAGATAAACTTGGGACGAGTAGTAGCTCCTTTTTATGGTCAGACCTCCTGGTCGTTGAGTTAGCGCTTTATGCGAGGGAAATTGATGGTGGGAAAGAACAATCAAAGTGTGCCGGAAGAATCTGCAATAAAAGGATCCGCGAATGGCTAGAATTGTTGGCAAAGTTTGGAAGCACACACAAATGGTGGAAGTCATCTTTAGGGTCAGACGGAGTGACTTGGTTAGTGTGTTACTGAGGGAAATTGGCGAGAGAAAATGTAAGGATAGTTTAAGAAAAATCAACGACGAAAAGAATCCAGACGAGTTGTTGAAATTGTTGGAGAAATTTAGAATTATGTGTGAAGCGAGTAGTACGTCCTCTTTACGGTCAGACATGTGTGTACATTATAAAATAAATGAAAGGACAAACGTAGAATATAAAAATCGAATAGGGAAAGCCAAGACCATAACTCAGAAGGGATAGAGAAATTTAAAGTGAAGTATGGTCGAAGTAGTAGGTTGTCTTTATGGTCGGACATATCTGTATAGTTCGGAAATAAACCAAGAACAGGAGCATCGGAGTATATTAAAAATCAACAATGACAAAAATCAAGGGGAATGACACGAAAACGACAAGGAAATGTAATCTGAGGTGTGGTGCAAGTAGTAGTTCCTCTTTATGGTCATACCAATTTATTCTTTTACCATCCAATTGTAGAAAAACGAATAAAACCGAAAGTAGTGTAAACATGCCAAGAGTGTGCAGCAGATTGAATCTAGACAAGTGATTAGAATTGCCAGAAACCGTTAATTACGAGCGTTTAAGTAGTATATCGTCCACATAGTCCGACCACACACAACAATCCTTGCAGTCTTCCATTAAAGGAACAATTCGGTGTAACAGTGAACTACGGGTGCACGATAATGTTCGCAAGATTTAAAACAAGGGTTCTAACAACCGCCGACGCTTCCCGTCCGACTTTAACGTCCACCTACTACTTAAATCTACGGTTTAACCATGGAATTTACAGTTCGGTGTACATCACGTCGCGCCAGGTATTCTAATCTCTGTTAGATCCCGACAACCTCCACTAAATCCCCGACTACCCTCAATCTGATATCGCTTACATCTTCACCCCCATTATCACTAAAATTACAGTTGAAGCTCGGGGCCGGGTCTGGCGCAACTCAATCCGCCGCGCTGGTTCTACCATAGTCGTCCGAGGGCGGTTGGTCACGGGTTACTTCGGGGTCGAATATCGTTCGGGCTCCGCGATTATTCCGGCCGCAATGCCGCTTACGGTGTGTCCGCTATTACAGGACTGTAACTACTTCCTGGAAGGACTGTTTAAGCCGCGGACCACTTTGCGCGCGGCGACGCAGCCTCTATTCCCATCGCGACTATTTTGCATCCAATATCGCCGGGACCGCAACTAGTTTGCCTCGTAACGATGTCCCAGCTCGTTACGTTTTCGCCTCGACAGACTCCCCGAGACTGTGTCGGTGTCTGATAACAGACGGACCGTGCCGCGCCACTTTCGCCACGGGGAAATCCAGCGAATTGATCTTTTATCGGGGCTGGAACACAGTCTTTTCATGGTGTGAAATTGACGGACAAATGCCTCTCGTTTTCTCGGGAAGCGAGGGAAGGGAACGAACGAGGCGAGGTTCGAACGGTCCCTGGAGATGGGAGCTTAAGCGAGCTTTAAAGCCGCGACCCCCGCGAAAAGTATCGCGGGCTCGGGAGCCAATCTAGACGTTCTAGGGAAGCTCGCGGGAGACTGTTTGTTTCAGATTCGTGGGACACGGGATCATCAGGCCGACATTTATCGGCGCGGAAACTAACTTCCGCGACTCGAGCCCTGTGCGCCTCCACTGTCCCGCGGCGCTCGTTAAAACGAATGTACAGGGTGTCCACGAAAACCTTAGGACAACCTGACAGGATCCACTTTGTGAAGTACACTGCCGCTCAAAAGTATGTGGACACAATAAGCTTGGACATAATAAGCTTGAACCAATACAGCGATGTTCTTAAATTCTTTTAATCTGTCTCCCTTAATTTGATCCCACTCATTTTTGTTACAAACGCATAAAATCTGTAATCTTGTCAGTTTTTTTTTTCTCATTGGATTGAAGTCTTTAGAGAAAAACTAACTAGATGAAAATTCAAGTACATACATTTATGATTCTTCAATCTGGATCTCTTGAATTTTCTGCATTTTATCGGTTCAGATATTTCTACCGAGTGTAGACGCCATTTTTGCAACTTACGCTGTACAGGATGGTAGATAAAAGTCTTCTCTGCACAATGAAGCCATAAAAATTGATGTACGATTTTCTCTCGCCGTTTTATTGCGCTTTGAATGGAAGGTGTGCAGTCGGTATTAGAATAATCCAAGATACACGGTGAGTAGGTTGCAAAAAAAAAATCGTATATCAAATTTTATGGGTTAACTGGATATAGAGGACGCAAATCTTCGAATACATGGTCAGAAGGCAACAAATAACATTTGTTAAGGTCTAGGACGTTTGAATTTTCAGATAGAAATTTTCAAGCAGAAGACAGTGTTCGTTTCTCTGTGTATTCTCCAGAGTAGAAAAATTTTTTTGGACAAAATGAATTTAAGGGTGTGAAAGGAGAGACTTCACCCTTTAATTTGAGCCTGGATTGACTGTCGTATGATTTTTTTTCACAAAGTTACAATAACTTAAACTTCGGCACCTCATGCCTAAAATTTTTAGCGATCCAATCAATCATAATTAAAAGTGTGTTTTATATTTTAATGCACGATAACGATAAAAAGAGTTTCAAAGCATCAACACACTAATATATGAAGTCTATTAAAATTATTAAAAGAGGAAAAACATTTTGGTCTTGTTCCTGTCGCGTACAATTGAGATAGTTAATTTTCATTTTGCATAAAGATCCCTAGTCTATTAATAATGAAACAATGTAGACTGTATTTAGCCTCTAAAATCAAGAACATTTTGTTCCCTAGAGATCAACTCGCCAATCTTCAAGAGTTGCCGGATTAAAGCGTCAAGCATAAAACCAAAGCTATGTAAATCGCGTTAAGTTGCAGCCGGCGAACGCTGGCAAAGAAAAATCGCGAAACGATGATCCACGCCTATAGCAGAACGTATCACGTCCTAAGAACTCGTATCCATTAATATTCCAGGGAAAAGCGAAGCCTGACGGGTCGCGCGACATAATCGGGAAAACGCGAGCGGACAGCACGCGGCGCCCAGGAAAATTATCCGGAATTTACGAGCGGCCGCGATTAATAATTAGGGCGTACGTATGCGCGGACACGATGTACGCACGGATTCGAATGGTAACGGGAAAGTGTGGCCCTTAACCCGTTTGTCCTGCATTGCCCCTAATCCTGGCAGCTAGCTATGCGTCAGACTGCGAGCTCAGAATAGGGCGCGTGTCCGCTTGCGCGTGCTCGCCGGACAGGAAGCTTGCCGGAGCATTAAGTATTACGCAGGGTGGATCCTCTGGTGGATCCAGAGCAAGGCTCTCCTCTCTTAGCTGGTTATTAATTCCAGGGCCCTTTACGCCCTCGCGTGCCGAGCCGGTTGCCTGGAATTGTTATTTTACGGCCGGCGTAAAGATTAGGCGAAATTAGCCCGGATGATTTAGCGCCGCTTCCAAATCTTTTCCGCCTGTTCCGCGGAAGATGGAGGGCAGATTAGATGCCGGATACGGCCCTCGCACCGGTATCGGCTGGCTACCAATGAGCTGGCGAGATCCACGGTCGTTAAGGCGACTCCTCTCAACTTAATTCCAGCCGTTCCCGGCGCCCAACGACGTTTAAACGACGCTTCCCTAGCTCACGGAAAGGATCACAACGAAGAATTGTGCGCAGGATTGTTTGCCCCCCCTGCAGAGCCCCTGAAATCACCTGGGGCCACCGTTGCTAGCACGCTGATATCTCAGAAACGGGTCTGGTTGGACATTCTAAGTGATATGCGCAGATTTCGGTCAGACGGATTTGATGGAATGCGTAGATTTGTGTATATCAATTTGTGTGTATCAAGTATATTTTTTAATTGTCAGATCTGCTAACAATTAATTTTCTCGAAACAAAAGAAAATGGACTTGCACCACTTTCAAAATAAACGGTCCATATACTCACTGTAAGTAGTATATACAAGTTTTTGTCAGACATGTCGGTTGAGAAATCTAAATTTAGAACTTGTAAAATTGTATCTAACTTGGATCAGTCTGGACACTGTGAAAATGTTTGAAAATTATTCGCCTGGCTATCTACACCCAGTACTACTTACCTAGGCATTTAACCTAATACTTTAAAAGATTTATTCAAAAGCTTTGCTTCTCTCTCTCTCTCTCTCTCTCTCTCTCACTCAACTTATTAGAACCGAGTGCAAGCTTCCTGCAAATTCTTAACGCCGAAGTTTCGTACATAATTGATACCGTCTAACTAGAGAAAAGAACCACTACTGCAGTCAGATTTAAAGCTGAACTTCTATCGATCATGAATAATCGTCGAGCTGCATTAATCGAGCTCTTTATCTCCATGCACTACGAGAGATTTAATATTAACGGATAGTTGATTGATTTTATAAATGCAGTAGCTTTGCAATAGCTCTCGATGCTATAGTCTACAGAGACAACGAAAGGAGAGAGATAGAGTATGGAAATAGAGAAAGGTATTTTCACCGGTTTTTTCCGTGGTGCAATCGATCGTGACAAATTCCGTGATACTATGGATCTAGATTTATCGTTTCAAGCCTCCTCTCCCCCCTACCGCTCGAGGAAGGATCCACGATAATATAAATGTAAAGTGGATCGAAGATTATCGAACAAGCGCGGAGAAACGGCGTCAGAAATTCCTGTCGAAATCCCCCGATAACCCAGTTTCCCGAGCGCGCACGTGGACTTTTCCCATTTCCCATGTACCCGCTATATATCTCGGGGCTACGCTGGTCCCTACAGGCTGATCCATGTAACAAGAGCAGCCCCGCGTCACTGCGTAAATATTGATTTTATCGGAAACCATTGCGAACGGAAGCGATACGATTAATGAACTCCTACAGGCAGGAAAAACACACGGCTGACCTCTCGCCCTGCCATGAAACTTCATCCTTTTCCGATTTATTAACGCCTGCGCGTCTTGAAATCACAGAATCGGGAATTCAATTTCTGCCCGACTATTGGCCGACTTGTACCACTAACCCGGTCGTTGCTTCACTCGTATTACTTGCCCTATCACTCAAATTGTACTACGAGTCCCGTTACTCCGTGATTTATACTACTTGTTTGTCTATTGGTCGATTTGTACCATTTGTCCGAGATATGGTTGATCCGTACCACTTGCCGGAAGGTTTAAACGGTTGTTACTTTGTCGGAAAAAAACGTACGACAATGTACTTGGGCTCATTTTCAAGGGCGAAAATTCTACTTTATATTCTGCAAGTTGTTTCATTTTTGTAGAGGCTTCTGTGCTTTAGGGAATAAACAAAACGGTGAAGAGCAGTCTCATAATCATTGCGATTTTAACTGTTTTTACGAAGTCTGAAAAATTTCTCCTTGCGACTTAAACTACCTGAGATTTGTAGTTCCATGTTTCTTCTTTGCAAACGACGCCATAAAATTTGATGTACGATTTTTTATCACCGTTTTATTACACTTCGAATGGAAGGTGTGCTGTTGAGATCAGAATAATCCAAGATACAGTAGAGAGTGTATCTTGTCTTGTTGAACTATTGCTAGACCCATACTACTTGACTCGATTTATGTTACGTTCCGACTATGGCTGACCTACTTTACCGAACACCGTCGTCAATTGGTCCCACTCAATCCTGCCTCGAACGACAGTTTGTAACATAATATTAGGTTGTAACATAAATAAGTTTGGTTACGAGTACAAATACGTTCTAACTTTAACGGTTAAATTGTGACTACGTTGCTGACGCACTCAACTGTGCTTTAGTACAAGCCACTTCGTCGAATGTTCTACAAATTACCTCAAACCAATTCCCGTACGTTATTAACAACCGCAATAACATATGCAATACAATCGCATTTGTATTGCGACCTAAAAAAGAAATCTAGAACGATGAGAACGCGGATAATTTGCTTCGCAGAAACTGTTTCAAACACCTCTGCACGGTTAGAGGATGGATTAGAGATTCTATAGTTTGTATTAGCCTGTAGGCACCGGCTGGTGCAGTGTTGCATCGTTGCAGCGGCCGCAGGTAACCGTGCACCGTTTCCGTGGTGTACGCAAACGAGCGCCTAGCAGCTTCTTGGCGAGGCTCCGGTTTCACACGGCCTCCTAAAACTAACGATAACGAGTGACGTACGAGAGGCTTTTTTTCGTGCAGCTTCGCCTCGCCTATCGCGCGGACAATTTCGCCCCGTATCTTTGTGGGTCGTGCCGAGCCGAACGTTGTCGCGCGTTATACGACACGTCGGGATGTTACGTGCGCGACACCGGGATTGATAAGGTAATTTAATCGGCCCGGGGAGCACGAATATTGCCGCCGCCGCGCCCAAAACACAATGCCCTCATCCGGCCTAATCTCCATCCTCTAAATCCCAACAATTTTTGCTTTCATAAGTGCCCGCCATTTGGCTCGGCCCACTCTCTAACTCACGCGTATCTAAACTTTCCTTCTTCTTCATGAAAGCATACGCTTGTACCGAGCTCTGTTATTATAGGGCCGAGAAGCTTTATACGAAATAAACTTCTCCGAGTACGAATTGCAAAGACTACAGTTTCAAGTACAGACAGATACCGCTCGCATGTTAGCGAGCTTAATATTTTAACATTGAACCGTGAACAGTATTTTCTCGAATTTTATCTAATTTATCCATCTTGGAATTTAACGAATCTTTTGGAGGTCTGAGATTAGTAAATTTTCTTTTCCCATAATACAATTTAAACTATTCGGTGCTCTACATCCCGAAATTGTTACAATAAATTCCGGTAGAGAAGATAGTAGAACGTTAAACACTGTGAAAAATTAATTTCAATTGTTTCATAGTACAGGTAAGTGACTTCTAGAGCCCCCATTAAAGATCCATTGCGGGGATTCGCACGGACGTCACGAAATCCGAGTTCGCCGTAAAATTAACATTCCCACGACCTTGAATCTCATCTCCAATCCAGCAGTTCCTCGAAGATTGCACGCACACATATAGCTTTCGAAACGCCTTCAAGCCCGATTTTACGGGGCATATTCTTTGGGGATTTTTATAGGAGGATAAACGATTCGCTGCTAACTCCCAGAATCGCTCGATTTTCGGCCGCAGGCGATCGATCTATCGTCGGGTTCTAAGAAACGATTACGCGAGGATAAAATATAACGCGACACTCGGGTTCCGCGGTGTTAGCCGTGGCAAATGTAGCGACACGCGTCGTGCCTGTCCATTCTATCGTCCTGGGATAATTTATGTATTTTTCATGCGGCCCGGGCGTCCTCGTAAATTCAGAAAGCGAACGGTATTGTGAACCTCCCCGTTCGCCGTCGGTGCCCGAGAAAGAGAGTCATATAAATTTCATCGTTGCCGAAAGGCGGTTTTATTTTTTTCAATGTCTCTCGCGAAGGGAACGCCGTCGTCGTCGTCGTCTTTCGGCGAAGGCAACGGAGGGAAGGATTCTCGAGAGGATGGGCTGAAATCGGCGTCGAAGAGCCGACGCTCCGGTCCCGTCTGAATAATGAAACGCCGGCCGGCGTCCGTCGACCGATTCATTATTTACGCGGACGTCCGCGAACCGAGGAAGGATTATCGTTCTGACATGCAGATTGTCCTGGCGAGATCGCACCGTTTCGGCCAACGCCGCGAGATAATTTATCGTCGGCCACGGCTCGATACGCTCTCTACCCTGTGATTTATTAAGATGTCCGACGGGCCCGCTCGATTCAAGAAGCGGGCTTCCAATTTTTTCCATAGGAAATTTAAGAGGCTCCGTATAGGTTATTAGACTACGGATTTTATGCTTTTACGACGAAAACGAGTTGGTCAAATTTAAAACCATTGAAGAATTCAAGAATGGTGTACTTTTTGATTTAATACATTATTTTAGGATATTTGTTCAATGTTATTCGAACGAGAATTGGAGAGGGTTTATCGTATTATTTCCATTCAATTGCTGTACATCATAATTCTAGAATGGAGTGTAATTGTTGTCAACAGAGCGCTTTCAACCACTGTCATAGTACTCCCACTGTGACGTATTAGCATTGTCTTCGCTCTGGTCAGCCCCTTTGAGCTATTGACAACGCTGTCCTCAATTGTCATCCTTTTCAATCGGCTCCGTTGAATTTCCATTGGGAGCTATGCGGGTTTATGTTTACACTCGAAATGGTAGTTAGTGTATTATCTCGGAAGTGTCTAAATCTGTCACGTGGAATAGTGAACAATGTACACCTAAAATATGTTGTTTCTTTACGAACAATGACTGGGTATGCAACTTCAAGATGAATGCGGCTGATCAGT
Source organism: Seladonia tumulorum (assembly GCA_913789895.3). Taxonomy (NCBI): domain Eukaryota; kingdom Metazoa; phylum Arthropoda; class Insecta; order Hymenoptera; family Halictidae; genus Seladonia; species Seladonia tumulorum. The sequence continues at coordinate 6,008,045 of OU565282.1, read as the reverse complement.
AATCGACTTGTATTACTTCCACAGCTATCTCTATTGAAATGGATGCTTGATTTGCACTATTTATTTGATTAATAATTGATCTGTATTATGTGTATAGTTAATGTCGAATCGCTGCTTGTTGGCCTGATAATTGAGACGTACTACTTGTCGGATTGGTAATTGATCTTGCAATGAAATGTATTATAATTAATTAATTCCTATAATACAATAAACCAGGGATATGCAATATATCCACGAACAAAGTGCATTTTAGCTCAAATTCGAGCAAGAGGTGCCCGAGTTCAGCCGCCGATTATCGCGCACGAATATGTTAGGCGTTCCGTCGTATTTTATTATGGCGGCCAGCTAATAAAACAGTGCCTTGGATTTCGCCCGGCTACATTAACTCTCTGGAAAAACGCGTGCAAGCACACGGCATTCGCTCGCGCGGTGCCTTTATTACGGTCGGATTAATTAAAATGCACTTAAAACGGAGTATCGTTAATTTTAGCACAGTGATTTAATAGCTGCTCGGCTTTGGACTTAATCTAACGCTGGTTAGACCGTTGGGCAAATGGCTCCGCGTCGTTGCTGTCGTTCCAGCAGTGTTCGGGTTCGCTTCCATTGGGTATAATGACGGTCCAAGATTAGGGTAAATGTGCGAGCTGTTTCCGGATCTTTCTGGTTCCAAAAAGCCTATTTTACTGTTGTGAGAGTTCTTGGAGAGATTGAGAGAGAGAATAATTGAACCAATAGTATAAAAGAAAAGAATGAACATCAACCGTACAAGTAATAAACCTCGTTCGACGCTCTGGCAAGTAGTATAGGCTTGCGACTAACCAGACAAAATGGAAAAATTTCCGAGAATATTATTTAATCCAGGAAATAGAGTAAACCATCAGTGGCACAATTTCAGAGAAACAAATGGGATTCCCACAGGACACAAAAGAGTTCCAACAGGAAAATCGAGATCCGTTTCCAGCGAAAGCGAGCATCCAAAGAAACTGGAGACAGAAGATGCAGAAGGAGCTTTCCTGCTACAGTTAGAGCTTTCCGATCGTCCTGAGAAGAGAATCCCAAAACGAACGGAGGGAAAATCTTGTATAAAACGAGGGGGGTGGGGGGTAAATAACAGAGGTAGGGTAAATCGCGTCGAAGGGATAAGGAGCCCTAAATTCCGCGCATGGAATAAAATTCCGAGCTCGATCGGGATCCGGAGGCGAAAGCTGGCGCGCGGGCCGCATTATCGTCCATCTTCCGGCTGGATTACGACGCAGGGACCGTGTTTCTCTTGTCACCAAAGGGCGGAAGGGTTTCGGAGGGCGACGTGGGCCCTGTCCTTCCTCGGCTAGACACTTTATCGGCGGCCGTATATACGAGATTAGAGGGGACGTGATTCCAGGATCCTGACACGCTCGGACCTCGCACGTTTATTTGTCCTTGCGAGCCGCCTGCGAGGATTCAATATGTGAACTCGATAAATTTATCGTCGTTCCCACTCCTCCCTTCTGCCTCTCATTCTCACGCCTTTCTCCTTCGTCTCGGACAAAAAATTTGCTGGGCAGTGATGATTGAAAATCATGGAGAAAGTGAATTAAATTTTGTTGTGATTTGCGAATAATGGAGGGAACGGAACCCCGAGGGGTTAAAGGGCTTGAAATTAGACCTGAACCAGATGTAGGTAAACGTTCTTGTTCGATTGCTACAAACAGAAACCAAATATCAGTTTATTTACTAATTTTCATGAATTCAGAATACGATATAGATATTTTTGAATTCTTTTCACCTGTTTTCAACCTCTTTCAAAATTCACCTACGTTGTCAATAATGTTCATTTCGTGCAAAAGCCCGCAGCCTATTGTCATTCAAAGAAAATTGTGTCCAAGCTGTCCACCGCTGATCCGAAACGCTCATACAGGCTGTTTCGTGCAAAGTCTCGTGGCTTTCCTTCCGCGGGAAGATTTCGTGTTATTCTGGTCCCATAGCGAATCGGTACACACGTCGGCAAGCGGCCTCCGCTTTGTGGCCGAAGCCACCGGCTACGAAATCCCCCTCGGACTATTGGATTCCCGGATTCCCCGCTCGAAAGCAACCTTTCAAGCCGGCACAAGCGGAGGAAATGCGGGAAAAATGTTTGAGGAATTAGATCTCGGGCCGGGGCCGCCCGCGAGTTCGATTCCCGTGAGTGGAAAATTCTTCGGCCTTTGAGACCGCTCCGGGAATCATCTGTGCGATTCCGAATGTGTGTGCGGACGCGCTTTCTTCGAGACATTTTTTCCCCCTCCTCGCGTTTTTCGATTCGATACTCCTCGCCGGAATCTTGCGCGCCGCGTGGGAAGCCGCGGTCGCTTCGACGCTTTGCGTCGTCCGTGCTTAGAATCGTGGAATACAAACGTTATGAATTTCTCGAGGTACTTCATTGTAGTTTGTGAATGGGGACCGTACGTTTGATGTAGACGGATCTTGTGTTCGCTATCGTGAATTTGTATCGAGCTATTTTATCGAAGGAATGTATCCGTGCACGATTTAAGAAATCTTCGAACAATTGAATGATACAACTTTGACGTTAAAGGTGAGATTTTTAAAAAAGATTCTCAAGTAAGAAGAAGAGGTATACAAGGTGGGGCAATAACTATGGCACAATGGGTCCCCCTCTATACCGTCTAAGTTTTCTATGTAACATTTTTTCGTATTATTACAAACAACGGCAATATTCAAAGTGGACATAGTTATTGCCCCACCCTGTATACTTGTTTCACAGTATTTGTAATGGAACGTTGTCTACATTCGTTGGTCAACTCACGCAATTAAATGCCAGTAGGAATGTGATGGTCGGTAATTCATCTTGTAAGCAAAGAAGCACTTTTTAAAAAATAGTATTTCCGAGGCTGATGTAGAAAAGGCGAAATACGATAAATAGGATAAAATAGGATAAAATCTTGAATAAATGGTAACAATGACATTAATTACACAATCTTCCCATTCTCCAGTCATGATTCACACGACCAATTTTAACTAACAACCAACGAAATGCCTGTTTCTAGAATCGCAAGATGAATTTACGGTATTGCTTCGATGATAGCAATTTTCCAGGACCATTTGTAGCTAGCAGGACCTCGGAGACAGTGTGGTAGGACAGTGTAGGCGAAGGCGATATTACCACGCGTTTGTTCGCGAGTAATCGCGACGCTTGCTGACACGTGTCCATTGTTTCCGGTCCGATCCACCCGCCGCCGCGGAGAATTCATTACAGAGATCCAATTTACAATAGCCGAGCAGTTGTAGATCGCGGGAGAGGGACAGCCGGAGGGGGTGTAGGGAGAGGGGCGGCATGGGTGGTCCGGAGGGCGTTAATTAGTCCGGAGGCGGCTTGTTTGCAGGTGTGATTTACCAGCCGTTGATCCAGGAACTCGGTTCTCTCTCATATTATTTAATAAACGATCCGGTCGGATATTCGGAGCCACTTCCGGGGATAATCCCGGGGAACAGACCCGGGCCCGGCAAGCCCGCCAGTTTATGGATTTTCCTGGTTAAACGTTGCGTTGTTAGCCGGCCGCGCTGATTACCAACGGGCCGAATAAATTCTGTCGTTATCAACGGCTGCATTCCCCGACGATTATCAGAGAAATCGGCCCCCATCGGGCCCCACGGTTTTATGGACTTTGCGTTACGTTTGGTTCCCAGCGAACCACGCTACGCACCAGTCGATAATTGCACCGAATGCCAGCCGACTTCACGTTTGTTTAATGATATGCAAATGTTTTCTTCCGCGGTGAGCCACCCGGAAGAGGCTCGGAAAGGAAACGCAATGTTTTATTTAAACGCTGTGTACCCCGAGCCGCACTTGTTGCCGCACGTGTCGATGCGAGTATTGTGGTTTTCCGTCCTTTGGTTTTCTACCTACTTGCATTTTATAGTTCAAAAGCATGTCCAAGAATAAAACATTTTAGGGATCGGAAAATAGAATTTTCAACCTTTCAAATGAGCCCAAGTACGTTGTTGTACGACTTTCTTAAACAAAGTTACAACAACTCAAACATTCGGGCAAGTAGTATAGATCAGTCATAAATCAGATTAATGGTGCAAATCGAACAGTAAGCAACTAAGTAGGATAAATCTCGCTGTAATGGAGCTTGCAGTATAATTTGAACGATAGGACGATTAATATGAACGTTACAGTGTAACATGAGCCCACTGTAGACTTTTATCCAATTTTTTGTCAAAAAGTCGCAACAGCTAAAAGTTTTAAAATCTTTCGTCTACTGTTCACGTCTATTAAAATCATCAAAATGAATCGTTAAACAGCTTGTTGAGCAAAGTTAACGCTACTCAATTATCATGAACCAGTGATGCAAAGGTTAGAAACATTGCTAACCTAATTAAAAAGTACGAGATAGAAATCTGTGTGAATCGAGCGAGCATTAAAGCTGTTCGACTTTATTTCGCGGACAAATAAACCGCGGCGCGGTAACAGGCGTAACTAGCAGCTCGGAATCGTTTCTTTGGGGCGTTCGGGCATCGTCTGCGGGCAAATTCAGCCGCCGCGATTAATCGTTCCGTTTATCGATTGGGCGAAAAGAGGGCGTAATACCGCGAGCGTATTGTCGTTGGCGGCCCCCGTTATTCGGAATCGGATTTTCAAGCCGCGCGGACAAAGTCGTCGGTCGTATCGGATCGTTACGCGTTCGTCAATTGCCGCTCGTTAGAGCGCTCCCTCTCCCTCTCTCCCTCTCTCCCTCTCTCCCTCTCTCAATCTCCATCTCGCTCTCTCCAGCCATCGACTGGCGTTGATATCAACTGATTATTCCCGCGGCTCGTTCAAACAACGCCGCTCTGTTCGAGGAATGTCAGGAGCCGGGCTTCAGGGCCGCGCGGCCGTCGAAATTTCGAAAGGACACAAAGGGACCGCAATTAATCGCGACTGCATTGTTCTGCCGCGAGACTGTTCTTTTTCCTTCGACCCGCCCCGCTGAAAAACTAATCAGCCACCCTTTCCTCCCGCGGCGGCGATATTAAAACACGAACCCGAGTATATTCTCCCATATCTTTTTACTTTCTACACGGAACTCATGAATGGGAAGTAGCAGTTAAAAAACGATACAACCCGAATATTAACATAGTTAAACAAAAATTAAGAGTCCAGTTCATTGATCGTTATACGTCCTTCAGAGTTCAGATTAAGGGAGCTGATTCGGTCCTGGTTACTGTAAACGATGAATTTAGAGGTGGTCTGTCCCTACTAGGATCTAGGATCTCTTATATAATTATTTTTGACTAGTTTTGCAATACATTCAATTTGCGCACAGAAGGAGAAGATAACAAATGCTTTTCAAGAATGCTTTCTTGAATTTTTGGGAGCTCTTTTAAAGGGGAAACATAGGCTGTTGCATTTTTTTTTAAATCAATTTAGAAGCTCGTTTAAGGGCGAAGCATAAGTCGTTGCACTTTTTAAGATCAGGTTGAAACCCCGCTTAGGGGTGAAGCATGGTCTGTTACACTTTTTAAGATCAGGTTGAAATCTCGCTTAGGGGTGAAATATGGACTGTTGCACTATATAAGATCATTTTTAATGCTGGCTCAGGGATGAAGCATGACCGGTGGTCGTTTTCCGGACGCAAGGGCCACTTTTGACAAGAGGACGTCGCGAAGTGACAAACAATTCGGCACACGATTCATCCAGCGATTAACCATTAGCGGCTGAACGGTAATTTTCCGACACCGTGTCGGCCGATTTTACAACCGCGTAAAGTACACGCAGAAACAATAATTGCCCGGGGCATACGCGACAAGCATTATGTTTCGCACTCGCGGGATCAGTCCGCCGGTGAAACCGGCTCGCCAGCGCGCGCGTGCAACTATCGCGTTTACGCTCGAAATTAAGCTCGGTCTCTTTCTCTCTCTCTCTCTCTCTCTCTCTCTCTCTCTCTCTGAAACCCTCGTCGGTTTCCGCGAAAGCAATCCGCCGCGCCGGTCCGCGCGAGTAATCGCTTGACGGCAAACAAAACACGATAAACACGCGTAATCCCCGTGCGATTAACCGACCCGGTAATCTCGAAACCCGCGTCACCTGCTCGCGGAATTCCTTGCCTCGATTTGTCTTCCCTGGTTCGATCATTAACCATTCTGACAACGTCAAAATCTGCTTTGCCTGCCCCCCCTCTCTCTCTCACACACACACACTCTCTTTGCCTCTCTACAGAATGAGGCAGAGAGCTACGCGCTTAGCTCGAAACAAATCTATTTTCTCGTGATTCCCTGATTTGCATTTTACTATTAATTTTCTCGGTCGTGGCGGCGCACAATTTCTAGTAGATATCCTGTAGCTCCTAATTTATGATCCGGTGATAATTAATATCGCTCGACTGCGGATCTTTATCCTCCTAAAGTGTACACAGAATTTTTTAAGACGCGAATTGCATGTTTGCGAACGTGGATAGTGATTTTGTCTGGTGCAAGATGTTTCCTGATCGAAGAATGCAATTTTCCCTTTGCTTAAAATGTTTTAAGATGACCCTTGGGAAACGAGTTCTGCAGATCTGTTTGTTATGCTAAAATAATTCTCATTTCTAAAATGTATGTGCTGGTTTGGTCAGAATGTCTTCTTGTCTGTAATAACGTTTGAAAGTAAGTCTTTGTTAAATTAGTTTTAGATGAAACATAAATGTTGCTCATTTTATAGAGAAAGCATACGGTCTCAGTTCATTCAATCGTTTATATTTATTTCCAAATGAATTATCATCACTGAATTCAGAAGAGAATCGAGATGAGCATTGATTATCGTGGTAAATTTAATGCATGACAGATTAAGTTTATTTATTTGTTTTCATAATACTGATAGGAAAATATGTTCATACATTTGTATGTTTCAAGACAACTTGAATCTGTTGGAGCGAAGCCGAATATAATGTGTACATTGATCATTTCGTCCGTAAATGTTGTGCCACTTTTCAGTGAATTCATTAATTCATAATATTCATTCTCGTATACGATACCATCGTTATACTGAAACGGAGAGCGAGGAGATTTTCAGATAGCCTAATAAATCACTGTATTTTGCTGACACGACCATCAATTCCTGTACCGAAGGTGTAAACGCGTTATTTCGCACATTCCCGTGCGACCGATTAACCTCGCAGGATCCCGCCGATCGTTTCTCCTCGTTTCACGCGATATTGCTTGATTATTGGCCACGGATCTTCAAACACACACCTAACTCGGAGACGATGACATACGCAAAAGCGCCCCGCGGGACGATTCCCGGACGATGGGCGAAGGACGTAGCCGGTACTGGGCTACTGGCAATCAGATGCGTTAATGCCAATCAATTATGTGCTCGGTACCTCGTCTATCCTCTCTCTCTCTCTCTCTCTCTCTCTCTCTCTCTCATCCCCGGCCCCGAGTTCCTTCGTTTGGTAGCCTGGTGGCCATCACCGATATACACAATCCAACCACCCACCATACCGCCATCAGTGTGCTGGATATATTAGTTATCGATCTATTGGTTGACGGATCCAGACCCCCGTTCGATAGTCCCTCGCCTCGGTTTGGGGGTCCTTCCTGTGGCCGGTGACATTACGCGATCGATAGAACTCGACCACCGATGTTGATATTGATATTGATATGTTTACGCAGGTTGATCTAACACTGTTCTGCAAACGTTATTTTTGGACACACACGCGCAGCCGTAGCGGTCCTACTTCCGTAATTGAGATTCAGTTTTTCGACGTTCTATTGGTTACACGACATCATATTTCTGAATAGCAGTGGTATACTAGAATCATTCCTCTAGCCTTGACAAAACCTTAGTAGATTCAATGTCATACACATCCTTGTTTACAGGAGACATTCAGATATTTTGTGTAATCTTTTGAACACCTCTTTTGTTAATACCCAAGCCAGAATCAGTTGAAAATTCATAAAAGTCTCGTACATGCAGAGTACAAGGTACAAGGTACAAAGTCTTGTACCTTGAACATGCAGAGAAAAACCAAATTGGGAATCACCTGGATTCGAATCCGAGCACTCCCAGTGGCAAGCAACGACGCTACCCATCGGTCCACAGCGTCCTCCAGCCAACAACTACGTTAAACACCGTAATTATCGTGCTCCTCGTAGACAATCCCCAACGATTATCGAAACCTGATCACAAACAACTTACCTCGAGCTCCCGCAATAATTTCCCCGCATTCTACCAATACTTGTACGATTCAGCGATCCGATTTCCTTGTCCAGGAGCACTTGCAAACTGAATCACTTAGCGGAACGAATGGTCGGGCCCCGGGTACTTTTCCCGGGGAACTCGCGGCGAACTTCGAGATCGCAGTTATCGCTCCACCCACAGCTACCATGAATAAAATGGTCTCGTTAGACGAGGCGTGTTCGCCGCGCCTCGCCGTTGATTGAGCGAAATCACGATGTTTGAAGTGCGACCCAAAAACTCGGCGCCCTCTCGTTCAGTTTTCAAACTGGTCCAATTAGAAGGCCAGAAACATTCGATCAGAGGGTTCGTGGTGCCGCTTCTCCGCCTAATAGCTTCTCTCTCTCTCTCTCTCTCTTTCCCTTTCCCTTCCCCTTTTCCTCGGAAAGCATTCGCGTGAGAGAAACAGAAAGGGATTCACAGAAACGAGGAAGAAGACGAAGAAAAAGCAGTCGAGGCGTGAGACCAGCGGAAAGTCACGGAGATAAAACTTCTTCCGGGACTTTGAGCGAGTTCTCTTCTAGGCTGTTTCCCCGCTTGCGAGTCGCGACGGTGCTCTTCCTCTTTTTTTCGCCAGAGGGGGATAAGGAACCGTCGGTTAAATGGGTAATTGGTGTGCAAGTCGGCGGGAGGGAAAGGCGAGTAATTGTCGCGCAGTCGCGGGCTTAATTATCCGGAACGATCGGGGATCGTTAATTACAGGCTCTCGGCGCAGAGTTCGCGCGGAGACAAACCTCTCGTTGATTTTCCGCCAGGAGTGCCGAGAGGAAACGAACCGATCGGCGGCGCTGCTGCTGCTGCTGCTCGCCCGAGCTGATGTTTGCCCTCTAACTTTCTTTCCTCGAGTCGAAACTCGAGACCGTTTTCTCCGGCCGACGGGAACACACCACACCTCTTTTTCTTCTTCGTCTCGTGCCCCGAGCGTGAGAGGCTTGAATTATGCGAGAGGCTACCCGCGCCACCGCTCCGTGCCGTTCCGCGATAAGCCGCGGCATGGAAGATTGATCGCCTCGCGGAATTATTTCGCGAAAGCGCCCAAGCCGTTCGAGGGAATTATGTTAACGAGAGCCGCTTTGCACAGCCTAGCCGCCTCGGTTTTTCCGTAACGGCGGAATCCCTCGAGCGAGAGCGATACCTGATCGATAACTATTGTTCTGACCCGCGGCTGCTTGTCGATGTGCTCGATAATCTTCGAGCTGTTTGTTGTGCTTGCCTGAGAAGGCGACTACGGATCGTCGACAGCCTTCCCCGCCATTGGTTTAATTCGTTCTCCTTGGTTTTGTTGTTGATTGGTTCGTCTGATTTGTTGTGGTCGGCTGGAAAGTTCCAAGATGCAGTTGATTTTGTGCGACGCAAGATTTAGTTGGTTCGAGGTCATTTGAACGTCTTCATAGATTAGCACATTGAGTGCCATGTCACCCATATGTGGGTGACGGAATTATTTGTCCAGGTTTTAAAATGAATTTTTATGTCAATATATTCCTTGTACCAAATTTGATTAGGATCAGTAAAATGTAAGAAAGTTGAAGAACTACTCAATATCATACATTCAATTTTTTTCAATTTTTTTCAATTTTTATTTCATTAAATAACTTACTTTGATTATATGGAATTCTTGAGGTTTCCAGTTTGGCAGTCAAAGTGTTAAATATTCTCGACAATTCTTTTTTCTTTGGATATATTGCTAGATATGATAGTTTCAAGCTAGCAAAGCTTTTGCAAGCTATATTATTTTATTTTAGCTTTGGTATTTTTTAACAAATCCATTCCAATCTTCTTTAAAAGACCAGTCTTCTAAGTACAGGAGGAACTCCTGCTAACTAAAGAATTTCGATTCTTAATTTTATTTTTGGTATCCAAGATACTAGTAATTTGAATCCAATGAAGTATGAATCATCTGTGGAGAATCCTTGGAAATCTTAGTAGATTGAATCTCATCCTACTTTCCTTGGTTTCGATGGCAGAGGACTGTAAAGAAATTTTGTTGAATTTTTCGAACCGATTCTTCCCCGTTCATTTGCGTGGGAGTATCGCGTCGTCGAGGACGCATTTCCGTCGCCAGCGACGACGACGGGGCCCTGACTGTCGTTAAGAATCGCTCGGAGTTTCGCGCTGCCTCGCGATATTACGCTTCGAGACGCTTCCGTCGACGCTTTCGGGATCGTCGCAAATTGCCGGTATGCTCATGCGGGCTGTGGTCGTCGAGAGGACCGCGCGTCACCCTCCATCAGCGCGAAACTGCGCGCGAAAAGAGCAGTCTATCCGCTCTCCGAGGGCGAGAGGAAATGCTCGAGAGCCAGACACGCTCCACATCTATTCCGCCCTTCCACTCCCTTCGCCCTTAAGCTCGACTCGTTTCAATATTTCCCCATCTCTGTCCTAAAATTGCTGTCCCCATCCCTGTCAGAGATCCTCTCTCACCCCCTCCCCTCCCCCTCCCAGTGTCTCCAGCTCGTCCTTTTTCTCCTCTCGTCGTCCTTAATTCTTACTTCTACGTTTTACTAGCCCTTTTTCCATTTCCTTCGCTCAATCACGGCTCCCTGACCCGTTTTATCAGTCAAAGCGACCCCGACGATTCTTGTCGTTGTTATTACCCCCTGTTGATTTTTCTTACCCACCCTTCGGTACCCTCCCGACCCTCCGGCGCCTCTTATTGGCTCCGCCCTCACCTTCGCGATATCGTACTCGTCTCCATTTCCGCTCGTACCCTACTTTTTATTTCCGTTCCGCCTGCAGCCGCGCCGAATCTTTTTCTGCTTCGTTTCTATCACTGCTGATATCCGTGAACATGTCCAGTGATCTACGATCTTGTTTTTAGCACGAACACTGATATTTTTTGACGTGCATTGGTGCGACCTGTTGTCCGGAGAACAAAATATCTTGTTGGATTTACGTGACCGAAGTTAATTGTCCAAACAATTATTTGTCTACAGTCGTCAGATAATGTAAAGTGTTAGAATAAGTGCCATCGGATCTCGTAATTCTTAAACAATTGTGGTCGACTAAATTTGATTAAACTGCCTCTGGACGGTTTATTTCACTTTACGTTCCAGAAAATATTCCTATGTGGGAAATAGTATGCGAATAAATATAAATATGACTGTAATGTGTGCGTACGTGTGGATTTAGAATACCGTTTTTACACGTAGGAATAATATTTTTCTTTTCCATCGCTTTTATGCAATTTTAAATTTTTACATCAGAGGAACACGATTGAACATTTCAATTAAATTGGTTAATGTTTCTCCAGAGAAATGTTTGTGTAATAGGTGCTTAATGATTTTCCCGACAAAATGTCTTTTTAATATCAGGGAACGCTGAGAAACGCAGTCTCCAAATAAAAGCGAATGGAATAAAGAATCGTGTATTTCCCATCGGGGTACGAAATGTATGAAATTGTCTGCGGTTCTGAAATTCAGTTCATAAATACCTGAAGACAGTGTCTCCTCGCGAGCCAGCCGATGTGCTGAAGCTGCGGTGGGTCTGGAAGCGCTGAAGCCAGTCGCAACGCTTTCAGTGTCAGAGCAGCTAGAGCCGAGTGCAACGCGTTGAACCATACGTTCGCTTCTGCATTGTCCGCGGCTCTTAGCCAACATTCGTGAACACCGTCGGGAGAATGCAGTTCCAAGATTCGGCCCTCTGAAAAATAGAAAAAATCGTACATTCGAAATTGGTCCTAAAACTTTATTCTGAGAATTAAAATCTTCATTTATCTTGTTTCCAGTCTGTGGATCTTTATGTAAAATAAAAGTCTGTCTAAGTCGACTGTAAGGAACACTAATTAAATGACAATGAATTTCTCCTTTTAATAATTTTTTTTCTTTTCATCGCTTATCGCTTGTTTCATTTCTGTCATAAATGCATAACATCAAGTTATTGTTGTAGTTTAAGAATGGAATAATCATTTCATTTTCTAGAAATATTGTGTAAATTTTAACCAACGAGTTATGATTGGAATTTTAATTTTATTTTATATAAATCTTAAGATAAAGGAGATAGACAAAGAAAAATTGTGTGAACAGTGCCAACAGAATTGTAATCAATCTACAATAACGTTTTCCTTTTTTTATTTGTTATCATTGTTATAGCCCTGATTGAACTTCGTTCGGTTCAGCTTTCGGAACGGTTCATTATTCGCGAGCATAAGCTGAGAGGCTGCAGAGGCGCGAGGTCGATCGTCGACGGAAAAAAGGAATATCGGGTTCTCGATCAAAAGGAAATTACGTTGAAGTTAAAAGCCCTCTTTTCCGGCTACTATCATCGGACCGGGGTTAATGAATTTATGCTGGAAAATAGGAGCTGCGGTACGCTCCCCGCCGGCGTTCTCCAAGGCACAGTCTCTGTTACTTATGGTTTTCGCACTCGCGGCGGGTTTAAAGTTGTTACACGGAGTATTCAGTGACCGAGCAACGTCGTAAAAAATTCACAACTCTCCGGAAAAATCGAGCATTCCATGCGAAATTTTAGTTTCGAGTTTTTACCTGACTTTGTGGAAGTTAATTAGGTAGCATAATTTATCCTGGAACCTCGGTTACTCATTTACGAACTTACAAGAGCGCGTTTCAAAACAATTTTAACTATTCTCAAAGTGATCTCTCCATTTATTTGTTTATCTGTTTCAGTTAAATAAATCATATCTAATACCTGTAATTGATCGCTGTAACATACAAACTATGAGAACAAGTAGAAAGATCAACGAATGGTCAAACACACCTTTAAAGACGCACTACTGTGATACTTGGCGGTGTATCTCCCATTCAAAGCTTCATAAAACAGCCTAAAAAATCATATCTCAAATTTCGAGACATCCTTGCAAAGGGAAAACTTCCATCTTTAAATCAGTGATAGTTTCCGTCACGAAAAAAATTTCTTCACGATTATGGAGACGTTTGAAATGGCAGCATTTTCGAGGAAAAACATGTCTGCAGTTTCCCACCTGTTACGTTATGCAGTATTGATGGTAGGAAAAAATGAACAATGGTATATGAAAGCACAGACTTCAAGCTTCAAAATGAGCCTAGGTTTGTTGTCATACGATTATTATGTACGAAATTATAACATGTGAAAGTGGTACTTGTTCGTAGTAACTTGAAAACTAGTAGTGGAAGTAGAACAGTCAACCAATGGTCAGACATGTTGGTGAACCGACTCTTTATCATCCCCTATTCACTCTTACATGTCTGACATACATTTGTACATAATCTAGGGAGAAGAATAAAACACAAATTTGTATGTTATTGTTCTGAAAATATAGTTATAGAGACACATATACAATTTATTGTATATGTCAGTCTGTTTGCTAGTTTATCTCTGGCCACTGTAGAAATATAATACATCCTCGAACGACACAGGCAAATAGTAAACATCGGAGAATTTAAAAAATAGGATACACACCACATTGAGCCACCACATTGACCATCGTAGCCCCTTAAGGGTTAAAAAGAAATTCACCAAATATAAAAATACGTTTAGCCTACTCAGCAGAGGGCTCCGCGTGCTGATAATCGATAGACAGATGGCCAGAACGGCAACAAGAACGCAGGCGGTTCTAGATAAGGTGGAACCCGAGTCGACCAGCCGCGAACACACGCGAGGATGGTTAAAAATAAGCGATACCAAGACCGGGCTAAATACGGGGCCGAGGCTGGATCGTCTAAACACCCGCGTCGTATCCGGTTACCCGTCCCGTTGCAACGACGGGGGGTGGTTTGCAGGGGCGTGCGAGGGAAGGGCACAGGCAGCGAAAGCAACGGTAACAAACGTCCGCCGTCTCTTATACAAAGTATCCACTTCCAGGTTCGTTTCTCTTCCGCACTTTTAAGCGATAACGAACCCTGCCAGCCCCCCGGTGCTGGCCACCATCGAGGAGGGGGGTGGGCCACACCGGTGCCGTTTTCCACGGCACAGAACGCCGTTGTTTGCCGACGAGGATAAGGCAAAGCTGGCGCGGCGTTTACTGCGAGAAATATAACCGCAAGCGAGACTTTGCTTGCGGGCTGACCTTAATCGCGGGAACTCGGCTACGAAGACAGAAAATCGGTTCCACTGATCTTCGAAGTTATTGGCTGCGGGAACTACTTCGGTCTCTTTAGGGTAGACGCTCTTTACGACCTGTTTCCCCGAACCTGCGATGCGTTTTCAGATACCAGTTTTTATTTTCTGACACTCCTCGGATTTATGTGCTGGTTCCAGTTTTATCGTGTTCTGTGCTTTCGTTTGTTTTTCATTACTTAGGATTATTCAGGTGCAGGATATCGAGTTCATCACATTTTCAGGAAAACAATTTCTGGGATAGCGGCTGTTATTCGGGCATTTGTTAACATTTTTTTCACAAAAAGATTAATACATGTTGGACTGTTGAAAATGAGGTGTGCATTCAGAAAAGAAATTTGCTGACTTATCCAGAAAAAGACCCTTAAATGTCTCGAGAAGCACAGTGCGCGTCTGACCACAGGTCGAGTTTTCTACTTGCCGCGGCGGATTGTATCAAGAAGCATTGGGAATATTGAACCAATAGGTAACATGAGAATTTATCGATTAGAGGTGTGAATAATAATATCACGTTTCTTGGAGGTGTCTGACAATCGATCGACTTTTCTACTCACGCTACTGGATTGCGTGAAGGAACATTCGCTACCAGCATTGGTTCCACTGCTCACTTTGCTTCTTAAAATGTTTTATTACGACAATTTAGCAGGACAAGGATTCTCTAAATATTATGCTATGAACTATGTACTTTAAACAACGAAGTATATAAAATTAATTTAACTACTATTTAAGTAAGTGGCGGAATTGTGAACATCACATATCCGTGACCCTGGTCGCGATCGTGTTAAAGAGCCCTGAGAACATGAAAATAACGTTATTTTTTAATGGAATGTTTGGAAATGAGAAAATCGGATATGGCGGAGTGCAGAGGCAATTTATCCGGACGGTGGGGAAACCGAGTGCATCCGGTCTCGGACTTAATAGTTCTCGCATCCGTTCAGCATTATCGAGGCGCCGTGTAACACGGGTAGCGGATGACAACTCAATTTCAAGTTGAGCTTGACGTAGCTCGCGTGCGGCCTTCGAGCAGCACACTCGGTTACCCTAACCGTGCCTCCTTGCGATACACGTGTCTGATTGTCGACAGAAGTTCATGGTTCATCGCCATTTACCCGAACACACTGTTCGAAACACGCCCGGGTAGGGGTAGTTACCTGTTAATTCAACCCTTCTGCCTTGTAACAACGCGCCGACCTCATCCAGAGAAAATTTCGAAGCGAGTTTAATAAACATTTCAGCTACCCGAAAAACAAAACAGTCTATTCGAAGTGATCTCCTCGCAAAGTTAAACAGCAGTAAGAACCCTGAAGAACGTCGGGGGCATCAGTCCGGAAGGACTTATCGTCCTTATTCGTTCTCGAGCGGACCAATCAGCTTGCCGACGAAGAAACGCTATTCGGAGCGGGTGGTTCGCGGAGCGGAACGAAGCGGAACGTTGTGAAAGAGAGTGAGAGAGAAGGTTGAAATACGCGGCTCGTTAGAGTCAAGGCGTCGAAGTCGCTCGTCTCGGAGGACAGGTCGCGGCTAGGTTCCTTTCAGCGGGCGTAGTCGGTTTAATTGCTCGCGACGGGTCCCCCGAAGTTGCTTTAATTAACAAAATAACACGAACGGGGCGTGGAGCTGCGAGCTTTGGTTCTAGCTTCGAGTGTCCTCTCTCCGCCCACGTATCCGTCAGCTTTTCTCTCTGTCACACTGTCCCCCCCCTCTCTCTCTCTCACTCTCTTTTCCACTCCCTATCATTCTATCATCCTCTCTCTGTCTATCATTCTGTCCGAAGCTTTGCGCTATTCCGTCGCGCAACGTGACCCGATAATCTCTCTCTTCCGGCGTTGTCTATCCGGCCGCGCGTAATTTGCACGCCTTTGACCAGCCATCCGTCGCCGGAAGTAAAACCGGCGGAGTTCCTTTGTTTCCGGGCCCGGCTCGAAAACAGGTCCTGATAAGGTTAGTAAATTAGGGGACAGACGGAACTCTGCGGGGGACCTCTCTCGCTGCCGGGCAAAAACCACAGGGAAAGTGGGAGAGTCTTTCGTCTTTCGTGTCTCTGGCGAGCCTGCGCCGCGCGTCCAGCCTCCGGGGATTTTTCTGCCGTTTGAAGACGGTAAAAAGATTTATGGCCGACCCGTTTCCTACGGACCGCGACCAAACCTCCTTCCGGCTTTAATTCGAATATCCTGCTGGCCGACTTACCGCGTTTCCTACTCGAGTCAACGTTTCAACGTTTTTCACGACCTCGTGTGTCCCGCACCCTTTTATTTAGTCCTTTCTGTGCATTATTTTCTCCATCAAGTTCCTAGAATTACGCGGATCTTGCTCCTCGAACAGTCCAGTTTAATCGTCCTGGAGACTTTGTAGGAGAGAAATTCGAATTTTATTCTGTTGCTCGAGAAGTTTTCTTTGAACGAAAATCAATTCGAGAAAAATGAGGTAACTGGAGATTGAACTGTCATAAGTAAAGGTTCACCTCAATGTATGCCATATTCTCCTGCAGGTGATTTTATTATGCGAGGACGTTTCCAGGAATCTCATTTCAATTTTATTCCGCGCTATCTCATTCGAGAATCGATGCTCCGAATAACCGTATAAAACACGAATGGCGTATAAAAATCATCGGACGATTAAAATCCTCGCCACTTGATTTTCAAGTAGTGAAATCTTGTTTGATTACGGTTCCTTTGAATTCGCTAATAGAAATGCGACTCGGTACAAATTTCCGCGGAATACCCACGTCAATATCACGATCGCAACGTTCTTATGCGCAAGTTCGTTTCTGGAACCCATGCTAGAAACGAAAAGCATCGGCGAGTTTAATGAGTTCTAATAAAAAGAAACGGAGGAGCTAAATGAGCCACGAAATTTTCCTGTTTGATGAGATGGAATTGAAAGTTCGGGCCAGCCGTTTAAGATCGACAAACGAAGGGAAATGTTCGTTTAAGGCGCGTGGTTTTGAGGGAACAGAGTTTGAAAATAATTGGATGGAATGCGAGAATTAATAAGCGGTCGCTCTCGGGTCTGACCGTAACTGGGTGGTTCTACTTGCTGTGCATATTCGATGCAGTTCGCTTTTCGTTCGTTCGTGCGGTGTTTCAGCGAATTTACACGCGCATTACTCTCGCGGTAATAATTTTCAGACCGCTGGAGTAAGTAGAAAAGTCGAGCAGTGGTCCGACGAGGTATTCTATCGTCCGTTCATTTAAACGTTGAACTATCGCATTGCTCACTTACATTTGCATACATTAAATGATATTAGACACATGTTACTCGTATATTGTAATTTCCAATAATTTTCAAATCATTGGGGGAAGTAGAAAACTTCAGTATTGATCGGACGTGCAAACGTCTTAAACCGTAGCTGTCGTGTTTTTCATTCGCTGTGACATTCGTCATATTTAGTATTAACCACTGAAGTAAGTAAAACAGTTGAATGGTCAGACGCAGTAAAATATTCTAAGAATATTTATACACTCTTAGCATACTTCCTATTATGTGTCAGACGTAATAAAATAAAGATTATAACCACTTTTAACCAGTACAGTGACCAGGGACAAACTTTGGAATTTCACGTAACATTTTTGTTGTGTTTATGCATAAAAAGAATTTTCATGAAGAAAGTTCAAGTTTTTGATGAAAAAATGCCGACCCTTTAAATTCTAACGTAACAAGAGATATTAATACTAGAAATTAAATTTTTTTTAGTCTTCACTTCCGGAAATCACCTTCTCTGTTTTAAGAATCACCTTTCTCCGCCTTAAAAGCTAAAAATATCCACACCGAGCTGTCGGGAAATGTTCATAGAAGAGAGTCGGTGATTCACGGGTCGAATGATTTACAAGAAAGGTTACTGTTTTTTTTTTCTTTTCGCAAAGCGCTGACTGTTCCTTCGCGACCTAGTTTCCTTCTCCTTGGAATTCCATTCTCGCCGAGCGAAGTCGCTCTCCGTACGCTTTCGAAAATCCCTTTCGGCACCTTCGCAGCCGTGCCCTAACGCACCGCGTCAGAATTTAAAAACGTTCGTTTCTCAGGCGTGGGATTCCACTTTTCGAGGGCGCAAGTGACTCGGCAAGGTGTCGCTTCCGGTTCCCACACGATCCCCGCATTTCACCTGGATTCCTGGATTTCCCTTTGATTCCGTCGAACACCGTGCCCCCGCTTTTCATCCCCTTGACAGATTTTCCCCGTGAATTTCCCCCTTGATTCACCGTTTAACTACACAAGTCCCTTAAAACTTTTCTCCAAAGGGAAGGAGAGCAGCAGTCCTCTCTCCTCCGGCTGGAAGTTAATTCTCTTAGCCCTTTGCTTCTGGTATCCTCCTTTTTACAGGGCCACCCCTTCCCTCCCCTCCCCTCCAGCCTGGTTACTTTTCAAGATTCCCCGAAACCCTCGCTCGGGAAACTTTCCTCTCATCAGCCTTCTTGTCTATTTCCCTTTAAACTTCCCAGTCGCAGCCTTTGCCAGACTTTTTCCTCTCTCTTTGCATCCCGCTGGTTATCTTGCAGTATTTTTCTCTTTTGCTCTCTTGGCGCGCACAGGCTCTTTAATGTCAACGTCGGGAGGCGCGTAATTAAACGCAGTTCCCCCGCTCGCCTTGCAAACGCCTCCGTTTCCTCCGCGTTCGCGGAAACTCCGCCGCGGTATTTCCGTATCGCGTTTCCGCTCGGTAAACGTATACCCGCCGTCTGACCAATGGACACCGCTTCCCCTGCGAAAACCGCGCGTAACCGAGCACCGCTGTCCCGAAAGCCAGACGATAAGCTTGAAACATCGACGCGAGACTCCTTTGACGTCTCCGGTACCTTCTTGCGAAACCATACCTTTGCAACCCCGACGACGACGTCACTACGCGGCGTAGTATTGTCCAAAACCATCCGATGTCTTGGACTTTTGCAAAATTTCTGTGACACACCCTGCAACCAGACTGTACCGAGGATGCTTTCAAAATTGTGTATAAATTAAACATGAAACCACTCTACTGAATTCGTCATCCTTTGCACCATTCCCACTTTTTGTGAGTTAAAGCTAATGGTAGACTGCAGATTTTTATGCAAAATAAAAATTCTCTCCATCAATCGCAAGGAATTCGTACCCAGGGACAGGATCTCCTTCCTGCTTCGGTAACTTAACAAAATTGAAAATAATGCATCGATTATATGCATCGGTCTAGTGATTGGAATAGCATCGGCAATATTGTATTTATTTAGATTGTTTACCATTTTTATTACAATGTGAGATTTAATCAAATAAATTTTAATCCATATTTTTAATATATATATATATATAAGAATTACGTGTCACGATGTGTGTCCGCGATAAACTCCTAAACTACTGAACCGATTTCAATGAAATTACTTTCTCTATCATCGAGATTCTTAAGTCGAATCGCGATCGCACGGATCGAGTGATCCAAAGTCAGTTCTAAATCGTCCCCAGCCAAAAGACACGACTTTGAGACAGCTGGAAGACTTAGCATTCGAAACGGTTCGAAAGCGCCGCAGAGTTTCCCGTTGAAACGCGGTCCCTGTAACCCGTCACGGGGAATCGGTTTCCTCCCCGGCCCCTTATCCTTTTAAAAGATTAAAAAGAGGAGAAGCTGGCTGGGATTTACCGCGGAGAGGAGGTTCCTCCGATTCTAACGCGTCGAAAGCGTCTCCGAAGAAATCCCCAGCAGTTTTTCTCGCGGCGAGGGAATAAATAATGGAGCTACCTAGCGAGCAAACAATTGCCCAGTCGATAGACTTATTGAGTAATTAAAAGCTCCCTCTAGCATCCCTTAGTTCCCCGCTGTTTGCACGCTTATTTAAGAATCCGATTAACGCCAGACTTCGCGACCTGGATAATGCGCTTTCCACGAGAATAAATTTTTCGCAACTTAAAGTCTCCCGAAATCTTCCACATTTTCTTCCTGAAAATAATTTTTAGTTGCCACGATTCAACTTGACTTTGTCTGTTTCACAGATGCGGCCCTCCTGAGCTTCAAAGGAAACTTTTCGATTTAGTTTCGGGCTTGTTGCAATGTTTAAAAATCCCTTGTAACAATAATGTCCTCTTACTTGCTAATGTTTGTAAGAAAGATAAAGCATTCATCTATAATTTGCAGTGGACAAGAACCGAAGAAACTGAAAACAATCTCTACATCCTAGTTTGACATTTTTGAATTTTGCTTCGGGCCTGTTCCAAATTTTAAAAATTCCTTGTAACAATGTTTTCCATTTTTCAAGAACTCATAGTTCTTTTCTAATAACGTTTTTAATTTGAATCATAATCTGTGCTTCCTAGTTTCAAATTTTTCTCGCCGAACTAACCGTAATCATAATCGCTCGAGCGGCATATTGAAAAATACTGTAACACAGAACGGCAAGCAAACGAACGGGTAAATCGTCGGGCAAAGTGGGCGGCGCGGAGGGTGGGAAAAAGTTTCGGAACCGGATACTCGAGCCGGAGCATTTAAAAAAACCGTTCCCGTCGCGGGATCGTCGAAATTAACCAGCGGAACTCGAAATTTCGAACAGTTTGAACGGTAATTCGGAATAACCGAGAACCCTCCGGGTGCGTTTCCGCGTCGACGGAAACGGAATGAAACGGAGAATTAAAAGTTTACACGGCCCGGCCTCTCGCGGACTACGGCCGGCGCGGCGCTGCGCGACGGACCGTTTTTGTTCCGCGTTATTTGCACGAGATTCGAATTCGACGATGATTGCCGGTCGGCCGCGCGTGAATTCTCTATTTGCACCACCACCCTCTTCCCGGATCTTCTGTTTGTCTGTTTCCCGATTTTTTGTTTTGCCGACTATGGCAATCCAGCCGGTGGCCGTAAAAGCTACTGGTATAAACATTTTCGCGTCTAGTATATTTCGTCAGTCTAAATCCAATCGTTTGGCGAATGCTTGCATCTATGACAGTGCGTGAAAAAGCTTGCGAAGGTTGGCTTGTCGTTACGAAAATAGAAGCTTCGTTTTCTTGACACTTTTGCTATTTCCATGGCAATCTGTGACTTTTGGAATAAAGAAATAATCGAGTTTTCACACCTTGAATATTTTAATTACTTTCGGTGTGAATTTGGAATTTGCACTTTTCACTATCCGTCAATCTATTCATTTATTTGAAATATTTATTCTCGTGCAGTAACAACATCGTCGCACGATTATCGCCAATTTGCAACAGATGTAACACACGGCTTGTTGCAAATTATAATTGACGTTAATATGAAATTACACACCACTGTACAATTATTCTGGGTTGAATGTTTCTGACCTGATCCATGACAATCCATCATCGCTTCGGAATTTCACTGATTTTAATTAATAAGGTTTGCGTCTGACATATGATAGACTCAC
Source organism: Seladonia tumulorum (assembly GCA_913789895.3). Lineage (NCBI taxonomy): Eukaryota > Metazoa > Arthropoda > Insecta > Hymenoptera > Halictidae > Seladonia > Seladonia tumulorum. The sequence continues at coordinate 5,986,490 of OU565282.1, read as the reverse complement.
ACCACTTTCAAACATTTGCATTTTCATTTTAATTACTTTTCTCCGGCAGAATCTCGGATACCCATTCGATGCACTATTTACAGATACCGCGAAATTCATTTAGTAATCAATCTCGAAGCACGTAATCAATCTTGATGTAGGTAACAATTAATTGATCGGTGGGTCTGAAATATTAAATTTCAACGAAGATTAGTTTTACGGTTTCGTCGATGGTAAATTGCTGATCACAGGTTTATTGTGCGGCGAGATTTAACATGGTTGGGAATATTAAAATTCGGTCTGGCTCCTGAAAAGCTGAATAGTAGGATTCTCTTTTCATCTGTGGCCAATTGTGTCCCTTTTTTCCCTGGAATAGCAATACGCGGTGACGCGCGTGTAATTACCGGGTATTGACGTGTGGGCCAGTTGCTATTATAGTATTTCGCGAGAACGGATCACGATCCGGTTATTATTCGGACGGCGCGTTAATTATCCGTCTTGCGGTGGACGCTGAGTAGTGGTGCTCAACGCTGCGTCAGACGCGGCTGCCCTCACCGACAGATGTTCGTTGCTCAGTTACAATGGTCGACGTTATGTCAGACACAAAGTACTTAAGACGGTTTGCATTACCGTCGCAGAGTATTCATCTTTCATAAAAGTAACTAAAATTTAGTCAAAAACGAAATTTATCTGGCACCGAATCGGTAAAGTCACGAAGTAGTACTAGTCAGCTGTGAATCAGACACGACCTACTCAAGACGGTCTACGCTGGCACGGAGATGTTAGCATTGCAGAAAGGTAGTTACAATTTAGTTCAGTTAAAGACAGAATTTATTTCATAACATTGAGTTGATAATATCGCGAGGTAGTAATAGTAGTCGGTCATAAATCAGACACAAAATGCATAAGAGCTAGCAAGATCAAGACATTACAGAAAAGCAGTCACAATTTAGTTTATAGTAAATAGGATTTAATCAGCATTGAACTGATAAGATCACGAGGTAATGGTGCTCACTCATAAGTCAGACATAATGTACGTTACACGTTCTACATCAGCGAGGTGTCAGTAATGTAAAAAGGCAGTCACGATTTACTACATTTGAAACGCGATTTGCCAGGCACCAAACCGATAAAATCACAAAGTAGTACCAGCCGGTTATAAGTCAGACAATAAATACATAACACAGAATAATTGGTCTGCAATCATGGAATAAATAGACTGCGAATATTTTGGACAAATTGAAATTTGTGTAAACTAATTTTCCGCCGTGATAAACGGGCAGAAATTGATTAGTTTCATCAGCGATTCTGCTGCGTTAAAAGTAAATCAATTAGCTTATTCGACCAATTAATTGAAAGTCATCGAACACGGTATATAAATAATGAATGCTCGATCGAAATGTTCTATCCCCATTGGAATATATTATTAATTATCAAAATTCTGCCAAAAGTGCAACCCTTGAATATTCGAAGTGGAACAAATTATCTTTTACCGAACACTTTAGCGCACTTGAACGTGCAAAATTCTGCTAGAGCCCTCCGTGCAATTCCTAAGTAACTGAAGTATTTATGGATAATGGAATTAAACCTCTTCAAAGCAGATTTGAGAAAATGTGTAGACATTAAAAAATTGTGAGCCCTGATAAAGCATCTCAAAAGCAGTTAGAAAATAAAATATGAATGTGGAATATTGAACTCTGAAAATTTAGCGTAATTTACTGTTTAAGTAATATATAAAATATTTTGTCTATTGCTGCGGTAATTAAAATTCTACTTAACCTAGAATTGGACTTAATAATTTAGGTAATACAGTTTTAGAGTATATTTTTGTCGAATAAAATATACATATTTGGTTTATTGATGCAAGAAATAAAGTTCTACCTATTTTCACTGCCCGATAATTTACTCGTCGCAACAGCTTGCAAAGTCTTACCAGTTTAAAAGCACAAAGCACAGGGACAGAAGTCCATCTATCATCTATACGAGGAAGTTGGTAGACGATCGATTACTATTTACAGGATTAATAGATCGCAGGAACTCGGAGAGCAAAGTAAAAGGGGTGAAACGGGCGAGCGGTCGAGGGAGAAGCATTTTCCCGAGCCATCAGCGTTTTCCAGCGCTTTCGCCGTTCATTTGTATACATTCAGACTCGACGCGCGACTGGCGGCTTTTTAAAGGAGGGCACAGAGCTGGGACACAGAGAGGAAGAGAGTGCAAGAGAGAGAGAGAGAGAGAGAGAGGGGGGGAGAGGGAGAGAATCATGAGCCACTTGCGAAGATAATCTGACAATCTGTGCCAAAGGCAGGTGTTGCACGCGCAGGTGCACGACACGCCGTAGAAACGTGGTGCTCGTTTTAAACGTCGACCCGGCCGCCTCCGCTCCTCTCCGCTCCGGGCCGTCGGCTTCCATTCACGTTGCACTCGAGCTTTCGAAATATCGCAGGCAATTTAGCCCCGCAAAATGAATTGTTGAGAGCGGCCCAATTCTCCGCGATCATTGTCGGGCTGTTTCCCTCGTTCGCGAAAACGTGTTAATCGTCCCCTCGCCTCCTACAGTTCCGTCCGCTTTCTATCTATCTCTCCCTCCACGCCACCCCACCCCACCCCACCTCTCGCCCCTTCTCTTTCTTTTTCTCTCTGTGTGCACGGAAAACCGGCTGATGTTTTCGTTTTCTGAACAGTCGCTTTAACTCGCGGCTGTTTGCGTCACCGAGAACCTCGATTGGGCTCTGTGTCCCGGGTTGATAGAATCCCCAGACTGAACCGACGACTCTGTGCAAAGATACTGAAAGAATACACCGCGGTACGACGGTAATGAACTGCTAGAACAAATTTGCCTGTCATCTCAATTTCTATAGGAACCTCTGCAAACCTTCTCGATCCTTGTCTGACTGATCGTCGATCTGCACCCCGGTGACGAAAGACAAGGAAAGCTATTTGTTTAGTCAAAGGTAGGATTTATGCATCGAATTAGTAAACTTTTGAAGTAGTAGCAGTCAGTAATGAGTCAGACAAGGTAAGATAATTTCTCTTTTCATTGAAATCCCTCTAATATCTTTTCCAATGTTGCATTGGTCGAATGAATTTTTGTGTCGAATGCATCAAAGCCGCAGTCGAGCAATATGAAGTGGTAGCACTCAGTCATCAGTCAGCAAAATCTCCACGATCCCCGTCTGACAAGTGACGGATCCGTACCACTGTGCCCCGAGAGAAGGTTCTTTCCCGCAAGAAATCCTGGCGAGATTCGGCAGTGACGCCATTAAAACGATTCGGGGAATTCGGTGGAGACTAATTTCCCTTCCAAATGGGGGGACGACATCGGGGACCAAAATCAGATCCGCTTCGGCCATCGATCCCCGACGGGTGGCGAAGAAACGGAGTTCATCGATCGCGGCCAGAAGGGTTGGCGAGACGTTATCAAAGAATACAAGCCTCTCAGGGATCGATTACACCGGGAGATTCCTGCGGCCGGCTAGATTACGCGGTGTTCTCTCACGCCATTGCCCAGCCAAGGCAAGTAGACGCCCGTTGCCGGCTGCAAATCTTATTTGAATTGGAGATGCCGAGTTTACTCCTTGGCTGGACCAACGCCGCCAGTGTACAGTCAGCTTAGAGGGGAGGCGGTAAGTAGCTTACAGAGGGCTCGACGCCCTCATGCTCCTCCCAGACCCTCTATAGTCATCCGTAGTCCCGGACCCGTCCTCTAGAATCGCTATTTTCGCGCTGTCGTACAGTCGGGGACGATATTAAGTGGACACTCTTAAAAATCGCGTAACTTTTTTAAAATTGGTCCAAATGACTTGAATTTTTTTTTAGACGTTAGACCGACTAGTTTGCTAGACAAAGAGTAAACAAAAATTTATTTCGATTAAATTTAGTTAGAACGATAAAAGAGTGAATAAAATGATGATTTTACAATTTTTTTATCTCAGCCTACAACGGTACTTTAGGTTTGTTTTCAAAACAACAACAATATTCCTGTGCAACTTAGACCACCAGGAGCTGTGCACGATTCTGTGAGAAATTCTCATCTACCTCTCGATTCTATCCAGCGTCGCAAAGAAAGCGCAACAAGCGCCGAAAACAGGCTTCAATTCAATTTCCTCGAGGAGTATCGCGGACAATCATCCGGCGGCAAAATACGGCTGAAAACGCAAAATAAAAAAGGGGCAATTTACCGGAGCACAGGTAGGAGACCATCCCGCGGAAAGGAGCATACAAGTAGGCGAGCATTTCCGAGCAAAAACCGCAGAACGAGCGGCCTGATTAGCACCGGAAGGCGTGACTGGACGACGTCGCCACCGGTTAACATCTCGTTGGCCCCTTGGGGATCCCCATGGGGGTGCTTTCGTTTAAAGCGTGGCCGGTCGGTCTTCAAATCCTCACAATTCGTTCCGGGAACGAAGCTGCTGGAAAGCACGCCGGAAAGCTCGCTTGGGAAAGCGGCGCTTCCTACGGAGCGAAAAGGACGGAGAAAGTAGAGAGGGCGAAGGGGTTCGAGGGATGGGTGGTTTATTACAGACTCGCCTTTATGATATCCGAGCGTCGTGGAACGTGGAGAACGGGGTCGAGGGACGACGGGCGTCGCGTCATCGACATTGCCGGCGTCGTTGCGGTCGACCGGGATGGGCCATCAAAGTTTAAAGCGCCGTCCCGTTCGTTCTTTCCGGCGAAGGAATCGAGCGACGCTGCCCCCAGGGATACTGGAACCCGTTCGAGGGACTCCGAACAGGTTCGAGGGATCCACGGGACGGTTTTTTGTCCGGCAGGATCGTTCCCTTAGACCGTCCGCCGGCTCGATTTCCACGCCGATGCGGAACGCTTTAGCGCTGTCTGCCGCTGTTACTCCGGCCGAATGTTACGGTTTTCGAGGTCTCCAACGGCCCCGATCATCGTCGATTCACCCTTGCCCGGAGAATTCCCGAAATCGACGATTTCCTGAAGGAAAGCCCCTAGAAAAGTAGGAAGTCGCGAGCTTCCCAATTCCCGGACCCGCGAAGATTGAATATGGGAAACACCGAAGAGAGAGATATTCAAAGATTTCCATTTTGATCCGATCCCCGCGTGTATTCTTCGATCATTCTCACAGGAGATCGATTCTATCGGGTTTACGTACAGTAAGGAGCAAAACTGAACCAATAAATAAATTGTCAAGTTAACAACTGTTATTTGACTCCGAAAGCTGCAAAATGTAGCTGCACACTCATACAAGTAAAACAACTCGGTATTTGATCAGACAGGACTACATACTTTGTATCTTCCATGGAATTAGAGAAAGCTGAGTGTAGAATTCTGGGGAAAAGCTTTCAAACGTTCAAACGATGCTTGATAAAAGATGGAATAGTGAAAAGAAACTAGTGGAATAGTCCAGTATGCGGTCATACGAAGATTAAACGCTTGTGTGCAAAGCGAAGAAATTAACTGCACACACGTACGCAAAACCGAGTGTAGAACTCTACGAAATAGCCTTGCAACATTCGAATGATGTTTTTCTAAAAAGACTAGGCGCCACGGAATAGCTAGTATAACAGCCCTGTATGTGGTCAGACAAGGATCAAACAACGCTGTACGAAGAGGAGAAATTAACTATGTTCATTCCCAGAAGAAGATTGAAACACAAAGCTGACTTGAAGTCTATAAAAACTAGTCGGAAAAAGAGCAAGTAGAATGTACCGGTGTATGAGCAGACAGAAGAGCGAGTCCGTTGCCATTAACGTTGTAAAGCAAATTGAATAAAAATCCTACAGCAAAGAGCCTTGAAAAATCAATGCCTAATAAAAACAGACCAAAGGCTAACCAGTAGAATAACCCGGTATGCGGTCAGACAAGAACTAAAATCTTCTGTGCAACAAAAGGAAATCAACCATATTCACTCATAAAAGAATACCGCACCATAAACCTGGCTCGGTAGCCTCCGTATGCTGTTAAGTGAAACAAGTAGAGGATCCCGGTATCTGATCAGACGGACCGCAACCTGTGCTCGTTGCGGGAGTCGTTTTTTTACGGTGCTCAGGCCAATTTGCCGGGAATATGAATTCCATGGACGCACGGGAAATCGCGCACAGGACGAGGTAGAGATCGCAGCAGCAGAGTCAGAGCCTGCTCTGAAATCCTTGCAACAAAACGTTGTAACGCGATATCTCGAAGGAATGCGTTCGAGAGCTCTCTCTAGAACAGCTCTCGTGGAGATCGTCCATCGAATCAGGGCTGTGTCTGGCAATTATAAAGCGAGCTGGCAGAGAGGGGGGAGGGGGAGGGTGAGTGGGCGGGCAGGTGAGGACTCGAGTAACCAAACCGCACAAAGGAAACCCAACCGCGAGCGATTCCAGCGCGGTTGAAATATGAGATTTAATCGGGCTGCCATCGCGGCACTCGGCAATTGACGCAACCGCGACGACTGATAATCTAATCGCCGCTGTGCGCGCGCGAGCTCCCGTGAGGGCCACCGGGTATAGTTATAGCGAAACTTGTTACACCGCAATTACGTCAGATCAATGGAACACACGAAATATCCAGTCAGTCTCTCAGCTCTTTCACGGTTTTCGATGTGTGTACGTGTACGTCGCTTCTACGTATGTGTACACTGTTGGTGAGAGCTCGCGAGAATTATGCATTCCGACGTATCTGCCTGGCGGATCTAACTGGAACTACCTGGAAAGCATAGATTTAGCAGCCAAGTTGGACAACGACGGCCAAGATCAATACGCGAAACGATCGTCTGTATTAGCATCGGTACACAGAGGGGACCTCGTTACATTTCACATAGCACTCGCAGACCTCTGTATCTGACCACCACCGTCTTCGATATTATAATTAGAGAGCCGTCGCTAGATCAAACTTGCCGGGCTTGTTGATCTTTGCTGCGCAGCATTACGTCCCATTTCGTCAACTATACAGATCGTGCCGGTGAGTGCTGCACAGCACCGACCTGTTTCGATTCGATGTTCAGTCACACTCTGCTCCGGTCACCAACATTTTCATTGTCCTTCCGATCCATTTAATCAACTGTTTAAAAAATGATGTTAGCAAGGAGTCTGCTTACGAAAAGGAAAATGTGTGAATGAGATCGATAGATTCCGGCTTGCGGTCAGACAGTTTTAATCATTGTAATTAAAAAAGTAGAATTTTACAAATAGTCTCGGTAGGTTCTTGAGAATTAGTTGATGAAACTTCTGTAATTATTTCACTGCTTCACTGTTTCCTGCAGAACTTTTATAACCACTGAAAAATGACGATAGTAAAACAACGTTTCTTCCTCCAAGAGTTCCTATTACCGTTCTTCGATCTTTAAACACAGTTACGCATCTAAAACGTTACATTTTAGCATCATTCTTTTCTGAACTCGTCCATTCCAATTCGCGAAATAAATTCACGAAGGTGTCGCGGTAAATGTGAAATCAGAAGACGAATCCCAGAATAGTACGATAGAACAGGAATTGAAACTGTCAAGATTGATCGATATTTTACTGGTCCAAGGAATGCCCAAAATGCAACTTGCACTCACCTGCAACGACACCATAGTTTATCCCGCGAGCGTCACGGTGAAATTGCACCGGATTAAGTTTACGACAAGAACATAGGCGTAGCGAGAGAGAGAGAGAGAGATATTGTCGCACCGCTAGGGGGATTACAATTTGAAATGTACGCGTGTTTGCAGTTCGTTCAATTAATTCCGAGGACAGGAAGATTTTAGCGTGCCCGGATCATTAATTCCCGCGACGGCTTGTCTCGTAATCGTTTACGATCGCTCGAGGCGCAAAGACGCGAAACAATTCCGTCGGAGCGTGGCGCGAAGGCAGCAGTTACGCTCAGCGGAACATAATCAACACGGTCACATGCACGCGGAGACCCACCCCCCCTCCTTCTCCACCACCACCGGTGTATATCCATTCGACACAGGGCACCGAATCGTCAAAGCGTTAATTACAATCGCCAGCATTAAGCATCGTGTACGGCAACGGAGCGGCGCGGCGCGGGGCTGTTGTAATTTATCGCTCATAAACGACGTCAGAGAGCCCGATTGCGACCAAGTAACCGTTACATTACATCGTCGACCTGCTCCGAATTCCCGGCGAACGCAATTCCATGCCTGGCGAACCTACTGCTACCCTATTACACATTTTACCTGACTCTACTTTGCCTTAACCGTTACCTGAATCCTTAAAAATGTAAATTTTTACTTCGTTGCAAAGATCCATTCGACACGTTGACTACCACGTTGATTGTACAGGTTTCCGATACCTATTCAACTGGACATTGCTCTCGAGTGGGCCGAGAGTTTACGGGATTGAAGAATGCAGAAGAGTTCCAGTAATAATCACCGTGATAAACTTTGTTCAGTTTCGGTTTCATCCCTCAAAATTTCTTTGAGTTTATCGAATTTCCCGGAGGTTATCGTGCGGCAATCTAAATGGGAGAATAGATTTGATTAGAACAGATGAGTTATATCAGACTCACAAAAAGAGAATTCAACAATAATCATGAAGAAGAGCATGAAACGTAACCAAAACAATTCCTGAAGCTAATCCCTTTAGGATTCTGAGTGCACAGCAGATCTTCGTGCAAAATTTCTATTTTCCTATTTTATTTAATGATAATAGAGAAGACACGAATCAGCCACCGCGACTAGTAACGTCACGCAGAATCGATGGCAGTTCACTTCCCGGCTCCAGTGCCACTAAAACGCAACACCGAGCAAGCAGAAATTAATAAACAGTCCCGCCGACATTTCTGTGCTGTTCATCAGTGATCGCGATGGGCACGCTCGCTAATTCCAATCGATCTCGTTTTTATTCGACGAATCGGCAGACATCGATCGATGGGAAGAGAGGGAGAGAGAGAGAGAGAGAGAGAGAGAGAGAGAGAGAGAGAGAGCAGTTTCGAGGGGCGGGTAGAGCGGATCGCCGTTACTGCACCACTTTCGCGGTCCTGATACGTCATTCATAAACATGACGGGTAAATAGAATGACTGTCAAAAGCCTGCGGGGGCGTGTTCGCGGATCGATCGACGGATAATCGTTTCCCGGGTCCTGTTTTCGATTGCGGGAACCGGGTCAACGAGTCGCTCGGAAAGGGTATTAGGTCAGTCCATAAGTGAACTTATCGTTGCTTATAGTGTGTACGTGTGTACGGAGATTTTCTGACATTTTCACAGAAACTTCTTCGAATTTGTTCAAGGAAGTCGGAAATGTGAACTCGAAGCACTTAATAAACTGCTTTTTACGTAAAGCTAGTCGGACAGTGAATGTTATTTCTGTGCGACGTATTTTATGAACTTGAAAAGGAGAATTGATTGTTGTTGTTTAGTGGAAGCTCCAAAGTAACCGTACGTCGACTTTCTTGATCGGCAAGTAGAATAGCTCAATGTTTTATCAGAGGCGTACCGTGCCAACAAGGAAACGTTCGTCTTTGACTTGATAAGAGGAATGCACCTGCTCGTCGAAGCACAGAAGAGCTCACAAATCGATTTCTTCGAGCAGAAAGTGGAATAAATCAATATTTCTACAATTTGAAATATTGAAAAACGACGTCTAGCGCGTCGACGATTAAAAGTGAATTCAAGTATATAAATATTACTTCACGCTTAAAGTTAGCGAGAAACAGAACGAGGCAATTTCCGAAAACGACCTAATGAAAATGAACGCTCATATGGGTAGGGGGTTGTAAAAATACGGGAAGAATTTTCTCCGGCTTCGGATAGGTCGCCGAGTCTGTGTGCACGTCGGTGTGGATCCTGCGGAGCGCAAAACAAGAAACGAAAGCGAAATCCGGTCGCTCGGACGCCCGGAAAATTACGTTCGAGGGAAATCACGCTCTTAAAGGGAAAACCGAGAGCCGATAGGGGCGGAGGGAGGTTGAGGGGGTTGGTGGAAGAGGTCGATCGAGGCGGAAAGGAAATCGGAAGAAAGAGGGACGACGGATGGTAACGAAGTGACGCGAGTACTTCTTGCATTTCGATTTCCTTTTGAGCCGTCGCTCGAGAGCTGTTTGCAGCTACGCGCACGTACGCCGTGCTTTTGTCGTTCTGACGTTTTATTACGGCCCCCGTGTCCCTTTTCCCGGCTCCGGGATCCTCCGTTTTCGTCTCGTCCTTCGCCCCTTACCCTGCCCCCATCCCTCGTCTTCCTCCGAGCTTAATATTTCCGGGACACACGGGGTAGGGCGAAAGGCGAATGAAATTCTCATAAACTTTCATTGGATCGAATAAACGCTTTTTAACGCGGAGGAAATACGACCAGGAAGTCAATGGGCCGGGTAAAGAGGCGTTTCAATATTATTAGGAGTTGCGTGATGGAGGGGGCCTACTAGAAACGGGAAATAGCGGTCGGAAGTAGATTGGTCGCGTATATGATCGGACCAGCGATGGAAAATTCTTTGATAATTCTTTGGTGGATTGGCGAGGGGGATTGGACTGTAGACCGGATTGTAGAGTGACAAGCTAATTCTACGAGAGCCAGTGAGAGTTCTGAACCGGTTGAAAGTCGATTTTTTTTATTTGCAAGTAGAATAGCTCGATGATTAGTAGGACGAGGATTGTCAAGATCGTAGAAAATGTTTCTGTAGCTCGTTGAAAGGAAAAAGAATGTTCATGGACAGGGAAATAATTAGTATACAATTGCTTTGCAATTTTAAAGAGTCTACGATTCGACTTATTTGACTAGCAAGTAGAATAGCTCAATGATTTGCCAAACAGATGCTGCTAAAACAACTACATATGCTTTCTCGGCTGAATTAGTAGAATTAGTGCACACGTTAAATATTACACTCTTTGTTGAATGTTTTCAAGGGTCTACAGCTCGATTTGTAGAAACTTGCAGAAACTGCGAGTATAACAGGAAATATTTTCTTAACATGGAAAGGAAAGTAAGACTGTTTATAAATACGTAACAAATTGCATCTTGCCTAGTAGAAGCTTCAAAGTAACTTTCTTGATCAGCAAATAGAATAGCACAATGTTTTATCGGGGGAGTACCGTGCCAACAAGGAAATGTTCTTCTATGACTTGGTGAGAGGAATGAAACTGTCCATAGATAAACATAAACATTGGATACCTGCTCGTCGAAGCACAGAAGAGTTGACAAATCGATTTCTTCGAGCAGAAAGTAGAATAAATCAATATTTCTACAGTTCCACATCGTATCGACAACAGGGCATTTTTTCTTGACTCGATAACAGGATCAAGGTAGTTCGTACACTGACACGGAACATGTGTATTCGCTGCTGGAAGCTTCGACGAGTCTATAAACAGAGTTGTTCGATCAGCAAGTAGAACAGCTCAGTGTTTAACGAGATCAGTGTTTAATAAATGCTTTTTTAGTTTTGTGAGAAGACCAAGGCTTATCTTAACTGGAAAAATATATCAGAGATAAATATGCAAACAAAGTACACTGTTATTTGCTAAAGTAGATTATCCACTGGCAAAAACAATATTTTCTCCGGATTGTCCAGCTTTCGCGCGCAGACTGGCATTCTGAAAGTGCATTCGTCGAACAATCGAGCACCGAGAAATCGTTTTACAAAATCCGGAACAATATGCAGTAGCCTCGTTGACCCGTTGAAACGCTCACGGCAAGCGAAACGAAATCGGGAGCAGGGTGGCCCATTGAAAACCGGGTGAAAGGTTACTGCATAATGCGAAATTGAAATCATAGGGCATCGCCGCCGTAAAGAAGTTCGGGGCTCGAATATCACCGGAGCCAATTCCGGTTTAATTAAGTGAGATCCGATAGGGCGGAAAATGCGGGCGTTCCGTGGAAATAAATACTGATCGCGGGTCGACGATGGGCCCGGGCGTAGAACGGGCCGATTCCGCTAATCGAATCCCTCCGGGTCTACGCAAGGTTGTCGGGGGCAGCAGCAGCAGCGTTGTAACCCGCGGCATTATATTCCCAAATACCTGTTGCGGTGGCGCAGAGACGATCCGCACGCGACTATAAAATCCAATGATCGCCGACCGTTCATCCGTGTAAGTAGGTTTCGTAATCGGATAATTGAAAGCTGCCCTTTCCGGTCCGAAACGGGCTTGCGTTTCCACCGTTCGGACCACGATGCGGTTTCGACGTCGCGTTCCCGGCGAACGCGCCGATGAAAACGCCGCCGCGCCGTCCCATGTAGAAATCAATTACCATCGGTAATACTTGGTAACATCCCGGTAATGGTCGATTCAAGCGGCTCGGTGTGTGGCCCACCAGTTGGCCCGCGGATAATTTCGTTGGTTTTTCCCCTGTAGAACCACCGACTATCAGGAATTCGGACATTCTACGTGACTGTGTCCATAAATTTCGTGTCGCCGACTGTGCATCGCGTTAAATCTACTGACTTTGTTCTGAGATTTCGTCACTGGCTGATCAAACACTGAGCTGTTCTACTTATTGTCCTAGGATGTCGATCAGAGAACTTTTTCGTGGGTTTATCTACACGTATACAATTTTTATATTGTCTATGAAGCATCTTATTTCACTTACAAGGGTGATAACAAATTTTCTGTTACCTGTACGTTGTTGTCAGTTATTTTACTTGCAGTATACTAGAAAATATTAAAATATACTAAAATATATTAGAGAACACTAGAGCATACTAGAATATATTAGAATATACTAGAATACATCAGAATATGCTAGAATGCAGTAGAATATATTGCAACATGCCATATATTATACTTAAAATATACTGTAATAGAGTAAACGAAATTTTACGTGTAAATTCTCCTCAGAAGTCTGGCTTATGGAACACCTATTCCACTGACCCACGCGAATCCTCCAAGAAAAGTCTCTTTTGAAGAAAAGAAAAATGTTCTGTTAACGACCCCGGTTTACACCGGGAAATTTCCAGCATCGAGTCGGCAATTTTAAGGTCATTTTGATAACTTTCCCGGGATAGCTTCCCATAATTATAGGGCTCGATGAGGCGCAAGGACATAGATTCCGGAGAACAAAGATACCAGTGTAATCGTATTCCGCTCGTCGAAGACAGGGTGGCTTGACGGTATCGGCGACGGGGCAAGGGGGGTGGTGGTGGAAGTACTTATTGAAAAGTTGACAATTTACGAGGTAAGTTCGCGCGGCTCGAGGAGGTGTTTCCGGGAGAACCATAAATCGAGCCGCTATAGCCTGTGAATAATTCGATGGGGCTCGCGTGGTGCGCCTCGCCACGGAGAGCGAGAGGGGTACACGGTATTCAATAAATTGGGGATTTCCAGGGGCATAGACTGTTAGAATGTATAAAAATGTTGGGAATATATGTATATCGGCGGGCGAGTGTTCGGGCGAGAAGTTTACCGATGATTCCGTCGAGTTACGCCGTTGAATCGGAATGGAAATCGTCCTGGGAGCTCGCGGCAAGTTCCTGGCGAGATATTTGCCTTCAATTGCTCGTGACTAATTCGAAAATTAAAGACTGTTCTCCCTCTTACTGGAATTCTCTGTGCCCGGATCTCGAAAGAACTGAAGCAAATGAGCGGGGCAAAAGCGAAAAAAGAAAAACACTGCGAGCACAGAAAAAGAGCGAGAGAGAGAGAGAGAGAGAGAAACGTGGGAAGGGAGGGAAGGGGAGGGGAGAAAGAGTGAGAGCGTAAACTCGTGAAACATTTCCGCGACTCGAGGAACTTTGCCGGCTTTGAATTATCCTCTGCCGAAGCACAAAGTGCATTCGTTAGGTCCTTGACTGGAGGCGAACGGGCCATGCTTCGCTGCACCAAGGCAGAAACCGTCTTAAACGTTCGAAATCACCCCGTTTCCACCCCCTGGCTTTTCGGTTGCCCGTTCTCCTGCCGCGCGAGAACTCCACCCCCGGCACCGGGGGTCAAATGTTTGCCAACGAGCCGGGGTGTCTAACACAATGACTCCAGTCGGCCTGGACAAACAGCCACTCGGCCTTCAGCTCCTTTTAAAGGTTCGTAAATACGCCTGGGGCCAGGCCCGCGTTCGCGCTCGTACGCAACTCACCCCCTCCCATCCTCCGGGAATCCGGATACGAAAATAGCTAGGAACGAGAAACGCTTTTCGAGGTCGGCCACCGTTTGCCGAGAGTTCTATGATAACTCAGTCAAGACTTATCATTACCCATTCTCCTGAGTGCACACTATTAGTTCGTCTTATATTTCGGGCAATGTTTTGCACAAGAAAAATAGTAAACAGCAATAAATACTAAGAAAGTTGAAGGAATTATGATGGATCGGAATCGTCAGTGGTATAGACCGTGTATAGTCGGCGAACAGTCGATAGCAGGTGTTGCGAACGGTTCGAGCTGGCTCGTCGAGCGTTTTAAGAGGCCTCTTTTCGGAAACGTTCCCTCTTTCTGTCCGTGTTCGCAGGCAGCCGGAGATCCTTCAATTTCGCCCGTCGCTTTTCTTACGTTTAAATTGAAAATAGCATCAGCGGCGCGCTGGCACGAATAGAAAAGTGTCAAGGATTCCCCGGCACGCCGCCCACGGATTCAAAGGATCCCGCGATACACAGCCCCCGCGCCCATATCTCGACAGTCGCTGTCCGCGAGCGCAGAAATTCGCGCACCGTATTGCGATCGCCGGCAGAAATTTCAAAAGTCTCGTCCCGTGGAACGGAACGAATACTACCGTCGGCATTCTTCTGGCACAAAGGCGAGCTTCACGCTCGAGAAATGTATCTCTCGCTACCCGTTGCCCGTCTGACGTCGAGTTATGCGTTTCTGGATACATTCATCTCCCTCTTTCTTTATCTCTCTCTCTCTCTCTCTCTCTCTCTCTCTCTCTCTCGTTCCCTGCGCCGCCACTAAGAAATTTATTTATCAGTTGACGTTGCTCGCGCCTCGCACACTTCGTTTAATAATTCAACCTTTGATTCGTTGTTTGTACGCCTGAAAATGCGTTTCGCAACCTTCCCACACCTCCGTTGTTTTAGGATATCTTGCCCATCCCGTCGCAGTGACGGACGACTATTTCTACATTCATGATTTCTTACAAAATTATTTTATTAACTTTCCGAAACAAACCGTGATAATTACCATAATACGGCTCGATTCAGAAGAAAACTCGGCCGCGGATAATTAGCCGTCTCTGGCTCGAATGCGGAAGGGATAAAAGTTCCCGGTTGTAAGAATTTCCGCAGCGTGGATAATCGAATGGCGGCCGAATGAAACGGCGGGGAAGCTTTAAACGGAAGCGGGGCTCCGTCGGATCTTCTAATATCGAGTAGACACGTCCGTTGGCCGTCGAATAGTCGCCGGTAGAAGCGGGCACGGTCCTTTTGCTTCCGTTTCTTGAATACAGAATTCGCCTCGAGCTTTTTCTGTTTCCCCGGCGAAGATAATTGACTCGGAATTATGATCGCGTTACGGGACACCGGGAAATTAGAAACGATTACCGGCGTGCTGTTTGCTAAACGAACGGTGCAGTATTGGATCGCTGAAATCGATGGTTCGCTCCGAGTTGGATTTCCGGTGGGCCATAATTCTTGGTACAAATGAGGTCTGATGAGCTCTATGAGGATTTTTTCATCTTACTTGTGTAGCCAGTAATTTATGAACCATGTCGGAATGCCTCGATGTTGATGTAGAAGAAATTCTCCCAGCTCCAGTGTCAGCAACAATGAATGTTAACAGCCCTGGATCTCTCCGAACAGTTAGAACCACGCCAGACGCGAAGGTACAGCACCATTCGAAGGACTCTCCATTTCCATGTCAAGAGATCGCGTAAATCCGGACCGGAGAGATACACGCGAAAATATTACGTCCGTAAAATCTCCTTCGGTTGGGGAAACGTAAGAAACAGAGGAAAAAAGTAGAGGAGCCACAGGGAAAAGTGAAGAGAGTCTTCGCTCGCGCTGCCTCGTAACGCCAGCTTTACGTATCTGCCCCGCGAGATTGTTCCCTTAAATTCGCGGAATTCAGAAATCCATAAATTCCTCTCGTTATTAAGTCTGTCGGCGAGCCTGTGTCGGCCGTGGGATCCCGGAGCTGAAAAGTCCCTGAAATCGGTACGTTGGTTGTGAAATATATCGTGTGTTTCGCTTGAAACGGGTCACCCGATTCTTTTCTGCAACTATGACAGCATGAGACATGCTTCTGAATCGTGTAACACCTCTAACTCAATTTGGAGATAACAATTTAAATATTGAAATTCGAAAATACATTTTAACCTTTGTGACCTTTGCTTTTAATTAGAATTATTCTAGCTGAAATGTAGAAATTAATTTAATACAAGTAAAATTTTTTCAATCTCGAATATCAATTGCAGTCCAAATGAATTCTCAAAATACAAATGTCCCAATGTCCCAAGTTAAATTGCAATAGTAGAGAAGTCGAGACAATAATAAAACAACTGAAAGGGAAAAATGAAGATCATGCAACCGTGAACAGAGCATATCAATCTACAGCCACGAACGTGTCACCGGAATAATAAAGCAGATGGGACAAACATCGACAAGTGGAACTGGTCAACCTATAGTCGGCCACACCGAATAACTCCGTAGAATACGAAACACAGTGTTGGCAATAGCAGCCAATCGATCAAAAGTGGGTTAGGGCTGGGTTACCTGCCATCAAGAAGACTATTGTGATCGACCAAGTAGAATAAGTACGTAGTCAGACAGCCAACGTAGAATCAAATATTGACCGCACGTTCCCTTTGCTCTCTCGAGGATATTAACTTACAATTCGCGAGTATATATGAAACGTCAAAGAGGAAGAAAGAAACAAGTAGAAGAGGTCAGTCTATAGTCGGACAAGAAAAATGACTGTATCGAACGAGAAACGCAGTATCGAGTGGAACTGGGTTAGGTCGAGGTCCATAAAGAGGTCCATTGTAACCGGTCAAGTAGAATAGAACCATGTATAGTCGGACGTACTCGCCAGAGTTCTACCTCTTCGACAGAAAACATCGTCGATAGGGTTCCACTCGTACGTCTGAAACATCCTCCGAACACTTGAGAAATACAAACGTTATTTCGAAGGGATGCTAGTTCATCGTTTATCTACATTTTTTTAATTCACTTTTGATCATGCAATTATTGTCTTCACAAAACGAAAAAATTTGTACAAGAAGCACAATATATGCATTTTCAAATAAGGTAATCGTTTAAAAAAAATGGTCCATTTATTTTCTCAGAAAAATTTTCAAAAGTCATGATACCTTAAGTGATGTAGATTAAGGATCATTGGTTACATTGTTTTAGTTTTTGCAAAGACCAGCGACAGATTCAAACGGTTTTAAGAGGGTTGATGGTAGCTCGTTGAATGTCTTCACGGTTTATAAATGGGGCGGAAGAAAAAGTTCCCGTGGCCTGCGTGGGTGGGGTTTGAAGTTCCGGTTACGGGCTCCGCGGAATTATTCCCCGGCGCTGGTTCGCGGAATTTAAGAGTGTCCGCCGCGGCTGCGAAAACTTCCGCAGTCTGGAGGGACGAGACCGTCGCGACCTAATAAAACAAAGCGGCGGTGTAATAAGATTAGGAGCGGCACGATGCGAGGCGGAGACGAAGCGAGGCGAGGCGAGGCGAGGCGAGGCGATTCTTCTGGCAGAAATAGCTGCTCGTTCCTGGCTCGCTGCGCGCCCGTTTAAAAAAGTCTGCCAGCCGGTTAACGTCGGTTAGCTCGCGTTTTTTCCAATTTCATTAGAGCTTTAAAAGCCGGGAAGCTCGGCCAAGCCTCGAAAGCAATTACCAATCTCCGCGATGTCGCCGCAACTTTTCGTTCACAACGGAACTCACTCGCTCGCTGCGAATCCGAACCGTACAAGACAGTCCCACACACAATCGTTTCATCCAGAACGTTCATCGTGTCAATTTCTTACCAATATCGTGATAGTTACTTCCAATCGATCGTGAACAGTGTATTCACCGCGTGTTCATCAAATTAATTCTTTGCGAGCCACATCAATTGTAATATAAAATTAAATTCGTTAACAGATTAATCAGTTGCTATAGAATGACGCAAATTTATGGACATTGATGAACATCATTTTTAAGGTTCGAATGGAGTTTGGTTGTTCGCAAGCGAAGAATAAATTTATGAAGAAAGAACCATGAATTAATTTGTAGGTACACCTGATACAGTAATCAGCGATTTTCTTCAAAGAGGAAAACGTTCTACTGCTTTTTGACACAACTATACTGCCGTATATGAACGTTTTACCTCTGCAACATTTTCTATATTTTTAAATGGAACGGTGTTTATTCGTTCACGGCATTAAACTTCTTGCCACGTATTTTGAGAAGCAAAATGTCCCTCATCTAAAATGTGCATTCGAAGCAGTTCGTAGGAATATTTTTATATTTAAAAGAAAGTCAGACAAGTGTTCAAGTCATTTTTGGTATCGCATGATATATGAATTGCAAAAGCAAGTACTTAAAGATGTCCCAAAAATATTTGTAACATTTCACAACAGAGATGGTTGGCAATAGCATCGGGATCAATAATGTTCCACATATTTAAATTTTTTATTCTTCGAACCGAAGGTTAAGATTTGGATTAGACGAAGGTAATACAGTTAAAGACATCATTAAAAATCTATGTGTGACATGTTACAAGATCATCAGCAAGAACGTCAGCGTCATCAACGTTTGATATACGGGTTTCTGAACGAAATGATTGCATCAACGAGGCAAGAGCGTGCTGACTGAAGGAAACGCGATTTTACGGAACCGCCTCGTTCGAGAGTTGCGTTACGGAATCGTTAAATAAACGTAACCGTGTGCACGCGAGGCTCGACAGCGACACGACCGAGCCGAGGATAATCAGCCGGCGAAATCGCGTTTAAATTATTCAGAAAGGACAAGGATGGAGCGAGCCTAGAGGGCGGCTTAATATGCGCGGCACGCCGCGTAATCGTCCCGCGGCCTTTTTTCCCTACAGTTTAACCGCGACGCAAGTGTTTTCCATGGATTCCCGGGACCGGAACTTTGCCAAAAGTTCGCGGATTCTTTTCACTCGACGCGAGGTTAATGGACCTCTCCGTCCATACAAAGCAGCTGAATCAACGAGCCACGACGAGTGATTACGTTCGTCGAGAACCAACAGACGATTTGCACTCGACAAAATAAACGGTGGCAAAAACAAACTTTTGGAAATGATGTACAAAAACGTGACTTGAAAATTTGACGAAAGTACAGACACACTCATGGCAACAATGCTTGTGAAGATCGTGTGAAAATTACGTCAGTCTTCGTAGCATTAAACAGTGCTTTTGGAATGTGTTTGTTGACACGTGTATTTTAACCCTTAGCACTCGAACGGTGACTTGAAGGCGACACTAAAAATTTTTGTATTATTATTCAGAATATTTCCTACATTATTGTACGTATTGAATAAATTACTAAACACTTCAGTAATGCACGAGTAAATTGCACCATTCTCGTATGTGTAACATGAAAAATATATATATACACAGGGTGTGGCCTGTATGTATACGTTTAATTTTTTCAATTTTTATTGCATCAAATAACTTACTTTGATTGTACGGTATTTTTGAGGTTTCTAGTTTGGCCGTCAAAGCGTTAAACTGAATGATGGTGTCCTGTACAAAAATAAATAGTATTGAGAAATGAATGTACCGAAAGGTGCTGGAACACTTTTCAGTAAAACAAGCCACAGGTACGTTTCACAAAAATTGATTCACTAAACTTCCAACGTGAAGAGAGGCAAGAAGATGTCACGCCTATCCCCACATTAGTACCGCAACAATTTACCCGGATCTTTCCGAAACCCCTTGGAATAGTACACAGGATCCGTTGCTGGCAATCGGCGGGAGGCAGCAACCGATTCGTCCCGTTGACAGTGACAACGAGTCGGTATTAGGGGAGCCGTGTAACACGCCGGAAGACGCGTCGCGGAAGTTATCGGGTCTGTTCGCGAAGGGTATAGTCGGGACTTGATCTGTGCGCCGTGTACACGTTTCCAGATGCTGTTTGTAATTGTACGAACGAGCGAAGAAAGCCGACGTTGTTGTTGTGCTCGAGAGCCGCAGCGTCTCGAGGACGATCCCAAAGGACGAAGGCAAGAGAGAGAATCGGAAAGAGAGAGAGAGAGAGGGAAGGTAAAACGAGTCCCTTCAAAAACAATCGAGCGGAACGACACAAGTTAGATTGCAACAAGCGGCGTTGACGTTACGGAAATTGAAGGCATGCGTGCCGCTCTTCGAGACGGGAATTGCGCGCCTCGGGAGAGGAGCTCTCTGGTCCTGCTCGACCGAATAATCGACGTTCCGTGTTCCACAAGCAAGGATAGGGGAGCGAATGGAAACGGGCCGGCACCGCGGTGAAATGAAAACAGCTGTTCGTCGCGAGGATTTACCGTTGAAAATCGCCCGAGACGCGGGAAGGAGCACCCCGGAGAGCGAAGACGATCCCAAACACTGAATCGCTCAATTTAGCGGCCTTTATTTACCGAATCAGTATCGAGGAAGAAGATACGAGAGACAGTTCTTAGGTTAGTAGAACAAGACCCTGTGTAGTCGGACAAAAATACAGTAAAGAGCAAAACTGACCCAAAAACCACAAGTTTTGTATAAATCATTATTTATTGCTAGGAATATAGAAGAATAACAAAAAATCAACATTATAATTGTTTTTGTCATAGTTAGAAGTAACTTAAGAAATTTTTCTCAATAATTAATGTCTCCTCGATTAGCAATGACGACAAAAATAGATTGACTCGGTTTTGCTCCGGTCCCTACAAGAAATATTTACGTGGCATGTTCTAGTAGTATGTTTACATCTCGCACTTTGATATGTTTACAAACTATCAGTCTACGTCTTAACACACAGTTCTTCGCAATCAGTCGAACGGAAAAGCACGCAAGCGAAGTAAGAATAAATATGAAGTCAATTGCGGATCAACAACTCGGAATGATTCGAAAATCGAAGAACAGCACAGCAAGTAGAACAGCCCAGTATCTGGTCAGGCAATGTAGTATCGACGATCTGCGAATCCGGGAGGCGTGGAGCGATTACGCAACAGAGCGTCATAAACAATCGACGCCGTTCGAAAGTCAATAGCAATAACAATAACAGAAGCGGATAGCCGCACGCGGTCCGGTCCATCGAATTCAAATTATCGGACATTTTTCCCGAATTCCGGGGGGCAGATGCAGATAAATAGGCGGTCGGAGGGTTATCGATTATCTCTTATCTTCGGCGAGCCCGCAGGAAAGTTCTCCCCTCGTTATTTCGATAAAAGCGTTCGATGAGTTTTTAACAATTCGGAATATCCGTCCGGGGTTTGCGCGTGCTCGCAACCGTCCCGAATCGCCGGAATAGTTTGGCTCTAAAACTTTTCTCGGCGCGGGGGGGGGGGTTGAAGAGGGAGGCGGCAACGGAGGGGTGGGGGCGGTTTCGAAACCCCTAGGGGCTTCGACGATCCCAAAAATTCATTCCTCGATTTCCAACAGCCCGTATCGAACTTTTCACGGCGGCCTTCCGTCTCTATTAGCACGTCAAAGGGACAATTCTGCCGCTTAGTATACCTCGGACCACTGTCAACTATTCTGTTTGTCCGATGGGACCGGAAGTTGACGGCTGAGCGGAACTCTGCCTTCTGTCTCTGCGATTTAATCGAAGTGTGCACGAAACGATGATACAGAGGGGATCGGTTTGATCGAAGTTGTGGTGCGATGAAAAATGCTCTGTCGCGAAGTAGGCGATTTTTTTCCCCCGTCCCGAAATGATGTTTGTACGACAAAAATCGATAAAGCAAACTTTAATGCTGGTACCGACAATGGTTCGCATTGTGTTGATGACGTTGCATTGTTGCTTTTGTACGACTAAATGGAAAAGGTTCTTGCTCGTAAAAATTATTCAATACTGTAATGTTCATACACAAACTTCTCTTTGACATTCTCTTTAGAGTTGAAGCATGTCTAGCAAGCTTCATCTCGAATCTAATCTTTTAGGGATCGCATTGAATGATTAATATCGTTCATATTAACTCGTACAAGAGGATACACGTTGATGTCAAAACGCAAGTGAGTACAAAAATACGTAAGAACTTAAGGGAAGGCCTTAAGAAGGGAGGATTTCGAACGAGGATGTAAGAGAAAAATTGTGTTAGAATTTTGACAAACGAAAAATCGGTAAAGATTGATATCCAAAGATTTGCATGGACGAAGCCATGAAATCACGAAAGTTCTCGTCCGTCTAAGAGTTAAAAGCCTGCGGATTGTTCCGGGTCGTTTCTTCAGGATTTCGGTCGGCGATCTTTATTGTCTCGTTAGGTTTTCCTGACGCGTACTCGCCGATATCCGGTTCCCGATAGACCGGAGTCACGAATCTGCCAATTAATCGAGCTTAATAAGACAATAACGGTTTTATCGACGGTTCAGGCCCGATCGTTTCGAGCGGGGGGGGGGGGGATCGTGGAATCTTTGACGGCTCGAGGGATAACGTCGAGGACGACGAAGACGACGTCGAGACGACAGAGGAGAGCGTCGAGGGGAACGTGCCGGGGTACCGGAGAGAGGACGGAGTAATTAATTTTACGCTATTGCCTGCTGGCAAAGAGGAGTTTTACGGAACGGCGCCGGCGGGATTAACTAAACGAGGTTTGCGGAGACGACGATCGTTGAAATAAAGCTCGAGATTAGACTTTTCAAGAGTTCGGCCCCCGCCGAGTGGTTTTTCGGGTGAGACGAGAAAAAGGGATCTATTATCATAAGGAAACGTTCCCTTAATATAATTCCCCAACGATAACACTTTGTAATTGAATCTGGGGAAACTTCTTGACGACATTAATTTCGCTGCTGTCGCGTCGCCCAGGCGTTAGGACGACGGGCCTCTCTCTCTCTCTCTCTCTCTCTCTCTCTCTCTCTCTCTCTCTCTCCCAGCTAATTCCGTTTCGTCCTTTTATTCCGGCCGATCCCTTAATAGGCTCCGAATCAATTTAATTGACCGTTCAAGCTGACGTAAACTTTCGACGAGACTCGCGCCAACACCCCTAACTTTCTATCCCTTGCGAAAGATGCTGAAGGAAGTCTCTGTTTCCAGACAGTTGTCTCGGAATTTTATTTCGAATAATTCGATGATATTCGCATGGTACAGGGTGTCTCTGAAATCGTGGAACAAGCTGCAAACAAGCTGTCGAAGGAAAAGTGTTTGAGGTTGAGAAACAGCAAAACAATTGGTTGTTTGAATTTAAATTGACAGATTGTTACAATTGTTAGTTTATACAAGTGGTTCTAATTTGATCAGCCTTTGCATATTCGTTTGGATAAGAATCGATATTATTTTTTTTTTCTTTGGTAGGAAGAAAAATTGGTACGGGCTTAGGTGGATGGTTGGAGAGGTTCGAACAGGTGAATACTTAAGACGAACACCTAATTAGGAGGATGGACGGGTCCGTAACTCTCGAAACAAGAATCCGGCGGCAGTAATCTCGCCCTAAGTTCCGATCAAAGCGCCACAAAGCCGCGATTCATTTCGATTAACTGGTTCCCGGTGATCCTCTCGCCGGAGTTCCCTTAATTGAAAGTAATTTCGCCTCACTTTTATGGCAACAGAGAGGCTCCTATAATTAACGCGGCCCTGGGCTAATTAGAGGGATTATTTACGTTCAAAGATGAACAAAGGGGAGGGGAGGGACCAAGGCTTGACTTGCAAACGGCTCGGTAGAAACTCTCGAGAGTAGTCGCGGATCGATTCTTCTAGGACTTCCTTTTAACCTTCTGCTAGAATTGATCCTTCTCTCTATCTCTCTCTCTCTCTCTCTCTTTCTCTGACACACACACTCTTTTCCCCTCGTCTTTGTCGACGATGAAAGTAGTTTCGATCGGACACAAGTCAGACGTCCGGAGTTCTTTCGTTTCGTTACGAGAAATTTATCATTTAAGCTCCTTCGATAATTCCCTGCTCGCGAACTCCATCGAATCGCGAAACTTCCGTCCAAGATTTAATAGAGCTTTCATCTTATTTCTAACTTGTCCCGAACTGCCGTTCGACTCGGCCTCGATGGAACGGAAAAGTCAACTGGATAGCCGAAACGATAAATGGTGAACAAAATCTCATTAGCAAAAATTGGTTTGCTTCCACTGTTTAGGTCACTCCCGCGTGTTTTAATATCATACTTTAATCGCACGGTCTTTAATGTTTTCCAGTCGTTTAGCTGGGTAGCTTGATTTACACACGGGCTGAGAAAATACTCAGACATTTCATTGCTCGAACTGACCAAACTTTAATATTTTTATTCGTCTGCTTTATTGCGTTCTTGACTTGAAATATTCGTGAACGTATGTGTTCGATACAGTCTTAAACAAGTGGTATAATTGAGAAATCAGTGGTTTAGGTAAACGAATGAGAAGACGAGAAGTCTTTTCAGCGTTTCTATTGTATTGTATTTGTATTGCTTTCTAATGATACGAGTTGAATCTCTTTTGGAATAGTGTAGTATAAATTGCAGTATAAAGTAAGTGCTTGTATAGTGTATAGTGTACCTGTGCAAACATATCGCAATTGAGTAAAGAGATCATTATTGCTCGACGGATTTATGAATTTTTGTTATTTTTGATATAAAAAATGATGGTATCTCGGAAATGTTTGACGAAAAATACATTTCGTGCACCGTCATTCGCACCGTTTAATTGCCTGAGGGAAATAATTTCGCCGGATGCTCGCCGGACGATCAAAGGATAACGGAGCTCGAGCAGAGGGCAAATACAGTTCTCGCAAAAATCTATATCGCTAATCTTCGCGAAAGGCAAACACACACACACACACACACGCACGCACATAGAGACGCAGAGGGGGTCACGACGGAATTTATGTCGGCGGTGTTCCGTCAAACGATACTCGATAACGCAGGCCGTTCCGGCGACAGTTTAAACGACGACGACACTCGACGTCCGAACCGTGTCCCCATCCAACGATCTAATCGTACCGTTATCCAAACACACCGAGGCCAGATCGCGTAATCCTTTCGCGGAAAACCCGGTGACACGAGCCCGACCGTTTTTATTATCCGCAGGTCGGATCGATCCTGGCCGGCCGCCGCTATCGAGCCGGCGAATTATTACGAGCCCGATGGAACCTTCTGATTCGCCCGGTGTTATTCGAAACGACCGAGTCACGTTCTCTTGACCCGCGAATTGTC
The DNA here is from genome assembly GCA_913789895.3 of Seladonia tumulorum. NCBI lineage: Eukaryota > Metazoa > Arthropoda > Insecta > Hymenoptera > Halictidae > Seladonia > Seladonia tumulorum. Next base: position 5,961,466 of record OU565282.1, on the reverse strand, counting down.
AGGCGAAAGCCAGAAAGACGTTTTATCGCCGGGAATCGAGTGGACATTGTGCCCGGAATTAGCTTCTGGCGTAAGTCGCTTGCGCTTTGCACGATACTTTATTTTCAATTGCAATTTTTCCTGCAACCTTACAAGTTGGTCAGAACTATTTTTTATTCAATGGTCTATACGTCACGTTGGACTGTAGTGCACAATCGCAAAAAGTTTCAGTTCGACTGGGAAGAAATTGTAAGAATTACAGGAAATCAAAAGGCAAGTGTAGAGAAATCATCAAGAGAGAACAGGCAGGAAAGAGTTAGTAATTTCACGACTTTTAACGCTTCGATATTAACACTGAACGCCAAACAAGAAAGCTAAAAAATTCCACGAAATCAAAGTTAGTTATTTGATAAAATAGAAAAATTGAAAAAATTAAATGTCTGATATTGTCTGGTTCTCCAACTTTCTTGTATTTTACAGATCCTAATCAATTTTGGTACAATGAATATATTAACGTAAAAATTCATTTTAAAGCCTGAACAAATAATTCCGTCACCCATATATGGTTGACATGGCAGTCAACGTGTTAATTTAGTGTAGTACTTTCAATTCACATTTCAGAATAATTTAATCACAACAATGAATCGTTGAGCAATAATGTACGTCGAATAGATTGCATCGAAACGCAAGGCATTCTAAATAACAAACTTAACGTAAAACGTCAACGATTATGGCACTAAAGCGCCACATAATAAATCATCGGACGTAACAGCCACTCTCAATGAACCTACTTTGACCAGCACCATAAAATCGCACAATTCCTCGTGTAACGACCAAATAATGCTCTCTCGAAGGATCGCTCGATACAGAGAGAAAAAGAGAGGGAGAAGGTAAGGGACCGGTGAAATGAAATTACAGATTAAAATGAGCCTCGGAGGGAGCCCCATAAATAATTCCGCGATTAAGTGGCCGAGGAGGGGGTTGGCAGAGGGTGGCGAGGTAAACAGGGCCCCCGATCCGGATGCAAAATTCCTCATTAAGTCGCCGCAGCCCCGTCGCATTTTCCCCGGCCAATATAGCGGGCGCGGCCATAAATAATTAATGCATCCCTCCACAATGAAGTCCGCCCCCGAAGACGGCCGTGTCCGTTCCCGGAAAAGAATGTACCTACCACGAGAACCAAAGAAACCGAGAGAAAACGAATCAGGAGAAGAAGAAAAATTGAACAAACACAGTAATAGTTGTTTCGAGCCGAAATAATACAAAAGACAAGTATTAACGAGGGTGGGTTTCTCGAAAAAAGGGGTTGGAAGCAGGAGAAGTTGAAGCATGGTGTTTGAGAACACGGAAAGTTGAAGCATGGTGGTTGAGAACACGGAAAATTGAAGCACGGGGGTTGAAATCACGGTGGTTGAAAGCACGGGAAACTGAAGCATGATGAAGTTTGGGGGGTTCAGGCACGGAAGTTTGAAAAGTGGGGGGTTGAAAGCACTGGAGCTTGAAACATGGGGGTTCAATTATGAGAGCTTGAAACGTGGGGGATTGAAACACGGGGGTTCAACCAGGAGGGCTTGAAGCGTGGGGGCAAACGCGGAAAAAGGACGTGGAAATAATACAAGTCGAAAAATAGAGGACACGGGTGAACAAATAGATGGTTGAGAAGCTGGTGGACGATAGACGGAGTTAGGGGTTGCCGAGGGGGTTGAAATTAGGGTGTAAAAGAGAAGCGACGGGCGGATGGGGCGAGAAAGAAACAACAGAGCAGGTGGTTGGGGGTGACGGGGAGGGACAATGGAAACAGGGCGCGGACAACGGGACTGGGAGAAGGGGCGCAGAAGGGGTTGGGGTTGGAAAACAGCAAAAATTTGCATCACAATCGCGGATAGAAATAATTACGCGAGAAACGCGCGCGCGAAAGGGGTGGAGGATGCAAATGCGGATGGTCGAGTGGGATCGCGTGGACGGCTTGGTGGGGTTGCAGGGGTGATAATCGGGGGGTGAGGGGATGGACGATGGTGAGGGAGTGTTTGAGGGGCGAGAGGGTGTGTACGAGAAGCGGCGGAAACGCGGCTAGAAATGCAGATACGAGAATACGCCGGAGGTTTCGCCCGGGCTCGGAAAAAACCGGGTCGGATGCTGTTTGAAAAGAGGAGGGGGGTTGTGCGGGGGTGGATGAGGCACAGAGACAATGGGACGGTCGTGGGGGTGGTCATGGGGGTGCTCGAAGTGCATCGGGAAGAAACTGAGGCGCCGGGACTCTCGGCTGTTTACGCCGGTGCATGAAAGTAAAAACGCGGAAAGAAAAGAATTCGAAACGCTGCGACGGAAGTGGACGCACCACCCTTGAAAAAATATCGAGAGTGGGACAAAAAGTTCGGGGATGACTCGCTGGACCGTGAGAGCGTTCATCGTGAGAATGCTTCGCGAGAAGCATCGGTGAAGAAGGAGCAGGTGCGGTTTTATTGAAACAGAGAGGGAAATCAGTGGTTTGGGTACACGAATGCGGAGACGGAGGTATCCGGGTGCTTTCAGTATGTTTTGTTTGCGCTCTTTGTTCGTGGGTGCGTGGAATCTATTTTGAGAGCGTGAGTAATTATGAAAATTGTGACAATAGAAGCTACAAAAGTTGGAATTTGCTTAAAAGTCACAGTCTGGTGATTAAAGATGCTCTACGTGATTTGCATAAAAATCTACAATTCAGTGACGATCAACCACTGTCCAACAAAATTCGAAATCCAATAGCAGAACTATTCCCGCAAAAATCGATCATTGAAGCGAGCCCGTTCAATTCTACACTTCGTTCGAACAGAAAATATTTAATCCTAGTTGAAGGGGGTGAAAATAAAAAACGACCGGTGCCAACAAATGCCCCGAAAATTTGAAATTCATGGCGGGTCCTAATATTTCGGATTTTTCTCTCTCTCTTTTCCTCTCCTTTATCATTTCGACGGAATGAAATTATATTTCCGCGTTTCGCGCTCGTTATACACGACGATCCGGCTCGATAATCCGAAATGGATTTTTCCGCTCGGATCGAATGAATGGACCAACCCCCGACTCCATCCACGCGTACTCGACAGTGGATACCCGCGGATGGGCTGACGAAGTTTATGACCGCTGCTCGCCGAATCGCTTGTTTAGATAAAAAAAAAAGAGAGAGAGAGAGAAGAGGGATGAGAGTTATTCGCGTTTTCATGTTTTACGGTTGCCGTGTTTTCTCGTTGAAGAAACAAAAAGAAATCGAGGAGAACGGGATAAGTTTCTGTCGATGGTGGGGGGGGGGGGGGGGAGACACGGTTAAGAAATATTTTCACAGGACGTAAGTTTTACGGAAGACAAAATACACCGATCCGTTGGAAAACAGCCTTAAAAGCCGTCGCGGAACCGTAGTCAGACAAACGTCGATATCCTGTGCCTGTCGAAGCGTGCTCGAACGAACGTTCCCTCGAACCCTGGTACAAGCCACGTCTCTTGCCTGAGAAAACTCGTCCTGTTTAGGGAAAGCCTATTCGCGACTTCCTTTTCCCGCCGTTTCTTTCCCCGCCGAGTGGAAAACGCTCCTTGTGCGACATGAAAGGGGCGTGCTCTTCGGGAAAATATATTTTTTGCCGAACCGCATCAACCGGTACCTCCAGTTGCGTTTCGAAATTCCCTTTCCCGTGGACTGGCGATCCGTGGCCGCAACATCGTTTACTTTCACTACTTTCAAGTTTAAGGATCATCTCTTCATTCGACGCGAATTCGTAATTTTATATTGGACCACTTGTGTTCACAGAATATTATTTCGTATCCCTGTACTTCGAGTGGACCGTTGATCAGTGTCTGCGATATCGTTCGCTTTTACTACTTTCTTAAAATTGAAGGATATCTATTCGATGCAGGTGTTCCTAATTTTATATCGGATTGTTTGCCATTAGACTGCGGATTTTTATGCAAATTTCTATTTGCATAGATTGTTTTACAAAAATCAAATTCTCGTATTCTTCTGCAGCCGGATTGTTTGTCCATGTCTGAGATATCGTTTACTCGTACTACTTAAATTTAAGACAGAAGTCCTTATTGGATGATTAATTTTGTTTTTCTTTATATTGGAAGCTGTAGATGAGTCTATATTAGATTGTTTGTGATTCGATTATGGATTTTTATGCTATTTTTGAAACATTCTATTTTTTCTTTTGTTCTATTTTAAAATAAACCAAGAATGCTATTAATATACGGGTTTTCTCGGATTTGAAAATTTTGCACATATTTGCCTGTTTACGAGGTTAGGAGAGCAATGAAAATCAGGAAATGTACGCGCGAGTAAAGAATTCGTCAAACTCGCTCCAAGAAAAAAAAAGTGGATTTCATTCAAGTTGAAAATCTATTCAATGGGCACGCAGCGTGGTCGCGTGAATTTCGCCATTCGCAGTCGAATAATAGATACAAGATTACAGAAGGGTGAGCGAATAGGCGTTGCGGATGGAGGAGGCTCGATGCTCGGCAGCGATACGATCGATCGGGTCAGTGAATGATCCACCCGCGGACCGATATCAGCCACCGGGCGGCGTTATCGGCGGCGTTCTGTTGGCGGGTCGTTTGAATTTTCGCACGAGCGGATATCGGGCCGAACATATCGGCGCGCGGAGCGGCGTGCAACGGAGAGAGGTGAATATGGTATGACAAACCGACGCTCGGAATGTCCGCACACATCCATCGCCGTCTCGTATCTCTCGTGTGTTTCGTGTTTCGTGTCCCATCCCGCCTTCCGTTTTCCTGTGCGCCTTCGCTTTACCCTCCCTTTCCCACTACTCCACGCATTCACAGGCTATTCTCTCTTTCCTCCGGGCATTCGCCACCTCCCTGCACCCTGGCTGGGTTAGTTTAGGACCCCTGCCTCGCAGAAGGAGGAAGAGAGAAACAGGTTCCAGACGATCCCTCGGTAATGCCCTTTCTGGTACGATGGCAATGGTTGCTTAGAACGTTCAGGACAACTTTCAGCGTATTTACTAAGCCTGACAATGACAAATAAACACTTCTGGACGACATCGCAGGACATAAACAGAAGAATAGTAAGAATACATGGAAGGTATAATCCCTGTAGCAGCAAAATAAATCAAGGGGTTAAATCAGTGACAACATCTCGCAGTCGCAGCGACCAAGATCAATTTTTCAGCATTTCAATAAAAGCGTGAACGGGACACTATATTCAACTATAGCGGACGTCCTATAGCGCTGCCCGAGGTGAAATACGTCGGCGATTTATCGAGCAAGGAAAATTCCTCAACGCTGAAGAATCGTCAAGAATGACGGTCGTAAACCGGTCCCCCGGCTCTTAATTCCCGACCGGCCAGAATATTTCGTTCCCCGTAGGGCTGAAAGTTCCGAGGGACGTTGTTACGTGGACGTTCAATAAAACTTTCGCGTCGGGACGTCCGTCGGTGGTCGCGAGACGCCTGCGAAATCCCGCGTCCTCGTCGAACGGGCGCGAATTTTATTTCGCATTTTTCCCCTCGGAAATCCTTGGCGGCAACTGCACGGGGGTGGGGGGGGGGTGGGAATATTCCTACGGTACAGAAATGAAAGAAGCTCGTCCGAAAAAAGCTCTGCAACAATCGCTTCTCGTCCGACGATTCGTCGCGACGCCTTTTCGGTCCTACCGAAAATACAACGTCAAATCGATTCGCTGCTGGCCCCCGAAAGTCAATTTTCGTGTTGCTGCGAAATTCGTCGGAAGCTTTTGGCGCCGCTCGCGAAACTACGCGACAGCGAACGCCGTTCCAAGGACAAATTGCAGCGGGCCTCGAGTTTCGGAGACGTTTTAATTTCAATATCAAACGGTGCGTCAACTTCGGCAGGACAAACTTTGCCGCTGGCGTCACTTAGCGATGTTGAAATTGGCATGTGTTCTTAACAGTATTTCTACCGCGACCGGTCAAATGACCGTTTTTAAAACTTCATTCTATATTAAAAAATATAAGTTGTACTAAAGACCGGTCATTTGACCGGTCGCGGTAGGAATAGGTATTCGTGAAATGTCTTTTCATTCGTGAAATGGCTATATATCCGTTTGCTAAACATCCCTCCTACGGTATTCAACAAAACAAATTGCTCCACCGCTCGAGTTTCGACCAAGAGAGCCCGTGTAAAGATCGAAATTTTTCTAAAAATCCACAAAATATTTCCCACATTCGGTAGCTACTGCTACTTCCGATCAGAAAATCTTCGTAGCGAGAGCGCTATCATCGAAAATCAGATATCCTGACAGACGGTATCCTCGTGGAAGAAGAGCTTTCTTTTATCACGAGCACGATAGCGCCTCGGGTTTCCGGAGTTGTTCCACGGATCCTATATCAAGAGAACGCGTTCCCTCCCAGCTGTTATCGCTCAGCGCAATTCCTGGAACGGGGCATAACGCGGAAACTGTGCCGCTATCAACACGCAGCTTCGACTAGAACGATTTTGGAACGAGCGAGTGCTCGATTCCCGCGGCAAGAAGAAACAGAAGTGGGACGCGCCGCGTCGTCGCGTCGCAAAGCGAATACAAATTATCCTTGGAGAGCAGTTCGAACCGTTTGGGAACATAGGGGAGAAAACGACGCCCTTGGAATCCGCTGCTCTGTTAAAAGCTTAAGAACCAGAGGGCTCTCCATAAGACGATCCTGATAGCTGGCAGCGACGGCGGCGGATGCCCGCTGAACCTTCTCTCTCTCTCTCTTTTTCTCTCTCTCGCTCTCGCTCACTCTCTCTCTCTCTCTCGCTCACTCTCCTCTCTATACTCTCTCGAAGGTGGAAACCCGCGGCGCAACAATGGCTCTCTCGTATTACTTTCAGCCGGCACTAAAGCATCTTTTCAGCAGCGCCGGGGGAAGGATTATAACGAGCCATTACCCCTGAACACGATCTACGGGACGGAGCAACGATAAACCGCTATCTATTATAACCGCGGTTGCAATTTTCCTGGCAGACAATGACGGGAATGGACACCGTAGTCTTCCGGCTACGGTTATAGCTCCGGAGTGTGTCCCGACGACGTGTCTCATCCTTCGTCCTGCCGTGTCTGTCAAATTTCGGAACGAGGTTTCGCAAATAGTACGGCTTTGCTAGCTTGGTTCACCCGCTGCACCATTGTTCTGGGATTTCCGGTGAGACGCAGCAGCGCGCGATCAAATTTACAAGATGTGTTACAAGATCTACCAGGTCCCATGATCTTCCGGATGGTTTTGTAGTACGCTTCATGCGACACGGCTACTTCTGTTTAACCCTTCTCCTTGCGATAATGGGACTAACCTGTGACGAGGATTTTAAAGAAGAACTAAGGTAAAGGCACTAGTAGTTGACCATTTTATAGAAAAACATAAAAAATAAGGTTTTTATAAGCGCACTTATAACTGCACTTTTGATGAAAGTGAACCTCGGATGCCATGCCGTCTGTTGTTTAAATTTCAAAACAATAAGAACATTTAAAACCTTATTTCTTACGTTTTTCTATAAAATGGTCAACTACTCTGGTACATGGTCAACTACTGGTGCCTTTACCTTACTCGTCACGAAAGCCTTATACTTTCTTCTAAATCGAAATTAAAATTGATTCTTTTGATGTCAATATTTGATCATCGAATATTCTTCGGAAATTCCCAGGCTTTTTCGGAAAACATGTCCAGACAAAGAGTCGAAAATGTGTACAATTTATCATATTTATCACATATAATATAACGTTATAATATCACCTTGTATAAAATAAAATTTTTTAGCATATATTTTTTCTATGAATTGGCCACGACATGCCGAGCTTTGATTTTTTAATTTTTTATTTAGAACAGTTGATGACAGAAAATCCGTTTTTAATCAAAAGTTCGGCATGTTTACAATTTTGCAAATATTAATAAAAGAGGAATGTCATGTTGTGCGTTTCTGCATAAACTAATAATTTCATTTTGATTTTTTATCGCTGTAGGGCGCGTTTATAGGATGCCATTTTCAAGCCGCCATTGCACCACTGATATTAACAATTAAACTTTATAAAAAAATATTTTTGTTTACGTTATCACATTAATAAATGACACCTCAGGATTTAAATCAATCTACGCACTTCATTTACGAGAGAAAAATTCTTGTAAAACAGGCCATTTACACAAGGTTCCGCCGTTAATGCAATTCACTGGATCGAAATTATTCAATTTCCCATCAATGCATACTATTCGGACGAATTGAAACGGTTCAAGCATGTTCCGATCTGAAACCATGTAATGGAATGGTAAGACAAGGGGTTTCCGTTGGTTTTCGCGAAATCTGACACATCGGAATCACTCGTCAGCCTAGGAATAGCGTATCGAGACATCTCCGGTTCAGTAAAGGGATGTTTAACGAGCCCGAGCATCCCGGGACTCCCGATTTCGTCCTGTTGGACATTGCGGGGGTGGTACACGTCCCGAGGACAGAAAATACGAGGCACCGGAGGCTCGCAGCTGACCCCTAGGTCTCCATTAGCGCGACGGTGCACACGTGAATGCCTAATGCGCCGGCACCCACGTCCCGCTTATTATAATTTGATTAAAACAGCCGCGAGAGCCCATCTTGGTCATCCGCGCTTCCCGTTTCCATCCCTTCGCCCCCCGCGCAGGTTTTAATAAGATTTCTGTTCCGTTGTTAATCGGCCGCGACGGCCGACGAATAAAGCGCCGTTGAGTGTATTTTCGGCTGCAGCTCTCGCCCCGTTCGAACGTATCGGGCTCTCGTTTTTCGGGCCGAAAATTCGCGGTTCTCCCTCTGCTACTTTCGCGATTTTATCGGCTCGCGTCAACGTTTTTTCTTTTTTTTTTTTTATTGTTGACGTTCGTTCGCGGTTTTTCGAACGCCCGCCTGCGGTGCGGGCGGACTGTTTGTACTGCCGGAATAATGGTTTTGCGATTTAATTTTTGCATTTTGAGCACAGCTTCAGATTAAAATGATTTAACATTTTCGGACTTAACATTCGTCGAATTCTCAATTGTATACAATTACCAGACTTTATCATTGCTATGAAACCGTTTTTATTATTAGTTATATGTCGCCGAGCCATGGTCGATAAATAAATGTTCGGAAACCTTCCCTTTCCTACACGAAGTTATTGAATAACAATATTCATTTGTTTTAAGTCTCGTGGCTATCTCCGTAATTTATACTGTTATTACTCGCGCTTAGCATCAAGGAACCCTTAGAGAACATCCGGAGGTAATTTAAGAGACAAACGGAGCAAACCTCCTGCTATAAACCGCCTCGTCGATCATTCATTATTCACGCGACCCTATTAACGAACATCACCGTCATCCCACCGGAAGATGTAACTAATCCGTAGCGTGTAATCGATAGCGCAACACGCGTCATCGAGACTGTTCTCGCGGAATCTTGAGGTCGACCTCAGGTGTCGGAAATTGTTAACTATATTAAACACCAAATTAGCAGAAACAATTTCATTAACACCTACTACGCACACCGAGCGTTGATAAATGGCTACATTTGATGACATGCACGAGATGAATACACACAATAAATAATTATCTCTATCTTCGAGGAAGACATTAAGGACGATGATGGATACATAGAAACCTCATCTAAGGATTCACAGGAAATTCGTCATAGTCTTAATAAAAGACAAGACCCATTATATTTCTACAGCCTGTTTATATACACTTCATAGATCCTAGTAAAAACTAGTTCTTTCAATGGATCTCAACAAAAATCGATTTTCAAGTTACAGAAAAGAGACCACGTTATACAGGGTGTTTGGTAACTGGTGGTACAAGCGAAAAGGGGGTGATTCTACATGAAAGAATAAGTGGAAAATATAGAATAAACATTTTTCGTTTGAGGCTTTGTTTTCGGGAAAATCGACTTGGAAGATCTGTCAGGTTTGCGTGCTTTAGTATATGCAGGAAGTAGATTTGGTTGGTCATGATCAGACGCGTTAGACAATTCCTATCGAATAGCATGCGTATTCGTTGCATTTCAAACTCGATTTTCTCGATAACGAAACTTTGGATGAACAAATTTTATTCTATATTTTCGACTTATTCTTTCATGTAGAATCACCCCCTTTTCGCTTGTACCACCAGTTACCAAACATCCGGTATATTTAAAACTGACAGGGCACACAAACTGATCGAATGCTGACGAAATCATTCCAGGAAAATGATGTCTTCTCGAATCTTCCCAAAGGATCACAAAAAGACTATTAAATTGTCCAGGAACAACTTCATGAAATGGAAACTAACAAAACGTTTTTCTGAAACATTCATCCACTTCCCAGCATCCTTACTTCATCTGTTCTTGCGAACGCCGAGGGAAGCGTGACTGAAGCAAGGACTAAGAGCTACATCGTCGATGGTAAAAGAAAAAAAAAAAGAGAAGAAGACTGTGCGAGGACTTACAAAGTAGCCAACCCAATATTTTTCTAGCAAAGAACACAGCTCAGGCGAGAGTCCCGGAAGCCATTTCCCGGTGTCATCGCGATCGAAGGTCCTCCTGCAGGATCTTGTTAAAAGTTGTCGGACGTCCTTCCGAAACAACGATCGTCCGTAATACAGGCGAGAGAGATCGTGCAACGAAAGTTTGCCCTGTAAACAGGGGCGCCGGGACTTCGGGGCGTCGTCATTAGTGGTCGCCGCGCAAACGGCCCCGGCTCTATCGGCCTGCCCTCCCCGGTTTAATGCGACTTTGCCGCGAGTTCCCTTCTTACGGGGCCGCGTCACGCTGTCCACGGTTTAACGACCGGATCGTCGACGGTTACGCCGAACTCGATACACCGTGCATAAATTCCGTCTGTCCGGGGAACACGGCACGCGCGAACACGTCGAAACAGTGACAATAATGATCCGCCTTCACTGCATGCAGAATCGTTAACACTAGAACCACCGAACGATTAAAGTGATTTGCCGCGTCTAGACAGACCTCTGCGCCGGTTATGGCTGGCCCCGGAATTTCGAACTTGCGTTTATGCATCTACGACGAAAGCTGTAGTTTCAAATAATATTAGGTTGGCAAGAAAGTAATTTCGGTATTTTTATGAACAACTTTAATCGATAAAATATTTTCGTAGGAAATGTTCATTTTGCATAAAAATCCACAGTCTACACAGAGATTTTTGAGAATGTACGGATCCAGTATTTGAACAGAATAAAATATTTTATTTTTCCAGAATAAAATGGACAATCGTGTTCGTAAAATTACCTTCGAAATGAAATGCAGAATTATCGATCCAAGGGTTGTCCAACAATTTATTCGAACAGAAAGAGAGATCTTCCATGGGAAGAGGGTTGGGTTAGAAGAAGAAATCTGGAAGAACAATTTTCTTTCTTTTCTCGCGCAGAGTTCCCCGGTCGAAAGAATCCGGTTTTTCAAGAAATCTCGGATTTCGATTGCGATGCCAATCTCCGGAGGGCTCGTAAAAATCTTCGGAACGGTCCTTCGGCGATCAAGGACACGTTCGAAGTCCGAAAGGGTTGCTGGCAGGAAGAAGATCCTGGATAAAGGGAGCGAGAGCGCTGTACCTTCAACTTGCTTCCGTTTTCCTTCTTTTTTCTCTCTCCCTTCACTGTCGAACGGGTTAAATTCAAGGCATAACTTTTTAACACAGAAAAACCTGCTGGAGCCGTTCATAAAACATGAAGAAGAAACAATTTTTCTAGCGAACAAGTTCCATCTACGAGGTCGTTTCGTCTATAAATATTTGTTTCAATTGCAATTTTTATCATTCCCAAAAGATTGGGGGAGAGCACTCGGAAAGCAGAATACGTATGTACATATAAATTCGACGAAACATCGAGGAGAAGAACAATTCTTTCTATCTGACAATTGCCACTCATAAAGTATTCAACCATTGGTTCCAGTTGCAATTGCTATCACTGTCAGGAGAGGAGAGTCCACTCACAAAGTAGTATATAAATTCATAAAAACGTCGGAAAGGGAAACTATTGTTCTCGAAAGCAGTAAGGTCACTTAGAAAGGAATGAAAATCCAGCAAAAACATGGACATTTAAATTTAACATTGTCGTTACGTGGCTACAGCGTATATTGTTTCACGTGTATTTGACACACATCCTCATTGAAATAAATATTTTAAAAATGACACGAATATATTATATGCACGGGTGACTATACACAGGAGAAGTATTACACGTGAAACAGTACACGTGTACTTGAACATACGTGTGCCCGTGTACTTAACGTCGGTACGTACACGTACGTGAAATATCTCGTGTTTGAGCATGTTTAATCGGGGGACAAGCTATCGGAATATCGTTTGCTTTCCCGCGGACCGTGCACTCTCCCCTGTCTCTCTCGAATCTTATTTTTATTCGGGCACCACCGTGAAACGATCCGTCCACGGATTACGCGGGTGTATTTCGACAGGCATGGAAAGGTTTTAATCCGTCCCGGTGGACCGTAAGCTTGTTCCGGACCCTGTGCAGCGTGTATTTTCAAGGCGACTCGGCCAAACAGCCATCGGGATCGGGAAACTTGATTTCATTATTCCCTCCTTGATTTCTATCCTAGCTTTTCAGCACCACGAATTTCAACGGAACGTTACGGTTCGTGGAATAATACGCGTGTAACGCGATAACAGTGCCCGCGAGAGCCCAAATAACAAAGAGAAACACATTCGCATCAGATTACGTGTAGAGGGTGTGTTCGACTACAGGTGAGAGAAAATTTAAGGGGTGGTTCTCCTAGACAATATAAGACGAAAATGAAGAATAAAAAAATAGCGATTTCTCTCACCCGTAATCGAACGCCCTGTATTTAATATTGATAATTATTTAATAATTAAAATGAACAGCTGAAACATTATGAGTTATTTTTCCAGTTTTCGGACGACTGTCGCAGCACAGGTGCGGGCAAATGAAACCAGGTTCAAGGTAGACAACAGAATCGTCTCGACCGGCGCACGTACAACACGGAGAACATGTTACAGGTTTAGTTACGAGGGTTGGCCCTCGTGGTCGGACTAGGTCGGCCACAGCCGTAGCGCCGGTATAGCTCCGATGTAATGCGATTTGCAAGCGTTATCGCACGGCCCTAACGCGCGGGGATCCGACCTAACACGGATTTCCATAAACACGCTGACACCGGGTATTGTTTTCGCCGCGTGGGACCAGCCCGCGCCCATTTATTAGCCCGCACACCTAATTATCTTCCAATGAGCGACCCTCGTGTCCCCGTGGGGCAGCTTACGCTTCGATCAGTCCTCCCCCTCTTTCTCGCTCTTATCGAACCGGCCAACCCCTCTCCGCCGTAGTTATCTCTAACACCTGTCGATGAACCCTAAAAAACCACCGAAAGATGTGCGGTGCATTAATTATGGTTCTTAGTTGCAGCAAAAATTTTTGGAAACGAGCCTTGAGAGTCGGAAAAAATTTTTAGACGATGGTTTAAGGGTGGTTTTTGGAGAAAAAACTGTAAGACATCTTTTGCCTAGATCGTTAGAGAAATTAGTGACAACAGAAATATGTAAATATTGCGTTAACACATATTGTCTGTTCAATCTCCACTAAAAGAGATTTTAACACTGAACTTACCATTAAAAGTGTAAGTTATTGAGATTGCCTGTAATTTTGAATATAATACATGCTTGGGCAAGAATGAATTTTTATAATTTCAATAATTGTCGCATATAAACCCGATCATTTTCCCGTGGCAGATTTAGTGTAGAAAAATTGCAAATGAAACGTTTCTGACAATTCGAGTCGCCTAGTGATTGTACTAGTAAAAATAGCCGCTAGGTAAAAATGTTTAAAGATCGAAACGCAACGGAACACGTTCCAGCAACGAGTTTGTGTTTCATAACATAGAAAATTGCCGTGAACGAGGTATAATCTTGCCATCAAATGGGAAGAACGACGAGATCAGACGGAGCGTAGGAAAAATCGAGTAGTACAAGTCGACGAAAGCGGCTCCGCGGCCAATAAACCGGCAGTTTCGCGGAGATAATCGAGCCGGCAACAAACTATCGCAAACTCCGGCACCACTCCGATCTTGTTAATCACTCGAACACGCTCGGTGTACAGCCGGAGGATCGATCCTCGAAACGCGAGAAGCATCGTGTACAAAACCCGGCCAGTTTGCCCACATTATATCCAATCATTTCGGTATCCGGAGTGCGCATCGTGTACTCGATAAATCGAATACGAGCGGCTGTCATAATACTAGAGAAAAAAAGGGGAAGGCACGGACGAAACCGATACAATTCTGCTCGACAATTTCGCTCTGCATAGGGGGTGGAGGGAGAGAGAAAGAGAGAGGAACGGGGACAGACACAAGTGGAGTGGGGTTTTATGTTGGAATAATTTATCGTTCGAGAGCCTTTATCGGGGAAACGGGCGAATTGACGTGAAAAGCAGCAGCGATTTGCGGCGGCGGCTCGCCGAGCCTGGCTCCTCCCAATTCGGCCGCGAAATTTCGGGCACGGTGCCCGATCGTGTGGACCTGGGGGTGGACGAGACGTGTGTGTGTGTGTGTATGCGTGTGCGCGAATTTTCGAATTTTCTGCGAAATTCGACGCTGGATTCAACCGCGAGCGAGACAGAGCTACCGAGAGTTAGAGAAAGATAGCACAAGTACAAGCATACAGAGGGTAGGAAAAAATGAGGAGAGTGAGAGAGAGAGAGAGATTGAGAGAAGCAGAGAAAAAATGAGATGGTTTTAAACGATCGATGGAATTAACACTATTTCTACCGCGGTTTTATTTTTTCATCGAGAATCACACCGTTTTTGGTTGCACCACCAGTTCCTATCACCCTGTATATACATACAGATAAATAGATTGAATAACTTCCCTTTGCGGTCCAGAGGGAGAGCAGGAAGGCTTGAAATTTATGCACGAGGTAAATAGTTTACTATACTGTTAATAGGGAACCAGGATGCTCTTGCACTGGAGCATCGAGTGCGGTGGGCGAGAACGAGGGAATAGATATCGGTCTCCGGTCAGGAAAGAAGTGGTCCGATGTTTTTCTCTAGGAAAGGAGGAATTTCAGATTGAACGGGGAATCTCGTTTCAGCTGGGAAATACAAGCTCTCCGGATGGAGGTGGAATTTTAAAGAACACAGCTCCGCGGCATGGGCGTGGGCACGCGCGCGACGAGTTTCGTTTGAGCGGATAATCCGGCAGGAAAGCTCATTTAGAGTGGAAATTAGGATTCCTTGCAGCTCGTAGTTTTCACGCAAAGCGAACACTGATTATTTCGATTTAATGACACGGGAGAGCTTTCGCTTCGCCGCGAATTGGCTCGCTACGATGCACGACGTTCAATCCCGTTCCCGGAGCCTCGAAATAATCTCCAAATCCACGGCAGATGAGAGACATTTGAGTTCCTAACATTTCTCATCTCACACGTAAACGTAAAAAACGTGAGAACTCAGATTATAAAATCTTATAAAAAAAAATGAACGATGGTCTGTGAAAACAGTGGCTTTAAGCTTCACAATAAGAGCAGATTAGAGGTTATAACAATATTTCAATATATGGAGCCTCGGTACAATTGTCCGACAAAGATGTCACGTTCGCGGATATAAAAGGGTTGGATATAGAAGGAAGGAGGTGTCGTAGGGTGCAGTTAAGGGGACAGTTATTTAGAGGGGGGAGGTTGAGAAAAACGGTGGGAAGCAATTAAACTTCGGTCATCGAAGTAACAATTCAATAACCGGGCGCGCAAGTTCCCGGGGGGAGGGGTAGGTGGGATAGGGAAAGGGCGTCAAGATGGTCCGGGACTTTTCCAACAGGCGTTATAACTCAGGGAGATCGGCGGCTGCGTAGATTCCGGCGGAAGTTCGTGCGCCGCGCGAGTTAGACGGATCCAATCGTCAGTTAATTGCTTAGCCGCCGCCGCGGCCCGCAATATCGCCGGGATTGGATTATAAAGTTTTCCATTTGGAATTAATTGCGCGGCGGCACCTGCGCCTCACGCCGACGAGCCGGTACCTTCGGCGTAATCTTTCTTTGGACCCCATTTTCTTGTCCCGGATCCTGCGGAATCGCTGCAAAACCCCTAACACCTTAAACCCGCCCGAAAATTAATCATTTTCACAGGTTCCCGTTCACGGGAACTTGAACGAAGAAATCAACTGGGACATGTTCCTGGTTTACTCGCAAGTGACGAGGGAAAAATTTTGAAAATTTTCTGTCGTTCGCAAGCTTGACCCTTAGCACTCGAATGGTGACTGTAAGGCACCACTGAAAATTGCTGTATCGTTATTCAAAATATTTTTTACATTATCAAATTTGTTTGTATTCAATAAATTACTAAACATTTCGGTACTGTACGAGTCAGTTGCACCATTTTTCTATGCATAACATGAAAAAAATATATATATAGAAGGGCAATATTCTAGTTCGGAAGAAACGTAAAATTTATCGAGTGTGTCAGAAACATTGTCCGAGCTAGAAGATTAATTGTAAAATTTGATAAACTCATGGAAATTATTGACGGAGCTAGAAGATTCATTAAACACGATTAAAACATTCCTTATACCAAAACTAAAGTGCAGGCGCCACTGCAGATGATAATAATTCGCTTTCATTTAAAATTTTTAAAGGGTCTTTTGTGAAGATTGCGCAGGACAGGTTACATCGCAGGACATTGTGTCATCTGCATATGACACTAATAAAAATGCCTATAAAATTGGTTTCTAGTTCAAGCTTGTCGACACGAGCAGTTAAACTCAACTCTAGTAGTGTATAAAATGATAAGCGCTGGTAGTTACAAGTTTGTGGCAGGCATTAGATGCAAATCTATATTTTATTGATTATGATGGTTCTTCGATGGAAGCGGGACCACCGCAGCTAGCGCTCGATGGAATCGCTATGATAAAATAGCAATCATCCGCGAGGCGATGTCGGTGAAAAGTTCATTCCCTTTCTCCGCGTTTCACGGCTTTTCCAATTTTGACGTCATTTACATAGCGACCGGGTTCGGGGCAGGTCTATTCGGGAATTTCGGGTGAATTTGAATTGCATCGAGTGGAATGCTGGGAGGAAATTAAGCGGGCGTTTTATCGCGCGAGGATTAGCTCTTGTCTGCCAGTAGACGAATCCCAAGATGTAATCGTTTCGTTCGATTGTTCGGAAAATATTGTTTTCACACAAAAATTAATAGACTGCAGATGCTTGTTCCAAAACAATATTCAGGAAAAATCGATCCAGGGCCTAAAGAAAATTATGGGATCGTCGAAGCAACGTCTCCATGATCCACAGCATGAATCGAGCCAAAGACAGACACCCGAAAGATAAAGAAGCTCGGGGAAGAAGATTAACGAGGGATGTGCCCGAGGCAACACAGGAAACTACGTTCTAGGCGAAAATCGACGACGAAGGATCGGTGGAGAGGGAGGGGGGAGTGAGGGGGTGAGAATGGCGGCCAGTTCCCTACGAGGGGTACATCGCAACAACGAAAATAGGCGGGTCGTTCGCAGGATTCTGCGATACCTGTTTCTGTTTCCTGGACACGTGCCGCGTTTACTCGCGTCTCACCTGAACACCTGCTCCCAGACGAATGATGGATCGTCCTGGAGGTCGGAGATCGTGACTCGGTGAACGAGGATTAGGACCGTGACGGTTTCGGGACGGGGGACCAGCTTGCGAAATATGGACTGCGGATTATTGCGCGGGGAAACAGTATTAGCTTTCTTCGAAGCAAATTCGCCGCCCACTCTTCCTCTCTGTTTGATCAGCATAGCAGTCTATGTATACAGGTCTCAGACCTGTATACATATTCTAAAAATTAGTGCCCGTTCGTACAAAGGTAAAAGTTCACGCGGTAGTTGTTTGTCCGTGAAGGAATAAGTATGGATGAGCGAAGAGTCGGAAAACAGCCGTTCGTGTGCGAAAACAGCGTCCAATCGAGCGGAGCGCGTCGAAACAGAAAAGTTCGCGGCTATCGATGGACTCGCGGCCGGTTAGGTTCTTTGTCGATCGGAGGCAAGCGTGGGCGTGTAACGATCATGCGACCGGCTGAAAAGTTCTGTAACAAGGGCCGGGGATAGCATACGAGGGAGCCGATCGACCAGGAACCGCCCGGAGGATCTCGCGTTTCGTTTTTCCTTCTCCCTTTGCTTGTTTGAACGGATCCACGCTTAATCGGCCGGAGCGCCGAACTTTCCGAGAAAATCGCTCGCAACGCTTTTAACTCTCCCTCCCTCTCCTTCCACCCCTCTCTTTCTCTCTCTGTATGTGTCCGATCCTTCTCGATTCTACATGTCCCCCTTCGTTCTCTTTTTGACGATTGTCTGATCGTAACCAACTAATTCTACTTCCTGCAGATCTCTAAACTCAATTTTTTCTAAAACAAGGCGTGAAACGAGAAAATATTATTCGCTGTTTCGATTTATGTTTACACGAGAATCACCCCCTGTGCGGTTGTACTACGACTTCCGACCCACCCTGTATCACTAAAAGGATTAAAAACTTTATTATTGTCGTAATTTCTCTTCAACTTTCTCGTTTAGTCTACTTATCCATTCTATTGCTCCCTTGTTTTCGGAATTACACATTGCTCTTCGATTTCAATGCTTCTCACCAACTAGGATACGTTGCAACGTCCGTAGAGATTAAAATAAAATTTATGTTGTGCCACTAAACAAAAAATTGGCTGAAAGAAACGAAACAAAAAGGAACAGCGTCTAATAAAGAGATTCATCATGCTTGTCAGGAGGTAGTTACCTCGCCAGCGAACAAGGTTAGTTCATACTTCATCGAAAACTTCGTGAAGTACGCTGGAGGGGGGGAGGTTGGAGGTCAAAGTCCTCCAAGCATAACTGCGTTCCTCGTCTCACCGGGCAATTAGCGTCGTCGATCAAAAACTGTACCGGTATAGCGAGGCTGATCGATGAAAAAGTCGACGTACGGTCGGCGAAGTTGTTCAGATCAAAGGATTTAGATTATAGAAGGATTTCGGGAAGCGATCCATGCAGCACTTATAATGGATCATTATACTTTCCGTCGGTGTGGAGCAAATAAAGTACCAATGTTCTAATGTGCCAAATAAAGTACCAATCTTCTTCTAGTTTCGATAGAGTATGGCACAAGGAATTAGGCACAGACTCGCGAAGAAAATTGAAAGATTTTTCAGGAATGAAGATATCTATTGTGAACTGTAATTGAATGTCGACTGCAATCCAATTTATTTCTGAAAATATCATTTGTACGGTTACGACACAAATTATATCCGGAGACACATTTATATTTCAAGGATTAAATTGGATCATAGTCGATGTTTAATCTAGAAATTGTAGTTTGGGACACATCTATGTCTTGATAATTAAATTGGAACGCAGACGACATTTAATCTATACATTGTATCTTGGTACACATTTATATCGTGGGAATTGAATCATGTCACAGTGGCCATTCATTTCTAGTCAATAAGAATCTATAAATTGTATGTCCCAATTTCTTGAACATCCTACGTGTATTAATATCGATTTAGGCCAACTAAATTTAAAAAAATTAAGAGAACAACTAGTAAAAAAACGCAAAATAAATAACACTGTATACAGACAAGAAGTAATATCAAAATTTAAAAAACTAAATGCACGCAAGATACGTTACACAGTATGCATTGACTTCTTATTAATATTTTCCAATGGGAATTTCAAAACTTAAATCATGATTCGGCAGCACATCGCGTCGGCCCAAGTCAAAATGAAGCTCAGCATCATCGTCTGGCTGAACAGTTCTTCCAGAACCTGGGGACGTGTTAACTTTATCATCCCCGGTATCTTTTTCCTTTCCATTAAGCTTGCGCGCGGGGTCCCATGGCCGATTTTTCCTTCGGTGTATCGGTATCGGAATTGTACGCCGCGAACCGGGAAATTTATCGCGCGAAACGAGCCGCCCCCGTGTCCCGCCCTCGCGATCGATACACTGATAATTCCCGGCGAAACGGCCGGCGAACGTCGTTCGAGCGAAACAATCGGATCCGCGAGAAAAATATCGCCTACACATCACCTGTTCCGCCCCCCCTCTCTTCCCCGTGAAAACTCTCGCTCCTCCCCTGCGAAGCTTTCTTTCCCATCAACGATTTTTCCTGAAATATCGGCCCCCTCGTGGTTTGTCGAGCTTTATTAACCCCTTTGCCTTGCGCCTTCTTCGAAACGACACGCGACGCTTCTCTGCGTTCTCCTCTTCGAAACCCGGGTCCAAGAAAATTGAGAAACTCTTTCGTCGAGTGAAAGAAAAACGGAAGTTAGCGCATTGGAATGTCAGACTTCATAGAATTTTTATTGCAACGTGTGGATCACCGCATAAGTTCGTTGGAAAATTTCCGATGAAAATATTTTTATAATTTCGGGTAATTAGAGAAGATTAGGAACCTGAATGCCCCAGCACTGTACTGCACTTAAGGGTAGCGAAAGACAATTTCAATTTCTCATCGATTTGATCGGCGATCGTCGCTCCATCGGTGGAAAACGAGTTTCACGGCGAGCAGTGAGTCAATTAAAATTTCAAAGTCGCGTCGAAACGAAGAGAGGGAGAGTAAAGAAGGGAGGGGAGTTCGAAGCGGCGGAGAAAGAAACGAAGGAGCAATGGAAACGAACGAGAGCAATTTTCCCGGCGACACGGCTCGTATTTCCCTCTTTGTGCGTGCGCGTATGAATGCGTGGTAAATTCGCCGGGTGTGTGCTCGGCCGTGTGCGTTTTTCGCGTTTCGCCGTTTCAACGTGAACGCGAACATTCGCGTTTCGCGGGCATGCGTCACGGCCCGATGACTTCAATCTATTTCTACGATGGAATGGAAACGGCCAACGGGAACGACGGGTACCCAGAACAGATATATATTTTTCTCGTAAACGGAATCTCCTTTACGACGAGGACCCTGCACACGCTTTCTCTCTCTCTCTCTCTCTCTCTCTCTCTCTCTCTCTCTCTCTCTCTCTCTCGCAACACCACGGGGGAGAATAAATGAAAAATGAGAGAGTTAACGGCGAAAAACACCCCCACCCCCTAGAAATGGGGCCTCGTAACGCTGGCAGATTCATCGGTCATGAAGACAGCGAGATTAATAGCCATGCATCTCCCGAATAATGATTGCTGGAGTCAATTCGAAAGAAAATTTCAGTTACGATTCGAAGAAATTGAAATTAAAGAGCGCGCCCTTCGCTGAATGCTTTGGGAAATTGAAAGTGAAACGAAGATCGAGGATGTTTTTAAAGTTTACGTTTTAGAATTTTTTATGCCGTCTAGGAGCTGCGGATGTTCGAGGTTTTGTGGTATAATTGTTGCTGGGATCTTTGATTTTATTAATTTATCGAAAGAAAGAATTGGTTGTTAGTTGCGAGGTAAAATAAAGTGGGATTTGTGAATCCCATAAAGAATTTATAACATTTCACGTAGAATTATCTCCAAAATTAATAACATATGTATTTATTAGACTCTGTTCAGAACCTTCATCACCGATATCGTAGGGCAAGAGATGAAATAACATCGGTCTTCTAGTTCTTATGAAATATGGTATACTAGTCACATTTTGTTAGTGTTAAGGATTCTGAAGGTTCTTCGATGCACCAGAACGAGGACTCGTTGCAATGCAAGGTTCCAGGTGCACCGGAAACGGTGTGTCGCGCGACATCTCGTCGAGTGCCGTTCGAAACCTCGAAACGCCGAATATATTTATCTGGAGCGTAGCCGGAGCTCGTTACATAAACCAGGTATGTATAACGAAGGTTCTCGAAAGAGAGCCCCGAGCTCGGCGACAAGGGTCGAATCCTCGTGGCCATACGAACGCAAAATTGGCGGAAGATACGAGGGTCAGGAGGGCTCGCGATTCAACGCCGTGGTATTCTTTGGTAACGAGCACTTCCGACGACGACGGGTAATCGGATCTCAAAACTTTCACGAAACTATTCTGCCCGGGAAACAGCAATACCGCCCAGTCCTATCTTCCTGCTTCCCTGTCGACGACTCGATACCGAAATGTTTATGGCTCGTTGCGTGAGAGGGACAACGCGCGAGCAAATATTTTTCTTGCAAACACAGTGGAAACACAATCGATCCGCGTTGTCTTCGAAAAATGCCACGACCGAATTCAATTGGATCTACACGATTTTTAATACCACATATGTGTTTGCACAGAAGCAATTATTTCACCATTTTTGAGAGATAGAACATCTGGAAACGTTGATTCGGTGAAAATATATTTTCTTGCATTTTTAAGAATTAATCTATCGTGCCTAAACACCACCGTGATCTGCATTGCCATATGTTGTACTTGATATGTTTCAGTGTTAATGAAAGTGAATAATGTCAGTGAATAATGTTTTCTTGCAATTTTCATTTGAAGCCCTGGTCGATTCAAATCCATAAATTTAAAAGGAAGTTGTCTATCTTTTAGGAAATGTTTGTCTTTTACAGAAAATATTATCCATATTTTTTAAATATGAACAGAAATGAATGAATGATCTGATACTATCCATGACGTAAACAAATAATTCTCCACTCTTCCATAAATACTAATGTAATACAATTTTTAGTTTGGACTATCTATCTGTGTGATTCCAGTTCGAATTTTATCCTGTCGATTTAATTGGTAAAAATGGCCCGAATGTATGAAGTACAATGAAAATATATTTCCAGTCGTTGTTGGCCAAAAATTCCCGTCTTACGGAATATTTAACGTACGCGTACCCAATTTGTCACCTAGCGAAATTAATAGCAGTTTTGATAAATAAATGAGTGCTCTTCCTTCCGAAGCACGGAAAAATTCAGTCGGCAGACAAACATTCGTACTATAATAATATTGAACAATTAATTCGTTCGACAGTTGACGTAAAATTACTTTTTTAAAAAAGCATAGAAATCAATCGTTACCAGATTTTCTGTATTTATAAATGAGAATCTTGACATCAACCGGAAAATTAGTAAATGTTTTCAAGCTATTAAAATGATTAAGGAAATACATTACATCCTAGTTCGCACAATTGGTGCAAGCAATTTTTAAATAAATTCGTTGGTTGTTAAGAGATTAAAGAAATAATTTCTAGGATAAATTTGAGCGTTATTGAAGGAGTAAAGAAATGATTTCTAGAATAAAGTTCGTTATTAAAGAAGTAAAGAAATAACTCCGAAGGAAATAATTAAAGAAATAATTCCGAAGATAAATTCTAACTTTCTAGTTTCAATGTCCAGCGAATCAACTGCATAGAACCTCGAAGGTAAGCTGCATAATCGCAGGCAACGAATGACAAACGATGTCTCGATCGAAAAACAGTTGCGTAACAATGACGATGACGCAAGGGAATGTACCATAGGCGCGATGTTACTTGAATAAGCCCCCGGGAGAATCACTTTGACGCGTATTATTTCCATTGGCTGGTTTCCCCGTCAAAGGATCCGCGTCAGAATTTCGATATCTTTCAGCTTAGAGCACAAAGCTCGAAGAGCTTACGTCCCGGTTAATCCGCGATGCGTGTGCGCAGATTTCTGCACGCCGTGCGCGGCGCCTGCCCGTGGAAATGAAAGGACTGATGGGTCTTTGATGATCCTACGGCGCCCGCGTCAAAATTATATTCCCTCTGTGACGAGCAGAATCCACGAATATCACATTAGGAGCCGGAAGCGGACAACCGGGAAAATTCGATGAATCTTTGTCGGATTATGACTTGTCTGAGCTCCCACCGAGCCGATTGATTTCCGTTTGCTACACTCGATGGTCAAATTATTGTCTTAGACTACCTGAGGTACCCTCGGTTAGCGTTTGATTACATATCTTCTTGTAAAATAGAAATTATCTGCTTTAAGAGACTGGAGCCAAACAAAAATTATTTTTCCTCTTCTTTAATAATTATAAATTCTCATATATTGTTAAGCTTTCCAGATCCTTTAGCTTCTCAATGTATTTTCGTTACATCTTTAATGGTACATTCTTCGCTAAAAGTAGACTGAAACGACAGCAAAAACTGGTGCATGAAATTTGTTATGTCACCGGAAAGAGTAGAAAACAAAAATTTGTCAAGCTCTGTACAGTCGAAACAAACTCACCTAAACCACCATTTTTCCTCCGAAAATCACAACGGTTTATAAATACCCGGTATATTTTCCTGAACATTCGATCCTTGCGATCGTCCGTCCCTTGATAACTAAACAAACAAATAAAACACGAGCATATACACTCCCGTGGGAGTGGGTCTATGATCTCAATTCCTCCGGCTCCCGGATCCAAGATAACACGCTAAACAAATAAACACGCCAAACACACGCCGTGGAAAGATATATCTCCCGACCGCGTAAATCTCGGCGCAAGTATACGATACTTCGACAACGGTTATGAACAACCTGACCCACCCCATCGACAAACAATCTCCCTGTGCTCACCGGCGTGGTCCTGTGTAAACATACTTCTCACCTTGAGAACCTCTCGCAGCAACGCACGGAGCGAGCGTATCGTAAATCATAGACCGCAACATAAATTAAAATTGAAAAACAAAGAAGGTGAAGAAGAGAGGGAGAGGGAACGACAGAGAAAATGAGAGATAAAGAATAGAGAGAGAGAGAGAGAGAGAGAGAGAGAGAGAAAGAGAGAGAGAGTAAGACAGTCGCGTCCCGAACGACTAATTAATTCTCGGCGAACAATTTCGCTTGGGAACGATAGAATTAATCTGTCCGCGTGATGCGCCTCTGCAAACCTCGGAAGTTAGGGCTGTAAAGGGGTGAGAAGGGGTGCAGAAGGGTGCAGAGGGTTACAAAAATTAGGGAAAGGGCTGTCGAAAAGATGTAAAAGGACACTAAGGGGTGTGTAAGTGAACCAAAAAGTGCTGTAGAGAGGCGTAGATGAAGGTGTTGAGACAGGTGCACAAAGGGTGTGGGGGGGTTTAATGGGGGTTACAAGAAAGGCGTCGAGAAGTACAAAGGAGTTAAAGCGTACGTAGAGTGTTACATATATTGTGACACGGGGTGTCAAAAGAGACGTAGAAGGGTGTTACGTGTCGCGAAGGGGTGTAAAGGGGTGTATAATGGTGCGAAAGAAGTGTAAAGAGAAGCAACGCGGGTAATGTAAGGGGGTGTGGATGGGTATAAATCGACGTAGAGGAATGTAGAGTAGTGTAAAGGGTTGTAGAATAGTACAGGAGTGTGGCAGGGGGTTAAAAGGGGGTTGTGGTAGGCTCGCAGAAAGTCGCAGCTGCACTGCTTCTCGTTCCAGGAACGAGAGTAACGACAATTCCGATGGTACACGAACACCGATGCGACGGGGGGCGGTTATGGGGTGGTGTTCGGGGGTGGAAATGTCGGAGGTGGACGCCGCCGGTGTCCGTAACAGAGACACGCCTCCGCGGCCTGGCAGCGCGGCGACTGTTTTTAATTAGCAATTAGCAATCTAACACATTAATTTCCGGCTCGTCTGTTGCGGCGTTCCGTCCGGCCGTCGGCCCGTCGGCCGGTAAATGCAAATAGGGTTGCACACGGCGTCGATGCAGCCGCGCGGAGGCCAATTGATTGAATTGACTCCGCGCGGCCGACTGTTCGAGGATCGGTGCGCGCTTTGTGCGCTCTGTCAGGCCGGGGCCAACATCTGCGGCCGTTCGCGCGACTCGCGCCGCTTTTACACGTACTGTTCTCCACCCGTCCTCTTTCTCTGGCGGTTCTCCCTTCCTACCATTGCCTATTTCCCCTCTGTTCGTTCCTGGTCATGACCGCTGCGGTCCTGTATTCCCAACTCGCTTTGTTTTCCTTTCTTTTTCTCGTCAATCTTTCCTTGCGGCGTCCTCTTTCTCTTTCCTGATTACGCGCCGTGGGACTTATTACCATTCTGGATTTATAAGGTGTTTCGTCTACGTTCCAACTGGTCTTTTTCTATTAATCCTCTCATCTCTTACACTCTATTTCCCTCTTCGTCTTTCATATGCATTACCAACCCTCTACCTTACTTTTCTCTCAATTGCAAGTTAAGCTGTAACGGATCCGCCACCGTATATATTGTTCATATAAATAACAAATATGTTCATGTTATTGATAAGCGACTCATCTCCAACGACAAGCGAACGTGTCGAAAAAAGAAAAACAAACGGGATGAAAAAAGGACAAGCAGTCTCGTCAGGTCCGACATCGGAGAAGGACATATTAATAAATTACATACTGTCTGCTTTAATCCCGGCCATTCCTTACAAAATGTAAAATTTTAAGAACATCGTGACAAAGTTTCGATTAATAGGCATGCTCCATGTTTCTCAATATTTTCTCCAAAGTATGGTTCAAGTGACAATAAGAACTGAAACAAGGTTAGAACCATGAACAGGTTCATCCTCGAACCGATTCAGGTTCTTTGCTGCATTTTCTTACGCGCTAATGTGTGTCTTGTCTAATATAAATCGAGTTTTAAACGTTCATTACAAGCGTTACGTTAGTCTAGCTGTCTCTGTTATTACTTTTCCACAGGAGCCACTCGTACATCAATTTCCCTTGTGACATTGAGAAACGTTCTACAAATCTACAGGCAGCAAGCTCGCAACACGCTGTGTCCCTTTTTCTTTTAGCGGCTCTACGTCTTCCTCGCTGTCTCTGTTTCTCTATTTCCCGCTCGTCCTATTTCCCTATTTCTAGCGGGCTCTATTCCTCTCTGTCCCCCCGTTCCGTCGCGTCTGTCTCTTTCGGGGGTTCATTTCTCTCGCGTTCGGGTCATGCGGTTCGCAACGTCCACGGTGAATGCGGTGGACCGACTGAATTTCGCGTTGCTCGCTCGAAACTGTCCGAAGCCGGACAAAGGGAGCCGCCTGGGAAATTGCGTGGAAAGACTGGGGGACGTGGAAGCGTGCACACGCGATCCTGCGTCGCTCGATCGCACTCCCGCAACCCCGTCCTTACGATATATTGACTCCGCGAGTGACCGTTCGAAGGCCGAAGCAACACTGCAACGGAATTGTTTCGTCTGTGTTTCCCCACCGGCTCGAATGCAGTTCCTACGCGTTGCCGTTCCGGCCCTTTACAAATAACTTAGTCTCCGCTGTTCGTGCATTCGCGACGAGGGACGAACAGGTACAGCCCGAACACCAAGACTATTTAATAGTGTGATCAGTGATTGCATTTACGACGAAAACGTGCAATTTGGAGGAATAGGTAGAATAACCCCTTAACTTGTACGCTCGAGTTAATTTAATGACCTTTACAGATCTGAAATAAATAAAAATCATAGTAAATTCTGTGCGAATTTCATATTATAACATTTTCAGAAGCCATAAAGATCCGCAGTCTGGTTACTACAAAAAAGAATTCTTATTTATTCGAAACGTTAGAACAATCGCAGTAAACGTAAGCACAAGCTTCCCAGCACTGTTCTGCAATGAATCCTCAAAAAAAAAAAAAAAAAAAAAAATACTAGAAAGGCACAGAGATCCGTCTAAAGGTCCCAACATTCACAACGGAACCAAATAAACGCTTCAACAGCAATAAGATCCGAGCATATCGCGATCATTGTCCACTCGCAACACAAGTGTCCTCCGACTATGAAATTTAATAACAGAGCGCAATCACGGACGTGCACCGGCTGCACCAGTTGCTCTCTCTCCTCGAATTACTTCCTCGGTTCTGGCTGTTCCTTTGCTGGCAAACATTCTCCGACGTCCTTTTCAAGACGGAGCAAGCGTCGCGACGCCTCGGACCGTTGTTGCGACAAAGGGAAAAATTGCACCGGTCGAAATTCACAAATTTCCATCTCGTTAACACGTGTACACTGAACGAGAGAGAGAGAGAGAGAGAGAGAGAGAGAGAGAGAGAGCATAGGTGGAAAATAAAGGGCGAAACAAAGGATTCGGTGATGGCAGAGAGGGGGGAGGACAGAAGAGTGGCATGATAAAGACAAAAGAGGGGTTGGAAACCGGGGTCGGCTATCGGACTGGGCGCAACGACCGTGTCGCTGGCAGTTTCCCGTTTGCGGGCTACTTTGTGGCTTGGTTCGAATACCCTAGCATTTATTAGGTGACCGTTAGTCCGCATCTATGTCACAACGAGACCGGACGAGGGCTCGCGATCCACGCTCTTGCTACGTTACACCCGTTCGATCCCCCGATCCACTGGAAACTGCTGATTCGTTTGCTCGCCAAAGTAGCTTGTTTCCAATGCTGCGATCCGGTTGCGCGGAATCAACTGTTTTCGCGATTCGAGCGTGCTCCAACGGTGTCAAACCGACGCAAACTCGGTTCCTCGGTGGCTAAACGTCGGGCACAAGTGGGATTACTGTTATTATTGGGCTGGCAGCGTTGAAGAGGCTTGCAACGATGCGGTGGACCGCCTTTTGATCGGCGATTGACTTTACGATTCGGGCGAACACGGTCAAACCGATAGAAATTGGAACATAGTTGGATTAGTGCAGGTAAATTCAAGCTATTTACGCTTGAGAATTTTTTGCAGTTTAATTGTCATTAACATACATTCAGACAGAGTCAAACAGATACAAACTGGGTTAAACTTCACCTTGGCAACCCAGAAATTTGACGAGGAAATGCCAAAAATCGAAATTTTACAGGAATTCACTGGTTCCAATGTTATACGTGTTTAACCAGTTAAGCGCGTTCGACGTGCATACACGTCAATCCAAAACGTTAATGAAGTGTTAATTTCTTATCGAATAGAAATGTAATTTTTTCTCACTTTGCTTTACTTTTTTCGTAAAATTTATAACACCGGAATTTGGCCTGCGTTCGACGTGTATATTCCGCATTTTAATTCCGCGCCGTGGGGGATTTCTGAAATTAAACTGGTTAAAGTTGAGCGAACAAAAATCCACAGTCTAATCGATCATCTACAGGAAACGATAAAAGTTTTTGCACTTTATTCGATCCGCGACTGAACTGCACAACATTATTGGATCTCTGCGAACATCTTCGACGTTGAAACACTGTCGAGATCGAGCAAACGGATCTAAATAAATGTCCAAATAAAATCAGCTTGCTCCGACGCGGAAAACAGCTCGGATCACGGGAAATACGGTGCGCGGTATTTGATAAAAACTGTCCGGGTTTGACGACCTTTGTGCGAACGGGAAAGAAAGCGAATCCGCGCCGCCCTGCGACAAAATGACGCGTTTAATTGCATCCGCGGAACGAGCAAGTCAAGTTCTCGTTTTGTTTATACCGGTTATTGCGGCCGCGTACTCCGTCGCGAGCTGACTCACGTGCCGCCGCTCGTAAGCTCGAGATTTATGCGTGGAATTATAAATTATTTCTTGTCGGAGGAGATTTCGAGGTGAACCGGAAGCGAGATTACCGGGCCCCGAGTCGTGGCACACGCGATGTCCGCCATATTATGTCCTCGCGGTTCCATCGACAGGTATCAAATAATTGATAATTAATTCGGAACTACCGTCTCACGAACTGTTCGTGTCAAAGATGATCATTCGTGGGCCCAATAGAAAAGATAAACGGTACCGGAGAAATTTGGAATTTTTCTCTGACCTTTGATCTGAGTAGATAAAATTAGTTTAAAAAATAATGTAGGATCATACGGACCATGGAAGGACAAAGAACCGTTGGTATTTTAAAACGTGAATATATTTAAACAATAAAAAGACAAAACAAGGTATACAAAGAGATATTACAAAATACTACTCGACGCGCGCTTCTCTATGTCTCGACGAGAACTGCCCGATGCCGAAGGTTTCTCGAACTCGTCAGATCGTCTACAATGTTTATTATAGAAACGCTATCGCATCGCTCGGGCCGCCTGGGTCCGCGTGAGTCCTTTATTCCCGCCGACAAACATTACACGATGCCGCCGAACGCGCGCGGAACGAAGGCACACGGAAAACGACACAGCCGCGCACGAAAGTTTATCTTTTACGCGCGGTAATATGATTCGGATCGTTCTTTGAAATGCACCGAACCTACAATAATCTCATCGAAGTCGAAACACTCGAATTTCATGCTGTGTCCAGTAGAAGATATAAATGATACTAGAAAATCTCTTACAATTTTGATCTCCTCTTTGGTCACGATGGGAGACAAATTTATTAAATTTGGAAAAAATTGGTTCCAGGTCCGAATTGGTTAAGTTGCAATAAGTCTGAGTTCGCCGTTTTAGGAACAGCTTCCGGCGCGATGGAAGTAAAAATTGGAAAAATTTCAAAGTGTTGAAGGTTGAAGAAGTTGTAAAAGAAGCTTACTCGAACCTACGAAATTCCGCATCAAATTTGAGAAAATAGCCTCCGCATTGAATCGAATAGCGAAAGTTAAATTAGAAGCCAAATAGAGGTGGATCGTATGTAGGGATTGAGACTTTGAATGTGTTTACGGTGAGATTGCTATTCGACGACGTTGGACAAGCTGTAACGGTGTAATATGGTCATTCGGACTTCGTAAAAAGTTGATATTAACATCAGTTTCACAATTTAATTTTTCCTGGTGTAGTTTTCAATTTGATTAAAATGAACAAGTGTCTGTTCAAATTTTTCTCAACACCGTTTAAATACCAAAATAAATAGGAGTTTATCAATCTAGAACATTGAATATTTTATCGTCAACTAGGTCTTACGACTTTCACAGTGTCAAATAAATTTCTCATTTCGTCACGAGCAGAATAATAATAATTTACTAACGGCAGTCTTTTTATACGTAAAAGAAAAAAGAAATTGAAACAGTCCAGCTCAGTGTGCAGTAGCGTTTACAATAGAAATAAAGATAAAAGAAGGAATAATGTAAGGATAACGTGACACGGAAAAGAATTGATCGACAAAAAGAAAAAGTAAAAAGAGCTTGAACAGAAATAAGAAAAATATTACAGGAATAAAATACACTCCACAAAATAAATTAATGGTACACCAAAAAAAATTCGAAATTAAAAGATTCCCGGGACGATGCGTTCGAGTGCAATGGAATTTCTTCGTTTTCGTCCCAGATTCGTCAGAAGCGAAGGGGTTTTTTTCCTGTTTTCTCGCGAAATGTCGGGAAAACGACGAGCGGCAGCGCGTTTTGGGGTGGTTCGACGGTCGAAGCACGCCTTCGGGAGAACAAGGGGTGTTTTTCCGTCGACGGAAAATTCTGGCGTCGTCGTTCCGACGGAATTTCAAGCGACCGAGCGTCACTTTTTCCAACGAGCGACGCGATCATTGAACCGGCGGCGCCGTCGGCGCTGCGCCGGCAAATAATTTCGACCGATAATTATCCGAACGATTATTCGCTGGTGTTCAATGGCGCGACAATAATAACCCTGGCCGAATAATTACATAATATAAAACGATAATTAATTCGCAAAATTATCCGGCCAGGGTCGGGGTATCGGTGTAACGGCTAGTGAACAACGATTACGATCGCGTTTGTACCGAAGTATCCGAAAAGTAAGTTCCATTAACAAATAGTAAATATGTGGCACTTTTACCATGATCCAGAGTCTTTCTGTAAGTAGGACACGGTGAGGAAAAAATGTACTATTCATTTTGCGTTTCTATTTTCACTGAAGTATTACATGTAACAGTAACTTCGTTGTCAAAACGTAATTTTAAACCCTTAAGCGGATCTTCTCTGATTCACATAATTTAATAATACATTATTAAGCCTGTAGATTACTAGGATGGGCAGTTTGTAATATTAAAAAAAAAAATACGTGTGTTTGCCAAGGAAATCTCGATACCGGTGGGAATTGAGGGGTGGTTTGACGAATCAGAGCTCTCGCAGCCTTCCGTTTTCTCTTCCTTTCTGAGAGTTTCGACGGCAACTTTCGAGTTCGTTTGCGCGGGCCGCGCACTTTACTATTAAAAAAGTCTAATTAACGAGCCCCCGTACCGCGAGCCAAAGGACCTCGAACCTCTCCGCCGCGGGAAAACCACCCCCAACGATCCCTTTAAAGTTTCCCCGATTCTCCGTGGAAAGTTTTTTCCTGGGCGCTATCGACGGAATTCTCCCCGATTTTTCGGTTCCGAACAATGCGAAACAGGGGTTCGATCGAAAACAAAACCTTTCAGTCGGAAATCAACCAAAGGCGTTAAAGGATGATTTCTGTAATCCTGCTTAAAAGGTGAGATACTTTTAGGATTTTATTACAAAGCGAATACGAGGCACAATTTTCTAAAGATTTTTCCATACCCGAAAGATTTTTGTATTCAACTTTTAGTGTACGTTCTTCGTACAACAAAATATTTTAGACAATGTTGTTCATGATTCCTGTGGCAGCGGTTAAAGGTTGGACGTCTTCAGGAATTTATTGCTAAACGAACACGAGCCATAATTTTCAACAGTTTAAATTGTGTAGAAAGATTTTTTTCTATTAATTTCGTACCATATTTCTCGCGAAAAAAAAATATTTCATACAAAGCTGTTAAGTGGCGGTTCCTACAGTTCGTTTCAATTTCGGTGTTCAAAAGTCGATGTTGAAGAACCCGGTGCCCGTCCAGTAAATTCAACGATGCTGTAATAATTTCAGAAAAAGATAACATTCGTGAAAAATAGTGAGAATTAAAATTCCAAAGGCAATAGTTTAGTTTGAGGTCAGAAATCATGCTGGAACAGGTATAAGCGATGATTAGTCCTCCATCGAGAAATAAAGGGGGAAGTCGAGGGGTTGGTTAGACGAAACGACGTCGGAACGATGAACTTTGTCCTCTTTTCTTCTAGGTACAGGCTCTTTCGTCGTCGTCGGCCGAACCGAGCGAACGCGCGCGCTCGTGACACAATGGTTAATTGGCGCGCGAGCTTTATTGTTCGACGGAAATTCGTTCGAAACGCGTGAAAGTGGCGACGCGATATCGATGCAGACGGCATTGTAACGCGCCACCGGAAAATCCGGGGGTTTGATTAACTTTTTATCGGAATATCGGGAACAATGGCCGGCTGGCGAGAGAACGGTAACGATATTCCTCGCGGGTTCCGACTCCAACGATGGACAGATAATCACTCGAAACCGAATCATCGATACCTTCTTTCCCACTGTCACGATGTGTTCTCCATAATTAATCTTCTGTGTATCTTTCAAGCATTAACATTCTCCTTTAAAACGACGAGTAGGAAAATAGTTGAATGAAGTATCAATTTTTGTAATTTGCAAAATGTGTAATTTATTGGTGTTCGATTACTCAATTTTTCACTATTCTATTCCCGAATTATTTGATTTTCCACTATTCTACAGGCTTGTGAAATTTCTATTCAATTGTGGTATTAAATTGTCCAAGCTTTTAGTATTCTACAGACTTGCAGTATTATATGCTTCACTGTACTCTTCTATTGTTTCATTTTTCACTATTCTTCAGGCTTGTGAAATTTCAACAAACAATTTTTTAGTATTCTACAAGTTTGAAAAGAAGTTCATTTTATTCTTCAATCATTTAAATCATCGGTAATTATTTACATTAGAGGCTTCCTCACCGATTTTTATGACCTTGAAATATGTTGTCAAGGTCATCATTCTGAACAACTTTTTCCTATACATGTTACCGCCGCTCAAGTTTAATTTCCGAGATATTCGCAAAAAAGTTTTAACATCTCAAAAAGTGTATATACTATTGTAGTATACATTCTCCAAGTGCATTTACAGAGCCAGCAATTAAAGTTTCATTTCCTGACAGATTAGCAAATTAACTTCCGTCTCTATAAATGTACAAAGATCCAGAGTCTACGGACGATTAAAATTTAATGATAGGATTCGATCGTTAAGCTCCTCTTTCTCCGCGACTATAGCCGAGGTAATTACAGAGTGGATTAACAATTATCGAAAGTAACTGCTGATCGAACGAGCAGCGACATTTTCGTCGTTATCAATGCGTAATCAGACTGCCAGTCGGCTGATCAATTCACGACTAAATAATCCAAATGTTCTAAGGAAGTTAATACTAAAGCTACTTTGGTTTGACAATTACACATGCTTCCATTGAAAATAATTATTTACGTTATTGTTGTCGATATATAACAGACTACCAAGGCATAGAATAAATATAAATATAAACTTCCTGCTTCTCCCTTCTACGACAAGCAAGTTCTAATCACTGCAACCATAAAATAAATCGTGGAGCAAGGGGTGAAACGCACTGTTTGAAGCACAGTTGGTCCGGATCGTTTATGGCAGCGGGCGCATCTCGCGAAAATAGTTAAACACGTCGTGCCGCGAGATATGAAATCCTCGTTCCCCAGGGGGTTCTGCAGAATGACGGTTTTTAAGGGTGGAATTCCTCGAATATTCGGGGAGAGAGAGAGAGTCTTCTCTAACTGGCGTTCTTCAGGGTTTCGCGTATACTCTTTTTTTTTCCCCACCATCCGCGAGAGAGACGGTTCTTCAGCGCAGTTACTTTCCTCCATCCGTCAGCACCTTACCCTCCATTATCGTTAGGGGAACTACCCCGGCCAGATACGAAAGTTTACGCGGCAACAAAATTTTAACGAGAAGCGAAGTCGACGTCTTTTTCATCCTATTACGGCCGCTCCCCGGGCTAAGACACTGTCGCGAGATGTTGACAAAATACGACGTCGAGCCACCGGCTGTCTCCTCATCCCACTCCATTCGCCATCCACAATGGCGTTTTCGAACGAGAAAACTTCCTTTTTTTTACGGGGAGACGGAAAATTGATCCCTTTATTTATTGCGAATTAACGGGCTCGCGAAAAGCGCTGCGCAAACTCCCTGTTGCTTGTAAAATGTTCCATAAGCTCGTCGTGAAGAGAACGGTGTTCCTGGAATTCGCTGGAGTTTTATGTACTCGCATAACGCGTGGATATCGAGTTACCAATAGCATTGCAGTTTGAAAAATTTAAGCATAAGTAGACTGTAGATCGTTGTACGAAATAAAAAATAGTCTTGGTTAATTGTAAGCAACTGGAACGAAATAAAAATAACAACATTTTTAACAAGCTACTTTACAAGACCCACGAAAGAACTGTAGCGAAAGAGCCCGACACAAAAGATTCTATTGTAAACAAAAACTTCTCCAAGGAACATTTTTGTACAAAAGCTTTTAATATACAAAAAAAGAGACTTCGTACAACAATCTCACCGAGAAACATTTTCACCAACTTTCTCCACAGAGATGCAATTAAGAATTTCCAGCGAACAAAATAAAGTTTTTTGGAGGACAATAGATCTTCTCGGTGAATGGCGGAACGAAATTTCGGGAATCTCGGCGAGCAAATCAAGCTCGACAACCTTTAAATGTCAGCGCGCGCCAGTTTATTTTCGAGCAATCGAATCGCCGTGTTCGGAGCTGTCGAACGGGGATCGCCGGCGAATTTGAATAATGAATATTTATTCGATCGTACCGAGCGTCACGCGAATTATCGGACCGGCCTCGCGCGTATCCCAATTAACGAATGGTTACGTAATCATTTTTACCTTACGACACCGTGTGCATGTAACGCGCATCGATTTTTGATATACGCGTTCCGCGCGCGACCGTTGTTCGCGACGTTAAAGGAATCCGCGAGAAAGAGGGGTCGGTTTTGTTCGCTCTTTCTTATTCCGTTTCTCTCTTTCCGGTCTCTCTCGGAGCTCGCCAGCTCGGAGAATTGGCAATTGTATACTTTTTTTAAGCGTCCTCGCGTTCCTACATTTTTCTTAGCTCTCGCCCCGGTACTCCCCTTTTATTTCTCTTATTTCCGTGGAAGCAAGAGACGGGGGGTGGGGGGGGCGACGGGGGGAAAGAGAATGAAACGTGTTTTCATTTACTGTGATTTTCTTTGCCCGCAGTTCTACGCTTGCCGACGTGAACCAGCTCTGCTTTAAGCAGTCGTCATATTTCGGTGGCGGAAAATCGCCTCGCAACTTTTTTTTTTTTGCGACGAAACTGGCGAACGCATCGATTTGGAATTTTATGGGTGTATTTTGGTGATCTCTGGAGAATTTCACAAAATTTATTGCATGCGCAAATATTGATTCCGTACAAAGTTATAGCGGTTCGAGTGGAACGAATGATTTACGCACACTTTACAGGTGTCCATGGTTGACAATGATAATAAAAGTCTGTAGCTGTCCGAAATGGAAAAATCGAACATGCTCACAATATATAGAAGCGTAATTGATTACAATGAACGAGGAAATTTCGTGCGGATGTTAGAAAGCACAATATCGATTTCTGCAAAACATCGACTTCGGGCCTTCAGCTTTCGAACACAGAATTTTGCAACTATCGATCTACTTTTAATTGGATCTATAATAGAACGTCTACCGAAAGTGTCTGCGAAGTTTCAAGTAGATTGATCACCTGGTTTCGAAGATATCTCGGCGCAAAGTCTCCCGAAACATGACTGCTCTCCAAAGGCTGTAAAATTGGCAATTATGCGAATTTGTGAATACTACCTCGACAGCCACTCTCCTTGGACGTAAGAGTACACGAGCACACAAAAAGAATTTACTTTTTCGAAGCAGCAGAGACAGGGACCGTAAAGAGGAGTAGAGGGTTCGATAGTCGGCGATATCGTTGAGTAACACTACTGAAAATTTTCCGATCGTTCATTCCTGGGCTTTATAGCTCCCAAAAACAGAATTTTTCAACCATCGATTTAATTTTAATTAAGCATATAACAGAACATTCACCGATTGCACGTAACAAGTTCCAAATCGATCACCTAATTTCCAAAACATCGCAGCGCAAAGTCTCCCGAAGCAAGACTTCAAGAATTTGTTACAAATGCTGCTTTCCAGAGCCGGCAAAATTGGTAATTATGCGAATTCGTGAATGCTACCTCGACAGCCCGTTTCCTTGGACGTAAGAGTAGACGAGCACACAAAAAGAATTTGCTTTTTCGAAGCAGCAGAGACAGGGACCGTAAAGAGGAGTAGAGCGGTCGATGGTCGGCGATATCGTCGATCCACACCACTGGCAATTTCCCGACAGCTTTTAAAGGGCAACTGCCGAGAGGATCGACGATTTTTCTCCGTCGGAGACAAACAAC
The DNA here is from genome assembly GCA_913789895.3 of Seladonia tumulorum. Classification (NCBI taxonomy): domain Eukaryota; kingdom Metazoa; phylum Arthropoda; class Insecta; order Hymenoptera; family Halictidae; genus Seladonia; species Seladonia tumulorum. Next base: position 5,924,689 of record OU565282.1, on the reverse strand, counting down.
GGACCGCTGCGATTTCTCGAGGAATCGAGCCGTCGCAAATCGCGAATCGAGAGAAGGGGGCTCGTATTCGATTTGAGGAAACGGCGATAGAAAAAGTTGCACGATAGAAAAAGTTATCTGCTGGGAATCAGTTCGCCAGTTACGGAATTCTTGGTTCCCACGGTCGTTCCCGGTTGCTCGGCAGCTTTGATCGTTCCGACACTTTAGGGGATCAGGCAGGGAGGAGGGGGAAATAACGGGCCCAAAGAAATAAAAACTCTGAGGATCTCGAGTTCAAAATAGAATTTTATTTCGGTTCAAAAGGAATTAAAATAAAGGGAATTAATAATATACTTACTTATTAGACCCTGATCAGAATCTTCGTCACGAGTCTGATTCGATATTGTAGAGCAAGGGGTTAGTATTATATTCACATTTAATTTTCAGAATAGAAACGCAGTGAAACAGTAAAATTTCATCTAAATCTAAATTATCAGTATCGGTCGTTAACATACGATTGGCACGTATATTGCGACTTGACACCTAAGTGGAACGAGTGGTTCGTACAGCTCCCGCTGCCACGATTAGTATGATTACCAATCCGTCTTGCTGGAGCAGAGTCTTTAAGAAATAATAAAGACAACGAAGCGATGCAGGGGCGGATTCGTCTGTACTTAAGTGGCGGTTACTTAGCTAACAGCTACTCGGTGCATTCCGCGGATTCCGGATCGATACAGATAGAACCGGATTAACATAGAAATGGATGGCTCGCATCCCGGCCCATTAACCTAATCGAGCTACGGCCTTCTTATTTTACTCCCTTTCTCCCGGTCTCCCTTCGACCACCCCTTTTCCACCCACGTCCTGCCTTCGCCCCTCTTTGCTCCCCGCCGATCCGTGTCTCAACAAGAACCGATATTTGAATAACAAATTAATTTCTTCGTTGCGAGCCCTGGAACGACACCGTATCCCCGGCCGATAACGAAACTGGAAGAAACTTGGCCTCGGATCGCCTTCGTTCCAGCCAAGGGGGTAATCGGTCTTCCGACGAGGTCTAATGAACCGGCATATTGCATACACATCGCAATCTACATATTTATACCCGCGTTTAATATCGCCTGTAATTGATCCGCTGTTTATATCAAGCTGCCGGCAACGTCCCACTCCCGCAACGTTGTCCTGAAACCTTTTTTCTTTAAGGATTCGACATTCTCGGCGGACCGGGGGACGTTGAACTCGGAATTCCAAGGGACCTCGGAAGACCAATTCAAATTTTCGACTTTAATTCTACGAGTGGTCGGTGCTAACTGAACAGCTTTGTTAATATTCGTTATATTCGGAGGTCCATATTTAGTATACAAAATAAGAGATGTACGAATACTTTCTGCGCGTCTGTTTCTGCATATTTTTCCCTTTTTGTTGATTCTTTTTGTAATGCTAGAGGGAAATAAAATTTTGTTGGCACAAAATTTATTCTACAAACATCTAAGAATATTTATTAATCATTTTGTCAGTCAAAGGGGCTGTAGGTGCAAGGCGGCAGAAAAGAGACTAAAAAGAAAAAGGGAATCCCTGAGAACGGTGGGAAGTATGGTCCACATGATTCGTCGTGGACACTTTTCATTTGGTTGGCCCGGACGGCAAATGGAGGAACAACGATTGATAAGCTTCGGGGCTGGTTTGAATCCGCGACGACATTTGACGCGTGATGTAGCGGTGCGGTTCGGGGCGAAGGAGATCGAATTCAGCGGGGCGCATTCGGTATTCATGGAAAACATTTCGAGTGCAGGGGAGAGAGGGTTCGGTGCATCGCGCCGGAAGGCAAGCCCGTATAACCCGCGGAAACAAGTGCAATCGAGATGCAGCCGATGGTGAAGAAGTTTCGGACAACACTCGAGCTCGAACGGGGGAGAAGCACCCTCGAGAGAGCGTTTCCTGTGGCCGAGGCGAGCCACTTTCTCTCTCTCTCTCTCTCCCTCTCTCTCTCTCCCCCTTGTTCTCTTTCCCTTTCTCTCTTGGTCCCGAAGACAAAAGCCACGGCAGGCAGAGACTCGTCTATATTAGCGATGAATCGACGCTCGAATCTCCCGATGAAAAGACCTCGGTAAATGCCGTTCACGCTCGAAAAGAAAAACTGTCGGAGGGGACCGAATGATCCCCTCCTCCTCTTCTCTTTGGTTTCTTCCTAACCCCTTCCCCCACCCTACCCCACCTCCCTCTCTCGTTCTCCATCCCGTCGAGTTTCTCGAGTTGTTTTGTCAGCATCTATTAGAGCATCCACTCGAGAGTTCTTTTGAGCCGTTCTCCGAGCCGCGAGTATCGATTCGACGACGGGCGCTTTCGCCTTCCGAACCTTTGTTCTCCGTTTTCTGCTCCGGTGTCCGGCACGCTGTCCTGGATCCACTTGTGCAATAGCCGAGCACAATGACGGCCAAGACTGCCAAGACTGCCAATCGGTGTGTATGTTGCGAAAATTCCGCGAGCTTCTCCGCGCAATTCGAGAGCAATTTTTCTTTGGCTACGTACGAACCTTTCGTTTGCCCCTTGTACCGCAGTATCGTGTCAGACTCTTGATAAAACCTCAGAACAGGATGCAGTAAATATGTATATAATTAATTCCTTTTAATGTGCGAGACGAAAATTTATAAAAAATATTTTTGTTTACATCATAGCGTTAATAACCGATACCTCAAATTTTAAATTAATCTACGCATTACATTGTTCAAGAAAAAATTCTTGAAAAACGGATCATTTACACAAGGTTCCCCCCTCAACCATAGGAGAACGCGTGGGTTTTATTACAATAAGGAATTCTAATTATTATTGTACGATAAATCGTACTGCAAGTGGTTAAACATTTGAAGTTGCTTCGGCTTAATAGAGTCAGTGATGCAAGATAAAAATTGTTTACGTCACTTGCGACAAACAGAAGCCACTTGAGAATTTCTTTCTTTAATAATTTTAGAAGATTAGAATGAACAGACAGGCTTCAATGCTTTCAATACAATCCGCCCTTTAATAAGAAATTCGGTAAGAGGTAAATTCGGGCACGATTTTTGTCGCAGCTGTTCGTCAAGTTATTAAATTACGGCGAGGAGATTGTGGAAGTTACAGCGTATAGAAAGTTTGCGAACACTGTAAACTGTAAGATGTTAATAGGATTCAGTGCAGCTTCATTTACTTGTTAATGTACTGGAAGTTTGCTAAGAAATTCGATTTAATTTGATCTTATTTCTCCCGGGACTTGCGACTACTTCTATAATAAACGACGATGCACACGTATTATAAAATTGACGTCGGATTTTCAAATGAATTTACGAGAAAAGTATCGAATTAAGAGCAGCAGAAACAGAAGCGAAACTAACCGAGTCTAAAACCATTAAAGACAAAAATCTCTCTGTGATTTTCTTACGACGGAAATGAAATTTCAGTTGAAGGATTAAATCTGAAACTATTGAACAAAGTAAGAAATCCCTTTCCGTTCACAAATATGCATTTTTTAATTACAATATTTATTTCTGTGCATTTTAGGTGCTGATTGCTCGGCAGTCAGCGTCTTAACAATTTCGGCAAGTTGAAAACAACGTTTCCAAAGTCTCTTATTCAATTGCACCAGTCCATTTGGATTACAAATTCGATCCGCAGTCTGTAGAAAAATAGTCAGTATAAAAATCGCAGTCTATTAGCCTCGATTCGCTGCAGTGTATTCAATCCGAGACTCTCTCGAGACTTGGAGGATTCGATACATCCAGTAGAATTCCGGAACGAGCCCGTAGAACACCCATGGACCCGTCGAGATAAAACATTTACGGCCCCCGTTGTTCGAAGGGGGAATCTCCTCCATCCTCCCACGAATTGCCTTGCCCTTTTAAACTTCCGCTGTTGCCGAAGTACGGCGGCAGTAAAAGACGCCGTGAGAGCGAGGATTCGCGAGGAAGACAGCGGGGCCTCGAGTTGAAATTCTTGACGATACACCGGTCTGGTCTGCCGGCCGGTTTAGAGGCGACCGAAGTCGTCATTGTTTAAGCCTGGCGGAGAGCACACACTTCCGGAATAATATGGCGGAACGAACATCCTTTAACCTTCCTCGAGGAAACGCCACTCGTAAAGTTTCCCGGCAGAAAAGAATCGGAACGGGGAACGATTTTCCGGGGATTTTCATCGCGGAAGAGGAAGAAGTCCCGCTTGCTTTAACGACTTCTTGCGAATCGCACTGGATACCATCCGCCAAATTAATTTGGGCTTTCAATTAATTCTTGGAGAATTTCTGGACTCGTTGATATACGTTAAGCGTTCACGCGTTATGGAAATCCTCAACATTCCAAGACTGTGAATTGTTAGCTAGCTTTAACCCCTTGCCCTACAATATCGAGTCGTGATCAACATTCTGAACAGAGTCTATTAAATACGGATGTTGTTAATTTCCTTTAAACCGAAATAAAATTCGATTTTGTTGTGGTTGATACACGTGGTGTTCGACTACCACTAATAGACAAACCACACGATTCTCATGCATCATGGCTCCTCCGAGAGACAAAGCACCACCCCTCCCACTCATCACCCTTCTCTTCAGCTTGCAGAAGCTGCTGATCGAGGTGGAAGTTTCCAAGGCCTTTCCCAGGATGCATTTCGTCCGTTGCGTTGCAAGGACAATGGGAAACTGGTCGCCGGTTGCAATGTTGCCAACCCTAACCGTCTTGTTCGAGGTTCCAGGAAGAATCGAGGCTCGATTTCACTCGGTTGACCCGTCGCGCGGACATCCGCTCGAACGGCGACGCCGAAAATTAAACAGAAAAGAGAAAAGAACGGACGAGACGGCCCTGGCTCTCCCCCTCCCCCCGTTAAAAATGGTTGGCTGGCTGCGACAATGCCGAGAGAGGGGGGGGAGGGGGGTTCGTTGCCAGGGGTTTTGGCAAAAATTTACGTCTCCTCGGGAACGGTTACTTTGGCTGGGATTACCGGGCCCCTGTGCTATGCTGTGTTACGCTGCGGGGAAACCGCGGCGATTTTTCTGCGCGGCTAAGACGAGACTCGCTTTTATTCCGGACCCGTCGACCGACCGGTACCCGCGATGCCGCACGCGACGATCCCAGTTTTTCCGGGATTACGCCCGCGAGACAATTTTTATCGGCTACTCTCCCACCTGGGAAGGATAATTTTCCCATTTGTCTGCGAGAAGAGAAGAACAAGGGAAAGAGGAAAGAGAAGAACACGACGGAAAAGAGCAAAGGAAGATCGGGGATATATTGCTTGATGGTACGGTGTGAGGATCAGGGTCATTGTTTTTGCGTTTGCGAGGAGGGTAATTACCGGAACATTGATCACTGTTGGTGTCTTAACACGTTAACTGCCACGTCAGTCACGTATGACTGACAGTGATTTTTGACTGAGTTTAGAAATTCATTTTTATTATGAGATTCAATTGCAAATAACTCTGGAAAGTTCTTTGCGTTTGAAAATGGAGAAAAATAATGAAAAATTGCGCTATATTTTACAATAATATTACGACAGAGTCACGCTCTGGTCGTCCAATCACTGAAAAAGTTGATGAAATTCTTGAAAAAGTCCAGCAAGATAAGCATATCAGCAGTGTCGATATTTGTACGGAGCTAGGCATTGACCACAAAACTGTTTTGAACTTTTTCCCAGACCCAATATATTTTAAATTTCTAGTTCCGGTTTCATTAATTAACTCTGATTTTGTAAGAATCTGTGGGGTTGATATTTGCCACTTAAAGTGTTGAAGGATGAAGAATAGTTCATGATTTGAAAATGTAACATTTGTTGAATCCGAGAAGAGTTCAGATTTGTTGCTCAGTGGGGAGCAAGAAGAAGGGTTTGGAGAGAAATTTCTAGATCAACCAAGGACAGTCAATTCCATGCTATGAAAGTACACAACGCGTTGATGATCGAATCAACGACATACAAGGTCCGGAAAATTTCTTCGTCCATTTTGAAACTCGAGCGCGGGATTGGAAAGAAGTCGGATCCACTTCCCCGGGACCGATGGTGCTCACGTAGGTCTTCTCCTTACAGAGAAACGTGAAGTGCACCTCAAACCTAGTTCGCCGGGGAGGATCCCTCCCTCCCTCCCCCCCCCCCTCTCTCTATCTCACGCCGTTCGTCTTATTACACGGTTTTACGATTTTCGTCGGCTGCTCGAGTCAAAGCTCGAATCGAGTCAAAGGGTTCGGGATCCAGTCGAGTCAAAGGGACCAACGGTTATCTCCCCGATATTTGCTTCAATCGCAAGTTCGGCTGCTCGGGCGGTGAGCTCGCTCTCGCTCTACTACGACTTCGGGTTATTTCCTTTAATCACAACTTCGCCAGTCATTCTGGAACTCCAAACATTTGCTATTTACGCTCAAGCACGCTCCTGGGAACCGAAAACCCGCGAAACGCCTGGAATAATGAGCCGACCCGGAGCGAGAAGGGCAAATATTTTTTTCGCACTTGGAAATTAGAAATCACGAATATTGTTCTTTCGAACTTCGGACGCGGAGACTCCGAAACTCCCGGCACACCTTGGGGAAGAGGGTCTCTCTAATCCCCGCCGTAGTTGGACACTGGAGGTCCAAGAAACTGTGGACCAACTTTCTGGAATGAGCATTACACAACAATTCACACTGTGCGATAAGCCGAGTGGATTGCAAGCAATTTTCAGATTTTGCCAGGCGTCCTTAATATTGATAAACGTTGAGATAGACTGCCAAATATTAAGTATAACACGTACACGTGCAGTGGGGGACAAAGGTGTTCGTACACTTGGAATATAGAAATAAAAGTAACAATATATTTTATGTTATTAATTGTATACAACACTTATAACAACAAATGAGCAAAAACAAAACTGTATGTAGCATCGTACGATGGATACAATGACGACTGCATATACCGAGAATTATATTAATATATTATATTAATTATTTTACATTGGTTGCAGCACCGGCGGTTACAGCACTCTCAATCAATACGACACATTCTGGTTTCTATAAAATAATCCACAATTTTTTGATTTGCAATTATATCAGAGTAGAGACTCTTCCGTCTCTCGTTAAAATTCAGTGGCAATATCCTACGAAAAAGTAAATACACTGAAAGACAGCAGAATACTAATACAACAAGCTAAATTTCCTACGAATTGACTTCACAAAGCGAGGCTTGCTTTCAAACGCCAACCGAGAGACGAAAGGAGCAATATTTCGGGAAAATCGTTTACAAAATATTTTCCCGCTGTACCAAAGCGTGTTGGCCAAAACTGCAGCAAAGTTTTAGCTGCGAAAAATTCCATTTGGTCCGCCGGTTGATCTGAAATTCTCATTCGGGCACCGTATTTCGATTTTCCAGGTGGCAAGCGAGTTGCGAAGCGTTTGTGGCCCGTCGCGACGCGGCGCGCCGCGGCGCAGGTGAAACTCGTCGATCGAAATTGGACCGTGTACGAACTTTTTGCGGCCGGTTCTTTTGCGCCTTCCGTCTCATTTCGGCGACGATCCCGAACTTTTCCAGCACGGTACAAGCACGAATCCGCGTGCGGATGGCGGCTGACCGTTTTCCACCCTCGCCGCCAGGATTAGCCTCTCCGCCCCGCATTGTTCATCGGTTTTATTTCCCCAGCGACTACCCTCTTTCATTATCTTCCGCCGTACAAGCTTGCTCCGTCGATTTCTCCCGTCTCGTTCTTTAATTAGTTTCCCGTGTCCCTCTCTCCGAGTGGAAACCCTGCGAAGAAGGAGACACACGTATGTACATACGTGTGCACTGTTGGGATCAGCTCTCGCAAACCCGAATCAACCTGTTGCCTGCCGCGGAGATGAGGTAATAAAAAGGAGGAAGATGTTGCAAAAGTCTCCCCGGTTCCACTGTAATTCTTGCGGAAGGGCTCCATTCGACGAGCGACGAGCGTCTTTTCGCTGGCTCTCCGCGAGCAGATAACAAACACCGAACCCCCAACAAAGAAAACCCCCGTTCTCTTCGGAACGACTTCTCTTTATTTCCTATCCCTCCCGACCATCCCCGGGTCGATACCAGGAATATCTCTTGTCTCGCGAACTGCCGACTCCTTCGGGATTAATTCCATCACGAGCCAACTTTTACTACACTTCGGTACTTTTGCCACTGCGCAACGATACTGCCCGACTCATGCCCGGCTCCGGTTTAGTCTCGCTTGTCTGGGGATTTTTCAATTTTGGTCGGCTGCTGGTGAATAGGCCGGGGAAAAGATTTAACAGTGGTGTATTCAATTTATTGGAATTGTTCAGAGAAGTAGATTATTTCACGAATCAATGCTTACTCGGCCTCGATTACCTCTGTAGTCGATGCAGAAAATTATTCATGTAAGCCTGCGACGCAGGCTGTGCTTTACGAGAAACTCATTGTTGAAATATTCTTCCGAGACAATGGTTTACTTAAGCATTGCTGGTGAAGCTGCATACGAATATTTCCCTATTATTCCGAGCTGACTGTGGGATTCGTTTTATCCAGAAATGTAATTTTAATATGTACTTCAACGTAGAATGCTTCGCGTCAAGCTCAGGTTAATTAAAAATATATTTCTCCTTCTGAGAATTTTATGAAAATTAAAGCAGCATAAAAATCTCCATAATTTTGTTCACGCTTCCATTGTTCAGTGTTTCACGTGCTTATATCTGTAAAAAATGCATAAGGTCTGCTGTGGATTGCGAAGGAATTGAATTCGTTCGGACCGTATTTCGAGTTCGAGCATTCTACGTATTCGATTATGGTTTTGATAGCGAATTCGGACAGGAGGAAAGGGATGCATGGTGTCGCGAGGAACGAGATGTTGTTTCGATAGCCGTCGGTGGCCGACATCATTTCCGTCGCCGCGACGTTGCTGACTGGTTAAACCGCTTAACCGATTCAGAGCCGGCCGGCTAAATCCGCTAATGTTTCGGGGCCGGTATATCGATGTGGTCAATTAACCATTTCGGTAGCTTAACCGATTTGGCCGGTTAACCTTTTTGGTCGGTTTACTGTCTCGCCTCGGCGACCGCGTTTCCGCCGGATTTTCACGGTGAACGGCTACTACTGCTGCTGCTGCTGCTGCTGCTAACCGGGGATCCACGGCCCGTCGACATACGCTGTAAAGGATCATGCCCCCACTCCCCCGAGATCATGCGTGCGTCATTGGGTTTCCGGCCGACACGTTGTTCGTACACCTTCGATCCGTTCGATTGCCGCGAATAGTCACAAATAAATAGAGAATTTTCAAAACTCTGGCAATTATTTGTAAAAATCGTCGGCTGGGATCCACCGCGAATCAGGCAAAATAATCCGGCCTCGCTACCTCGAGAGGTTGCAGGTAAATTTTTATGAAATTTGCAAGATCTAATCTCTGAGCTGTTGCAATTTTTATGAAATTCAAAGTAAGTTTCTCTTTTAGAGCGTAACTCGGAGGCTCCGTGGGTAGGAAAGAGGTTCCCTCGAATCGATAGAGTCGACACAATCGAGCCGGCAATTTATTAAAAGCCCGCGTGCTTATTAGTCCGGCGGTGTATCAGTCGATTAGCATCTCGCCGATCTCATTTACGCTTGATCGTTAGCGGGCGGCCGCTTATTAAGAGGGGCGGGGAACGCTCGGACTTCGATCGCGTCGGCATTTAATCAGAAGACGAAGAAATCCACGGTCGTGCTGGAAAATGGCGTTCATGATAGAGGGGGTGGGAGACGTTACGGGGGATAGGGGGGAGAACGATAATATCGCGGTTTCGCTCGACGTGAGAAAGTGTAATTTTAATTTCGCGCCGCGGACAACTTCAATTTCATTCCCCTTTCCCTCACTGCCTCTACCAAAGCCTGCTGTGTTCCGTTAAATATGTACACCGAGGACTCTTCCTCTGTCTCCAGTACCGGAACCATACTTTTTCCACCCAACCCCGACTGTTCTACGCCATTTTTCTGTCGCACTTTTCTCTTTCTATTTCTCTCTATGAATTCAATAACGAACAAATCAATTCCGATATTCGTGTAATTTTTTTTGTACGAGTATAAACTTGGTAATAATGCTGCAAAAGCTGTACGCAACATAAACCAAGCGTTTGGGGAGAATACTGTCAACGATCGAAAAGTGCAGTGTTGGTTCGAAAAATTTCGGTCTGGTGATTTTTCACTACAAAATGATCCGCGTGGAAGACCCGAAAAGTTTGTGAAAAATGATGATCTGAAGGCATTGGTGGAAGGCGAATCCAACTGTATCCACGAGGCAACTTGCTACCCCATCCCCGCAAAAATAATTCGAACCGTCGCCGAACTATCCAGCGAACGAAATTGAACAAAATGTTTGACACGGGTTCTAAAGGTGGAAATAAAATTTCAAAATGTCACGCGCGTGTCCCGTTGGAGGGGGTGGTTGAGGTCGAAGGTGAAAAGGGCTGGAAGAGCGGAATAATTTGGGCGCCGCTGGCCCAGCGAAGATAAACGCTACTGGAGAACGACGGGAAAAGGAAACAGAATAGAAAATCAGAGAAACACCGGGCGCAAAAAGTGGATGTAGAGGAGAGTGGGCAAAAGCAGACAGCGAGAGGCGACCGGGGCTTGAAAGGCTGCGGGGGAGAAGGCATTGATAATATCTTCTTTGTTCCACGCAAAAACGCGGAAACTTCGCTGGCTTACTGAATTTACAGAAACTCGAATCAAAGGGAAACGCATTTATTCCCACCCCGGGTAGGTTTCATCAAGTTTTCCCGGCGAGCTACGAGCAGCTGAGCAGATTTGATTACACCTTTTTACTGCGCTAAATCGCGGTCGATTCCGCGAGACGCGAAAACATCGGCTCTGCAATCTATTTGGAAATTAATGAGCGAGGAATCTTTTGCATCATGCTTCGAATAGGAAATTGTTAACGTTCGCTAAGTTGTTATCAACGCAGCGCGAAATATTCGAACACACCTCTGTTGTTCCGAGTATTCGGAATTTTTGTTACAATCCTACAATCAAATAATACATGTACATATATCTGTTAGCGCAATTTTTATTTTATTAATTGTAGCACTTTTACTTCTAGAATTTTTTTCCGACACACGTTTCTTTTCATTTTAAAAGCTTCAGCGGATCCACGTGAAATGTAAAGTTAATTGCAAACGAACTGTGTCTGCCGACCCAAAAAATAATGATAAACTTTTTTCAATTTAATTAGCCAGACTTGCTCTTAAACCCGAAGTCCAATTTTTTTCCTCTAAAACTACTCTGACTGACACAATTTCAAGTCTTAGAACAATTGATTAAGACACGTGTCCATTGTTCTAGAAATTTCGGTCAGGGGCAACAGCGTGGTATTTCCCGAGATTAAACATTATGCTCCCCGTTGGTTTCGGTTTCCGATCCACGAGATGATCGAGGATTTATTTTTATGCAGCGCGTAACAGAAATATTGGAGAATTTTCCATCAAGATAATGGACACCCTGTCATACAGAATTCAAGAGATCCGGGTCGGTTCCCTGTAGATCTCTCGGATCCTGTCAGTCGGTATTTTATTCTTGTTCGTTACTTGTGTTCGGAATAATCGCAGAAACTGGATCAACGTGCCGAGAGCGCCGATATCTTTGGCTGTTCGGGATTCAAGATGTGCCCCGGAACGCTCAATGAAGATTGATGAGCCGCCGTTTCGGAATTCATTCTTTTTATTACATCCTGGCTGCACCTACAATCTACCCTCTCACTGTCGAACGTCTTGGGTCCATGCTGATGTACCTGACTCGCTGATAACTGGAGTTGCTATCGCTGATAGCAAATGCTGTTATACCGCTCGAAACATTTCTAACAAGTCAGAGAAAAGTTCAGCTTTGCAATTTGTTGCAAACAATTTGTTTGTCTTCGTTCATAAACATTCTGACGCGTACAATTATTTGTAGATTTCATGTGAATTGGATTTGTTTCTTCTTCATCGATGTAGAAAACTTGACGTGATGCTTCAGTGATACTCTAGCAACGTTTGCGATCAAATGAACGTCGCGACAGCTAACTAGTGTAACCTAGGCGCTAGTGCAAATTCAGCAACCGATAAAAGCACAGTAGATTTTTTCTTGATTCCGGGAGAGAACTTTCGCGGGAAACAGCAGCTCCGTCGCGTCGCGTCGGCTGCAACAAGCGTAAATTTCAGCTCGTTAAAGATTAAAGGCGAGAGGACACTTCCGTTTAATGAATCACTGATTCCTTGTGCGAACAGCGTCGTTAGCGTCTCCTGGCAAGTTTAGGGGGTGAGTTCTAAGGGAGGAGGGGGTCTCCTAAGGGGGTTTTGTAGATGCCCCGAGACGTCCGATGAAATACTTAGCTGGTTCGATCGTAAATGCTGATAAAAAAGTTGCCCGGAACTTGAGAATTATTTTCGGGAGGAGAGGCCATTAAAAGGCTTTTTAAAAGCTTCTTTAGCCGGGCTAGGGGTGCGCGGGGGTGGAACCGTGGCTGGCCAGGCCAGGTTTTAATGAAATTTCCAGCGGAGCCACGTTTGCACAATCGTTCCGCGACGCTCGGTTGGTTCGTTCCCGGAGATCCATTGTTGTAAAATCTCTCGCACGGGCTGCTTAGTTCAAATTCAATAATCTGCCGCGCCGTTGCGACTGCGCGATCGTGCCACGAAAAAGATAGGTCCCACGTATGAATTTTTGCAAAGACATGTACAAAAGTGATTTTATTTTAATTTTTATTATAATTGTAATTATTATTATTTTATCTTTATCTCGGATTCTTTACGCCAGACGCATCTCGAGCACATTTCGAGAAAAAAGCTGGTAAAGAAGCCTGTAAAATTTGTCGAAATGTCGACATCTTTTCGTTGACCAGGCAGTTAATTCAGCAGTGGCCCGCGCGCGGCTAATTAAACGACCTGTATCGGCCAGTGGCTTCGCTCGACTTAATTTGAATTAGCGGCAAGTTGCCGCCCGCTCCCTTAAGTTCCCGTGCTAATGAAACTGCGAAGCTACTCCCGCAAAGTTTATGCCGGGCTCACAAAGAGCGCGCGGCTGCATAAACGCGGTGTACCTCGCGAAATTTCCTGTCCTCCCCACGCCTTCGATCCGGTTTGCCTGGCTGACGATCTACACCGTCGACGGAGTATACTGGATCGTGCGCTTCATTGAATCGGGATTCTTCACTCCGAAAATCCAGCGTTCCGTAGGGACTTCGAAACTGTTCGGACGGAAGGTTTTTTCATATACTTTTATTTCACGTTCGATATTTTTGGTTCGAACACTGCGAAACTGTCGAGGAGCGTTCGCTCAATATTTTTGCGAATATTTTTATTTTCTGCTCGGTATTTTTGATGCTGCGAAGCAGAGTCGAGGTCGTAGAACGCGTTTTTCCTTGTCCTAGTTTTCATGAAATCGTTTATACAAGAAAATTCGAAATATCTATTGTTACTAAATAGTGGATTTTACGTGTCTATCTGGCTCTCGGTGCAAACAATTTTTGTTTAGAAATCCACGGTATAATTATTATTAATTAACGATTAACGTTGATGTTTCTCGAGTATTTTAATTTTTGTGTTGTTTCAAAATTGCAGCTACTCGTTCTTGCCATAGAAGTGAGTATCACAGTGTCGAATTTCGATCTCACTGTTGTTTAGAGAACAACCAGCTGAACTTTTGGCTAGTAATGTATTAGAGTGGATCAACACGAGGATGGTCCATATCTCTATTCGGTTCGAGGTCCAATCTCTCTACAGGTTCGTTTGCCAGTAGACACAGGTTTATTCCGGTCGGTAAACTGTCGGGATTAGGATTTCGACTTAAACTTGTCCCGTTAATCTCGAGATTCATTAGAGGACGGGGCTGTGCACAAGCATCTCCGGACGGTTGTTGCTCTAGGACGTTCGAAAGAATCGTTTTTGAATTCTCTTTTGTTCCAACAATATTCGATCGAGGCATACAATTCTTGTTACAAACTGCACATATAGTCAATGTTAATAAATCCTGAGGTATAAAACTGTATTACATTTTATGATAATGTAAACTAATATTGTACTAATATTCCAATAATATTCTGGTAATATTTTAAACGTATATATATTATTTTAATATCATGGAGGAGGCAAATAAGTAAAAAAAAAACAAAGTCAAAAGATATATTTAAAAATAATTACTGATCAACTCTTCACCTTGCAAAAAAGACAACACAGAATAAATCTATTAGTAACAGCACTAAAATAAAAATTCGTTAGAAACTTCAAGGAACGTTCGCGACAAATACACCTCGCGAGACACTGAACGCCAGTGATCGTAACTTTTTTAGAAGTTGCCAGTAGCAGAGGGTTTTAAATTGAGGAGAAATCAAGCAAGACAACCGGCCAGAGGGTTGAAAAGGGGGAAAAGAGGGAGGAAAATGGACAAACGGGGATGAAGAGAGGCAAGGAGAACAACGACGACGTATTGAGACTGCTCTTGGCGCGACCCCTAGAATGGAGGGGAGGGGGTTAGGTTTAGGTGTCCGGAGACGGAGCAAGCCCTAATGTCGTCCTATTGTCCTGCGCTCCACCGCGGATTCGAAACCTTGTTAACTCCCCGGAAACTGTTAACAGCGGCACGTTCGACTGGCACCAGCGGGTCCACCGCGGCGCGTCCGGTTTCGACCCGAATCACGGACTTTCCCCGGGCCGGCGTCACTTCCCACAAATGGAACAGGCTCGGACCTACATACAAACGAGAAAACTCGACCTTACCCTCGCCAGGAAATGGTCAATCGACCGACTTGTTCGTCCGTCTTTCTGCGGAATCTAGATCCACCTCCTTCGCCATCACTTTTTTCAATTTAATATGGAGCAACCTATGTTTTATTTCTTCTAGTCCAGGTAGTACAAACTAAATTTTGCGGAGTTTAAATAATCATCATTTTTCTGGGATTTTTTTATAAAATATAAACTGCTGAATTTGGCGAATTTGTTCGAAGCGACTTTTGACCATCGCGCTAAATCGATCATTTTCTGTGATATCGATGAGGCGGATTTTGTCCAAAATTTTTTTCTACGTAGTGTAGGATAAATCAGGGTGAGTTTAAGTCACCATTTTTTCGAATTCGCGTTCATTTATAAAATACAAATTTTAACAGATGTTCGAGTTTAAAAATGATAAGGTGGTATTTAAATTCGATTTTGGAACTCGAACTATTAGATTTTATATTTAATAAACACATACGAATTTGATAAAAATGATGACACAAACTCCCCCCAAATATAGCCTATTTTGCATGCTGTCAAATTTTGAACAAAATGAGTCGCTTCGATATTAGAGAAAATGATCCATTTAGCATACTCATGAAAATTGACGATGAAAAAAATCTCTAAAATTCAAAGCTTTGTAGTTCATAAACAAATTCGATCCCACGAAAATGATGAATTAAACTCCCCCTAATCCAGCCTGCTTTACACGCGGTCAAAATTTTTAGCAAAATCCGTCACTACGATACCACAGAAAATGATCGATTTATCGTAATCCTGAAAATTCACGTTCGAATAAAACTTCGCAGAAACTGTTACAGTACTGCTGCGTCGTACAGCAGTTAACAAATACAGTCTTAGCACTAAGGGAATCAGAAGAATGTGCGGAAACGTGTCAGCACGCATCGTCATCGTGGCGATTAACTCATGCGGGGCTGTAAAAAATGGCGAGGGTGTGGAGGGAATAGAAAAAAAAAAGAAAGAGTGAAGGAAGAAAGAAAGGGGCAAAGGGGACATAGGTAACGAGCGTTCTGGAATTGCGGTGCTGTTATCAGTAACAAGCGGAATTGCATTGTGCGCCGAAGCTCCTCTGGCTCGGCTCTCATTACCATCGCGCGTCCCGCGGATCGCGGCCGATACAAACGAAACGCGCGGCACCGTGTGTACTATGCGTACGACTATTGTCGCGGCGTGTAGACGCCGGCGACGACGAGAAGGAGGTTGCTGGCTGCGCTCCCATTATCCTCTAATATCGTTCCGCAGGCCGCTACGCTCACGATTCCGACGAGTCACTGCCGCGATAATGCCGTTACGCTAACGACAACGGTATCGTTACGGCGATTGTTGTCGCCCGCGACCTTATCCCGCGCCGATTGTTATTAAATAACCCCGGAGAATCCACACAGCGTCGCACAGTCGATTGCGCACGTTCCAAGTAATACTCCAGTGCTGGAACGTTTGCAGGCCATGCAGTTTTGCTCTCCTCTCGTATCTATTTCTTTGTAGCATTCCGTGGTACGCAAATTTTTTGCTGTTGTTATTAAAGTTAATGGGTATGTATGCGATGGTCACCAACTTTCGATTTGTTATCAATAGACTGCGAATTTGATGTGTTCGTGTGGTACAAACGAGTAGGTGCGGTTTAAGGCAACAGACAGGCTAAAAGAATTTAAGAGCTTCATATTGAAATGATTAAAGCAACAATGAAAGAATGTTCGAGTTCTAATGACCGACACCGGGACCATCGATATCTAAATCAATCGTTCTCTCCATCATCGAAGTGGAGGAATTTTTTCAAAATGTTGCGGTACAGAAAGTACGCTAAATTAAGGGTTTGTGTTTTTTGGTTTTGTGTTTGTTTGTTAAACACAAAGCTTTGAATTTGACGAATCGGTTTGAAGCTTTATTGGAACGTGAATGGTCGCGAGCACGGTACACCAATCGTTTTCTGTGCCATCTATGTGACAGATTTTGCTGAAAATTTTATTTCGTGTAGAGTAAGCTATATTGGGGGAAGTTCAAGTCTTAATAAAAGGTCTTAATAAAAGGAAGGTCAAGATTTAATTTTATTCGAATTTTCTAAAGTTCCATCGTCTTAAAATCGTTTTTCGTTCAGTCTCACGCATCGGATTTCGCGAGAACAGATCGAAATAATATTTCGCATGACCATTAATTCTGGAACTTGGCCGGTTATTTCGGTTGTTGAAATTCAATGAAATACTGTGGAAGGAAATAATAACACGTTATTCATTGGGCAAACATTATTGATCCTCTCGGAAATGAAGATTTATGAAACGTGTAAATAATAACATTACAGTCGATCTCCTAAAGAACAAAAAATATTATCTAACATAGCCACGTTATAGAACATAGACTTGCACACCACGAAGTGATAATAATAAACAGCATCTCGTTCCGCGTCATATATCATGCTCAGTTCAAAGGATTAATGGATTAACTCCTCAATAATCAACAAATTCATTCCCGTGCTCCAACATTTGCTAACCATTAAAAAGAGCTCGTTAGCTTTTCGAACAGCGTCGAGTAAACTGACTAAACGAACGCAGCGAGTTTCTCCGAGCAGCAGCAGCAGCAGCAGTAGATTGAAGTCCTCGAGGCCTCGGGAGAATATTTAGCTTCTTCAGCAACCGCTCTCTCGTCAGACAGATCAGTGATCACCCAGAGAAATTAGTGGGATTCTGCCGATATTCGAAACAAATAACGCCAACTACTCTCGGCTGTTAGTCCTCGATCTTCGTCGCGCTTCGCTGTTCAAACAGCGGGGTTGCTCTTTCGCGTTCGTCAACAGACTCTCTCTCTCTCTCTCTCTCTCTCTCTCTCCTAACCGTGTTAATCAGTGTACGATCAGGCAACTTTGATCTCGTTTGAGCGCCGGCAAAGCGGCGACATGCTCGCGGCCGCGTTCCACCTTCGACGGATCGACGTCTGGTGACATTTCGCTCGGTTGAGCCCCGTGATCCCTGCGTCTTAACCGCACTCTAGCGGTCTTTGAGAA
Source organism: Seladonia tumulorum (assembly GCA_913789895.3). NCBI lineage: Eukaryota > Metazoa > Arthropoda > Insecta > Hymenoptera > Halictidae > Seladonia > Seladonia tumulorum. The sequence goes on along the minus strand of OU565282.1, from coordinate 5,907,031 downwards.
CAAGTCGACGAGGCTCGTTTCGCTGTTCGACGACGCCCGGCGCCGCGACGCCAGCGGAACCGTATCGTCCTCTGCGTAAATTGCGGCGAGGACACCCCGGAGAATCTCCCTTCTCACGGAATCCCTCCGAGAGATCGGTCTCGCGTAAGAGCCAACCCGGAACCGAGGGCAATACCTTGATTGCGACGATATTAATTAGTCGGGATTGCCAGGCCAGGGATTCTGACTTTGCCCAGGAATTTTGAAAGGCACCAACCCCGTCGCCTCGATGCTCCGTTCCACGGTAGAGGAAGTCGCCTAACGCTGGACAATCTCGTGCCCGCTAATCTCTACAAAGCGATAGCTTCTACCTCATCTTGTGAAGTATATTCTACGTAGTGTTCAATTCTATTATATTTTATACACATTTTATAGTCTGATACGCGTCCAACAAAACGATTAATCCCCCTAATCTAGCCTGCTCTATCTACTATAATATTTTGAACAAAATCCACCACGTGGATCATATGGAAATTTGTGGATTTTTACCATTCTTGCAAAAATAAGCAATAATGATTAAATTCGAAGTCGCACTCTTCTCTTTTTCTTACATACCTTTCGCAACTAAACTCGCACGTGGCGCCTACTCACGCTCATATTCGTATTTGTACACATACTATTAGTTACACATTAATGTTTGAAAACGACAATCTACATTTAGCGGCACAGTAGACGCTATTGGCACTGATAATTCGATGGAACATTGCATCCGAACGATCCAGATTTTCAAAGCCCACGAAATCATAGTCGGACACAAACCATCACTGATTCTATCTACGGTAAGTAAGTACCTTAAAAGATTACGAACTCCTGAACACGATTCTCCGGTTGCGTTTTAGCATTTCCGATCGGAGCATCACTCGATCAATAAATAAATATACCGATCGATGGTTATCGAGGACGAGCGGACCAGTAAGAGGGTGGTGGGGGTGAGAGAGGGACCAAGATAAAAAGACAAAGAGAGAGAGAGAGAGAGAGAGAAGCTTCAGGAGAGTGCTCGTGCCGTCCGAATTCGATCACGAAGTTTATCGAGCTCCCTTTCAAGATGGTTTTATTTCGCCAGCTATATTAGCCGGTCGAATCGACGGGCCGCGAACAGCAAGTATGGAAATATAAAACACGGCAGGCTTTGTTCGGAGATCCTCCAGGTACCCTGGAAAACGAGAACCTTATTTTCTCTCTCTCTCTCTTTCTCTTCCTTTCTCTCTAGCTCCGCGAAGAGCGTCGGAAATTTTCCGAATATTAAGGAGACCGAAACCGCGGAGGAACCGGCGAATATTTCCGCGTCGCTTATTCATCCGTGTCGTGGGCTGATTTTGTCGGAGCGCGGATTATTTTTCAATCTCGAGTTCGATCGGCTCGTTTCGCTTAATCTTAGCTACTTCGGGACGATCTCTTTGTTGGAGATTTTCGGGCTTAGGGTGGGTTTATCATACGGGCCTCACGGGTTCTCGGATTCGGATCTCGCCGCATTTTATTCGCTTGTTTCGCCTGGCTGGGAGCTTTAATGCTTCGCGGAGGAAGTGAAGATCGAGCTTCGAGCTTATTATGCTTTGGCAATGATTGGTTTACTTCGAACGGCTCGTACTTGTAGACCTTTCATTAATAATTTTGCTCCCATTTTTAGAAAAATGATAAATCCATATGTAGGGATACGCACGTGTGCGATCGACAAAGCGTGGCGGCAACGGGCGATATTGTAGTTGCCGGCCAAAAGAACCGCCGATTTCGGCGGAACGCGGCGGTCGCCAAAGACGCCCTTTGGTAATCTGCCGACACCGCCATACAATGTATGAACGAATGAGTATAAGAGGACGGGATCGACCGAGAGGAGGCAGTCCAAATCTCGCTGTCGAACACGCGCCGTTAAAATAAATAGAACATATTGAACCTGATACGTTTTAGAGTTTCTCGCCCTACACATAAATTATTCTACTATTAATCTAATTAGATTAGGGAGAGTTTAAGTCATCATTTCGCTGGATACGTGTCCGACTATAAATGTAAAATATAACAAATCCTTGAAAATTATATAATTTCTGCCTCTTTCCACAAAACACGATAAATCCATCAATTTTCGTATTATCAACGTAATGGATCCTGTTCAAAATATTATAGTAGACAGAGCAGGCTAGATTAGAGGGAGTTTAAGTCATCATTTCGCTTAATTCGTATTTGTTTATGAAATATAAAATACAATAGATACGCGAGTGTAATTGTTTCTGCCCAATTTCACAAAAACGATAAATCCGTCAATTTTCGTATCCTCTACGTGGATGAATTTCGCCTAAAATATTATGATACGTAAAACATATAGGAAGAGTTTAAGTTATCTTTTTGTCGATATCGATGTTGTTCACAAAATACAGGTGTCCGAAAACAACAATTTTTCCAGGCGGAGATCCTTTAAGCGATACGAAGCGTTCCGTTACACAGCGCAGAGATACGATATTTGTCAAATGATTCGAATACGGGAGATGCATTTTTGCCGGCGTTTTGTCGGGCTCTTCCGGTACTTTTTGCAGCGGTTAATCTCGGTAGCGAGCGGGTCGTCCGGGAGCCAGGCAAATATCTCTCCCGAGGGGCGCATTTCCGTCGTTTTATTCGATTATCAGTCGCGATCGAACACGCCGCCGCCAACGACCGTCCGGGCGCGGACCTTTCATAATTTACGAAAGGCAAGCCTGTGAGCGCTCTCGAGCGGCTCTACACCGTTCGTAAGTTTGTTCATAACTGTACCCACGAGTGCCGAAATTAACGGCCTATTAGTTTTACATTTTTCAAACTGCCGAAGCTAATGTGTCTGACCATCGCCAACCCTTTCTACTTGCAGAACACCGAGCCGCCACACGCGGAAAATAATTCTTCTTCAAACTGAAAGGTAAAAGCACTGTTTTATTCAAGCTTTGAATTTCGAGCAAACTCAAGTTGCTTCTTTTAAAAAAGGTCAACTAAACTCACACAAAATCATTCAACTCTGATCCGAAGCACACGCAAATTGTCAGCGAATTATGCGCTGGGCACGACGGGCAATTTGTTTTGCGATAGAGCAAGAAATGAATATTCTTTTGATTTGCCTAGTTTGCGCGTTTTTAACACGTTGACTGCCATGTCACCCATATGCGGGTGACGGAATTATTTGTCCAGGTTTTAAAATGAATTTTTACATTAATATATTCATTGTACGAAATTCTATTAGAATCCGTAAAATTCAAGAAAGTTGGAGGACTACTCAGTATATCATACATTTAATTTTGTCCAATTTTTATTTCATTAAATAACTTACTTTGATTTCATGGAATTTTTCAGGTTTCTAGCTTGGCAGTCAAAGTGTTAATGATCGGAACGAACGACGTACGCGTCCCGCGTCAAAAGGGGCAGTAATACGGCGGAATCGTCGTTGATATGGCAACGTAAAATTTATCACCAACAGTGCAAAATTGACCGACGACGGGGACGCTGCCGACGCGTAACCGCTGTCCTCGCGATAGTTACCTGTGACCGATGCCCCGGCCAGGTAACGCTGCGCCGCTGCAATCTGTTAACCCGATCGGGACATAAAGTTTACATCGATGAAACGTAATTTCGACGACAGTTTCGCGTGTCAGTCATCCGTCGCGTGATCGATACGCGTTGCGCCTTCTCCCTCGTGTCATCGAGGTATCGATATAGCTCCCGATCGAACCGAGTCGATGACACTGCCCGATTCATCTTCTCGCTAGTAAAACATCATGGAATTACCGCCGCGCGCGCGGTTATTAAGATCGATTTTCTACGTTATTCGATCCGACAATTTTTCAATTTGAAAAAATTCCACACGCCACGTCAAACCCTCCAGATTAACCTGCGGAAAAAAGCGACTCGACCGGACACATGGTTCGAGAGATAAAAATTCATGAACACGGGACTGTTACATTCATGAATACATCGCGGGGGTAGACAAACATAGATTCGACGAACGGTGTTTTGGAAACAAACACGATATCTGCGAAGCGATGACTTAAACCCCCCTTAATTTCACGTGTTCTACGTAGTATCGCATTTTCGACAAAATCTGTTACGCAGAGCGTGTAGAATTTGTGAATTTATGGACCAATTTGTGGATTTATCGGTTGTGTAAAAATGGACAGAAATGTTTAATTTCGACGATGCCTATTATATTTTTTATTTCATAAACAAATCCGAGTTCAGCAAAATGATGACTTAAACTCGCACTGATACAGCCTACTGTATACACAGTAAAATTTTCAACAAAATTCCCCACACGGATAGCAGAGAAAACGGTGTTTCACACTCGTGAAAATCCACCCTCCAATAAAACGAATTCCTAAAATTCAAAGCTTCGTATCAAAGAAACAAACACAAGCCCAAGAAGATGATGACACAACCTGCCACTAAAACAACATGTTCCAGCAAAAACTCTCCCAGTCAAGCAGATTATTCAATATCCCAGGAAAACGAGGTCTCGAACAACAAACTTTCGGCCCCGTTCAGCAACCGAGTATCAACATCTCGAACCGAAAAGCCGGGGCGTCGGTAGGATAAACCGTCCAAGTTCATTGTCCGTCAAACAACCGATCAAACATTCTCGAGCACGGTTGTATCTCCGGCAGGCTATCCCGTTAGCTGCCTCGTCTAAACCGCGGCGAGGATCAAAGGCTCGGGGGTCTAATATCAGCGAAGTCTGCGTACACCTGTCCAAGAATCCTGGGTGGTTTAGGTCAGTTACTGCAGTCGCGAGAGAGCTTCGGGGATGAGGAGAGCCGAGCAGAGCAGCCGTCTAATTACCGAGATCCGTAGAAGAAGAGACTGGCGTCGAATCAAGAGAAAGATCATGTTGCTGGGGAGGAGGGTGAAAGGGTCTGGAAGAGAGAAGACTTTTCCGGGGGGGGGGCAATCAAGGGCGAGCGGGTTGCGTGCGCAGGGACAAAAGAGGACAACCGGCTGATCCTGGCTCATTAATCAGACGGACCGGCATATAGAGGGCAATTATCCGACGGTAATTAACTTCGCAAACTGCAGCCCCCGCGAAGTCTGCGGAGAGACCCGGTAACGGGAACGGGAACGGGAACGGGAACAGGAACGGGACACAAGGTGGTGGGGGTCCGGGATGCTTGATAGCGGTGGCGGCGGTGGCGTCAGCGGTGGATGGTGGATGGTTTGGATGGAAGGTTCTTCGTGGGTTCCGGCCTGATGGAGCTGTTCTGGAATTATACACGGGGTTAGCCCTGAAAACCAGGCGGCAGCCAGCTTTTGCCCCGGAAACTAATTTAACTCTCGCATCCTCCATCCTACCTAGCCTAAACCGGAGTCGAAGCCAGTCGCCTCGTCCCCCTCCCTTCTCCCTCTACAACCAAACCCCCACACCGATTCAACCACCCACAGGCAGGCTTTCCGGCAGTGTACGTACTCGCGTCTCAATAGAGTACACCGTCGAATCGACGGACTAAATACCTCGCCGTCGACCTATCAGCGTGTTCCAGCTACTCGAGAAAGAGTGATATGTGTGGAAAATTATTTACAACCTATTACAATGATCGGAAAACAATCTACACGAATCTCCTTTTTCTTGTAACTAATCCAGACAGGTATTATTTCCCATGAAGATCCCCACAGTATAACTATGATTTCCTCCTGGAACAATCCGACCCTTTCTTCGAAATGAAAGACCGAATCCGTCTACCTAAGTATAACAAAGCCAACTATCCCTAAAATATCCTTTCCACAAATACATCCGGATGATCCTTCTCCGAAAAACTGGAGGATGCGAGATCCCCCAGAGTGTAGAGTTAACATGGAAGTCTCATTAACCGGCGCCCAGTACAATTGGATTTCACGGTTGGCGCAAGAACGAAGATCCAGGGTACGAGCGGTATTAAAACTGACCCGTTAACGTGTACGTCGCCCTGGCAAGTACAATTGAAACATAATTTTCGCCCGGTTTTTACGGGCCCCGGTGTATATTTAATATCGTCGTCTCGCAGGCGGCGTTCCATTTTCCATTTTCCTCGAGTATGGTCTCGAGCGTGGTAGAAAAATACGGAGAGTTACGTCCCGGCTCATGGACACCCGATAAAGAATCGCAGGCTGTTTACTCGAGCCCGGTTTCCGAGCTGCGTTCGTTTCACTTAAACGTATCAACAATGCATTAGCGGGCCAGTTTATTGACAGTGGAGGGCGTCGGGATCGCTCGGGAAAATGAAGAGGCCGTGGGCAAACAGGGGATTCGACGGTGTTAGACGGCGAAAAAGAAAAAAGAAAAAAGAAAAAAGAAATGGTGATCGACGAGAACAGTCGGCGGAGCTCGGTTCGCGAGTTAAAACGCGCGAACCGGCACAATGAAAATTGGCTAATTGAATTACCGAGTGATTCCGAGGTGAACCCCTTTTGCTCCTCCCCCTTTGGATAGACGGCGAGCTTTCATAAGCCCGGCATCGGCCGGTTTTAGGCGAAAGGCTCCATTAAAACCGGACCTCCGCTACGCTAGCCATCGAACGACGCGAAGAATGGCCACGCCTGTCCAACCAATTAAAATCACCTGTTAATTGCGCGAGTATCGAAGAACTCGCCGCCATTAATTTGCGAAATTCTCGTAGGTCGATGGTACCCCGTTCCATTAGCCGGAAATTCGCCGAGAGGATAGTTACCCCCGAACATTCTCCGAGCTGGCCTTTTAGAGCTTCTAACTGCGCGACGCCCTCCTCTGCTCTAACCGAGGCTACATCTTGCCATTTTAATCATGCTGTTTTGCAGTTTGATGGCGGATGCTTTTTCGCGGGATATTAGGAATGAGCTTTAACGTAATTTGCCGGGTATGAGAAGGTCTAGAAAGTTTAGGTTTATTCCTGCAATAATCTTGGCTTTTCTATTCTTATACAGGCTGTCTAACTCGAGCATCTGAAATATCTCGTTTGTTTTTTATGGTCGACAAAATATGTCAGAGGAAAACATTAGCTGTTTCAGAGGTGAAAATATTATGATAGGCAAAAAAATTTGTTCAAGGTTATATTTTTTCAGATTCCGAGCTCAACGAAATTTTGTTTAAATCGAATAATATATTTTTATTGCCGTTATACGATAGCCAAGGTCAAGACGAATCCTACGACCTGTAATATTTTGTCAAAATGTTGTCTACTCCGATTTTTCTGAACTTTAACCCTTTTAGTGCCGGGCGAAAAAGCGGTGCCTATGCGAAAAAGACCGGCCGAATTTCATGGTTTTACAAGGGTTTGAGAAAATGCTCATAAAAACCAAACGAGAAACAATATTTACATGATTCAAAAAGCAGTATATTAAGGACGAAATAGAGAACAAAACAGTGTCGCTAGTTTTTCAATATTCATTGGAAATTATATAAATAACAAAGGTATAAAAGATCATAAAGAAAGTAAAAGTCCAGTGCTCTCTTACAAAACGTATTTGCACATACGAAAAGTCATCTTTTCATCATAATTTTATATAAACCATTTATTACAAAGTATATACTTTGCATTTCCGATATATTTTGTAACAAGATAAATAATATTACATAAAAAACATAAAAAATAACTCGGAGGTACGTGGTAAGCGCCAGACGGATTATCTCTTCCGAAGGTTGCTGGTAAAATTTTAGAAATCCTGTCTTGTAATTGTTGGTTTGTCAAAAACAAAAATGTTTGACACAAGCGGAAAACAACGGTGATAACAAAAATGACGCTTTCAGACTCTCACTGGGACAAAACGAAATATACTGCTCACGACAACGATCGAAGAAAAACTAACTGATCCTACGTCTCGTGAGAGTCTTCAAACAGTTGTTTATAAAACGCTCTCGACATTTGCCGATAAGGGCCCAACGCCACGGCGATTCACGCCGCAGGTCGGATGTCGCCTGAGCGGCGACCATCGGTGTTTATGTTAGATTTCGTTGGCCCAAGCAATAGGAAAAATTCGTCGTCCACAAAGAGTTAAATCGAAAAACTATTTTTTTTTAATTCTCTTGTAATGAAATTAGACCATTTATAACGTATTATAAATTTATTTTGAGATAGAGTTCTCCCGCAATGCGAATAGTAAAGCGCTATAAGGCGCGGGCCGATATATCGGCTCCGGCACTTTTCGCCAGTGTAGCAAGAGCCGATATATCGGCCTCTGGCACTAAAAGGGTTAAACTAATCGCAAGCGGTTTCAGGATTTTATCTTGCCAAATCTTAGATGGGAAACTATTAATATTTAGTCTGTCGTAATTTTGTAAAAAAAGACCTAATCTATCTAGTGTTTATCAACATTCCAATTCTCTTCTTGTACGGTGATAAAGAAACAGAAATAGGAAAAAATTCTGAGACGAATGGGGTTACAAAAATCAAATATTATGAACAAAATAATACATAGATGAATAAATAAGCCAGGTAAAGAGGAAACTGTCTCCGCATCAAATGTAACGATTTGCCGTGATGCAGGCGACGCGCGACGGTGCGAAATCCAGCTGCTCTCTTTATCCAAGTCGGCTCTCTGGCTGCACCAACGAGTGCATCAAATCGCGTTTCCACGGGAACACGGGAAATAACAATTACCCGTCCGTCAGAAGTATAACGTACGTGTCGCGATAAATTGTAAATAACCTTTTCTCCCGCGGAAATCCCCGGCATCTGGATAAACTCTTGAAAAGATATTCCGGTCGAACGTGACGCGATCCACGATGGAACTCTGGAGATCCTCTTGTCTCTCTCTCTCTCTCTCTCTCTCTCTCTCTCTCTCTCTCTCTCTCTCTCTCTATCTCTCTATCTCTCTATCTCACCCGGCAAGATTTACTGTAAATTTTAACGCATCCGTGCGATCGGAGACGCGCAGTGAATGCATCGAGAAGATTCGCGAGAGAAAGAGGGAAACACGCCATTAATATGTCTGCCTTCGCGCATTCCTTCCGCTTTTCAGAGATCGCGATTCCGCCCGGAATGCCGGGGTACGTGTTACCGAATATTTAGTTGTGCTCGCCGACCGGGGAACGTGAGCTTCAATTCCGAATCCTGATGCTGGAATAATAGATCGCTCCAGGCCCGAGTGTATAGATCGCTCGACATTTTTCAATCCCCTACTTGTTGAGCTTGATCAACGTCTCGGACGAAGATAACTCCGCGATTATTTATGTCCGAAGATTTGCTGCTATTCTCAGCTCGTCGCGCCAGCTGCACTCGAGCCTTATAGGAAATTCAACCACTTTCCGATTGCAGATAGCATCTTTTATTATCCTTCTAATTGTGCTTCGCCTTCAAGTGTTCGTTTGATATCTGGTTCAAAGTGCGAATTTTTTAGTGTATTATTTTGTAAAGAATTTTGTGTCCAGTTTTGCGTCTAGTATCACAGGGGCAAAGGGGACCCTCGTGAGTGTCGCCAGATCGAGAAAATCGAGGGAAATACAGTGTACCCCCTCTCCGATGAACAGAGTAATATGCGACACCGGGGTATTCGCGTGAAACCGGGTATTTTCCGAGACACGAAGGTCACCGCAGCCAACAGGTTAGTCATTCCAGACGCGAGTTCCTCGGTACAAGAATCTCGACGTGGTGCGGGAGGGTTAATCTCCCGGCAGGCGGAGTTCGGCATGGTAAACGGCGAGTATATTCGTCGAGCAAACGTCGGACGAGTTTAACGACGTCGGCAGACTGTTTGCGAAGATCCCTCGCGATTCTTCGATCCGTCGACTGTCTCCGTTCGCAGGGACGACGCAGGATAAACACGGCTACGTTTCCGTCTCTCCTCCACTGTTGACTTAAAAAATATCAACGCGTCGTCAAGAGCGAGCCCTTTGTGGCGCGGCTTAGCAGCCGTGCGGCAGATACGAACGAGAGATACAGCACGCCTGTGATTGCTTTCCTCAATTCCGCCACGATTCTACCATTCGACCCTCCTCTTTCTCTTCATCTCATTCCCTCAACCCTCCCCCCCTCTCTCACTCTCTCTCTTTTTTGTCTCGAGCCGTCTGCAGCCGCGTCTGGTATCGGCCCGTTCTTTCTCTCTCCCTCTCTCTCTTTCTCTGGAGGGCTTACGATCTCCTTTTTTCAGTCGTCGGACGAGAACAAAATGGTGGATGTTCCTCCGGGAAAAAGGGGGGACCGAGGGTCCCGTCAAGGGACACACCGTTCCCAGGGCCGGGGCATTCAGAGAAGAAATAACGGGTTTATTTACGAAATCCTGGGGACACGAGCAAGCAGATGAAATCCGGAAGAGAGTAGAATGGAGACACTTTGCGATGAAGAATAGGGACACCTGTGACGAGATAGGGGAAGGACGGATGGGGCGGAAGGGTTGGGCAGATGATTCGAAGGGTACCAGACCGGCTCTACAGAATTAAGAGCCCATTAGCCTTTCATTAACTCGGTGCGGAGGATGGGCGGGGGGGGGGGCAGACACTTTTCTAACCCTTTCTTTGTTACACGGAGAATTCAGACTGGCGGACACGCGGATGTTATTGCGTAGCGTGCCAGACCGGTCTGAGAATTTCTTTTATTATTCCAGATGTAAAAAACTGTTTGAGACAAGCCTCGTCTTCTTAGATTTTATGCTGGAACTTTCGACATTTTCAACGGTTTCTTGGTCACCATTCATTTTAACGGTGTTTCGCTACGCGACAATTGATTATGAAATTTTTTAAAAATTGCATCGTAGTTTACTCGTCACGAGAATCAACATAGCGAAAGGTGCTGTAGGTCACAAATCCGATCCGTGTCCTATTTTATTTACAAAATGTTCGAGTGAAAAATTAAAATTACAATATCCGTTCAGCTTAAAGAGTCGGGATACAAGGCCCCTTTCTGCTTATTAATCTTTTTAAACCGTTCTGGTCACTATTTCGTGTACAGTAATTTCCTATTTGTCTCGAGACGCGATCCAACAGAAACTATCTCATTTCATTCTCCGAATTGCCTACCTGTCAACAGACGCACTCTCACGCAATTTGTCCCATTCCCTGGTCCCAATTCAAAATTTATCTGCGTCCCCACACCACGACACTCTACTTTCGCATTGTCACATCGATCCGCGTTTCTCGCGGAGGAAATTCGCAGCAGGATATCCGGGGAGAGGCGCGCGAGCGCGTAAAACGCGTCAACGCAACGACGAGCGGCGCGAAGAAGCGGAGCCCGGCGCGTTAATTAACGCCGGGCTTCCGTCAAAAGCTAAAGAGGAGCCCATCCAAGGATCTGCTCTCTGCTTCATTCTGCTTCGCTCAGCTTCGCGCTGCGACAAATGGCGGATTCGCGGGTATCCGCGCGCTGTTCCTCTCCGTTTTGCTTTGACGGTCGTCGCGCGCGCGCGTCCGCTTTCAAGCTCTTTCGGAAAAGTGCCGGAGCCTGTGCACCGTTGACCGTAAAAAAAGCCAGAGAACCACCACCACCCCCCGCTGCTAGAACCACCCCCCGTTGCTATAACCACCACCCGCAACCGTTGCCAGAGGGAAATCAAATAACCGGCCGGAGGGGTGAATTTCTCTTGCCCCGCACGTTTAGAAGTAAACGTTTCAGCGGAACGTTGCCGGGATTACGTGCAGCTCTTGCCCAACCCAGCAACCCCCTTCCTCCCTCCCCCACGCGAACACCACCTCTTTCGTCTCGGCTACCAACCCCCTCTCCTAGGACCGCTCCGAGAACTGCATGCTCAGCGACCGAGATAATGACAGCCATAACGCAATTAACCCGTTTCTGGGATTACAGTCGAACGACCGCGAGCACGATGTGCCCGCGAGTTTGACAGTCAATTATCGTCTAATGGAACGACGGCCCCCGAAAGTATTCGCCGCGATTAGGCGAGCCAACCTCTCCCCATCCTCCCAACCCCCATCCTCCGCCCTTTCTGTTCGCGTGAATTTTTTATATTGTTCCAGTTGATGAAATTTTTCTGCTTCCTTCGTAAGAGACTTCAGATTTCAGAACATTTTAACCCTCCAAGGTATCTCCTTTTAATATAATTTCATATTATGTAACTTGTATTGTTGTATCGAGAATAAACTGGTTCTGAAGTCGATTCGTTGCAGGATAACCGAATGATGTAGAACCAAGGAATATGTTATGTCATACTCAAATCAAATTGACAAATAATTTTCTTGGCATTTCCCTGCCGCAGCACATTTTATGCCTCAACTCGTCACATTCGGTATAAAACGTTTTCAACACAAAGGCACTTAATGACAATTCGATAAATTGAACATCGAAAGAACGTTCCTAAAACGAGTGTACATACATAGGCTCGCGAAAGTATTCAAACGTTCTTTAACACTTTGACTGACAAACTAGAAACCTTAAAAACTCCATAAAATCTAAGTAAGTTATTTAATGTAATAAAAATTGAAAGAAATTAAACGTATGATATTGAATAGTTCTCCAACTTTCTTGCATTTCACAGACTCTAATCAAATTTGGTACGATGAATATATTAATGTAAAAATTAATTTTAAAACCTGGACAAACAATTCCGTCACCCACATATGGGTGGCATGGCAGTCAACGTGTTAAAAAAAGTTGTACCGTTTTAAAGGGCGTTCGAATACTTTCGTGAATCAGAGTACATTCATTATTACTGGCACATTGAGTTGACAAACATTTTCGTGAGTAGGTCCAGTTTTAAAACTTGTGGAGCAGTGTGTACGGCAGGTTCTCCAGCGAGTAGGTCGTTGAAATCGATCGCGGTGCAGTTAGAGGCATTCCAAGACGGAACTTACCGGGATCGGAGGAAGGATGAGCCCTGGTGAGTCTGCAGAGTTGCAACGGCAGATAACGAGTATCCGCTCGCGGTGGTGACTTCGGCGGCGGGGGCGTCGCGCTGAGGAAGCCGCGCTGCAGCTCCCAGCCGACTTCCTGGATGATCGAAGCCTTCCTGAAGTACGGCGTCACCTCTCGCAGATATTTGACTGTAACAGACAGAACCGACCCAGAGGTGAGCGACACGAACGTTTGCAGAAACGTGGAATTCTAGTTTAATTCCGATCCGTCCTGAATCACCCAGCAAATTTCCACTCTCGGCCATTTCGTTTCCTCAATCGAGAACCGAGGATTTATGTTCGTTTCATATTCGCTCAGAGGTTAACAATAAATGCATCAACCGCTAACGGTGACACCAACTGATACGGATTTATCGCAATCTACAAAAATTAGTAAGACTGATTCCAATACCGGTTGAATAACCTGAACGACCGAATTCTAACAATTAATTTCGTAACGTAAGAAATATTTGGAATAACGGTTCAGAAATTTTTACCGGTGTCTCAAGCGAAATTGAATGGATGCAAGACAGTAAAAGCGTTTAAAGAATTTGAACCGCTGTATTATTTTTGGTAGAATGATTAAGATAAAAATCCGCGGTCTAATTACACCAATTTTTAAACGATGGGCCATCTACGATCCAGAACACTAAAATCTGGAGCATTCCTAAAAATACCCAAGGTCCGTTAAAAGCGTTAAAAGGCAACAGCAAGCAGCTCATAATTTAGCAACAGAAACGAGCCGCAGTACCTAATGCTTTTCGCGCCGGGGGGACACAGATATTACCGTGAGGCTTGCCACATTTTTCCTAAATCCAGAAAGGTTTCGCGAGAATAAAGAACAGAACCAGGTCGCCAAAAACTGGGTGACCGTGTGGCATGATAGAAAAGATGAAAACCCCGCTGGGTCAACAGTGACGATAAAAGGATTAAAACGCTTCCTCGGTGAAAAGCGTCGTCCTCGGAGAACAACGGCGAACAATATCAAACTAACGTAACAATAGCAAACTTTTACCCCGGGAGTAAAACATTCCCCGAATTCATCCCCTCGGCTCCGAGAGTCCCCAGAGAGTCGAAGGAACATCGAAATTGAACTTTTCTTCGGAAAAACTCGTTATTCCATGAAAATTTCAATCTATAATCTATCATTGGAATTTTTAACAGCTACTGTACGCCACAGAAGATTCGAAGGACATCAGGCTTCTTGTACCATTTCTCTACTAAGACTCCATTGGCCATTTTTTACCGCGCATCCACCAGTAAAACCGGGTACGATTTTCAATTCCACAGACTTCCAGTCAATCATTATCACCGCAACCGCGGAAAATCCACTAGCTAACGATCCCGAGTCAATTCCCCAATCCCGAAACAATTTAGAAGAGGGCGAGCCGCGCTTGGTCCGGTACAAGACGAATGGTATCTCGATCAGTATTTCCGGCAAGCAAAAGTTGGGAGCAAATAGCGTGGATCCGTGATCCCATCCCCTAGGTGGGTCTCCGGGTTAGAACCTCCGGTAATTTCGGTAACGAGAAGCGAACGGGGCTAGCAAGAGAGAGCGAGAGAGAGAGAGAGAGAGAGAGAGAGAAGACGGGGAGGAAATTTAGCGGCGGAAGGGGGCAGAGGCCCACGATCAATATTCGCTCGATCTGTTCGATATTAAGCCACGTTCACCTCGAGAAGGTATCTCGGCTTTACGAGCGGTTTTTACGGGCGCCCGAGCGGATTCGCCGTTCATCCCCCTGCGGGGAGGGGTGTCGGTTAGCCTGCTCCAACCCCCGGTTAGCCGTGTGCTACATGTTTCAGTATTTCGGTTAGGTTTCGCGTCAGGATTGCAGAGCCTCCCCCTGTCGGTGTTGCTGCAACGTGTTTCGTTTCCTCGGGTCTTGTCCTTCCGTTTTCCCTCTCACTCCAACTCTAGAAAACAACCCCCTGCCCCTTCTCGAAGCAACCCCTACCTGTTCCTTCGAACTTTAACGAGTTCGTCCTGTATGTAATCGCGCCCCGGCGCACCGACGTCGAAACATCAACGACAAATTGGATTTTGAAACGGTCTCTACGTGACCGCGGTACAGTATCTTCGAGACCCCTGTCGCGATCGAGATCCGCGATTTACGAGGCCGGCCAACCTACCCTCTTCCCCGCAATCCTCTGAACGTCCCTGAAACATCCCCGGCATACCCAGGGCCTCAGCAGAAACGAAATTTCGTGAGCAGGACCGCGCGGGCCTCGTAAAACACGCGGGAAACGAGCGAGCCCGTCTCTCCGCCTCGAAATCAGCGCCGCGATCCACCTGCCGCGATTTCTTTCCCTTTCCGTGACTCAGATGCTTGATTAGGCGAATTCCCGATACACAGGATGTCCGGCCTAACTCGAGCGTCTCGAAGATCTCGCTTATTTCTGTATCATAGGGAAAAATGTCATATTGTTGCACCATCGGTAGCTCAAGCTCAGGATCTAACCTACCAGCTATAATACTATGACCTTCGCGTGAACAAGTACTTGAAGTGAGCTATGTAAACACGTTTCTCATAGTCTCGATGTCAACATCTTATTCGAGATGTTCAAATTAGGTGCGGCTTGTACATGGAGAAATAATGAAACAGAACTTTATTTCAGTTTAAGGGAAATTGATAATACAGGTATCTTGTAGGTTATGTTCGAAATCCTCAATCACGAGTCTGACTGAATGGGCTAATGCGTGGGATTAAAATTGTATGGTACCACCGTAACCACATCGATGGGGCTACCAGTATGTCCGAGTATGACAATAAAAAAATTAATCTTGGAACTTATTGAACGTAGCGATGGAACGATGATTTCAGAGGATTCCACAATTCCCATAGTCGATCCCATAGTTGAACGCATCCGATCCGCAAAGCGGACGCAATCCGAACGGTGTCCATTGATAAGCGACGAACACCGTAACCGTAATGCAACGGGAACCACCATAGAGAACCACCGAGAGCAACCAATCTCGTCCGCGTGTCGATGGCGCAAACAGCTATCCGTCTGCGAGTACGGCACGACTCGTCGTATTATTAATAATTAGATGCGTTAGCGCGGCCGCGTCTCCGCTGTTTGCGCCGCGATTTCAATCGAATTGAATTACAGTTGTTCCACGACCATGCTGGAATTCCATCGGCCAACATTTGCGCCACGAATACTCTCGTCGATCACTCCTGTGTGCCGACCATAAATGGCTCCCAGCGAAAATATTTTCGAAAACGTCTGTCCCGTGTAATCACAGACTTTTACAACGCTTTTTTAACAGGATTTTTTAATTCGTGCTTCGTGAAATTATGCTGGACGCGATTGAAAATCAATTTCAAATAATGATCCGTTCGGATTTACCCAGAACTACATACAGTAGTTTACAATTCATTACATACTAAGTTTACAATTCTGAACGTTTAGAGTGACGTGAAACGAATGAAATAAAAAAGCTTTTGGATTCAGAAGAAAGTGGAAAATTGTCGCGAAATATGTAGATTCAATTAAATAAAAATATTTCATAATTTTTAATGAATTATTACGTTGAAGTTTTAATTACTACTGAACATATGAGGATATTTGTATTATGTAGTTAATACAATTAAAGGTTCATAATCTATACAAAATACCAGAATTTTACTAAAAACCAGAGGTGTCGTAAGACTTATGAGAGGGAGTGTACGTTGTCAACTCGTGGCCTACGGCGCGTCGATCATCATCGAGGACACTATAATTCTGGGAATACGTCTACGACAATTTTCAGACATTCTTCGTCGAGTACACGTCACAAATTCTGAGAGGTCAGTAAAATTTATGTACGGATTGTTAACGTAAGAGCTGAATTGTCTGTGCTTCCGCGTGAACAAAATTTAATGAAAGCTAAAGCTGGAAACGAGCGATCTCCCCCGGTCTTCTACCGGTCGCGACCATTGTTCTTCCGCTCTTCTCATCCTATCGTTGTCTTCAAAGGATCGAGAAAGAGGGAAACGAGCGATTAAAGTTTCGAGACGCTCCTCCGCTCGTTTGCATCGCAAGAATTTCCACCGCAATCGCCCGGTTAACCGCTCGAGATTTCTCCGTTGGTCTTCCGCGACCGCATTCCGAGCTCTTCGATTTTGAAGAAGACTTCCCCTTCGGGACAAAGGGTATCCACCCAAGAATTCGATGTTTCAGCATCCAGGCCATAGTGACGTTTCTCTAAAGACAGTTTCACCTTGTTTCCTCCTTTCATTTTTAATAGGTTCCGGTAGGAAAGAAATCGATTTTCTGTTTTTTAAAATTCAATGAGACTCTCAGGTGAAACCTGGATGATTTAGACAACCGTATACGCCTTCTATAAACCTTATATAAAGTCGGGACGTTACAGTTGCTTTGATTTTATGGAATTTTTATATTTCCAGTTTGGCAGTCAAAGTGTTAAGAGAATTAAATCGTCTTGTCAAAACGTCGATTTCCCAAATATTAGGACCCATAAGTAATCAACTATTTTGGAATCCTACAACAAACTTTGTAATAAATTCAAGTTTTTATTTCGATCGGTTCAGAACTAAAGGCGAAACAAATTCTTTGCAAACAATTGATTACTTCTGGGTACCCCTAATATTTTACGATATTGAAACATGCAAAATGCTTCACTTATCTTCGGATTCGGCAGTTCACCGGGGCGAGGAGTTTATCGAATGTGGGGATTCAATATTCTCGCGAGCTAATACAGGAGAACTCTGCAAGCGAATCATTCAAGATACAGCGATCCTTGCCGCGGAGTCGAACACAATCGTGTGTAGATGTCTCGAGGCATGTTCGCACGGCGCTCGAAAATTCCGCGTTTGATCTCCGGAGCATAGAATCGAATGGTCGTTTAAGAGCCGCGCGAGAACACGCCTGGAAATCCGTATTCCGCGCGACACGCGCGGATACGCGTGTAGTACGTATTGCCTCGCAAATATCGGCAATTTGTCGTCGGGACCACCCCCCCCCCAAATCGGCGACGCCCCTCGCTTTTCGTCCCTGTTACACAACCGTCAACCCTTTTCCACCCCCGCGAACGAACACCACTGTGCAGTCGCGCGTACACTGCCTTGCAAAAATCCGTCTCTTCGTTGCGATCGTACAAAAGCGTTCGATATGTAACATTAATTCGATCGTGTTCATTATTATTAGACCGCGGATCTTTATGTTATGCGTCCGTTGCAAGAAGCAGGGGCTGCACTTACTCTTACTTTTTCTTTTAACACTTTGATCGCCAAACAAGAACGTCACCCATATATATAATAGGTGACATGGCAGTCAACGTGTTAATAATTTCAATGAGTCACAAATAATAAATTGGAATTTACCGCATAAATTCGTGGAATCGAAGATAACCGAAAGAATTTATATTACGATCCAATATTATCAGTTCGAAACTGTCATTGAAAAAGAAAATCTTCGAAACTGCTTTCACATCGCAGAGTATTCAAGAACGTGTACATTAATTTCGTGTTTCAATTATTTCCGGCAACGTAGGCGAATCGTTCAAAGAGCTTGACGAATTAAATCATAAAATTCAATATTACGGACAGATAAGTTGGTAAGAAAATCTGTTGACGAAAATCGTTCAATGGTAGTGTTAATTTATGCGACAGATTTTCGGAAAGGATCGAAAGCGTTCGCATACTTTTGCGTGGCAGTGTATGTGCGTGCAGGGAAGTGTGCCCCGGCCGCGTTAATGAGAAAGAAATTCATAAATCCTGCGGGTCGGTTGACGGGGGTGGGGTCCGAAATTAACACAAATGTTACACGAGTCGCATGAAATTTATTACGGGCCCTTCGTTTTCATCAGCGCCCGGCTCTCTCTCTCTCTCTCTCTTCGGTTTTGATTAATCTTTTCCGCGACAGCGCAGCGCCGCGCTCATTTTCATGCGACTCGATCCGCCGATACGATCTGCTCCATTCGTTTAATGACACCGACCACCCCCTCGTCATCCTCTCTCCGTAATGCCACCCACCCTCCTTTCCGATGCACTTCCCCTCTGTCTTTGTGCATTGGTCGTACATGCGATTTCCGATGCGTGTCTGGCACGACGCGTCTCCCGCAGATCTAGCGTGCATCTGGCGATAAGCTGATCGTTTATGCATTCGTTTCGGAGAGGACTCAAGTGGTTTCATACTGAATATGGTCAGACGTAGGGATCGCCCAGCGACTGGTAAAAATTAGTAGAATCCTTTGATATTGTAGAGTTTAATTTGTCTAACACCCTCCTCAGACTGTGCGACTCATTATTAGTAGACTGCGTATTTGATGCGTGTATGACAAAAATGTTGATACATTATTCTCAACTTATTAAAATTTATTAGAAACGGAAATGTATTTTCACGTAATTTCTGTTCCTTAAAATTCATTCGGAGACATTTTATTTTGGCAAAAATGTGTTGGTGCAATTTAAAATAATACTATGTACCCCCTATATTCGACAGTCTTTTAAAGATTCTGAAAAGTCAATGGTTCCGAGGAGTTATGGTCGCGGAATTGGGCCAGGACGTTAGGGAACGGCATTTTTCATCGAGAACTTTGAGACGATTCGATATACCGGCACGATCCCGGATAAATTTCCGTGCAATTTCAATTCGAGATCATTCTCCTTATAGACGCAAGCCACCCCCTTTCCTCCTCGTGTACACACCGCCTAACGGGGATGGAAAGGAGAGGGAGAGAGATAGAGAGAGCAAGAGGAAGGGAAGCAGGGGGTTAGACGAGTGGATTGAAGCCACGCCGGATATTAAAAATATCTTCCGTCGGCAACGGACAGCGATCGACTTCCGGTTTACCCGTTTTTCTCTATTTTCGAGACGTCCCGGGAGCTCGATTGCTCGTTCCTCTCTCTTTCTCGAGCACCGTCCTCGTTTCATCCGCCCTCGCGCATCCAAACTTCCGATAGTGTGCGTGGAGACTCTTATTTCCTTCTTATTTCGCTGTATACATTTTAATAAACGACGAGGAACGCCGTCCGGGGGCTTAAACACGTGAATAATAATATCGGCCCCTTGATTACCGTCGGGATCCCCCGGAACAGATTTCTCTATTAGTTTTGCAGATTTATTCGAGCCTCGATTCCGAATGCCTCTCGAACCTCGCAATTCTCAGCTTCTCCTTCATGCGTACCCAACATTGCTCCCAATCTTTTTATTTTAATCGACGCCGGATGTACCGTTTTTAACATTGAATGTACCAAAAACATTAAACACAACTGGAACGTCGTAGGAAAATGACGAAATTGCATTTGTTTGAATTTTGTGCGATTTTTGTAACATGTTACGATACAATTGCAATACATGTACACTATATAATTACACTATTTAATTTGTGAAGAATTATTCATCAAATTTATTTCTTTGGACGTATGTTGACTCGTTCTTCGTATTTTTACAAACTGACATAGAACAGTCGCTGTGCCTACTGCTTTGTAAATCTACTGTTAAGAAGTCTGTTCATAAGAATGAAATTCAATTAAAAAAGACAGGAAACAAATTGCAAGAATCTTCCATCCCTTGAGAACATCGGAAAAAGAAGAAAAGGGAAATCTCGAGTTGACTATGATTATCTTCTACTTCATCTTGTAAAATAAAATATCTACAAGTTCGTCCATTCATTTTTGCATCACAGCCGGATCCCCTTCATACAGATGGAATAAGGCAATTACCCTTAAGACGTTCTTCGGGACAAAAACTGAATGCCGGACGCGTCAAGCAGAAGATTAAAGGAAGATTCACCCGTTTGCAGCAAGAATTTAATATTTCAGAGCGATCGGTAGATAAACAACGGTTTCTTGAAGAATAATTCAGTGAAGGATTGAAGGAAAGCAAAAGCTCCCAGTCTCTCTCTCTCTCTCTCTCTCTCTCTCTCTCTCTCTCTCCACGGTTCAGTAATTAATTAAAAAATTTCAAAAGCGGTCGACGTCTCTCCTCTTACACAAAAGCGAATACTGTAAACAGTGTGCTGAAGCTATACATATTTTTCCCGGGATCTTAATTATCTTAATGGACCGCGGGAAAATCGCCATCAGCCTACGTTGCCCCCTGCGATTCTCTTTCTCTCGCAACAAACAGCGACATTTTCTCCGTTCGACTAGCGGAAATATCATTCAGTCTCGTTATTCATACTGAGATTTTAACACGATCTTTGTTCGGGGGCGTCGGATTAGGCTCCCGAATACGCGAGACAAATTAAAAGGTCTGTCAATCATTTTTCTTCGAGTCTCTGTGCTTTTCGAGGACTTTTAAGGGAAGATTAATTATTTAATTTTTATTTTGCATGGAGATTCACAGTTTGCCCTTCACATTTCGATGGGAAGTAATGATTCAGGGTAATTCCGGGAGTGACGCACCATAGGGTGAGATGCATCAGTTTTTATTGTGGCAATACTGGACGCTTCTCTAGTGTCTTTCTATTATCACTTATAACATTTTAACATTTGTTAACACTTTGATCGCCAAACTAGAAACCTCAAAAATTCCATAAAATCAGTGTTTTATAATGAAATAAAAATTGAAAAATATTATATGTATCATATTGAATAGTTCTTCAACTTTCTTTCGTTTTACAGATCCTAATCAAATTTGGTACAGTGAATATATTAACGCAAAAGTTTATTTTAAAACATGAACAAATAATCCCGTCACCCACATATGGGTGACATGGCAGTCAACGTGTTAATAATCTCAAAACGAAGAACACGTGTATTGTATTATTTACGTGTAACAGAAGTATAAAAACTTCTGGTGAAATATGCCTATTTTTCAATTATTTTCAGTAAAATTAATATTGAATAGAAAACAAAATGTGGTGCGTCTCTCCCAGAATTACCCTAAGTTATGCGGGATCTAGGGAATCTCATCAGTTGCGAATTAACCTTTCCGCGGGCACCATAAGATCCATTAAAATCCGTTTTTCCCCGACATCAGGCAAACGAGATTAACTTTTCCCATCGAACAGAAAACCCGTGTCACGCGCACACAGCTCCCGGTTTAAAAAATGTCAATAACTTGATTGGAAACCATTTTACAGCCGAATTCCATTAGCCACTGGCTGCGCAGTCCCAAAAATCGACAGTCGAACGGTCAAACGTTCGTTTCCATCGTTCGCTTGTCCGAATTACGGGTCCGGAACAGAGCGTAAAACCCTAACCACGTGTCGAAGTCGTGTCCACGTTTCGCTATAGTCCTGTCACCGGTACGAAACGACGAGTCAATAAAACCGGGGACCCGCAGAACCTGCTCTAAGAAACAGTTCTTCGAAAAAGGCTGAAACAAACGCCACAAGAATATCGGAACACATTTTTTGAAAATCTCGGAAACTAGAGCAACAGTAACATTTGTCTTGAATTTCATTGTATATTTCAGCGAGCAATTTGATCGTGTCGAAAAGTTTCCGAGAAAATCATTTGTTCAAACAACATTTAAAAAATTTCAATTTTTCTTCCTGGCTGCTAAATTACTAAGCGAGAGATCTTTAAATTCTGATAACTCCCTTAAAAAAATAGTACAGGAATAAACCTGCACTCGTATTAAAACTTGAAGACTCCAGGAGATTGTTGCACAATACAGACGGAGGAAAACTGACGCGTTCTCCACCGAAATGTCTAAAGACTCTCAGAAACAGTGAAACGAAGGATTTGAGGTCTGTCGTTTGAACGCGTCCGGTCGTTCGCCGGTTGTGTAAATGTTATTCAGCAACAATGTGGCTCGTTCCGAGCGACGGCATGGCCGCTTCCGACCGGAAGAGTTCGATTTGTCCGAGTTCCATTGCCCGAGAAACGGTTCGGGAATCCCCTGGAGGCGTTTTCGGGTAAGTCTTCCTCTTTTTGGGTTCGCTGAAGAGGCGACGCAGCCCGAAATCGAGGCGACTGTCCTTCCCGCGGCGAATTCCCGCAAACCCGGCGAAATCCCGAATAAATTTCGACGGGGAACGGCCTGTGTTGCGAGCGGCGCGCGGCGGTTCGGGGGAATTTGAATGTAAATCATATGATTACGCGGAAGCCGCGAAAAAGGGGGCGGATTCACGGAAGCGGTTCCTCTCGTGCTCGAGAGAGAGAAAGAGAGAGGGGGGAGGGGAGAGAGAGAGATGGTTTTGCCGAAAAATCTCCGGGGATCAGTCGCTTCAGAGGCGTTTAATCCGACGAGCCTCGGTGAACGTTCAGCGAATTGGAAGGGGTAACGAGGTGGCCGGGGGTTGCTTCAGAAAAAAAACGTCCCCTGTTTACCAGACCAAAGGGATACACCCGATGAATCTCGTACCGATAAGCCTGGGGGATTCCCGTGGATTCCTATTTGTTGCTGCCTGCTAATAGAATGCCTGCTCTGGCTTCTTCTTGGAGCGCCATCCCCCTCGAAACGAATACCATAATCAAGGGGCTGGCTCGTTGGGTCTGGAACAGGGGTTTGCTCAACGGCTCATATGCTTTGTGCACTTTCAGAACTCAGGAACATCGGTTTTTGAGGTATCGGAGTGTGGTCGCTCTGGGAATTATTTTTTAATCTCTCGAAGACCCGCAAGTCTATAAAAAAAAATGGATTCATTGCGTTCGTAACAAACATGTCAAAAACACGCCCTCGCACACTCACACACGCTCTCTTATGCATACTCATGGCTTTGTTTTCGAGAAAATCGACTTTGAAGATCTGTCAGGTTTGTGTGCTTTAGTATATGCAGGAAGTAGATTCGGTTGGTCATGATCAGACGCGTCAGACAATTCCTATCGAATAGCATGCGTATTCGCTACATTTCAAACTCGATTTTCTCTCGGATATTCGGTTTCTCGAATGTGTGTAGTAATTCGCTCGTATAAAATCGTACGACTCTGGACCAGAGATCTGGCTCTTGATTTGAGCATCGATCAGCGAAGCCAGGTCAGGATCTCTCCATCGAAATCGTGGAAGATGGCGGCCCTCTAGCAGCTCGGTCGTTTGTCCGAGCAACAGAGCGAGGGCAGGACGTTCCCTTAGCACCCCGTGAATCAACCCCTTTCTGCTATATTCGCCGATGTATAACGGTTGAAAACGTCGATCGGGAATTTATATCCGGTGGTGGGGGAAGGGGGGTGGAAACGGGGAAATTTTCGGAGTCGGCCGGAATGGATGGCGAACGATATGGACCGATGCGTGTCAGCCGCAGTGCCCCGAAGAAAAAGCGGCCGCTTATGGCTCCTTCGACGCTTTCCTTTGTCCAAAAACCGGTTGATTAAGTCCGTCGATTCGACCGTAACGATCCCTCCTCCTCGATTCCCGATTACAGATCTCGCAATCTTCCGGTTCTTCGACTTCTTGCGGGACATTTTTCAGAACGACCTCGAAAGTGTTTTATACGGGCTGTACAATTATTCAATCACTGGTACAATTGCGACAACAGATAAGTTTTCACCAATTTATTTATTTCAAATTTGTTGATCCACAATTGTCTCTGAATGTATACACTGCCGTGGCAAATTCAAGCGTCAGTTTTTCGTTTTAAAAAATTGTCCATATTCAAAGCGTTATAACTTCATGAAAAAACGTCGTAGAATATTCTGTCGTCTCCCATTTGAAAGCTTGAATCTTCTACTTTCGAAATCCTCTGTTTCTTTTTCCGAGAGAAAAATGTTTTATACTATGTAACGGGTGAGAGAAAGTGATACCTTTTTGTTTCGGAAATATTTGCAAACTCAAACTTTTCAACATCTCCACGAAGATATTAATTTAAATATCAATTTAAATATTAATTATAGCCAAGTTCAAATATCTGCATGAACCTGCTCCGAGCTGCGATATAAGCTAAATTACACTTAGAGTGCGGTACAAGTCAAACGAACGAAGCTCAACGTTAAAATGAAACCGTATCAACGGCCACAGAAAGAAAACAGCATTCCAGAGGAGGAAATCGTCATCGACTGCGCTCGCCATTAAAGAGAACGACTGCGTTCGCGAAACGGAGACACGGAGAACGTGTTCCCGAGGCTTTGGCGCAGTCTTCTAATTAAACACGGCAATCTCCGTCCGATAATTCCAAGTGGTACACGCGGCGGTGTTCTTTAAATTCGAAATTAAAAGAGCCGGTGCAATAACGAAGGATAGCTCGCAGGAAACGAGTGTTTTCGAACGGTTCGCGAACGCGTTGCTGCGCTAGCCGCCTCATTATGCTGAAACGCGGGAATTACAAGCGTTTCGGACATAATTGAGCCCCGGTGAAGAAACTTGCGCGATAAACACAGAAAAGGGAAAAGAGAGTGGGGCCACAGTTAAGATAAGAGCCTAAACCGAAGGGTTTTCACTCTTATTTACGATCAACCGGGAACGATACGGGAATTTACATTTTAATGTTACCCGCGGTCCGGAAACGGCCATGACACGTCTATACAGTGTCTGGTTCACCGTACGCGTTTGTTATTAGCCGTAAAATGTTCACCGATGTCAAGCATAAGAGTCGATTCGCGCACGAAACGTTAATCCCAGATTGGTTGTCTTTACGATCGCGTTTCTGCTGTTTGGACCCCGTTTAAGGTTCGCGAAACTGGTTCCGCAGACACGGATCTCGCTAACGAGCCGCGGGTTAGGTCCGGATTCCAGTGTAGTTTCTGATTCGTGGAATGAACGGTCGATACGTGAACGAAAAATTGAAAGAAGGGTACTCCGACGACATTTACAACCGTGTTTTTTTTTTTTGTTAAAATTATTTACGAAAGAATCGTTAGCACTTCATTCCAGGGACCATAACTGCGATGAACAAAGAGAAAAATGTCATGGAATAACAAGTATTTTATCGAGTAGAATCGTATTGGTTACAAATAAGGATTATAAGTATCGCAAATCATTTCGATCACTTATAACAGTTATCAATGAGAGAAATTTATTTCGATTAACAGTTATCGACTCCTAATGGAACTAATTGAACGCGTTTCTTTATCGAATCGAAATAAGGTCAATCATATACTGGATGCTTTTAGATTCTGCGGCGATCTTGCTGATTTTTCTGAGAGAGCAATGAACATCGATGCTTAATTATATCGGATACTTTTAGCCGAGGCTTCCAACATCAGCGAGAAAAACTAGGGTGATGGGTGGAGAACGGAGATAAACCGGGGGAGCGAATCTTCGTTTCATTTTCGTCTCTACTTATTTCCTTAGCCGGCGGGCGGTGCTCTCCTGCGATTCGCCATTGGCCGATTAAACGGTATACAGGGCGTTTCAAAAGATCATTCGATCCTGATGTGACGCACAGAACACGGAATTAAGCGTTGCTTATCGAGCGAGTGCGAAGATTTTGGCGAACAAGATCAAGTAGGTTCAAAGTTCAGAGAGGTTAATACTTTAATCCCTTCATAGAGAAAGGCAGAATTGCAATTCCTTTCTATCGAGTATCGTCCTGTTGTACTGTATACTCCTACAAGGGGTGACCTTCGAATGACCTTGCATCCTAAAAGTAGAAGTCAAACAAAAAATGTTTTCTTTTGCGAGCAATAAACAACATTTGAAAAAATACCCGCAGAGTATTCTGACCAGTTAATGCCACTCAAATTACTACTGATATATATGTCATGGTTAATAAATGTACACACACACTGTGTTCGATGTATTAAATGATTTCATATTGCACAATTGAAAAAGGTGGGGGAGTCACGCTTGAACGGAGCATCCTGACTACTGTGTCGTTATTTTTGAGCACCCTGTAGGCATCGTCGGAGGAGACGAGAAAGCCACCCCATTCGGATTTTTATTTTCGCTCGAACGGACGTCAGACCCCGGTAAATTCGAGCCCACCCCCTCGAATCGCGTGATTTCCTCCTCTAGATTGGTCTTTGTTCCGCAACAACCTCCGTACACCAAATCGAATTTTTTCAAATTTCTCTAATTATCCGACGGCCCCCGGGCTCGCCAGGAACCGATCAAGATACCACTCGCCGACCAATTAATAACTCGTCGCGTGTATAATTAATTTCGAAAACCCGGGACTCTGTTCCCACCTATCTCTTGGTAATAATTGATCGGATCCGATGTTTTCATCGAACGCTCGTTCCCGTTTGTCGAAATCACTTGCTCCGGTTAATTAGCTCCCTCTCGATGTTCAATTCTACTTTGCGAATCGATGGGACGCCGCACGGAGAGAAAGAGAGCGAGATAATGAGAGGGGCTGGAGGCAATATGATCGAGTTTAAGCGATCACTGGACCGTGATTCTTTATGAATTTATTACAAACGTTGCCGAACGAAATTCGCGATCGTATGAAAAATTCAGTAATGTCGAAAACAGGTTTAACGTCCACTTGTAATTTCTGTTCGCTTGTTCGCAAACTGTGTCCTGCGGTGCGGATAAATGTTACGGTTATTGGGATGTGTGCGAAACGTTGAAATTCAACGGAAAATAATAAAAAAGCTATTTAAAGTACAGAACTGTCGAAACTCCACTAATAACAGCATACGATGAGTTCACATATGATCGTGTCTGGCCATCAACGGGCAGTTGCGACAAGTTATGGTCATTTGACAGCCCTCTAAGAGCCCTCAAGAGTTAAAGACTCGTAACAATCCGTAGTCCACTAATAATTACGATGAGGCCGCGTATAGTCGTGTCTGCGGCCATTACGTAGGTAGTTCCAACAAATTACGGCCATAACCGCTGTATTCGACAGTCTTTGAAAAAATCTGAACTGCTAAAGACTCGAGATAGACCCGAAAAAACACGAGTACACAAATGATTGTTATTATACAGGGTGTGGCCCTAATAACTCCAAACTGCTCAATATCTCGAAAATATGGATGTGAAGGGTTGAAAATGTAAACAAACGACATTTTTCACTTTTTTCAAATAAAAAGCTATTATTCACCAATTATATCGACTTTTTCAATTGAGGGGTTAAGACAACGATTGTACGGCGCGTTTCGGGAACGAAAATTCGCTGAGTCGAGTTTCGACATCCGTGTAACACCGATGTTCCATAAACTATATTGCGAACATTCTGGGTCTAATTAGCACAGTTCCGGCGCAATCTCGCCAGGTCCTGGTTGATCTCCGGGTCGCGTGGGAGTCAGAGGTGCGGGCGTCTCGTTCGTTTCCGCGGGGCCGAAGGAGTCTCGTTAATGGCGCGGATGCGTTCCCGATAAGCGTGCTCGCACGTAGGAAACCGCGACGCGGAATTCACTTCACGTGCGCTCCTTGCCTCGCCTCGCCTCGCCCTGCCTCGCCCTGCCTCGCCCTGCCTCGTCCCGCCTCACCCAGGCTTCGCCTCGCGCGAAAATTATCCGGGAATCGGGAATTTCGTTATCGCGAACGTCGATCGAGCCGACGACGCGGACGGAGGCGAAAATTGGCGAGAACGAGCCTCCGCGACAGAAAGGGACGGATACGGAGGGCAAAAGGGAGAAACAGTGAGTATGATAGAGAGGAAGAGAGGGAGGAGGGAGAAGAGGGAAAATTTGTGAGGAAGAGGGCGCTTTCGACGATCGTCAGAGCCCCCGAAAGCGCGCGCGAAATTATAGAGGTTCGCGGCTCCGTGCCACGGGAAATTGCGGGACGGTTCCGGTGTTCGGCTCTCTCTCTCTCTCTCTCTCTCTCTCTCTCTCTCTTTCTCTCACGCGCGCGCGCGGCCACTCGAACATTTTTTGCGAGGTTTTGCGGACGATACGAAATCGTCGGCTCGCCCGGCGCCGGCGAATTCCAGACGCCCAACAATGCCCCCGTGTACACGCGGCCCCGATATCAACGGGTTTTCGAAAATACGGGGAATCAGGCTGCATTGAAGCTCGCGCCGCTGCAATTTGCCTGCTCGATGGATTCCGTGTGCTGTCCCGATTCGTTCCGCGAAATAATTTCCTCATGCGATGTTTATTATACCGACCGCCCGTTTCTGTGACCATCCGAACGGATTTTCCAAAGTTTCAACGATTTTCGAGGAGATTTTTTTTATCGGGAAAACTGCGAAGACGCGCAGGCACGCCTGATTTTGACTTCCGAGGATTCAATGATACCTATGTCGGACTGTGTTGCATTTGAATAGAATTGTGTGTCTTGAAAATCAATCGTTGCTATAATCTATTAAGTAAAACAAATTTTATTAAAATCTACATGGTGAGAGCAGGCTATAAAAATTATCGTTATGATAAAGTTTGCCTGTTCTATTCTTGTATGATTTAAAAAACCGTGTAGTCAATTCTACTACTCGCGAATGAAGTTTTCAAGTCAATACAGATTATTGTCCCACTTTCTCGAAACGTTTTTCCAGCGCTGTGCGGCGTCTCTCCGTTAACTTGGCAAAACTATCGTGTTCCCTGGCTAGAAAAAAAAAGACCGAAGAGAGATTCCGCCGCAAATCCGCCACGAACGCGATCGAAATTCGAATTTCGAAAACCGTCTCCGCGAAAATCCCGAAGTTGGTGCAATTAGAGGCATCCGCAGGTGCGTCGGCTCCCACGGGTAGCCGTTCGTAATCCCCCGAGTTCAGATCAAGGATGATCGCCGCGGAACACAAAACGAGAAAAGCCACACGGCGATTGGCTCTCTGGGAGACGGCGAAATGTTCGCAAGAGTACGTCGAACCTCCTACATATCAGTTTTTTTCTCTCGCTTAAACAGCATTTTTACCTTTCGAATGGCAAAAACAGTAAAATATGCCGAAAATACTGCTTTTGAGAGTGCAAAGGGTTAATATATTGAAAACCATGAAATAATCGACGTAATTGAAAAATTGGTGTCAGAATTGAAAACGAGGACCTCTAAATTGATAATATACATTTTAATCTAGCACCCATGATCTCTTCCAGAGAAAGAGCGTACGAGAATTAAAGTGCCGGTAAAAGGGGCTCCGGTTGCGCCCGGGCATTGGGACAAGCAGTTCACCGTACATTTGCGATTTTCCGCACGCGATTTTCTCCGGGCGAATCGCGCGGAGCCGCTCAATTCTGATCGGAAAATAAGAGGAAAGAGCGGGGGGGGCCGTCGCGCGATCACTCACGGGACCATCGAATTTCCGCAACGAGCGCGAATCCCTGGAACGTCCGTGCGCCGTCAGGATTTGCCGAGGACTCGGCAGTCTGTCGAGGAATCCGAGGATCCTGCGCGAGAGAGAAAAAGAGGAGGGAAAAAGTGGATAGAAAAAACGAGAAGGAAGGAGAAGGAGGGGGCAGAAGAGAGAAAGAGAGGATACACAGGCTTTACGAGGCAAGTACGAGCGAGACGGCGAGAAAGAAATGGGTTCTCGCCTCGTAAGGGTTCGAATCTCGTTGCGAATCGCAGGAAAGAGTTCGAAACGGGTATTGGTCCCAGGACGAGCGCCGAGATACGCCTGCAATATCGTGCCCGTTCCCTTCCTTTTATCTAAACGACCTCCTCCTCTCTCTTTCTCCCGTTCTCTTTTTCGCTCGCTTTCTCTCGCCGGGAAGCACCGAAATCGCAGCTTCGCAAGCGAGAGAGACCCCCCAACCCCCCAGTCCCTACCCCTTCGTCCCGGTCCTTGCGGATATTTTTCCCGGCGAGTATCGCGGAATAGATTGCTCCTCGTTCCCTTTTATTCTGCCTTTTAATCCGCGCGAATTTTCGGCACGTTCGATCCACGACGAGAATCCCACCGGGGATTATCTACGACCGCGGTCTCGTCCTGCGGAAGATGTCCTTGCCGAGGAAAAGCGATTCCGTTTGATCGTTTTTCGGCTGCCGGCGAACCGGGAGTGTTGGTGAAACTAAAATTTTGTGAAGAGGAAGCCAGAAATCGAGGTAGATGTGTTTTTAAAGTGATGACTTTGCAGGAAAAAATTAGTGAGACGATTGCTTGCGGTAATTATTGAACAAGTTCGAAGGACGATAGACACGGAAGTGTCTCGAAGATTAGATGTTAGATGTTGAGACAGTTCGAAGACTAGTGCAATAGGAAAATAATAAAATCACCTATTTATGGGCCAAGGCGGTTCGATGCATAAACCTTCTGTTTCTTATCGTAGTGGGGATAATTCCGCGACGCTTATCATCCAGGCTTCGACGACATATACAGGGTGGGTCACCACATTTTGCCATCAATATTGAAATATCGAAATACCAAAATATTGAAATATCGAAATAATAGGACAATTAAAGATTAGCTGCTACCTAATCGTGCAAACGAGAATCAGCTTGTCTGGCGCAAGCCAATAGTTCGCATTAAATTCGTCTATGTATAAAAATGCGAGAATATCCGCCGGTCCATCAGAACGTTATTCATTCGCAAAATTCCGGTGAAAACCTCGTACCTAAACGCGCCACTAATGCCGAACAAAGGGTAGGCTGCATGAAAAAGGATCTCCCGTGGCAAATCCGAGCATGGTATGCCGGTCAGTGAAACATTAACGGGCCATCGGCAGTGGCGTGAGCCCGAAAAAACGTACGTAACTCCCTCGCACCTTTTAAATGCTACACGATTCGTCCGTAAACCGGCGGCACAGTCCATTTTCAGCCTTTTTCGAGAGCGGCAGCGCCAAGTAATTTTGACAAAAATCCAGTTATAAAACGCGCGAAAGAGCGAGAGCAAAAAAGTCCCGGTAACAAAGAGAGATGCGGCAGCAGCATGACACTGCGAGGACCATTATATTCTGCAATTGGCAAACGAGCCGCGATTAATACGATCAGACAAAAATGATTGCGCCCCTTTTTCCCCGCTTAACACATCGCCGGAGTTCGAGTGTAAATGTCAATTTAAATGTCTTTTATCAAATATAAATTATTACAGGCTCGTTCACTGAATATAGAACCTTAACTATATTTATGTGTCTATCAATCTTCCTCGATATAACAATGAGAATTTTATTGAGCCCTAATACAGGAAATTCTCGAGTAACACTTGAAATTCTGTAGTCAACTTCAGTGCGTCACTAGATATTTCCGTTTTCAGATAAACGACACACTCTGTACAAGTTATCTTTTATAGTTACACCAGTATTACAGAGATAGTGCGTTCTACCATTTTGCCAAACTCGTCTCCAGCAGTTTTCTATCTGTAATTTTTCTCAGGATCATTGTTCAGTGTTCTCTCGACAGTCGACGCGTTAAAAGTTGAAAAAAAAAATTGAATTGACGGTGGAACCAGTCATTTCGCTCGCGAACAAAATCGAGTTTACATGCGAGGGCGTCTCCGACGCCAAGTGTGATCCATCGATACGTGACCGAGGCGAGAAAAGACAAGAAAAAGCTCGACCAGACTTAATTCCCCGCGAAAGGAAACGAAGTTTCTTCTCCTCGTCGAAGAAACACGTATAACCGGCGAGTATCGCGTATGCGTGTCGCGACGCCCACGCTTTCAACGCAGGCTACGTGGTGCACCAAGGGAAACACGATATTTTCGCGGCAGCCATCGTCGGGAATTCTTATTTTCGCGTGTGTGCGAGGGCAAACCGGCCGCAAATGCAATACGGAAATTGTGCACCGCGTCTCGAGCAGTCTCGCCGATGAATTCGCAGCGTGCAATGTACCCTAACCGGCTGGGCACGAGCGGAATTTAATCGCGGAACGTGCGAACTCCTCGAATTCCGATAAAAAGGACTTTTATACTTCCACTGTTGCTTTTAACCCTTTCTTCAAGACTAACGCCAGAATGTACAATTGAATGTTGGACTTCTATTCAAAAAGTAAAAATTTTCTGATTCCACGAAAATGAACCGGAGCCAATTAGAAATTTCTTCCTTCCTTTAATCATTCTTGGACCACCGAGACTCTTAAATTCGAGCTCCCCATCTCGATTAATTATTTTTCTATAAATTAATGAATGTAAACGTAAGATACCGAGCTATGAGTTGAAATATTGCTACAATATTTCTGGCATATTACAATTATTAAAAGAAGTAAAACATTTTGGTAAGTGGAATAAAAATAAAAATAAAAACAGTCGATAGATGAAAAGATTTTGAACATAGCAATATCTTTTGAAGGAACAAATTTGTTATTGTCCGTTATTTCCTGCAACTGATACAGACGATTTTGATAATTCGGTTATGAACATTTGTGCATCTTCCGAAAATCCTGAAAAAACACAAACATGAAAAATACGAATATAAAGCTTTTAGATCCTTTTTATCCCCTCGATGTTAACACAACAAGAAACCTGCAATTTTGCATCGATTCGCGCGGAGCAACAAACGCGTAAAATCCAGCACGGAACCGCTTTTGGCCTACTTCCACACGTAGAACCTCCCGCAGCTATTCCTTTTATTCCACTTCCTTCGAGTTCATGTTATTTCGCGCAATAACAGAATTGCACCAGGTTCTACGAAACGTAAAGGACATGATCGACGTTCTGCCACGGTGAATCCACAGAAATCGTCGCGTCGCGTCCCCAAGAATCAGGAAAATCAATCCGGATGGCGACCGACAAGTAGAGACGCGAACAAAACGGAATATAATTCATAAGCATACTACCGGAAGGCTTGGAAAGAACGTCGGAGATTGCGCCCGCGAATCCCGGCACAGCAGATTTGCGAGCGGAAGCTACTGTCGTCGTGCCGAGAAACCTAGAACCCAGAAAACTGCCAGCCTCGGTGCATCGATCCCTCTCCTGATCTTCTTTCCTCGCAGATTGAACCCCGAGAACAAAATCTTTCTTGTCTTGATAGCTCTCTGGTCTTTCCCGACGAGAAGTGTCCCCTAACTTCGTCGATTTCCTTCTAGCCAGCAATATTTGTCAATTTACAAGATAGAACCTCGTTCTAGCATCTGCGAGCTCGAATCCATTCCGTTTCGCTCGCTTTTCCGTTTCTGGGACAAACGATGCTTCAGTGCAGCATGCTACTCCACAAAATTACGAGGTCGTTAAATTTGCAACAGGAAATTTGATCTCCGAACTTCCGTGAGTTCGTGTTAAAATATCGTAAAATATATTTTTCGTGCGCTTATTTGGAAAGGCGAAGCATCCACTTTTAACCCTTCAAACTCAATTTTTCAATGAAACAGTAATCACTGATAAATATTTTTATATGTATTTTTCGGTGACAATTTCTGGATATTTTATTTTCGTGGAGCAGAATATTTTTAACATCGAGGTTTACAGGGTTTCTCGTCATCCTCGGGGACCCAGGAATCGATTAAAATGCGAAAACGTTCGAGTCCGCTGGGGCAATCGAACGGTTTCTCGTTTGAACACCGGGGTTCGCCGCCTCGTCGCTGTTTCTTTCGGAGCGCGAAGAAGGAAAATAGAATCGATCTCTCTCCCTCTCTCTCTCTCTCTCTCTCTCTCTCGATGCGAGAGCGTCTACTCCGTTCTCGTAATTTCCTGCGAATTTTTATTCGAAGCCCCGTCCAGCCTCTGCTGGGACGAGGAAATTTCATTCGTCACCGATGCAAGACAGCGTTAATGTATTTCCATTGAAGCCCGATAAGATTTTCACAGCCCGTTGCCGCTGGTCCAGGAATGTTATCGGGCAGAAAAATGCTTTCAGAAAATTAATAAGTGACTTTCCCACCCCCGAACAACGCGAATGTACGTCTTATAAGACAGTGTACTCGGAAAGAGAACTCTCTGTCCGTTTAAATATTTTCATCTTACTTTATACAGATCAATTTAGCGTTCGAACATTTCTATTTCGTTTAACCAACATCTTTTTAGAGTGTTCAAACATTTTTATTCCGATTAAACTGGCCTCTTTCGGCATTTGAACATTTTTGTTTTATTTGACAGACACCATTTTATCCTTCGAACATTTTTATCTCATTCAAGCAAGATCTTTTTAGGGTTCAAACATTTTTATCTCGATCAAACCGGCCTACTTCAGCGTTCGAACAATTTTGTTTTATTCAAAGAAGATCATTTTAGTCTTCGAATATCTTTAATTCATTCGAGCAACATTAATTTCAGCAAAACAGCAGAAAGATTGATAGAAATGAGGGTGATCAATGCATTATTTTTGACTTGTTCAAATTATCAAGGGTAGCAAGACATTCTTAAGTGGGCGATGCTTCTTGCAAAAGCACGTAGACAATTTTTCCAGTTCCGAGAAAGAACATAATCACAGTTCCAAGAAAGTAATCACCGGGCATCGTTCACCGGGTGATACCAGAGCAGACTATCCCCCAGTTACTAAAAAAAAAACACGCCCCATCCACGAAACCTCGCGAACGTCGCTCTCTCTCTCTCCCGTAATTATTTAGACAGGAGAAGTCAGGGGGGTGTCGGGGGCAGCAAGGTAACATAACGCAACGTAACGCTCTCACCACAGGTAACCCCGTCTCGCCGAGATTGCGTTTCAAGACGGTAAATCTTGTGTACACGCTCGCGGGCCGGGCCTTGTGTGTCTGTCCCCGTCGCAGTTCCACCCTCGTCTCGTTAATATTCATCGCGTCCCAGATTCGAAAACAGAACGTAACTTCTTGCGTCGCCCCAGGAATGCCCCCAACCCCCCTCGATAAACGTCCGTGGAACCGGAGGGGTCGCGAAAACCGTTCCGCAAGCCGGGAACATTTTACGCGTCTTCGACGATTTATCGACGGACGACGTTATCGCGACGATCCGACGTCGACGACGCTCGATCGAGTTCACCTGGGATTTTATTTTATGGCGGTTCCAAGGGGTCCTCGCGAAATCCTCGGGGCTCGCCGAAATTTCGACGAAGCTAAACGGTTTAGCGTTCCCGTAAAATATTGCTCGGCAGCTAGATTCAATCTCGTTTTATTAGCCGTGTGCAATTGTTACAGGCTTTCTCAATCGCTCGCGCCTAATGATTTGTAGTTAGTTGATCGATATACACTCCCGGACAAAAACACAGCACATGGGTAATATTTCCATATTTTGAATGGTATGTTCATAGTTTCCTCAATGTTATAGATTGAATGTAAACGGCACGTCTTGGGAGCGTAGTAAAACAAGGTCGAAGCTGGAAGTATTTGTTTCTATTTCAATTTCTCGGAATATTTTACGAATTTAACCAAAATACAAAAGGATCGAAAGCGTATGCAATATCATATACTTCATCGAACGAATTTGATGGTACGAAATTTTTAAGGCTTCCAGACGTTTCAGCAAGTGGGAAACAATTTGCGGAATATCAAGAATGTTCGCGAGTAAGGGGTGCCAGGACCAGACTTTATTCAGCGAATTAGCAACACTACACTCCGGAGCGTATGTCAGGGTGTTTAAGATCACCGGAAGACTCTCCGCATGTGTGCAACCCCTTCTGCAACCTTGTTGGTTGCCTGCACGGTCTCGAGATGGCGGCAAGGAAGATCTTGCAGCGACCGCAATAATTTGAATTTATGATAGCATTATTGCAGTTGTTTCCTCAACAAGCACATACCACCTACGAAAGGATTTACCAAGTGTTGGTATCGTTACAAGAGTTATCCGAGACACGTGTAAACACGCCGCACAGGGACGACGAAAAATTGGCGAGCCACCAGGCCAGCGATCGTTACATGGTAATTCCGTGTTATCGGGGTATCTTGGAGAACGTATAGTTTGCGGGGACGTGTCCCGCGGAATTATCTTCGTGGATAAAATGACACAAAATCGTGCAATAAAATGTTTTTCTGAGACGTTCAGTCCGAGAGGAAATTTCAATTTAAGATGCCACCGACATGCAAGCTGTCAATCTTTCTTGTTCCTTTCTGTTGATTTTTCAAATAGGTTTGAATATATTGGGGAAAGTTAAATTTTATTAGGACTAACGGATAAAGGAGGCTTCAAGAATTTTTTCTAGTTCTGGATTTGTTATTATTACGGGTTTTTAATTACAGGCCGCAAGGCAAAGCTCGCAGAAAAATTCTAATAAACCGCAGTTTCAGGGCGAGTACGTCCATTTTCGAAGCGGTGGAAATTCGAACGGGACTGCCGGCTGGAGCTCGATTTATTTTGTCGGCGGGGGAGGCTCGTTTCCGGCTTATTAATTCTGGCCAGCTAGGGGCAGAGGGTGTAACCATCCCTCTTGCCGCAGACGCGTCGCCGTTCAAGTTTTCGAGGCCGCCCGCTCGCCGCATTGATATTCGATGGGCGTGCTTTCGATCGGGAAAGCTTTTTCCAGTGGTAGATAGAGAGAGCGAGAGAGAGAAGGAGAGAGAGAGAGAGAGAGAGGATCCAGGAGAACGATTATGGTCGATTGATTCGCGATGCTCGCCCACCCTCGCGACCATCGAGAGTAGATCGGTTTCGGAACCGATCGCTCGATGAATACGAAACAAATGCATTAATGGGCTCCCGCCGTGAGCTACATTCGTTAATTGGACCCGCCTCGTTTCGCGCGTAATTGCGACCGGATGATTTTATCAGGGCAAGTCGAGCCGCGACAAATTCCGCGGCCAAGGGGAAACAACGAAATTAGGCTGGCCCTTTCCCGTTTACACCGCATTAAATTATTTGCCGAAGCTGCGTGTTTGTCAAATCCAATGGGCCTACGCCGATGATCCGACGAGAGCAAACGCCGGGCCCTGGAATTTCTACTCTAATTGGTCCAACGTGTTTTCTTTTTTACCTGTCGAACACGCGATTTGCAAACGATTTGTAGCCCTGACGGCAAACATTACTTGTAATTTTTCGGTTGCGGTAAAATGGGTGCCTGTTGTCAAATATGAGTGTTTGAATGTTTTTAGGACATGTTGGTAGAAAAAATAGAAGGAGAATTGTGTTGTATATTTTTGCTCACGGTTTGTTTTATTATTTCACTTGAGACGCGGGGAGTATCGTGGAAATTTTACAGATCGACCTCTTTTTTTTTTAATGTAAATAAAATAAAATAACTTACGGTTTTACGGCGAGGAATTCACTGGTTCAGAAGTTATGGAAGACTAAGGTTCAGCCAGCTTGATCTTGAATTGATACTAAACAGCAGCGCGAAGTACGCGGCGTGCAAAAATCGAGCAAAACAAAAGCAAAAATATTTGCCACCGTTCTCTCCCGAAGTAGCTGGCATATCGGGCGCGTGTATCGGAATATATGGCGTTTCATGACTCGCAAGTGTCAAACGCAAACTGCGCCACACGCCGAGTCTCGACACTCGCTCGGTTAATATCAATATTTATGCAATGAATTCCTCACCTGTGTCCCCGTGATTTCATCGGGCTCAGCTAGGTAACTACAGAACGATGCACTCTTGAATGCACTCCATCTGTCTCTTTCTCTCTCTCTCTCTCTCTCTCTCTCTCTCTCTCTCGCACAATTCAAACAAAGCGGAGAGGAGACTGCTATAGAGAAAACTTTAACGAAACGAGTAAGCACAATTGAAAAATCGCGAACGAGCTGCACATACCGCTTCGCGGAAGGTCGAGATTCGACTAAAGTGTTCGTACCGAGTGCAATTGGGTCAGGTGAGGGGAAAAATTGCTTTATTGGCAGCAGGTAGGGAACGGGATTCTTGAAGAGGGGATGAGAAATAATTGGGACCTCGATATACGTGACCTCACCATTAGGACGATTTATTCCGCGAGTCACTCCTGGATGTGCAGAAAGCGTTACACTCGAGTGAAACGAGGTATGAAATTCTTAGACGATGTTATTTATTTGTTGCGTTTTCTTTTTATCGTGACAAGAGCCATAATTGTTTCCGAATTGTCTTTTATTTCATTTATTATAAATGGCCCCACCCTGTATATAATAAATTAAGAAATAAAAACTTGAATTTACTATAAAGTTTGTTTCAGATTTCAAAATAATTGATTACTTATGGGTCCCCTTAATAGATCTCGCAAGTGTCAAATCAGCAGTAAGAATATCGCGTTTTCCCTGGTCCAAAGAATTCGCTCGAGAGTCTGGTTCCACGATGCGGGTGGTGTGCGTCGCGGTGGTGGGTTTCTATTGAATTTATTTCGTAGCTGGTCTGGGCGCACGTTGCTGATTGCACCGACGCCGAAGGGGTTGGTAGCCGCCGCGCCGGTGGCCGTCGCTTACGCTCGCCGGTCACGTATCCCTGCATCATTTGCTATGGGTTTCATACCGGCCATAACTCCACGGATATATCCTCCGACCCCGTCAAACTCCCTGCTCGACCTGGTCCCACGCACATACACATTTCCTTCGACCCCCCCCCTCTCTCTCTCTGTCACTGTTCCCCATAGTTGCCAGAAATCATCATCGCGCGCGTGTGTGCGCGCGCGTTTGTGTCGCGCAGCTATCTTGCCGTCTCTTAATCCGGGGCCCATTCATCGGAACCAATCTGCGGCCCTGCAGACGCCAGCCACGAATTAATCAACCCTCGAGCCCCTTCTCACCCCTTCGGAGGTTGTTGCAACGACGTGCGACGCCGCCACGTCAGTTGCGGGGTCGTCGCGACGCACGACGTCGCGCGTCGACCGCGGCTTTTGATTTCGCGCACCGCGGATTATTAATTCGCGACGATTCACCGCCTCACCGGCCGGGATCGTGTTCCGTGTTAATGCGTTTTCTGGACGGGGGTTGTAACCCTCCCCGCGCGTTCCTCCCTTCCCCACCTCGCTCGACAAACTAAACAATGACAGCGATGCCGGAGATTATCCCGGAAGCGGCTGGAAATTGTTTTTGGGAATCGATCGTGAGGGCGGCCTTGAGTTTAGGGGATGAAGGGATGGCTCCGGAAACATTTGGAGCTTCAGGGTTGTCTGTTTGATTCGTTATTGGGAATTGGGTATTTTATATGCTGACATAAGGCTTTGTCCGCATTAATTTCTAAACGCAGGAGCTATGCAGATTCTTGAAAATAGAAATTCATCGGAGGATCTTAACCATTTGTGGTCGTGTTAAGTTTATACGTAAATGTTACGCTAATCGGAATTAATTTTCGTTGAACGTACAGTAATACATAATATGCAAGATTATGAAAGAAAATAGCGTTTTAATTTTATGTAAAAATTATATCTTATATCTTTCTATCAGAATCATTAGTACAAATATTTTCAAAACAACCGTTATCGCTTTCTATATCAAAGTCAGTGTTCAAAGAGTCATAATAAAATTCGTCATTGCTATTTTCAATTTCTCGGTACACTCCTTTCGGTAATTTTCATTTGCCATTTTCTGCCTGTCTTATGGCAAATGCATCAAAACCGTATCGTAGTATGTATTTTTTTTTATAATTGAAATTATATGAAAATAATAAAATAAATAAAATACAAATTCATTCATTCAACAACAAATTGACTATTACAAGGACCAGTCATTTTGACCACGCACGGTAGAAACAGGTATACAAGTAGTGTCGGTAGGTTTAGTGTTAAACGAATATTAGCGGATACAAGAATATGATCTGAGAAAATATGATGATTTCAGCAGAAAGATTAACTCTCTTCCCGTCCAAAGCATGCGATCTTCTCGGTGTTGTGAAATAATTTTGTATGAACCATGGGAATTTATTTCTATGACAACGTTTAGCTGACAGATACAATAATCAACACTGATTTTTAGCAGAGTTAAACTCAGCAGATTTTGTATTTAGTTTTGCCGGTTCAGCCGTTTCGCAAGATACAATATCCGCGGGTATTTCCTTTCTCCTATCTTTCCAGCTTCCGGTACTCCTTTTTCCTCGGATTCTTCATCCCGCTTCGTCATTGAAATGTATAGAATTGTAGGATCGAGGGATTTAGGGGTGGGAGAAGTTAAAACGGAGTTGCCGGTTCGTTTCGCGAAGAAGAGAGCGGGTGAGGGGGGGGGGGAGGGAGGGTAGAAGGGGGTTTGGTTTGCGAGAGGACCGTATACTAGCGAGGAAACCGTATTTCTCCGATCGAGAATAAGGCCTCCCCGTACAGTGGCATGCCGCACCGGGAAGGAACTCTGCTTGAATGTAACTCTTCCTTATCTCGATCTTCGCCCCTCACGGCCGCCGGATTGTAAGCAAGGGCTTACGTGATGCCCGGTGATAGAAGAATTGGGGCGTGTTCCGCTCGAACGTGTTTTGTAATGGATAGATGGGGCCGGCTCTGTGTATTTAGGGGTCACGAACGCTGTTCGTTCTGATTAAAAAACGTATTTCGAGACCGTCCTCGCCTCTGACGGTTGCTCCCTTGTTTTTCCAAGCTAATTCCCCCCCTTCGAGTTCGCCCCGCGTGAAACTGCAGACGACGACGAAAGCGAGGGGACCGTTGAATTTTATGTCGATTTTCTCTTCGCAATAAAAGACGCGGCTGAAATGTATTGCGTCAACTGTATGAAGCAGGGAATAAATACAAATACACGCTTAGTAATCGTGGTGCATACAAAATATTATAATAGAACAGTCTTCCTTAATTTCTCTACTGATGCCAGTTCAATGCTCAGTTCAATTTTTCAGGGAGCACTATTTAAACATAATGCTACCCGCAAAAGAATTGTCGAATGTCCCTAATTTTGTTCGTCTGACCATTCTGCTCGTGTCCAGAGGCTGGTACTCGCTGTTCTCGAGTCGTATAAATTTGTCCGCATTTTTTGATAAAAATTCTACCTGTATGGTGTTAATATTTTCGTTCCACGTTGCTTGGTTCGCCTGGCAGTCCCGTGTTTCGGTCGGATTAACATACAAATAGCCATTAACAGTGTCAAAGGGCTCGTTGGTTGGTAAGGGGCGCGTCAAGCCCGTTTGCGGCCGTTTCCGCTGTTGAACGGTGCCACGTAAAATCAAGTATCGGGTCTCGACGGGTACACGGTCCGTTTAGTCGACATCTTGTCGGTCCTAATACGTGAAATTTAATGGAGAACACGCCATCATCGCGGGACGCGATGCGACGCGATGCGACGCGACGCGACGCCGTCGAGGACAGGCACGGAATTCTGATTGTATCGTATCCACCATTATCCAATATGTCTGCCATAATGTTCGCCGAGCGGGCCGCGCACATAGGTATATATAACCTGTGAACCGTGCTTCAACGTATTTGCTGGTGCTCCCTCTCGATCCCCGAACGACATTTCGCCAGATCACGCCAATCCCCTTGATTGAATACATCAGTATTCATCAGGGCCTGGGTTCCAGCGGCGGCGTTTGTTACGTGTCTCGCTCTCTGCGAACCCGCCCCCCTCGCCTCGTTCACCAGATTTTTTTGATTTTTTTTTTTTGCTTTTTTTTCATTCGGTTCCCCAATCATCCGTTCTCGTCTTCCGTTTTGCTCCTTTCGTCTCTCAGCCCGCCGCGTCGCGTCGTCGTTAAAACGACGAAAATCGTCCGTGACCGACCGGCAACCGGGAAAATCATTTCGGAACACGGCGTTCAACCGTGCGCGTGTTTGTTAATAATTAATTCCGGACGAGGAAGTAACCTTGTTAGTATTTAATCCTCCATTTCGTCCGGCGCGCGCGTCGGAATAATTGTATGCATTATTTATATTTTGCGATGCGCCGCGTTCTTCGCGATGGAGGCGTTGCAGACATAATAATTATATTCGTTTTTATTTGGAATGGTAACTGGTGTTGAATTGATCGGCGCATAATGTTGGACTTTTCTGTACGGCGTCGTCTCTGCTGTGTTTCAAATCATAGACTCAGACTTTAATGCACGATGTGAAAAATTCCATAAACCAAAGTAAGTTATTTAATGAAATAAAAATTGAAAAAAATTAAATTTATGATATTAAGTAGTCCTACAACTTACTTGCATTTTACAGATCCTAATTAAATTTTCTACAATGAATATATTAACGTAAGAATTCATTTTAAAACTTGGACAAATAATTCCGTCACCCACATATGGGTGACATGGCAGTCAACATGTTGAAATACATTGAACAAGCATGAAATTGTAAAAATAAATGATCACTACCGTATTTAAAATACGATTTTATTTAATCTGCCAAACTCATTTGAATTGTAAAATTTATTTTGCCGAAGTTTCAAAAATATTTAATTTGAAATATCGATATTATTTGCTTCAAATAGCACGACTTGCCGAATTTTTTAAACATTCGGTGTACCCGAATATCACTTCCCATTTAAAAATACAATTTCATTTAATCCGTTAAATGACATTTAAAACAGTATTTGAAATGTATGTCCGGCAAATTTTTTTTTTCTGTCATTATTGAAATGTCAGTTAATCCGTGTTCACAATTCACGTTCATTTTTTCCGCGCGAAAGTTACTGATAAATGCAGAGCGTAGTATATGCGCCCCCAGGCGTCGCGTTATTTGCGCACACCGTGGATGAACGTAATACCGTTTGAAATAAATAGTAAACAATCTGTTTTATTTTGTTTCGCGCGCACCACTTTGGAAATAAAATATTTCATTTGATGCGGAAAGTTTTTCAAATAGTGTTTTATTTGAAGGATGTACTGAAAACAGTCGAGTCGCTTTTTAAATACTTTTATTCGGTTCCGATGGATACGTTTCACGTGTAGATACACAAACGGGTAATCCGAGCGATGCGTTTGGTTGTGTTCAAATGGTACTGCTTACGCTAAAAATAATTCCACTTTGGTAAATATTATTGTTTTCCCGCCGCTGTAATGCCGCTTATTTACTGCCGCTGTCAACAATGATTTTAAGTACCCTTAACATTATTATAACAAATTAAATTAAGAACGTTATCATTGCCGTGTACAGGTGTCAGATCACTGTTTGGCAACAACAATTAATATTCATAAAAGAAGGTTGAGTGAAATCATATTTATCCAACGATTAAAATTGTCCCGAGCAATACGCGAGTGGACAATTTGGAAGATTAAAAATGCCCTTCTCGCATTGTGCATATTAATAAAAAAACGAACCTTTCGCACAATTTAACAAAAAGCTGGATGCTTCGTTTCTCCGATCGCACACTTCCCTTCCGCATTTTGCAGATTCGTTTTCCGTGTCGAGTGAAAACTCAAGCACAGAAATAATCCCATTCATTTCGCGTCCAGCGGGCTCTCGGTCGACTATAAAGTATCCTAAAGTATTTTTCGGCGAAGGGTGGCCATGGGGCTGCAAAGTCGCAAGCTTTCGTGTCTCTCGCCCTTCGATAAAAGCTGCTTTCTGGTCGATATTTCCCAAGGAATAAAGGCATACTTCGTGCGTCTTTGCGCGGGCCTAGCCACGCGGAACGGAAATCCACCGTGAGAAACCGTAGCCACGATAAAATTTACCGGGTCCGCGTTCGAATGTATCCGCGGCTATGCGGCGCTGGACCAAAGCCATTCCTGACCCTTTGTCAGGCTGCCGCACCCGGGCCGCACTGCTTTAGAAATTTACAATCGAAATTCTTCGCGTGTCTGCCCTGCCCGTCCACCCTTGCGCGAAGGCTTTTCTACCTCACACCCTCAACCATCCCTAATTTCTAATTTCTTTGTCACTTCTTAATTAATTCATGTCCAAAGGTAACCGACCCTTAAACCATTCACCCCTTCTGCAATCGCAGACCGGCCCAGGAGAATGTTACAACGATTAACCCCTTGACATACAATGACGAGTTTGACTCGTCAAGCGCTTTTTTCGGCGGACGCTGCGCAGTATACAACTAGATTACATATTAATATTAATAGCCTGATTAATAACCCTGAGGTGAGATGCTTTTTGAACATTTCACCACGAGCAGTATTTCGCAGAAAAGGCTTTCGGGAAAATAGTTGTCACGTACTTCATGCTTGAAAGAAACATAACCCCTCAGACTGTATACATACGAAAAAATTCATATTGAACATTTGACAAATAACTTCTTGAAACATTTTATACTGTAAATACAGTGAATTCTCGATATATGTATGTCAACAACACGGATCTTGCCAGACCCGTTCGAAATCGTTCGGACACTAATGATGCCCCTAAACAGTTCAAGTTTACATATAAAAAAATTATCAAACCACTTAGACAACGCACCCCTTTGCAATCGCTGGATGCAATCAGCCCCCACCGCTCTCTATCCCGTTGGGTTCAGGCTCGGATAAGGAGCCACCCGTAAAATTTCATCACTTCGGAACTGTTCCCGTTAAGGGTGAATGGATGCGGGGGTGGAATAGTCTACGTTACAGGAGGAGGGGCAAGGTGAAAAGAGGAGAACGTCAGAGAGATATACGTTCGAGTTAGGCGAGAGGCAGAGAGAGAGAGAGAGAGAGCGGGTCGCGACAGGGTCCAGGGTAGTCGGCCGCGAGACAAAAGGTCGAGGGAGGGTTAAAGGGGTGGTTCTGGTAAGAAGAAATTCTCTCGCGGCTAGGCAGCGGGCGTCGTCATTTATTCAGCACCCTATTCTCTCGGCGCGGTTGATGTACCGTCGCCATTTCGCTCGAGAAACACTAATCACGAGTGTCGGGGCC
This sequence comes from Seladonia tumulorum, assembly GCA_913789895.3. Taxonomy (NCBI): domain Eukaryota; kingdom Metazoa; phylum Arthropoda; class Insecta; order Hymenoptera; family Halictidae; genus Seladonia; species Seladonia tumulorum. The sequence continues at coordinate 5,862,166 of OU565282.1, read as the reverse complement.
GCTCTCGAGGGCTTCTGCCACCCCCATTTCTGTCTCAGCTACCTCCCCCTCCCCCTCCCCCTCCCACCGTTCTCCCCATATTCCACGGGCGGCTGTCCGCGACATAATTTTGGATTACGTGGTCGGGGGAGGAACAGGTTCGAGAGTGATTTTTGTTTACGGACCCCTAAGACCCACCCCGCACTTCCGGCCCTGGGCTCCATAAAAAGGATTTTTCCGACGACGCGCAGGAAGAAGCCGCTGCGAGATTCCACCCCTCGCGGACTTTCAACCCCCCTCGACGCTCACCTCCACCCGCGTTTCTTTCCACGGAGCTTTTGTTCTCCTGTTTCTTTCTCGTCCCGGCGAAATGTTTGGGTTGTAAAATTTCCTTTTAGTACCTTCGGGCCGTGTGCACGGAGGCGCGAGAGGCCGGTGGAAGCTGCGGGGGAGGACAACGGACGTCTGAAATATTTAATATCCCAGGGTCCACCTGAAAATCTGGCTTCCAGCCCCACCCACGCTCACCCCTTTGTTCCTCTCTTTCCGCGTGGCCTCCTTTTCCCGGCCACTTCTCTTGTCCCGATACTTTAAACGCCCTCGTGATTTATTTCTAGGCTGGATTTTGATTCTTCTGCTTCCATCGCTTCTGGATCTACTCTAAATTGGACGATATCAGGCGAGACATGCTCGACAAGTCAAACCGGAGCTTCGCAGAAAAGTTCGGTTCGTTTTTGACCGAGTCGAATAGATTGATAAAATTGTATATAAATGTTAATAGAAGCGAAGTAATTGGCTCCGTCTAAACAATTCTGGAACGGACACCCCAAGCCAAAAACATCCACCGTTTCCCGATCCAACGTTCCAGGCCTGCGCCGCAAATGGGACGCCGGTTTCGCCCTGAATTTATTACGAGCCGGTGAATTTCTCCGGAGCCCCATTTCCCCTCGTTTCGTCTTTATTATTGTTATTAGCATCCACCCTGTCGGTCCGATCCATATTTCAGCCGCCCGTTCTTTCTCATCGACCGGCGAGTCTCTTGTTCCCTCCTGTGCGGTGTTTCGAAAACCGAATACCTGCCAGCCAGACAAAACTCCTCAGAAAACATTGAGTTTCTGTTAAACACTGTACGAGAAGTTTGTAAAAAATTTCTCAGTCTTGGAATCATCCAAGATTCGTGAATCTTCAAAAATTGAAAGAATACCTCAGTAAATTTAACCGTGTAATCATAATTTAACTGTAATTACTAAGAAAATTTGTCACCAATCAACAGCATCATCAGCAAAATCTAAAACCCCGACCTAATCACCACCGTACGCAAACCCACGGCCACGGTTCTCTCGAACCACCCCTATCACTAGCCATACTGCACCACCACGTTAAAACTCGCTGAAGATCTCTGAGAGGGTAGTCAGTCAGGGGGTAGTTTTCCAGGGGACCATCTCGCCGCGTATATACGTGTGTACACGGTGTTCATTAAGTTCGCATAACTCGTAAAGGTGTAGGGTGAAGAATGCGGAGTAGGAGGGAGAAGGGGGTCTGTCGCGCGAAAGGGGTGAGAAAACGATGAAACAAGGAAGGTGGGTCAGCGTTGTCGTGGTCGGGGGATGGAGACGGTGGTGGTGGTGGTTGCGGCTGCTCGAGGGGTGCGTCTGAGTGCCGTGTGACGGTGAAAGAAGCCGGGTAAACGCGTCTGCCGTCGGAGAAGAGGGTAGCTGGTGGTCTTGGTGGGCGCCGCTGCCACCCGGAAATGAGAGAGGGTTGACGCAGCGAAACTCACAGAACCTGGCTGGCTGTTAATTGGCGTGAATTACGTCTTTTGCGCCGCAACGACACGGACAACGGAGACGAGGAGGCGACTGCAAGAGTGGAGGGTGGGGGAAGAGTTGGCTTCGGTGTTAAGGGCTTCTACGGGGGTGGCAGCCGCCGGGGGTAGCTTTCTCTCATCCCCCTCTCTCTCTCTCTCTCTCTCTCTCTCTGAAGCTGCCAGAGAAACAGAGGGAATTAAGACACGGGGAACGTAAGTCACCGGCTTTTCCTTCCTCGGCACACGGACCCGGTCGTTTTGCTCCGTTCCGATCCCCTCTCACCTCCCCGGGTGCCAACCCTTTCGCCATTCCCTTTGACGCGTACGCCACGGCCACGAAAAATACTACGAGCCTCGGGAACATCCGTCGAGAACCTTTCCTCTACCCTTTGTGAGCACGAGCCACGATATCTTTTTAGATTGCTCGGGATCAGTGGAAATGGAAGCCTGCGTGCGCCCGGACCTTTTGCCACCGGATTTCTGGCCCCGATCTTCCGAGATCGGATGCGTTAACAACGTAAGAACTGTGTTCCCAGCAGGTTTGCGGTTGCCGGAATCGTCTGCGGCCGGAAAGTTAACCCTTCGAAGGGATTTCAGACTCGACTGGTCTGGGGAGAAGAGGAGAGATGGATTTTTGCGGGAGTGATGTTTTGTGTTGAGTTGCTGCGTGCTCGAGAGAGAGAGAGAGAGAGAGAGAAAGAGAGAGAGAGATAGGGAAAGAGTGGAGTACAGGGTGTCTCACCTAACTCGAACATATAAAATATCTCGCTTGTTTTTTATGGTAGAAAAATTTTAAAATATTAGTTGGTTCAGAGGGACAAATTTTTTATATATTTTTATTATCGCTGTATGGTAGCCGAGGTCAAGACGAATTCAACAAATTGTAATATTTTGACCTTGTAGCTTAGCGTTATATTATGATAATGTAGTGACCCAATGTAAGCAGCAGTTTTTCGCGAACATCTCCGAAACTATGGCTGACCCGCGGTTACATGTATAGGAAAAAGTTGTTCAGAATGTTGAGTTTTACATACCCACCAATGTGTATTCGGAAGTACAGAGGAGGTGCTTGTCGGAAGTGCAACCGTGATCACATAAAAAATTAATTAATTAATTAATCTTGAAATTACATCAAAATTGCGGTGCATAGGAACAAAGTTTAGGGTGAAAATAGGAGGGGTGGGCGAGGGTTTAGAAATAATATATGATGTTAAAACAATAGTAAAAAGATATATTTTGGATCGCCTTGAAAACTATAGTCAAGTTAAAACAACAGCCTCAAAATGGGCGTCAAACTGTAAAATTAAATTTTTTAACACCTTGTAAACTAGAGCACATATAAACCACTTTATGCCACGAATGCCAGGATTCATTAACTTAAGAAAATCATGGTACTGGCCGATCTATCAGAAACTAGAGCTTCTACTATAATTTTAATAACGACCGGTCACGATTCTAATAAATCACTAGCGTCTAGAGTTAGAGTAAAAAGATTGCGGGGAAAAAACGCGATCCGTTCGCGTGTAAATCGTCAACGAAGCTTGACGCAGGTCGACACACCTGTAATCTTTCAACCCCCTGGTCTGGTCCCCCCTCGCATTAATTAAATATAATTGCTTTTATCGAGTGCGGCGATCGAATCATAGTTCGCGGCGATACACCGGTGCCGAGATAAATCGACGCATTGTTCGGAACGGTGCAGAAGCGTCGCGACGCCTCTCGCGGTCCGCGGTCACCGACACTCCATTGTCATCGTTCACTAGGAGAAATGGCGACACCGGCGTTATTCCCAATAATTTCCATCGGCGCCGCGAAACAACGATCGAACTACGCCCACGGTGTTTCTCGAATTATCGTTCGACGAACGCCCGGGCTCGTAGGTAAATAATTATCGACTGATCGAAATCGGAGCGGCCAGCCCCCTCTTCTCTTTTCCACGTTCACTTCATCTCTTGATCTCTATTGATGATTTATACGGATATTCATAACTCGTGATTTCACACGGTCGATTGAACGATCCGCTATTCTCATGCACTAGACGATTTCGAGATAAGCGTGATCGCTATCACACCATTCCTGATTTGCTAGAATTGTAGCACAGGAATTGTTCATAATTATAGAACCGCGTAGTTAGCTTGCGAATTTTGTGCGTGACACACAAAATTGAAAATAATGAAAATATTGAAAATAATAATCTTTCTGCTGACTCGATATAATTTTTGGAAGAGTTGATCTGTCTCTTCGTAAAATCAACACTGGTCTTATAGTATTGTCGCGGACTGCACCCGACCCCGATATATATGTAGGTTCGGTGCATTTCAAAGAAACGATCCGAATCATATTGCCGCGCGTAAAAGATAAACTTTCGTGCGCGGCTGTGTCGTGTTCCGTGTGCCTTCGTTCCGCGCGCGTTCGGCGGCATCGTGTAATATTTGTCGGCGGGAATAAAGGACTCACGCGGACCCAGGCGGCCCGAGCGATGCGATAGCGTTTCTATAATAAACATTGTAGACGAGCTGACGAGTTCGAGAAACGTTCGGCATCGGGCAGTTCTCGTCGAGACATAGAGAAGCGCGCGTCGAGTAGCATTTTGTAATATCTCTTTGTATACCTTGTTTTGTCTTTTGTCTTTTTATTGTTTAAATATATTCACGTTTTAAAATACCAACGGTTCTTTGTCCTTCCATGGTCCGTATGATCCTACATATATATCGAAAAAAGTCTGTGAATCGTTCAGGGTTGTTCACAATAAACACATTTACAAACAAATACTGTATTAGCTACAGAAACATAATTAATACTTGTGAAACTTTGTGGCGAACACTGATTCATTTCTCCAAGAAATCGTTCGCATCGATTAAATCGCCAGAGAGTTAGAGGAGGGGGTGCGTCTCGAAGATCGTCAATTTTTCGAGGGTGGCCACGGTTGCCGAACGATATCTCCCTTTATACCGGTGGCCGGTCGACGATCGTTAAAACGTCTATCCTGTTAATCCGTAAATGCCTCGAGGGTAATTTCGCTCCGCAAAGTGCTTTCTTCTTTGGGCGCGATCGTTACGAAATCCCCGGGATGCCCGGGAGCCACCGAGAGAGACCGCAACGAAACGGAACCTTCTAATTTCGCCGGGTACCCTCTGTCTTACCGGACGGTATATCTCTTTTGTTCAGGATCGCGTGTAATCGGATCAAGGATGCGCCGCGCGCCCTCTCCTGGGACCACCATATCCCTCTTCACCCCCCGCACACGTTCTCTCGTATAAACCGTAAATACAAGGGGGCTGGGAGGGGGTAGGGCCGATTGATTGTTGCAACGGAAGCTGATACCCCTCGATACGACCGTCCCGTTTCATACAGAGGAAAAATTGATGGTCTTGAATCTCCTATTTCGCCGTGGACGTCGCGAGACCCTCCCCCCGCCCCACTCCAATTACCGTGGACTCGATCCTGGGACAGTATTATCCTTTGGCCACGCAGGACCTGGTATCCAGGCTTTCGGAGAATGAGGTTCATAAACGTCTCTGAGGTATGCGACAATTTACGAGTATTTAGTTTTACAGTGTGCAGAAATGCTTAACCAGTAGATGGAATTACACTCGTTTTTATGTGTCGTGTAGACCTTGATGTTAATCCTCTGACGATTAAAATCAATTCATTGTTCGAATATTAAGGACAATCGAATGGTTACAGGATGCGCTGAATGTACTTTTCAAAATGTGGTGAAGCGAATTAATAAAGCTGTGAATGGTTTCGAAAGTCGTTTTAAGGGTCTTCAATGTTAGTCCTCTGACGATTTAATTAAATGAATAGCCTCTGTATGCAGAAGAATGAAATGATTAAGGGACGCACTAAATGTAAATGAATACCTCTTGTATGTACGTATATATGAATAGCTCTTATATTTAAACAATGAAGTGATTTAGGGATTTACTAGAAATACTAGTATGGTTTCGAAAGTCGTCGATGTTTTAAAAGTCCTGAATGTCGGGTCTCCGATGATTAAATTAAATGAATAGCTGTCCAGCATAGTTTGCATATTCGTGACATTTTCCTGATTAAAATGAGTCCAAATATGACCTGCTTCAGAGCATATTTGCTGGTACAATTCACGGTTTCGTAGAATCTCGATTATCCGAATTTTATTCACAGTTTAAACCACAGTGATCCATAAACAATTTATAGACTGTTCATTGTACAAATCGACAAACGTGCAAATCGGCAACATCCGTGTGTTCGGATGTCCGTGTGATTGGTCCGTGTTTTCGGTTGACAACTACTGAACAAAGCCACGGAGAAGATTTTCGTAAAGGAAAAAGATACTTGAAACGACCCAAGGAATCACCTCGGGAACATCTGTTTCGAGGGAGTAGCACATTTTCGGGTCACCCTGTATACGCGTTTCAATCAGCTGGAACGATTACAGCGACCTTGCCCGTAATCCGTGATCAAGCTCGACAGGACTTCAGTTAACTAAGAGAAAAGAGGCATATAATCGGCCGAGAGTCCATCGACACGTAAGCCGATCCGCGTCCGGAATCGGATTTGCGACAATCCCTGGGTAACGACCGGCTCGTTACCGGTCGCGGAAGAAAGAGAGAGAGAGAGAGAAAGAGAGAGAGAGGACGCGCAAAGGACACGTACACAGGGAGAGAGAGGGAGAGAGGCACACACATATGGTACACCTAACCTAACCCAGCTGGTGGTAGATGGGTCCCGGCCAAGGGACACGGGACAAAGGAAACGCGTTAGCCGACGCGCGTTTGTCTCAATTTGAAAGGACTACCCTCATCCGGCGCAGATGCAATCAGACAGGCCAGAGTGCTGCTTCTGCTTCTGCTTCTGCTAGTGCTGCTGCTACCGCGCCTGATGCTGGGATCCGGGACCTTGGAATGCGGGATCCATTGATCAGAATTTTTACTTAATCCAATCTCGGTCCGACGCGTGCCTGGAACTGTTCTACCCCCTTCTATCATTCCTTAAATCTGCGAAAATTCGGGTTAGAAATCCATTCATAAAGATCGATTCTGTTTCAGGAATTTATTGGGGTTCATTAGCGGGAGGACGTTTTAGTCTGCTGATTGATTCAGGCGATCGTCTGCTCGCCTTTCCTGCTCTGGAAAGGGTGATCTGCTAGCCAGTTTTTTGAATTTATTCGAGTTCAGGAGAGTGCCCGGTTTATTCTACTTACTGCGTCAGCAGGTTATGGTACAGACATATTACTACCACGTCACCTGAAAGTAAGTGGCAACAATTTCACGTGACATTCTTGGAGTGTGAGTTTTCTCGCAAATAAGAAATATTTTTGGAAAAATGAAAGTAATACTGTCTTTCGCAAGTATGTCATTTCTTTGTGTTTGCACTATTTTTTTTTTAGAAATGACGGTAACCTTCTATGTCTTAAATGCAATGCTATACACCTTTTTACATCATAAAAAATCGTGGGCCAATCGTGGACAAAAGCAGGCCAATTACACAAGATTCCCCCCTGACTGTTCGATTTTGCTAACCGTAAAAGTCCGACAAATCGCTTGAAACGCTGCAAAACGTATGGAAACGCACGAAATTTCTGCTTATTAACATCGGCCAACACAATGAATTCCAACCTGGCGATTCTTCCAGTTCGTTTCGAGCGGCGATGCAACAGTGCTTTCAAATTAGCGGATTTACAAGGAACACAACTTGCCACTCAGCCCGACAGTTCTGAAATTTCCCCCGTGCAATTTCTATGTAACGAATAGTCAGGATTCGAGAGAGGGAGCCGCGAGCGTGAAGCTTAAACCCGCCGATAAAGTTACATTCCGGCAAAGACGGAGTTCCTATTAAATTTATTACGTTACAAAAGCCTCGCTCGCAGTATTTACCGAGGCTCCGGGGAGGGAAGGGGGGTCTCTCTCGGTATCGCGGTTATTTTATCTATTCCAACAATTCCCGTTTCCGTTACCGGTGTCGGGCGGTTGTAAAATAGCGGGAAAATCGGGCCGGAACTTCTTGCCGCGGAAACGAGAGGGAGGCTATCGCGGAATTGAAATCAAACTTCTGTTTGGATTACAATTTGAATAATTTTCGGATTACGCCGGAGCCGTCCCATTCGCGGGGATTACATTCTATTACATCCAGAGAGAGAGAGAGAGAGAGCCCCTGCGAATCGGGAAGAAAAGAACATTCGATTAATCGCTGGCGCGCGCGTTCACGGGCCGAGCGAAAAGATCTAATGAAAATCATGCTCTCCCCTGGAAACGGCTCGGCCAGCTGGAACTCTCGGTGTTTGTTGACTGGCTAGTCCAATCAATTAGGGAGCTCTGCGGGTTTCTTACCCTAATATCATAATGGTAGACGATTCTGCAACACACTCGAATTCTACGACCACTTTGCCAAACGATGTTAGAAGGAGAAAAGGATCGCCGATCGATAGACTGTGTACTCCAGCCTGGAATCCTTATCGGCAGAGGTTTCCCGACGTGGTATTCTTATTTGATTGAAGTTAGGATCAGCGGGAGGACTAGGGACGTGTCCCGGGGTCATTGGGCTAACGACGGAATCGCGTGTACGGTTTTTCTCGGCTGTGGTGTCTTTGGTGGGCCACCTGTTCGCGTCTCGATACAAACGTTTTCAGTTGGAGAAAGCGGAGAAGAAAAGTCTACAGTCCTCGTCAAAAAGATAGCCCAGGTGTGCTATCTTTAATTTCTCAATGACGCATGTAAAATTTTTCGTCTATAACGAATAATATCGAAACATTATGAGCTCAGAATATGCGGCTTGCTGGAAATAAGTTACAATATCGTAAATGTTTGTATACAACATAGTTAAGAGTGTACACTGTAGATGCTCTGTGAGCATTGGTGAACGTGTCTATGAAGTTTCGACTTGATAGGTCGACCAGTTTCCTTGAAAAAAATGTTGAAAAGTCATTTTTCTGAAGTGGATAGACCTCTCCAAGATAGACCTGCACACTTCAAGGTATGGCTCGTTTCTCAAGTTCCTCAAGGTGAAAACTTTACACTGTACACATTCTACACGGAATCGTAACTATGTCCAGAAAGTTCGAAATTGATCGGTTCACTGGTTTTCTTGGCCAAATTTTTGACGAATCACTTTTAGGCAGTCGAAGTGACCTCTTAGAACCAGATCCTTTCCAGCTTGATTCTCAAGATCCCCAAGGTGAAAATTCCACGAAGATCTTGAAGATCCATCCCGAAGATCTCTCAAGATAAAATCTCAGTACAGAATTCACCCTAAGAAAAATCCACGCGTCGTCGGAAGTCGCGCCGCTCGTCGAGTCCCCGCGTCGGCATGACCTTGAATAATTCGAGGCCGTCAACGAGCAAGTTTATCCGAGCACGTTCTTCGGGGCATTCGAAATTCAGGCAGGCCAGCCTGAAGCAGCTTTCACTGCCCTTTTATTTTCCCGGCTTTTTCTTCCCGAGATTCACGGCCCTCGCGAGACCGGCAGCTCGCATCCATAGAAACGATTCTTCTTCGGAGGTTGTTGAGAGATTTAAGGAGCAAAGGGGACAGAGGCAGGCAGGCGTTGCAGGTGAGGCGAGAGGAGGGGGGGGGCAGGAGATTTCGTGGGTCAACGAGCGTCGCTACACCCCTAAATCTGGCGACGAAATCGAGTTAGGGGCGCGAGCGGAACGGAGAATGGCGGGCGCGAGCGGAACGGAGAATGGCGAGCGCGGCGAGATGAAGATAACCGGCACGGGGAACGAGAGACGCCTGTGGTAAGTGGATAAGGCGGAAAAAATAGTGACGGTCCCAGAACGCTACCAGGTTGACTTTGCCGTCTCGAGGAGAAAGAATTTTTCGCATAATGCCGCACAGTGGTCCTAATCGATGGATTAGTACGAAAACAGTTCAAGATTAAACGAACCCTTTCAAAGTGAAAGACTCCATTTTTCCAAATTGGATCCGTAAAATTTAAATTTTTTACTGTTAACAGTGTGAACGGTGCCTCGGAAAACCAACCCTTAAATTTTCTCCCACCCTGTAGTCGGACACCCTGTAGAAGAAAAGATGAGAAATGTATCGTCTTGACCCTTCTGGTAGACCAGCGTTAAAAATAAAAGAAAAAGTGTGTCGAGCCCCGCGCTAGAAACTCATAAAATCAGTGGTGTATATATGACAGTGGAGTGTTATCATTAACTGGAAAAAGTTCTGCTGTCTTATAACCGGCGTAAAAAGCTGGAAACATGAAAAACGTTCATTCGATTGTTGATTAATGAACGAACACGAAAACATTCGAATTTTTTGCAATTCTTGGTTAACATTGCGGCAGTCGTACGTAACAGTGGACTGTTACTAACAATCTAAGAAAGTTCTACCGCCTACGTTTTTCACGAAGAGCGGGAAAAATGAAAAACGCCCGTCGCCATATATTAAATCCAAGATTAATGGCCTAACGCAAAAATCCGCGAAGTTCCTAGCAGTTCTGGGAAACTTCGAATAATTTCCATGCCTCGAATAATACCTCGGCGGAGCTCGTCGATCGATCGTCGAGTTTCCGGGTCGGCGAAGTTCGCTTCAATTTCTAAACAGTCCTGTTATTCTTATCCGTCTCCCGGCCGGCGATACACGTCGCCCGGCTACTTACGTTTGCAAAAATAGTTCAGGTCGGCCCGCGGGGGAAGTTATGCAAATGGATGCGAGGGCTGCGAAACTTCGCGTTATGAAACAAAAATTACGACGAGCGACTTCCTACCGACTAATGCAGTTCGCTTGTACGAGCGACGGCGTCGCCGACGCCCGGCGTCGATTTTCCAGTTTCTGGCGCGGCTCCAACGTTTCGCGACTGTATCGCCCCGATCCTTGTTGCCGCATAAAAACGATAAACATTATACCCGGTTTAAAAGGGACAAAATAAACTCAACCGATACCGATCCGATGCACCCGGTAGAACGACCCTGAAACCGTCGACGGACCCGTTCACCGGATCTACATTTCGAGTCGCAGGCTGGATTCAAGGATATTCTGAACGAAATGCGAAAAATATCTTCTTCTTGCGAGAATATCGGGCTCGAATGCAGCCGACTTTGAATGGGACCAAACCGTGTGCGCGATTTCTATGCGCATTCTTCGATGTGCAGACTCTTCTTCTGAACGTGCGAGTCTTGCTTGATGCGAGCGAAAATTCGATGGGAAATTTTTGCGAAATTGTTGCTTGGGGAGGAGGGTTGTTTGTTTGAACGGTTCGTGGAGGTCTTTGGCGACGAGATGTGCATTTTTGCGACTGATCTTTGTGGGTCTTTAGTTGATCACATTTTTACAGCAGTTCGATGAAATACAAAAATTCCTTCGTTGAAATATCTTGAATTTTTACATGGTTTCATACTTGCTTCAATATTTTGTAAAACAAGGCTTCTAGGTTGAACAGAACCTATTCAATCATGTTATAAATGATGATATCAAATATCTATTAATAATACATTTCTGTAAATATCTATTTAAAAATTGACGAAGATAAACCTTTAGTTGAGACTGAAAATATGAAAACTATTTAATACTTTGTTCAGATTTATCTAGTTCCAATATCTATAGAAAATTTTATGTTAGTGAAAATATTTCTTAAGCCCGGACAAAATAAAGAAATTTTATATGAATAATTTTTCTCAAGAACCGCAATTTTCTTGGCTAGCGTGTCTGTGTACCATTGACTGTTTCTACTTACTACTATAAAACCAAAATTATCAATTCAAGTATACGATCATATACAGTGGCTCTCTATTAGTCCACTAAATTTTCAGCAAATTGTGTGTACCCTGTCACAAATTTACATAATTACCGCAATACGATTTTTAAAAGTTCCCTTCTCGTTGCAAAAGACTTGAATCTCGAAGGGACGACGAATTTATTGGTTTGTATAACTTAAGTAAGAATAACTTCAAAGAGAAACTAATCACATTTACGATAGAGAAATCAACGGGGACGTCATTACCAATTACCAGCAACCACCAATTACAGCCACCGGTCGAATTACGGGGTTTCCCATGAAAAAGAATCACTTAAAGGTCTGGAAGCGGGAAAGACACCCCCGGGAGCGAGTGTCCATTTCCCCGGTGGTAACTCCCGTCGGGCAATTAATCACTCGGCTGGTATCGATTGGCAAATAAACTCGGAGATCGCAGCAGTCATTCTCAGAACTAATCCATCAAAATCAGAAAAATGACCGTTGGCCGTCCGTGTCCATCGTGTCCGAGGAAGGAAACACTGTTTCGGTCTCTCGTGATCAACCCCGGCAGGAGTAGTTGAAAAAAAAAACGCCAAACAAAAAAAAAAGAGAGGGAGAGAAGCAGCCATTAGCTCGCGGAATGACTGACGTACAAAATTGACAAAGTTATTAACGCCCCCGTTCGGTTCGTTAATTAAATCGAGACTCTCCGCCCCTTTTGGATCATTGTTCCGCGTTCCTGTTTCTCCTTTTTGCTGCTTTTCTCGCTAGACATTTGATCGCTAGACGAGCCATTGTCGAATCGACGACAAAGGAAGGGTATGAAGAAACTCGACGGAGCGTGCAGCGATCGCATGGGGATTGGCGTCCCGACGCGTCGCGACGCCCCCAAACGCGGGAATGCTCTCTCTCTCTCTCTCGCTTTCTCTCTGAAGAGAGCTGGGAGGGTCGCAGATTCTTTGTTTCGTTGCCGAGGGAGGCTGCCTTCGAGAAGTTGCAGGTTCTCGAGGAACGTTCCCCGGGCTGCGAATAAAAGGAACGCTGAGGCACTCGAATTTCGGGGACACGAGCGGCACAGGAAGCAGCAATTCTCGGGGCCCCTTGCGCGAAACGCTACGCCCCTTCGTTGCCACAACGCCCTGCGTGATTAGTGCGTTTGCGAGCCTTTGTGCGGAATGGAAATATTCAGCAATCGCAACAAAGTGCCCTGGGTGATACACGTTACTGCAACACGCCAGTTTCTCTTAATTAACACGTTCACTGGCCAGCTTAATATTGTCCACCCGCGTGGCCCAGTTAATATTCATTTTCTCAAAGCAATCCGTAGAAGTGAGAGATATCTTACATCTTCAAAGCATACAATAAGATAGTATACAAGAAAGTATACAATAAAATGCAATAAGAACCGCGCAAAGTCTAAATAAATTAAATCTTGTCATTTTTATAAGACAACATGTACTTGTATCATTTATAGCTCGGTAAGTTTAATGTTAAGGACAGTTCCAGAAGAAATTGTTGCGTTACATTAATCCTAAAAATTCGCGTCAATGTTACGTTGAGTGGTATGGTTCGCAAGGGGGCGGAGAACCTGAAGAGGACACGGCAACAGCGGCCATTCTTCAAAACGGTGTTTCGCTGCCGAAATTCGCCGGCATTATCCGGGTCCATGCGGGCGGTCGGGATTACACGGGTTCCCATTCGATACGATAATTGAACGCGGCACTTGTTATTATCAATTTCAGGTTCAGCGGAGTGATAAACGCCGGCTGGCAAGCGAGCGGACCCGTTCCAGCTTGCCGCGGAACAGCCGTGAAGGTACGTAACAAGATTTATCGGGGGTTCTGCGAAGAGAAAGAGGACGGACAATGGGGAGAGAACACCAGAGAGAGAAAGGGAGGGAGAAAAAGGAGAGAGAGAGAGAGAGAGATAGCAGCGAAACAAGAGGGGTAAATCGATGCCAGGGTACAGATTGTTTTTCAACTTCCTGCGGCCCGATACCGGCAGCTCATCCGTGAGGAACAATGACTAGTGGCGCGTTTATTTGCGCGCGAAGCCAAGCTGAACATTGTCATTACGAGGCAGCAGACTTTGTTTGGACTGAACCGCCGAAAACCGTACAACAACCATCCTCTTTCTCCTAGCATTTCTCTTCCTGCACTTCATCTCCTGTCTCTCTCTCTTCGGCTACTCTGTACCCACTGGATCGTAATATTCCCTTTCCTACACCCCCCTCCAGCCCCTATGGGCTCAGCGATTCACACGAAATATTTCCACCCCGGTGCTTGTTTGACTTACAGTCGCGGGTTTAACCCTCGTCACTTTTGATCCGGTCCCCGTGTATAGTTACGCAGCCGTGTAATCGGTTCCGTTGCTAGCGTACCTTCGGAAATGACAATGCTAACCCTCTTTGTGTTCTCGGTGCACTTTGTGACGGCGGTGGTGGTAATATATTTTTATGGGGCCTGGGAGATTGAAGGCAAATTTCTGAAAGCAGCTTTTGGGCTAGTAGTAGGCAGTGTAGAAAGACATTGTTTCGTGCGTGGTTCATGGATATGTATTTAGGGCATGTTTTGCTTGAACCTGTACTTAGGCCATGTCTTTGTTCAACAAGTATCTTGAACATGTTGTTGTTTAACATAGATTTAGAACAAGTTTTTGTTCAACGTGTATTTAACACATGCATTTAGACATGCATTTGAACCACATATTATTCGAGCACGTGTTTAATGAACATTCCATTCGAATTTGTACTTAGTACATATTTTACTTGAACAAAGTGAAGCTTGTACAATGAACGATGAACAGACGTGACAATAAAACGCCATTAGAATAATGATGGGAGGCTCCCGCGTACAAGCAGGTAGTTACGGAATAGTTTGTCAAAGGGTGTCACGTTGTAGAAGAAAAGCTAATCGTTGGTAAGCCGGTTAATATGATGTCGCTGTGCGATCCATCGACGATGGTGTTGACTTTCCAGGCTGGCAGAGAGCCTGCGACCGCGAGAAATCGATTCTTCCGGGTCGCGGAGGACCTTCGATCCGAGGTAAAGACGGATCGTGTTCTATCTGCGGGATCAAAGGCCAATATTTTCGGCTCGGATGTGCGGCAGGGTTCGTTCCCCCGACTGCACAACGGCTAAGGCTTCTCCCTCTTCTTCTTCTTCTTCTTCTTCTTCTTCTTCTTCTCCTTCTTCTGTTCGTTCGGTTTTCTCGAGTGTTGAAAGAGAAGAAGAGAGACACCGAATGCGACCGTCTAAGCGGTACCAGTCGCCGTTTGCTGAGAAAATAATCGGGGAAACGGCTAAGGACAAGAACCGTTGACGAATTCCCCGGGAAATTAGAAGCGTCTGTGTGCCGGGCAAACTGCGCGCGACATCACGTTCAAATCAAATTACGCGCCGGCGAATGTATCGCGGACGTACCATCAGCGGGAACAACGGGACAGCCGTGTTTGCCTTACGGTTAATTATAAATACACCGGCGATGATTGCTGTTTGATGAACCCTCCCCCCTCCCCCCGCCAACCCTCCCGGCGACCTTCTTCGGACACTGGAAATCGGGGAAAGGAACCGTCGTCGAACCTATCGCCCTATTGGGCGGTATATTGGGTAGAATCTCGTGGAAGGAGAGCAATTTTTTGTTGAAATGCAGCAGACATTGTTTTAAGAATCGTGTTCAACATGGGCACTCTTCCTTTCCGTCCGTGGACACATGTCCAGGTCTATTATTTTTCTATTGTTCTCAGCTTTCAAAAAATCTTGGGGTGGCTTTCCAAGACAGTATAAGACGAAAATGAAGAATACAAAAATTGCGATTTCAGCTTCAGTTTTTTTTTTAGATATTATCAATTAAAAATCCACCTCAAATGCGGCAAACCGACCAACAGAAGTGTACGTTGCTTACGTCATAAAGGCGCGCGGCAATTAAGCCGAAAACATAATGTTTTTACTCTTGATGTTCGTTATATTCTCATGAAGAACCACCCCGTAAATTTTCTCCCACCTGTAGTCGAGCTGTATATCACCACCATAAAAATTGAACACCT
Source organism: Seladonia tumulorum (assembly GCA_913789895.3). Lineage (NCBI taxonomy): Eukaryota > Metazoa > Arthropoda > Insecta > Hymenoptera > Halictidae > Seladonia > Seladonia tumulorum. Next base: position 5,846,675 of record OU565282.1, on the reverse strand, counting down.
CGTTTATGATATAAGTAATAATCGGATTAAGTTTCATTTCGATAGCTCTGATAGTTTTGTCGCGAAAAATTCTTAAAACCATTTCAGCACCTTAAAAGGATAATTTGCGAGATTTTTTTGAAACAGAAACAAGCACTGAATCTTTTGAAACTTTTTGTACCATTCTAATTGACATTCCAACATAATGTACGAAAAACTCCACTCCAAAAGTGTCAACACGATTAAAATAATCGCGGGTTGCATGAAATTGCCAGTCAAAAAACAAGACAAAAGGTCGCGGGGGAGGAGAGACGAAGACGAAGAAGAAGAAGAAGCGTATCTCGAAGGAGGTGAAAAACCAGTACTTCGCGAAGTGCACTCACGTTTTCGCGGCTCATCCCCTTGCTTCCCTCGGCGAGCATTTCGCGAATGCAGCCCGCAATTACCCAGAAAATTAAATACTCCCCGCTGTCTCGGGGCCCCGCAAAGATTCACCGTTTCTCCTCCTTCGTTTTTCTCGCACCCTCTATTTACCACCTGGTTCTCTTGCATCCCGTAACGCTTCGTCGCCGTTACGTGCCGTACACACACACACACACACACACACACACACAGGCGACCGAGGAGTTAGCTGGAAGCGGTTCTACATTCAAATGCATGATATCGCGTGTGAAACAGCAGTTACGCGGGCCAGATCTGCATAACTCCGCTCGGCGAACACCCCCTCGGGGCGCCTCGCCCTCGAAACTCACCCCCTTCAACCCCTTTGTTGCCACCCACACCATCCCGTCAGCCTCTGACCCTGCTCGACCGTCCGTTTCACGTTCCATCGTCAACGTCCAGGACCGTGCAATCGCGAAGAGCGACTCCTCGCTGACTTCCGGACCGCGATTTGTCCACCTCGCGGGAAACCAACCCCGTTTCCACCCTTGTTAGTTGGACTGTTATAGAGCACGTGTTGCGCCCCCTCGTCTGCTTGGGAGTCTGAATTTTTGGACGTGGCGAATTTTGACTGCAGAATTTCTTTCAAGAATATGGCGGTTCAAAATGGGCTCTTTAAGATTTTTAAACATTTCTTAGTAAGGTAGTTATATATCGCATTATGGCGGATTACTGCAAGGTTATTGCATTAGTGCTTGTCTTATTTGAATATGTTTTATGGACACATTTCAGTTGAATGTGCATTAAAGACATAGTTTATTTGGTCATGTAGTAACGCCATGTTTTATTTGAGTGCATGTCTATTACAACAAGTTCTGAGGATACATTTTATTTGACTATATATCAAAGACATGTTCCATTCGAACATGTATTGAGGACGCAGTTTATTTGAACACGCATTTGGTACATGTCTTATTAGATCATGTATTTAAAAGCATGTTCCGTTTGTACATGTATGAAAGATACGATCCATTTGTGAATGTATTCGAGTATGTGTGTAAGGCTTGGAATAAAAATGTGAAAAAATCGTCCTGACACAGGCCTTTTATTTTTCGCAACGGGAAAGGGGATGCACTATCGCAATTTTGTAGCTTATCGGGAGGAAGCAAGAGACGCGGAGTTCATTTAAACAGGGCATGGCGGACGCGGTTAGGAGGACGCAGATGAGGTGGCGATACCGGCCGACTTTCCCCGGCCAGATTGGGGCATGTTTGCATGGTGTTTAGCCGATAAGGGACGAAGGTATCGAGCGGGTACGGATTACACGCTTTTAACTGATCCACGATGGGCGTTACCCTGTGCTCTCTCCCTCCCTCTCCCTCCCTCTCTCTCTCTCTCTCTCTCTCTCTCTCTCTCTTTCTCTCCCCCTTTTTTTCCTTTACCGACCGTGAACCCTCCTCGACTACACCTGTCATCGTCCACTCGCTTCTCTTCCGTTCGTTTCCTGGGCAGGCGTTACGAAAAGGCGTTCGTTGCAGCCTTTAATTAAAATTTTTTTGCTTCTCTCCTCCTTCTTTCTGCCTTCTTCTCGATGACTGGATAGCTTCTCGGGCTGTGTAACGAGCGGTTAAGAATCGTCGGGGTCAGGATCGATCGATCGTGAGAGAGAGAGAGAGAGAGAGAGAGAGAACGCATTATAATTTCTTCAGGGGGTTGGACCCAGCTAACCGGAAATTTGCTAAAGCCTTCGTGGGAGATAACATCTTCCCCGCTTAACACGGTAATCCCTGCGCGATTGAAACGCGAGTGCTCGACGAGGAATTGTATTAAGCCTTCCGATAAGTTGGTGGGGATTTTTAATGATACTTCGGTCTCTTTCCATTTCTAGTTTTGTTTCAGTGGACACACTAGTGCTATCGTTGCAATTTGATGCTAAAATGGGGTTGCAACCCTCCTAGAATTTTCATTAATACATCTCGAACATCATATGAAGTCAAACACAATTTTATTTATAACATCGAACTGTCCCATCTACTTCTGTAATTGAATTGCTCGCGAAAAAAATTTTCTTTAACACATGTCAAATTTAATCGAACATTGTTCTATTCTCCATGTAATAAACCTTGATACCTATTTAATTGTCTACAAAAAAATTGTCTAGAAAAAGGAGTTGCAACCCCCTAAGAATTTTCTTTGAACGCAACTCAAATGCCATATCAAATCGAACATGGTTTTATTTCTTTACAGAGCTCGCTGACTGTCTCTACAATTTAATTATGTATGTACAAGAAAATTGTGTACAACAGGGGGTTGCAATTCCTCGAGGATCTTCAAGAACGAATTTTCCAACGATCTTCTCGATAACATTAGTCTCTGTTTGCAGGTTCTCTAAAATTCAACCCCAACTCCTCGAGCCCCATACATCCCAACTAACCCCCAGTCATCGATTCTTCCCTGCTCCCACATCCTGTTTACCTTATTCTACCTAATCTTGTTTACCTCGCGCTCGGTCGACTCGTGTCCCGGTGTAAGCTGCCCCTAAGTATCCCGGCGTTAATTTGATCGATTCCGGTTTCGATAAGGGATCGCATTTCGTCGTTGAAAGTGGCACGGGCTCACCCTCGCGAAATACATCCGTGAGGGGAAACGATATTCCCAGCGATCTTTCTGCCTTAGCTAGAAAATCAATTTTTTTTTCATATTTGCGAGAGTGGTGTCACGAAATTTACAAGACGAATAAACAATTCGTTGCTGCACGTAGCAACGAACGAATCAGCCAGTTTAACATTCAGAACAAGTATCTAAAAAAAAAAAAATTGCAAGGTAATGTAGTTCATAGATTTAAGAATGATGGATTTCTCTGTTTATTTAAAAGCCTGAACAGGTAAGTTCTAGCTCCGGAGCGGCGTGCAGCGAGCCGCTCGATAACGGAGCGTTCGAAGGCATTCCGGATGCATAAAATGGACGTTAGCTTCGCATGCCGCAGCCTGTCGAGTGTATTTTGCATAGACCGTGCCACCCCCGAGCCCCGTCTACCTGCCACTCTCTAATAAAACGATACGTACACCTTCCTGCTCTAAAAGACGCGGGACTAGTATTCCATTAGCACTCGCATTTTAATCATTAGATTGTCCAATGCGTATCCTTACCCTCTTACTATTAAATTCCTTCCGTATTAAAATAGGAAACTAGGCACGCTGGATCATTAATGTCAGTTTGATACTGTTATAAATAGACAACAGATTTTATGCATTTATGAGAAAATTGTATAGGTGCAATTCGAAACAATAATAACATTAGCAAAAATTTTTTAATACTGTTATATATTATTTTCAACCTATCGCGCGAAGGAAAATAAATTTCTATTTCGTTCCAGTCTGTTGTAACTTGAGTAGAAAATTTTTATTTTGCATAAAGATCCGCTGTCTAGTTATAAAATTTTACGGATAAAATTCGGAAAAATGAGACTCGTCCTGCTTTAATAAACGACCCAGGTTGCCCACGGAGCGGAGGGTTAAAAATATTCTAACAATATATGTATTTCCAACGTATCGAAACGATAAATGAAGGATGTATCTTATTATTTAATTCCCGCTTTTTATAATTAACGTGCAAAACGTTTATCTCGCATAAAGTTTCGCAGTTTGCTGGCAAGACACTAAAAACGAAATCGCCGTGGTCCTCATCGCAGAAAATGATTAAAATTCTGAATTTCGTCCACGTCCTACGCAAAACGGCTTATGTGGAAGGTAAAGAAGGCGAAGAGGGTTGGGTTTAGTCACCACCCCCGCGAGCAGGGTGTGTTTTACGAGGTCGTGTAACGAGCCAGGGGTTCGTCCTTCCTCGTTACCATTTTTGCGTTACCGGCTCGAGACGGGTTCGCAAAGAACGTTGCGTCGACCATGATGGTGACCAACGAAGGGGATGAGGAGCAGCGACAAAGAGTCAATATTAATTAAGGTAATGGCAACCGGACGAGCCTTCGCTCTCCGTTGACTGGCATTTCCGCAACGACTACTAATTATCTCCCCACGATTTCTTCGACCCCGCCCCCACTCCTTTCGCGAAATCAACCCCCATCGGTCGTCAGGGTTACACTTCGAGTCGCTGTAACGCCAGATAACCGGCACCTAGCCTACGGTCGATTATTTCACGCTGATACGGCTAAGCCGACACGTGGAAGCCGCGTTAATTATGCGCCACCGACGGGATTAGGTCATTGCCGTGACCGCCGACGACCTGCGAGATGATCAATCGCCCGTTTCGGATGCCTGCGCGGTTAGGATAGTCCAAATTGAATACGAAATTTTCCGGAAATGCACTCCGAATTGTACGCGTCTTCTCCGCGGAAAATGCTTCAAGAACTTCGCATCGCTTCAGGATCTACGAAGCAGAGGAGTTTGACGCTTTTCCGACATTTTATTTATCAAACGAAACGCAATTAGGAACAGTTACTGTCGGACTGCGGATATCGATGCGAAATAAAAATGTTCTGCAGCAGTTGCTAAGTTTCCATAAATATTATTTTTCGAACAGAAAATAATTAGGAATAGTTACTGTCGGCCTGCAGATTTTTGTGCGATAACAAATTTTCCACATCAGTTGCAAGAAATTGAAACCTAGCGGAAAATTTAATAACTAACCAGCGCTCGCAATTTTTGGAAAAGTTCAATTTCGCAAGATAATTCTGTAAAAGCGACGATGTTAATAGGCCAAGGCCTCGCCCACCACTAAATTGTTATAAAATGGTTTATTCGCATCCAGAAGCCCGTAACGAGCACAAAGATAAGTCGCCGCGCCGAGCATCATGAATATCTAAAGCTTAATAGAAAATTAACAGTGAAATTTGGGGGGCGAAGTTTTAAGCTAGAAATTAATAAGGAATGAGGCTCGAAAGACTGAATTCATTGCGGCAATTACCCGACAAATGGCTCTCTCTCTCTCTCTCTCTCTCTCTCTCTCTCTCTCTCTCTCTCTCTCAACGACAAATTGAAAATCGCACATTTGTACACACGCATATTTTTTGAGATCTCCTAGGATTGATTTTCCTAGGGATTTTCGGCATATTCACGTCGAGATCTACAGGATCACATAAAAAAGAATAAAAAACCTCTGATTTCCTGAAGCAAATTTTAAGCGACCCACCGGAAACGCATTATTTTCCTATCAACGTTTCCCCTCGAAAAATGATTTCCATGTTGAACTGAGAGACCGAAGGAAAGGACAAGAGTGCGCGCACGTAGTGTTGCGTTGCCGCACACATCCTATACATTAAGGTTATGAGATTGAACCGAGGGCGCGCATGTCGAGCGTAATGTAATGTAAAAGAATTTTATCGATGCTCCCTTCTCACGGGTCAGCTGCTCGTTCCTTCATCTTTCGCGTTCCCTCGGGATACGCCAGGGGAAACTTGCACATTCTCCAGCTGCCCTTTAGGTTAACGCAATATCGCCTGATATACAATATCCGCGCGGATCTGAAGACCGTCGACGATCTTACCCATCGGCTTTTAAATGCTGCCAGTGAACTCGAAAGAGATGATTCGAGTGGCGCAATGACGATTTTCTAAAAATATTATTAACACGTTCAGGGCTCCTTGAGGTGGCCTGATGGGGATTTCCTTAAGGTTAAGTTAGGAGGTCTATTCAAGGATTGCAAAAAGCAATCGTTGTTACTCGACAAGTTCTCAGTTTCTGTAAAACTTCAAATGCACAAAAATTTGGAAACACAACAATCAAGTAGCTGCTCAGTTACCGGTACACCTTTTCCCGGACACAATTTGGCGTCACCGGGAGCGACGGCATCGAATTACGGGCCACAGCGGTCCTAATAATTCGGAAGAAGAAGAAACAAGCTTGGCAAAATGAAACCCAGACGAGACACACGTCGCTGATCCATCTTCGTCGATCGTTTCTCCCATCCCCATCGATACGGCTAATCCGGAGGTGTGCGGGGGTGGCGGAAAAGACGATTCGAAAGGTTACCATCCCCTGGGAACACGGTTCCGGGAAAGGAGGAGGGTTGATAGAGGCCGGGGGAAGAGAGAAAGGGGGTTTGGCCGCCTCACGGATGGCTCGGGGAAAATTACATTTTGGTTCTGCCTCAATCTGTCGCGGGAAATAATTCCGGTTCGATCGGGGCACCCGCGTAGGTTGCGCGGGGTGGCAGGGGGTTGAAGGGGGTTGGGAATCGTTCGAGATCATTCGAACGGCATTACGTTATCGCGGCCGGCGACGAGCATACGTTCGAGGCCGATGGCTTTGCTAAATTCACCGCGGGTAGAAACGCTCGCGACGACTGGTCGATTAATCGGTTCACGAGCGAACGCCCCTGGAATCGATTACTCGCGTCTCCCGCGGCCGATATCTTGCTTTCGCCCGCCTTTCTCCTCATCTCTCTCTCTCTCTCGCTTACTTTCTCTCTATTTTGCACTCTTTTTCTCTTTCTTGCTCGCCGGAAGTCGAAACGAGCCGGGAATCCACGGGGCCTGCTATCGAGCGATCGTATTTCTATTATAATTAAAAAAAGCCCCGAACAAATGGCCCGGTCTCCCACGATAACCCAGATACGCCAAAATCCTTTTTCCGCAACTCTTTTTTTCCCCGCGAAATAATGTCATTCTTTCGTGACTCCGAGGGCGCCGAATATTTCCGCGCTCACCCGGCTTTCTGAAAAGGCTTTCGCCGATGGAAAACGTGTAACGCGATCGCTGGATTTAATAGCGTATAACCCCTTGGTAAAAATTCAGTTTTTCGTTCTGCCCGTATCGCGGAACGTTCGATTTTCCCTCTTTTCCCTCTGTTGTAATTTTTTTTTTCGAATGCATTGTAATTCGATGCAGTCGTTTCAAATGCGAAATTTTCGTAGGATACGTTATCGGGCGAATAAAAACGCGCCGGTGGAATCGGGCGAATATCATGCGAGGATTTTTGCCGGATTATTAAGAGACCTGGAGTGTTGTAAAATTATGTATGGTTGCGTATGTGTGATTTCAACTGGCATTCGCGAGTGCGCTTTAAAACATTTTGTGCATTTAAAGTGGTCACAGTTGAGTGGTGGAAAGATGAATAGAAGAGCGTCATCACATCTTTTATATTTAAACATAAAATCGAGAAATCTGTGATCATGCGATTCGGCTAAAAATATTTCATTTTTTTTTTTTTTATGAAGATTTTGAAGATGCGATTTTTTAAATGAATTTGCTATTCTCCTCGAAAGATTTTTTTGTACGAGTTTTCGACAGGAATTTTTAACTTTTGAGCAACTGACAAGCTTGTTAAGATTCCTGGAATAGTTCACAGATGTTTTGTTAGTTGTTCCAGGCGATTGTTGGTAGCTCGCAACCGAAATTTAATTCTGTGACGGCCACCGAAATGACTTTTCCGCATCTAGATCGGGAATTTGCACCTCTATAGGCGAGAAACGATCGGTCCCGATTAAAGTGAATGGAAATATTTGTGACGATCAATTTGATCGGACCACTCGGGTCGAAGCTTTTGCGTTCGCTACAAAGGATTCTGGGAATCGAGGTGAAAACCGAACGTAACACGCGTGGCACGTGCGTGTAGTTCAGCCAATCGAAAGGTACACGGCATATTGGCGACATAGTGATCCGTGATGCGCCGACAAAAAGCACCGTGTGTACGCTATGATTGATAGAAATGTAGAATAACACGCTTTTTCAGCGGCCTTGTTTTCCGTGAAAGAGAATGAGAATTAAATATTGCCAGTAGAAAAGGCTCGCGAGAGTCAGACATTCTGATATTGTGAAAAATGGTCCTTTGAACACGTTGAATGCCACGTTGCCAGCTTCGACAATTCATTTTTATCGTGACATGTTGAATGAATCAAATTTTATTAAAATTCCATGGGATTGATATTAGACAGCGAACGTGTTAATCGTTGTTGCATTTGTTGCTCTGTATAAAAGATGTTCAACGTATTAATTATGTTTAGTCTTCGCATATCTGTATGCATTTATTTGTTTAGCCAGCTTAATTCGCGTACATTTTTTGCCATAAAAGTTTTTTTTATTCATTTTGTTTAACTTATACGTTCATGCTTTCATTTATTTTGCTGGCTTAATGCAAGCATGATTGTATAATGAGTACGCACGTTCTTTTCGATGAATGTAGAATTAATTGTGTTTATTTTATTTTTACCAATAAATTTCGTATGGTTCGTTCATTTGGGGATTTATTTGCTTTGCAAGTTTTAATGCACAAATGATCGAGATTCTATAAAAGGAGTTCTGTTTATTCATTTTATTCGGAGGTTTGTGCATTTTCACTTGAATATTTTTGTACACCGGCTATCGAGATTTGACAACAGAATAATCTTTCGAATCAATGTCGGCGTTTATGGTATCGATCCCATTCAATTCGCTTATTTTACTCGGTTTATCTGTGCTTGCGTTGTTTGTTGAGTTTTCTATTTTACCGCGCCGGGAGATTTGGCAGCAGGATTGGTTTTTATGGACCGACCGTATCAAACTAAGGGATCGATAACTTTTATTATTGCACACGGCTCGGCCTTTCAGTACCATTTAAAAAAAAAAAAAAAAAAAAATAAACTATGACTACGTTTTCGTTTTTGTATCCTCTGTTTGTAAAGCCCTCTGCCTAGAAAGGGGACGAAACGTGCCTTTACCCCGGGGGTTGAATATTGTAAACTCTTGAAAAGTGTAATTGGAAAATAAATACCGTTTTATTGACTGCAGCTACATAAAGGATTTTTATGCGGCTCTGAAAAATAGTCGCGCGGAATACTGCTCGACAAAAAATGGCCTGAACGGTGCAAAATATTTTGCGTTTCGTTTGAAACGCACATGTACCACGAACGTTATAGGAGCATTGAATCGAAGACTTGGTCAACAAATCAAATGAAAAAAGAAAAACAAGAATTGTTTGACAGCTTTTTCCAAGCACAATGCCATCGCTCCCACTATCCTCGTAATAGTCTTTTTCATAGCACTCCAAGCCCAAAAACTGCTCAGTTACATAAAAAATGCAGTGAAAGTATTGTAGCAAATGGAAGCTTAAAAATCTTCTTTTCCATGGTAGTCGCAAACGAAATTATAAGTTCACGTTACTCAGGCTAATTTACTTCATACATCCGGATTGAAATTGCTAGTGCTGTATGTTAAAGGATCTATTAAAAGATCCTTGTGCCATGGGCCATAGATTTTAATACACTGTCTACCGGAAGCTTATTAATGGGATTTTCAATCATCCTTCTGTACCAAAATGGAACTTAGAAATCTTCATTTACAGTACAATCGCAGGCAATATTAATGAATGACATTTAATAATAATCCTACATTATAAAATACTAATGTAAAGTGTACTTACTTCTGAATCTTCTGTACCTCCGTCGGATCCACAGCACACAATTGTTGACTCGCGAGGATAGGTCCGAACAACAATTGAACAACAATACTAAACAACACACACAAGACACTTAACGAAATCGTGACAGCAGACGAGAAGATGTTACTCCGACCACGAATAAAATAATACTGCGATTTTAACCGTCCCCCTCCCGCGGACGTGTGATACGAAAACAGGGAATTCCGGGAAATAGGGTCGGCGCCGCGTCATAATTTTTTTTACCTCGGTTTTGTATCTAGTGTTTATAGACTCTCGGCGTCTAACCTGCCAAGGATAACCTGACCGTACCACCTCCGTGGAAGGGATCATTGTTCAAATCGCAGTATTATTTTGTTCGTGGTCGGAGTGACATCTCGTCTGCTGTCACGATTTCGTTAAGTGTGTTGTGTAGAGTTTAGTGATTGTTGTTGATTTGTTGTTCGGACCTATCCTCGTGAGTCAACAATTGTGTGCTGTGGATCCGACGGAGGTACAGAAGATTCAGAAGTAAGTACACTTTACATTAGTATTTTATTATGAATTGTAAAATGTAAGAAAGCTGGAGGACTACGCGATATCATACATTTAATTTTTTTCAATTTTGATTTCATTAAATAACTTACGTTAATTTTATGGGATTTTTGAGGTTTCTATAGTTTGGCAGTGAAAGTGTTAACGGAGCAAGCAGTCTCCAAGATTTCGAAGCCTTTCGCAACTCGCGCTGCACAAAGGTTCGGGAGAGCCCTGCGTCGAGGTAAAAGAATTTCGCGTTCCAGTAGATTGAAAGAGACGGGGGTGGGCTATGGGCTTGGCTATGGGGGGTGGGCTTTTTTCGCCGTGGCGGTACATTAATTTTTCGCTGGTATTCGCGACCGACAAAAGACAGGCCGAGCGCGAAACAAGTTTTCATTGTAGTCGTGGTACCCATTCACCCTCGATCTTCCGGAAAGAAATTAGCCGTCGAAGCCCTCTCTCTCTCTCTTTCTCTCGGAACGAAGGGGGTGAGGAAACACGGGCGGAGAAAGAGTAGGTGTTTAACGGGAGAGGGGGAGGGGCGGATTGTGTGTCGAACGCCTCGATAGTGACGCGCGTTGCGCGACATTCGTTTAGTTACAGGTTTCGCTGGCCTTTATTGCGCGCGACCGTCCTGCCCGGCCATGAATAAACATGAACGCGTGCAAAACGTATAACGAGAAATATGAATAAATATGACTTCTTTCGGGAACGAAGAGAGAGCGAGAGAGAGATAGAGGAGAATGGTCTATGAATGTTCCGCGCGCACGCTCGCACGCGCGCGGCCGAAAGTAACAGAAAGCGTACCAGTGATTTTTCATTTCGAGGCGCGTGAAATATATACGTCGCTCGCCGAAATTGAAATCTTTTAGAACGCGAGCGTCGATATGCGTGAGATACAGAGGGTGTAAAAATAAGAGAGTTGTATGTAAGATCGTCTAGATAGTGCGTTTAGTATTGGGCTTATTACCGAGGGGTGCTCTCTCATTTGTTAATTGTTCATCATGGTGTATCTGATTTATGTCAGTTTAGGGGCTCGGAATTTTGGGTTTACGATTGATCTAAATCCAAAATTCCATTTTTCAAGAGAAATTGCGAAGTGCCTTTCTCACCCCCTATCAGTGTTTTATTTCCTCGGAATCAGGTTCTCGCAGCTCACCCTCGACTCGCGTGTACCGTCCACTCGACTAAATCAAACTAAAGCCATTGTCCAGCGATTTACAAGAACGCGGGGCCAGTAATAAGGCTTCGTCCATTCAGCTCTGGCTCTACGGATTGAAGAGAGGAAGCTCCGTGACACGGGGCAGGAAAGAAACCTTTAAAAGACCGTTTCGTTTTACGCACTTGTTATCTTTTAACGAGATCGTCGGGGCGAGAAAGAGAGAGAGAGAGAGAGAGAGAGAGCGCAACCAGTGCGGCCGCCCTTTCTCTTCCACCCTCCCTAATTACTTATTCGACTGATACACGAATCAACAGTTTCCGGTCGCGAGATACGCCACCCCGTAGCTCAAGAATAATCTCCGTTTGTCAATGCGTTCGGTGGGGCTTAATGACTTTCCAGAGGAAGTTTGTACGGGGGTGGGAATTGTAAGCGTGTCGTCGGAGAGGGGTGGAAACGTTCCGTTCGCGTTACACGACGGAACAACGGTTTTAAACACGCAGCTCGCGATTTAACGACCACGACACCCTATCCCATTTTTCGCACCCCCTTCCCTTGACCTGTTATGAGGGTTGCTCCATATTGCTGTTCGTTCAAGTACTCAATACAGATCTAGAATAGTTCAAGAAGCAACCATTGTGATAAACTTTAATTCTGCAGTTTCGATTGAACTCGTGAAATTACTTTGGTTTTGTGGAATTTTTGGGGTGGTTGTTCGGAAGTCAACATGTTTAAGTCTGGTGATCATTATAAGACGCCTACTTTGGAACGGAACAAGTTTTATTAGAAACACTTTAGAGACCAATGTTAGTACTTTGCACACATCGGTGCATAAAACTGCAACGTCGAAGGAGTGCAGGGTTGCAGTTCTTTTTAGGGGAGTAAGGCGTGGTGAGAGGCTCGCGTTACACCGACTGGAAAAGTTTTAATTAACAAAACGAGTTCGAGCCAAGCCGAATATCCCCGACGTCCGCTGATACCGTGTAAACTCTGCCGACTAGATTGCAAATCACAAAAGTACATTAGCGCATCCAGGCTCGCGCCGTTTGCCATAAAATGGCTACTGGAATCAGCCCCCACTGTCCAATTAATGGCTGAACGGACCAAAACTTCGGCCACTTAGCCCGATTCTTCGCTCGAATGCCTGTTCACCGTGCTTTCCATCCCCCATAAATAGCCTAACGGCTATTCCCCGATTCTTGGGCAGGGTTGACCTTTGCTCTTTTCTCTTTTCCTCCTACCATCGGAAATCACAACGGATTTTTCCGAATTTCAGACTATTTTTATGTACAGGGTGTTCGACTACAGCTGTGAAAAAATTGAAGGGGTGCATCTCCATCACAATGTTAGACGAAAATGAAGAATAAAAAATTCATTTTTTAGTTATTATCAATTAAATATCTGACGTTGATCCCTCATTTTTATGTATTATCGAAGGGTTGCTCGAAGAAAACATATTTTCGATTTTGATGTTTCTAACGGTTATGAATTGTTATAGAAAAATTTGTTCAAGTTACGAAACTCCAGAAATTCAATTTTGACTACGAAAAATCACGGATTTTCGAGTTGGCCCGGGAGATACTACTCTCTCGCTATCTTCTCCCCTTCTTTCTCTTTCCGTCTTTCCATCTTCTCGAATTTTGCAAATTTCTTCTAGGTGACTTTCGATTTTTAGGAAGGAAACGTGCTGTTACTATTGACTAAGTTTTGAAGAGAAAGGTTCCCGAGACACTCGGCTCTACGCTCAGGTGGCTTTCAATCCTTAGAGTCCTCATTGAACAGCCAGATTGATAGCCCGCAGAGGTGCCCACGTTCCCCTAACTGCCACCTATCCAAAGCAACACCTCGGACCGTCCAAGTTCCACGGTTGCAACTCGCAAAATCCGAAGATGAGAATGTTCCGGGTAAAATACAAAGAGAGAATACACACACACACACACACAGACACACGGTCTTTTAACGAGGTGAACGAATCGTCGCGTCGGTGGCCTCTAGCCTCTATCCAGCCGGTCTCCATTGTCGGCTGGTAATCCCGAATTCACGCGGCGTTCCACTAGACCGGGAACGACAGAGGCTAATTGTTCGGCTTCGCGTCGGATTTTCCAAGAATTTTTTTGCTCGGAATCTCTTACTTTCTCTCTCTCTCTCTCTCTCCACTACCACACCGGGTTTTCATCTTCCATCTTTTACTCTTTCTCCTTAGGGTAGAGGAAAAGACGGACCACGGGAGAGGAGAAGGAACCCGTGGAACGATGACAATGCGGACGCGCCGGATACGAAGCTGGTTATGGTGGTGTATGGGAGCAGCAAGGGGGTCGGGTTCAAGTTGGCGCGAAAATAGGTATAATTCCCATGGTTGGGACTCTGGCGACAGGGGGAGGGGTGCAAAGTACGTCAAGAAGTTTCACGTCCCGTGCTTCCCCGACCTCGACTTAATGAATTAAGTTCGCATTGTTAATTACTGCTTCCTGTTTCGCCAGTCTCAAACGTTTCTCTTTCGTGTCCACGACGTCGCGCTTACCCTTCCCTTCGCTTCTCTCTCTCTCTCTATCTCTCAATATTGCTCTGTCTCTGTTTCTCTTCCTCTGCAGCTGCTGTTCGCTCTCACTCTCTTCCCAGCGTCACCCCTCTATTTCGTACCGTTTGTTACCACTGCCTTGTTTCAGGACTTCTATCCCGACTGGTCCTTTTCTACGCCCACTTTTCCTTCAGTTATCGACTCACAGTTTAAGCTTCCCCGTGCCCCCTCGTTTTTCATCGAGACCAAGCTGGATTTTTGCTACCCGGCAACCTCATGAACCTTCCAACCCTCTGATATTCTTAGACCCGTTCAACAGATCTGTTTGACCTCGAGTTTTCACCGTTTTATCGTAAAGATTTTCCCTTCTGGTTTCCTGTCCAGAAATGCACAAATTTTTGTTTATACGCAGTCACTTGTATTAACTTTCATTTATCTTGCTGGCTTAATGCAGGCATGATTGTATAATGAGCACGCACGTTCTTTTCGATCAATGTAGAATTAATTGTGTTTATTTTATTTAATCAATACATTTCGTATGGTTCGTTCATTCGGGGATTTATTTGCTTTGCAAGTTTTAATGCACAGATGATCGAGATTCTATAAAAGGAGTTCTGTTTATTCATTCAAATATTGTCGCATCGGTTTACAAAGAGTGACGTCCCGAGTGTAAGATCTCGCTTACACTGCCGAGGGAGGCCAAAAAGGTGGACGGTCACGGCAGAAAGGAACGAAGGGGTTTTTGCGATCGGGATCTAAAAGTAGGTGGTCGTCTGATGCATTATGCATCAATCTTTTTTTTCCGGCTGCGTCGCGGCGCGATCAATTATAGCACGGTGAATAGCCGGGAGTCTGATAATGGGGACAAACGAGTGTCCGTCCCGGTGATTCACGGCGGCCGTGTCCAGCGTGCTCGTTTCAAAATTCTTTTGCGTACACCGGAGCCTCTCGTGCTCTGCTCTCGATGCCCGTATTACACCAATGGAGCCATTAACTTTGCGCTCTGGAAGCGAGAAAGGGGGAGAGAGAGAAAGAGAGAGAGAGAGAGAGAGAGAAAGAGAAAAAGAATATGAGAGAGAGGGGGAGCAGGAGGATGAAATCGTTGTCGGGCCGATAATTCAACCCGCCTCGCCTCGCCGTCCCTTCCTCGCCTTTCATCTGTCTCTTTATTGTGCCATAACTCCGCCCCCGCGTAGGAACGTTGGACGTCTCTCATTGCTGTAATTAACGCGACGTCGCCGACTACCCTGTTACAACCGCGAACGCGAAACCGACCGGACAGCCGCGACATTAAAATATCCGCGAAAGTGGATACCGAGAACGAATACGCGCACGTCCCGGACCAAATGATAGACCAAACAATACTGTACAGGGTCTTCGCGATAATTTGTACCAGCGTGTTTTTCGTAAAAGGTAAACATTTGAAAAGAACCGAGGAGGAGGTAGTTGTTGGTATATTTTACTATCAATATAGTGTAGGGATTTTAGGTGCATAGGCAGTTACACGTATAGATAGAATAATATTTAATAATATTGAGAATTAAAAAAACAAAAATGGTCTGACATAAACTCGCTCGATCGCTTTCTCACTCTAAACTAGCTGTTCGACACACACACACACACACCCATTCATACCGATAACATAGACACGGACTCCTTAAGAACTACAGTTCGTAGGACGCGAGAGTCAAGGATCCCACAATAGCGTATCTCAATGTTTTGCATATTTAATATTTTTCTGGAAAGAAATACGACCTTCATTCTTTTAAATAGAATGCTGCATATTTGTTTACGTCATATGAAAACGAACATTCAGATTTAACCCTTAGCACTCGAATGATTAAAAATTGGTGTATCATTATTCAAGATATTTTTTGCATTATTAAATTTGTTTGTATTTAATAAATGTCTGAACTCGTCTGAATGTCCGTTTTCATATGACACAAACAAATATGTAGCATTCTATTTAAAAAAATAAAGGTCACCTTTGTTTCTAGAAAAATATTAAAAACACAAAAAATTGAGATACGCTATCATATTGCTAGTAAAATATACTACAACTACCTCCTCTTCGGTTTTTTCTAATGTTTACCTTTTACGAAAAAAAAACGCATGTTCTGATTGTGGAACTTTTTCTTACGAGAATGTAATGAAACAAATGTCTATTTACAGGTGTTTCTTATACACACTTTGAAGTGTGAAAACAAAATTTTCTACAGCTACGCAACGGCGACCTCTTTCGCCGGACTAGCAATAATTTTTCGAAGATAGCAAGGTCGATCGCCTTCTCCGGATATTTTGGGGATGAAAGCGGATAGAACGAAGGGATGGGTTCGTAACGAAGAAAGGAAACGTGGTCAGGGGACCTGGCTATCGGACAGGTAACAGGATTTCCCATGATTACATTCTAGTTTCCGATATTTTGATTTGGAACGTCCGGCGGAGACGAAATTCTGGTACTGGGGTCTTCTGTGATTTCAAATTGAACATTATGTAGTCGGTGTACATATACGATGTACAGTATCGAGTATCCTGAAAATTTTATAAGGTTAGTGATGGTTATCGTAATTAATAATCAATTTCGCCAGTAATAATGTTGCGGTATTTTCCGCGATGTTCGCGAGAGGCTTGATAGAATTATTAACGTATTTTCTGGAAATCGATAATGATTAAATATTTGTATAATATGAAGAGTACCGGGGACACTGGAATCAAAAAACTGTTATATTTTTTATAAACGTGGGTCACCTCGATACATTAAACGCTACGCACTTAAATTAATTTTTACCGGCGTTGTACAAGGAACTCGGAATCAGTACGAATGCATAGTACTGAGCTCATAATGTTTTGAGATTATACGTCACCAACGTAAAACTTTACATGCGTCATTGAGAAATTGAAGATAGCACGCCTGGGCTTTCTTTTTGACGAGGAGTGTAGGAGAGGCACTTGCGCGATTCCGGCCGATTCTCGCTTGGGGAAACGTCGCGAAGAAACAGGGGACGGCTCGTCTCTGTCTGGCTTTTCTCCCACGGACGTGGGGGACCGGTTTTCTCTATCGAAACGGTGCCGGGACGGACAGAGAGACGCGGAGTAAAAGTAACAAGCCAAAATAAACACACGACTGCCGATTCCTGCTGTCGCAATATTTGCCGTGGGCCAGGGACAAAACTAAAGCCGGCCCTGAAGCAGGAGAATCCGCGGATTCGACGTAGAGAAAGGTTCCCGTGGCGGGGAAACTATTGGCCGTCAGCCACCGCCGTCACTAATGCCGCGTTATTGCATACGATCTGACAATTTTGAAGCGATTTCATATTTCCTAGATTATCCATATATACCCGGTCTTTCTCCGCTGCTGGCTCCCTTCGGTTCTATGCCGGCGACCTTATTTCTCGTGCGCCGACACCCTTTATTCGCGCCCACGCTTTATTTGCTGTCGGGACACTGGCTCTTTACTGCTCGGCAGCGTAGATCGCGTGGGAACGCGCCGGGGATATTGTTGTGGCGACTGGTTTCAGAAATAAGTTGTTTGTTTCTTTTCATGGAGGTATTAAACTCTTTTTACAATCTGTGGTTTACTTTGATATGCGCACAGCGGGTGATCAAATTATTGGAGCCACTGCGTGGAAAATATTTCTATTAAATACTCGCGATGAAACAAGATCTAATAAATATGAGTGTTATGTCGTTCTTTCAACACGTTAAGTGCCAAATATCGTTCGCAGAGATTCTTACAAAGTCAGAGTAATTTAATTAATGAAAGCGAAGCTAGAAATGTTGAATGCGTTATAGGGGATGCTCTTTGAACCCTTTTGAATTGTAAAGATCTTAATAAAATTGGGTTTATATCTGGATATGTCACGATAAAACTGAACGTCTAAACCTAATCAAAAATCACTGTCAGTCAAATGTGACTGACATGGCAGTTAACGTGTTAAATACAATTATTATTCTCTTCTAATCAATACTTAAGTATTGCGATATATACACTTTCTCGCCCCTTCTGTGGCATTTTTGGGAATAAAAAGGTTCTAATCAATCCGCCTAATCATTTGTAAAGAAAATAGATTTACATTTATAATTTGGAATATTTAAACATTCTAAAGAATTATCAAGAATTCAGTGTACCTAGATATTCGTTCAATACTTTGCAAATTTGAGAGTGACAAGTAGACTGCGAATGTTTATATTAAGAAAGTAGAGTCAACTAAAATGTTATTTTCAGTGGTAGTAACTTTTGTAGATCTGAAATAAATCAAAATTCTACTAAATTTTGTCAAATGTTACATTTTAGAATTTTTTGAAAATTTTCAGAAGCCACGAACGTATAAAGATTTGCAGTCTAATTATAAGGTCCGAAGGATATTTTTTTTTCTATCGACTGGGAAGTTTGATAATTATTCTGTATTAATTCAATTTAGAATCGCCGTTCTTAGACCTAGAGCTATTAGTTATCAATGCAAACGGATACGCGCATGCCGAATGAAATTACATGACTAAATCCTGGACACGTACGAAGCCATGCGAATTCATGGAATCATAGATTCCGGCTAGCGCTCGCAACGAGCATAACGTTCACGCGAATCCGGCAAATTACCGTCGGAAATCGTGGATATGCGCGCAATAGATTCGATCTCGTAAAAATGTTACATCGGAACGTTATACACGAACGTGGATATTAATAGTGCTACTCGCAATTCGTATTCATTGCAGACTCGTTGTTAAGAGACACAGACAGGTACAAAGAAAGACATTACTTATGTAACCGATGATCTATTAGGGAAGCAATACTCCCACGAATTAGAATAATTGAGGATTTTAGACGGACACTGCATGGATATATGACGTCATCACAAAACATGCAAAAGGGTTAACACTATCTCTACCAAAGCTGTGAAAGGTTACATAATTTAAGACCTTTTAAAATTATGAAGAAAAATCGATTGAGACTGCAAAGACGCAATAACGGGAAATTATTCGACAAATCTATTTCATTGAATACAAAAGGGGTTGATTTTACATTAGAAAAAAAAAAATAAGTCGAATAGATACATATACAGCGTGTTTGGTAACTGGTGGTACAAGCGAAAAGGGGTTGATTCTACATGAAAGAATAAGTCGAAAATATAGAATAAAATTTGTTCATCCGAAGTTTCGTTGTCGAGAAAATCGAGTTTGAAATGTAGCGAATACGCATGCTATTCGATAGGAATTGTCTGACGCGTCTGATCATGACCAACCAAATCTACTTCCTGCATATACTAAAGTACACAAACCCGACAGATCTTCAATGTCGATTTTCTCGAAAACAAAGCCTCAAACGAAAAATGTTTATTCTATATTTTCGACTTATTCTTTCATGTAGAATCACCCCCTTTTCGCTTGTACCACCAGTTACCAAACACCCTGTACATGAAAAAATGTAGAAATAGTGTCAAGAAATGCTGAAGAGCAAAGTGACTCATGTAAATCCTTCGAAAATCAAAATCCGAAGCCAGACCGAATCACATTCCCGAAAAATCTCGAATCAGCAAAGACACGTAGGTCAGCGGAAACGACCCTAAAATTTCATTCTGTCTCGCGAGATTCTGCTAAAATCCTGGCCGGATCCGCAGGAGGCCTTTCTGGTGGAGCTGACGGCTTAACCGTCGCATTAACGGGAAGGATTTAACCCGACGTCCAGGTCTGGGGGGCAGGCTCGCTCGCAGGTCGGTAGAAGGGTTAAATATTTCAGGGTGTCTTGCGGAATCTCGTTAAAAGTTAGGAGAGACGGGAGCTTTTCAATGCGGCGGGTCTTCGCCGGTTGCCTATGGGATTCGGGGGACTTTATCCGATGGAGCAGACATTATTACGCGATCCGGATCCCGGGTAATACTCGGCCGAACCGGTATTACGGGTCTTGTTTCGCGGGAACGGTTACCTTTCGGATAATCCGTCGGTCGTGGCGCTCCGTCGCGGATTCGCCGTCAGTTTCCACTGTCGAACGATTGATCGCCCCTCTCCTCACCCCCTTTAACCCCTATACCCCTTTGCCCCCACTCGCCCTTCCCCATTTTACCCTATCTCCCTTTCACCACTTTTCTCATTTCACACCCAACCCCTTTCACAATTTCCTGTTTTCCTGTTTTCACAATTTTTTTCTCTCTCACTCTTTACCCCTTTTAACCCTTCACCCTATTCACTCCTTTGTCGTCGACATAAATCTGATACTTTGATGCAAATCAATTTTGTCATTTGACAGTGTGAAAAATATAGTAATTTTTTGGCGTGACAGTAAAATGTTTTAAAAACAAATCAAGAATTCAATGTACTGTTAAGACTTCCTTAATAATTTTTCAACTTCAAGTTCCAACGTAAACTTGTCAGTGTATGCAAGCGGCTCTAGTAATTTCAATCGACCGCTGCAAACAGACAAAAATTATATAGATTTTTTTCTCCGCGTAACGATTGACCGCTCGCCGGCTTCGCCCGGTTTCATCCCTTTCTGCATCCCTCTGCTACCCTCCGGCCACCCCCGGCACACAGCGGATTTATTCCGATAAATTATTGGAACACCGGCGATAATTCGAGCGGACCACTTCCGCGGCTAACGTTGTTAATTTTCGAGCGATCGCCATTATGCCGGTGCCTTTGTATCCGGCCGTAATTAGTTTGCGCGGCGGTCGAACTCTTCGGGACTCTGCAACCCGCGGTCACGGAATTGACCGGCAATTATGCTCGGACGCGATAACTCCGCGCCTACGCACCGAGTTTTCGCGTTTTCCGATTTCCGCGTCGATGGACGAATTAGCTGCAAAGGAGTTGCTCGCCGGCCGATTTTGTTATATCGAGCCGCACCGTAATTAAATGCTGTTCGAGCCCGATGGTCAAACGATACTTTTTGACACAGAATACTTTATACGTTTTTGGGGGCCGTCATTTTCAATTTGTATTACCGGCTGTTCGATAAAACCGCGTTTCTTCTGTGTGCGTACTGGTACAGTAAAAGTGTTGGAAAAGTAAATTCTTCTGAATTTTTGCGTGCAATTTTTCAGCACGAAAAAGCATTTAACACACTATCGGCGGGAAGGTTACTAACTGTGGAATTTAATTTTAAAAATCTCTCAGGACACGGAATTAAAATCAAACAATATGACGAATATACACGTCGAACTCGGGCCAAATGCCGCTCTTATAAATTTTACGAAAAAAGTAAAGCAAAGTGAGAAAGAATCATATTTTTATTCGATAAGAAATTAACAATTCATGTTACTTATGTAATTAGAAAGGCCCTTCAGATCTATGCAATTTAAGACCAAGAACTTTAAAATCGATGTCATAGTTTTCGAGATATTGAGCTGTTAAGAGTTATGTGGGTCGCCCTGTATAGTATTTCGCTAACTACCTACAATCATACGATAGATCGAGACAGAAGCTGAAAAGATGATCCATTAGACCGTGCAAATGATCGAGTGCCAGTCTCCCCAAGGAGCTACAACTGATAAGATCAGACATATCGTCCTGGATAATTTTATTTCGAAAATTAGGAGAATCCTGGGAGTCGTTGGTATTCTGAGGACTCGGAAGAGAAGAGGATCGTCGCCCGAAGGAGGGCTCTAAGAGAGCCAGAGTGGCGTTAATTCTTGGCATTGTCCTGCCACCTTCTGTTCGTATCTATCTGGATATGTCGGCTCGTAAAAGGGAACCGGCAAGTGTCTCTAATGCACCGTTACTACCGAATTTAACGGAGTCGCCATAAACGTGAGAGCCCTGGGAGAGATCTCTCGCGAGACCTTTCTCGGAGAACTAGAAATTCCGTGTTAGCTGACATCCGTGGCTGACTGTCGTGCCGCTTCCTCGCTACAGATAGCGAACCAGAGACTTCCAATCCTAATTTTGCGGAGACTTGTTAGCCCGCGAACGCGACGACTGCCAGAAAGATCAGTTTGGTACGTTGCTTCAACCCCTTGCACTACTGTTTACTTTGTGATTATAATGATTAGAAATTCTACACAATATCATACATTTAATTTTTTTCAATTTCTATGTTATTAAATAACTTACTTTGATTTCATGGAATTTTTGAGCTTTTTTGTTTGGCGATCAAAGTGTTAAACGAGTAAAGTGTTAAACAGTATTTATGAACAAACAGAGCTGCAAAAACTCGTGCAATTTAGTAAAAGTTTAATCAAACCCTGATCTCAGCTTCAAGTTAGTTCGCCACCCCTTTTCATTAAAAAAAAAACTGCAAACATCATCGATATTTTTCACCAAAAAGAAGAAATTTCCTCTTAAGCGATGTCACTGTTGAGCACATCAAGTATTCTGTACCATCGCATACTTGTGCACGACGAGCGGGAACGACGTGTCATGTCAAGAGTTCTATCATTTTTATACCTGAACCACGAGAAGTAACGTCATACACAGACACGTTAAAAGATACAATCATTTTCACGTAATTTTACAAACGCGATACACTTAGACGCAGATAATCCAACGATTATTTACGTACCTGAACAGATATTTGAAGAGGTAGGGATCAATCAACGTTGGAATTAACTATGCCCAACTACCTACTCAATCGGCTACTTTGTCAAATCCAAAAGGAGCACAATTATTTCTGACGCATTAATTAATAAACTAATGATCCTAGACGGAGGTGAGCACAGCATGTCCGACTAACCACGGAATTATTCCACTTGCTCTAAACTGAAACTCTGTAGAGTCATTCATGCTTGTAAAACTTCGTGTTGCTCCACGGAGGGGGCACGTTAATCCGAAGGTAACGAATGTCTGGCTAAACACGTTATCGTTCAACTTGCTAGAGTATCGTAGTCGCGAACATGAAAGTTCAAGGTGAAGACGTTAATCAACTTGCTCTAGACCGAAACACAAACATCGGATACATTAGCTGCGAAGTGAGCTTGTAAAATGAAATTCAAAAATGCAATAACTCGGTCCATATGATATTAATTTTTATAAAGTATATTTTTTTTGGCATCGAAGAGTCTATTCGAATCTTTAAGCGATTGCACCAATGCAGTCAATGTAACATGAAGTAGGTGTTTATTGGTAGAAACATGAAATGGATGATAGAGGCACAGTCTATTTCAACATGATTTTTTCCATGGAGAATACCACAAATTACGATGCCTGTCTGGCTAATAATTGTCTCATAAAACACACAGCTGATCTGAATCTGATTCTTAGGGAAAAGATATTAATCAATGTTGAAATAGACAATGTACGTCCACACACAGTATGTTCATTCCACTTGCTAGAGGTCAGTGCACATGAATATAATTCTCAAGTGAAATAATACACTAAATGAGCGTCGACCACAAATCTGTTCCTTGTGTCTGGCTATCATCATACTAGTCTACTTGCTGAAACAGTTTAGAGCCACCTCCGCTTGCAATTTTCGTGTATTTCATCGTTGTCTGACCAAGCGTACGACAATTCTACTAGCCACGAATCTTCGCGAGGCCGAAACTAATCAACATAGTTAATGCCTGACCAATCGCAGCCCATTCTACCGAAACCCGCTAACGAGGCAGTAATTAGGTCGACTATCAAGCGCAAAGCTGTTCATTATGTCTGACTATCGGCGGAATATTCTACTAGCTGTGAACCGAAACACTATAGAAAGCCGTCCGAGCCTGTAAAATTTTACGACATAGTGTTTCGCCTCGAAGGGCGGCACTAATCCGGCGGCAACGATTGTCTGGCCGAGCCCGTAATCATTCTACTTGCAGCTCGGGAGAACGTAAACATAAAACGATAAAATATATTCCCGCGAGAGCGTAATTCCGAGCGAATTGCCGATTAAACGTTTAAGGGGTACGCGGGCCGTAATTAGTCGGCAGCAAAACGCTCTAATGTCGGATTTAAATAACCGCGAGAGAGGGGGATGGAAGGGAGGCGTGGGGAGGCGTGGGGAGGGGAGGAGGGGGATGGAAGCACTTCCGGATATCGTTCTTCTTTCGCCGGGGCCCGCACGAGTCAAATGCATTAACCGCTCGTAAATCGCGTCGCAACGTTTCTATGAATATGCGAGAAGTTGCTCGCCGAGTTATAATCATTCCCGCAGCCGCCGCGGCGGAACGAACCGGTGTGTCCGCGATCGCTGAATCGTTATTCTAGATCTTCCGGCGAGGCGCCGCTAATTAAAGGGGCTCGCCCGCCGCGCCGGATGTAAACCGAATTTCGGTGAATATTCAAACCGCCCGGACCCCTCTGTCCTCTGTACAGAGAAGCCCCGCTCTTCTCTCACTCGATACCTTTGTGCTCGAACCTGACGCATCGAAACTTCGGGCTCACCTGTGTCGACCCGCGACTACGTATTACACAGTATTAATAATAATATGCAACCACCGACCGCGTATGACGCTACATAAATTACCGCGATCGATGCCAATGTCCTAACAAAATATGGAGATTGGCTGCACCTTGATAACGTTTGGCTCTATACGTTGCGCTACCGGAAAAAAATATGAAAGCTGTGCTCTGTCAATTTCTGTAAAAAAATCTGCATTTTTTAGGACCTCCGTTATTTCCTTGATACTAGAGCGAACTTTGGCGAATTTGTTGAGTTTTTATTTACTATTTTTTTTTTATTCGTGACGCACTTTGCTGAAAAATCTGAAAAAATTCGTGGACAATGTGCGGATATATAAGTTGATATTGTAAAAATATGACAGTTCCGCTCGGTCAATTTTTCTACAAAAATCCTTTTCATTAGGACCTTCCACTTGATTTTCTTAGAGTTACGATGAAAATCCGGACGGAAGTGTCAATTTTTATTTCATTTTTTAGGAATTATGCATTTTATTGGAAATGCTGAAAAAATTCATGAACAATATTCGGATCTCTGTGTAACCACTACAAAAATATGGAAGTCGTGCTTCGTCAGTTTCGATAAAAAAATCTACATTTTATCGACTTCTGCCTCGTGGTTGCTGTTTTCCAACTGGAATGAGAATCTCTCGACGAGAAAGTTGATTTTTATTTTATTTTATTTTTTACAATGGTGCACTTGACGGAAAATTGTAAAAAAATTCGCGTTTGACGTACGAGACAGTAGGTTGCCACTGTAAAAATATAAACGTTGTGCTCCGTGAATTTCTACATGAAATCTACATATTTTACGAATTCATTTCGGTGCCAAAAACTTCCACCATCAATCAATTTAAATTAAACATGCACACGCAGAATACTAAAGAGACAGTCTTCCAACTTGTCAGTGAAAGAAGTCCATTAATATCCGTTAGTTTCTATTAGTTTCCGTTCCGAAAGCTTCTCGAATTCCAGGCTCAAGCGAGCGTAAAAATTCTTCAACTCTTAAACGATTAATATTTAAGACCTGCCTTCGAGCTATCGAAGTTTCCAACGATTCCAGACATGATTGGAGAGATCGGAGTTTTCTCTAAATACTTTAGAGAATCAAGATCACCGGAGGGCGGAGCCAAAAGAAATTAAAAACCGCGCGCGGCCGGTCCGCGTTGAAAAATCCTTTTCGAAAAAAATTTCGACAACCAGCGTGTGAAAGCTTGTTGCTGGTCGTGTTCACCGAGAGTGTCTCGCATTCGAGTCGTTAGTCGGTCGAAATTACACGGCGACCGGGAATCCCGGGACACAATTTTGCTTCCGCGGCCACCGTGAAAAATAGCGGCGTATTTTTCGCGGGAATTACCGGCTGGAAATTTCATTAGAGACCCTTTTTCAGAGGACCTTTAAAAATTAAACTAAACGGGGACGGAGGACTGCTGACCGTCGCGGATTATGTTTTTCAATTGTTCGTATCGACCGTGGTAATTGAATCTAAATATTCCTGCGACCGGAAACGAGACCGGGCGAACGTCGCTACCAACTCCTTAAATAATTAACCAACGCTGTACTGGCTTCCACAAGAATGTAGTTTATTCAAGCTAAGAACCTCCGAGAGAATTGCTCTTTTTATCACCCTAAATCGACCACGAAATGTTCATGCTCGAAAATTTTGTCCTGTTTTCGCAATCTGTATATTTGACTACTATTCCGAGGCGTTCGCTTTTCGTTTTTCTTGTTGGCTTATCGTATTTTTCAGTTTTTAAACTTAATTTCTTACTTCATAAATTAATGACGGAATTTCTGAGCTAACCATGTCAGCTACTTTTAACTCCTTATAAAAATTGCAAGCTTCAAAACCTCTTCCGAGTTGCGTTTCGCGGAATTACAATTTTGTTCAATTTTTCAGTAGCCAAAATTAATATCAAAGTAACCGAGCGCAGTTGAAGCCTGTCGCTTTCGAGTTCTCATAAAAATTGCAAGCATTACAATTCGTCTCTGCTGACTTACATTTTCCTCGTCCTTACATTTTCGATTTTTTAGTCAGTAGAATTCACGAAATTACAGAGTAGCTGCCCAATCAGTCGTTTCTAATTTTTTTAGACAAATTGAAAGCTTTAAGTTTCATCTCTGTCGACTCACATTTTGTGTATTTTTGAGTTTATCCTATTTGAGCTGCAAGAAAGTCAAAGGGGACGCACAGCAAGTAATAAAATGAATACTAGCTCTTTTTAATACCTTAGAAAAATTACAAGCTCCGCGCATCCTATTCGACCAATATTTTCTACATTTCCGAACTCATGCTATCCGCGCTCACGAACCTCAAAGAAAACAGTTAACAGAATTAATATCAGCATAAATTTCTTACAAAGATATCAAACTTCACGTTTCATCTCTTCCGACTCGTATTCTGTATATTTTCGGTTCGTACGTTACACGGAGATCAAAGGAATGCTTCATAAAATAAATACTACACGCTTTTAATAATGCCATATAAAAATTACGAAGCTTTGCAATGCTTCTTTTCTCGTCAATATTTCCGATATTCTCAATTTTAATTCATTTGTACTATTATACTTCGATTACCGAGCAATCTTTTTTTACATCTTGCAGGAAAAGCAATCCTACGATTGATTAAATTTTTCGGCAAGAATAATCGCGTGGAGAGCGAGCGAACTTTGTTTAACAATTTTCCGGCAGTGGAAGCTCTCTACGATTCGAGAGTAATTTTCAACTGGAAAATCCGAATCGGTCGATTTCGAGCCGCGGGCCAGTTCCGCCGTTAATAACAAGCAATAAATTTCGTATTTCGCTTAGGGGAAATTCGCTTATTTATTTTTTTTTTTTTGCCGGAGCACAGGCGAGGAGGGTCTCGAACGGCGCGCGGCACACC
The DNA here is from genome assembly GCA_913789895.3 of Seladonia tumulorum. Taxonomy (NCBI): domain Eukaryota; kingdom Metazoa; phylum Arthropoda; class Insecta; order Hymenoptera; family Halictidae; genus Seladonia; species Seladonia tumulorum. The sequence continues at coordinate 5,819,559 of OU565282.1, read as the reverse complement.
GGAGGGCAAAAATCGAAAGAAATTAAAAAAGTTCACCAATTAAGAAGTTAATCGCTACTCGGCCCCGATAACGAACAGCCGGCAGACGATGCCCCGTTCGCCGATCGACCCGATCGTTATTCTTTTTGTCCTTTGCTCCGGTCGTTCGATGGGGTCCCGACCTACTTCGTCCGATAATTATCAACCGGCTTAATAAAACTGCCCCGTCCTTCGGGCCGGGCTCGATTGACGCACCGGGCACGTTTCCGCGGAGGATTCACGGTCACCACGGGTCCACGGAAATTGAATCGAATAAAAAGAGATCATCTAGTTTCGATTCAGACTGGAATTTAAACGGCCGCGCCGCTGCGACCCTTTCCCTTCGACTTTCCTGGCGCCATAGGGGGTTCATTGTTAACTATTCTACGCTCCGAACAGAAAAAATCTTCCTGCAGACCCTTCGATGCTTGCAGCATGGAGAACCTGCGTGCTAAACGATTCTTTGATAGGGACTGTCGGAGTTGCGAGCTTTTAAAGATGTCCAAAGCGATATTGATGTGCTTTAACACGTTGACTGCCATGTCACCCATATGTGGGTGACGGAATTATTTTTTTGTCCAGGTTTTAAAATAAACTTTTAAGTTAATATATATTCGCTGTACCAATCTTGATTAGGATCTGTAAATTGAAGGAAAGTTTGAGGACTATTTAATATCGTACATATAACATTTTTTTAATTTTCATTTCATTGTAAAACTTACTTTGATTTTATGGAATTTTTGAGGTTTCTAGTTGGGCAATCAAAGTGTTAACCGCGGTTTTTTTTTTAAGGGAATTGGTGGAGTAACTTCTTTGTTTGTTTATTCATTCTTCCGAACGTTTCACAACGTACGTGGTCATTGTTCGCATCAGAATCTAATTTTTAATATTTTTAGTCGTCGCGCGTCAGAGAGAAGCTTTTCCTGTCATTTTGTGAATAATTTTGTAAAAATTGTGATAAAGTGGCGGTGTTTCGCGTATAGCTCCGAACGTAATGGACACTCGAAACTTCCATCAACGAAATTAGTCAGCTAAAAGATGAAAATTTGCGAAAAGTCTCAATATCGTGTCCGCTTGCATCACCCGGAGAAAAATCCTGAACTAACCGGGAACTTCGCGGTGGAAAACCGTGGTCGCCGGGCGTGCTATAATTCGACGCAGCTAATGGAATAGCGGCGGAGAAAGTGGATAGAAAAAGGACAAACGGTGGAAAAACAATGGAAACAATTAAAAAGCAATTAAGCGGGTGGAGATCGGGTGGGCAGCGAAAAACGAGACGGGACACTAAAATGCTAAACAACCCCGTTTCGGCAGTTTGCGCCGGGGAACACGTTCCAAGACATTCCTCGTACTCGGAATATAATGGGGGCGGACGCACGCGTGCGTTCCCCCGGCCCGGCGTTATTAGTATTATGCTAATTTAATATTGCCGGCGCAGTCGACATCTCTTTGGTGGCCGCCAGCCCCGAGCCCCGTGTAACGAATTTCATATCACGTTAACGTGCGGCGAAACACTTGTTTAATAACCATTAGCATATTAAACAAAGCGAAAAGATGGTTTCGGCTGGCCGAGCGAGCCGGCCTCTCGTCCACGGCGAAACGTTCCGTCGACGTCGACGTCGGCGTCGGCGTCGGTGTCGGCGTCGTTCCCGTCGATGTGAACGACGGCAGCGACGACGACGCAAAAACCGGCCCGGGTACAGTGTTCGGCGAACGACCAGAACCCCTTTCATCTCGGCAACCGTAATTTGAATATTGAAGCCGAGCGTGCATTATTAAATGTCGATGCTCCTGCGCCTCGCGATCGATACGACTTTCCTCATGCTCTTCGCGAGCTGATTTATTGGCGATGCTCGCGTTTATGCGTGTTCATGCCGCGCGGCAAGCTAGGTTGCTTGCGTGTTGATTGTCTGCGATGGGCCGAGAAAGATGAAAGCGAGTTCGCGGGATGGGCAAACGTTTGGTTGTACTACTTGCGAGGGATGTTTGAACTCTCGTGGCTCCGACAATTATACAGATAGAATCGAGGATGATGATACCGGTCACATGATTTTAAAGGCCTGATATATTACGAGTGAAATTTGTTATTTTTAATGAAACCTATGCGATGAGATAATTCGTGGGCTGAGCAAACGTTTAGTTGTGCTACTGGTCTCAGACGTTCGAACCCAGGCAACTCAATCAAAATCTAGTATTGTCAACATTTTTATTGTTTTTGACAGAAAGAGGTTTCAGTGATGAAGAATGTAACCTTTGACCAACTGCCATTGCGTGAAAAATCTTTTTAAAATCGTGATAATATTAGCGACGATAGAGACGTACACGAAGACTATAAAAATCCTCGTTTCGATTTTCTCCGACCACCACAAAAGTCGCTAGTTTATAGATACCGAACACCTCCGAACAACACGGTACTCTATGCAGAAGCGCGTATAACTCGGAACGTAATGAATATTCTCAACTTTTATCAACGGTACTGAACAGCTAAAAGATGCTCGAAAGTGTGCCCGAAGATTCAAGATGGTGTCTCTGTCCATCGCCAAGAGAAAAAACATGAAAGGCCCCCCGGAATCTCGAGATCGCGGGAAGCGATTTTTGAATTTCATTATCGGCGTTGCAGGTGGCTTTTCAGCACCGGGAACGAAGATACCAGAAGTGTATAGCATGTCAAGAAGAGTACTAAAATATCAGATAAATATGTGCAGCATTAAGAATGTTTGAGCACAGCTTGTGTCACGAGGGATGCAGTCATCGAAATAATAGACAGCGCCACCAAAATCGCGGAATTGAGCTTAGTCTGGCATTGTAGGAGGATTTAAGTCAGCCCCGGTGTAAACCAGACGGCTGGTTGTTCCCTTCGTCAGGAATCGGGCCGGGTGGCCCGGTCTCGTGTAAGCCGGACGAATTATCGGCAATTTTCTCGTGCGCTGGGGGTCAGAACGGGTTTAATGGTTGTAACGGTGACCGTAGGTAACCCGGCCGGCTTACACGGGACCTCTGCCTCGTCTGGTCTGAACGTTGCTACTATTTTCTACTGCTACTTACGCCCCCGAGCCAGTAGAATGATCACCTGCCCGGTCAGACAACGCTGGCTTCGCGCAACAATGATTTATCGTGGAACGCTAAACGGTAAACTTTCGATGCGCGAGAGACTTTGCTTCTCTATTTCTCTTTCTCTTTCTATCTCTCTTCGCGCGTTTGTACGTCGGTTAAGTAGAATGATTACGTGTCTGGTCAGACACATCCAATTTCGGACGGTACCTTCACCGTGAAATCGTTGACGGCATTCGAAGCCCCGGCTCGGGGCGAGAGAGTATTTTAAATTTTCGGTACGGCTGACGAGCAAGTAGAATGATTACCTGCCTGGTCAGACGCCCCCGGTTTCGATGCGCTTTTCGAGCTGTGTGGCTCTCTCTCTCTCTCTCTCTGTCTCTCTCCCGACAGATGCGTTTTAAATCTCCGACCTCGGGGCTACAAGCAAGTAGAACGATTACGCGCCTGGTCAGACATCCAGCCACGAAATTTTCGACCAGCCCGCAGTGCGAAGCCGAATTGTTGCTGAATTTTGGATTGCCTCGCTGAGCTCAAATTGCACCTGTCGGTGATGCTCCGCCTGCAGTAGAACGATTATGCATATGATCAGACGGACGATGCATCACGTTCCGAACGTTTATGATTGCTGTCGGTACGGTGCTGAACAAAATAGTACTTGAATTGATAATAACAACAGTTTCGGAAGTAATTTAATAAACTGTGTACGCATTGGTTGATTTAAAAAATAACTGTTTACATTCGTATCGATGGATATGTGTAGTATGTAGATTACGAATTTTATGAATTTCCGACGACATTTTGATGCCGCCGTATTGTGTGCATTGCATTGGATCGTGAAAATGTGTGTTTTAATTACATTGATATTTATGCGAAAGTAGCAATTGTAATATATGTTGCCTCCGCAGTGTCGATTTCATTGATTAAATTATACTAACTTGTTATTATAATTAATATATTGAATGACGCTTCAAGAGTTTTTTAAGTAGTACGACCGAATGATTTGTCAGACTAAATCCATTTTCAGCTGGTATGCAGTATTCCAAAGATAAAATAGAATTATTATGATGTCCAGCAACACCCACAGGGGTTAAAACAAAGCTTTATTCAATTTTTTCCGACCAATATGAAAAACTCGAGCATAGAAACAAAATCATAAAGACGTTCCTATAACATAATCCTTTGCATACTCTCATAATGTTCAACACTGCGTACATTTTACACTTTTATTAACGGCTATCCGAAGCCCAAAGACGAACAAAAGCACACGCAAAGTTGTACCATCGTTCCCATCGCCGCAGAAAAAAATCCCGTTCATCTGTATGAAAATTAGAACAGTTTTCTATTCGTCGAAAAAAATCACTGCTAACAGAGGTCTGGTTAATCCGAAATATTCCCGCGGCTCGCACGGGAATAATAATTAACACCGAGTAGCTGCAAACCGGACCAGAAGCTCGTAGCAATAGGGAACAACGATGTCTGACAAAGCATCGAGTCATACTACTTAACTTACACATTCGCGCGCGCTAAACAGCGAACATACTCACACGGACTAGACTATGGCCTGATACCAACCGCCATAGGTGGAAAGTATACTTCAATTAGCCCATAAAAATGCGCATTAGCACAAACATCCTCCGCGGCATATATGAATACGCATAAAGCAAAATTAACGGAGTTGCGGTAAACGCGTCCGGTCTCATTATACGAAACTAACTATACTTTCTTGCCGGGGTCCGGAAGTTAATTCCGGGTAATTCGCGCAACATTGTGCTCGGCCGTCCGGCTTGTTCGTTCTTCCATTTTCTTTCGAGTCCGCGGGCAGAATTCCGCGGAGTTCCATCCGATATTGCGGGGAGAAAAAGAAGACCGGAACCGCTTGTCTTCGGCCCGGCGACAACTATTTTTAATTCGGGTCAGAAAGCACGGGGAGAAAGCGAGTTTCAGGCAGAACCTGACTTTCATAACGCATACAGCAGGTCTCGATATTACGATCACGTTGCTCTGCCCCCCTAACCCCGCACTGGAGACCGCTTTTTATGCACGGAATCCCGGTTCTGGCCTTTATTTCCGTCTTCGGGGCAATGCTGCTGGAATTTTTTCTTTCGGATCGTGCGAGTGACAGTCTCGACCAGATATAGTTTCATGATCGCAGGATTCGTGGTTTTTACTGTGATCTTGTTATGGGTCGGTGAGAGTAGAAGTGGCACAAAATATCCCGCGATTTTGGTGACCATTTCGGCAAATTCAGATTTATCAATTTTTTTTTAATATGATCCTGAATTTTCCTTGCTAACAATTGTGTTAGATCTTCCAGCTTTAATTTAAGCCCTTAAACGTTCAAAAATTCTTACAGAAACATACCCTAAAATCGCCTCAAAGAAGCCCCTAGTATCAACTTTATTCGGCTGTCGGTCATTTTAAATAAAAAAATTGCAACCCCGTTTTAGACCATGGAAACGAGACTCGATTAAGCGCACGTATAGGGTACTTTGCAGTCACCAATGTCGGAATCATTCTTATTGATAATTTTTGGGAACATTTTGTCCCGGTTTGTTTTGTCCTGGTCTTAGACTCACGACCGTACGTTTTCACACTCCGGGGACCGGAAGGCACGCCGTAATAAAGCCTGCAGGATTGGACTGTCCAGGGGCGAATTCCACGGGCGCATTCCCCGGGAGTCCAGCTTGCAAACAGTAAATTCGGTAATGACGCGAACCGGCCGTTGCTCCCCTGCTGTTCTGACAATTGTGAAAGGAGCTGGGAAACAAATGGCACTCCGGGAATTCGGCCCGCTGTTGTTCCTGTAAATGATCCGAATTTCGGCGCACGGAGTTCGCCGAATTTTCGGGTTAAAAGTTCTTTCGTTCCGACGATTAGATGGACGTCTGCCGAGCTCCCTCAATTACTGTTTCGCGAGGAAACGAGAGATATCAGACAATTCCTAGAAGTCTGGCAATTGGCGCATTTTTTAAGAAAAATGAAAACTCTTTCTTTTATACACAGTTGTGATGAAACGAAAATGTAAATCTCTCACGTAGTATGCTGTAAAGTATTTAAGAACATTCTGACTTTACATAATTATTCACAATCCACCTAACAGAAGAATCTCTCGGAACTGTTCGCAATCTCCTAGATGTATCAAGTTCTTCAGGTGAAACCACTGTATTATACATCCATGTTATTAACCCTTTGCACTAGAAGCTATTTTAACTCCAAAACATAATATTTCTTCCGATTCAGAATATTTCCCTTCTAAGGATTTTTTTTCTTGTTGTACATACGAAAATTTACACGTACAATGCTGAAGTTTTTAGTTATTTTTTTTATTTCCACAAATTTTAGTAGTGTTTAGAATATTTTGAATAATGATACAGGAAGTTTTAGCCATTCGAGTGCTAAGGGTTAAAATTCTAGATAGAAGACAACCGTCTTAATTTAACCGCATAAAATCGCAATGTTTCTTAACGCGTCTTAATCCACCTATCAGCACTGTTCACGTTCCCCCAGACCAGCCCACGTCCTGCACAGAACAACTCGCAATCAAAACAGTCTGTTACCACCGCTACAGTCCATATGACCCGAAAATTTGCAACTCCACCTCCCAATTCGACTTCACCTTCCCCAAGAAACTTGAAGCTCCTCGCACCCCTCATCCCCAGCAGAGATACTCGCAACGATACTCGGGATACCATCACGTCAGTGGCTCCAGCAAACAGCGGCTCGAGGCTTCCGTTTCGCCGAAGAGGCTTGCACAGCAGTCTGCATTCATAATCATCGGTTTAGATCTGCCGCATCCCCTCCGATCCACCCCCCGCCAGCCTCGGAAGGGACGTAGGGGCTGTTCGCGGGCCGACAAGCTAGGTAGGGGCTGTTTAAGTGGCCGGCGATAAGATAACGTCCGGAAGCCGGGTAACGGGCAATTAATTCGGGAGTAGCTTGGGTAAACAGTGGCGAGAAATTAAAAGCTATTTGTCACGGCCTCCGGTAAGAGCAAGATGGGGGGGGGGGGAGCGACGAGCAGCCCCGGTAGGGTCGTGGTCATGCTTTGAATTAAGATCATGCTGATACCAGCCGTGTGTGGAGTCCGGCGAAAGGCCCGGCAGAAAAAGAAGCGGACTCTAACGTCGTCACCGGGACTTATCTCGCGGATTAATCTGACCACCGGGCCCAATCTGATGCGCCCCTCTTCTCGCAGATTAAGAACTTCCTATTGCGCGCGCCCCTTTCCCAATTACCGCGCTGCAAAAGCTTGCGCAACCCGTTTTCTCTTTTCCAATTTTACGCTAGTGCGAGATTGATGCAGGACGAATTTTTAACGCGTCAAGTGACAAACGTGAGATCCAGAAATTTTTGCTACGGTGAAATAGTTTACTTTTCTGAAGGCGTAGGGGGTTAGGTTAGGATCAGCCGAGTTTCCATTGCTTCATAAATTTTGGAATAATGTTTAGAGCACTTCTAGTGATCAGATGAAATTGAAACAAACGGCATTCGATTCAGAAGAAACTGTACTTTTGTACAGAAATTTTGAAATGAATATTCCAGTCCGATCAAAGCGCCGCGACGCTCGTGTATGCCAACAAAAATGTCAACACGTTGAGATTGATTTTTCCCGAGCCTTCGACGCGAAAGAAGTCGTCGCGGAGAGGAATCGAAACTCGTTAAAGTCGTTCGACCGACCTGAAACGTGCCGAACCAGCTGAAACTTTGATTTCTAATAAGACCAGCCGTTCACTTTATTTATTAACACTAGAGTTACCGGCTACTTAAGTATAGCTATTTCTACCAAGACCAGTCAGAATGACTGAATGAAAAAGGAGAAAAGGTTACATGCAGTGTAGGAATTTTGAATTGAAATTGCAAAACCAGTCATTTTGAATGGTCTGGTAAATCTAGTGTTAAAGCGTCGGTCGAAAATGTGTCCGGCTGTAGAAGCACAGCCGCTATTTTCCAAGGGGATGAGAATCTACCCTCTCGAGGAACGATGATAACTCCACGGCTGCCAGAACCAGCGAAACCCTCTCGAGTTTAACGATAAACAAACAATCGAGGAGATCGCCCAACAATATCGACCTCGAGGAGAACCGACGATGCTCTGACCAGCCTTCTTCAACCCCCAACTATCCACCCCCTGACCAACAATCCCCTTACAGCCCCTCACCCCCCATAATCCACCGAACCGTCGCTTAACGATCTCTGAAATTTTGCCCGACTTGTTTCCCCCCGGTTTTTCCCTCCCACACGCTTTTTTTTGTTATTAGCCGGCGGACGGCTCGTAGCCGGGAAATTTATAGGGACGTTTACCTACTAATTACGGCGCAGATGGCGGCCAGCTGCAGCGGCGAACGTTTCGCGCGACAGCCGCCACTTTAATGATCATTAAGCAGCCCTGCTAGCCCGTTCTTACTTAATCGCGGCTCCTATCGATAGCGTCATGGTCCACTTACCTGAAAACAGAAAGAGATTTTTTGGTTAGAGACCGCCTAACATGACAAAATTATTTGAAGTTCTTTCATATAACACATAATTATTTCGTTGTAAGTGACGCCTCATAGTATTATCGGGGACTGTATATCGAGAATTCACTATACTGTTTACCATGGAGTAAATTGAATTACACCAGTTTTGCATTGAATCAGAAGAGAGAGAGAGAGAGAGAACACTGTCACCCAAAAAGGATTAATATATTAGCGTATCATCTAAACGAGAGTTTCACACGTCCCGATCGAGACACCTGCGATCCATGGCTTAAAAGGTCACGGATAATTGACAGCAGCCTTCGCCGACGGGTTAGGTCCTCGCATAATTCCCAGACGTCTCTACCGGAGGGGAGGGTGCTCGGGCATCGACCGGGAGCAATAACTAAAACATTCCCCCGCATCGATACGGCTGGCAATGGGGAGCGCGGACCAATTGATTGGCCGATGCATGATTCAGTGGGACGTAAGTGGACGCCCGGCATCGGTATCGGCATCGGCTTCGGTTCGATTTCGACCATACACGGAATTGCCTGCGTGAGAGGTCTCGATATGCTCGCGGGAAGAAAGATGACAGGCGCGGGCGGACGGCCATCAAGAATTCAACTCGCTCCAGTTTCGCGGCCTGTTGCATAAGTGATGGGCCGGCGCTTGCGGTTACCGGTGAAGCCTACTTTCTAATCGGCCTTCGCATACTGGCTGCAGCACAGGTGCGCGAGAGAGCCGCGATGCCACTTCCGTCGCCGTGCGCGCGGCACGCGATACACCGGCTACAAGCGCCGGCGTTCCCCTAACTGCCGTGATCGACGGACTATAGCGCCGGAACGCGACGCCTTGGCCCGTTCCATTGATTCCACGATCGATCCGAGCCTCCGTAGATCGAGCTCATTGTTAACGATGATCCGCGGTCGTTCCACGCGGCGATGACGCTGGTCAAGGTGAAAACTGTCTGTCACTTAACCGGACAGGTGAAACTAGCTGTTGGAGGTAGCTTATAGTGTCACCGGAGTACGTAACCATACATTATATGAATTCAGGCCGATTTATTCGCACGAAACGGTTCCCCGTTCAGTATAATAATACTTTAACACTTTGATCGCCAAACAAGAGAGCTCAAAAATTCCATGAAATCAAAGTAAGTTATTTAATAACATAGAAATTGAAGAAATTGTTGTCAAACGACTTCGCTGACAAAGAGCTTAACGTTGCACCTCATTGGATTCGTCTCAATAGCCGCTATTAGAATACAAGTACCAAAACATAGCATTTTATTTAAAAAAAAGAAAGGCGACCTTCGCATCTCTGACTCCACCTAGGAAAAAAGATTGTTGTAGGCGGCAATAGGTAGTGCCACACCCTGTATAGTCTTGTTATTGTTATAAAATAGTACAAACTAGACACTTTTGGTTCTCCGTAAACCTAGTGTGTTAGACAACGATTGTTACTCCTTCAATCTGAAGCACATCATCACTCGGTTAGAACGAAAAATATGAGCTAACAAGCGACGGGTTTTGTTCGATTCAGCGAGGGGACAGAGAAACGACTGAAAGAGAGGAGACAGGTAACGAGCAGAGCATCAGAGAGACCTGGCAGGGTTGTATCGCGGTCTGTTTGATCGCGCCGGGCATGAAAGGTGATATAAAATCGTGCGATCTGTCTTTGAAGTGTTCGCATTCGGATTGTCAAACGCGTCGGACCGTGGGGGTCGTCGCTTTAATTACAGAACTCGCGTATCCCCTGGACGAGGGAGAGAGGAAAACAAACCGGGATTGCAAAGAGTGGGTTTAGGGGTTGGGTGGCACCCCGAATTGCCCAGGGGAGCAACCGGCAATTCCGCAACTCGAGAGTCCAGTGCAGAGTGTCCCTTTACAGAGAAGGGCCTTCTGTGTCCTGAAGAAAAATTGATGGCTCACGCGATTGCCGGGCTCGTTGGACCTGTCCTGCGATCACAGCTCTCTCTCTCTCTCTCTCTCTCTCTCTCTTTCTTCTTCTTCTCTTACTCGCTCTTTCTCGCTGGTTTGTGATTAACGCTCGTTAGCCAACCTCGGATACCTAGGCACGACCTACTGAGGGCTCGCGGGCTTGTTTTCGCCGGGGTGATTAGAGTCAAGCAAGAGCCCAGCTTTGCGAAAGCTTTTGCCCGCTGTTTGTTTTCCCTTCGTCTACGTGCCGTGTTATTCTAGCAACTGGGCCGAGTCTCTCTCTCTTTCTCTCTTGCGAGAGAACTTTGCGCAAATCCAGCTGATGGCTTCGGATTACCCGTCTGGCTCGAGATCCTCAGAAAAATTCCTCCTGGCTGCGAGAGTTAATTAATTATTTTTAGAGATTCATTCTTTGGAAGACTCGTTGTAAGGGAGCCAAAGGGGAAATTCTTCTCGTTGCGAACTTCCGTGAAAATTGAGTTTACGAGTTCAGAATTTCCTGGGAGAAAAATTCTTGTAGATTTCGAGAACGGGCTGATTGTTTTTAGGATTTTGCTGTTGGGTTCCGACTGTGAAAGATCGCGAATGAGCGTGATGTCAGTGGAGTTAATTAGTCTTGCAAAATTCATTCTTGGACTCGTGGTTATAAGGCAGTAAACATTTCTGTATAGTATTCTGTTCTTAGGGAGCAAATGTTTTTGCAATTCTTGGATCGTTGATTACGAGTACATGTTGTGTGAATCCACCCAACGAGTTTAAATTAGTTACTCTATTTTCGCAGAGAGTTACTTTTATCCAGCCGAGTTTTATCCATTCTGTTGTGCAAGTGCTCGTGGAAACAGCAAACTATGCCACCGCTTTCCCACGAGTCCGGTTGTCAACTATGAATCATCCGTTCCATGAGAATCGACCTGAATTCCGTCCGAAAGAAAAGTTCCTCGAGGCCAATTCAATTTATTATTCGAAAAGTTTTATTCTTCGGTGCTCGATGCTAGGAGATTTAATGGCACGCCATAATTCAGCGCAGTGTCACGTTATGGACACAGGTTTTGTTGGTTCGTCGAGCGACTATAAGCTCCGTTGATCAAGAGAAATGGCCGTTGCAAAGCTAACAGTGACGCAAGAAAGTGGCGTGGTTAGGGATGTGTATCATAGTTTAATAAACTCCATCTGTGTACATCACTTCGGTGAAGTGCAAGTGTCTGTTTACATGAGTCGAGTCCGTGAATCATTCGGTGTATAAACAGCGCGGTGACATAAGGTCCTTGTACAGTGATTAGTTTACGAGATATTCCATATGCATCTTGCTAACGATGCTTCAACACGTCATTGATGTGTTTGCTCGTGCTAATTACTGTAGTACGTAATTCCCCGATGAAAGGAGCCGGACGAGATCGCTTCCTATAGCTGAATCGCTGTACGAGTACTTAACCGATCATGGTTAGTCCGGTAACATTAAAAACATCATGAACAAATTGTTTATTACTGCTGGAGAACATCTTTTCTCGCACTTTGTACTATTTAACTAGCCAGCTTTTTCTTCGAAAATTATTGTGATTAAAAAAGAATGAAAGAGGAAAAAGTTCAACAATTGTTTCACAACCAATAGGACAGAGTATATCAATTTTGCGTATTTGCATTATTTTTCGAAAAATGAAAATACACTGTCCTATTGGTTATGAAAAACTGTTACAGTTTTCTCTCTTTAATTTTCTTCGAATCACAATAGTTTTCGAAAAAACGCTGGCTAGTAATGGCGTGGACACCCTCTATATGATGGGCGATCATTAGACTGCAAATCTTTATGCAAAAAGAAGGCAAATCATTTTTGCTTGTTTAATAATTTTAATAAATTGTAAATAGTATATTGATGCTAAATTCACGTAATGTATCTCCTATTTTGTTTTGCTGTCTTCACTGATTGTGAGACGTCTGACAAAAGTTTTCCACAACTACTCATGCTAAGATCTCAACAGTGCATTTAAGTGTCTGATTACATTTTATTGCTGTCATTTCCACTGCGATAAGTAATGCTGCCAATACTGCGATGCCTGATCATGATTTGCTACATCCACTTACACAATGATCTCTATTCTGGCTGCGTTGAGACGCCTGACTATGGTTTACAACGTCCACTTACATTGTGATTTATACGCAGCCTATACAGAGATGTCTGACCACATGGTTCAGTACATCCACTTACACTGTGATCTGTATACCATCGGAACAATGCGATTCAACCCCAACTAAAATACCCGTGTCCGAACCAATACAAATACCAATATCCTCTCGGTATCACGTTCCCAGTCAGTAGAAATAACCAGCATTGATCAGACACATCTACTTTACAAATTCTCATTAAAAATGCTCTGCTACACGGATGATTCCTGAACCATTAAAATTGCATTAGAAGTAGCTGACCGATTCTATCAAATATGTATAATTGAACCTTCACCTAACTCGCTGGCACTGAAATATGCATAGTACTTTGCCCACTGGTTAACAGGAAACGATTACTCCCACGTGCTTATTAATTACGTTCTCACACGGTCCCGATTAATTATATTCTCGCGCGCCGTACATAGTTCTCTCCGAGCTTTTTCTTTTTAATATGACAGCCCGGTGAATTATGTAATATACCATGAATGTTTTACGGAGATAACGATCGAGAGCGGTAGGCAGCAGGTAAGGCAGGAGCGCGTAATGATCACGTGCAGGCGCTCAAGTAGATTCGTGTCGGGAAATTAGATGAACCGTTTGAGGGAATGACGACAATGTTGCGGCTATCACGCCGAGTATAATGAACGCTTGCTAATAGCTGGTGTAGTAGCGAGGTGTATAATTAACGCGTCGTCCATCGCGACGGGTTTTCGCGACGCTCCCTTGCACACAGGACAGAGATAGGAAGAGAGAGAGAGAGAGAGAGAGAGAGAGAGTCTCCGTGCAAACTTCGTGCAAACCCTCTTTGCGAATCTTCTCTCACGATTCGACGCTAAATCGTTGTTTGTCGGTATTATGGACACCGTATCGGAAATTTCTTATCTGAAACCTATACAGTCTGCAGTTCCCGTTACACGTGAGGTTCGAACAATAATTGGCTATGGCCGAACCGGACAATATTTTCGAGAAACGGCGCCATTAGACTGCCTATCTTTGCGCACCAATAAAATGTTACTCTGATATGAGGAACATGAGGCGATGGTGGTCGATAAGGTTGATAAACGCTTAATACCTTGTAGTTCACTGGTTTACCCTGGTTAGGATCGTATATAATCGGTGTACGTATTTTTATAATTGTTCTTGTGAATGCAAACGTTGGAATAAAGGTTGAAGTTTATGGTGATTACTATTAGAACTGATTGTTGATGGAGTATTCACCATGGAAAAGGGTCGATAGTTTTCACAATGTCTGCCAACAATACGGTCTTGCAAATTTTTGTCTAATAGTATACATGAAGACAGTAGACCCCATCAAATTTCCCTAAAAATTAGGATGACGATCGAAAAACACGAAAATCCATCAACAAACGAGCGAACCTCTATCAACACTTTGACTGTCAAGCTAAAAACCTCAAAAATTCTGTCGAATTAATGTAAGTTATTTAATGAAATAAAAAATCTGGCATTTTACAGATCCTTAAAAAATTTGATACAATTAATATATTAGCGTAAAAATTCATTTTTAAGTTTGGACAAATAGTTCCGTCACCCACATATGGGTGACATGGCAATCAACGTGTTAATAACTTTCGGCAAACAATCCGACATTGCAACATTTTATCGGAGCTCGCAAGAAGACAGCCGAGCCTGCCACCGTCACGGACAATCCCATAGTACGTGGATCATTGCGTTATCGTCGGCCAAAGGCGTCGCAGAATCGGCTACAGTTTAATCATCGCGGACGCGCGACGCGTTTTGTCCGCGCATTTAAATGAAACGCTTTAAACGAATAGGCTTGTTGGCCGGAAACGAGCGTCCTCTTTCGATCCGTGCGGATCGGGCTCGGATTGTCGTCTCCATTCAAAGCGATCGTGAATTCAGGATCCGGGAAATCCAATAACGCCGGTCGGTGGGCATCTGGCCCGGGCCGGCCCGGCCCGGCCCGAACCCGACCCGGCTCGGCCACGCGTTCCCCTCGCTCAGTTGTCGCCGCTATTGATTAAAGATTAAGTATTAAAGCCGCGACGCGCAATATCAATCAGCCGGCATTGTCATCGGGAGGCAATATATGTGTCACGAGCGTAACAGCCGCGGCGGCGGTAAATAAATTCGAGGCAAGGCTCGATTCGACTCGGCTCAGCTCGGCTCGGCTCGCGAACTCGTTATTAACATTAATCCGACACGTTCGATGTATCGCGTTAATCGATTCCGACGGTGTATCCGTTCGACCGTGGCCCGCGGTGATCGGAACCGTTCCCACCGATTTGAATAAAACGACGCGTTCTCGTCCACACCGGATGCTTTAATCGGTCCGGTGAATCGCAAATTATGATACACTTTTTTTTTCGCCGGGATGCGCGCTCTGTCGGACGCCAGACGAGTCGAACGCGAGATCGCTGTGCGGGTGTCCTGCGCTTTTACAGGACGATGGCCTTTCGTTCGGGACAATGATGGCATTTCATTGGGGACATCGGTGCCCTTTAGCAATTGTCACAAGAATTGTATTCGTTCAATTTTTACTGGTTACCGTGGTGGATGAGATGCTAGATAAGTCTGAATTGATTTGATATCACTGGTTTGTTTAACAACATCAAAACAACACATTTTTGTAAGGTACAAAGATATTGATGTCTGAATTTTGTATTGCCTAAATACTTTTCAGGAAAGAATAGTTTGATCTCAAACGATTCTTAAACTATACGATTTCTTGTTTAATTCAGATCATCGAGGTTCTACAACAAAGATATATGAGGTATAAACGTTAGGTGAATCACCCTGTATATCGAGAATCCACTGTATTCGTTGAATGGAGAAATTCTATTGTGCATGTAGGTGTTACAGAAGTCACTCTGTGTCTCGAGTTTTACCAGACATTTCTATTAAAAAATTACATTACAATTGCTATAAATCGTACGTTGCATCCGCATCGGAGACAAACGAACAGCTCGGAGAGAAAAGAGCGGCGACCGTCCCACGCGTCCGATTTTTCACGGGCGATTTCGGAGCGGCGTGATAAAGGAAGATCGTCGAAGCAAAGGAGGAAAGGGAAGAGGAAGAGGAAGAGGAAGAGGAAGAGGAGACAGCAGAAGGCTGTACCGCGGAGGGGCGGTCGCGAAGTAAAGACGAGAGGGAAGAAACAAACGGGCCGCTCGGCCCGGCTGTCCCTCGGAGTGTGTTTAAGCTCTTTTATTTCCAACGCGACGTCCGCGGTTGGAAAACAAAAGGCATGGGTTGGCAGATCAAAGAGTGCAGGAAACTCTGCTCGGAGACTACTTCCTCGTCCCCGTTCTCTTGGGGAGCTCTCTCTCTCTCTCTCTCTCTCTCTCTCTCTCTCTCTCTCTCTCTTTTGCGGCCGTTTTCCCCCGCGTTTCCATCGCGCTTTTTCAACCGATTCTCTATCTGCCGCCGTTGTCCTCTTTCAGGCCGATGCGTGCGCGCGCGCGCGACTCTCCTTGTCTTCCCACCCCTCGATCGTAAATATTTTGACTGGAAAAAAGCTCGGTTTTACATAAGCCGAGGGAGTGGGGAGAACGGAGCACACGCCGACGATGGGAAACAAGGTGAAACCGCTGGAAAAAGGATCCCACGCGGCGTCTTTATCCCGGACAGTAGCTTTTAGCGACCTGCAGCACTCTGCCTCCAATCCACGGGATGAAGTTCTAACATCGGTGGGATACACTAGCTTTCAAACACTATACAACCGTCGATTAAACTTCACCTTGCAAACCCAGAAATTTTTAACTTCTTACTGCATAATCCTGTACATATCGACGAGAAATGGTTAAAAATCGAAGTTAGATGACACCAGACGTAACAACTTGAAACCGTATTATTTTCGCAGTTTTTAATTCCACGCACGACTCGAGGTTAAGATCAATTTTGTGATCGATTTTTTCAACAGATCTCCACCGATCCAGGGTCTGAGAATCGCGCTACAGTTGGTCACGACATGTAATTTTGAACGAAGCGACTGGCTTCGCGCTTCGGCTTGCCGGATGATTTTTTTATTGAAACCGAGGCGGGTGTTTCTTGGTAAAAGGAAGATTTTCCGAGGCGCGAGGGCAGAAAGGTAGCGGGGAAAAAATTGTGGCGACGCGTTTTTCTTTTTTTTTTTTTACGAGCGGATCGGTATTTCGCAACTGGTCTCTCGTGAGCGACGCCCGCCGCCATTGCCGTCGCCATGGCGCGTTTCACGCTGCCACGGCAGTAATAATTTTATAACGTACAAGCAAGCCGTAAAGGCGTTCTTTACGAGCCCGGGACGCCCTATTATTCACGGCTACCGGCGATTTTTAATACGAACGCCGGCCATTCTTCATTATCCGTGCGCGGTGCCCGCGCGTGCAGATAATTTTATTCCGTTGTTGGTACGTACTCGACCGTGCACCTACGTGCTCTCCCTCTCTCTCTCTCTCTCTCTCTCTCTCTTGTTTCTCCCTCTCTCACTCTCTGCCTTTCACCCCTTCCCATCAAATTGTTAATTCTCTCGTGAAGCAGATTTTAACCTCTTTAAGTGGACCCCCGGGTGTGCGCGCATATTTAATTTTAGTATATGATATTCGACGACGGTCGTGCACGTGTGCGTCGACAGTACGCTTTTTAACGCGACTCGTTTAAACGCTTCTTCGCGGCGCCCGACAATTTCATGGGATTCACATTTCATACTTGCCAATTGGGGATGATATTGGTACCGCGTTTTGGGCATTTAAAACGAGTTCTAACCGACATGGTACATAATTTATAATGTATTTAAACGTAAGCGCGGAAATCTTTTTGGATTCGTTTCATGGTGTGGGATTGGTGCTTCTAAATAGGGTATTAAATTTCGTCGACTGCTCGTGGTATTCATTAGCTTTCAATTAGCCTGCGAAAGTGTATGAAATTACATGTGAACGGGAAAGCAAATTAATGTAATTGGTGAGAAATGAATGGTATGACCTGTTAAATATTTTATTGCTGTAGGAATGGAATGTAATTGGAGCTTTTGGAATTTTTATTTTGGAAGACCCAGGATTCGAATCATCTCTTATAGACGCATAAAATTTGTATACCAACCTGTGCTAGTACGTATAGTTAGATTTCATTGCCGAAAAGCTGGCAATGCATAGTATTGACAGCCTCGGTTCTACAGCTGTGTTTGATCCATTCAAGCATTTTCTAGTTGCAACACGACGATTCACAAATAATTTATTCCGCAGAAGGTACTTCCACAAATATAACTATATAACTATAGGAAATCCAGACACGAGAATCGTGTTCGACCAATGACAGTCCTTTCCAGTTATAGCAGTGATTGTGTCACGTCTCGAAAATAAATATTTCGAAATCCGATTATCTCCGAACTGAAACTATATAAATCCACAAAATTGAAATTCCATTCCTTTCCTCTATGTCCAACCAGTGCAAGCCTTTTCTCCTTGCACAGTAGAGGTGCGATGCACAGATAAATATTTCTAAGCCGATTACCGCAGAAGGAAAACTATATAAACACATAAAATATGAACTCTACAGCCGTACCTGACCAGTATAGACTTTAGCCACTTATAACAATAAAGCTGCGTGGCACAGATAAATATTTCCAAAGCCGATTATCACAGACGTAAAACTACATAGATGCAAAAAATATATGGTCTAGTTCCTAAAGAGATGTCTGACCAGTAAGAACCTTATCTACTTGTAGCAATAAGGTTTCATGTCACAGATAATTGCTTTTAAAGCCGATTATTTCAGACACAAAACTATAAACACGTATAATTGAAATTCTGCTTTGAACAACTATGTCCGACCAGCATACGCCTTTTCTACTTTGTAACGAAGGTGCGTGTCACATGTAAATGTTGCTAAAGCCGATTATCACAGAAATAAAACTACAAATGCATAAAAGTGTAATACCGGCCCATATAGCTGGGGCTGATCAATGCTAGCCTGTTCTACTAGCAACAGTAAAGGTATACGATTCAATGTGTCTAAAACTAATTTTCTAACATTATAATTCCTAGACTGCGGATTTTTATGCAAAAAAGCAACGAGAATTAACAAAAATTATCAACAAAAATCGCGATCGGAGTAGTAAAGTCGAGCATAGTCCTTCGATTTTCGGGGGCCAGAGTGATCGGTAAGCCATTCGGATTTATAAATCCGAAGAAGGAAATGACAGTCATCGGGACGGAATGCGCTCGGAGAAATTTACGGGCGACGTTTTTCGTCGCCGTAGCCGACCTCCCAGCAGCCCCTGCGAGTCTCGTTACGTCGGAGTCGTTGCATCGGTTTCCACGGCGACTGAAAAATTGAAAACACTCGGCCCACGGTTTTATCGAGGGCCGAGCCGAGCGGAGCCGCAACAACGATTAAATTCAACGAATAATATTGTGCTCCTGATATCGCAATAACGCAAATAATTCTAATAATCTCGTAATTCCGGCCGCGCATATTTTGTTCTTTGCATATCCGGCCCGAATCGATTCCGCTCTCCCACCAGCGCTGCATATTGCCTTTTATTTATAAAGGGAAATTATTCCTTTCCCTCCCGCTATCTCCTCTGACGATCTTTCCGCCGGACAAATGGCGATAAACGCTCCTGCAACGGGAAAATATTCGTCCCCGTGGTTCGATCTCTCTCCGTCGCTTTTTCGCCATTTTCGTTCCGAGCTTTACTTTAATTCTCTGGGCACCGAAATTCCTCCATTTGCTTCCATGTGTTTATGATTCTTTACGATCGACCGTTCCATTTTCGGCGATTTTTACACTGATTGAGATCAATTTTTTGTTCCCCTTTTCTTGCATTTTTCCTGATACAATAAAACCCGATACACACGGAAATACTTGCAGCTCTGTTCTGTATGTTTATTTTCTTACTTCGACTAGGGGGATTTTCAATATTTTCCAGGCTAGTGTACATTGCAACTCGGTAAATCTGTAGATTCGTAATTTTCTTGTCCAATTCTGGAGACTATAGCTTCGAGTCGAGTCTGCACGCACAAAAATTCTGATTCAATACTATCTGACATGACACGTTGCTGTTTATAAGCTGCATAAACTATCCGACAAATAAAACGGGACGAACGTGGACAGGAATTGAAAAATAATCGTCCAGTGACTTCTCTTTTATATTGTTTCTCCGATGTTTTCAGCTTCGAGTTTCTAAACGTGGAAGTTTATAAATCTCTCATTCTATTTTTCATAACAATTTGTTGTAACGAATGGCATCATTTGTTGAGACAGTGAACGCAGAAAATACCCTAACGATCTTTTCATTAAACCAACGTGGATGAACACACCAGAAACTTAACAATAATGTTTCTTTTTAGATGATTCAATATATTTCTCTTTTACGTTATTTGGTTTCCATTCTTGTTCTATTTTACCATTTTCTTTGTAATTGAACAAAAAAACCATCTCGTCAATAAAAAAATGTTCATAACCATGCCAGAAACAAGACAATAATCGTTCCCTACTAGATTCAATTGCGTCTTCTTTTAATTAATTATTTCATAAACTGAACCTGAACTGAAACTGAATCACTGAAGCCTGCGCTTCGCTGACTCCATTTTTTCATGTGACAGACGGCTCCATCCTCGAGGCAAATGAACATTGAAACAACTCGACGAGCGAAGATAAGGATTATGTACCCGGCGACGCAAGTTATTAAACGGGGCACAGTCGCACGCGAAACAAATAAACATAGTCGGAGTCGACGCGAGCATAAATGGCCCGAACAGTCGGATAACTCAACCGAGCCGTGCCAATAATTCGCACGAGGCTAATCTTTTGCACGATCGGTCGTCGCGGCGCTGTGAACCCTGCCTCGTAAACCCTAATCTCGCCGTGATTTCCTCGTTTATGTTAAACGGGGAGCCATGAGCCGCGCTGCTCGCGCCGTAATCGTCTCGGAACAAAGTAAATACGGGGTGCGAGCGAATATTTTTTCGTTTCATAGCGAATGGGATTTAATCGGCACTAATGTAGCCTCCCGGAGAACTATTAAACACTCTGCAACACTTTTAATATTCAGAACGTTGAACTATTGTTTCGTTCAGTCAAGAATCGTAGCGAATTTTTAGTTGTCAGATAAATTGTGCCTAGTTACTATAATTTCGTCAACGTGTGGCTGTAAAAATTCACGAATACATCCAAACCCCTTACGAACAAGTCTACCAATTTTCATTAAAAAATATTGTTCAGTTCAGTAGGAAGATATTCTCAAATGAGACTCTGGAAGCAAGGTGTGAAAGTTGTTGAATTAAAAATTAAAGGAGCTATGAAGCAATGAATTCGGTTAGGTTTGTCCTGAATTATTACAACAAAAATCCTGTTTGTTAACGGAAGCGTACCGGCTGGAACGTTTGCAAGGTAAGAATGAAAGTAAGCGCGCGTCAATCGAAACGGCGGCAGCGGAATTTCCTTCGGGTTAACCCAGTTACGAAGCAGAATATTATTTTCCTTTGTGGATCGGGGTTTCCACTTGATCCGCAACGGTGTAACAGGGGTCGTTGGTGGATCCGGTGATCCAGATTTCCGGCGAGTGGCTTTGGAGGCTTTAAATTTCGTCGTTGCGTCGATTGGCCGGCCTCTCATCTTCCCTGGTCCTCTTCCGCTCTATCTAACCCGGGGCGGCGGTCACTCTAAAATTGAGATTAAATCAGCCCCAATTAACTCTCCATTCCGCTCGTCTCCTCTCTCTCTCTCTCTCTCTCTTCGTTGAAAAAACGACGAGTCCCCAATCTCGAGTCTTCATGAAGCCCATGAAACATTCATCGAAATCACTTTCGACCGGCTTCCGCGTTTCGTTTCGTTTCAGTTCCGCGTTTTGTTTCGTTTCTGACCGCCAATCTCCGCGACACTGTATGTTTCCGCGGGGCTGGACCCGTGTACCCGGCTTGTGCCCGTCGCGTGTACCCGCCACGGCTCGACCTATGCAAATACACGGGGACGAATAGCTGCAATGCGTGTGCGCGGGCATTGTTGCGCTACGGGACACCAGAGACAGAGAGAAGTCGTCGTTGAATGGTCCAAACAGAAGCCTGAAAAATTGCGAGCCTCTGGAACTCACCGCACAGCGTCGCAAGAATTATTGCCGAGCCTCCGATTGTTTTCGGCTTCTACGCGTGACCCGTCAGGTACGAATCCTCATTTCATGCAGCCTGATGCTACAACCGGGATGACTCTGCAGGAGAAAATGTGTCGACAATTACTGAATTAATTTTGTTTAATTTGTGACTCTGTCTGAATTTAGAAAGTCAGACTGGTTAGCCTAGCATTTGTGAAAAATGGAACCAGTGAACGGACGCGTCAGACGATTTCTACTTAATAACACGCGTGTTATTTGAATTTTCAATCTCGATTTTTTCTCCAAAAACCAGGCGTCAAAGAATTTTTTCCATACCTTCAATTATTTTTTTATGTCGAGCCACACCCTACACGATCGTACGATCAATACTGGGACACCTTGGTGTAAATTAATTAGTAAATGAATGATATAATGATTAGCCGTTCGGGGTTAAATGAAGAATACCGCAAGGGAGCAATTATTTTCAAACGATTTTTATTTGTGTTTTATCTGCGAGCGACGTTTTCAGCCGTGAACGATTTTAATTATTCGCAATAATGCAACAACTTCCCCGTCAAGCTAGCAATGCCATTAATGCTGTTAACACGGTGATTCCTCCACCACGCACACCGTGGACATAAATACAGAGGTGTGATAACGATATGAAGCAATTAAAACCAAAATGAATGCAATTACGATCCAATTTACAGTGCTAATGCGATGCAATTTTATTAAAGAATCCTAGTTAAACGAATAGGAAAATTCGAAATAAAGCGCCGACTTAATGACGAGTGTATACTGTCACCGGTCTCGACGAAGTCTCTAATCAATCCTATCAATTAAATCTTTGTTTATAAAGCTGCAGATTTATGCTCGCCCATTCGCAAACGATTCGACCAATCGGTGTGTACTATTTAAAGTAGCAATTAGTCTGCCCGACTGTCGTTATTTTTACTCGTAAACGAAAATTCTGAAAAAAAATCTAACAAATGTCAAATACCCAGATACATATGCTGTAATTAGTACAGATTTTGAAGTAGAACATCCTGCTTGTAAAAAATCAAGAACCTCGAAAAAGAAAGCAGAAAGAGTAGGCAAAATGCAGATTTTGCATTGAAGTTTAAGAGCGACATCATTTATAGTTTCACAGTATCAGTGTATAGGTGTAAGTATTGTTCACGAATGTTTTTAGATTTTTTGGTGATTTGCGTCGCGGTATAAAAAAATAGAAACCGCTTTTTTTGACGCTTTTTCCCTTTTGAAAGTATTACGACAGAAAGTGGACTAACAAAAAAAAAAAAATGAGTGACAAAGAGCATTGTATTTTTTTCGTAAAACACAAACGGCTTAACCAGACGTTTCTCTGCAACCGGAAAGCGACAGAGGGACCTAAAGGGAGGATGTTGTAAATCGGCGATTTTATCAATTCGCGCGTTGTCGGTAAACAAGATGCAACAATCGTTCGATTATGCCGTAGGCACTTCTGTGTCGACCTCCACTCGATCGATTCTCGTAATGCCTCTCCTTTTATTTCTCGTTGGTCTCGCCGACCCCGACGCCGACGCCGATGCCGATGCCGGTAATGAATATTCGAGTCGAAGAACACGAGCGCCGCGTGGAATTTATGCGCGCGAAAAACATTCCCTCGTTTTATATTCGTAATCGCGTTTCCTATGCATCGATTTGTTGACCCATTGATTTGCCGGCCATTCGATTTTAATTCAATCCCGCCCGAGCGCCCCTCACTCTCCCACCGACCAGCGTGTTTGCCTTGCTTTTGGCAATCGCGCGTGTACAAATCTGATCGACTTTCGACAGTGGGCAGAGAGAGAGAGAGAGAGATGGCTGCCAAAGTCCATGGGAAAAAAGCTGAAGGCGGTTGCCCGTAGCAGGAGAGAGGGAATTCCTCCTCGTTCCCCGGTTTTAATTTTTTTTTTTTTTATTTTCCTCGAGACTCGCGAAATTAGGCGATCCTATCCGCGGTTTCTTTTATGCAGTCTCTGTCTACCTTACGAGAACAGGCTTGACTGTATGTCTACGTGTTTTACAAAGACTCTGCTACAGGGTGTTCCAAAAAATGGTTTCCTTGAGAGGGTTGATACCTAAGGTCATAGGAAGTAACTTTTTCCATTGCGAAAATGTTCTCCGCGGCTTTTCTAAGGACTTATTATTAACACGAAACACGTACCAGTCTGATGTCCAAATGGTCCGAATATTTGACTAGCACTGCAGTCGCTTCTGCGAGTAGGTTAACCTCTAGTGCTGTACGCCACTATAGTGGTTTCCGTGCAAAGCAACAATTTAAACGTTACGAACCACTGTAGTGGCTTTTAAGTCTGTTAGAACAACAGACTTTCTTTCAGATTTCCCGGTGCGCAGAAACAGTCGCGACCTCCTTATCAGTCAGTATTCGCGAAGACCTCGGGTCGACAATAAGTTAATCACATCGACGGGGTTGAATCCCGGGAACCGACTACGCAACAGGAATTGTTGTTACCCAATTTCCCGGCGGCCAGTTTCGACATTCGAAACTTCACCGACACGCAAGCTTCGCTCTCGTATATAATCTACAAGCGAGCACCGGGCTCGTGTCCGTATCTGGATCTACAATAAATAGCATAATCTACTGTAGCACGGTTAGTCGAGCGATGTTTCGCAGTTCCGACAGATTAATAGACCAGGTGCAGCGGTTTCCTTTGCCGGGGAGAGTCTACGAGAACTAATATACACGATTTAGAGGCTCGCGAACGAGCTTCAAGAAGAGGGTGTAACAGAGAGAGACAGAGAGAGAGAGAGAGAGATGAGAATGAGAAGAGAGGGAGACTGCAGAAATTTCTGAGAGGCGCGTCATCTTTCCCGGGGCCGAGGTGAACTTCATCACCGGGCGTGCAACGGCCTCGGTAATGACTAGGGGTGCAGGGGGTTGCAGCCAACCACCGCTGCCAGGCCTCTTCTAACCACCCCTAAAGCCTGTGGTTAACCGAGACCAGGTGAGCGAACGTTTCCGCAAGGTGGGAATCGATATAGCCACTGCGACGCCTATCGAACCTTCTCGCCCTACGAGTCGGTCTTCCCTTAGCACGGGCCCTGTTATCATAATCGGCTAACCTGTCGAATTTCACCCTTTGACCCATCCTCGGCGCCTAGCGTCCTTGCGCGTCAGCACCAATTGAATGTGACACGTCAAATTCGGAGCAAAATCAAACGAACTTGTCTGTTTCTGCTTTCAGAAGAGATTTCTTTTGGTTACATTCTTCGTTCCTTATTGTGTGCTATTATATTCACTAACACTAGGTTTACGGAGCTCTGAAAATGCGAAAAGTTATAATTAATCTATTTCATCTGCTAGAGAATATAATAAACTGTGTGCGCGTAAAATTTCAGCTCGATCGGTCTAAATAGTTCTCGAGTTATCTCGCCCGCCAACTCTTAAAAAAAAAAAACAGTTTCAAAATATAATTTTTGGGTACTTACTTTGGGAATATGTTCTACAGACGTAGCATTTTTTATTAGAGCAAAAAAATGTATTCTTCAATTTTTCCTACGTCAGGATCCATCCTTAACTTGTAGCTAAAGCACAATATTTGCAGTTTTAAAATTACACACAGTTTTCTGATGTTCAGAACAAGAATTCAGGTCACAGAGAATTAAAACCCTAAGAACCGCTATACAATTTGCACAGTGTTACAGATGGCTCGCCATCAGTTACGGGGTTGAATCGAATGTTCAAGCTAGTAGCATTCCAGGTCACCAGGAGCAGCGAGGGTTGGTCCAGAAATGATGGTGTCCCACTCCCAGGTGTATCCGAAAGTCGATACACCGACCGAATCCGTTGGAAGACCGATCGGAAGGTAGGTTCCACATCGGAAGGAAGCAGGTCGAGCCCGGCACTCGTTAGTCCCCGTTGTGTACAAGAGGTCCCGTGTACACGTCGCGGCATGTAGCATGTAGCAGCCCCGGTATCAAAGCGTGCTGTATGCGCAGCCAGATTTGATCGTTAGACCCCGGGGAGGGTGTGTGCCAGCGTGGACAACCTGCCGAGGTAGTGGTGGTGGTGGTGGGGAGGGGGGTTAGGATCACGGTGAAGACGAATAAGGGAGGATGCGCTGAATGTTACATAGCGAGTGACGGAGAGGGCTGGAAGAGCAGCGATGTCAGAGGGACAAAGTTAAGGGACAGAGTCAAGAGACAGAGAGTGATAGAATCGAGAGAGACGAAGGGACAAAGGGTTGAAGGTCAAACAGTGAGGATGGGAAAGCTCTAAATGATTGTCAAAACTTCGCATTTGGAGCGCCGGAAGGCAGCAGGACTTATGGGATGACATACCTGCAAGACACTCCATCCCATCGCTGGCAAACAGCTCTAGAGAGAGAGAAGGGGTGAGAAAGGGAGCCGAGACGAGGTAGAACGAGACAGCTCGAACTAATCTACATCGCTGGCTCGCATTATATATCCGGGCTTGCACGTAGTTCGAAGATAGTCCCTTGTATCGTCTACAGGTAGAGCGAGCAAGGCCACCTGTCTCTGGTGGAAAGGAGACCGAAAGCTGCACACGCCCCGAGAACAACAACACCAACAACAACAACAACAGCATCGACCAACACACATTCGCGCCGCTAAGTCTCGTTTCCGTCGGAGAGCCACAGAGGCCGAGGGTATTCCGATAACAACCCTTACGATCGGTTGTACCGTGCCAGGCTACCAGCCCCTTTCCCTCGATCGTTCGGATGACGTTAAGGGAGCCACCGATGTGGGAGGAGAGAGAACAGACAGCTCGATCTTCGAGCAAAGTCGATCCTCGGTAACAGCCCCGATGCTATTATCCCCCTAAATGAGGTCAACGGAGTATCAAACCCCTCGCACGCCAAAACCCACCCCTCTCTTCGTTGGACGAAACCCCGCGACCGAACCCACGTGAAACTGTTTCAGCTTATTTTCCAAAGGGTATCGAAGGATACAATCGCTGAACAAGGACCCACACGATCTCAGGAAAAGACAACGGTCCAGGAAGTGGTTGTTCCTGATCTGGATCCTTGCGTTATATCGCTCGAGGATCGCGCCGGTTTTTCTTGAGATCAAGGATCGACGGAGCTTTTCTGGCTTTTGTAATTTCTCAGAGCTGATTTATAAGATGCGAACGGCGAGATGCAGCTTTCGAGGGCTTTGAGATCGCATCTTGAATACTGGCGAATTTTTTTGGGGATTTTGGGTAAGTCGGAATTAAGTAGCTTAGAGCGGAAACTTGAAAAATAGTATATCTGTTTCAGACAATTTTTTCAGACAAGTTGGAAGAATTGCTTGTAGATCCTTGGAAAGCTTCGGAAGAATTTTCTACGGTTTTTACGATCGCGAATGATTTTAGTATTTCGAAATTACGGAGATTTTCATTGGAGTCCTAACAAGAATGCTTGTCGGCAATGACAGATGTTCGTTGATTCCATGTCGTGTTATTCCAGGTGTACAATGTTCAGGTGTCAGTGATGATTATAGAATTTTTGACAATTTTTATTTACATACTATAATTAAACATACAAGCATTTTGGGAGCATCTTTTTTAAAGCCTTCTCGAATTAGTGACAATGCTTCCGAAATCTTTTTTATTTAAATTGTAAAAGGATAAAATAGTAGACAGTAATTGCAGCGAAATTGGAGGAATAAAAACGCAGTTCAGTTTCTATAAATCGAATCCATTGCAGTATCAAAAGGGTTGATGAGATCAAATTTCATTATTAACACAGAAAGGGAATACTTTTTCCGCAAAGATTTAACGAGACTCGCCCACCAAAATGGAACACAAACAATGCATACAACCATTATTATCGCGGCTCTCGTTGCATCGTTAAACCGTATGGAATTTTATACGTAGTATTCTTTAAAAAGGAACAAAAAATTTGAATTTTCATAGGCAGTGTTATTTAATTCTTGGTAACGAATTGGATCCGATAGAGTCTGGCTGATAAAATTACGAAGCAGATCCAATTCAGCCATGTCTCTTGAAACAGAAAAATATCGAGAATTCGGAGTAATACCTAACGCAGCTAAGGATCTTGAGAAAAAGAATGTATCGTGTAGTTACTAGTGTTGCTTAATTGCGAATAACAAATTCAATCTAGCCACGCGTCTCAACAAATACCAAGAGAATGTTTATTGGTAGTGTCAATTACCTGTCGACACCGAATTAAAACGCGAAATACTCGCTCTGAAGATTAATTACCAGTGATTTATAAATTGGATCCAATCGGGAAGGTGAAGTAGAAATCGAATGTATTAACAACCGTGTATTAACTTCATACTTTGAGCAGTGTACACACGGGGGCAACGCAAGCCGAATTACCGATCAATCATCCATCCGAAAGAGTTTCGTCGGACGAACTCATTTTCGAGGCGGAAGATTCGGAAGGTGTTCCAGCGGTAGCCGTCATCCCGTTGACCGTGATTGACCATTTAATCGACATTTTAATTAAGTTGGCCGCGTGCGCGCGCAGGGGTTGGTTGGTTCTCGTCTTAAGAGAGTAACGGCCCGAGTTTAATCGAGCTTCGTTCCGGCCGCAGCAACGTCGGCACGTACTACTGTGGTCGATGCACCAGCGCCGGATCTCCGATGCACCGGTGCATTTATGCGCACGTGCTTCCGTGGCATAATGCCTCGCTTCCGCCGTGTTTCCGCGAGCAATAATTCCGCGGAACGGCGTGGCAGGTAGCGGAGAGTGGCGTGTAATGGGTAGCAGCCGCGAAAAAACCGTGTGAACGTCCATTTATGCCATCGACAAGCCGTGCATTAACTGTGCAGGCGAAAGGCAACGTCGAACCACGTATTGATTGTTTTTCATAATTATTTCCGATTGATCGGTTCTGCGATCGAAAATAACTGTCGTCTGAGTAATTTAATTACGGTCTTGTCCGTAATCGAGTAAATATCAGATGAGTGAGTATATCTGAAACATGGGGTCAATCAAGCTCAAAGCTTCTACGACTTATAGACTGATTTAGGTTTCGAAAACATTTTTAAAATCTTCATGAAAAATCGATTTTCAGCTGTAATTGGAAATAGGATGATTTCAAGGGGTTACTTCGGGAAGGTTTTGTGGATGTATTCCTATAGGAAATTTTTGGATGATTGTGGGCTTAAATTCAAGATAGAAAATTACAGTTCACAGAGTTACTTTCATTTAACACTTTGATCGCCAGACAAGAAGCTCAAAAATTCCATGAAATCAAAGTAAGTTATTTAATAAAATAGAAATTGAAAAATATTAAGTGTATGATATTGTGTCGTTCTCCAACTTTCTTGCATTTTACAGATCCCAATCAAATTTGGTGAAATGAATATATTAACGTAAAAATTCATTTTAAAACCTGGACAAATAATTCCGTCACCCATATATGGCTGACATGGCAGTCAACGTGTTAAGAAGAGTTGCGAAATTATACTAAAAACATTATTTCAGCGCGCACACGTATTGAAAAATTTATGAAACGCGATCGCTAGATCAGACAAAATTGACTCGATTTGAAGAGAACCCTTGAAGTCGATTTTAGATTGTATTCCCATAGGAGTTTTGAAACGTTTGAGGGCTTCGATCAAAGCCTGAAGATAGCACTCGAACTATAGCCTTCAGCCCTTCATTCCTCTGTGCCCTTCTATCTCGCAGATCCACCAACGAAGAGCTTTCACGCCGCGCAATTCGAAAAGCGGGAAAACGCGGCCGGAACAGATTTTTCACGACCGAACGAACCACGAATATTTCTCGATTTTCGAATCGGCTCGCCGGGATTATAAAACAGCCGTAGTTAGGGGGGGGAAGGGCACAGGGGGTATTGTTCCGAAGGGGTTCGGCGAAAAATTGGCGCGGCCGAACAAAGGTCGGAACGGCAATTTCGCGTGGCCAATTTCGGTCGGGCGACCGCCGCTAAATATTTCCGTGACCGCTTCATTTTCACCGGGGAAACCGGGTACCGATGTTTCCTCGACAAGCGGACGCTAATTATTTCCCCGCTAATTAGTTCGCCGCCGCGGACGGACGTCGGGAGAGCGACAGGATCGCTCGCGGAACCCGTCGAAAACGGCTCGACGATAATTGGCTGTTCGAAGAAATTTCCCCTTTTTTCCCTATACCCGGACCAATTAAGTGCTGTCGCGCGATCTCTCGCCGTCTGGGCTATGAACTTTTGACACCGGTGGTTCCAGACTGGACCACGAGGCGTCTGGAAAACTGCCTAAGTATTGCATCTTCACTATCTGTCTCGAAAATCAAATACGTGCAGTGTCCGACACCAGCACACGTCGAAGAAGTCTCCAAGGATTTAGTATTGTACAAATTTGGACTTCTAGCAGGTACGTTACATCTTATTGTACTGATAGAAGTTTTCAGGCGAGACTCACACTCTTCTAAACTCGTTCAAATCCGACTACGTTCACTACACTAATCTATCCACCTATATTCGTGAGACACGAACTCCTATAAGATGATAGGTCTATCTTTATATTATAATTCTTACAGACGTTTCATGTCTTTTGTCTTCAAGTTTTCCTATATTCTTCGAAGAATAGGACTGTCTATTCAAGTGTAAATGTCCCTAGTTCATTTCGCTTCGGGAAAGCCTTCAGAAAAATCAGCAATTTCGCTCGGAAGGCATAGCGTCCGTGCAATGAATTCTCGAACGCCACTAATATTTTCATTTTGCAGGAATTTTCCTTGGTCCTCGGCTGCTTAGAGAGCTGTATACGGCGTCGCAGTGCCGGTCATAATAACTGTCCATCTCGGCCCGATCGTCCGGGGTTTACGAGGGCCGGGACGTGTCACGGATCCGCTCTCGGGAAGAACTGCGAAAGAGGGAGAGAGAGGTTGAGAGAGAGAGAGAGAGAGAAAGAGAGAGAGAGAAAGAGAGCACGAGAGTAGCGAAACGAGGTATCGCGGAATCTGTAGGAAACGGGTGGCCTCGATTGGGATCGTAAAGTCGACGACTGCGTCCGCAGTTCCAGCCAGAGAACGTGACGGCCCAGGCTAACTCTCGTGAATCCGCTGACTGTTATTTTGATCGGCGGCGAAAGAGGATAATACGTTGTCAGGCCGCACGCCAATACCTTACGATACTGCTGACCGTAATACCGTAGACGACGTTCACGCTCCGTACGTCGACGTATATACCTCCGTCGATTATGGTCGCGTGGACCCACCGACGCCGACGGAGATCCTCCGAGATCGTCTTGGAAATGGACCGCTTATTAATCCGCTGCATAGCATGACGGCATATTTGGCCGCCTCGCGCCGATGCAGATGAAAATATTGCTGCCCGGAAAATACTCTAGTTCGATGGTAAGTGCTTCGAGGTAGCTCACCCCGAAAATTTCATCGAGAATTTCCGAAAATTAAGGAAGTTATGGCTGAATGTGGATGGCTATGTTGGGAGAGATTTTTGCAGCCGTTTTGCGAAAGTGATTCTGCAGGATTTATAACGGCGGGGATATTGCTCGGTCGATCTGGGTGGGATTTTGCGTACGGCTGCTTTAGGTATGATATAAAATTTTTATAGTAGGTATTGTTTAACTTGAAAGTGTATTTATTTTTTTATTTTTTTTTTTTGTGACTGTTGGAATTTTGCTCTTACACGGGCATGCTTGATTGTTTATAACGAAATCAATTTTGATTTTTTATTCATGAAAAAATTTGTGGATATTGCCAAGCGTCGCTAAAAGTCTATCGAAATCTGAATTCGCAAGGTCTTGTAGTTTCAATGTAACAAAATCGCAAAGTTAGACTCATAAATGGCAATTCAAGTTAAAGTGATTTTTCAAGTAGCTCCTACATGGCTGTGCTCTATCGATTATAGCTAGCTCAATTTTCAGATTTCCTTCATGAAAAAATTTGTAGATATCGTTGAAATATAGTAAAAAATGTCTATTCAAGTCTCATTGCGGAAGGCTTTGTGATTTCACTATAAAAAAAAAATCGCAGAGTTAGTCTAACATATCATAACTTAAAACTCGAGTAGTCTTTAAAATAGTCCATACTCGAATAAGCTTGATTGATTTTAAGAAACGAAAAATTTTGAGATCTTTCCCGTGAAGAAATTTGTAAATATTGTTAAAGTGCAGATAAAATAGTCTACAGGAGCTTAATCACTGAAGGTTTAATCGACGTGAAAAAATCGCAAAGTTGGTTCAAGACGTGAGATTTCAGACTAAAGTAATTTTTCAAACAGTGTCAAGTTCTTTGATTTAAAATGGACGATGAATTAGTTGAGAGAGAAAACGCCTCGGCGGTTTTCCGCAGAGCACAGGCCCATTCGTGCGCCGGATTGCATGTTTCCGCAAACGGAGCAGCGACGTTTACACTAGAACGACGATAGAATTAGACGGTCGCGTACCAAAGGGATTCGCTCTAAGAAATTTACTTTGATGAACGGGGGTCCTAACGCGGTGATCTACAGGCTGGATAAGGTTCAGCATGCGTCCCGTTTGCTCGTCGTTCCTACCACCGTCGTCGTCGTCGCAGCAATACAAATAAGTAATAGAGTCTCGTGTTAACGAAGGACAGCTCTCCGGCAGAAGACAATTCTGTTCACAGTCTCCTGGAAAATATTGCCGCTTTATTTCCTGTAATTCTGTTCTCGTTAGAGAACGAAATTGCTTACCGGGGGGCGATGGGGGTATGGCTGGGGTTGGGGGGAGGGGTGGAGGAGAGAAATTACGGTCAGAGACGTATTACATTTTGAATTTACAAGATTGAAATTACATTTCGTCTCGCGAAATTGGTCTTTCGAACGCTCTTTACCTATTCAGGCGTCTTTCATTCATTTACGATTCACTCATTTATTTTTATTAGCGATCCGGTTGGTTCGTGATTACTTTTAAGAAACATTCGGAAGCTTGATTTATTTGTTTTTGTTAACAATTGTGATTTATGATTACATTTAAGAAAAAGAACGTAAAGTGTATTGATCGATTGTGGTGAATGGAAGCAATCAATTATTGTAATCTCCGTTGTTTCCTACGATTTATTATCTTTAGTATTTCTCTGTCTTAAAACAGTGGGAAATGTGAGCAAATAGGGTAATAGATTCTCTTGTTCTCTATAATTTCTCCTTGTGAAAATTCTTCGTTTTCAAAATTATAGAAAATGCAGTCAACAATGATAAACACTCTTGTTGCTTCCTACAACTTGTACATACTCTTGTTATTTACTGTAATTTATTCTTTTGAAAATCGTGGGTGAAAAATTTCTTATAATTTATTACATCCATTTCGTATGCTTGATCAGGAAGGGAAGGCTTTTAAATATTTCTCAGTGCGAATTATGAAAATCCAATAAATCCAGAAAGCTCAGATACAGTACGCTTTGTTCTCCATTATCGCTGGTTTACAAATGTTCCTCTCTGCAATACAAATTTAATGTGTTCCTGTAAACAGATTCAGAGAGAACGCGGCTAAGTAGATTTTCAATTTCTCAACCATTGAACAGTGCAGCGCAGCAGAGACAAAATTAAATGAAGTCCCAGTTGAATTTTTATTGTATTGTGTCGACTCGATGAATAACTCATAATTATCATACGAAACTGCGTTAAAAGCAGCTCTTAGTAATTTTATAAAATGAAAAAATGAAAAAAAAAAGAAATTTGCAACGATGTGTCCGACCGAATATTTAATATTTAATAGTAATTTTATAAAATGAAAAAATGAAAAAAAAAGAAAGTCCGACCGAATATTTAATATTTAAGCTATTGCAAGCCTATTAACAGGATTTTCAATGATAACGCTACATGCAAAAGGAGCTTAAAACTTTTCTTTTAAGTAATAGCCTCAAGAAAGCTGATTAGACTGGGGATTTTATGCATTTATGATTCGGTTCATTTCGAAAGCGTACAAAGCTTGCGAGAATTTAAATGTATTGTTTTCAGCTTTCTGAAGTTACTGAAGAAGGAACGAAGAATGGACAATTTTCATTTTGCGCAAAGACCTTTTCACAGTTTACTGATTGAACCACGTAAATTTTCAAGTAAAATCGCGACGGCTGAAAAATCGATTAGCCAACCTATCCCGGTAAATGATAGATTTGTTTAGACTATTGAATAACTGTCGGCAGCTGATGCCGCGTAGGGTTGCAAAGACCTTTGGAAGCGCAGACAGCGTTACGTTTACGCGCGGGATCGCTAATTATACGGTGAAAATCAGTTCCTGAGGTATCAGTATGCCAGACAGGCGGATCGATTCGACGCGTGAACGCGTGTCCGTTCAGCGACAGCGTTGATACCGTCAAGCTTTAATGCCGTCGGATGTTTAATCACGGTAAGATCGTAAATCGCGTCGCCATTTAACCCGCCGGGAAAAAAATAAGTCAGTTTGCTGTACGAATCTCTCTCTCTCTCTCTCTCTCTCTCTCTCTCTCTCTATCTCTATATCTATCTCCGAATCCTGAATCAGCGAGGCAACCGCGAAATGAACTTCTTTCGGGCTAGGGCATTCGCGTCAGTTGCGTTCGACGGCCGAGGCTGTCTCCATCGGTGCACCGGTGCAGCCTGAATACACCGCTGGACGTCCGACCATTCACGGACCGTCACTACTGCACCGCTAGTTTGCGGCTTCTGGCTTACGTTTGACAGCGTTCTAGCTCCTCTGCTCAACGAAGATTAACTGTGATTAACGCGCTGCACGCTGCGCACCCTCCCCCCTCCCCCCCTCCTCGCACACCACCCGTTTCGCAATCGCCCCACACAAACCACCCCCTGCGGAATATCGATCGCGGCGCGGACGTATTTCTTTCGCAGACGATGATCCGCGATCGGCAATCTGCCATCCGGGCGTCTAATCATCGACGGAACACTGCACTGCGTCACTAACAGGCTCGAAATCATTTTTGCAGATTGGGGTGGAAAGGACAGTTTTTTTTTGGAAATTTTTGTGGGAATTGTACACATTTAAATTGTTGATTTTTTTGCGATTCTTAGTAGTCTTAGTTTTTCAAGATTGGTGTGGACAAGTGGCCGAAAAGGATTTCATGATTTTTATCATGTCGTTATATTATTGTTTTGTAGTCTTGTTAAATTTGTATTCAAGGGATCGAGAATCTATCTACAAAATATGATGATGACATAGAGATTAAAAACACAAGGGTCGAAGAGTTTCTGAGATAAATGAACAATGCGAACTTCACGGGAAATTTTCATCCCCTAAATTGGAACGCCGACGGTTTAAAATATTATTTCCAGAATGTAGAGCGCTACTCTCCTTAGTGGAGTGAGTAATGGACACAGTAATTCCTTTATAGGAAGTAGTTTTTGCTAATTTCATCGAAGCGATATAAAATATTATTCTTTTTAAAAGTTTCATGGCAGTCCAGAGAAAGAGCAGACCTTACGAGTTGAGAGGTTAATAAAACTTTGAACTGCACGTATGTTATAAAGACTGCAATGAAACCTTTAGTGCAGTAGATAAAATGCTACCTAATTTTCTCTTTCATAAAATACTGTGTAACATTGCCGGTCTTATAGCTCGCGACACTAAAAGAAAAATTAAGATCGATAAGGGAAATTGAAAAATACTGTTAATAATTCCTCGATTAATTAAAAAGCGTACTCGCATATTAAAAATGACATTTCTCTTGCTTCTGACAAAATCGTATTTACATTAAAAATGAGTTGTTGGATGAAGCTCAGGAATTAATAATCATCGTGATACATATTGATCATCGAGTAAATTAAGTTTCATTAAAAGCTACGACGTGAGAAATTATTGAAAAATTTATTACTGTGACAAATTTTAGCTTTCATTAACCAGAGTACTTTAATGTACAATCCTTCGATCCTCTGATTTTACGACCCGATATCTAATGTATTAAAATGAGTCTGAAATTGATCTGATACTCGAAACTTCGACGTTTGAAAAGGTGATTTAAACTGGATTTCGATATTTCCGTTTTTACAGAGTTAACAGGTTGATTTCGTGAACTCTTTCATAATTAAGCGACACAATTTTGTATTCCGGTTTAAAAATTCATTTCAGTCACGACATCTCGCCAATATATTACCAGAAGAAACTGAAAGTTTTCACAAAGTAACCACTGCGATAAATCTTAATTCATCGCGTACAGCTTTATTCAAAATAAATTACTATGAATATTATTAGCGTGTTTGAATGAACCTATTGTGACTGAACCTATTGTACAGCGTATGTACCATACGATTCATTCAAAACAATTTCCTGACGTAATCGCTCAATTTCCATATTACCAATTTAGCTGGACATTAAGTAAAAGGTATAAACAACAGTATAAAAATATTTCCCCACGATTTTCAAAAGTCCCGAATTACATTTCGGTCATTTCCAGTACCATCTGGGTTAATCCATTGCGGACAAGGATAAGGTTAAAAATATTTCTCTAAAAAAATTAAATTACCAAAGTATAAATGGTAGAATGCCAACAATGCTAATCCTTAATTACTCGAGTAACTAAATTAATTGGTCGCAACTTAATAAATCGACTTTATGACGGGTTTTTATTTATCATTTATTTTTATGCATTCACAACCGAGAAGATCAAATGTAAGATAGCGAAAATACTGTTGCGTTATTTTCGACTTGTTTGCACGATTAAGAAACTACAGACAATTTTGCGTGCAAATCGGCAGCGTGGTAATGAGAGCAAAAAATTCCCACGAGGCTCGAACACGAACAATTTCGATTCGGCAGGGCAGGACGAGCTTCCCAAATCGTTTTACACCGTCCAATAAGTATGGTGGATCCGGCAGTCGCGGTGACCAGAGTCGACACGACGGAAAGCAAACAGCAGAGCGCGTCGCGTCGGCCCGACAAATAACCGAGGGGATTTTTGGGCTTACCGGGCACATCGGGGTTTCGATCTTTTTACCAAGATGGAAGATGATCTCCCGGCCACAATAGAATTACAATTTCACGGACGGGGGTAAGGGCAGAGGTCCGCGGCCGGCTCGTGGCAATCGATCGGCCCGCGTGGCGCGTCGCGTCGGTTGAAAAACACAGCTAGATATACGCTGTCAAGTGGCGTTATATCCCCGGCGAAATGGCTGGGAAGTGAATTATTGCCGCGGAAAAACCTGGCCCCGAAAGAGGGTGAACGGCGACGATTTTGCACGGCGTCCTCTCCTCCTCCTCCTCCTCCTCTACCCCCTCCACCCCCCTCCCCTAACCCGTCGTTTCGACGGGGCTCTTTTATTCCTCGGAAGGATCGGACCGCCGCACTTTTGACACGGTCTATAACTCTCGATCGGCGACGCGTCCGACGAATTTTTCACCTAGCATCCCGTCCGGTGGTGCTGGATTCCTCGCCTGTTTGGACAACGGGCTTGCGGCAACAACGGCCACGGATACCGGTTATGGAATATCGAGCGAGCCATACTCCCGAGCCCTCGATCCCGATTGCTTTTTCTAGATTTATCAATGATCTCGAGAAACCATGTCCCTTCATGCGGGGATGCCAGAGAAATTTGTGGAGTACACCAATTTCTGTATTTCTCGCGCTCGATTGTGTTTTTCAAGAAATTTAACCCTCTGCACTCGAAGCTTTTTTAACTCGAAACGAAACATTCCTTCTGATCTAGAATGTTTCCCTTCTATAAATTTTTGTTTCATATTATACATACGAAAATGCGTGTGGTACGATTTACTTCACAATACTAAAGTGTTTAGTCATTTATTGAATACAAACACATTTAACCCTTCGCTCTCGAAGCCATTTTAACTCTAAAACGAAACGTTTCTTCCGACCTAGAATATTTTAGAATATTTAATTTCTTTCAGGCTATACATACGGTAAATGGTGCAATTTACTCGTACAGTACTGAAATGTTTAGTAATTTATTAAATACAAAAAAATGTAATAATTTAAAAAATATTTAGTTGCGCCTTACAGTCGCCATTCGAGTGCCAAGGGTTAATAATGTAGAAAATATTTTGAATAATGATACAGCAAATTTTTGGTGACGCCTCAGCCATTCGAGTGCCAAGGGTAAATGCTTGTGTAGTTTTCAGGGTAGAATTGCCGCGATGTTGTTCCCACCCTCGGTCCCCCCAATTGTTTTCCAGATTTATTAATAATTTTGTGATTTTATTCATAATTGTAGAGTACACTAATTTGCTGTTGCCTGGCGCACTGAATCGTGGCTTCGACGATATTGAATGATTGTGTTGTATCAATTGCGACCATTTTGAAACATGAATGCAACGTAATTTGACGAAAACAAATCGATTTGTTTGGATACAATGTTCATTTTATGTATTTTAAGAGTAGTTGGGAAATTTTCCAATTTAAACCGTAACGGAAACTTCGCCATCATTTAACGCACGTTTTTTTTTATCCTTTTTTCTGTTGGCAATTACGGGTTGTTGTAAAGAAAAAAAATTTTAAGTTTACACTGTTAATGAAAACGATTGAATTCACGATTGGTGTAGTAAAAAGTCAATGGTTCTAAAACATCGACGAAGTAAATGATTTTTCAAAATGTTGTTAAGTCTATTTTTCTTGCCATTGCTAAACAAGGAGACATTAATTATTGAAAAAAAAATGCTTAAGTTACTTCTAGCTATGACAAAAACAATTATAATGTTGATTTTTTGTTATTCTTATATATTCCTAGTAATAAATAATGATTTATACAAAACTTGTGGTTATAGGTTCAGTTTTGCTCCTTACTGTAACAGGGATCGGGCTTACTCGGAAACAGAAGCCGCGGAACATCGTCGGTTGTGTGAAGCGGGCCTTCGTGCGGGCCTTCGGCGAGAATTACGCTCCCGGTCGAATTCCCCATAAGTCTGTGGAGAACGACTGAGAGGAGATCCGGTTCGGCGTGATTGCAATCCCATAACAGTCGCGAGGCAACATAGTTCGGTACACGCGCGTATTGGCTTCGGTGTGTGTTCGGGTCAAAGGGTGGAAGGCTGGTCCCGGGGCTTCCCCGTAAAGGGAAATCTGCCGGGCCGGGATTCTAATTAAAGGATCCCGACTGTGAAAATTAGTTGGAATTTGTCGGTCGAACGGAGCTGCCCGTGGTGGACGGGTCCGGGAGTCGTGTTGGCGCCGGCGCTAATTAAACGCTATCAATGAACGTAACGGGCTTGATGGCCTTACAGCTTCCTCGGGTTATTCGATGCGCGAGTTTACGCTCGACGATCGCCCCAACGGATCCTTCCTAGGCTACCTAATCCATAGAATATTGCGAGGACGTCGAGAACGATACACCCGACGAACCCGCGAGATGCGCGTTCCATTTGTCTTCCTCGGACGCGCTTGATGTTTCATTAAATTGCGAGGATTGGCCAATTAGCTCGGCTAAAATATTCCACGGACATCGATTCCGTGTCTGGGTACTAGCTTGTGCACCGAGTGTTCTGTAACTGGTGCCGGAGACCGAGAAGAAATTACTTTTGGAAGAGAGTTGAAAGTTGAGCGGAGAGTAAGTGGAAATGGTCGCCGGTGGTCAGACGAGTTTACGGAATTCGGTGGAACGTTTCAATTTGAAGGATGCCAGTTAGGTCGAGGTTCTTCGAGATTATTTAATCTCTGGCTAGCAGGAGGAATGTTTTAAGGCGGCATCAATGTTCAACTTAATGTTCGTAATGTATTGCATGTGCGCCATACAGGGTGCGGCCGAATAACATGTACAAGCGGGCAGGGGGTAAATTCTACGTGTAAACGTAAATTGAAAAAAAAGGAATAACATTTTTTCGTTCGACGCTTCGTTTTCGAAGAAATCGAGTTTAAAAATCCGTCGGGTTCGCGTTACTATATGTAGGAAGTAGAATTGGTTGGTCACGATCAGACACATCCTATTAAATAGCATACTTATTTGAAATGATTGAATAATGTCAATCTATTATTTTCAGCTTGTCTGGTTCCAGTCTATTGCAATTGTAGCAGAAAATGTCTATTTTGAATAAAGATCCGCTAAACTTCTCCCTTCGATAACTGTTATTAGTGAATTTCTCTCAACGATAACGTTTACTAACAAGAGAAAACACATTTTCGATTACTTTTAATACTTGTTACTCCATGCCTTTTTTTCTTTCTGCTTGTAACAGCGATGGTCCCCGATTTCAAGTGTTTCGCGCTGGCATTGGATGAATTCTGGCAACCTGACAGAGATATAAATTTAGTCCGCAAGCCGCGTGCTGTTCCGGTTCGCTGTGAATCGATTCGGAGAGGTTAGGTTCACGCGGGGACCGAGCATTTTGCAAAAGGTGCACGGAGACCTAACCGTAAGAGATCCGCGCGGGTCGTTGGCTGTAATGCTCACCGCAGGATTTCTTTCACGAGACCCCGTCGCCGAACCGGGATCAGTTTTGATCCTTGGACCATGAACGCCCGGTCCCAGGGATCTTTACAGTCCTCGAAAGGGTGCCGACCGAAACGGGTCACCCGATAACGTTCAACTCGGTCGCCGGCGAGACGTTGGCTCCTTACGCGACACGGGTCCGGCGGAACTTCTGCCGGGAAGTTTGATCCTGGACTGATGGGAACCCGAGACCCGAAAGTTAGTATAGGGAGAGAGAGAGAGAGAGATGCTCGTCATTAAATTGATGCGGGTCGGAAACTGTCGTGCTAAGGCGAGCACTCTGAGAGAGAGCCAGCCACGTTTTAATGGGGATCGGTCGGCTGAGCTGGAGAAAGGGAAGAGTGTCCTTTGTGGAAATGATTGGCAGGATAGCGGCGGATTAATGGCCAACCTCCAGACGATGCTGATCCAATTAGCCACTGCGTGCACTGGCATCTGCTACTATAAACATCCGTTTATCTCTTCGGAGACTGTGAACATTGACAGCCGGCTGGCTTAGACTTTGGGCCTGCTTCACTGTCGCATGCGATGTGGATTCGAGTTGGTATCCACGCTGGCACCTGTTAGATCTGATTAACACTTAGCCGACCGATCTGCCAGATCTTCCCATTTTGAAGCATCGGGGAGATTTCCCATTTGACTTTAGCAACGCGTTTCTCGTTTTCTGTCATTGATAACTACCTCGACCTAGAGTTTTTCGCAATTGCGGAGCACAACATATATAATAAAATCAACTAATTTTGAAGGCTCCTTATTGTCTGTTATTACGGTTCTTTAGGTTCGGGATTTCGGGACCCCTAAAAACCGTTAGCGTTCGACTTCTACCAGTCATGAAATCTGACCCGTCAATTTACTTTACGACCTCTACAATGTTTTGAACGATACCACACAAAAAAAAACAATATTAGAATATATTACTGTTTTTCTATTCCATGTTTGAGTCCTTATCTATCCTTAGTCACCTTTAATGTCCTTAAATTCCCGAGTTTTGTGGCCTATACTTTTTGAAAAACGTGAAATATTGTTGCCGTGAAATATAATTGCTCACATGACTAGTTTAGCCAACAACTCGCCCTCGGTAACGTATTTTAAGATTTTCAAGCCTCCTTTTGGCACAGCACAGTTATCGAAAATCCCATTAACAGGTTTCCGGTAGGCAAAGTGTTAGATCGACAAAATTTCGGCGAACTTTTTGGGCCGGACGAGGGTCCAGCTTTTTGGCGTTGAGCTTGCAGACGGGTTGCGATCGCGGAATAATACCTGCCAGGAGAAAGAGGCAGGAAAGTCGACGAGGATCCCGGGTAAGGACGAAAGGCGCACAGGAGGGGGCAAAAAGGCGAGCTAACCTTCTTACACCCATTACCGGGGGGTTAGGGAGTATAATGTCGTTAATTCGACGTTTTCGCGAGCCAGCTTCCGCCGGTAAGAAGCTCTCGTCTCCTCCGCCACGGACCAAACAAAGTTGCTGCAATCCAATTGACCCGGCCCGGCTATATCCGCCCCGTCACCTCGATGCCTTCGCTAGGATCGGCTTTTTCTTCGCCACCATCCCCTTCATCCCTTGCTCTACCCCTTCGCCACCCCTTCGGCTTCGAGGGAATATATTTAAGGAAAACTTCGGGGAAACGTCGAGAGGCATCGAACGTTACTTTATTATTTGCGGAGGATTTTAAAGGTGTCGTGGCAAAGCTCCTTTCTGCTCTGCGAAGAGACATTAATTAGAGCCGGGATTTTGCGGCGTTTGTTGCCCACAGTCGATCTTTAACATTAATACTAGTCCTGAGTGCGACGTTGCAAAGAACTAGTCACACGTTGTGTGTGACATTGCGAAGGATAAATTAAAATGTGACATGGTTAAAGCATGAGTTACACGTTTTATGTGATATATAAAAATGAATGAAGTAGTCTGCGTGATACCGTAAAGAATATATTAAATATTGTTTGCGATATTGTAAAAATTAGATGCACGTTGATTGCGATACCGTAGGAAAACATTAATGGATTATCGTGTGTGATGTTGTAAGGAATAAATTAAATGTTGCGTGTGTTGTAAGAAATGCAATAATTGTACGATATCGTAAAAAGTGAATTAAATGTTCCGTACGATATTGTGAGTAAGTAATAAGTTGGATGTTGAGCTGATTCGGGGAAAAGCTCATGTATTGACGCGATCATTCGCGATCGGTGTCGAGAAGCGTTATGGAAGTTGGTTGTAGTAATTTGTGTAAAGAAGATATCGTTCGCCTGCCGAGTCGTTCTTAGAGCCCGAAAGTTCCGAACAATCCGTGACACGAAATCCTTCGACAGGAGACGCCGAACTTCCTCGTCTCGTTTCACGAAACTATCGAAAAACTCATCGTCCCGCGGCCCGAGAGAGTCCTTTGGTCAATTAGCCGGCTCTCACCGGCTAATTCCTCACCATCAATTAGTTCGGGCTGGATCGAATTCATCACCCGGAGCCTCCGGTCTATCTCTGGCGAATCCGCGAATCTGCATAGTTCATATCCGAACGGTGACACTCTTTCGTCACCTAGTTTCGAACGACGGTTTAAGAAGTTAGAAAATTACAAAATTACGAACCTATTTTCTCTTTAAAAATCGATCAGCTGGGTACTTAATTAGTGAATTCTAATCGATGGAGTTTCCTAAAGAATTTTACCATTTTTCTTTATACATACATTATAAGTAAGTTAATAGGGCAAGGGACCCAACTACTGTAGGGGTACCAATTACTGTACGTAAATGAATTATTCTTATTTTTAAAGCATATTAAAAAAGAGACATTAAATTTTTTTGTTAAAATCAGTTTATATATATGTTATATATCTCATTTTTAATATTCAGTATGCTTTGAAAATAAGTATAAATAATATAGGCTCAGTAATTGGGCCCCTTACCCTATATGCGAATTTTTATGCGAAATAAAAATTGTTTGCATTAATTGCGAGAAGCCACATAGACAGTCATTTCTTTTTCAACCAACTTGTAAGCTGAAAATTCTACAGCATCTTTTATTTCTCCAAATATTCTAGCTGTTTTGCATTAGCCCTGCTCATTCTAGTCGTAAATGCATAAAATGCGCAGTCTATTTTATAAATTACGAAAGGGAGAGTCGCGGCAGCTGTTCCTGAACATATAGATTCGTCGCAGGTGATTAATGTCAAACTTTCTACCAGTCTCAGTTAGAGTTAGACTACATGTACGGTTAGTATGGCTCGGATCTTGCACAAATATTAATTAATGCAAGCTAAACACTATGAGCCTCGACGACGTTTTCCCGAATGCAATATCTCAAACCCGGAGACAATCGTCCAAACTGAAACGTCGTCGAATTGTCTCACAGCTTTAGTCTGAATTGAATCTCGGTTAGCTTTGACTTAAACCGGATTGATACGCTACACAGTGCAGATAATTGGTCTATTTTTGGGCAAGTAAAGTTTGTATTAGATTTCAAAATAATTGATTACTTATGGGTCCCTCTAATATATCGAGAATTCACTGTAAGCGATTG
Source organism: Seladonia tumulorum (assembly GCA_913789895.3). Taxonomy (NCBI): domain Eukaryota; kingdom Metazoa; phylum Arthropoda; class Insecta; order Hymenoptera; family Halictidae; genus Seladonia; species Seladonia tumulorum. The sequence goes on along the minus strand of OU565282.1, from coordinate 5,776,071 downwards.
GACTAATGTAAACGCAACTTTAAGACATCCACAAGCGAGAAACCAGTGTTCCTTAGGATGAAGCCTCTCTCTCTCTCTCTCAGGGCAGAGAGACGAAACTCCCGGTCAAAGTTTCTGAAAGGACATCGCCTCGACGACTTGATACCCGCTCGCTGTTTCGACGAAACTCGTGCGCCCGCGCGCGCGCTCGTGCTCTTTTCTTCTTCCTCGCCGCTGATCTCTCAGCTCCATCCGTTCTCATTCCCAGCGCCGCGCTCCGCTTGATTTACGAAAGTTCCCGAGACGTTTTCTCGGTTTTACGGAGAGCCGAGTTTCGCCGCGCGTTAAAGTGTCGCTTTCTCGGCTTCCCGGAGCCCGTCGCGTCGGCCGCCCGCTAAGAGGATATCCCTGTCCCCGGAAGGATTTTTTAAATAGCTCGATACCGAACTTTCTCATCCGATGTTTGCTTCTTCGATGGCTCGCGTGCGAACTGCAAGTGCCTGTGTCGCTCGCGGTAATCCGTAGATTCCGGGTCTGTGGCTGAAACATACTCTGCGTTCATTGCGAGACACTAGAGAGAGAGAGAGATAGAGATGTCCTTCCGTGAATATGAAGACTGCGAAATTATACAGTGGGGGACAAAAGTGTTCGTACACTTGAAATATTGAAATAAAAACAACAATGTTTTCTATATTATTAAGAATATTCAAATATACGTAACTGTATATTATACATTACACTTCTAACAACAAATGAGCAAAAAAAAAAAGAACAAAGACAATAACGTCACTTAGTAACGTGAAATGAATTCAAAATTCACACTACTCTAAGAAATTGCCAGGACGAAAGTATTCGTACACCACCGATAAGCACAGCAGTTACGAAGGAATCACAACATTCCGATCTGTCTGACGCGTCTGATCATGGCCAACCAAATCTACTTCCTGCATATTCTCGAAAACAAAGCCTCAAACGAAAAATGTTTATTCGATACTTTCGACTTATTCTTTCATGTAGAATCACCCCCTTTTCGCTTGTACCACCAGTTACCAAACACCTTGTATATAGCAAAAATAATTCTTTAGGGCATCAGAGTCCACCTAATATAGCTAATAGTAGGATAATAAATCTAATGGTAAATTACATTCATCCAAAATCGAGCGCGTATCTACTCGCCCGTTATTTTTGATCGGTGGGTGTAATTAAGCGTAACGGACAGCAGATAGGAGCCCAGACGGTCGAATAAAAGGCAAAGAAACGATGATCGATTTGTTGTCGATACAGCTGGTTGAATAGGTACAGCGTATCCGTTTCAGTTTCTCGTCGATCGGTGTTCCGGTCCATTTTTCATTCGGCAGGAAATAAATAAGTACCTTTCAGCGTAACTGAATCATGGGTTCGGCCCGGCTTTGTGCCGTGGCCCGGAGGCAGAAAAGCTGAAGCTGCAGAAAGGTCGTAGATCGCATTTCCTTTGACCGGGACACACGGGCTACTCCGCGGGCTCCCTAAGTAGCTTTAAATGTATACGAGGCGGCGTGTAATCAAATAGCCGAAGCTCCCTGGCACAGGGGAGAGGCCGGAAGTTTAGGAACTGTTCCGGTAAGCTTATTACAACGGGAACTGTATTCAACAAACCGATCGAAGTTATCCGATTAAGCGTTCGATAATGGACGACTGGCGCATACGTTGCTGGCCGCCCACGCCCGCCCCGCATGGCTACCATGAAACCGTCCCAAAAAACGGTTATGGTGTCCTTTAATCTCCAAAAATTAGCCTGACGATTCGACTTCATACTCGAAGGACCGTCTGTATGTTATCTTAATTATGTTCGTTATTATATTCGATCTTTATGCGAAATAAACATTTTCTACCTGGATTGCAACAAACTGGAAGAGAAATTTGTTTTTCTTTCTTGACGCAAGTCTGTGGCTCTGTATTTTTTAATAGATCCCCTAATTAGAATTAAAAAGTCATTGACAAAACACTTAAGACTGTCTCATCAATCACTCACACTTGAGACACTAAATTCGAAAACAAATCCTCTGTTACAAATTAAGACCTAACTATATAGTTGCTACAACGGAAACATACATTCTAAGCCAAAATTAACTGTTTGCGCTCGAAGCTATTTTAATTCCAAAAGGAAACATATCTTCCGATCTAGAATATTTCCCTTCTAATTCCCTTCGAATTTACTCGTACGATACTGAAATATTTAGTAATTTATTAAATACAAACAAATTATCCTCTTTGACACGTGACTGTCGCGCGCCTTTGTGACGTAAGCAACCCCTACTCTAGGTAAGCATCTCTATTGGCCGGGTTGTTGGATTGTAGGCGGATTTTTAATTGATAATAACTAAGAAATGAAGCCAAAATCACAATTTTTTTACGCTTAATTTTCGACATATTGTCATGGAGGACCACCCCTTAAATTTTCTCCCACCCGTAGTCGAAAACCGTGTATCGAATACAGCAATTTTTAGTGACGCTTTACAATCGCAAGGGTTAAAAAGAAAATATTTACAATAGTTTCGCGCATCTTCATCGGGCAAAAGCTTACGCGGTAAGTTAATTGGAACTGATTTGGTGACGCGACAAGTTTTAAACTGGTTCCCCATTCTATGGAACCGGGGTAAATAGAGATTGCTACCGGTCAGCCGAATGCACACCGCAGTCAGCTCGCTTTCGGCAAAAGTGCTTTCGTGACCGATCATCCATTAGCGCCTCAAATAGGATATCTATCCCCGTCTTATCCACGGCTGACGTCTCGTCCCTCCACGACGGTCCGCCATCCTCCGAGATTATCGATTTTAAGCCGGGTGTCGGAATTTAATCCTCCCGAGATTGATCCGCGACGTCGATCCCGTATACCCGGAGCTGAAAGGTCTCCGAGGGGATAAGGAAGTCTTGGACGGCGGAATGAACGGTTCTTACATCTCGACGGTCTCTTCAAGTTCTTCCGGCATTTTTGGTCTTCGTTCGGCTGCCGGTCTTTTCGCTGAACGGCGAGATTCGAACTCTGTCCTGGCCTAGATCCGACGAAGATAGGTCTCGGCTTCGTGCCGGAGTCGGTGGACGCCTGTCTCGCTGGATCACGGATCTGGGATCTTTCGTGGCACTTGCTGAGAGACCGCGGGTCCGTTCTGACCCGTACAGACCAGTCCTTGTTCCGTTCGGATTTACTGGAAAATCTAGATTGCCCGGGTAGTTTGCGAATCATCAATGTGAACACTTTGAGTGCCCAACCAGAACCCTAAAAAATTCCACGAATCCACAGTAAGTTATTTAATGAAATAAAAATTGAAAATAATTATATGTGTGATATTGAGTAGCCTTCCAACTTTCTTGCATTTTACAAATCTCAATCAAATTTGGTACAATGAATATATTAACGTAAAAATTCATTTTAAAACGTGGACAAATAATTCCGTCACCCACATTTGAGTGACATGGCGGTCAACGTGTTAAAGCTACTTTCCTCCTGGTTACTGCATAAGTAAATCTAAGTTGCTGCAAGCAATGTATAAAAATATATAAAAACTTGAACGAGCACAGTTTCATTGAAAAGTAGAATTGTTCGATTTTTGCATCTTCGATTAACGTCGGGAAATAATTTTCTTGTTTAATTTAGAGAATGTTTTGGAAGGGTAAAGCAAGTGTTTAATGTTTAAAAAGTTCCCCGTGAAGTTTGACCTACCCTTTTGAATTATTTGGACGCACTGTACTACGTCGGAGGGATGTTACGAAGTTAGTATAAAGTGGAGAAGATAGAAGTCCTATGGGCGAAGAAAAAATTTCAAGAATTCTATTTTATGGAGTTTAAACTACGCCCCCATTTGCATTATTTTGATGAAATATGCTGTGTGGGGTAACATTAAAAAAGTTTGTTACGAAGATAGGAGCGGCGCAGCGGGAAGAAAAAAATCCAAAGAATTATCTCTTGCAGTCTAAACTACCCTTATTTGCATTATTTCGATAAAATGTAGGAGGGACGTTAAAAAGTTAGTACAAATTGGTGGAACGAGGGTTGTAAAGGTTGAAGTACTGCTGGGCGAAGGGAAAATTCAAGGAATTTCGTGTGATAAAGTCTGTACAACATTTATTTACACTATTTTCATAGATTGTATATTATTGGAAGAATATTGAAGATGTTCATGTAATCAGACGGTTGTTCTTCCAAGATACAAATTATTGAACATTTATGGACAAACTATTCAGTTACAGTAGTTGTGTCAATCTTTGAAAGAAAACCCTTATATTAATTTTTAACATATTGTCTGATGTAATACTGACTCGTACTACTTGGAGCATTCGGTTAGCGACGCTCATATTCATTTTCTACCCATGGTCTAACATAGCACAGACTTATACTACTTGGAAGGTACTACTACTTCAGTTTTACCTTCTACAAAATGTATCAATTATTAACGTAGAATTGTCAAATTCAAGTTACCGAGATTAAACTGCCCTTATATTTTGAAGGAAAGTCGTATTGACATCATTGGTAGCATAAAGCATACATCATTTCTAAATTCCCTCTAAAATTAAAGATTGTTTCTTACAAAATGACAACTCTCTTATCAATATTTCAACCACCGTCTGTCTATATTCGTTCTCCACTATCAGTCTGACGTAGCACTGATCAATACTACTTTAAACGTCCATGAAGAATCCACGTGAAATCTTTTTCTAAACTATTCAAGATAATCGATAGCATTTAAAACATTAACTACCGTCAATTACTTAACATTTTCGCAGGAACCAAAGGCAAATCATTGAACCCATCATTTAACAATTTCTCTTACATATTCCGCATAAAAGTCAAGTAGATCAATTATCAAACAACTTCTCTGGACAACGGAATTATTAAAATTCCTATTAACAAGCTTCCGATTTCCAAAAATAATAATTAATTCAGTCATTTCTGAGGCTTAATGGTCTGACATATCACTGATTTGTACTACTTAAACCCTGCATCAAACTACAGCGATTATTCGCTGTAAGATAAAACGAACTCCGCATTGGATTACGATTGGTTTCCAAGGCTTCAATTGACCAGATCAAACTGGAAAAACATAGCTTCTGCTATTTAGAATCGCCGACTGCAAAGTCGAGTTCCAGGTTACACGTGCAATTTTTCGCGACTAGCGGCGAAGCAACTATCCATCTATTGGCTTTTATAGTACGCGGTATCGAATACTTTCAGCATCGTTCTCCATCTGTGTATTTTCCCCGAGGGATCCCACGGGAGAGAGAGAGAGAGAGAGAGAGAGAGAGAGAGAGAGAGAGAGTCCTGCCGACCGTCTTTCGTTCATCGTTTCGCCCCGTGTACTTTAATAACGATATTTGCGGATCGCATATTGTATCCGGCGAGGGGGCGTGTGCACACCAGAGCGAAATTGCAGTCCCAGGACCGGGTTTGATCCCTTTGTACGATGAATCTTCGCGGTTCCTGCGAGCTGCCCGCAAGGATTCCCTCTCCTCCGACCCGCTTATTACGCGTTCTTTTGTTTTTCCGGAAAAGGGATTCGTCGCCCATTGACTCGATCATTTCATTTAACCTTGAGAAGTTGTAATTTCATTCTTAAATCGACGAGTATCGTGTAACGTATATTTTGCAAAGGAGGTGAACGAAATTAAAATTGAAATATCTCTTAAATTAATAATTTTTTGACATACGCAGGTTAATACTTTTTTTGTATACAGCATGCCGAGCTGCATCGAACAGTGCATAGAAAAATATATGTTTCGGTGTGGAAAAATTGTCGGTGACCTCGAAATCTTCGAAATTCTTTTACCCAGAGAAAAACTGTTATTCCCATATTGTAGTCCTGTTTATGCTGGACAACTTTCATGCATAAAATTTTTTCATATTTTCTGAAACACAGCGGAGATAACGATGTGCACCAGCCTGTATGAAGGCATGATTTCTAACCTATTCCTTCGGACAGCACAATGATTGACCATTCTACTTGTTACATTCTAAGTGTTACGATATCGTCGGAACCACTTCGGGAAGCAAGTTTTCGCAATTGTTTCGTATCGGTTGCCTCGCACAATGCTCGCCCACTTCAAACATTTAAAACTCCGTTCGGATTCGAACAAATCCTTCCGGAGTCGCGTCCGAATAGCTCAAGAAGATTCGCTGAAAAGGATTTTAGCGAAATTTGCAGAGTAGGCGGCGGGCGATCGATCGCCCTTTAAAATTTCATTAAACGGCGTCTGGGGGGTGAGGGGGAGAGGAAGGGAGAAGGCACTTCTTTCCCAATGAGAGGAGAGCTAAAAATGAAATTATTTCCCCGGTACAAACGTCGGGCGGCCGCGGGGGATGAAGCCAACAACGACGCGAAAATTGCTTCAACGAAATCTGACCGCGATTCACTTCACGCTCGTCCGGGCGGGCTTCTATCTCGACCGGCCGGTCCAGTGGCTACGAAAATCGGAAGGAGAGCTGAAAGGAAAATGCCCGGGAGAAAGAGAGACGACTTGGTCGAAGGAGAAGGTAGGTGCGGGGGGATGGGAGGGTGGGGAGGGGGAGGAAGAAAGTACAAGAAATAATTACTTGGGTTCCCTGGCCAAAGGTTCGGGAATGAAGACGGTGCACGAGCAGCTAAACCGCCGGCGGGGTCCGGTGCACGCGGCTTCCCCTATCTCTTTCAACTTTTGTGCCCTCGAAAGTTAATTACTCGAGGTTGCTGATAAGGATCGCGGCTGGCCGATGGAAGTGTCGAAGCCAGCGAGTGCGTAAAGAGAGACAGAGAGAGAAAGAGAGAGAGAGGGAGAGAGAGAGAGAGAGAGAGAGAGGGAGAGAGAGAGAGAGGAGCTCGTGAACCTCTTCAAGCTACTCGCTAGTTAGGGGCTAAAGATAGAGACGGGGTCGAGAGCGAACCTCCAGCGTGTTTCGCCCTCATGTGTGTGGAGAACGAGCCGGTTACATCCTTGGGAATCGCGAGATCATTTTGGGGAGCTGGCCAATCGTTTTATCTGTGCTTCTATGTCGGCCAGAATCGCTATAAGTACCACAAAATTAGGGTCTTTACTAAGCGTTGATCTACCAAGGACTACAAGTGACTAATAATGCTTGGCTGAAATAAGAGGAATATATTCATTCAGATACGTAGCAAGATTTATTATTCCTTAATTACTTATATCATATAAGTATATATTTAGAACGATCGATAGGTCATTGCTAACATTTCATACGCTCGTTCATTATCTTACAAAATCTGACCTAATAATAATATGCAAATTCTATTTTTCTGTCAGCCACTACAGAAATTATAGGCACGCAGTACGTGGGTATAAATCGATATAAATGTTCCTCTTGTTATAGAAGTTTGAAAAGAGGTTTTAATTAGAACAACCTATAAATCATAGGTCAAGGGGTTAAATCAAGAGCCACAAAGGCGCAGCAGTCGACAGACAATTTCGAGAGCTCGAAAAACCGATGGACAAAAAAGCAGGGTGCGCGAAATTGCGGGGGCGGCGTCCCAGGAAGTTTGATAAACACCGTCGACAGAATATTGTCGATCTATCGGCGCGTTCCATTTGTCAACCCCTTGGATCCTTCGTTTCGTCACACGTTCACTTAACCGTGTCAGGTTCGCAGTTGCACGGGAATTTTTTCGTTGCCGATTTAACCGGGTCCCGGAGCGCGTACACGCCGAACCGTGAATTTCCAGCTCCGCCCCTTCTCTCTCTCTCTCTCTCTCTCTCCGCGCGCGCGTTCGCTTTTTTTTCGCGAACATTTTGAAAAGCCTTTTATGAGTGTCGGCTATTCGCGAGACTGACCGCAACCGCGGCTTCGTTCGGCCGAACATTCGGAAACGGTCGTTTCAACCGGCGCGATACAAACCGGGCGCAAGTCTTTGAAAAGCCCGCCATTGAAATCCGACCAGATTCCCGAGGCCCTTTGAGCCCCTCGCTCTCTATCTCTTTCTATCTCCACAGAGCCCTTTTTTCCCCGCTCCACCCTCCGCAACGGACAACGCAGCTCGACCAACTGCCGTCGAAAGGGAAATTCACACTTTGAGACACTAACTATCGGAATTTTTCGAGAGCCTCTTAACCCCTGACACCGAGGGCTCGGTTTCGATACGAGTCGCGCACCGCACTCTCGATACCTCGAACCCGTGGCCACTGTTTCGAGCACCGTACAGTTCTGGCGAAAATATGACGCTCCGATGCTCCGATTCGCGGTACATCGACAACCGGACACGCTCGGCTCGGCTCGGCTCGGCTTCGAGTACTCGGTCCTCGAGACTTTGGCTTTTCGTGCATGCGACCGGCCGGTGATTCATGAATTTTTGGATCTTTGTGTGAAACAGAAATTTTCTTCCTTTGTTAAGGGGGGAACCCTTAATTATTGTACGCTGTACGGCGCATTTCCAGGATGCCATTTTCAAGCCGCCATTGCTCTTGACACAGTTACAGGCAAGAGCTTCAAAATACCTTACCAAATTTTCCTACAGTGCGATCGTTCGATATTCTTGTTACAGATATGTTTAAATTTATACACACTAATGCTGAAACATTTACGGCTGTCGATGTATATTTTTAACAGTATCATGGAAGAGTGAACCGTGTTCACCTCTGGCAAAAACTTTATCAATATTTGCGGAACCAGTGAAACAGGCTTTGCGATTTTTAGCTATGGATTCTCGACTTTCTCGCTCCCGTTCTCTGAACTTTCTATTTTTCTCTTGTTCACTCTTTTAATCGACGAGTTATCACACAAATGGAGGCGAAGCTGTGTGACCTATATTTTAAAATAGATATAATCTCGCTATTCTACTTTTAAGAAGCAAAAGGTCCTATTTAAAATACTTTTTTTTCCTCGAAACACTTGAAAGCTCATTAAATTAGTCCCGCTATTAAAAAGAGGAATTTTCGGTCTTCGTGACGGATAATGTCGCATACAAGGTTGCCGAGTTGGGAACAGTAGATAAATTTGAACTAGTGGCTAGACTGAACCTAATTTAGCATGTATAGTCAATTAGTACCGCTGATAACGCTTTAAATAATTTTCTTCTCGAAGATATACAGTTAAATTTGGTCGAAATCATAATTCACAATTGATTAGTACCATTAACCCCTTACCCCCTATGATTTATTTGCGTGCCAGGTTCAATATTAAAAATCAATTCCCTGAACCGAGAAGTTCGTCGATTAATACACCCGCGATAAAAACCACGACAAGAACGAAGAGTTATAAATTAAAAATACCTGATCGGAAGGTCCAACTGTTTATTTTTCACCGGCTCGAACCGGAGCACGAGATCGAGATCTAGCTGCCAGCGGGAGACTTACCTGGAACCGAAAGAAGATTATATTAATTGAAATTGAACGGGCCGGCGCGCATTTATATTTAACGAAGGGGAAAAGGGAGGAGGTGTTCGGTGTGTATCGGATCGGTGTGCTCGGGGTTCGTCTGCGATCGATAGGTACGTCGTCTCGTTTCCCGTCCGGACGATCCACCCCCGCGCGTTTCGTTCGAATACCACGGAAAGCTAGCCGCACATTTAATATCGTCAGCGTGGAGGAAGGACAGGGAGAGGCGGACGGGTGAAAGTAAAAATATAACGCGGACGGTATCTAGCAGCCTCTGCCGAGGGCATAAATCGCGGCGAAGCGTGTAATAGGCACTCGGAGAAACGTGATATCGTGACTTACGTTTCGACCGCGAAACAACGCGCCAGATAATTAATGATCAACCCGCTCGGATAGATACGCCGTTGAAAAATCGCGCACCAGCCAGGCTACGATTTACGCTGGCTCATTATACCCTCCCTCCCTCCCTCGATCCTGCTGCAACCTCCAGACAATCCTCTGTCTTCTGCAATTCATCATTTTCAAACCATTCGACTACTCTTGTGGCTGGATATTCTTAACCAGGGACCAAAAATAACAGTTATTCTCAAATTTTCTACGATAAAAATCATTAATATTTAATAAGATAATCTACACAAAATATAAAGAAAATAATTCGAAGAACAAGATGATTAAAAGAATATCAATTTTTATACTTTTTGGTTACAAATAACAGCTATTAGTTTCCAAACAATTAGATCCTCCTCTATAACTGTTATCAATGAATAGAACTGTTTCGATTGCTCGTAACAGTTATCAATGAGAGAAATGTATTTCGATCGCTCATAACAGTTATCGACAATCGAATTTCTTTACACTTCTTCATAATAATTATTGATGAGAAAAAATTCATTACAAATCGAACTTCTCATTAATGATGGTTGTGAGCGATCGAAATAAATTCATCTCATTGATAACTGTTATAAGTAATCGAAATGAATTTCTCTCAACGATAACATTTATCAAGAAGAAATTGATCGTTGATATTCATTTGAACGTGACGCGTGGATGCCTTCGCGCAACGGCTCCAACGTCACCGATGTGAAGCGGATCGGTCGCGACGGGGCCAGGTTTCGGCGACGGCCCTAAATTTTCAATTAATCCCCGCGGAGTATAAACGAAATTCCGCGGCGGTGCCCGGCCGCGAACGAAAAATAGCGTCGGCCGTTTCGCGACCCATTAAAGCGTTAATTTATTCGCGTCGGGGAACAAGTTAATCGATCGCTCGACGGGCCGTTTGCTCGCGATTTATTTATAACGAGGCGCTATTCTCACTCTTTCGCTCTTTCGCAACGCCCTCGCCGCCTCTGTTCTCTCTCTCTCTCCCTCTCTCCCTCTCTCTCTTTGGTTGACTATCTCTCTTTTCGTCATATCGGTTATTTGGCTGTCGCCTGCTTTCTTCTTATTATTTTTATTTGGTTCTCATTCTTGTTGCAGCTCTCTACCTTCTCCACTTCAGCTCTCTCGTTTTCGTTCAGGTGATCGGTATACTTCTGTACCTCTTACTCTGTACCTTCTGGACTTTCTGCATTTATGAAAACCAAAAAGGGAGGTGTAATTTAAAACGGTAAAAGAATTAGATGGATCTCAGAACAATGTTATAATATTTTGTCATGTCACCTATACCATGTCACTCATATGTGGGTGACGGAATTATCTGTCCAGGTTTTAAGATGAATTTTTACATTAATATATTCTTTGTAACCAAATTCGATTAGAATCCGCAAAATTCTAGAAAGTGGGAGGACTACTCAGTATCATACACTTAATTTTTTCCAATTTTTATTTCATTATATAAGTTACTTTGATTTTATCGAATTTTTTAGGTTTCTAGTTTGGCAGTCAAAGTGTTAAACATGCTAAGGGAGCAAATCAATTTCCCTACAGTTTCTTGCAATTCAGGTAGACAATTTTTATTTTGCGTAATCGTCCAAAATACCGATATTGTCGAAACATGGTGGTACAGTGAATTCCGCGACGTTTGTCATCCAGGCCCTGGCGACATATATAGAGAATCACTGTATTATGGACTCCTTTATTCAAAAATTCTCTTCTGACCCCTTTCTAAATTCCCTCGCCCTCTCCCTTGCCTTCCCTAGATCCCTCTGCTCATCTTTCTCTCTTTCCTCGGGTCTCTCCCTATCTTTCAACGCCTCTCTGCTCCTCTCCTACCCTTTTCCAACCCTCTCGCAACCCCTCCATTTCGCAGACAAACGACCAAGCCTCGGGGGATACGATATTCAGCCACGTCGACGGCAAGAGACGGTCCTTCATCCGAAGCGATCGGGTTGCGAGTGTAAAGGATTCGTAAGGGATGAAGTGCGAGGGCGTCGGTTGGTGGAAGGGTTTCGCGGTCGGTCCGCGAATATCCGAAGCGTGCGAACCGAGCGCTTGTAAATTAAGAGTCGTCGGCCGCTCAAAGACGCCCGAGAGTGATCTTTATTCGATGACGTGGCAGGTAGACGGGACCATATTGATCGATTCCAGCTGGCAGCCCTTGAACCACGCTTATTTCTCCGTGCCACGGAGGTCCGACCGGTCCCTCTTCCTTCCGAGGGAACCAGGAGAGAGAGAGAGAGAGAGACAGAGGGGGAAAGCAACTAATGGAGATCGACTCGGCAGATTGCGATACGATTTCCGTTCGGCTGAAACAGGAGTTAATGAAATCGAAGGTTTCCTTTCGCGACCCTTTCGCAACTCCCTCCCATACTCTCTGTCTCCCTGGACGATTTGTCTCAGTCTCTGACAACAATTCCTCTCTCAGGTCTTCTTCCTCTGACAATCTTTCTCAGGCTTTCTTTCTCTTAAAATTTTTCTCAGGCCTTCATACCTTCTTTTTCTTACTGAAAATTTTTCTCAGGCCCTAAGGCCCTCCTTCTTCCTCTGACAATTTTCCTCAGGCCCTCAGGCCCTCCTTCTCCCTCTGAAAATATTTCTCAGGCCATAGGACCCTCCGTCACCCTCTGTCGAATTTTCTCAGGCTTTTTATCTCTTAAAATTTTCTTCTGAAGAATCCTAACTCTTTAGCTTTGGTACTCGATATATTAATTAAAAAGATAAAAATGAAAATCGGACAGTATAGAATCCTTTCTCAGCAAGAGAAGAACACCGAATCGGTGATTTCGCTGGAGGTGAAAATAAAGGGTCCAAGGGCAATGACCGAAGTCTGATAAATAGATAAATAGAGTCCGGGAGACACTCGGTAGCCAGCAACCTCCGCCTCAAGGTTGGCTCTCGCCCAATCGCCGTGCATTAACGTTCCTGAAATCGAGGGGATCGTTTCTCACCGGCGCGGCTCCTTTTTCTCTCGAACGTCCTTCTCCTTCGACCTTCGACTTCGTCGAGATAATTCGACGGTTAATCGAGCGAAACGACCCCATGCTCGCCGCGATTTTCCACCCCCGACTACCGATATAAAAAGACCTCGGGTTAATATCTATCCGGGGTTAACGATAGACCGGCGATCTTAATGGATCGCGGGGGTGGCAGCCTGTGTGCCCAAGGGAATTCGTTTCGGTCGTTATTATCGCGAACCTACTCGTGAATCTTCGAGGTGCCCGCAAATATTCAATTCGCAAAATACGACTGGTTCCTCGAATAGAAATGGGATCGGGACGAACATGTGCAATAATTCTGCATTTATCTGCACAGATTACTAACACCGTTCTTGTTAAATGTGCACTGGTTCTTCAATATTGTCTGCGTTGCTGTCATAAATGTGTAAAATCAACAGTCCACTAAAAGGTGAATGTTCTAATCCACACAGAAATTGTTTCGTTGCAACACAAATCTTGTCAAAGTTTCGGGTGTCGTTGACGTGGAAAGAATGGATCGCGAGGCACGCCGGGACGTCCTGCGAAGGATTCGCGAGTTGGGTGCAGGAAGCGCTCGAGGGAAGCCAGGATAATAGACCCGCAGGAATTAGCGACGAAGGGTCGAACGCGCGGCAAGTAAACGCGAGTCCTGCGAGTCCTGGCGAGTCCTGTGCAAGTTCGCTCGCGGCCGAAACTTTGTCCCACACCCGCTTGGAAGTTACGCGTCGGCCCGGAAGGGGTGCAGACAATAAGACAATGGGCTGCCGAGGACAAGTGTACAATGAGGGAGCCACGATACAAGCCGCTCTCTCCTTTGACCAGACGCTCGCGCCGCCCTCGAAATACAAATTCTCGCGTGTCTCCCGCCGCTAGGATTACTCTCTTGTGCCTTCGAGACTCGCGAGGTTTCTTAAACACAGAACTTCAGCCACTGGCGAATTATTCGCCAGACAACTTACGTTCTTCTACTGCAAATCGCGAAAAAAAAGAATTACTGAACGCTTACACATTGTTATATTCATAAACGGCAATGGAGTTGTTGAAAAAGTTTGATCGATTATTTTTGTTTTTTGACATCCTTGTGGTGCCTGTTTTTAACTAGAACTTTTGTATGGAGTAGATCTAGTATTGACTTATATGTAAATAAATTTTGAACGACGTCGATTTATTAGTAGTGTTTTTAAAAATTCTTCAATTCGTCAATCTTTCGATCTACTAACTTTAACTTGTCATCATATCTAGATGCGATTTGACATTTTTTTTTTTTTTGTCAACCTTACGGTGTTTCATTTTCTCCGAAATTTTATTACAGGACAGGCTCAATGTTCAGTTACGTGTAGAAAAAATTTCAATGTTTGGAAAAATTGTAGATTTCATCGATTTTTCTGTGTCCTGGATTTGACATTAATCATTTTTTTACAGTCTTGTAGTGAATATTTTTCTTCGGTATTATTTCCATCAGTTGGTTGCAATAATGACTTACATGTAAATAAATTTCCATAACTTCCCTCGAACAACAACATTTCCAAAAATTGTAGAATGCATCGACTTTCCGTCTCGACGACAGTTTCTTCCATCCCCTAAGAACTTCAATTAATCTGATCAATTACCTGAACAGTTCTTAAACTAAGAGTCCGGTGATTGATCGCAAAACTAAGCACAGACTAAATTAGCAATTTGCAGAAGCAGGAGATCCCGCAATCCCAATACCCAAAGAAGAACCCCTCCCCCCAATCTTCACCCCGAAAAGCCCGAACGTCGACGAATCTACCAAAGAAAACCGCCCCGTCTGCAAAATGGAATCTCCTCTCGCGAAGGGTTTCGTGAAAGGCAAAACCTTGCGCGACGATCATTTCGTAGTCTCGGTAATTATGGTTTTCCAAGAGGACAGGCTGATCCCGCGCTCGGCGAATGGATTCGGGCTTTCCGCGGCGGGCCGTCGTCATTTTCCCGGCTGCTGCTCGCATGACGCTCGCAATTATCGAGAGACCGAGACCTGGCGAGCAAAACGGGGGTTGAAATTCAGGGGATGAGAGGACCAGGGGGGGTGAGACCGGGGGCAAGAGGTCGGCAGCGAGGTGGAACGGCCAAGTTAGAGGATCGTGATTCAGAAATTTCGACGCGACGCCTGAAACGGATGCAATAATTACGCCGTGTTCGGAGCCAAGAGCCTCGGGGCCGAGACGCCTCGAATCTCCAATTATACGGTGACGGGAGATCGCCGGAAGACGCTCCTCTTCGGGGTCCTCTTCGAATTTCTGCGGCGGGCCGCCCGAAGGTGTTAATGATTCTTTATTGTACGCGGGGAGCATAATTCCTCACCGCTGCAGCTGCAGTTGCGAATGCGTCGAAATTTTAATCTCTAGTCATTTTGTTCCCTTTCTTTTGATTCAAGATGCCCAACGATCCCGATAATTCTTCCACGCATAGAGGGATGATTTATTATTTGCAAATGTTAAGTAGTTATCGATAGGTAATGTAGAAGGAGATTTAACATGGATTCTTTAAGGACGTTTAAAGTAGTATTGATCAGTGCTACGTCAGACTGATAGTGGAAAACTAATATAGACAGACGGTAGTTGAAATATTGATAAGAGAGTTGTCATTTTGTAAGAAACAATCTTTAATTTTAGAGGGAATTTAGAAATGATGTATGCTTTATGCTACCAATGACGTCAATACGTCTTTCCTTCAAAATATAAGGGCAGTTTAATCTCGGTAACTTGAATTTGACAATTCTACGTTAATAATTGATACATTTTGTAGAAGGTAAAACTGAAGTAGTAGTACCTTCCAAGTAGTATAAGTCTGTGCTATGTTAGACCATGGGTAGAAAATGAATATGAGCGTCGCTAACCGAATGCTCCAAGTAGTACGAGTCAGTATTACATCAGACAATATATTGAAAATTAACATAAAGGTTTTTTTCAAAGATTAATAATGATAATTCTTCCATGCAAGGGAATTTTTATTACGGGGATAATTTACTAGAGTCAAACCTGTTTTTCTGCGGTCGATTTCTATGCAATTGTTTTTGTGCGATTGCCTGTATTTGCAAAAAAACAAGATCTGTGGCCTTTTAGCGTTATTTGAAACTTCGGTTTTTGCATATTTTGTCTCCTTTATTTTCGATCGAAGTTCCTTCAGAATCCTAATAATTATTTCAAGCTTGGACATTTTCATTACAGGGATGATTTACCGAGGGCAGTGTCGAGGAAGAAGATCTGTGGCTTCGAGTTTTGTTTAAGGGTCGAAGAGAACTCGAAAGCAAACAGGTTTACTGCAGACAAAAAGAGTAGAGATCTTCGTTAAACATCTTAGCAGCGTGATCCGATTAAGTGATGATGGTGCAATTTATTTAACTTGGCCACCCTCCATCGCGGCTTGCTATTGTACCTTCTTATTGGAAAATGAGGAACATAATCCTGAACTACATCGTAAGATATATACACGCTATAATGTTGAACAACAAGAGAAAATATAACCAACACACTCATCTTGTGGCTAATACATTTTAATGAAAAAAATTTAATTCCTCTTTTTTTAAGTAATATAAGTACAGTAATTGGTTGAATTAAGAGTACCGGAACCCGTCATTTTGACGGGTCCCGTAAATCTAGTGTTAAATTCATATCGTGCGCACCGATCGAATCCGAAACAATCTTTTCAGGCGACTTAATAAAATACCACGATAAAATAGACAAGGCAAGTTCTACGAAGCATGACTGGAATTCTATAAAATTGTGGTATCCAAGCTGTATCTTTATACACCGAGTCTCCAAAAATTCATTTGGAAGATGGGGAAACGCGTTTCGGTAAGCTCTCGAAACGTCGGATATTCCGGAAGCGAGCAGAAATTTCCCATACACGAGGAGCGGAACCCGCAGGATTTCGCATGCAGGATGGATCCCCTGGCTATTCCTGCGCGCCGGGGAGCCAACGAAACCGATATTCGATCAGTTTCCCATCAGACTTTATCAAACGAGGTTCCAGGACGCTTTCATCGGATCGCGGCTACCTACGGACGCCACAGAAGACAGGGTAATCCAACCCCAGAAGCGGAACCTTCGTCTCATTAACCCCGTCGATCGGCGCTATTACAGCAAATCGACGGATTGACCGAGACCGATCGGACATCGACAGTATAGAAAGAGAGACAGCAACTGAAAAATTAGCGAAACCGACCGGCCACGTTTCAAACCCCGCCGGAACCATAACTCAACCAGCGAGAGATCCTTCGCCCTGTAATTCATCTCCATTTATTATTCACCGTCGAGCTTTCAATTCGATCCTGTGCGTTACACGGCAACTTGTACATTTGCAATAGGAAATTTTGTCTGTACCATGTAACATGTGGATTCATGGTGACGATTAATCTTTCTTGTTTATTTCCTTGATGATTTCAACGTTTCAATGAAAATTTTAGCGTATAAATTTAACTTTGTTCCCAATCAGTATAGGTCCATTATGTCAACCACCTTCATCAGAGTACTCCCACCACCAACTATTCTCTGCAACATTAAATTCAATCTAAAATCGACATCTCTTGCTACGACGAGCGATAAAAATCCTCTAGCTTAATAAACAAATTCCCAAAAATTCCCAATCAACATCAACAACCTAGAAGGTAAATATCTCCACTATGCCAACCGTTTTTATCAAAGTGCTCTCACCACCAACTATTTCCTGCATCATTAAATTAGAACCACCCCCTAAATTTTCTCCCTGTTGTAGTCGAAGACCCATAACGAGCAATAAAAATCCCGGAGCCCGATGAATAAATCTGCAAACATTCCCAATCAGCATGGCCAACGTAGAATTTAAAAGTCCGTATTATCCGAGGATTAAATCAAACGAGGCACGAACCTCTCGGTTCGAAAAATTCTCGGTTCATCGATGGCGGCTAGGCTCCTCGACGTCGGATCAACGATCGACGATCGGATTCGAGTCGCGTCCCCGGCGATCCCCAGGGTTGATTCTTCCCAGCGGCCGTGATCGTCGCTTAGCAGTAATTGCGACGGGACTTTCGACACCGGCGAATCGACACGCGTCAAGTCCTGAAAGCGACGGGGACGTCGCCGTCGACGGGGATGCATTAAAACCGATCGCGGCAGAGAGCGAGGATGAGACTCGGCCTGTCAGAACACACAGAGGTTTCCCCGATATTCCGAAGGAACGCGCGACCGATCCCGGTCCCGGTCCCGGGATCAACCTGGACGAGGATTGCAGAGGGTTATAGAGGGTTGCAAAGGGTCGGGAGGAAAGGTTACGTTCGATCGCGTACATTCTGTTTCTCCCTCCGATCGGGCGTACGATCCCTCATGGCATCTCCCAACGGGAGACGACGCTGCCTTAATTCCTGATGCAATTTCGTTAAGATCGGGCCTGAAATCTCGCTTTTCCGTGTTAGGAATTAATGAGACGATCCCCGGGGAAAGGGACGACGGCGACGACGAATCGTTGCGGTCGGGGCGAGTTCCCACGACCGATTTCGCTTCCGATTCGTGCGACCCTCTCTTCGAGGTTCTGTTAATCGAACCGATTTTCCTGGATGCAGGAGCTCTACGAGTGAAATACGTTTGTGCTTTGGGGAATATTTTTGTAGAGTTACTGTGTTTATGGTTGCTGGAGAGTAGAGTGCAGATTGCGTGCGTTTTTTTACTGTTTTTAGAGTGTATCTTTATAGGAGTATTTTTGTACCGATGATAGAGTAGATAGATTGATTTTATGCGCTTGTGAATATTTTTAGAAGATTATTTTTGTGAAATTGTGGAACAATATTTTTGTAATTTAGAGCGCATAGAGTTGATGGACTAGCGCGTTAATAATTGCTGATGAGGGGATTACAAATTCTCTCTTGGCGAGATTTCAGAGCTGCCGGAAAATGTTGTGGTTTAGGAGACGTATAATAGTGTTATGACGACCATGAACGTGTGCGTTTTAAATACGGTTTCCTGTGCTCAATTGAACATCCTGTCTAGGCGGCTCGAGAGCCCGTCCATCGTAATTCGCGGTTCAACGAGGCCCTGTCCGCTCGAGTTGACGCACGGACGCAACAACAATGTTAATTACAGTCGCAAATTGACGGAACAACCGTTCAACGCCGCGATAAACGCGACCGCGTCTGAACGGAATCGAGGATAGATGGGTGTCGAGTGGAAAGGAAACACTGGCACTTGCAGATCAAAATCGTTTCGATGATTCTTGAATTTCCTATGCTACACCTTCGTCAAACTATGAATGATTGTTTGAACGTACAATTCGAAAATGGGAAATTTTGGGCACCAACACTTCTCGGAGTCACAGCACAAAGTACAATTATATAAATCAGATATTCATAATAACATAATTATAGAGCAGAAAACTACGCAAAAATTCCCAGGCAAAAAAAAAATCTGCAGAACAGTATCTAGAAGGAAAGCTAATTTCATTTCGTTCTAGGGAAGAAAATTCAAAATTTTGGTTTTTCCAAGACCAGCGGGGAATCTCCGGGGAAGAAAATTCAGTTTTTCGATCTTTCCAAGAACAATCGAAAGAGAAGATTAGGATTTCGATGCAGGGATCCCACATAATTGCGCAGAATTTTCGGTCCCGTCGGACACGAGGGTCGCCGGGAGGGAACCAATTTGATTAACGTCGCGGAATTCCGTTTGCGCGAATTAGACAATAACATTTTACTTGGCGCGGTAACGGTGGGAGGAGGGAGGGGGTGGCGGGTGCGGCGCTTCCAATTATCGCCGGCCAGACCCCCTCTGCTTGCTCAGCGTTTCGCATAATTTCGAATCCCTCGAAGTTTAAGCGAATTACGCGAGTTTCCGTCGCGGACCGCCGCGTTTTGTTTCCGGGGCGGACATCGAGTTGCTCCGCGCCCGCGTGGGGCAGGGGCAGGGGGTCGAATCCACGACGAATTACGAGTAAATGACGGCCGCCCCTTTTTCTTTGCGAAACAATAACGCAATATTCCCCGCGCGGCTGCCGAGAATTCGCGCGACGCGATGTTGATTTATCGCCGTGAATGGAATTAAACTAAGCGAATTCGTCCAGCGGATCCTGAACTCTGCGCGCAGTCAAACTGCAGAATTGCCACGGTCGGACAGACTGGAAATGCATTTCTGACTATTAGACTGATTGTTATGCGACATAAAAATTGTGTGGAGCAGTTGCAGGAGACAGGAACTACGCTGACAATTATTTCTGCCTTTAACCCTTTCCACTAGGAGCTAGCACCGAAAAATCCAGGAAACAGAAAATTTTTGCATATATGATTATTTCATTCTGTAAACATGAAACTGATACAATACCTCAGCAAAGACATAAATGTTTTGGTACCTGATTTGTGAAATACAAATCTAGTGTGTGCTATCTCCTAAACTAATGTTTTTTTTTACACAAATAGATTAATACTTTTTTGTAAAGAATATGAAGGAGCATCAGCTGATGCAATAAAAAAATATATGATTCCATTTGAAAAAACACGAATATGTCTTCATATATCCTTTACACATCCACCTACAAAAAAATGTACTATTAGAATGTGCCCCTCTCAAAACCATTCAACTTCATCTAAAAAATTGTAAATCTAGATGGCAAAATCTGGCGACCCTGCATAGTCCTCGTTTACATATTTTGTACAGTTGTTATTATTATTAAAGTTATTGCTATTAACAAGTCCAAGTTTCTCTGAGACTAAAAATACCTCACCCTTTATAAAGAATAACCGAGCGCGGTTTTAAGTAATCGAGCCGGAGCGACAGATGCGAGGAAAGTCAAAGTCAACGATATTTCCCATTTACGCACGAACACGTGGTGCAAGAGTAGAATAAACAAAAGCGTGTTACAAGACAAAAACAACAAACCGAGAGCTAAAAAGTGCGAATCGGTAAATGAGCGAGTCGAACGGAACACTAAAACAAAGTTCGCGAGTAAGAGCAGGGCCCCGGCTCATAAGCAAGTTATAAAGCCTTAATCCAGCCTATACGAACGGCGTAAAACCCGGCCAATATTGCGTTGATTAAATGCAGCTCGGCTTTAAGCAAAGAGCGAGCGGGATCGAGAGAAAAAGAGAAAGAGAGAAAGGAAAAGGGTCGGTGTATTCTCGGGTGCCGAAAAATCCGGTGCCGGATTCGAGACGGAAATTCGGAACAGAAACAAAATCGAAGCTGTTATCGGTCTCGCTTGAAAATCGACGAGAGCGTTTTGCGAACGTTGCCAGGCATTCTGGCGAATTCGCGCGGCCGCGCACTATAATTTCCGCGGGGCTACGCCAAATTCGAAATAACAATTCGAACCGTCGCGGAACGATAACGAAAACGCGGCGGCGGCGGCGCCCTCCCCCCGCCCCCGGCAGTCGTTCCTGCGTAGAGGTCGATATTCAATTATCGTCGGTTTTCGAGCCGGGTAACGAGAAGTGGCGACCTGCTCGCCTGCGTTTCCGCTTCTCGGGAGTAACTTCCGTGCCCCCTCCCCCGTGTGCATTACATAAATTCCAACTAGGGGTCGCCCCGAGTTCTTTGGTTTATTTTTCTTCTTTTTTTTCTTGTTGTACACCCCACCCAGTCTGGAACGCGACTGAAACTGCGAAAACGGCGACCGACCCCCGCAGCACGCGGAAATAATTCTCTGGCCTTTAGTGTCCTCCGACTGTCCACCTACCAACGACACTCCGGAGAATTAAAAAGCTTTCGCAAGTCCCGGAAACGGAGGATTTTTTTTTTTTTTTTGTTACTGGGATACTTACCGCGATGTCTACCCCTTCCCTCTCACCCCCTCTCCCAATGAATTTGGACACCTATTTCGAGCAAGTTGATTTGTGCTTGATGTCGAACAATCGCTAAAGTGTATTGTTTCTTCATGATTAGAGACTTAAAGACTTTTTCTTGGGATGAGAGTAATGATCGCGGGGATGACAGTGTCTTTTGTGGGAAGCAGGAAGAATGTTAGCTATAATGCCTCCTAAATATTATGTCAGATGTTTTTCTGTATGGCTGGGGTCTTGCATCGATTACAAATATACCGTGGATTTTATGCGTTCATGAAAAAAGTTGGCACACCCGGAAACGGGTACAAATCAGCAAAATATTTCCGCGCGGTATGAAGACACGTGCATCGATCACGGATCGCATTGCGCGACCGTCCGCAATTATGGCAAGTCTCAGTCGCATCGATCCGTCAATTTCCAACGGTACGCGGTGTACACAGGAAAGGGGGGTCGGGGATGTGGGGGTGGGGTGGAGTGTGTAAAAGGGGGAAAGGTTCCGTAGATGCGTTTCATCGGAGTGCATTATGCTGCGCGTACCCGATCTATATCCGGCGTAGCCGGTTCGGTTTGCACGCGCGCATGCACAAGTACACAGAGGGTGGTCCCGTACAAATAGCACACCGTTTGACGTGAAGGTTCGAGTGTGCGCGGGTGGGGTGGTGCAGAAAACGGGGGTGCAGGGGGCTGGGTGCAGCAACAGCAGCACACGGGGACGGGATACGACACCGGTGCGGAATAATGCAGGCCCGTCTGTGTTTGCCGGTGGAGGCCGATGCGTTCGCGGACGCTAAACGAGGCCATTTCGAACGACTGTGAATCTGCGGGCAGATTCAACCCCCCCTCCTCCTCCTCCTTCCATCCGGGTGGAGAAGCAGGGGATGGCTGGTAGTCCTGGGACAACGGGGGTGGAATGGGAGGAGGGACCGGAGGGGTTGTGCGCGATTCAAGGAAACGGGAACAGGCAAAGAGGCCGAAAGAGAATGGTTGCTGAGAGATCGGTGCGTTAGGAGACAGAGGGGCGATAGAGAAGAGAATCGAGAAGAGGGTGTACAGAGGAACAGAGTGAGAAGTAGACTGAGATACGTGGAGAGAAAAAATAGAAGGACTTGCGGAGAAAAATAGAAAGAAAAACATCGAGGGACAGGTAGGGTGAATGACGAGAGAAAAATAGAAAGAAAAACGTACAGCGACGAGTAGGAAGAAGAACACGCAGAGAAAAATAGACAGAAAAACTTGGAGAGACAAGTAGGAAGAATATGTTGCCGTATGTGAAATGTCAGAGTCTTGACAGTGACATTATACAAACGTAACTTTAACATATCCTGTACGTAATCAACATATGCTATCAACGAATTACAAGTTTCTTGATTACGATAAATCTGTTCACCTTCCTTGATTATAAGACCGTCACCTCTAGACTGCGGATCTTCGAGCTTTTTTCTCTTAAAAAATCTGGATGCGGAACGATCTCAACATTTGTCGATTAAACAATGTCTTTTGGTGAACATAGAGAAAATATTGATGCTGTTAATATTTGTTACTGTACGTCCAAAAATAGGCAAATACTATAAATGCATGACTATCCGCAGTCTGATCATCTCAATTTCTGAGTTGAACACGCGCGCTCATTCGCTATCACACTGTGATTAAAACATCACGAAACGCTGGTCGTCAAAATGTGTTTATTTTTCCACTCGTATAAAAGGCCCACACAATAATCGCATTGATCGATGTGGCAATCAGTTGGACATCAAAGTAAAATTGGACATCTAATAGGAAAAGGGTAGTGATAAGGGTGCAGTATTGAGAGGAATAGAAATAGTGATAGTGAGAAATAGCTCAAAAACAGAGAGAAAACAGAGAAAACATCTCTCTAAAACAGAGAGAAAATTTGACGGGGAATAATGGAAGAAATGCAGAAGGTAATAGAGCAGGAGAAACACTGTGTGTGGTAAAAGCATGAGAGGAAAAAAATAGAGCAGTGAGAGGAGTAGAAACAGTGATAGTGAGAGAAGTAGAAAGAGTAATAGCGAGAGAAATATAAAAGTTCCAGAGAGTGAAATACTAAGTAATTTATTTCTCTGCATATGTCGCCAAGCCCTGGATGATAAATGTCGCGGAATTATCCCCACTACCGTGGGATATCTCTTGGACGATACATGATGCTGGCATGACTCGTGTTGTTGACATGTATCGAGAATTTACTGTATAGAGAAAAGTACGTAGAAAAATAGAAACAAGTATAGAGAACGCTATGGAAAGAGTACAACGAAAAAACAGCTACCAAGAGGAAAAGAGAGAGAATTAGAAGAAAAAGAAAGAGAAGAAAATAGAGAAAGAATTAGCGAGATGAATAAAGAGGGCGCTATCGAGATAGAGGCGGGTGAAACAGGCAGAGAGAGGAGACAGTGGAAGAGAAAACAAATAAACCAGCAGGAAAAAGAAGAACGGCGGTAGAATAGAAACAATGGAGAACGAGAAGCGAGGCGGAAGGGAACCGTAGCAAGTGACAAATGGAGAAAGCAACGGCGGAGAGAGGGTGGAAAATAGGGGTGGGAAAGAGAGCACGGGCACTCTCCTCTTCCGGGGACGGTTTCGAATGCACGCGTCGAACAAATAGTGCGAAAGGAAATTAACGGAGAAACAACCGGCCCGTATTTCGCAGTCAGACGAGGTCTGACCGGTTCTCCATCGACGTTCCCAACGACCAAACATACCTGTTTCCCTGGAGCGACACGACGCGACGTGTCC
Source organism: Seladonia tumulorum (assembly GCA_913789895.3). Taxonomy (NCBI): domain Eukaryota; kingdom Metazoa; phylum Arthropoda; class Insecta; order Hymenoptera; family Halictidae; genus Seladonia; species Seladonia tumulorum. Next base: position 5,751,897 of record OU565282.1, on the reverse strand, counting down.
GTCGAACGAAACCGGCGATCAATCGATACCTCGAGGAACAACCTTCCTCGCCGGTGGTGGCTCCACTTACAGTTCACTTCGGGATCCAGGAAATTAGAACTTCATAGGAGTACGTTTCGCTGGAAGTAACGCGTCAGGTACGGACCTACGGACTTCCAGGGGATGAAGTTGGAAGAGTTTGCCACCCCTTGGAACGTGTTAACTCGCTGCGGCGTGGATTCGCTCGGTCCACCGTAATTCGGACATCGTGTTGTCGGAGATTTTGCACGGAAGATCGTTTAGGACGATTCTCTGGGTCACAGGGAGCGGGGTAGATTGCGAGAAAATGGACACCGTTATCCCTCGCAAGGCTAGCGCAATATGTTGTTGCGAATTACGACGGCACCTCGCGTCGCGGCATTTTATATCAGACTTTTATCTATTAGGTTGGTGACTCGTTTATTTTCTGATTTTGGGTGTGTATAATTGTCTCTCTACACCTGTTGTTCTGTAATATGCTTCCCTTTGTCCTATTCTTGATTCGCTATTTCGTTCGACTGGTTTATTTAATGGCTGTGTTTACCTTGTGGCTGCGCGGTAGTCTTTTTATAGTTGTTATGTTGTCGTGTGCTCATGTTTGTTTTGATATTCTGCTTGACTCGTTTATTTTCTGGTTTCTGCCTGTCTGTCTACACCTGTTGTCCTGTAATGCGCTTCCGTTTGTTTTATTCTTGATTTAGTATTTTATTTCCCTCGTTTATTTAATGTTTCGTCTCTGGGTAGTTGCTATTTTATACCTGTTAAGCTGTCGCGTGGTCGTGTTTGTTTTGGTATTCTGCTGGGCTCGTTCACTTTCTGGTTTTCGTCTGCGCAGTTGTCTTTCTACACCAGTTGTACTGTAACGTGCTTATGCTTGTTTTATTCTTGTTCTAGTATCTTGTTCGGGTCGTTTATATGTCAATTTGCGCAGTTTCAGCTCACCATTTGCTCCCTGTTGTGGTGTAATGTGCTTATGTTTGTTTTACTCTTGTTTTAATCCCTGTTCCACTCTTTACATTATGCTGTAAGTGTGCACTTTCTGTTACCTTCTGCTGCAAAGGTAACGTGTGAAATTTTCAATGCCCGAATGTTTCCAGGACATTCTAATGTTTTTAATGTGTCAATTCTACTGTACATTACTTGCACGATCGTAAACCTGTACATTCCACTATCATTTGACTATTGTATTAAACATTGCCTTAATTTTCTCCAGTTGAAGGCGTCCAGAAAAAGTTCCCTGAAAAGCATGTGTTTAAAGAGATGATAAATACATACAATTTAAAGCAGTAGAGACATGTTTCCATATGGAAAAAATGTTTAGACACCAATGCATTGGTTTCAGGTTATCAGAATTATTAAAAGGAGAAAGAAATATCTCTTTTAGATTGAAACAATTTTTATTTGGACAATACCACGGTCTTTATAGATATCTATTTCCTTTCTTAATATGTTTAATAGGTCGAAAATAATATAAAAGTATTTTTAAAATCTTCTAATGTTTTTACTGTTTCAAATTACACCTGCTCATTTTTGCCACAAATGCATAAAACCCGCAGTCTACTAACGATAAGCAAAGCAGTATAGAAATCCTGAGCATCGTGAACGATACAGTTGCTAAAAAAGTTCATTATCCTCATTATACAGGGTGGTGCATTTAAAACAGGTCATCTGAATAACTCGCCCGTTTTTTAAGATAGAAGAAAATGCATTAGACCAAACTTACTTGGCATCGAGGGGCTCACAATTTGATGAAAGCAACTCTGCTTTCTCAAATGGAACACGGTAGTTTCATATTTACATTCCGATAGTGTGTTTCAAGACGATTACAATGACCTATTACGAAGATCATTCAAGGTCACTCAAGATCAACTGCTTAACACATCATATAAATAAAGCTAAGCGTAAACACCACGAATTATGTAGTAATTAAAAAGTTTTTAAGTCGAGTCGTCACCAGTGTATGCAGAAACTGAAAATGAATAGAAGTACAGAGCAGCATACTAGCTGAAATGTCGTGAACCGAATAATCGTTAAAAAGGTCGGAGTTGGGTTCCTAAATAGGTGTTATCAGAGGGTAAATTGAAGTTTCGAGTAGGTGCAGTTAGCAGTAGCCGGACCTAATGTTTTTAAGGGTTTATTCGCAGTATGGTTGGACTACGTGGGCGGAGTGGGTTCGTGTTTTATGAAATTCTTAGTGCGGTGCCCGCCGCGTTCCATCGCGTAATCGTCGGCCCTATGTTAGCCTTTCAACTGATAGCGCTTGGGATTATTGCGCGGGGCGCACATTCACCCCCATAACGCCGTGCCGGGGCTCTATTTACCGTAGCCGAATGTTTGTTTTTCATTACATGGTCACGCAGGGACGTGCGTGGCCGGATTGCGCAGCCGCGGCCCATTCATTTTGTAATGTTCGTTTCATGCTCGCTAAACGGAAAGTAAACTCGAGCCCGCGCCAGAATGGCCATCGTTTCGCGGGAGGAACGTACATACGTCGAAGCGATCAGGATAACTGGCAGCAATCGATCCCTTCGAACAGAGTACAGTCCGCAGGAAAACCTATTCCCTACGCATACCCTTCTTTTCTCTTCCAATAATTCCGCGTTCTCCCTTTTCCAGTTTCACGCTAAACCTGTCACGGATAAATGACCGGTTTTCTACTTCACAATTATGGAAACTAGAAAAACGATTTCGTAGGAAATTACTGAATTGACTTCCTGATTTAAATATTAGATTGAAAACAGTAGAAGTACTTAAAGAATTTAGAGATACTGTGTGTTATATGATTTTCTGCTGATTAAAAATATTGAGAAAAGAAATAAATCTCTACGAGTGGCCTGTATATTAAAAAAGACAGTTTTTATTTTCCATAAAGTTCCTAACCACGAACGACTTGGTACAGTTTTACAGGCTGCAGTGCAAACAAAAGATTTACCCTTATGTTTTACTTTTCGGGAAGGTTTTGAATCATTTCCGCAGAACAGTTACAGACAATAAAGCCGAGCTTGACTTTATTTTCTTTGGCCCGGAACGTTCAGTTCGAAATCCATTAATTTTCTCTCTTTTAATACCGTAGAATATTTCATTTCTCCGTAATTGTGTCGTAATGTAATTTATATCTGCATGAAGCATGAAATTCTGAATAAAATACAATTTGTTAAATGGAACTGCGAAACGGGAATGGATGAATTATGGCCGGGGGAGTTGTTTTGCGCAACTATTTTTGCCGAATAAGAGGAACAAAATTTGTAACATCTACTTAAATTATGAGATAATTTTCATATGCAGTTCGGGGCAAACGGGCGCCCGACGAAGACTGGACAACTGAGCCTCCAAATTTAATCATCTTTGCAAATTCGTGACATCAAATATGCTAAAATCCTGAAATAATTCTCGCACGCTGCTCGAACGAACAGCGGTCCCGATGAATGGTATAATTTAGTGCAAACGAGATCGTTTCTAACAGAAAGAAAGTGTATTTTTACAGCCTCATTGAATCGTCTCTGTAAAATTAGAACATTATGAACCGTTTCTGAAAAAATACAAGACAATTTCATACAACATTTAAACGAAGGAACAGTGAATACAAACATAGATATCGTCTTTGCAAATTTGTAAAATGAGACGATTTTCATGCTTGTTTTCGGTAAATGCTTTTTACAAAGAAAATAACGCTTTAATGGATTACATACTACCTTGCGACTTCTTTTAAGAATCTTTGAAATTTCGGAAACAGTAACGTTTTGACTTTTTCATTCGATAATCCTTGCAATTTTAGTTTGACTTAATTTTTTTTCCGCGGCCCATGTCGACGTTTAACTGAAAAAATTGACACTTGATGTTAACTGCTTGGCAACTCGCAAACTATCGAAAGATTTCAGCACAAAGCACAAGTGTGCTATCATTTCGCCTTAAGAGTTTCTATATTTCTTCTGCTTGCTCGAAAAGCTAGCGAGGTCAACCTTATTTGCTAACACGTTTCGTCTCTCCAGATCGATATTATGTTTACTAAATTCTGAAATACTAAGTAATCTTCAAGAAATCAAAATATCATTTTGTCCGGGACTGTAACAGGTCGGCTATATAAATTCGTATCGGTTGATCCGAAAATTGCATCGGTTGGACACAAGATTTCAAGCAAGTGGTTTTTCCAGTGAAAGCGACAGCTTGAGATTTAATCGTCTCGGGAGTCGGCCGGTTGCAGCCAATTTGAAATTTAGCGTAAGCCGGGATTGACATTCTCGGGGTGTGTGCTGCAGCCCGAACGTTACAGCCGCCTGTCGCCGGAAGTTCGCAAGCCGCGTTACTTATGCAACGGCGCATCGTTGCGTTTCACTTACTTTAATAAGGGCGTGGGATAACTGCGGGGGTAAGCTGTGTGCAGCATCCCCTATGGCGAGATGGGGTTGCTTCGAGAGAGAGAGCGGGTTTAGTAGCCAATTTTTGGAACGGCTTGTACAGGGACGCGTAAATCCCCGAGGCACAGAGATTCGAAAGGAAAGAGAGCGACTCTCGTTGCGAGCACACGTAAAAAAAACGCGCGGGAAAACTCGCCGTCAGCCAACAGGAGTCCCTATTTCCTTTCCATTTGTATTTACGACTCCGTACCTCTCCGCGGATCCTCCAGCATAAAGTTGCAAATTGCCTGGAAGGACGGCGAACCCCGGTTTTGCGCGTTGCGCGCGCATCATTCAATTTTCCGAATCGACGTCCGGGTGTTATGCGAGTCCCCGGGAAATTTGAATCGATCGTGGAACGGCTAGTAAAACGTTTTCGGGAAATTCTCGCGGAGACCGGTAGGTAGGTATGATTTTGGAATTTCCCGCAAATCAAAATGGACCTATCAGAACGCACTGTCTTCAAGCTTTAATTTAATCATCTTCGATATTTCTAAGCTGAATTAGGGAAAGATCAAAATCTCATTCAATTCAAAGACAGTGTTATTCTATTTCCATTCCATTTATAATTACTAACACGTAGAACGCGGGGGTCATCAGTGACCGGCTCTATGAAATTACTTAAAAACGATTGTGATCAAATTAATACCATCAAATATCAATTCATTAATGTCGAAATTCACTAGATTGTAATGCAAAGAGAGAACTGCATTATCGAGTAGCAATTACTATCGATAACACCGATTACTTCTACAAATTAATTAGTTGAAACTCGTGTGAAATTCATAACATTCTCGTTAGCAAAACAAAAAGAAATATATTTTGCATGCAAGTCCTTTGAAAATCTACCGACATCTGCAAATTGTAAAAATACATTTAGCACCGTCGTGGACAACGTAATCCGCCAAATGGCTAATGAGTATATTTTCTATAAGGCGGCTTTAATAATTGAATGACCCACCGCGCGCTGTCGCTAACAAGTACTCGTGTGCTCCAGTTTTTATAGTGGTTTCGCGAGAAGCGTTTTGCAAAAAGGCAGTATCCTTTCGCGAAGTGGGCAGCGTTCGCGAATTTCACGGAAGATTCAATCGACCGATCCCATGCAGGTTTTTCCATCGAGCTGCGTAACGCCGCAACGATAAAACTCTCGACTCCGTTCGAACGGATCGTTCATTAGCCCGTAAACGATGAGCGTGACCACGCGACTCGCGTTCTCGCGAGCCCGCCCCGGCCCGACCCGGCCCGCGCGAATGACCCTCCAACCAAAGCTGTCTGCCCACTTACAATAATTGGCGGTGGAACTGATTGGTGCGGCCCATCCGTCAATTAGCAGCGCACAATACCTGGCCACACATCGGGTTCGATCAACCGGGAGCGATGGTCGGCACCGAACCGTTCTCTCGAAACGTATACTATGCCAACGGCTATTTATGGCCGGGTCGTTCACGCTATTACGAGCCGATGTCCTCGAGCAACTTGACCCAGACCTGGCGACAGTCTCATTTCAGCGAAAATATCGCCGAACAATCGCTCGTTCGCGTCACTGCACCGTTCAAATCACCTGTAACTTCATTGGGGGCGTAAAAGATGTTCTTTCCTGCGATTGGATATGGTTTGTGTTAACTTGGAGGAACAAAATTATCGGAAATTAATTTTTCGAGATTTCGTTTGTAATTCTTCAAGTTTTGAGTATTTTCGTACAGTTTTAAGTTAAACTTTACCTTGGAAACCCAACATTTTTTCACTTTTTATTGTAGAATCCTGTACGTCTAAACTAGAACCTTGTGTGACCTTGTGTGTTGACCTTGTATGACCTTCAATAATAACTCGCTGAAATCTTCTCAACACTGGCTATCACATCTGGATAAAAAAAAACATAACATTCCTGTTTTAACATTTAATCAGAAAAATGTCACGAATATGCCAGCAAACGTTTCACAAAGAAATTATTAAAGACAAAGAAGATCTTTTCACATGCATCGAACCATCACTGTACCGATACAAGATTCGTGTGTACTTCGGAGTACAGTTTTACCAAAATAATGAAATATCCAATGAAATTCGTGTTTGAGTAAATTCGCAAGACACGTTATCTCATCGCTAGCAGGCTCTATCATAGGAAAACGTCTTCAACAATCACCATAGCTGCACCTAATTGGCCGAGCAGTCGCGATCCATAATCACCGTTGCTCCATCCTCCCCGAGCAACTGGAAGATCCTCGGAGTTCCAGTCCGGAGAATCCTCTTTCCACCGGAAATACCAAGACCTGGGCTATAGTTTGCCGGGGGTGTTTTAGAGCGGTAAGCCGGAGTGAGTGCTCTTTTAAAAATATCTTATCACCGTGCCGTCACACTCGTCCGAAAGGAGTCGCCGAGCGGAAGACTCTGTCGGGGAGAAAATTTGATCGATGGCCAGCACTCTTCCTTCTTCCGCAACTTTCTCCTTCTCTTTAGACCTCTTTCTCTGTTCCGTTCCAACGGATAGGCCAGGTGACAGAGCGTCGTCCCGTCACTCCGGGCAAAGACGAACTCTCTCCTCTCGTGGAACTCGCTCGAAAGGCTCTCGCTCGTAGGCGATCTCGTCCTTTGCGAAGACACTCCGATGATCTTTGATCGCCAGGACGAACCTTCTGGAAATAGTCTGGATGCTGCGGCGGCATGAATTATAGAGAGCCGGGAAAAAGTTTCACGGAAGCCACTCTTGCAACTTGCAACACTGATAGATGGAAGGATGATGAAGAACGAGGATCCTGCCTCCGACGTATTTATATCCGCGACTCTTCTTCCGCCAGGCGAATCTGTATCGCTATCAAACTTCAAAAAAAAAAAAAAACTACTCTCAAGCTAATTCGGAGATCCTGTTTGGAAGCGCTTTTGGACTTTCTCGGGACACCAGACACGCAGCGATTCAATTATTGGGACTTTTCGGAGATTGCCGAGGGGTCTTCGGGGTCGGAGGAGATCTTCGGGTACAATAGACTCCGGAGGAAGTTCGGAGACAAATTTTACTTCTTCAAGATTTCTTCGTTGACGCCTTGTACCGTGACATCGGGTCAGACTCGTGACGAAGATTCTGAACAGGGTTTAATAAATATGCGGAGCGACGTGTTCAATGAATGGACACTTTAGCTGTATGTCTGTTGCAATTAGTATGCGCATATCGTTATTTCATCTACTGAGTGCTATTTCTACAAAGAGGCTAATTCTAACATTTAGTGGTTGTAGCTTCTAATCAAAATCTGGCATAGGATTAAATGAAAATGGGTCGAATGACCAATGAATGCACGTCAATTTTTAACGAATGAAATAACACAGACTACCGCTCAAAAGTATCCGGACAATTGCGAAATATCGCGAATTATTGCATTTTCTACACGAAGAGTCATAAATGTTATTTTTTCGATTAATACGAATTGTGCTGATTTACCGGACAGGTTACCCCAATTATTGCACGAAGAATTGTCTCGGACAACCGAAACCAACAAATGCTCGTCGAATCGAAGATTGCTATCAGGGGTAGTTTTTCCACGACTCTCGGCTTTAAAAATCCGCGCAGCTTGAGCCTCGTCTTATTCCCAGTTTGAAACCCTCGCAGCCGGATTCTGCAGGGCGTTAACCCTCGAAGAACCTCTCTCTCTCTCTCTCTCACTCTCTCACCCTCTCTGCCGATCCGGGGGTAGCATGGTCGCCCAACTAAAAGCGCGTCGTTGAAAAGGCGGGAGTGGTATTCGCTTGCGCGTCGCGACGCATCGCGTCCCATTCGCGCCACGCGCGCCAAAGTACGTCGGCGCCGTTTCATTAGATATCATTATAATTGCACGGGGGAGTAATTATTGTTGTCCGGTGCACGGTGGCGGGCGCGGAGTGGACCGGGCACCAGCAAATGAAAAAAAGGTCGTAATAAAAATTAATGTGCCCGGCCTTCTCCCCTGCGAAAGAGGGACGGGGGTGGTTTCAGGCGGGGGGTGAGTTCCTGAGGGGGTTGGAGGGATACGGTCGAGTGGCTGGAATGCCATTTTCGCGGAACACTCTGGATCTAGCGGGCCAGATAACGAGAAAAAGAGGATGCCGAGGGCTTTTTGGCAAGCATCCGTGCGGAGCGCGTGATGCGCGCGCGATTCCTCTGTCTCTGTGTCTGTCTGTCTATCTTTGTGCGTCCGTGTGTCCGTGTCGAATCGCTCGCGCACCAGCCAGGACAGAAAAACGAAAAAACACTGTATCTGTCCGGTGGTGAAACAGGCTGGAAGTATTGTTCCAGAATTAATACGACGACCAGGAAAAAAGGGAGTCCGACCGCTGTTAAAGCAGACTCGAACCGGCGCCGAAATTGTTTCTGATTCTTCTCCGCGTCCATAGTAATGTACATGTACTGTCGTTCCTTTGCTATTGTTCTTCAGAAAATATCATTTACGTTTTATAGAAAAACATAAAAAATAAGGTTTTTATAAGCGCACTTATAAGTGCACTTTTGATGAAAGTGAACCTCGGATGCCATGCCGTCTGTTGTTTAAATTTCAAAACAATAAGAACATTTCAAACCTTTTTTTTCTATGTTTTTCTATAAAATGGTCAACTACTGGTGTCTTTACCTTATTACTTGAATTTATCGTTTCAAGAGGTTACGCTCAGATTCCTAAATCATACTCGAGCTTAAACCGAGCATAAAAGCGTCTGTATTGGTTAATGGTAATTACAAGATTATATTTATTCAGACTTTGTGCAATTCTTATTTCAATATAAGCATCAGTAAACTGCGGATCTTTATGCAAAATGAAAATTTTCTATCTGAATTCCAACAAACTGGAGTGAAATAGAAAGCTATTTTCTTATTTGCTATGTTTAATAGGCGACTGAAAATAATATAATTGTTAAACTCTTCTTGAGCCCCTACACCTTAAATTACACTGGCTCAGCGTTAAAATCGACGATAGATTTGGTTAGCCAGTGCAACAGTTAATGCAATCATCAATTTGATCCTCGATAGCATTACAACTCGTCGACCATTCTCGTTTGGCGTTTCAATTCGACCAACTTCTATTTGTCACTTTGTATTTTGACGCGAGTAGGCGCGTCAAATGACAACATAATCGAGCATTTCCCGGGATCGTGTTCTCTGTGTCGGATCGCGGGATCCGAATGGCAGAGGATGATGCCACCAGCTTCGTAATTATCTCGCCTTAAATTACCTAATAACACCGCGGCCACGTGAGATCAATTCGAACTGAGTTAATGTAATGTCGCTCGGACGCGCGACAACATTATGCTGTTGACCGGCTATTCGAGTAATGATCAACCGGGCACACCGGCCAGCCGACACTTTAATAGCGTCGTTACGATGATCGTAAACGACGCGGACGAGGCCGGCACGCGTACACTGAAAGAACCACGTCGGTTCTCCCTCGTTGAATTAAAGGAATTGTACCGCAGATTCTAGCTGGCCGGCTTGTTTTCTCCGATGGCGGGCGCGACTCGCCTTTTACGACCGAGTAATCGCGATCTTTGCTATAGATGAGGTTAAAGCGTCACGTGTATGATCCATTTGATGCGATCGTATTCGCGGTTTTATTATAATTACTCGGTTTTTCAGGAATCTTAATCACCGGCGTTATTTGTCGGTCGTAGAACGTATAAGAGAAATTTCCTGTTTTTTTTTAATCTATCGACATACAGGGTGTTTGGTAACTGGTGGTACAAGCGAAAAGGGGTTGATTCTACACGAAAGAATAAGTCGAAAATATAGAATAAAATTTGTTCATCCGAAGTTTCGTTATCGAGAAAATCGAGTTTGAAATGCAGCTAATACGCATGCTATTCGATAGGAATTGTCTGACGCGTCTGATCATGACCAACCAAATGTACTTGCTGCATGTACTAAAGCACACAAACCTGACAAATCTTCAAAGTCGATTTTCTCGAAAACAAAGCCTCAAACGAAAAATGTTTATTCTATATATATACTTATTCTTTCATGTAGAATCACCCTCTTCTCGTTTGTACCACCAGTTACCAAACACCCTGTATATAAACAGTTATACATTTGTTTTGTCGCTGTACCCCTTCACAATGTAAATATTAACAGTGACCCTCTCTTCAAGTAACATGTAAGATATATTCGACTGTAAACCATGTGGTCGCTAATGACCTACACTCCTCGTAAAAAAGATAACTCAGGTGTGCTATCTTTTTGACGAGGAGTGTAGCTGCTAATGCGACCACTTTAAAATAAACGATAAATAAAGAAAGAAAAAACTTTAAGTTCCATTTTCTCGGAATCTACTGCAGATCTCTACTATGGCATGATCCTCACGGATAGCAGAAATACGATAGAATAGGAACGAGCCCGAACAGTGAGCGTAGCTCGCAGAATAACAGCTGGGAGCGCTCGGATGACCGAAAGCCGTTGCGAAGGAGTCAGGAACCGCGCAACAATCTCAATCCCACTAATCGAAGTATCGAATCACCGAGAGAAGATTCAAGGCGAGTCTGAAGCGGGGCGGGAGGGGGTGAAAAGTAGGAAAGTGTTAAGTATCGGGGGTGGCGTGGGTGAGGGTAACCGGCTGGTATCTTGGACGGATATCGGCTGCCGGTGGATATCAAGCTGCCGGTGATTTAGTGGGAAACGAGAGAAAGAGAGAGAGAGAGAGAAGAACCAGAAACCAGAATAATAGAGAAAGAGCGAAAGAAGTAAGAATAAAAGCAAAACGAAGAGAATTGAAATAGCTGGTCTGGTGCTCGAGGGGGATGGGACGGTGTCGAGGTGGCGATTGAGCCAACCGGAAGAGACAGGGAGAAAGAAAGACGAGGAAAAGCCACGATTAAAGAGACCACGATTTCGGGAAGACCTTCGAACGCGAGCTCGTACCGTCTTACTTTCCATTAAACGGCGACCCCGGCGATCCCTCGATCCGCATTCATCCCCGACGAACGATCGAGAGAGACCGATTTGTCTCCGGGAAAATAGAGTTTATACAACCAGCCGAATTAAACGCCGGTCGATCGGCTGTTTGTTACGCCATCCCTACTACAGTAATTTCTCTATATATAATATGTCGCCAAGACCCGCGTTCTTGACATACACAGGCTCACGAAAGTATTCGAACGTCCTTTAAAACAGTATAACTTTTTTTAAATTGGACCAAAAGACCTGATATTTTTTTAGCAATCAGAAGAATTGGTTTACCGAATGACGTGCAAAAAAGCATTTGAAAAAATTGCAATTGCTAGGAATTAGAAGAGCAAATAAAAAAGTCACTTTCCAAAACTTTTTTATTCGAGCCTGTAATGACAATTTAAAATATGCGTTTTGTAGATCTATGTTAGTTATAAACATACTGAACATTTCATCGAAATCGGTTGATGCAGATAAAAACGACACGCATCTAAAGATGTTAGAATTTGTGGATTTTAGAGCAGAGCTCTCTTTATAGTTCTAACGAGCGACACTAAAGAATTTTAAGGTGCTTTCCAGCGTAAAATTTTGTTACACTAGCTCCGCTTCGTGCCCAAAAGATCAAGAGCATTATTTCGAATCTAAGAACCTTCGAATACTTTCTCAAGAGAATCTTTCCCATCTAAAACTCACTTTCACCGATTCCCCCCTGCATCGAAAAAGAAAATACCCCGCTGTCTCCATAATTCCGAGGATCAGCATTAAAGGTTTTTTAGGTATTTTTTCCCCCAACGGGAGGTTGGAGCCTTTCGAGCCTGAAAGCCTCCACGGTGCTTATCGTGGCGAAAGGAACGACCCGCGAACAACGAAAGCGTTCGCGAACGATGGGCGCCATCGATTCCCGGGGTGCGTCAAGTCATGTGTTAACAGATAGCGGTCTTAATGGCGGTGTTTAGGGAAAGATTCGCCGATTTCACGATGATCGCGTCCACTGTCCCCGCGTTATCGTCGATCTAAACTGTCCCCGGGACGTAGCGATATTCCCCGTCGCCGCAAATCTTTTATCTCGACGGAAGAACGCTGCGCGACGATATTTCCTTGCCGGGGCCGAGCGTGTCCAGGCGTATTGCTCTTATCAGTGCTTAATGCGGGCCTCCTTAAGCCGAGAGCAACTCCTTTCGAGGCCGCGGCTGCTGGATTTATCGCTCGGAATCGCGAAATTTATCAGGCAATCGTCCGCCACCCCTCGGACCATGCGAAAATCGCCACGCAACACTAGAACGATCCTACACACCCCATGCACTGGCAGATTCTAATGATTCGGCGTGCTAACATGACTGTAGAACATTATTACTTAACGCTCTCATGCTCCGACACAGTCTTTTCCCCGTGTAACAATTCAATCAATTTGTACAAGTGTGGCTGAAGACACAGCGACGATAACGAAGTGATCCAGCATATTTATATATTTCCGGTAACTGCGGGGTTAGTGGATTTGTGACAAAAATTAGTGCAATTTCAGTTAGGAAAAACATTACAAGATTTCAGGAGCATGCTACTATTTGAGTGGGTAAAATTTTAAACAAAAGGAAGAGAGATTGAGTGGGTAAAATTTGAAACAAAAGGAAGATCACAAAAATTTGTAATAAGAAGTGTCGGTTTTCTTATCAATTTAGAAGCATATTACCAATTAATAATAAAGCTGGTTACTTAGACACATCGGACATTATTTATGACCGGAGAAAAAGACTGAAACTTTTGCACACACTCAATAATAATTTGGCTCAACAAGAACGATCAGGGTCTCTCTCTCTCTCTCTCTCTCTCTCTCTCTCTCTCTCTCTCAATGAAACCGATCTCTCCGTTCCGTTTTCCTCCGTTGAAACAGAATCTATCGGGAAACAAGAGGATCGAATGAACGTTTTACCAGGACATCGATACAGCTCGCAAAGAATCTAATGAACTCGGATGACGAGGATGACGATAGGGGACGACAGTCGGTCTGGTTTCACGGGCAACTCTTCCGTGAAGCTAGACACATGTAATTTCACTTTGCCCGCGCGCTGGAAGACATTATTAAGACAACATTCTCCCGAATATTGCGTTCGGCGAAGGGACTTTTCGACGGTGCTGCGCAATATTACTTACACGACGAGTTTCCTCTCGGCAGACTAAACACGGGAAGGAAGCATGAAGAAGGCGACTTCGCGTCCCCGTTCCTCCGTGAATCTACGCAAAGCGAGTTCGGATGACTGGGTTTGATATGTATTTACCAGAAAAATTAAGGACGATATCGCTCTGGAGTCCCTAATTTGGTCGACATTTCAAACTGCAGTTTGATACTTATTTTGGTCCTGGCACCGGGAAATTTGTACTTCGAGTCAGAGAATTAGTTCCGTCATTGTAAATTCTACACTGTTACTCAATATTTTATATCTCTTTGGTGTGGAATTTATTCACTTTCTTACTGTTTTATCCTTGATGAGGATACTATCACATTTTTCTGGACTTTCCTAGTTCAACACGTTGTACTTCAGTTGAATATTTAAGAATTTTTGCAGTAACAATCAAAATTCGAAGGAAAATTCAAGAACGAAGAAAGGAAAAATCATAGAACAAGGTTGGAATGGATCCCAATAAGGTAAACGTCCCAGTGGCTAAATTTAATTTATTTTTTACTTTACACGTTAATATAATCAAAAACAAAAATTAGTAGCACAAAGTAGAAACACTCACTGATATAAATTAAAACAATCATTATATGAAACTAAAATTTATTAGTTAAAAATTATCATTTTTAAACATGCGTCATATCTATAGTAAATCTTGAAGACTTTCTTAAGCTTTTACCGTGTAATCTCGCTAATTTGTTGACGGAATATTTTAATAAAGAAATACCGTACCGCTGTTGCTTAATTTTGTTCGGATACTGGGACGTTTACCTTACTTTCAATTTCTCTCGCGTTTAGAAATTGTTTCGACTTTCATGTAGCAATTTTTCCTCCAAAACGAGTCTCGAAATGGCATAATTCTGCTTCGAGAGCGCACCGCCAGTGCCGAGAACGATGGCCAAAATTTCACGACGTGTTTTTCGGCACGAATCACCATACTCTCATTAAGTCCCGTCCACGTGCATTGGCGTCACCAGGTTAACTCTGCCAATACGCGGTGTTATGACACATGAATTTCGAGCAGAATTTCAAGGAACTCTTCTCGCTACTACCTGCCATCGGTAGTCTCGAAAAATAAGAATTTTACTGCTCGTTCGCTTATATACTGTCGCCAGAAGGATGCGTTTATGTTTGGGCTGCTATAAACATGCGCGGAGCGATAAGAGGGAAACGGCAAAATAGGTTCTATTGTTTTAAATATGAGCTGTTATCCTGAAACAGCGAGTCGAGCAGAGCGTTAAATTTTTCTGATGTACTATACGGCTAAACTTGGAGATAATAGTAATTGTTCTTGACAATCGCTTGTTTTCGCTGGGCCTTAAACACCTGAAATGATACTATTATCGCGGGTTCACTATGGACATAAAGATATGTAGCTCTGAGCTGCTTTTGTCAAGATCTATATAGCGATGTCATTGCTTTTATGGTTGCGCTGACATGAAGTATCCTAATTCCGAATTTATTGAAGAAATGTTAGTGGAATCGAACGTCTACAAGTGCTTTTGTTATGGTTGGAGCGATGATCTTTATGCAAAATGAAAATTTTTTGCACCAATTTCGAGTAACAGGAGCTACATAAAAATTGGTTTTTTCCTTCAAGTATTTTAATAAGTTTAAACAAGCACATCGATACTCATAAAGACCACAAATGCATAAAATCTACAGTCTAACAATGTCCAGTAAAACGAAATGCTTGTCAAATATTTCTCCAAGTACTTCGTCTCAGATAAGTGTCACAAAAATCGCCCTGTATACAGAACACCTTACTGGAAACAATCGAGTCTATTTTCCAGTAAAATTCTACTCGTTGAAGTCCTGCATATTTTTTGAACCCTCAAAAATTCCATGAAACCAAAGTAAGTTGTTTAATGAAATAAAAATTCAAAATAATTATATGTGTGACATTGAGCAGTCTTCCAACTTTGTTACATTTTACAGATCCCAATCAAATTTGGTACAATGAATATATTAACGTAAAAATTCATTTTAAAACCTGGACAAATAATTCCGTCAGCCACATCTGGGTGACATGGCGGTCAACGTGTTAAACCAAGAATGAAACAATGATCAAAATCAGGACCCAATTTTAGCATCAAGATTTCCTGTCTACTATTCCGTTTCTGTGCAAAGGTCCCAGATTTCCAGCAGCACTGTGATTCAGGAATCCCGTTGCGCTCGGCCGTCCACTAATTATCGACGTCTAATCATAGGGCATTGTTTCGCAAAAAGAGTCGAGTCACGTCAGAGCCATCAGCCTTAAATAGGATCCTAAACCTCTTGAGGGAGCTTTTAGCCATTACGACACACCCAACCACCATCGAGTCTCTTTCCCCCGCACCGGGGGTGGGAATAGAAGTACGGTGAACTTCGGGCACGTGTGTGTCAGGATCGAAGGCTATTACCGTGACCCGGGGACAAAAAACGTCAGCTATCCTGGTACCTGGCGGACGCGTAGGATCATCCGAGGGTCCGTGCACGTCGGGTAGGGGAGAAGGGCGAAAGAAAACGGAAAAAGTCCATCAGCTCTCTTGGTTCGGTGTGTATCCCTCGGCGGGGTCCATCGTTCAAACAGTTGTCTCCCAAACAGTTTTTATTCGGTGAAGAAGAAGCATCGCGTGACAAGTAGAGCTCGGTTATTAAAGATACCTGTGCCGGAATACCTGTCCCAGACGATTCATAACCGACAGGCTAAGCAAGCGGAACGAAGTAGTATGCGAGCAGGAATTCCCGGAGAGGGTTAACGCGCGATGGAGCTTGCGCTTATGACTGGTTTATGGTTGTTAATTCCGCAGGATGTCGCGTGACGGGAAAAACGCGAGCTGGAGGCACGAAAGGCGCGGAATTTGGTTTCCGTATCGTACATCTTCGTTCGCAGGAGTGACGAAACCGGCCCGGAGAACACGCCAGAGGCTGCGGAAATGCTCCCAGCGGTAAATTCTCATTTGCCTAAGAGACGAGGCAGCTTCCATCGCTCTCTTCTTCTTCTTCCTCATCTCTTCATCTGCCGCGCTTTTTCTTTCGCTCTCGGCTCGACGAAATTTACTTATTTCCCCACTCGAAACATAGCGAAAAGAATTACAACGGAACCGGGGCCATGAATCTTCATTTCCTGGCACGCGGAATGGCCTGACCGGAGTCCCCAACACCGCGCGACGTACCCTCCTCACGACGAGAAAGAAGATGGCAGTGATTTATTTCGACTGGCCAGGATTCTGCGTTAGCGCGACGCTGACGAGAGGAAGATAAAAGGGTTGCTGGAATATTAACGCGGACGAGCTGGCTGGCGACTGAGAGACTCGAGTGCTGGGGGACGAGGGTGTCTAGGTTCAGACGCTGGTTATGTTGTTTCGCTGTGCTTGGCCTGGGGGTGAATTACTTGCGACTAATTCTCGTACAATCATTTTCGTACGATAGATACAGATATTTGGAGAGCAAGACTTTATCCCTCTTTTGTGTACAGTCCGCGACAATACTATAAGACACCACTTAAAACGAAATAATTAAGCGTTATATGAAAAAACTTCATCGTCTTTCATACAGAGTAATTAATTGTCAATTGACGAGTAACTGAAAACCCTTAAATACACCTAAGCTTCGCAAACTGTGCAACAATCGAGAAGGTGAATCCTCAGACGCCCAACCGAAACCACCCCTCAATATCCATATTTAACAATCACCCCTTTCCCTTCTCAAAAGCCGACAGGCCCGAAACCGACCAGCACCCTCGCAAAGCATTAGCATCAACCCTCCACAATCTCCTAATAATTGTTTAATCGTCCGTGTCCCTCCGAAAATTCAGCAAAGTACGAGAATCCATCGTCTGTGTACGCGACCATCTCGAGAACGCGATTCTCGAGCATGGCCGAGCCTGGAGCCCCCTCGACCCTAATCGCCTGTACAAAAATTCTCCGTTTTCACGAAGCGGCGCGAGGGTTGCTCGAAGACGCTGAAATCCGGGGTAGGTAATTCGGGGCCGGGGCTCTAACGAATCGTGAATTATACAGCTTATTATTCCAATCGTGGATCCCGGCTGCTTCGAATCAGCCGTCGCGCAGCCGGCTCTGATTCGCCGTCCGAAATTATTACCGGGCGAGAACCACCCCCACGGAGCAACCCCCTCCCCTTCGCCCACCCCCTTTGACTTTCTTGCCGGATTCCGCTCCGGTTCTCGCGCGGAACGAGAACGAATAAGAAGAAAACCCGGGGAAAAAAGGGGGCGAGGAGGGAAAGTTCGCCCGATAGTAATTCCTGACTCGACTTCGGCGCCGAGTTTGCGAGCTTCGGGGGTCCCAATTAACCCCGCGGCCGGGCGCAAGCTCGCAAACCCACCAGCCGACGTCTACGTCGACGTCGACGGGGAAACGTCCTTCTCGTCCTCGACGTCTTTCCGCTCCACGGGCTCGCGAGAAATCCGACCGAGCCTCCATGGCAACGACTTTAAACATTAAACTTTCGAAGTCGCCGGATCGGGCTCGCTTCTTACGCGCGTTCTTCTGCCTCGCAGAAGCTTCAAGATCGTCAGGTGTATCGTTGGAGTAGTATACTTGATGCGTGTGGGCGTGCCTGATTTTGCTTCTGGTTCTCATGCTTCAGTTCTCCAAAGAGATCTGCTTTTGCCGTCTTCAGGAACAACAAGAGCGATTTTTCTTAAGTCCAACTAGAAAATGATTGAGTGAACCTATATTTATTTCGTAGAAAAATTCCAAATTTTTGTAATATTGATTAATAAATACATTTAAAAAAATGATATTATTCAAATACATTATGTGTTCTACTAATTACATTGTAACGAATCACATACCAATAATAAAAGATAGAAATGTTGCACGAAAAACACTGTTATATCATAGAAATGATGTGAACCTATCATTATTTCGGCCACTGTATTTACTTGTGAAAAATTGAAAGTATAAAATATACAAATCATGCGTTATTTTGATTAAGCTCTTCTCAGTCGAGGAATTTTGGCGGTTCTCCGGCAGCGACGATCATAGTTGAATTTCCTGGCGGCAGACCATGACCTACATTAGCCGCCGCCGTAGTCGAGGGATAGTCCGGGCAAAACAGGTTTATCGTGTCCTCGCGAAGAAGACGAAGGATGACGGATGACGGATAATGGATGAACGATGGAGATCCAAAACGGAAGCCGCGACATCGACGGGAGATGGGACCAGCTCGATTTGCATCGCAGCATCCGGCCGAGCGACTAGTTTTTACTATGAGGGGATCCGGCAGGGGACGTATACATCTTTCCTGTGGAGACTGTTAAATAAATTTTGATATTCACCTGTATGTAGCATTTCGATGCCCAGCACACTCTTTCAGTTTGTTTCGTTATAAGCTTGTTAGCGAAACGCAAACCTTTATTTAGAGAATTTATACAGCATACCCACCGCAAAGCAAAGCTGCAGAAACACCAGCAAAGCAAATGAGACTTTTATGGATTGTTATAAATCTGAAGATGCACCCTCATTATAAACCTCTACGGTCGACTCACAAGGAAAGCAGAATGTTCATTGTTTTGTATCATTACATGCACGCGGCGGATTTTTATAAGAAATGCATCCATGGGGGAATTATTCGACTTTATTTCTTTGGGTATACTATAATGATTTATACAAAACTTGTGGTTATTGGTTTAGTTTTGCTCCTTACTGTATATTTGAAAAGAAACATTCTGGTTATTTCAATGTCAAATAGTCACTTTCGGTGCTTCATGAACTAAGTGTTAAGCAGAATGAAAAATTGTGGTGGTGGCGTATGCGCGAGGCAAGTAGTGAACGTGTTAAAAAAATAACTGTAACAAAAGATTAATCCAACGAGCATTAAGCTACAGAACGATCAAGTTTCCATCTCCGGCAGAAAAGTCGACAAGACAGGTAAGAATCGATAGGCGGGTCGCGTTGCCCCCGAGCAGCTTCCGGGGTCATTTTCCCGGATGATGACGCCGGGCCAGGGATCGCCGTAAATAATTAAGAAGGGACATTATCGCGGGCACACTGGAAAGCGAGATTGTCGGGGCTGGCCGTGAATTTATCACGTGGCTCCGGCACAGCGTGCCAGGGCTCCTCTCTCTCTCTCTCTCTCTCTCTCTCTCTCTCGCTCTCCCATCCTCTCACCCTTGCTGTCTTTCTCCCTCTGTTATTCGTCGACGGGGCCACGAGATCCCGCCATATTTTACGGGACCGGCCGGAATCTTTTGTCTTCATAATATTTATCCCACCGCGGACGCCGAGAGTAATGGACCGTGGGTCCCTCGAGGAGAGACCGAACGGAACGGGATCGCAAGCTAAAGCGGACGGAGCCTTCCGCCCCCGCGAAGCTTAGCCCTAAAACCACCCTGGAAGAAGCCTCCGAAGCCCGCCGGATGGAGGGCATAAAAAATGCAGTGTTTCATTCGTTCACAAAAATTCTACGAAACCATTTAGCGCCGTTTGTCCCAGCAAAATTGCTGCTTGACAAACGATTTTTGTTCAGCCAAGTTATTTTTCAACGCAATTCTTTTAACGAATTAATTTTGTTGTTAATGTTGTCTTGGCCCACAGGCTGTGAAGAATACAGTGTGTAAGCTTTTCGCACTGTCTGACTAATAGTTGCGTCGCACTACTGCGAACGGGCTTCACTGAACGGTTAAAAGGGGAGTATCGACTCAGAGACTTGAATGACTCTATTTGTTGGTCATTGTCATGATGAATAGACTGAAAAGAATGTATACTGCAAGCTACTGTCTTTGGGTACTGTCTAAAATTTTGGAGGATCGATTCTTATAGTGTTTCTCGTATTGCCTGATTGATCATTGAGTCGTTCTACTGCGAACGGGCTTCAGGGTGCAGTTTAACCCTGCATACTAATCGAGAGGCTTGAAAAAATCGATGTTTTTCGGCACTGTCGTCGAGAATAGGCTTTTGAGTGTGTGTCCTCGAAACCATACCTTCGAAGTCACGGAATTGAGGAAGTTATGACGATTTGAAGAGCACGCTTCCGAATTCCACCGTGTGCAATGACCGATCAATTCTGCGAGTGTTTGGGGAACATATTCCGAACAAGAGTATATTAGAATAAGCTGAGGGTCTTCGAGGGTCAAGGCATAGGGTCGCAATAAATTCGATAGCAGCAGGAGGATCCAGCGAATGCGGAATGGCATACCTACAGGGGAAAAAGATGGGGAGGGAAAAGCGGAAACAGGGGTAGGTCGCCTTAATGTCGATAAACGACCATACGTCTCTGTTTGGACCCGGAGCCGCTCGATTCGATTTATCCCCCGCGTTCTCTATGAAACTGTTGTGCCGTCGAGCGCAATTTACAAGAGCCCCGTTCCGCCCCCGGTTTCGGGCTCGCTCGTGGGGAAACGGGACCGGAAAATGGGATGGAGTTTAGGAATATTGCGGTCGAAATTGTTCGGGGAATGGTCTCGCGCGGTCGGTGTTTTAGGTTTCGCGACGTTTGCGACCACCGAGAAATCGATAATGCCCGAGATCTGGTTGACAATTAGTTCGTAACGGCGTTACTTTTTACTGGGACTGGGCTTGACAGTGAGAGGGTTCGATGATGTTGGTAGACGAACTGGAAAGCTGTGATTTAGGCAGAGAGAGAGAGAGAGAGAGAGAGAGAGAGAGAGAGAGAGAGAGAGGGAGATTGTTTGTCAGTAAGATGTCTAACACTTTGGGTGATGAATAAATGAAAGTAATCCAATAAATGAAAGAAATTTTTGACTTATTCTGGTTTTTGTAGAACTGCCCCTGAAAATAACTCGCATGAAGATCCAAAGTCTAATAATGAATATCGACCGCAACATCGAAGAAATTTTCACGAAACCGAGATTAGAAAGTTTAAGATTTGTCAGTAGTTTATCCCATTTGTGTTCTAAGCGTCCCAATAAAACTATATTTATTCGAATGCTTGGCCTCACTACGTTTTTACTTATGAAACAAACTAGCGATTATAAATGTTAACGTGACTGGATGGACGTTTGTTACCGCCAGTATGAAAATATTCTGCATGGTGGATCGATGTCGCCACAGCTTAAACAGAAAGATATTTATACAACTTCATTCACGAAGGTAAAATATTTTATTTATTGAACAGGACAGACACGCGCTCCGATGAACGCGGTGGAAGTTGAGGGAAGCGAAGCTATTGGCACCTTGATCAATTTTATAAATACAGTTCGTATAATTATCGACCGAATACAATTCGTTTCGCTTTATGGATGCACAACGACGATACGTAACTATTGTTACACGATGCGGTATCGGATACACTGTCTTTGTGTAATATATTTTTATGCTTAAACAGATATGCACCGTTGCAGTCAATGATAAACGATCCTCTCGGACGATTCATTATTTAGTACCGCTGACCGAGCAGCCACAAAATTTTTCGCGAAATCGAAGCAATTTATTTAAGTGTGAATTTATTGCCGACATCTCTTGTCACGATCTTTCGAACCACTTTGCATGTCGCGGATCTTAATCAAAGTTGATATTGTCGTCATTGCGCAGTATATGCGTCTGTGGCAAGAGTTACCAGAGGTGAAATTTTATAAAGGCAAAAGATTTAAAGAGTTCGAGGAAAAATTAATTTCTATTTGGTTCCTGCTCGTTGCAATTCATCCAGAAAATCTTTATTCTGCACAAACGTGCACCGAGTCTATTTGTTGGGTACATAGAAATGAATTTTCAAGAACGAGGCATTTTTTAAACATTAAACATTTTTTTGTGAGAGCACTATATCATACATTAGTCTTACACATACTTTTGCCGTCCACATAATTAATTTTAGATGTACGAGTTCGATGTTGTCAACAAGTTAATACAGTGTTCTCTCGATATATGTCAACAACACGGGTCTTTCCAGCGACATATATCGTCCAGGAGATATTATTATTCTGTAACTCATGTGAACGTCCTTTTTTTACTTTGATTATATGGAACTTTTGAGGTTTTCAGTTTGGCAGTCAAAGTGTTAAGACAAATCACAGTGCAAGAATTTAGAGCAAGAAAAAAATTCCAAATGTCTCCCACAAGAAACAAAAAAAAAAATTGTAACTTCCCACAAAGATTCACAGTCTATCCTCGACCACATACTTTAGCCATCAAAGCGAAACGAATGGCGAGCGAAGGCCACCGAAAGGAAATAATTGAAGGATAGTTGCCGTCAATGAGAAAGGAAAAGTGCAAAGCTGTCTTTTCCCATGGCGATTACGGAGCAGCAGTTTTCCCCGGTGTCCGTATGGAAAAATGTTAAAATCGCCGCGTCGTTTCCGGCCATTTAGCCTTTCATCGATCGCCAGAAAGCGACAGAAAGCGAGGCTGACCCGACCCTCGGAGTAGATACCACCGTCCGTGCCCGAAAATGATTTTAGAGCTCGGCCTCTCGGCCCTCGTCCCAGTCTTCGACTCGTACGTGATCCCCGTGCGAAAACAGCCGATTCGCCGAAGGTGGCGAGATAAAACCGTAAGGGACCAGGACCAGGACCAGGCCGGAACAACCGCAGAATGGCAACCGAAATATTGGGATTCCTGGACGGCAGTAAAACTCGTATTGCTAGTCGCGATATGGAGCCCCCGAACTGCGAAACCCTCACGCCGAAAATCCAAGGGTCCCTTCCGCGAAATCCTGGGGATTTCGAAAAGACGAGCATGAGAATCGTGATCGTCTCGATGATAGTACTGGATCTTTGATAATCGCTCGACTGGATCAGAAAGCAATCGTGGTTCCAATGGCCATTTGAGAGATCAGGTGATTGCTCAAACTTGGAGGTTCGTACACCTTCAAACGCTAGGTTCACGCAGTCCACAAAGCGACAATTTTATTTTATAAAAATGACAACAATATATATATCGCAATTTGTAACTTTTTTTTTGTAAATGTGAAACGAAAGTATGCTTTCGTTAATTTGAAGTTTGAGGAAAGACACGGATACAGAGTAAGAGAGGGATAGATATAGTCATTACGTGATAGAGCACATGTGCAAAATATAGAAAAGTAAAATTTGAGAATAAGAAAGATATTGTAAACAAATTGGTTAGGATAAGTAGAGAAGTGACAATTGTGAACTGCAATTATCGTTTCTTTGTTTACAGAGAAACATATTTCAGTCTAGCTATTCACCCCTAGCCATAGTAATAACAAAAGACTTATAAATATATACCCAGACATGTTGAGTAATTTCTCAAGGATGCACCTTTACAATCTCGACAATCGTGAATTAAATAGACTAGTGTTCAACAAATTCCAACAGCTCATTTTTACGAGCAGTTAGTTATCCAGAGGTGCTGACGATAAAGTCACGAAACTTGCACAGTGAAAAGTATTTGCAGATAATATATAGACGTTCGAAGCCCCAGTTTCCAACAGTTTAAATGTAAATCGATGCTAACAGAGGGCGCCAATGCAGAAATGAGTTGCTCAAATCGCAAAATAAGAGAACGACGGTAGCCCGTCCGAGAAGCCCGGCAATTTTCAATCAAGTTCGCGGATTAAAACGCGATCGACATTTCCGAGGACGACGCCGTGGGCAAGAACAACGTACCAGATAACGATCGATAGGACGAGGACCGCAGACCGAGGTACTCGCGGAGGCATTCCCCAGAATTCCAAGGAGTTCAACCACCGATTTCTTCGGCTCACGTTGAGGGAGGGGGCAGGGTAAGTGGCACCGCGTGTCCGAAACTGTCGGGGCGTCGCGCCGAGGGGGTGGGTAACCGTGGACCGCGACAGGAAATGCGCTTTTCTTCTCTGACCTCTGAAATATCTCGGGCCTGGCTGGTCACTGAGACACTGGCGTCTGTGTACATGTGCCAGAGAGAAAGAGAGAGAGAAAGAGAAAGTGAGAGAGAGAAGGAAAACAGGTCTAGAAAATAGATAGACAGAAAGAGAATGAAAACTAAAGTTAGAGGCAGGGGTGGTCACGCTTCATTTGAGCTGGAGGAACAAATTATAAATTTTGAGGACAGATTATCTGAAACACTTTCTGAATTTTTCCGAATATCGAAATGCTCGTCAGAGACGTCTCGCTCCTGAAGGGTTAAATTTGTGCCTCCTCCCCTCGAAATACTATAATTTTTTCTTATTGCAAATATTCTTTTAAATTTTGTAACAAACCTTTGATGTGACAGTAAACCTTTCAAAAATTGGGGATCCTTTTTCACCGAAAACATTAGTTTTAAGATATTCTGCATACGATATAGGATGGTCACTTTATTATGCCGGTCTCTGTATTTTGACAAAAAAATATCCGATGTACAGTTATTACTCGGAAAAAGAAATATTTTATTGCATATGCAGGGTGTTTGGTAACTGGTAGTACAAGCGAAAAGATATAGAATAAAATGTTTTCATCCGAAGTTTCGTTATCGAGAAAATCGAGTTTGAAATGCAGCGAATACGCATGCTATTCGACAGGAATTGTCTGACGCGTCTGATCATGACCAACCAAATCTACTTGCTGCATATACTAAAGCACGCAAACCTGGCAGATCTTCAAAGTCGATTTTCTCGAAAACAAAGCCTCTCAAATGAAAAATGTTTATTCTATATTTTCGACTTATTCTTTCATGTAGAATCACCCCCTTTTCGGTTGTACCACCAGTTACCAAACACTCTGTAAAACCGCACTCAAAGAGTTAAGCGATGATCTGACGTATTACCCGAGCGATTATTTTTCAAATAGTTTACGGGGATTATACCGGAGGCTGCCACCGTGAAAAAGCTCTGGGAACAGAAAGACTGCGAGAGGGTGGTTCCGAGGGTTGAGGGTGGAGAGAGTCGGTTAAAAATAGCCACCCCTTCGACGCCGGCTTAGCTCTCCGGTCGGTCGTCGAAACAAATTGGCGTAGGTCGGTAAGTAAAACAACCCTCGAAACTCGGCTCGTGTGGCCCCCGGAGCCATCGTTCGCCGGAGCGCAGCCACAGCATAAATTCCCCCCGGCCGAGAGCACGGAGTATCGGTGAACAAAGAAAAGATGGTGGCTCTCGCTCGATCGGCTCGATCGACAGACCTCGGACCTAGGATAACGAGTAGAAACCACCGTTCGTGGTCAGACACACGTTGATTCCGCCTCGTTCCCTTCCTCCTCAAAAAAAAAAAGAGCGAAACGTAGCCGGTTACCGACCATGCGGAACTTAATCAAGGATACAAGGAGAATGTACGCGCGCACGGCAAAGAGACGTGGACGGTAAAGCACCGCCGTAAATTACCGGCTTCGATCCCCCCTCGGGAATTCCCGTCGGAAATTCGTGGAATTCTGACGACCCTTGCCCTCGGATTTGAGCCAGATACCGTCGCACAACAATCTTAGCAAGGTACCGTCTTCGTATAACGCTCAAAATTACGACCGGACCGATTGCGATAGCGTTTTTCGTCTTGGCTGACTAATCGTTGAGTCGTATTACTGCGAACGCGTTTCAGGGAGCAGTTTAGAAAGTTCATCTAACGTAGAAGCATGTTAAAGGCAATATTTCTTCGCACTGTCTTCGAGAATATACTTTCAAGAATATATCCTACAAGCTATAATTATGAATTTCTAAACCTCAAGGAGTTATGGCAATTTGATTAGCACAGTCTTGGAGAAAGACACAGCGGTGACCAGCGAAATCCCGAGAAGATAGAGGAACGTGTTTCCCGGCGCCGGAATAGAAAACTGAAATTTTTATGGCTGTCCTGCACATCGTCGACACTCCGAGGGGGGATATCCACGGGTGACGCATAAAGCGTAGGGTTTAAGGTGCTGTAAGGATAAGGATAAAAGCGATTTAGCCGGCACGTCGAATTACAAACGACAGGTAGCCGGGTGTATCGTTTCTACGGGGCTTGTTCGTACAATCGCACGCGCGTGGAAACGCGTACAAACACCTACGGACGCACACAAACGAGCGGAAACGCACACATACGAACAAGCGCGCAAGAGTGTATAGAGTCAGGGTACACGCACGGGGTCTGTGCCTGCGAACAAATATTTGCGGTCCTTGTATATCACGACGGACGACGGGAACGCGTGTCCCTCGCCACTTCACCGGCTCCCATTTTCCCGACGTAACAAAGGCCCCTCGAGTGTCAAACGACCCTTATTTCGTCCATCGTGCTTCCTAACGCCCCGTCAACCGGACCGCGTCCCTTAACAACCAAATAATCCGCGTCCGGAGCATTTTTACCCCGACTCGTGCCGCATTTATTAGCCCCGACAGCTCCGCGAGACCGCTGATACGCTGCTCGAATTGCTGATAACCTCGATATCCTGTCGCCACCGGTGGAATTCGAGAGATATACACCACACCCCGAAGGGATAAAATCACCCTGCATTTGAATATCGCGTCATAGATAGTCCGGGCACTCGTTGACACCGCATCGACAACTAACGAGCGACTTATGGCCCGGAAAACGCGATGTTTCTGATACAGAACTGACGTTGACAATCGTTGACTGCCGAACATCCCCTGAAAGCCTCGCAAATCAATTTCAGCCAAGGTAGAGATTTACTTCTCGACTCTTTTAGAACCCATAAATTCTTGTCAGATTCGGTGTAATACTAATCCTACCACGATCGATCGTCCAGTTTTCTGTTCGACAACTATAAAAATGCATCTACGGAAAATCTCGTACGATAAAAATCGCATAAATTCAATGTTCTGTACATTCGCTTCGCTTTTATCGGTCGCGAGTAGCGGCTTTTATGCATTTATGATGAAAATGGCTTGACTTCGAAGATTAAAAGAATTTCTGTTAGCACTGTATTAAAGAGTTAGCACTGTATTAAGCAATACAATAGCAATATTGCAATAAGCAATATTTAGATTCGCAGTGTAGATGCGAACGACGCAAATCAAACCTGTCCGACTTTGCCGCAGAAAAAATAAACCGAAAAAGAAACGAATTAGTTTAGACACACAAGCGAGGAACAAACGAGAATAGAACGATCGAAGAGAAAAGAGCCTGTTTAAAAATCAACATTTTGCGCAAACATCCGCGGCCCGGTACTTGCGGAAGCGTTCTAAAAATTGAAGGTACGTTCGCACACTTTTCCCTCCCCGATTAAAAAAGCACTTTCTACGGAAGATTCCGCCGTACTTTCGGTCCCGGAGCAGCAAAGAAACCTATAAAACCGCGAACTTCCTAATCTCCAGTATTTCGAAAAGCCTTAAGTGGCTCGGGTAAGTAGTTTACCGTGCAAACCTTGGCCACCGGAAGAGGCGGCAGCGGCAACGCTTTGGAGACTTTAATTTTCGAGTAAACTCCCGGCATAAGTCTCGCTATAAAATTACAATTCGCTCGCGGAACGATAAACAGATTCGCAGGACGTCGAGATGGGAGAGGGCGAGAATGCGAAGGCGGAGATGGAGGAGCCGTGGGGATCAGAATGCAAGCCGGCTCTGTTATCAGTGTCTCTTGGTTCCAGTCTCTTGTTCCGTGAAAGACGAAGGGCGAAAGGGCCCCTGGTTCCTCCGCGACGTGTCACGTCCGGATGACAAATCCCTCTTACGGCTGCAGCGCCGCTGAATGTCCCACCCCCTCTGCCAATCTTTCTCTCTCGACGAGGTCTTATTCCCGTTTCTTTCTTATTCTAACCATCTCTCTCTTTTCTTTCATCTCTCTCTCTCTCTCTTAGTTATCTTTCTCTTTTCTGTCCTCTTTTCTTTCCTACGTACGTATTTTCTTTCATCTTCGAACTGATGAAAGGGCGAACCTTGTATAAAATGAAATTTTTTAGCACTTTCTTTTTTGTTTAAATCAGTAGTAAATTTCCTCAGGAATGCGATAAAAAAAGTTAGAAAGTGATCAGAGATGTTCTTGTACGTTATTTTGAAAATCAAGCGAACGGTTGTCTTGGGATTTTTTTGTGCACTGTACTTAAATATTCAAGTCACCATTGCACCATTTATATTAACGATTGAAATTTATAAAAAATATTTTTGTTTACATCATAACGTTGGTAAATGACACCTCAAAAAAAATTATTGAAATCAGTCCATTTACAGAAGTTACCCGCTTAATGCAAAAGTAGTATAAGTCTATATTGATCTGTTTGGTGCAACCTCCCTTGCCTCCCTCACAATTTAATTCTAAGAATTCGCATTGAAACACATAATGTCACCTAACACTCTAAACACGTATCAGCACTACATCTGAGGGATTTAAACTAGCCTAATTTGAACCCACATAGTAAATTCGAGAAACTATGCTTTGAATCTGGTTTAGCTATGTATTCTTAACCAGAAAAATAGTGGTGCTAATTGACTATGGTTTATAAATTATCCAAGGAGGTAGACCAAGGTGACAGGCTTCGATACAATTGTGTTTTAAAGACCTCGAACTTAATTCCTCATTATCCCATGATTAACCGTTTTGACTCGCTGCATTTTTGCATGAAGCAGCTCGACTATCTTTCTCGGCGTTCCTTCTCTCGAAGGTTTGTCCGTTTTTCTCTTCCCTTCTATCTTCTTTCGGTCGAGTTTTTCTCGAGTCCCAGCGGCCGTTGTTGCAGGGTAACGACCAGTCAGCCGGTTGAATCGGAATGCGATTATGATTAATGGATCCTCTATGTAGCGGGGGCGGCGAAAATGGGCGCGGCGTTACTTAGCCGGCAGAAAAGCCGAGTAAACAATATTAGAGGGAACGCGACGATCGTCTCACACCCCTCCGCTCGATTACCAGGACACCCTCTTTTCGCTTTTTCGTTTTGTTCTCGAAGCTATTTCCTACCACCCGCAACGTGAACGACCCGAGCCGCGAACAGATGATGAATTAGTTTGCCTGGACATTGGACGAAGGTATTATCATTTCGCCACCCCCATTTTGCTACCGTTGGATAGCATGAACACTGTGAGCCCACGTATCGCCGTGAATTATTTTTGGAAGAAGGGGCTGCGGCACTTGTGGACATTTTTTTTATTGAATATTGAACTAGACTCTGGAATGACATAATTCATTTTTGCACAGGAGAATTTAGAATAGATTCCAGCGAGTTCTACGCCTATTGGGGATTTCTAACTCACGCCGATATTTCGCCGATGTTTCCTTTCGATATAAGACGATGGGAAGGAGAAGAAGAGTGGTAGCGATTTTCTTATTTCGAAATAAAAAGCGTCATCTTATATCGGAATAAAACTGTACGGTTAACTTTTCGGCAGGTGGGTTGGGTCTACCTCGACTCGAAATCGCAAAGGCAAAACAAATTCTTTGCAAATAATTGATTACCCCCTTTTGCAAATAATTGAGTACCCCTAACATATCGAGAATAGACTGTGGCTAAGATACAGTAAGGACAACAGAAACACTGAGGATTTCATGCATTTCTGATAGAAATGAGAAGGTGAAACGAATAAACGATTAAAGAACAGCGTTGATTCGATAGAAACGTGTATGAGTGTTTTACAAATGTAATAATATGGAACCACAGGCACCTTCTACCAAATTACCTTAAATCATTGATATTCTGGTGGTTCAAGTATCACGAGCGGGTTCACAGGAACGAACCCCGAAGCGATGATAATTTTTCGCACGCTGACAGGAAACGGTGACCGCGGACACGCACTTATCATCTACGTTTCGTGCGGAGGAGATAAGGGATTCCTTTGTGGGGGTTATTTATGGGGCTGCTTAATTACGCGAGAACAAACGTCCGAGCGGACGGTACGTGCTGCGAGACCACGAACGAGAGAGAAAGAGGGAGATAGAGGGAGAGAGATTGCGAGAGGGATAGAGGGAGAGAGAGATGAGCAATGTAAAGGGCACCCTCGATACTCGTTTCGGTGCTCGAACGAGAGAACGGGCGTATAAATGATATGGGCGAGTCTCTGGCTCGCGGCTGAAGGGGTTGAATAAACTTGTCGCGCGTTGAAAGCGAATGACGAATATTTCGGTGCTACTTCGATTCGAGGAACCGTGTATTTCTGTAAATCCCAGAAATACTGAAATGCCCTCGAAATCGTGACGGTCGCCAGACATATACACTTACTGACAAAAGTTAAGAAACAAAATAGTCGTTTGGGAATTAGTGTATATTTTTAATTTCCTAAAATATTAGGTTGGTGCACATGAAATGTCGGATTTTTTTTACATGCGAACGTTTGTCTCCCTGTTTTCGAAAGATTTAATTCGCTCATGTAAGAAATTATCGAAAAATTTAAATTTAAATTCATTCGAACAAGAAGTTATTTGAAAATGTCTTGAGCATCATAAACAATGAAATTATTTATTCCACGTTCCTCCTAAGATGAAGACAATAAATTGGTTCGAAGAATTCGTTGTTTAAGATAGTTATTTCTTATAGTGTTCGAAATAAAATGCGCTCTCGCCTGTTTCAGTATGCATCCTGTTGTCGGAAGGGGAAAAAGGATCCCCCCTTCGTCCCGAGCATCGACCACCGTCTCTCCCCGAACCCAGTGCAGCCCTACACCGTAACTTTCGCAATATTCTCGAGTCTTTCTACTCTTTGCGAAATTACCCCCCCCCCCTCTGCTCGCTTGTCTGCGGAACGACCGTGTGCGTCGGTAATGCTTTCAACCCTCCCACCGGTTCGGTTCACCGACCATACACTAACAACCATCCGCCTATACGATCGTAAAAAAAAAACAGCAGAAAAGAAGAAGCAGCCAGGGGGATGATCCTCGCCATTTTCCACCGCGGGAGCTAAACGTTGAACGGGCTTTTATGGGGTCCCGGATGCGGCCCATGAAAAATTTGCGGCGAAACTTTCGAAACTGTTGCGCCCGTTTCCACTACCCCCTTCACCGCCATACCTCCCCCTCGCCCACTTTTCTCACACCCTTTTCAGGGACCTTCCAATGGGAGACGCTCGAGCCTTTGTTCGCCTAACTGCTCTTCGCCGAACGAGTTTTGTTTTCGATGGTAATTCGCGAACGGGGTGGGACTTCCTTGTTTCGACGGCTTCTGGAGGGGGTGCGATGGGGGATGGTTTTAGCGATATTAATTTTTTCTGCGCACCCGAGCGTCCACCCTGGGCGCTCGTCTGTTTTCGAAATTGCCTCTCGTTGTTCTCGAGACCTTTGTCAAAGTTCTGACCGCTGCTTTTTATCTCGACCCTTAAGTGGTACGCAGTTTAGATTACGAAGTATCATACTGGGAGCTCTCTGAAATTCTGAATAAATTGTCGGAGATAAAAAAAAGCCGTATGTAATTTACGACCAAAATAATCAAAATGTTCTAAAGAAGTTGAAGAAACTTGATATTTACAATTAGTGGCGAAAGTTAGTGTGCAGAAATTTTGTTGGTGCATGAGACACTCCAATATACCAGATAACACTAAACCTACCATTGCCAATGACGTGACCGGTGTCAGATTTTTTTACAAATATTAACATACGATTCTTCGTTCGAGCACATATTATACTAAAAATCGACATAAATTCAATCTTCTCATTTTCATAAGGCAACATTTACTCGTTACCTTTCGGACCCTGTAGTTTCGTGTTAAGGGTTAAAATTGACTGTTTTAAAATAGATCTTGAATGTTTGCTGCTGTATTTTGTTCGAGCACATATTACACTAAAAATCGAAATAAATTCAATCTTCTCATTTTCATAAGGCAACATTTACTAGTTACCTTTCGGACCCTGTAGTTTCGTTTTAAGGGTTAAAATTGACTGTTTTAAAATAGATCTTGAATGTTTGCTGCTGTATTTTGTAGATTTAGCGTCTTTAATACTGGTTTCGGTTAGGTTTTATATTCGAACCATACCAGCTCCGGTCGAATCGCTCGTGTGCACACTTCCTCGACGGAACAACCCTTTTCGCGCCTACTCTATCGTCGCTCTGCTAACCTATGCATGGAAAGCAACTCGGTGCGAGGCCTTATAACGCTCGCTGACAAAATGCCCGGACCAGACTCTCACTTCCACCGTGGTTCGAACAGCCACTCGGCGAACGAGGTTATCGAGCGGCGAGCGCATTTTTCCACCCGTTTTACGAGTCCGCCGAGAACTTAGAACCAACCCCCGGCTGCTGAGAAAATGTCAACAATAATTCGGTCTCTGCTCCCAACTTTCCCGAAAAAAGTAAAAGAACAACTAGAGCTCGAGAGGCTAAATCTTCGACCCATAGCAGGATGATTGTACAGGTGACAATGTATAAAGTTGTTCATACATTTTTTCGAATATGTTTTCAGAGGTACAGTGATTTTTCGCCGAGGAGTGTAAACGTAACACGGTTTGAGAATTTACTGTACTTTGCCTGGATTAATTGAACAGCATTTTAAATTAATTATCAGGAGATAAGTAGGTGAATGTATTAAATATTCTTGAACTGCCTACAGGGCTAATTGTTACAGAAATAAATTTTTTAACCGAGAGACTGAAACTAGTTTCCACTGAAAGGAAATTCCGCTACAAGACCGACAACCAAGAAAACACGAGGAACGGAGCGAGGCTAAAAATCGCAATCAGGACTAAAAATGCCACCGAATTTCCCACTCTGTGGGCAACCATACTCCTCCGAGGAGCATGCTCCTCGTTCAGCCATGTCTTCTCCAGCGGTCTGGCAAAGCCCGCAATTTCGTCCCCTCGTCGTTCTCCCTTATCCGGGTCTCCATTCTCTCCGAGCGTCTCTCTCTCTCTCTCTCTCTCTCTCTCTCTCTCTCTTTCACTCTCCCGATCGCCTCGCTCTAATTTAAAGCGACGCATTGTCGCGGACCCTTCGTGTAGCGAAATAAGGGAGACTCGGCGTTCCCCTCCGAAGGAAGGAAAAACCAAGGAAGAAGCAGGAAGCTCGTGGAACGTGAAAGAAAGGGCGCGTCGGGACGGTCCGCTGCGGGGGCGGAATCTTTTCAAGCAAGTTACGAGCTGAAAGTTTTTAAAGACCGTCAACCGGGGGAATGATGGTGCCCCATCCCCCTCGAGTACGGGGTCCCTGAAGAACATGGTACAGCCGTGAAGACAGGTTTGCAAGGGACGAAGGGAATCCGCTTCCATAGAAAAGAGGCGTCCCGACGCACCTGCAGATTTTGCGACCGTGAACCGACGTTCTTTGAGAGAGGAGACAGAGCGTACGGGAGGGTAAAATGGTGGTTTATAAGCGTAACGTGTACAGGATAAGAGAGAGAAAGAAAAATTCTGAGAAACGTGGCGAAGAGAGATGAGAGAGAGAGAGAGAGAAAAGGAGAGTGAGAGATGATTTGAGTGAGCCGATCAAGGAGAAATCGCAGCAGCCAGAGAGGACGTTTCTGGACCAGCGGAAGCCGATTTCATCGAGGAGACACGGACGGATATTTTCCACGGTGTTCGATACCTCGGGAAATAGATTCGAGATAAAAACGCAGTCGAATCAAAGGCGAACGCCTTGACTCGCGAAAGACACGGCTGCAGGTTTCCCCGAGTACGGAAGGCTTCTCAGAGGCAACCTGGGTGAGGTGGTTATATTTTTTATCTTTTTAGGGAAGTTGGGTATTCATGAATACCGATTTCACGAAATTATTCACGGAATTCGTTGATTTCTGTCCAGTGATAAAATTCGACGATTTCTCCTACCGGCTCCCTGTTGACATTGTTTTCCTATCCATTGTTGCCCAGACTGGACATTGTTCTTGATGCACAGTAAATTTCAACTGAATCGCATCGATCTTTTGTATTTCATAATGATACAACGACGAAGATAGTGCTAAGTTAATACTGTTAACACTTTGAACGCCAAACAAGAAAGCTCAAAAATTCCACGAAATCAAAGTGAGTTATTTGATAAAATAGAAATTGAAAAAATTAAATGTACGATATTGTGTGGTTCTCCAACTTTCTTGCATTTTGCAGACCCTAATCAAATTTAATCTAATTTTCGCCCGCTATACGTGTGAGTCAAGCTCATGATAACTGTCGAACACCAACTCCAAAAATAAGCACAAAATCAGAATAATATCTAATTAATGAGGCGGAAACTAGAAAATTCAAATTCATCGTAGCAGGCGCCAATTTACTTGTGCTTCCTAGAAATGCACATTAGGTTTATGTCGGCTATATGGCAATAAAAATGATTCTCCGTAGCTGGCCAAAAATTAATGTTACCGGCATATGACCGACGTAGCACTTAACGCGTTAACAACAATGGAAAGTCTGCTCCATTCCTCCGATTTTGTTTTAGAATTCTTGCTGCCTTGCGTTCGGCTTGAACGACTGCCATTTTCCTGGTGGCCGGGAAAGGTGCCGTTGGTAAAATCGGCGGAAAATCTCTGGCGTAAAATTGGGATCGAACACGAGCTGGATCGCCGCCATCATCCTGCCCATGGGACCGCGTGGGCTCGACGTGGATAATCGATGGAAGGAAACAGACGATTTGCCTATAGATCGCAGGTTGCGCCACGCCGCGCTAAATCACCGTGAATTCGGATAAAAAAACACACACACACACAGACCTAGCCGCAGAGAGAACGAATCCGTTTGTTCGGAATCGTCAGTGGAATCGTCCGGTATCGCGCAGCCGCCGCAGCCACTAAATCAAATTCGAAAACGAACCTGTCTCGACCGGTGGTGCGTGTGGGAGAACGAGAAATCGGGCCCCGAAACCGGAAACTAGTCCCGTGAATTACGCAACCCCTCGCGCGCACCGGAAGTCCTGAATCCACGGGATTTTTCGCGGCCGGAGAGCGCTAATTATCCGCGAAACGTCACCGGTTACCGGAATTATCGTGTAGCATTTGCATAACAACCCGGTGCCGGGGCGTAAGTGCAATCGAAACGAGTGTCATCGAAATATAATGCTCGGGCATTTAATTAATCGCGACGATTAATCACCGATTCGAGCCGCGCCGCGGCGCTCGCCTCGATAATTTCGCCCTGCGAGCGGCGAAATTACCTCGCCCGTGAATTTCTTCGCCCGCGGCAAATTGTTTGTTCTGTCGCGGATTTTTGATTCTGCTCCGTGCACTGGCTGCGCGCGCTACCGATTCAAAATGTCGTAAACGCATCATATAGAAACGTTTGGAAATATTTAAACATCTCTCGCGTACAATTACTACGCGAAAATATCGATGTTGTATCGCGAAGGATTAGATCTGCGTTGGATCCTTGTTTTTTCTGGTTTTATCTATACTTTAGTATGAACAAATATAATATTAAAAGTGTTGATGTGGTTTTAGATATGCGTCTTACTTCAACGAAAAAAATGTTTCAACGTCGATCAAATATCCAAGGGTAAATACCATTGAGTTTAATCCCTAGCACTCGAATGGCGACTGTAAGGCGCCACTAAAAATTGCTGTATTATTATTCAAAATATTTTTTACATTATTAAATTTGTCTGTATTTTTAATAAATTACTAAACATTTCAATACTATATGAGTAAATTGCACCATTTTCGTATGTGTAGCATGAAAACATATATATAGAAGGGTAATATTCTAGGTCGGAAGAAATGTTTCGTTTTAGAGTTAAAATGGCTTCGAGTGCAAAGGGTGAAACGAAATGATGCAAACAGAAATGTATTACAATCATTACGTCGTCTATTATAAAATTTAAGAAATTTCAGAAAAAATTTAAAAAAACATTGACTGTATCATGAAATTAGTGGTACCGCATCCGCACATTTTTATTCTGGTCTACAATAAATAGAAATGGCAATAATGATCAGAATTTGTAATAAACGCGGAAAGTCGATTATCGAAGAAATAATCTCGGATACAATTTTGTTCTACTCTAGATAGCACAATTTCAGGCAACCTAATTAAAACACTGCGGATCTCCAGTAAGTAGAATCGACAGCCACTGATCAGACTTCCTAATGAGCATTTCAATCGAATTATCTCGGAAACGAAGCAATCTAAGTGGAAACTTTCTACAATTTCGTCTCGATTCTACCAACAGAATCTCTTCCGCGACATTTCTCCACGATCTACGACCTTTTCCACCACACAAATCAATTCCCGAAGATTTAATCTCTGCAACCACGGGTCGGTCCAAAGTCGCAGGTCGTCCTCGCCAATTTTCTTCGCCGAATCGACGAAACACGGTGGACAGGGTACAATACGGGTCTTAATTACAGCAGGAGGGTTGATTCTAACGAGTACTCGTTTCATAGGAGAGGTCTGTTCGCTCGATCGACTCGGATCTTCTCAGAAGCTGAGCCAGCACAGCTTGGATAGTATGGTGTACGATTTGACGTCTTTCGATGAAATTTACAACGCCGATTTTGGTGAAATTTATGTGAGGGGTAGTTCTGGGAAAAATATTGGACACGTACTCTTTTTATCGGCCATCGTCCATGTTAAGGACGATGGTATCAAAGGGTGAAAACAGCGTTGAAGTTGTTGATTTTGTTCAATTTTAAGGGCTGTTTTCACCCTTTGAACGTGGATGATGGCCGATAAAAAGCGGACATGTCAAATAATTTTCCGAGAACTACTCTTCACATAAATTCCATCGAAATTGGTGTGTTCAGATTCGATGTGTGCCCCTTATCAGATCGTACACTGTATTTAATGGTAAATCAAATCGAAATAATAATTCGACTGCGGATTTTATACATTTATGAGAAAAATGAGTAGGTTCAATTGAAAACAAAAGACAAAATAATAGAATTTAAAAATATCAATGTATTAGTTTTAGCTCGTTAAGATCAATAAGGGAAGAAAAAAATATCCATTTGGCTCCTGTTTGTTGCAATGTGCTCAAACAATTTTTATCACGCA
The DNA here is from genome assembly GCA_913789895.3 of Seladonia tumulorum. NCBI lineage: Eukaryota > Metazoa > Arthropoda > Insecta > Hymenoptera > Halictidae > Seladonia > Seladonia tumulorum. The sequence continues at coordinate 5,714,797 of OU565282.1, read as the reverse complement.
TAAAGATCCGCAGTGAATGTTCAAGATATTTCCATACATCGAAATATAATTCTGTTAGAAAATGAAACGCGACTGTCAAAATTTTAAGTGGCAATTCTCGGGCAAATCGGGGTCCGATTGCTTCTAAATTTGTCGCGCATCGTCTTCTCGCCAAGTGTCGCAACTTACAATCGAAAATCGAAAAATAAGGACCACCGTAGTGTAGCGCGGTGTTATTAAATTATGGGTGGCTACGGAGGATGGTTCTCACGTGGTTCCGGTATGCTTGAAGGCCCATTTGCCCCCCGGTCGCGACTGCACACGGTTATACCCTTTCGGCGCGGAGCTTGTTTAGCGAAGTCATTACACGGGAACTTTGTTTACCGAGTAGAACTAGGCTCGCGAGTTTCCGCGCGCGCAAAGCGCAAATTTGTCTGCAGCCGCCGCCAGCTGCCGTATAATCGGGGATGCATTTCCCGCGTTTCGTGTTGGCCCGCGATTTATTCCGAGCCGTCAGCGAGCGCGGGGTTCCGTGCAATGCGGCAAGGACTTCGTTATTTCCTGGTTTCGGAACCGTTTCGGACCCCCGACGCGCGACTGTGCGGGAAAAAAAATCGAAGCCGAACCGATCCGATAGCGAATCGACGCCGCGGAAAACGCACGTTTTTCCCTTGTATTTTAAAATACGAACGTCCCCCGCTCGGTGACAAGCACGTTTCAATTAGCCGCGCGCCTATTCCACTCCTCCCTCTGTCTCTCTCTCTCTCTCTCTCTCTCTCTCTCTCTCTCTCTCTCTTTCGTTTCCTGTCTCTGTTTCTCCGTTTCTCTCGTTCGGACATTCGGGGCGAACGGTCCCGATAGAAAACGACTCCGAAATCGGCGGCAATAAAGCACCGCCGCGGAATGAACGTGTCACGAGCCGTTTCTGCGGCAATAAAAATATCGCTTATGGTGCAATAATGCCGAACCGGCGTTGTCGGCGTGTAACGCGCGTGTAATTTCCGTGCAGCCGACGCGACGAAACACAACCGGAATCGATACGGATTCTGTAACCGCGGCAGCTTTCGCTGACGGCACCGGCATCGGGCGAAACGACCGTACGGAAAAATCGTCTGTACCGTTTCAGAGTCTTTTATGAACCTCGCCGCGAAACTGCGGCGCACGGTTCTTTAAGCTGGGTCCGATTCTATGACGTCCTTTGTTGTTGCGATTCGATGCAGGGCCGAGAACGTTCCGACGACCATTACCGTTTCGACCGGCTCGAACAACGCTCCTATCACGGCGATTTCGGAGTTTTTGGTGGATGTGCTTCGCGTGCGGATGTACAGGCAGTTCAGGAACCTCGGAACTCTTCTGGCATCGCTAACGACATACACAGCGTGCTGGTCCACGCAACTTGTACACCTCGACAACTTCCAAAGTATGCTAACATAGCGGCACTGTCAAAAATGCTTGATATCGACCAACTTGAAACGCGCATAACTTTTGAACCAGTGAATTCGGGACAAAAAGATAGAACATCACACTTTTTCTCGTTTGAATATCATAAACTGAAGAAAATTAATATTTTAACACACTATCGGCGGGTAACATCATGAGCTTCACTCACACGTATAACGGGCGAAAATTAATGAAGTATGAAGAAAGTGCACTTTTTAGAAAACATGTAATATCTTCACATCTAATAGTAGGATTTCAATGAAATTTGGAAAATAGATGTAGGATCATACGGACCATGGAAGGACAAAGAACCGTTGGTATTTTTAAACGTGAATATATTTAAACAATAAAAAGACAAAAGACAAAACAAGGTATACAAAGAGATATTACAAAATGCTACTCGACGCGCGCTTCTCTATGTCTCGACGAGAACTGCCCGATGCCGAACGTTTCTCGAACTCGTCAGCTCGTCTACAATGTTTATTATAGAAACGCTATCGCATCGCTCGGGCCGCCTGGGTCCGCGCGAGTCCTTTATTCCCGCCGACAAATATTACACGATGCCGCCGAACGCGCGCGGAACGAAGGCACACGGAACAAGACACAGCCGCGCACGAAAGTTTATCTTTTACGCGCGGCAATATGATTCGGATCGTTCTTTGAAATGCACCGAACCTACATAGATATCAATAGCCTTCTCGGGTTCACTATTGTCAAGGCCTGTCGAGACAAGACAATTCCACTCGAAAGTGATTATAGTTGGCAGTTATCCCCTCCATTCCTTAAGTATAGGGCGTTCGCAGCACGACCCAAACAACGTCAGAACGAAACAATTAAGAGCGTCGGGCGAACTCTCGGTTTCGTCTTCCACGATGTTTACCTAATTAGCTCTGCTCAGAATCGAATTATCGATTACCGATACCATTCCGACGAATCGATAGCCCCTCTTGAACACGTGCTAACCACCACAGCTGTTTAAGCTGTCCGAAAGTCGTCGTCAATCTTCAGCATTCCTCTGCAAATCTGCTCCGAGGTAATTTAGCATCAAAATGGTCAATGGTGCCCGGTGAGAGCAGAATTTTGGAACCCAATGCAGTCGAGAACTGTACGGTGAATTTAAATTTAATAAAAAATAAAGGCGGTTGTGGGCAAACATCAGGGTAGTTGTAGGAGGGGTTTTCAACTCATACCCAACGTGCTGAAACCTAATGAAAACCATTATTTGATCCTTCGCAATCCCTTATAAATCTGCTTTAGCACCATTTAACGCGATTATAAGCCGCAATAATCATTATGGGCCACCGTGGGCAGAGTTTGGGGATCCCATGGCGAATTTTGCGGTGTCCCCTAAATTCGGTAAAAAATCCCAGCTAGTCTGGAGCAGCAGTTTTGAAGGTATTTCGGATAGAAGGGTGCGTCGTCCGGTCGCAGCCTCAACGGCCGGCTGAAATCCCTCGGAAGCCGCGTCAACGTTAATCGAAACGGTCTTTTAAGCACGCTGGCAGCCGGGCCCGACGTCGATTACCCGCGAGATCGAGTTAACGGGGAATACCGTAAGCCGTCCGCGGATGGGGCTTCCACGGCGAGGGGGCGTGCGGGGGGATACGGAAGATTAGGGTCGCGTGCGCGGAAACTTTCTCGCCGGGATACTGGCACGGCCGACCGTCGTAAGCCGTATTAATAACGACAATAACGCTAATCGTCGCCGTAAACGATAATCGCCATCGGTGCGCCGGCTTACGACGGACGCGTGGTACCGGCGATACGCAAACCCCCGAAGAAATTTGCATCCCACGGAACCGACAGATGACCGCGACGCTGTTACGGCCCTGTCCCTGAAATTCCACCCAAGAGGCTATTCCGGTTTTTCAATTTACAAAAAATCGATTTTTCTAACTCATGTAATTTTGACTACTTCTACTTGAAGAAAATCTGTACGCGTCTACGTCAAATGCCAATGAATATGTGTGTGCAAAATCATAATGGAAAGAGATAGATAGATCTTCGGAAAGAAATTTGTAAACTCCCTTTACGAGGCATTTTTCTCGGTCCGAGCGGTTTAACCAACGGGATTATTCAATGATTATGGTCGAATTGAATTTGAGCCGTCTAGTTTACGTCTTGTAACGGCAGAAGATGCTAAAAATGCTCCTGGGTTGCACTCAGCAATGCTAATTCCGCGGTAATGCGGCTCGCGTGGGAAGAATGCGGATGGCCCGCTGCGGATCTATTATTTAAAAACCCCGCGAGAACACGACGACGCTGAGGAAATGCATTCCTTGAGGGGGCGGAGGATGCACTCGATGCACGTGACAATTTCCCAGTGTCTTTCCTGCACCTGAGAAATTTTGACTCGGAGAGCCTGTAGATCGGGACCGATCTTGAGAATCGGACGGATAGACCATTGAGGGTGCGTCTTTGACAGCAAATTGTTGAGAGATAGACGTTGCTATGTAGTGAAAATATTCCCGGGAAAATGATCAGCAACCCCTAAATTAATTAAAAATTGTATCTCTAAGGAAGAAGCACAGTAACAGAGCTCAATTCTATCGTCGCAAGCCTTGACAATACACCCCACCAAATAATAAAATTCCTCGGAGACCAAGAAAATCATCAGACACCCCTAAACCTAAGAAGAACTGTACCCGAAGGAACAGAAACTCTGACAAATTATGTCTGACATAACAAGGTTCCTGGAAGATGAAAAGAATCATCAGCAACCCCTGGATCGATCAAAAATCGTTCCGGCAAGAAAAGAGCACAGTATCCGATCTTGGCATCGGAGATCGATTCTCGGAAGCGTTCTATCAAAAAAATTTGTTCCCGTTGACGTTTAGGATGGCGGAATAAAGCGCGTCGTCGCGTTCACGGCGAGAAGAAAGCGTAATTCGTGAGTTAGGTAGGGTGTACGTCCTGTGTATTCCCGGCTGGGCGACGGTTGAAAGCGCTGCAGGGACAGGGGATGAAAGCTCTCTGCCTTATCTCCGGGCGGATATGACGCGAAGGGGCGGTTTTCTGGTGGGTGTGGGACAAAAGCGGCGACGTGTGGGAACCGTAAAATCGAAACGAAGGGCCCGTTGGAAGAATTTTACCGCGTGTACACGTAGGACCGGAATATTGAGACTCTGCGAGACACAAACCCACCCCTTTTTCAACCTCCACACCCCTTTTTCCACCCTCGACAGCGTGCACAAGCCCCCGACGTTTGTTTAGTCGTTTCGGTGGCTCGTATCTTGCGATAGGGTGCAATAAAACCACGACCAAACCCCGCAACAACCTCCTCGTTCGCGTTACCACCCGATAAGGGATGCGACGGTTACCCCGGGTTTCGCTGGGATCACCGGATGCTTGGATCCCTGGGAAGCTGATACATAGGCCAGTATTTTTCTTCGATTAAGAAGGGGTTGGTGGGGGGATTGGTAAGGGTGGATAAGGTGGTAGGAGAGGCGAGGGGCTCGTTACGGTGGCGAGGGCACTTTTCTGGGTTAGGTTGGTCTTCTGTTTTATGGGATAGTGGTCTTTGGAGATCCATGGTTGCACATTCGGGGATCTACATGGTGGAGAATTTTTAGGGGAGGTTTTTAAAGGAAGCATTCGGGAAATTATTTCGACGAGTATTGGATGTTTGTGGTAGGTGGTTCAAGGATTTTTTTTTTAATATTGGGGGTGAACTACCACGATCAAAGTTCACTGGTCTGATAATTATCGAACGAGCATCGAAGTAACTATTTGAACTTTTAATCACGATTCCAATTTGCCATTATTAACTCCGTGTAATTCGAGAAACATTTTGGTAGGTCTCGCATTGCGTTGCGTCCCAACAACATCTAATACCGAAAATTATCCAACTAGCAATTCTCGCGGCAGAATTAGCATCGAGAAGCCTGCATGACTTCGACGCAAGTTCGCCCGTCGCTGAAATCGCCTAAGCAGGCAAAACCCTCGAATCACCGAGCGTTCTGGCGGTTTTTCGAGGCCCAAGGGCTAGTATCGCGACAGAAGGCGCCAATTATCCGCGACAACGCGCGGATTAATCCCTCCCCGGTGAGCCGGCGCTTTCGAATACAAACCGCGAGACCCAATTCCAGCGAGACAGCGACCGGTGCAAAAACATATCGACGTAATTCCGTCGGGGAATTGGCCGTCGTCGACGCGCCGCGACGTCCATACACGAGACGCTCGCAAAAACGTCCATGGCCGTTGCGCTTTATCTCGTTCCATCCGGTGTCTCGTCGCGAGCTGCGCGACCTTAATAGACCTTGAACACGAGGCGGAGAGAGAGAAAGAGAGAGAGAGAGAGGGAGGGTTCTTACAGGTGGTTCGTTAACGTTTCCACCCTCGTCACGGTTACCCTTGAGAAACCGACCTCATCAGAGCCACCCCTCGAGGAGAGGAGTAACGGCCGAGTGGATCGTACAAAAATAACGCTGGTCCTCCAGGCCTCTGATAAATGGCACCGAATCTTTCTCTCTCTCTCTGTCTTTCCTTCTCTCCCAGCACCACCACCGTCGGACTCTCTTAATTAAGAGAAACCCTTAATAATCAAGCCGTGACCGGTGCCCGTAGCGATCCGCGATACCGAGCACAGCCCACGGCTGATAAGACGGCTGGTTAATGCGAGGGTCAGAACGGCCGTGTCGCGGACAGAATTACTCTCCTGCGAACCGGGAAACCTAGAAATTACGACCACGTGGGAGATGACGATGCCCTTGAGCATGGTGTACAACCCTCGAGCTCCGTCACCAACCCTCGATCGACCCTCCGTCTACGTTCGATCAAATCTTCTCCAGGAAATTCGCTGTTAACGATGTTGTTGCTATTCGCCGGGAGGTTACGCCTTTACAAACAACCTCGCGACTTTCTGTTGTTTGCACGAGGCGAGCGAACCCTTATTGGTTAGGGATAAACCATAGGCATCGCAAATTTCGAAGGGCGTCGTTGCTTTTCCTGAATCGTCGCTGTTGATCTCATTGTTATCCTCGAGGGGGAACGTCGAATCGAGCGATAAGTTTGAGAATTCTGTTAAGAGCAGCAAGTGGGAGGATTGTTATGAAAAAATTATGGCCGTGTTCTTCGCACTTTGTTTTAACAGGGACGAATTTGTTTTTGTAATATGGACTGAGGAGAATGTTGACGGAAAATTTGTTTCGACGATGCTTGCACGAATCGTGTCAATTTTTAATCTTTTTTGGAGAACATTTTTTTACAACCCTCCTCGACAATTTTTGGTGAAGAGACAAATTTTCTCCATCGAAACGGAAATTGGAGAACGTCGCTGTATTTTTTGTAATGATCGCCCTTTAGCTTGTTGGGAATAAAAAAAATTCTTAAAGTTCATACTTTCTAGTCTTTCTTCGGATTACGCACTTCGTAGTCGATTCAGAGTGAAATAAAAACAAAAATTCCTGAAAAGGATTTTTAAACCATTAGCACGGCGTTTATAATTAAAGGCCGGACAACGATCCGTAGTTCAGAGAATTTCAAAGCGGTATCATCGCGGGGACCAAGAGATATAGTGTACACGTCATAGGTTCGAAAGTAAAACTTGATCGGGATGGCTGAAGTTCTCGGAAAATTCGCGAGGAGCGGCGGACTACTAATATGCGATCCGGTTGCAATATCCTGTCGCGTCTGCGTCTTCGTATGTCAGTCCTCCGGTTCAATCCACTTTCGGCCGTTTATCGGACCTCTGGTTCGAGCCTGGAAAGTTTCGCGGGCCCTGCAGGATATATCCTGGTATGTATACTAGGACAGAAGGATACTTCGTGTCCCGTTGCGGCGGGTTTTTGCGCGACGGTTCCCTCTCCTATATCGGCGAGCGACGAGAAATGCGGACAGAACTGGCTTGTGTACGTGCACGTAATTCGGCGCGATTTTAGCAGCGACCTCGGAAATTGGATCCGCGGACTGCATTTCGAGATTGCGTCCCGGCGCTGCACCACCGCCACGCGGGATATTACGATCCCCTTGCACGCCCCCGCAGCCGCCCTTTCGGGGGAAACTTTATCGCGGAGGTACGTCGAGTTTGTTACGTCCCTATCGATTCGCCCGCGAATTAGACGTTTCGCCCGATTTTATACCGTGGATCGCGAAACTCCAGAAACGCTGCACTAGCATTCTCTTTCGGTTATAGCGGAGGTGCGAAAACAAGCTGAAACGGTGAATTAGAGAGAGAGATTCTGCGATTTCATTCCCCTGTGTTCCTCAAAATTCGATGCAGCGGATGGTTTGAAAAATTTTCGATATTTTTGGCCTGTAGTTCAGGAAACCCAACAATACAGGGTGCGGCAATAACTATGTCCACCTTGAATATTGCCGTTATTTCTAGTAATAGGAAAATAATGTTATATAGAAAACTTACACGGTATAGAGGGGGACATATTGTGACACAAACATTTTCTGCGTGGGTTGGATTTCAAGGTCATCTCTATTTTTTTAAATGGAATGCTCTGTTTTTTTTTTTTGTCACGATGTAATAGCCACTGTAATAGTCATGCGAGGTCAAATGTGGTAGTAAAATAAACTTTATTACATTACAGATGCTTATTGCCCCACCCTGTATAAAATTTGGTCAATGAACACGAAACTAGAACGATGAAATTTATCATTCTTAGACTACGGCATTCGTGCATTTATAATAAAAATTAGTGCGTGAAATACGAAACAGTAAATTAATAGATCGAGAAATTAATTTCTATTCGGTTCGTGTTTCTTCGAATAGCGTCGGAAGATATAATCCTATTGAGCATAGTGGTACTATTTTTCAGTAATTAAATTTTAGTTCATGTACCGTAATTAGATAATTGTGCCGGATTTAAACCTTCAAAATATGTTGGTATAATTATAACGTGATTAACTTGAAGTTACTTTAATGCGGTGAGAACATTGTGGAGGATCATGGGAATCCTTTAAAATATAGTGGTACAATTTTCGTACGATTAATTTTTAATTGCTGTAATGTGTTACGAAAATTGTGCTGGATTTAATACTTCCGCATATGATGATATAATTTTAATATGATTCATTTGTAATTGCTTTAATGCGGAGAGAAAATTGTGGAGGATGTAGGCAATCCATTCAAATATAGTGGTATAATTTTCGTCGGATTAATTTTTAATTGTTGTGATATGATAAGAAAATTATTCTGGATTTAACTCCGTCAAAAATAGTGGTATCATTGTGATCTATTTTGAACTGTTTCGATACAGTGTGAAAGTTGTAGGGACCCTTTCAGACACGACGATACAATTTTTATACACTCCATTTTTAGCAGCTTGAATAATACGATGGAAAAATTGCGCCGTACATAAGCCTTTCGAATATGTAGGTGCAATTTTGATAGAATCCCTTTTTAATTGTTTCGGTGTGGCGAGATTTACGCAGGATATATAATTGTTCCAAATATGGCACAATTGTAATACGATTCATTTTTAATTGTTTTCCCGTTGGCAACAGAACGGCGCAGGTTTCAACAACCGTTCAAATATAACGATGCAATTTCCTGGTATCAGCTACATTTTACCGGACCGCTGTGCGATTGTATAAAAATCGCGCGCCGCCGCTGTAAATATTTTAAATAGAAACATTCTCTCAAGAAGCAGCATTTTTAACCGCCACGTTTTTACCTCCAGAAATATAAAACACGAGGGAAAGGAAAGCTAGATTTAATTATCTTTATGTGCCAGTAGCGCTGAAACGTTTCTTGGCTTCCGTAGCTTCGAGTTAAAGGAGCTGGAAACGAAGTAAGATTTGTTTGCGTTTCCGACAGATTGCAGATAAAATAAAGACCTCGTTAACGGACGGAACGCTTTAAGCTCGACCTGAAATTCAGACAATTATATATTCCTTAAGTACATCGTATTCGAAGTTCAGCGAACACTATTTTTCCCAGGATGATTCACATTCTTCTCTCATACTCTGTTCAGTTACAAAAACCGTTTAGATGAACTGAATTTCCGGTGTAATTATACTGCGAGTTTTATGCTTTTATAACAGAAATTAGTAGGCAAATGAAGGAAAGAAATTTCTACTTGGCTACAGTTTCTCACATAGCAGAAAATATTTACTTTGCATACCGACCAGCAGTTTCACGTTCCCATTATCAAAGCAGGAAGAAAGCATTAGGATAGCTTTTTTCCCCAGAATCATCAATATACCCGTGTCTATCAAATTACAAACAACATTTAGATCCAGAGATTTTCGTAACAATTCAGCTGAAGGGTAGGCGAAAACCAATGGCAATATTAAAAGAATTCGTGTACGTCGATTTATCATTTTCGTATTACACAAATGATTACCTCTGTAGCAATAATAATCCTTTGAAACCAAAGAACCGGAATTAAAAATGTCACAGACACGATATTGCCGTTCTTTTGTTCTCTCCGCTGAAAATGAAGCACCCTCGGATCCACCAGGTAACATCGTAATTCAAATATCAGTAATTTCGTCGTATAAATTAAAATAACGAACGCAGGTCGCCCACGCAACTCCAAGCTCGAAGAAAGAGAGCAATGACAACTTTCCTTCAGTTTCCTGCAATCGACATAGACCAGGTATATTTTCCACAAAGTCCGGTCGTAAACACTCGGCGTTCCGGCTCCTCGGCAAATCAGACAAAGCAGCGGAGAATCATTCTACCAGCAATAACACAACTCCCCAGCAGCCGAGAATAAAGTGATACGGTTTTTCTTGGTATCTTCCCGGCTAAGAACCGGGGCCACGGGTAAAATGCAAATTCGGGCAAATATTTAAGCACCGTAGATACGGAAGGACACTAAAGACTCTCGGCCGGAGAGAGTGAAAGGCAAACCATCCTTCTTAGCAGATCGTGGACTATCCTCCTATCTCTCGCGGAAAGAGCTCGCAAAACTGTCCGAACGAATGTGCCGTAACGGTACAGAGAGAGAGAGAGAGAGAGAGAAAGAGCCTCTGCAGCAACCAAGGAAAAGGGAACCGCACGAAGGTGCTCGGCAATTTCTCCCGCGACCGGAACGTTGAATTTAATAAAATTCTGGCCCGCGTTCGCGGAAAAAGGAAAATCGCATTCCGTCGGGAGACGAAGTCGAGTTTATCCCGGCGGAGGGGAGGGGGTCGGTTGAAGGAGTGGACACAGAACGGAAAAGGTTTCGGGGAAAGAAAAACGTGTCGCGTTTCTGCGTCCCGACAACTGCATAGTAATTCAGGCAGCTATCACGGCGTAATGCGATGTACACGCGCGAAAATAGAAGGGCAGAGTGGCCACATTTCTCCCCGGGCTGGCGGCGTGCTTGGTCTTCGTGTAATTTACACCCGGCCGGGTACGGATAAGCTCCGTTTATTTTATTTTTGTTGCCACGCTTCGTATTCTCGGGCCGACTTCCGAGCAACCGCCAGGGTACTTTAGTTGATCTTGCAAACTTGCCCTGCTTCGCCAACCCCCACCCTTTCTCTCTGACCCTCTCTCTCTCTCTCTCTCTTTCGTTTCCTGAGAGCGCTATTCCGCTCGCAGCTTGTCGTGCGCTCCCAAGCTAGAGAGCCGGGCAACAACTTTTTGCAAGACGCTGAATTTCCTGCTCTCGAAAACAGAATAACTTTGAGCCTGCCGCCGGGTTCTGGTTCTCTCTCAGCCACCACCCGCGGCGTTTCCACTCTCTCTCTCTCTCTCTCTCTCTCTCTCTCTCTCTCTCTCTCTCTCTTGTTTCCGTTACTTTCGGTTCTCCATTAAACCACCCCCGGAACGATCAATCACGCGGAACGGCCAGGGGAACTGAAACACGAGAGTCCTGTTGCCGATGGCTTCACTAAGGTAACCCACACCGGTTCTATTATTACCAGCGACCGTCTCACTGTATCGGTTACCGGCCGGTATTTAGCCGAACGACTGACTAGACAGCGAGTTACCAATCTTGTCTACTGTTACCCGGCAAATGACTACTGGAAACGAGAACCGGGCCGCACGGTAGAAAGAACGGCCGTAACGCGATTGTTGGAGGCTGGGCAAGATGGAGAGCAACCTCTATTGCCAGACCCTTTTGCTGACCCCCTTCGCGGCTCCATTAGTCTCGTCGTGAGCTGAATTTCTAGGGAACTTGACCAAGTGTAGGACGCATAACGATATACAGGGTATTCGCGATCATTTGTACCAGCGCTAGTGTTGTAATCTTATAATTGATTATTTCTCGTTTCTCGAGAAATTACAGTATTTCTTATAAATTACTGGGAACATTCTTATGAATCTCATTTATTTTATAGCATATTTTCGGAAATGAATTTTTAGTTAACTCAAATTGCATATTACTCAATCGCGTACGTATAAGCATATCTACACGTAGCATATCGATGCCTACGTATGCACGTTTGCACATGGTGTACATATGAAAACTTTTTCGCTGTGGAACAGGCGAAACTAATGTACACGATTACCTTCAGAGTCCATTGCTCATTCATCCAGATTTCATGGTGGCGCATGCTGCAGCCTGTTCCATATCGCAAGCGCGCGTCTGTTCGAAAAGTTGCGATTCCCAAAGTAGCATAGGCCGGCTCAAAGATATATCTTCGATGAGCAGGCATGTTCGGGCAGGAACGATTCGTCAGAATCCGGAATTATAATCAAGCAAATGGACGCGTTCGCTGTCTCCGATCTCTCGCGACGAGCGGGACACAATTAAACGCGACGGGGCTTAATTCTTCGATAGCCGCTTCCTCTAATTTTCTGCAGCGCGTTAATAACTCCATTCGTTAATAAATTACATCGATAAACGTCGGCTACTGTTCCACTCCGATGAAAGGAGTTTCCATCGGCACGGCTCGGGCTCGGCTCGGGCTCGGTGCGCGTTTCTCCCTCCGCTTCTCGTTTCTATTAATTTATGAATAAACGCAGGCGAGGCGGAGAGCGAAAGAGAGAGAGAGAGAGAGAGAGAGAGGCCCAGCTAGGCTGCCTTGCCGTTCAGTTTCCCCGTCCACAATGAAATCTTGATTGCCGAGTGGTTCTCGCGTTTATTGCGGCCCGTCCGCGTTTCCGCTCGATCGTCCGTCTGCGCGCGACAACGGGGAAAATAAGCAGTCGCGCTCGAACAAATGGGATTCCATTGTCGGGGAAGCGGCTGACTTCCCCGGGAATATTCCGAAACGAACCAGAACACGCCGCGAAATAGCCTAAACGGTCCTAAACCCGCTCACGAACCCGTCACGCTGCCCCAAATCGGGGTGTCGCTGGTTTGGAATCAGTTTGCGCAGTGGGCGACCGAATGATTAGATCCGCGTACAGTGTGATATTTCGCCAATCTAAGTGGAAAAAATTCCATTTCGACAATTATCCAAATGTAGAAAATAAAAACAGTCCCGAACTGTCCGTATTTTACGAATATATGCACTTTTTTAGAAATTCATTCATTATTTATTTACAAGTCTCTGAAGTCTGGCTAATCTCGTTTTCACGTCCATGCACGGATTATGAACTCTATATTCTTTTTGTAAATACATTGATAAATACTGGATCCTAATCAAATTTGGTACAATGAATATATTAACGTAAAAATTCATTTTAAAGCTTGAACAAATAATTCCGTCACCCGTAAATGGGTGACATGGCAGTGAACGTGTTAAATCGCACGTACTCGTGTTTACCAGAAATGCGTAAGATCCGCAGTATAGTGATCGCTCGGTGACGCGTTAAACAAGACGCGGCGAAGCAATCACCGGTCCACCGAAAAATTCCGTTCACTGCCGATCGCTTAGCGCAATAAATTGCTAGTCGAAGAGCGTGCGGCGGCTCCAGGTGGTCGCCCGGAGGTATAGCACGTTCGAGATCGACGTTAAAAAGATAAGAACTCGGCTCTAACCGACACGGCGACGTGTAATCCCGAAGAATCAATCGGCGGGTGCACCGTACAGTAGCTGCATACCACGAAGACGGTGAATCGCGTGCTACCAAATGATTAGGTTAGATCAAGTTGGATCGACGGCTGTGTACCGAGGTATCTTGAGGTGAATGTGTGTCTGACGGGGTCGAGAGCGGGATAGAGAGACCGAAAGAGAGAGAGAGAGGGGGGAGAGAAATACAGAGACGGATGGAGAGAGGGGTCTCGAAATTGCCGAACCGACCGACAGCTTATCCACTTCATCCGACCGGTATTACGAAGCCAACGTGCGACCCACTGTAGCCGAGCATCTCGCAGCATGGTGGCCCCTAGAACGCTCCCTTTCCCATCAGGAAATTCCAGTGCCTGCTCTTATTTATCCAGGGGCTTCTGGATCGCAAAGCATCCCCGAGCTTTGTCTTCCTGCAGCCTCTCGTCGAGCCAGCCTGTTTGAGTCTCTGACCCATTCTACCTCCTTCCGCCAGTCACCAAATATATATATATACAGGGTGAGTCACCACATTTTGCCATCTAGATTTACGTCATTATTATCACGTATAGCAAACAATGTTTTAGACGAAGTTGAATGGTTTTGAGAGGGGCACATTCTGATGGTACATTTTTTTTTATTTCTGAAACATTGTTTGCTATGCGTAACAATAATGACGTAAATCTAGATGGCAAAATGTGCTGACCCACCCTGTATACACACACACACACACAAGGTTGCAGCAAGGTTGCATCCAGGGATTTCCGGCTGCATTAATTTATGATCTTTACCGGTCCAGAAATAAAAACAGCGATGCCTTGAGAAGACCGTCGCGTGTACTAGCCTTGTCGCAGAGCTAGGCAATCCGTCCCGCGATTCTTGGCGCGAACGTAATTAAATTAACCCCCTGCCCCGTCACGATCGTCGCCTCCCTAATTGATCCGTGTCTCACCCTCGCCGCGAAGAATTCACCGAGTTCTCCGGGACCATTGACACCCCTGCGTTTTGCGTAGGTCGCGGTTCGTCTGCGAGATTCTACGGGGTGTCCCAGAAAGAGTGTGGGGAAAGAGAGGGGAATGGTTTCTGAGACAATTCTGAGCACCTTTTGCCTCTGCCAAAATGATGGTACAACCGAGCAGGGGGTGATTCTACATGAAAAACTGAGTCGAAAATATAGAATAAAATTTTTTGATACAAGGCTTTGTTTTCGAGAAAAATGAGTGAAAATTTTTCTTTAAAAAATTGATGCAATAAGAAGAAAAAGAGGTTTCGCGTATGTTACTATACAGTGTATAGTTAACAAAAACATAAGAGATATTGATTTACGATAAGTGATTAGATAAATAATAAAAGCTCATTTCCAATACGACGAGTATTCTCTCGGGAATTTTATATGAAAGTCAATTTTTGCTTCGAAAGGAAGAAATTTTCTCGACAAATTTCAAGAGTCGTGCACGCACACCGACGTTCGCGAATTAATTCGTATAAATATGAATGGAGAGAAAAGTTCTTTATCTTTTTGGAAGTTGTGCTACACTTTGGAGAGGATAGGAACCTCATTAAAATTTGTCGAGCATTTTGCTTTAGCTTGTTACAAAGTACGAAAAGTGGAAACGCATCAAATCTGCAGCAATCATGCAGTGGCAGGAATCTTCTCGCAGCGAAATTTCTAGATCCTGGGATAGAAATATTTTTTGCTCTATTACAGCTTCTGCCACGCTCTAAAGAAGATCGGAACCTCGTTAAATTTTTTTCAACACTGCCGCATCCTATTACGGAATATCAATAATGCAAATGCATTAAATCTGCAAATCTTGTAATAATATAATCCTCGCGGGAATCCCATGGAAAAATTGCCAAGCACTGCTCGACGAAAAAGAATCTTTTTTTCTCTACTAGAGCTTCCACTGGACCCCAAAAGAAGACAGAAAACCCATCAAAACTTTTCAAACGTTTTACAACGTTCCGTTACAAAATATCAAAAGTGCAAATGCACTAGTCCTCGTTGTAGCCATAATGCAGTCGTCGCAGGAATTTTTCAGTAAAACTCTCAGTTTCCGGGAACGAAAATCGCTTCTTTATCAGAGGTTCTACCGGTCCTCAAAGAATACAAACACCTAGTTAAAATTTTTGACACATTTTACCATGACTCCATTTTACAATGGAGCCTGTACAGAAAATTTTTCTCACAGACACTTTTCAACACTTGAACTTTTTACACAATCATTTTTACTCTACGTTTCTTTTTACTTTACGACTCTAACACGCTCAAGAAGGTAACAACAGTTTACCAGGCCCGGTTACACAGCCTCAAATGTGAAATTGCAGACTACCGCAGTCCTTGAGCGAACCTGTCACAGTCACCTGATGCAGGCAGCATTAATTAAATTCGCAGAGGCAAGACGAGGTCGCGGAGTCCCCGAAACGTATAAAAATCGGCGAGGACAAGGGCGTGGCGTTTCGCGGTGTATTTTCATGGCATGTAACGTCACGCCACGCCATAACAGGCCACGGCCGCGAAGGTAAAGTTCTCGCACGCTCGTCTGGGACGGCTGTCGGGATGCGGTACGCCGTGAACGCGTTTCACAGCTTAAGGGAAGATTAGCCAACCCTCTCGTAACGATAGGATTTGACCATTGAGGGGAGATTACCGAGGCTGGAAAGCATTCGGTGTGGATCCAGCCTTAAGCGTGTTACACAATTACTGGCCGGGGAGAGTCTCTGCGACCACACGGTCGAGTTACTAAAGGCCCGGATATCTGGCTCAACGTATTACCCCTAATAAGAACGGAGAGAAACTCCTGTCGATTTCGGCCCGGCGCTCGTAAATAATCCAAGAAATCTAATTACGCTTCCCCGAGCGGGTACTTCGAAACCAGCCCCCGGGGGTTGAGAGGGGGGGGGATATATATAAGAGGACGGGGAAACGTCCCGCGATCCGCCATGTTTATGAAGTATTAATTATTCGCTCCAAGGGCGCAGACGAGTGTTCTTTCAAAGAAACAGAGTTATTCGTTTATCTAGAGTGGATGCCGGATACGTCCGCTGCTACCGATCGCTCCGCTCCGTTTTTATCGCCGATCTATCGGAAACATTTAATTTTTCCCTCCCCCTACCCCTCCGCTGTGAATCGATTTCTATATATATATCGATTATTTAACCAAGCGATTTAAAAGTCCGGCAATTTCCTGTCCTTGGCCAACAGGAGAGTTATTAGTAATTCTTCTACCGTACCATTTCTCTCTCGGTTTATTTCGGACGATTTAATAATGGCGTCGCATCGCGTCGAGTAGAGCAGAGAGCGTTGTGTGCCGTCGTTATTGGAGCATTATACTCGGGCGACGTAAGGATGTATCATTATTATTAATAACGTACTCTGTTGATAGAAGTAGATTGTTTTATCGGGAAAACGTCGAGAGACCCACGAGCCCGAGCCTCGAGATATGTGGATTCTTTCGAGAGGTCGCTCGTAATCTTACGGGTAATGGAGGCACTCCTGTTCCTCGATATACGAAAGATTTCGAGTAGTCGATACCCGGGCAATAAGAGCATTGAATGTTCTCCCGAGGGATCGTTAATTTGCTGCTTAAACCCGGGTTCTGCAGAAATATTGCGGAAAAGAAGATGAAAGAACTGTTACGTTTGTTTGGAAAAGAGTGCAATATAACAGGCGCACTTGTATTTCCTATAAACGGTTGCCGTCGACAACAATACATTTTCGTGGTCACCGTGTTGTGATTCGGTTTAACGACTAAATGAATATCCATAAAACGTGCAACGAACCGTTCATGTAGATTATCTTACATATCAGTAATAATCAACTTTTTATTAATGATTTTTGTTGCAGAAAATTTTCGAGCAACTGCTATTTTTGGTCCCTGATTACAGTCTAGCATAATCCGGATTCTGAAAGGTTCTGATTCTGTTTAACGACTGAATGAATATCCATAAAACGTGAAACGAACCGGCCTATTTAGCAAACATTTTATAAATCCGAGGTATACATACCTCCCATAGCAAGTACAAGTGAAATCGCGTGGGCAGCAATATCAAGAGAAGCTGAGGAATTCGCGTGGGCAAAACTTACGGTCCTCGACGCTCTCGTGCGATCCAAAAGAACAGACTCGCTTACCTGAAACAGAAAATGAAGGTGTTACTTGTGGCGCGTGTGTGTAGTTCGCGGATGAAAAATCCTTGTCGCACAATTACAGTAATGACCAGCGCCCGTTGATATCGGAGCCTTCGAGTCCGGTGAATGCGATGGAATATAACCACAAGAGAGAGAGAGAGAGAGAGAGAGAGAGAGAGAGAGACGCGAAACATCCCACGCGAACAATCGCGTAAAACATGATTCTAACGCCGCTATAGAACGCGATAAATCGATTTCTCAGCCGAGCCAGACCCCCATGTCACGACGTATCAACTCGTCGCACTGCGTTAACCCATTATACCATCCCCGATGAAGACTTCAAACTGAATTTATTATTCTGTTCTTCCTACGTCGACGTGAAATACTATTCTCCCCGCTGTCGATATTTCAATTTCGATGAACATTTCTTTCCCGGGTCAATTGTTAATAATAAAACCGGCGGACGTTGTTGTCGAACCAGTCGATAGACACTGGGTTCGAAAATGATGATGCGATTATCTGAATTTAGTACAGTTGAGGCTTTAGTAACAAGTTCGAGACGGTATGTATGGTAGAATAGAGACTGGAATTATTCCCATTGTGTCTGTGTAAGCGGTTACTTCGTGTACCAGCGAATGGTCCAATAAAATCCTTCTAAAAATCAATAATCTTTTTTGAAATGCTAAATGAAATGCAAAGGACTTTTTGGCACGCTGTAAAAAGAGCAACTGAAAAAGATATTGATACACGTACCATGTAAAACCTGATTTTGAAAATTGTTTTAACTCTTCCAACAGGCAATCAGCGATATATAAAAACGTGAAACTTCGTCAAGATTAATTTTTGCACCAATGTCTTATTGAAGGAGTAACCTATTAACGATGAAACAATTGAACCAGATGAGTAGACGTAGTTTAATAATTTCTCCTAAAATTATTGATTAGAAGGGAATCTTTTTCTACCACAACAGAGCCCCGATGAAACCTGCAGAAAGCTCGTAAAAATCTCCTGAAACGAACGAGGGCGATGAATCAAACAATGAGGACATAACAGGGGTGGTGAAAATTAAGATAAATTCGCAAACGAAAATGAAACAGTGTAGCTGTCAGAAATATCCCAGAGCACGAGCCAAGTGTTAATGCGAGCGAGATAAACCGAGAACGAATGCCGAAGGACAGTTTCAAATTCAATTTCATTATTCTCTGGCTCGGGTCGTCGATGTTGGAGAGCCCGGGTTGGTATCGTCTGAAAACGAGGGAAAAAGTCGTGGAGGGTGGCGAAGTTGTTCAGAAACTAAGCAGGACAAATCCCTAAACTAGCGCGATACCTTTTTCAGCGTGGAAACGAGCTGCTAGAGTGGCGAGACGCGGAATGGGTGGAGCCAGAGAGCGCGAGACGGTAAGGGGGTAAGCGGGACGGCCGGGCGCGCGAGCGAGCGCCAGTACGATTAAATTGAAATTAGTTGCGGAACTTTTTAATTGCAGATTCGATAACGCCGTCGGTGAGGCGGGACGCGGTCCGGGAGGGAGGGGAGCAGGCTACAATTTATACGCGCTTCCCTTAGTCCTCTCCCTCCCTCCCGGGCTTTTTCCTCTCTCGTTCTCTTTCTCTTTGTCCAGCTTTCTCTGCCTACGGACGTCGAGCTTTTTCTCCAGGCGGCGGCAGCGACGGCGGAAAGCTCGAGTGCGCCTGTCGCTTTACGAATTCAGTGCCCCGGAAGTGTGCTTATTATTAAACGAAGACGGTGAATTAACTCCTTACGGGTTCAACGACTCGGCGGAGTCTTCCTCGGACGCACACCACCGTAATCCAACCACCCCCCATCCCAACCCTCCACCCCGCACCCCAGTCCGAGCGAATCCTTCGAGATGAATACCGAACGCGAGGCGCGCACCGGAAACGAAGAATCTCGCTTAATTGAAGGTAACGAAGAAGGGACGAGGTTTGCTCGACCCGACCTGCTCGACGACCCGGTTAGAAACCTGCCCCAACTGCGAACGCCGGGAAAAATAATTTATTTCGAGCGCAAACTCGAACGAACGGCGAGAACGATTGTTCCGGAAAATGAATCCTGGGACCGTGGCAGGAACGCGTTGGGGAGCAAGATTGCTGAAGACTAGATTTTTGGAGAGTATGATGCAAGCTGTTACTCGTATTTTATTGCACACAGAAGGTGCAGAAATTTGGCCGAGGGATATACAGGATGTTCCAAGCGGAATCGAAAAGTTTCTTATGAGCGGTTATAGAGACTTTGTTAAAAGTGGTGCGTAGTATAACGCTAAATTTATCGGTTACTATGGCATCCGTGCGAAGGATTTTGTTGGCAAAATTGTAGTATGTGGAGCACACTAAGTTGGGGGTAGTTTAAGTCATCACTCTACTCATTTCAAATTTGTTTATGAAATACATGCTTTTGAAGTTTGCCATTTGTGCTCGCGTTCACGAGAACACTGAATCATTTTGTGGTAGTCTATTATTTTCTACAACATAGATTCGGAGGATTATGTTGAAAATGTTATAGTATGTACAGCATTGTAAATTAGGGGTGGTTTAAGTCATCATCTTTCTGATTTCGAATTTTTTGATACACCTCCAAAACAGATCGTTCTTACGAGTTGCAGAATTTTCTCCGTGATGTTGATCGCGAGAAAATAAAATACAGAAACAGGAATTCGCATAAAAGCTCTGAGACAGATGAGAAACCGTCCGCGATGATCAAGAATATTCTTATTGCTTTCCGCACCTCGGAGTTTCCCGTGCTCGCCCGATTCGTTTTAAATTATCGAGAGACATTCCTCTCGCAGAATTTATCGACTAATATCCTGTAGGATGGATGGGGTGGGGGTGGTAAGGGTTATCTCGAACGTAGATCGGCGAGTGTCTTCGGAAACGTAGTCCCCCACCGATGTCCTATTCCTCTCCGATTCAACCCTTCGGTACGGGCCGCTAAGGAGGAGGGAAATAGGTGCACGGGCGTAGGAGGAGAAGGAGGAGGAGAGGGAGAAGAGAGGAAGACGCCGAGAGGGAAGGACTTTCGTCGCATTAAGGAATCGAGCGAATCCAGAGGGCGACGCCCATTTCAGGACGACGACGATGCCTTTTTGAGTGGCAATATGGCAGGAAGCTCCGGTAAACGAAAAAGTAAGAGCCACCCCCGCGTCGTTAGGATGCCAGTCGAACCGAATGCCACCCCCGCCTCGCGACAGGCACCCTCCAGGGGGCCACTTCGGGGAGCCTTTATGCCGCGTTTCGATCAAAAAACGACGCTCGCACGGGATCGTCGATAAAGTTTAGAGAATCGAACAAGAAACTACTGCGAATCCAACCACGCGATCCAAATAGAAATCCTCGGACCATCCTCGACATACTTAGCTACACCTAGGGTACATCCAAATCTAAAGTTCATCGTTACCTAAAGAAAATCACACAAATCGTAAGACACTTGTAATGCTACATTCGACGCTGTATTTTTATAAACAAATCCGAAATTGGCGAAGTGATGACTTAAACTACCACTAATTTAGCGTACTCTACGTGCCATAAAATTTTCAACAAAATCCTCCACACCGATTCTATAGAAAAAGATGGATTCAGTGTTCTTGGATTTTGTCTTATTCTATTTTGTGTTCTCGCGAAACCAATAATTGCAGATTTCCAATGAGTGTATCTTATAAACAAATGCGATTTCAGCGAAGTGATGACTTAAACTACCCCTAATTTAGCGTACTCTACGTACCACAACATTCTCACTAAAATCCTCCACACCGATTCTGTAGAAAAAGATGAATTCAATCTTCTTGAATTTAGTCTTACGTTCTAAAACACTCGACCGCCTTTTCTCCAACAATTGTAAGCTACGATTGAAAACGACACACAGCCATCGCAGAGATCTAATTTGCACCCGCTCGACTCCATTCGATGATCGTACCAAGTGCGAGGTGCCCGCGTCAGATCGCAACATCTCGCAAGACTCGCGAGCCGAAATGAACCTCGTTTGAAGTCGAGAAGCGTTTCAGGGGCACTCGCTCGCGATTAATCTTTCGTTTTCCTCTGCGGAAGCGAATGCGCATCAGAGAGGACGGGCCTGCTAGTTGAATGCAGTTCTCCCCCCTCCCCCGGGGGGGAGGCTGCGAGAAAATGTAGTTCCTTAGCTGTCTAAGTAATTGCGTGAAATCGCGGGCGCGATGAGGCACGGGAGCGACGGGTGATCTCTCGGCGGGTGTTGCGCGTTAAATCAACTCGACGACGACGACGACGCGTTTTCGCAACCCGCGTCTTCGGAGGACGTCGATTATGGCAGGGATTAAATTGTTCCCGGTGCGGCGCGCGACAGCTCGAAATCTGCGAGCTCAGTCGTCGCCGGGCGTGCGACTACTTTGCTCGTTACATTGGCCAACAACGGATCGATTAATCACCCTGGTCATTGTTGTCTCTCCACCCTCGGAGGTTCGCCAAGGTCTACCCATTGTCGTAACAAAGTCGGTAAACTAGACTTTGGGCTACCGGCATTGTCCTCGCCGAGGCCAGTTGTCGTTCTCCGATGCGATTTTTTAATCTACCCTGCCATTCAACGTGTAAGCTAGCAAATTCTGCCCCCACCCCTCGTCCCCCATCGTCTCCGGGAGCTTTGTTGCCGGCTTCATTGAAAGCTTAAAGATCTCTGGAAACAATTTTGCTTGGGAGCTTGGGCTTCCTTAAAGAAATATGACTTGGTTCCCGTTACCCTGGATCTTGGCACAACGAAATTGGACATTCTCCCACAAATTATGGACCAGTTCGTTAACACAACGCTCGTTCTTTTGGCTTCTAATAGAAATATTAATTCTTTGTAGCCTGAAGTGCTCGCATTATTTCATTACAGAACTTGCTACAACATGAGAATGCGAATTTGAAAAAATTCTTCGGCTAAAACACGCACTAATCTCACCAGTAAAAGAGTATGAAATTTCAATTCAACACGTGCCGAAAAACATGGCCACTGTTCTCAACATGTCGAGACTATCAGACTCCAATGAGACGAGCGAATTTATCGAAAGGTCAGGAACTATACTAACAGATTTAAATCGTACGGGTTCGGGGTAAACAGTGGCGGGTCGGGGGAGTAAAACAACGAGCGATCCGTTTGAAAAACGTTGTGCTCAAAGCGTCTGTCTGTCATCTCCGCCTTTGTCGGGAACACTAGAAAATTCGTCCCGGGGACGAAAACTTTGATCTCCCGCGTGCTCTTGCAGGCATAAAAACGGCTCGCGATAAAAACGGTGGCGCAGACATAAAGCAAACATCGTAAACACCGAGGCGCGCGCTCCTGGACGCCGGCGTCGCTCTCGCGCTTATCCAGAACGATATTCCCGCTTCGAATGGATCCTCGAACAGGTCCCGGAAGACGAGCATGATCCAATTCCCTCGGAACCCCTCTAGCAAACCAACGGGGAGGAGGGGATTGGTCCCTCATTGTCCCGTGAATGGAAAAGTTCGGGCAATAAACTCCTTAAAACTGTCTTCGCTGTAACTACCTTCCGGCCGCTCTCTCTCTCTCTCTCTCTCTCGAGCAGCCGCTCACTTTTAATCTTGGCAAATGATCGCCCAGCCCGATTCCGGATTCTATAGATCGTCCCCGTAAATCACGGACGTCCGAGTGCCTGAACCCGTGACCGTGCAGTCTACAGTCGAAACCGGGTAATGAAAGAACGAGGGAAAAGTGTATTAGCGTCCTGGGGCTACGCTGACTACCCCAGCAAATACAAATGCTGATTCCATGGATCTGCTTGGCAGGGGTTTTGCGTCCGAGGCTTTTTATTGAGTTTTCGGGATGAATTTGCATATTCGTGTTTACCGAGAAACGGAGACGTCTCGCGATTGTACTCGCGATGGCTTGATTAAAAATTCTGCGACGAGGGAAGCTAACCTCTGCGCGATTCTTGCCCGAGGAGTCGCAGCCTCTTTGTGTCTTAGATCTTGCACTTTCTTTTGTTCATCGAGATTACGTCGATATTGTGCTTGAAGAACCTAATTGAATAAATATAGTCGTGATTTTATTCGTCTGATTGGCACAGCATGCTGCTCGAGACAGATGATCGAAGCACTTGGGTTTAGTCTTCCTCTTTGTTCTTGTTCGTTGTACAAGAACAAGTGTATTTTACGACGTTGAATTTTATATTTTTTTGCAAAGTGATAGAAGTATCAGAGAAACTTAAGAACACTGTTCTACACATGGTTTCAGTACATGGCAATTATTAATAGTACAAATGAATTTCCATGTATATAACTTTCGTTCTTTGCAGTCAATACAGACCATTTTTATTCTGTACAATGATCTGTCGAGGTGTATTGACTAAGGGATTTATCGATCTTATGACTTGGATTAATTCTAAAATTAATTAGGCGAACACATCGTTACTCGCTTCAGCTGTTTTGCATTTATACAAGAGATTTGCAGGATTTCACAGGCCAATTAAAGGATGTTACAAGTGCGAAAGTAAAATATTTGTTTAAAGTGTGTAGTTCCGGACAAAACGCAACGATTAAATTTAATGTGCGAGAGGAGACGGCATGGAGATGTTAACGGAGGACCATTCGCGTCTGTTGGTATTTTTGTAGGAAGTTTAAAGAGTGCAGGATTCAAAAAGGGCCCGACTGGGATTCTCGTTCGTGTATTTCGAGTTAATGGAAAATAGAGTAACACCTGAGAAAAGGGAAACTTCGTGATAGCCACTTTCAGGCAGCGCAGTGGGCAAGCAAAGGGATCCCCAGAGCGAAAGTAAGCATCCCTTCCATCTGGAGATAAGAAGCCCGCGGTATTTGTTTAGGTTCCTTGTGTTTGCGCGCCCCGAAATGGACAATGAACACTGAGGAAAGAGGATTAGGAATGCAGCCCGAAATCCTGTGGAACGGCGAAGTAAGTAGATTGATACCGTCATGTTCAGACGAGAGGATCCTACGGAGATTTCGCTGGACCTCATGAACCCCCCTCCCCCACGAAATTTAAAATTCATAAAATTCAGAAACTATGACGGCTATAGAATAAATAGAATAAATAGAAACTACCCTTCCGGAACGACTCGAATGGTGGAACTTGGGTGCATATTGACCCCGAGATTATCAGCAAGATTTTATGCATTTGTAGCAAAAATAAATAGGTACAATTTAAAATAGTACAAAGCCTAAAAGAATTCAAGAATTTCGCGCGATACACTATTTTCGACATACTCAAACTATTAATGAGAAAAGTTTAAATTCCTGTAGCTCAGAACTATTGTAGTGAAAATCTATTTTGCATACAAATCCGCAGTCTAGTAATGCACATCCCAATTCAGATTTTCTAATAGCCAATTCGCGTCATTAGTTATTTGTATTCGATCCAAGAAGAGGATCAACGTTGATCTAAAAAAAGTAAGCTCATAGATACAATCAAATGCGACACACTTTCCATCCCTTACCGGTAGCTTTCTAGAATACGGAAATATTTAAGAAAAATATGAAGAAGTCTAATGAATCCACACATAAATCATCTGTAATAACGTAGACCGTCCTGCAGTAAGAAACCGAGAATCTGGCGCTGTCTCCCAGGGATTAATATACAAAAATAAAGGGCGAAGGGCTGGCAAGCCCAGCGAAATTTCCACCGTAAGCTTTCCTTCCTCTGGCCCCAATATCGTGCTCGAAATTCCAAAAATTGTTAATCAACCGCGTTTAATAAAAGGTCTCGCCTCCGGGGGTTGTGGTCGGGGGTTAATTCCCGCCGCGAAGGGTTAATCCTAGCAGCAGAAACGTCCGGTTATTCCGCAAACGGCGGCGAACAGTTGGCCAGGTCCCTTCACGTAGAAACGGTAATACGAGTCGCAATATGTCAGCCGGCTATAAGGGCGGCACCTGTTTTCTATAAGCGGCCGCGTTTCGGCCGTAAACGGCGACGTTTTTCCTTCGTTAAGGGAAAAAGGTCCGTGGCGAGCGGAAAAACCGCGAGACGGAGGGCGGGAAAACGCGCGCGGAATTCGGCCGAGGGAAACGCGAACGACGATAAATTTCGAACGCTTAATATACTCGCACGCTGCCGCCTCCCCCCACCCCCCTCTTTCATGCTCGATTCTATTGCTTTTCCCCTCGGTGTTTCGCCTTTTACACCACCGAGAGAAACGCACGGGATTACGATCCACGAAAAAGGTCGGCGGTCGCGATTGTGTCGTATTTGCCCCACCACCCTCCCCCTTGAAATCCTGAACCCCGTGTTGTCCCCCAGGTTCTAATTAAATTTCGGGAACGAGCCGACGCACCCGTGGGAACCGCGTGACCGCGAGAGATCGTCGTAAGAAAGACGTCCACGGCGAAATGGAAATGTTCGGTGGACAGGCGAGATGGATAACGCAGTTTACTGGCGCGAAGTTATTTTCCGGCGACGATGATATTGTTATTTTTGTTGGAGGTTCATACAACTCTCTGATGGTTTTCGCAGGGTTCGAGATTTAAGTTTTTATACGAATTGTTAGCAATTCTTTTTTACAAATACTATTGAACCTTTTGAATTAGAATTTCACATACATGTTAATTGGCGTTTGAAGTACATGTGTGATTTTTCTCAAGACGAAATAATCGAAATTACGTGAAATATATATTTTCTTATAATGTTTTGAAGAATGTTCAACTTTTCGTGATCGGGCGTTCGTAAGTTCTTAGGAATTGTTTTCAAAAATACTATCGTATCTTTTGTATTAAAATTTTATACACATATCGATTGGTGTTTGAAGTACATGTGTGATTTTTTTCAAGAAAAAATAATCAAAATAGTCGAGTAAAAGTAGTCCAATTATTTGGAGTATATACTCTTTTGTGGTGTACGTTCTGTAAAAATGAAGTTGTCAGTATGAAAATGCAGAAAATGCATCACGAATCGTTTGACGCGTCTGATCGTGGCCAATCAATACTACTTCCTGCATACATTAAAGCACGCGAACCTGACCGATCTTTAAACTCGATTATCTCGAAAACGAGGCGTCAAATGAAAAAACGTTATTGCCTTTTTTTGACTTGTTTTTACTAATTAAATTTTAATTAAAGTGAATTGGATTAAAGTGAAGATTGATTAAGACATGAAAATTTGATGCTCCTTCCATCAAACTATCGGGGACATAAATCTGCACAGAACATGAACAAATACAATTTCACGAAACAACAGACCTATCCTATTTTCCCACCAAGGTGTAATTCCCCTCCGACACTAATCCCAGAGTAATATCGTTACTTTCCCGTCAGAAATTCTCAGAGAATCTCGTCCCTGTTAATTTCCCAGGGTTAAAAAAAAAAGAATCGTTGATCTCACGACGGACGAAATATTATTTTTTTCAGGTCAGAGGAACCAGTGAAGAGCGGACAGATGGAGCGGGGACGGCGGGGAGGGGGGGTGTTGAAGAATAAAACCGTGATTGCAGTATCTCGAGTTGGATGCTCGACGAAGAAATTTTTTTCTCCTCCGGGTTTTCTTTCCCAAGCAGCGTGAATCCGTGGCAGGGGCCATTCAGAAGTATAAATCGGCGAACAACGTTACTCTTTCCAGAGGAATGCTCCGCGAGTGGCGGTGTGCACGCGTTGAAACTTCGAGCACCACTCGGCCTCTCCTCCGGCCGTGCAAATATGTACGCATCGAAATTAACCCGGCAGACAGCTTTTGCGAGCTGTGCCACCCCCTTGGGCTTCGATTTCCTCGTACCCGGGGCGGAAAACGAGATTCCAAAGCAGAGAGAGAGAGACAGAGAGAGAGAGAGAGAGAGAGAGAGAGACGTCTCTTGCGCTGCGATTCAACGCCTCTTTAAGGACCTGAAATTTTCTTAAGGGGCCCGCTCACCGGGAAACCGGTCTTCGAACCGTTCCGCGCGTTCTTACGAAACTGAACTCGATGTTTGAACAAGTGTTCCTACGCTTTTGCGAAATTTGCTCAACGGTTTGCACTGCCGCTGCGCTCAAACTAACTGCGCGACTCGACTTCTTTTTGTCAATCCACGCTAAGTGTAATTTCAGTGAATTTCTTTAATTAATTCTCTTGCAGAATCTACTGCATTTCAACGCCAAACACATCTTAACACGTTGACTGCCATGTCACCCATATGTGGGTGACAGAATTATTTGTCCAGCGTTAATATATTCATCGT
This sequence comes from Seladonia tumulorum, assembly GCA_913789895.3. NCBI lineage: Eukaryota > Metazoa > Arthropoda > Insecta > Hymenoptera > Halictidae > Seladonia > Seladonia tumulorum. The sequence continues at coordinate 5,687,284 of OU565282.1, read as the reverse complement.
ACCAAATTTGATTAGGATCTGTAAAATGCAAGAAAGTTGGAGGGCTACTCGATATCGTACATTTAATTTTTTCAATTACTATTTCATTAAATAACTTGCTTTGATTTTATGGAATTTTTGAGGATTCTAGTTTGGCAGTCAAAGTGTTGATACTAGACTCATCACACAGCCGGTCGAATGAATGGTTTCAGATTTGTTCAGACAAAGGATGGAATTATTAAACGTATAAAAGTAACTGTGTATTTAAAACGTTACGATATAAGCAGAAACAATCAGTCAGACATTTCTCGAATGAACGCTCCTTCCCGCACACTCAATTCTTTTATTCGTGCTTTTATTTTATTTATTTCACTTACTTTTTATTTCATACAATCAAATTCATTTCACACACTTTCTGTTTCATTCATTATTATTGGTCCTTCTCATTCTCACCACACATACGCGTGTGACACAGAGTGGACAAATCATCCAATCCATAAACAAATTAAAACAAGCGGAGAACCACGCCCGATCATTTAATTTCGACCTAACGATAGCGCCGTCTCGTCGTAGGGCAGTTTCGTTAGGGTGGTTTCAGCCCCGCAGGCGGATAGCAATTTAATAAACGCATGCTCGCGCAGGTCTGGGACGCTTCTCCTCGACTCTCCACGGAAATTCCTGCCGGCAGCTACTTTCTAATCTCGGATTCAAATTCGAGCCGGCAACCGGAGAGCGTCGTTGGTGTCTCTCGACCCGGTAACTACCTGTTTTGCCTGTCAAACGTACACGCGCCGAGCGTAACGAAGCAGCTGGTTTTTGCAGAGGGCCGGCACCGTTCAAATTTCCTCTCAAGATTCGTACGTATAATTAGGAATTCGGTAATTAACGGACTTGCGTGGAGCGCGGCCGCGAACGCGAACCTTCCTCGGTTTCGATCTCACGGAACTTTTACCTCCTTACGGTCCCCTTGTACCCCACTCAAACGTTTATTCCACTCCGGCGTGCGCCAGAAGAGAGGATCACGTGCCTCCCCCCTCTCTGTCTCTTCGAATCCCGTACAAACGTCTGGCAGGTATACCGAATTCGCGTAATCTCGAAGAGGGAACCACGTGCTCGGAATTCAATCGTCGATCGATCGCCGGGAACGGTCGAATCCGGTAAAAGTCGGGAATCGAATTTTCTTTACGTCGCTTTTATCGGGAATAAGCGCGGCTGCCTGAACGACCACTAGACGAACGCTATGGGAACATGGAAATATTAAGAGGGAAACATGCGGCCATGGTGACGTTTATAGCGGACCGTCTGATCAATTTTTACGGCGGTTAGAGACAGAGTTGATTCTCTAAAGAAGAATTTCTCGTTGCACCTAGTTCCTAAATAAACGGACAGCGGATCTTTATGCGAAATAAACATTTTCTACCCGAACTGCAACAAACCGGTGTGAAATAGAAATGTATTTTCCTTCTCAATATGCTCACTACATTTCAAAATAATATGATAGGATGCAACGCAATGCGAGACCCACGAAAGTGTCTCTCAAAATACACAGACTTCCAAACCATTCGACCCCCGTCTAGAGGCAATAAATAAGCCCAAGGGTCGAAGACTCTTGAGTCCCAAGCACAACACGTACATAATATATAACAGTATTTTTAAATTCAACTGATATTTTTACTGTTTCACATTGCCCGTACGCATAAATTCAAACAAATAATTTCATTCAGCATCTTCTGTGTCATGTGTACCACCAATACCACACACACGCGCACGCACAAAGCCTGATAAAAAGTCGAACACAAAGGGAAAAAAAAAGAACAATAAAAGACCTTCAAGATGTTACATTATTTTTGACTTTCATGAACAGAGCAAATATATATCGAGAATTCACTGTATCGATATAAAAGCAGCAGAAAATGTCGAGATGAAAACGTTGCCAGTATATCTGCAATCTCTGATAGAAGATCAATTTCTGCGACAGCGAAATAGATAGAGGAAACTTGATGGAAAAGCGGATCGAAGATCGCAAAAAGAGTAAGATGACCTGCAATTACCGTCGGAGGACCTTAGGCGAACGATGTCGTAGACGTTATAGAGGACAGATGAGGGGTTAGTCATCGGTCTGATAGATAGAGGGTTGATTCAGCTTCTCCTAGGTCCTGGTGCAGGTCCATTAGGCCGATCGACTGACCGCGCGTCTCCTAACGGACCAATAATAGCCTCGATCGCCTTCAGACACCTCGAGACGCGCTTCCTGTGCTACGTAGGTGACGTAGACTTCGATGCTACGCTAATCGACGCCTCGATTATACCCGGAGAGGGTACCAATTAGCGCCCCATAGTCTCTCTTAACGCTTCGGCCAGAGATTGGTTCGGGATCGAAGTAGATAATCGGCGAGCATAATCTTTGCTCGCCTGGGAGTCCTCTGGGAACCTAGAAAAATCTTCTGCTGCCCTTGGAGAGTATCCAGAAGCGTTTTTCTCGGGCCTTCCGACGTTTTCGCAGATGCTGTTAGAGTGACCTAATCAAATATACGCGAGAACTCCGCTCCGCTTGATCACCCTCGTACAAGAACCAAATGAAAGAGTGCAACAAACCTTTCGCTTCAATCAACAAAGTGATATCCCCTGGCATTTCAGGACATTGATCCGCAATCCACGGCGTGGATGTTGCCATTATTTTCCGTGCACGATCCGCTCGATCACCGTGCAGAGCCGAGCGACGCTTAGTGACCAGTGAACATCGGTACCGAAGGGGTTTTGATCGATGGGATTCGAGGGTGTCGGTGGATCGTGTTCCATGGGAAAGAAGTTTATCGAGCAGGTTGCCAGCTCACGGTGTCCCCCTCTCTCTCTCTCGCAGTGCACCTTTAAGCCCGGCCGGGACCGAAAGCAAGTGGGTCGATCTCCGGGGAAATAACTGGTCCCCTTTTAGGCGAATATTCTTAAAGGATCCGGGGCGATATGTTTCCTTTGAAGAACGGATCGCGTCGGCCCGTCGACGTTGATGATGATTACGATTACGCGTGCCTCTATTATACCGGATGCTCCGTCCGTGGAGGACGCTTTTGCAACAAACACACTCGGTTTACCGGGGGCGAGAGAGCGCTCGAAGCGGATAAACAACGAACAAGCGAAATACTTAGAGAGATGAGCGAAGCGAGACGCGCCAAGACAGACAGAGAAGAGAGAGAGAGAGCGGAAGACACAGAGGAGAAGAGAGTCACAAGGAAATCAGAAAGAGACACAGAGAAAAATAAAGAGGAAAATAGTGACAGAGAGAGAGAGAGACACAGATTAAAATACAGAGGAGAAGAGAGACAGAGAATACCAGAAAAAGGACCAGAGAGTAAGAGGAAGAGAGAAAAGTAGAGAGAGACGGATAAAAGAGAAACCCGGCTACGAAGAGAGAAAAGGAAAGAGAAGGTGCCAGGGAAAGGCGCGACGTCGAGATTAATAAACACTGAGAAAGCTTCCCTCCTATTATTGCAATCGGCGTGATACACACCCCCGAATCTGCATTATTCTGTTGCAGCGCGCCGTCCTTTGTGCTTTTGTGCGCCCGCTGCACTTTCTCTCTCCCTCGCTCTCTCACCCTCGCTGCATGGCCACCCTTTTTATTCGCGACCATGTCTCAGAGTCATCAGAGAAATGCGCTCTTAAGCATTCGTTTTCGCAGCATCGCACCCCACGTGTCCCGACCCACCCCTCTACCCCTTTCGCGCTCGATCTCTGTGAGCCAAGTCTCGAGACTGTTTGTCCGAAACGGTTCTCGTCTCATTAGGTGCTTTCGTGCTTCTTTGACGCGCGACGCAGCCCCGAACGGGACGGCGGAATTAATGTTTCGAGCACAATGAACGAAGAGATTAAACTATTCTGCGCGCGGAGGCTTTATGCGACTAAGGATGCTCGAATTCGGTTTTATGCCGCCGCTTTATGGGGAGGAAAATCGCCGGGAATTTTATTGCCTGTGTTTCGGGGAGCGTGTTGCGTTAGCACGCGCCAGGATCTTGTACTTTGTTAAGACGTTCGTTTTAGTGCGGTTTGTCGAATAAGAAGTTCACGTACAGCGAGAGTAAAAAATGAGTATACATCCCATACATATGAGATTCTATTTACAGCATATGTCGCAAAAACCTAAAGTTGTGACGTTGTAGTACATGCTATTTCTAGTGTCACAATCATATATAAACACACATCTTAGTGAAGTACGTCTCCAATGTTTTGAAAACAAATGACTGTCTGAAGTAGGTTTCTTACGAACGCGTCAAAAGTGAATATACGCGGCAAAAGTAGTTAGTCTGTTATGAAGGATAGTCCAGTAAAGTGGTTTTCTAGAAGCAGTAATTTCTGAATAAGTGTGAATTCGTGTAAATTTTCATCAGTGTTGATTACTTTGAAATTCTTACTGCATAAATAGAATTATGATTGAAAAACGTACAGAAACTTCAGAAGACATGAGGAAACTTATTGTTAAATTAAGAAACGAAGGAAAATCGTTTCGAGAAATAGAGAAAATAGTAAATCGTTGTCATGGAACTGTACAAAAAAATCATAGACAAGTATAAAGATACAAAAAGTGTAAAAAACTTTCCTCGTTCCGATCGTCCGAGAAAGATAAATGAAGTAGATAACCGATTAATTACACGAATAGTGAAAGAAGATCCTACTACGAGTGCGGTTTCATTAGCTCAAGAAATATCTGAAATACAACAAAAATTTATAAGTGCGAGTACAATTCATTCTGCTTCTTCCAAGAATTTCAGAAATTTTTGCCACCGAATGATTTTCGTTTCTCGAATTATTGCGCTGCACCGTAGTGCTGACAATTTTCTGTGAATTGGCCGATCTGCGGCAGTTTCCCTAGGCTTGCCGCATTAATCAGGCAATTTTATCTGACAACAATTGCCGTGTTTGCGGTCGGAGTACGGGAAACGGGAATCGCGATTAAACGGGCCGTATAAACGAGCATGTTAACCGTTTAATTAACACGTATGTACCTCTGGCGTTTCTTTCCTCGCGCGGCTATTACCAGGGCTTCAACGCGTCCCAATTCCGTCGTCGTTGTTGTTGTCGTTATTACGGCGTAGCCTGGAGCACGGCGGATGTCACAAAGTAAACGGCGATCCTCCGCAGAGTGGCTGTGCGAGCGATCATGCAGAGCTGCAACGCGTTGCATCGTTCCCCCGGGCGTCGTCGTTGAAAGACACTCGTCCACGGGGTGCACGGATCTCTCGCGATTTCTCGCACTTCTGGAGCCGCGAATCGACGGGCTCTTCCGGTCACAAATACCCTGCTACGTCACTGCTCCAGCCTGGCAAAAAGTCCCGTGGAACCGGGTCGCCTCTCGCGGACAAATATTGGCCCCTGAAATTGACTACGGGGGACGCGCAAATTGCGAAACCGTCGCGTCGGTCACTCTTCCGCTGCCATTTTCATTTTCCAGCCGCGAGCCCGACCAGGGCCCGCCTATTTTCCGGCTGTCGCGAATACTTTTTTCCTCTTTCGGATGCTACCCCTCTCCCCCCAACCCCCTATCTATCTCTCTCACAAACACACGCGCGTTCTCTCGCTCGCTCTCTGTCTGTCTTTTTTTGCGGCGCTTCCTCCATTTCGTTTTTTATTCACCGATTGTCAGGAACAGACGTGAAAAGGATCGCGAACGATACAGCCGCGTTTCGGATCCCCGCCGTCGATATCATCGATAGTATACTGTCGAATGAAGCTTTTAGTAGCCTGGATTCGGAACCCGGCTCCTGCGAAAGTGCTGCCGTGAATCGGTTCGTCGATACGAACTGCTCGCATGCAAATTTCAAAGTCTTCGAAAGTTGTTTGATCAAGCCCCACCGGTTTCGGCTCGCCCGTCCCTGTCGCGGCATTCTCGAGTTAGTGTAAGTGAGCCAGTGATGGACCGCGTTTTTGAAAATTCTCGATACCTTGTATATTTAACACGCTCCCGGCTACAACCATTTGTTTCGTTGCTCTGCTTCGTGGAATATTAAAACGATTTAGCAATGGTGAGTCAATACCTCTCTGAATGTTGTGCCATGTTCCATGATCTTAAATAACAGCGTGCACAAAAATTAATTTGCCTGATTTCATATGGACTCTGTGGGATCATGGAAATGAATAATTTTAAAATTAATAAAAGTAGTAAGTACGAAAATTTTACTCTGAATCGTTAGTGTTGGAAATTCGAGAAATTAATCACTGTTATAAACGATTGACAGAAATATTAAAAATATCTATAATTAGTTCTTTTTGTGCCACTGCTTAGTGCAAATACGCATGATCCTAAGTGGGGATTAAGGTACAAAATGGGTTAATGGGTACATTGGTAACTTAGCAATATTACAGACATCATGAGATAATCAACTAATTTCAAGACGAACACATAAATACACTCAGAATCTCTAACCAGGGATCGATATAAACGATTTCAGCCAGTCCAGTGAGTAGTTGAAATGTCAGCAGAGCAACGAAACACAGTCAGTAAAAATTTAATCCCGAACAAGCTAGCGGCGAGTCTGGCATGGCAGGAACACCGGTAGACACGCGGTCGGAGATTGTTTTCTGTCTCGAAAGGCGAAACGAAATTCGGAGGGGCAATTAGGGTGAATTATTAGCGGGATGAAGCAGTCCTCGCGGATTCCTGTAACAGGCGAGTTTCGCTTGTAAAACGTGCACAAGGGAGAGCTCTTGCCATCGGGAATCGTTGGAATTTCGTGGAAATAGCAGCCGCGCCCGCGATTGATCTCTCTCCCTCTCCCTCTCTCTCTCTCTCTCTTCGAGAGTGTAGATGAGAGGATTCGTCGCGATCCAGATCGAAGAGGAAACCGTGCTGGAAATCTGGACTGCTGAGTAACTAATTGGAAACTGATTGGGTAAATATGCCGGTGGGGAGACCACGATTGCAGACAAAAGAAGATCAAATGTTCCGAAGAGGATCTTTGTCTGCGAGAAAGTTCGTTCGACGACAGTTGTATCGGCAGAGTGCATTTTTAGAGCATTCAACTATGAAGAAAATTGGAGTGGACCTTTCAAAGTATCATAAACTTGAAACTAAAACTGATCCATACTTATCGAAAAACTGTGGATTTTATGCATTTACGAGAAAAACGAATTGCGGCGATTTAAAATAATAAAAATATTTTTAAATTCTACCGAAAAGATTCAGAAAAGAACATTCTAAGTCGAGAAGGAAATCAAAAATTGAGGTACGATCTTTAAAATATTAAAAAGATGCTTAAAGCTCGTTTTAAAGACGGAGGTGCACAGCCAGAAGGTTAAATTCGATAAATCCGCTAATTTCTCCGGGGGTATCTCAGTTTCCCCGACTGCTCACAGATATCTCTGAGATCCCTCATAATCGCGGGGGATAGTGCGAGGGTGGTTCAGCGATAATATCGCGCGGAGGATGGCATTACTTCGCGGTAGTTGTCGGGGTGTGCTCCACCCCGCCATTCCGGGTATTGTTAGATCCCCGTTTCGGACCGGGTTCCCATCGTTCTCTTTTCGCGGGAACCGACGAGCCCCCTCCTCCCGAAAACCCTAAGCATAATTGCGGAGTCTTGTCTTCGGGAACTAGGCGCGCCGATCCCCCGCCGATCCTTTCCGTCGTCGGCAGAAACCGTACCTGCCAGCCGAACCTGCTAATGAGGGAATTACAGCATCCGCGTGTAATCGATAACGAAGTGTCGGCGGCGGCTGAATAGGGGCGGACCTACCCCCGACTTGGATTATTCAGGTGTGTCTGCCATCTCTACTCTACATAGCAGAAAGACGAGGGATCCATACTGGGTCGCGATCGTAATTTCCCCTGATCCGAAATGAGACCCCCACCGTCTTCTACCATCTTCTAGATAGCTCGCCGACCACCAAATATCCTTGCCATCTTAACCCTCGTCATTTCTGACCAATCAGAATTTTTTTTTCATTTTGTAATTGGTTTTTGGTAGGTGGTTTACTCAGGGACCAAAAATGACAGTACTTATAAAATTATCGACGATAAAAATCATTCAGAAAAAGTTGATCGTTGAGATTTAAGATAATATAGACAAAATATAAAGAGTTTGAGATTAAAAAACATCAATTTTTATACTTTTTAGTCATAAATAACAGTTATCGGTGTCCAAAAAATTAGATCCTCCTCGATAACTGTTACCGATGATCGAATTTCTTTTCACTTGTTCATAATGATTATTGTTGGAAAAATTCATTTCAGTTGCTTATTTAATTACTGTATTACTAGTCACATAAAATCACATAAAAATTTATTAAATAATCGATTGTCTACCATTTGAAAGTTTTACTATTTAATAGTAATTGCTTTAATAGAATTTCTTTCAATAAGAGAAAAAATCTTCTGTTGCTTATAATCCTCATTTGTAACCAATACGATTTTAGTCGACGAAATACTTGTTATCCCGTGACTTCTTTCTCTTTGGTTATAACAGATATGGTCCCTGGTTTTACTTTAAATTTTAGGAGAAGCTTATTTTGTAGAAACGAGAGAAAAAATGTTTTTTCAAAACGCGTATCGTTTTCACGAAACAAAAATTATTGCATCGACCAAATTAGGATTAATAAATCTTTAGATTATAAATAGTATTTTGTGTACCGTAAACGCTGCTATAACGCGGAGCAAAAATTGCGATTTTATTCCTTCTGGTTTAATCGCGTTATAGGAGGGCTGTACTTTAAAATCGGACAATTCATATGCAACGACCTAATAATAGATTGTCTGTAGAACGAATGATACGAAGGAGGGAATGTCTGTTGGTCGCGTCCAATTGAAAAATGCAGGGCTCTCGAGGCAAGATATCATCTGCTGGTTCAACGCTCGGAGCGGGGCGAAATAAAAATTGATAAATTATCTACCCGGGGCAGACGGCCCCTCGTCCAGGTGACCGGAGAGAGGTTCAACGCTCGCACGCCGATAATATTCATCAACCGGAAACGCAGTCGTGGCAAGGATAAGTGAGTTAAGGGCCAGACGGGGCCAGAGCCGTGCAGCTCGGCGCAGGTGCAATCTCACGTTGCATCTTTAGTATCGCGCGCATTACGACTCGTTTCTCCGGGCCACGCGTTTCTGACTCGTTCGTTGCACTGTCGGGCACCGTTCGATTCTATTGTTATGCTCGCGGAAATAAAGTTTAAGTAGACCTAAACCCCCCCCCCCCCCTCTCCCCCTCCACTGGAGTCGCAGACGTAATTTCGTGGGACACGGTATAGATGTCGGAATAAAGCGAGAAACCGGTTCGAAACACGGTCCTGTTAATAAATCAACCGGCTCGAGATCTCGAGCGGTATTAAGTCGCTGATAATGCGGATTTGATTTGCCCGATCGGCAACGTTATTATTGCGCTCGTTGCCGCTGATGTATGCGCGAGATAGCGATCGCCCGCGGTGCAACGCGAGCCTTGAAAATCGGCACCGTTTCAAAGCAACTCGGATCGGTATCGATCCCTCGATCCGTCAGCCAGGCGATCGCGAGTCGTGGAACGATAGTCTCAGGCACCTTTGATGATATAAGCTACTCCCAGAGTGCTTCGCGATTCTGTTTGTGGCTGCAGAATGAACCTACTGAGTACCAAAGTCGATCGTCACTGAATTGTTGCTTAGAGAGTAAATAAAAAATATTATTTTCGGGAAAATAACCATTTCCTACGTGGACGGTAACATCGAAGTACACTCAAATGTACTATATTTCATCCCTTGACAATTTTAATAAATTCAGACTGATGCATTGTCTACTCTTAAATGATTAGAACCCTTATAGGTCCCATTCACGGATTTTGATGGACCTGTACTGTTAGGCATTATTGATAATTATAAAGTGTTTTTAACAAAAGGTGAAGTTTTGCTCACTCGCTACTGACTTTCATCTTTCCACTCGCACACGCGATCGCATAAACAATGTAAAGCTCGGGAAATTTCTATGGTGCCCCTACCACTGATACCCTAAACACGTGCTTAGTTTGCTTACTGGTTGATCCGGCACTGAGTTTGCACAACGAAGCAAAAGGTGATACCTTGTTTCAAGATTGTCTGTAGGAACGTTCAAAGGACTGAACACGACTATAAAGTTGTCGAGAAGATCCTGAAAATGGGTCAACCACGTCTAGCACGATCGAAGGCGGTCATTGGAAGGATCGACGCGGCGTCTGGCGCAAAAATCCGCAAGTTTAGCATTAATTCTGCTCCGCTAACAATATTAATGGACAGATTGTCCACGAGAGACACCGGGGCTTCAACTTCGAAGAACGATCGCCGGAGCCGGCGGTCGATCAATCACCTGATGCGGTCGCGAGGAAGTTCGCCGTAGCATTCCCAGATTGATCGATAGCTGACAGCCAATCTACCTGGCAGTCGATACCGCAAAGAACAGTGCCGTGTCTGTTGTATATTAAACACGAGGTCTACCGGCTGGCTAGCGGTAAATTATCGAGCCTGCATAGAATTTTAATTGTTAACACTACCGGCGAGTCGCGAAGTGCAGTGAATTTTCGATATAGGTCTTGTCGGCGTCGTGTATCGTCCAGGAAACATAGCCGAGTCGTTTTACGTTTACAGTCCTTGCCGTCCCCGACCTCTTGACCTTCGTGAACCCTTACGGGGTACATCCCGCGGTAGTGGGGATAATTGCGCGACGTTTATCATCCAGACCTTGGCGACATATATAGAGAAATCACTGCAGATCGTGGCTCCCGAGTTCTCTCGAACGATGCTTGTCCGAGAGCAGGTTCCGCGGCCAAGGAACACCATGTCCGAGCTATTTAAATAATTGGATGCGACAACTCGGAGACGCCGCGCCGGCGAGCGTAAACGGCCCCGGAAATTTGAATTCTCGATGAAAATGGACGTTAACAATTTCACCGGCCATTTACTCGGGAAAATCAGCTCCGTCTGGTTGGAGAACTCCCAGACAGTGTTTCCATGGGGTAAGTCTAGCTTAGGTAAGAGAAATTTGGATAAATTGAAGATGGTTATCCCTTGAATTCTTAAATTGTTTCGTACCTTGTCTATTCATTCACATAGTAACAATCTATAGTACAATTTTCAAGATTGTTACTATAACACCCCGAATGGTGACATTTGCGACAGTTACGAAGAGAATGCGTGTCTAGCGCGTGTACCAACTAATACCATGGAAAATGGGGTTCAAGAAATAGACAAACTGAATGGTCTTTGAGCATTCTCAACTGTGCAATTATGAAAATGGTCTGCAGTATGCGAGTTTCGTTTCTCGCAAGGAAGCAATGGGAAAATCGCCGTGTCAGAGGTAAAACAGCGTCCAGGACAATGTCTCGAAGGGTTCGGGCTAGCCGAGGGTTGTATTTTGCTCGGCAGGTCTCGTTTCCCCTGGCTACGGCCGATCGGTGAATTATTCTCCCCGGTTAAACGTAATAATAGCTCCTTGGCTAGTTGCTTACCGAACGAAGCGCGGTTTATTGACTCGACTTATCGCCGCGAGCCGTTTCCACGGTCGGCGACGGTCGATAAAGGGGTCGACAGACCGTCGTCATTTGCAAGTTAATAAAGGTATGCACAAACGCGGCGTCGGCGTCGACGTTGACGTCGCCCTGCCGAGAAATACGCCTTTTTCCCTTTTCTTTTTTTATTGCCGTGCTAGGACGGCGCCCGGAACGTCCGAACGGAACTTCCCACTATTTCTATTTGCGCGGTCGAAGCTTCTTCGCATTAAAATCCCCTCTCCCTATCTCGCGCGTCAGGGGGTGCACGAGCAGATGATAATTGCGCAGATAATTCTGCAGGCGACGCGACGCCCCGCGCATGCCGGATTTTCGATTATCTGACCGACGCGTCCCGACGCTCGCTTCAAAGGCCGCAATCAACGATTAAAAGTTGTGCATGGAGATCTGGACGACACGTAATCCATGCACGCCCTTTTGCGATAAAAAGAACCCTTTGTCGAAGCTCGAAATATGTCTACTTGCGTTACAGTGGAGCAAAAGCTTTTTTTTTTTGGATCGCGACGATGTTTTCGGAGCTTTAATTATGCAACGATTCCTACCCGGTGCATTATCTTTGCTTTCGAGAGTGCAGGGATCAAAGTCTGCGAGGGAGGATGAACGGGATGGAATATAGTACTGCTTATAGAAGATTGTAGATTGTGCACTTTATGTGCCAGTCCGGAGCATGTCTTTTTAAATAATTACTTGGACATTTACGGACATTCAGAGTGCTTTATAACCGTTCTGTCAATAATCAAAATTTTCCATGATATTCAATGCTGATGCACTTTGTCGTTTCGTTGCATACTTTTATACCTCAAATATAAATTAATCTGTGATCATTTAAGAACGTAAAAATCTACAAGAATTTTCCTACTTGTCAAGAAATTATAAAAAGAAATTGAAAGTGGATATAACCGGTGTCCCGGTTATTGACATAAGGGTTAAACTGTGGTTTCATCGAGCTACACAGGACTGTATCCAGAAAATGAAATTTTAATGCTCTCTAGATCTCATCAGGTTCTACTATTGTATGCTAACTCACGCGTTGGGGAATCATGATTTATGTATTGACAGACTGGCCACCACTGCACAGCTGACAATAAGCGAAATGGCTAAATCGAAACTGTGTTAAATTGTTCACATATTTCCATGCTTTTTTCATCATTGAACATAACTTACTGTTCAATACCTTGGCTACGAAATTACAAAAAGAAGTTGAACTTTGGCGGATCACATTCGACACAGAATCTGAAAATTCAATCCATAGTTGCAAGTATGATCTAGGTTAGGTCACTTAAGACGTTCCATACAGTAATCAAGCACAGAATGAGTGAAATACGGACCACATGCCTTATGAAGAAGGTTGTAATCAGATTATGGATCTTTATGCATTTTAACACGTTCGCTGCCACCATTCGTTTTAATGCTTATCTCCGTTGTTAAAACGTTTGATTAAATGCAACGATACATTCTTTACGAAATAATAAAACGATTTAGCAAAGAAAACTCATGGACGAATATATAATGCTTGCTCCATGCTTTTAAATAACAAAATTAGTTCAACTAGTTTTAGTGCAACTACGAGACTGTATTGAATCGCAGGTTTTTCAAATACTTGAGAACGATAAAGAACGTTTCATCCAACAAAAATGAATTTTTTCTCGTATTCCTGATTCAACAAAAGAACAATACACGAACCTCCACAGTCTAGTTACAATTGGGAACAATGCAAACTCTTTTATCAATGTTCCGTTGAATAACCTTTCCAGAAGAACGATATTGACGAACACCGAAGACATTTTTATTTAATTTCTACCATAAAGAACGATTTACTCGACGCAACAAATTTGCTTATCATTCCTGGTTCAACGAAATACATGTGAAACTCCATGGTCCATTAATATAATTGCCAACAATGTTTCAGCCAAGTCACTTACCAAACTTCTACAAAACCTTCTTCAAGAAATCGCTCCTTAAAGATGCTTCTGCCGACAGAACAGGGTCAATTAATTTTTCCCGGGCCCTAATTAGCAGGATCTAACGGAGCAACATTCTTCTCGGAAACGGGCTGCGAACGGTCAGCAGACGGCGCGCATCAAAGCGCTATTCTGTTTCATCGATCAATCTCGGCGCAGCTAATTTAGCCGACTAGGACGATTGAACGGCGAGATCCAGGAAGACAGAGAATCCTCTTTCCTGATTTTATCGGAGCCGAGAGCGAGAGAGGGAAAGAGAGAGAGATACAGAGGGGGGGGGGGTATCAGCAAGACTGGCGAACCGTGTTCAACGTTTCGAGAGTACGGGCGGCCTGTATATAGGTAATATAATAGTATCCAGAGCAACACAATGGCGGTCGCAAGGGCGATAGCGAGAGAGACTGGCGATGGTAGTTTCGCGTTCGCTTGCACGGTCCTGCGAGAGAACCCAGCGAAATCTGATTAGCCGGGAAAAGCGCTGCAGATACTCCCCGTTAAGACGAACTATAGTGACGTCACGCGCTGAATTTATCCTCTCGCAAGTTCCGGCCGTGGTCTCCTCTGAACGGAACGTACGAATGAAATGTCTTGCAGGAGACTAGTTGATAGGGTGTCTCGAGAATTGCGAAACGTCATCAGTAGACCGCCGTTTTATGCACAATAAAAATTGTGTGCATTACCGATTGCACTAAAAAGTGGCGTAAAAAGTTTTCACCGTTTTGTGTTTCATCTACTCATTTTTACCACAAACGCGCGAACTGCAAAGGGCGCGAAGGATGTGGAACAACATCAGAGTCCCGTCGTTCGCCGGCATTGACAACCGAAAACATGCTCCTCGTTCATAAATTATAATCCGTGTGAAATCGTCACGAGAGCACGTTAAAAGTTCCAGGATCGTCGTCGCAGTGTCGAAAGGGGTTGGAAACCCGAGGATTGCGTGCGAGATGAAAAGAACGATCGGAGGAGCCCCTGTTGCTCGTTAGTCCGTTAGAATCGTGAGCATCGTCTCGCGCATCACGAGCGCATTATCTTCCTTGTCACGATAAATTCTTCAAGCGTAGCACGTGCGCGCGGCGCATAGGCGTAACCAGCCACCGCGTTCCGAAAATTTCTCGGCGGCGCGTGCAAACGCGATTCCCCTTGTTATTTATGCCCGCCATCAGCGGAACTTGCCGGGAAAGTTCCGGGGCGGATTCGCGATGCACACGTATATACACGTATTCGCGAAAGGGCAGGGGGGGTGTTTGGTGGAAGAAGGGGGCACGCGAAGAGGGGGGGAGGAGGAGGAGGAAGTATAGGAGGGCTCACTCTGCTGGTCGGCTGGGCCGGGGCTCATGGTTCACGGTATGATAAACGGTATCGCGGAGACTGCCTCTCGTACGAGTGACTTTGCCAATGCGTCAGCCACGCCCCTGGAATTAATCCTTATTAACTGATAGGAGCTGCGTGGAACGGCAACTATTCCTGAAACGGAATTTCCTGGAAAGTGGCGCCGGTTTAATAACGCTTCTCTGTCTGCCGCGATCATCTCTGCTCGCTATAGGCCCGACAGTAGTGATTCATCGTCGGTGCAGCGCGATCTCTGATTTTTATGAAGGTGCGTTTATGTATATTCGCCTATCTACCATCCTTTCGCGAGAATTTCAAATTAGTTTCAGAGGCGTCGCGTCAGGGCAAGTGTTTCTCCACTTAATTCTGTAAAATATGCAAGCCGCAACACATCCCTAACCCCTCGCACTATGATTTATTTTGGAGTTCCGGTCGTGTACAAGCTTCTAGACGAAAGAGGAAAATTGACTCTTGCGTGTCTAGATTTTCTCTAATGGGTAAATATCGTATGCTTTTCTTATCGATGCCGAAATTCTCCATAAAAAATACTTACTAAAAAATAAATATATGTCCATGTAGGCTCTGTGTCTAGCAATCAATCCAGAGTTAGTTAGTTATTAGGGGTCGAAGGTCGCGGAAAAGATCGCTGTGATGGATTTTGCTCTTCCATTTTCGAAGTTGAAGACGTGAAATAATGTCCTACGGATTCGGTCGGTTTTCGCTATCTTGGAACGGATTCTATGGTAACTGTACTCCGAGGCCAGTCAGCTTGGCTCTTGCATATTCTACAATTCCTGGGAGCGAACGGTACCACACGGTCACCCACGACTACTTGGCAATTAGCTTGCCACGACGCGAGAAATTAATGATCCGTCTCCGGAGAGACACGTGAGACTTCTGGGATAAGGCGTGACACGGACGGGCCCCTTTACTTTCCATCAAATTTAATCCTTCGGTCTAATGGACGGTTTCTACGATCGTGTTACCCCAATGATACATAGATTCATGTAAAGTGTCATTTGTAGAATTTCAATAATCCTAATGTAGGCACTTGTGTGGTCTATACAGTGACTTTCCTATATATGTAGGATCATACGGACCATGGAAGGACAAAGAACCGTTGGTATTTTTAAACGTGAATATATTTAAACAATAAAAAGACAAAAGACAAAACAAGGTATACAAAGAGATATTACAAAATGCTACTCGACGCGCGCTTCTCTATGTCTCGACGAGAACTGCCCGATGCCGAACGTTTCTCGAACTCGTCAGCTCGTCTGCAATGTTTATTATAGAAACGCTATCGCATCGCTCGGGCCGCCTGGGTCCGCGTCAGTCCTTTATTCCCGCCGACAAACATTACACGATGCCGCCGAACGCGCGCGGAACGAAGGCACACGGAAAACGACACAGCCGCGCACGAAAGTTTATCTTTTACGCGCGGCAATATGATTCGGATCGTTCTTTGAAATGCACCGAACCTACATATATGTCCCGTTGCGAAAGATGAAAAATCAATGGGAGGTGGCTTTTCCAGCAAGTTCAACGGCCCTGGGGAGTGATTCCGCCTCGGCCGCGATTCCCGAGAATTTTTAATAACGATACCGCCAATCAAGACGGGAAAAAGTTGAAATAGTGAACGAGTGTCCTCTGAAGAATCTAGCAACGGGACAGACCCTCGAGGAATATCTCAAACGGAGCGCTGAGAAGCTCGGGGAATCTGCGATGCAATTAAACGTAAACGACTGTGTCGGCTCGCTACTGCAAATGTCCTTGGGAAACGTAATGGGCTAAGATAACAAAACTCTCATTTCAATAGTTTCTTCATCAAAACTATTACGGACGTATTCGTGGCATTTTCCTGATTAAAATGAGCCCACGCACGACACAATTCGGTGCATATTTACTCGTTTAATCCACGATACATTGCAGCCTCTATTATCCGAACCGAATATAAACAGTTCAATCTCAAGCAATCCATATGCAACACGATTGCACATACATATTTGTTGTACAGACTAGTAACAATTTGATCTAACACTGCAGCTAAATAATTGATCTATTACTCGAAAGGCTGACAGTTCGGATAATCGAGGTTCTATATTATCGCAGATTAAACGAGTGTGCGTGATTCGAATGGTGTCGTGCTTGGACTCATTTTAATCGTAAAAGCGCCACGAATATGTCGCGCTACCTTTTAGCTACGGGGAAAAATGGAGAAAAGTGTGAAATCGCGGAAGCGAGAGATCAGGCTTCGTCCCGCCGGAAAGAATTGTTGCGTCCGAACTGCGCACGCACCCGTGTTCCGATTAGTCGAATTAGGGCGAGAGGAGCGCAGGGGCTGCTCGGTGAATAACTGAACAGCTGGAGACTCGGTGAAGCGACCCGGAGAGTTATGAACCTGCGATATCCCCGGCAGAGACAATTAACAGCGCGGCGGAATTCTGGCGCACGCAACGGCTTAAGGCGGGTTCACAGGGCCGCGTCGACTCGCACAGCTTCTGCCGCTAGTCTCCGGGCTTCGGGGACACGCGGCCGCGTGTCGGAACAGTTTAAACGGGGCAACGAGCCCGTTAATGAATTCACTTGGCCCAGTGCGCCGACCTCGTGACTCCCCCTTGTTTATTTTTGACATGAAGCTCGCGAGACGGAGGAAGAACGAGCGATAAGGAAGAAGCTGGATAGCAAAGCATCCTCGTAACAGCGCATCCTTCGCTTGCAGGAAGAGGACTCTTCATCGTCGCCGAGCCCTTGTATCAGATTACTTTTGCCGGAGCTGCCGGGAGCCGTGATTAGCAACCATTATCGAGCAATCGGCTCGCACAGGTGGCAGATGGAACCGGATCACTAGGAACACACACGGTTCACGCGATATTACCGAACAGAGTCATTATCGGTGCCGGTCCATCAGAGATTTAATAACAGCAAGCTAATCAAACTAATGTATCATTCACGTGGCCGGGGCGAACACACGGAATGCCTAGATCCGCAGATTGCGCGCCGCGCCGGGGCTCGATAAAATATTCTCGTAAAGCCAGTTTGCGCGGGAATATCCGTAATTACGGATATCACTAATTCAGCCCCGCGAGCCGAGAGACTGGCCAAGCGATATTCGAATGGAGAATTGAATGGGTCGAGCCGTGGCTCCGGGAAATAAACCTCGGAAAATCGGGGAACAGTTCTGCGAAAAAAGAGCGAGCGCGTCTTGAGCTTTATAGCGCATGTATATGTGTTGTACAGTGCCTGTGGCTCTGCTAGAGCTGCTCGGTTTATCTAATGCATGCGCTCCTGCACAGAGAACGCTAACCCCTGGTGCACCCTGCACAGTATCTACCCCACGATATCATAATTATTCCGGGGAGTGAGTGGCGAACGCCATAACCGCCGGAGAGAGAGAGAGAGAGAGAGAGAGAGAGAGAGAGCGAGCTTCACCCTCTTTGCCCCTTTTTCTTTGGGTTAGTTGGCCTGGCTCCGGGCGTCTGGAGTTAGAATATTGAATATATGTCGTCTATTACCTCCGGGGGACGTCTAATTTATTTTCAGACTGGCCCGGGACTACGCTATTTATTTCAAGAGCGGATTATTCGGCTAAGATATTTCTCACAATGAGTTTTAATCGCGTGGTGATTACGTGGCGCTTGAATAGGCTTGTTGGATCATACGTCTGATCGTTTTAAAGTCTGATGGGATGGCAAGCAGACGGACAGTGATTTTCATGGGATTATGTTCAACAGGATTTCAATAATTGTACTATAGTAAGAAGAAGCTCGAAAATCATATTTTACATTATATTTCCAACTGAAATTATTAGAAGACAGAAGAAGATAATAAAGAAGATAGAAGCAGTCTCTGATTTGTGAAACTTCTTATGTCACTGAAATTTAGAAGACCGAAGTGAGAGGTTTAGTGAGAAGTGATCTAATTGACGCTGGTATTCGCTGAGATAGTTCTGAGCGACTCTGGACTGAATTATATGAGCCTCGATTGACAACACGATTGGTTAAATGAGTCCTCGGTAACTCCATGCTGAATGACAACTATCTTGATTGAAAGAATCCTGAACGATTGTTATACTTAACCACTTATGACCATATGACATTGTCCTGATTGCCTGAAAAAACCCTAAGTACCTCTGTATCAAACCACAAATGTCCTTATTAATTAAAATCATCCTGAATGGTTGTTTATTAATTAAAATGATCCTGAATGGTTGCTAATTAATTAAAATGATATTGAATGGTGCATTAAACTGTAATACTACCACTAATACTACAAGTCGAAACTTCAAACTGTTATATTTCATTATGGAAACATCTGACAAAAAATGTTTCGGACAAAATTTACTTGTTTTTTCCTGTAGAATCTAAATATGTAACGTTTTATAGGGGCTTCTATTTAAAATTATAAATGTACCCCGGCCCCATTTAAAGGGAATGGGGAGCGCCCCTTCACGCTTATGTAATTAGAAAGGCCCCTCAGATCCATGCAATTTAAGACGAAGAACTTTAAAATCGATGACATAGTTTTCGAGATATTGAGCTATTAAGAGTTACGTGGTCCACCCTGTATAGAGAAATCACTGTACTGATTTGATCCGTCCCGAATCACAGCTACATTGCACTTCAGTTGTGCCTGAAACACTTCCAACCAGCTTAGCACAGAATTTCTGAGACCCTAAACGAGACAGTGTTCCCAAAACACCGGAAAAGCTTCCTAAAAGTTCGAGAACCCTAAAACCGATCTCTAGTCGGACAAATGATCCGAATTGAAGTTCCAAATGAAGGATTTGCAAGTTCCTTCGAGAAACCTCTGAGCCAAGAGTGCCTCTAGAGCCAATTAGAAGATTTCTGAGGCGGATTTCGCAAAAAAAAACTACCAAGCCGCCATCGCAACAATCGACGCACACGCACCCTGAAGAGTGTCCTGGCTAAGTCGCTATCGCGCTTATTCCGTTATCGTTTCCGCGAACGGCTCCGGTTCGCGTGAACCCCGCCTCGTTACGCAAAGTGAAACACTTTACTCGCGTTTTCCCGCCCTCCCCTCGCCCCTCGACGGAATTGCGTTTTATTGGCGAACGGCACGGGCCGCGGATTATCGAACGCGAAATGGGAATGAAAAGAGATTACGCCGCCTGTAAGGGGAATCGGTTTTCCTTTGTGGTTGTAAATGGTTTGTAAATAGGTAGAAAGAGAGAGAGCGAGAGAGAGAGAAAAGAGAGAGAGAGAGAGAGAGTGGGGAGGGGAATGACCTTTGTCGCACGATACACACCGTGTCGCATGAAACATTTGATCCTACGGGATATTGACAGTTCCGACAACGAAAGAAAATAAAATCGAACCGTCTCTGTTATTTCATGATTGTTGGTTTATCGTTTCTGCACGGTCACGTGGCCACACGGTGTACGCTAGACCGGCTTCAGTTCGCCATTTTTTTTCCCCCGCGAACAAAGTGCTCGTTCGCCGAAGTTCTTTACTCAGGAAAATGGAACCTAATGTCCTGAGTGCACGGCCGACTCATAGACTAACCATAGGATTGAACCGGAGGGTTGAAACATCCATTTCGATCAAATGGAATACATGTACATATGTTGTTATTACTGCCATTGTTGTCCCGACATCTTCATTCGCTGTGGAGCTCGACGAAGTTTAGTCCATTTTCACAGATTATTGTAGAAATTGATTGACCATTTCGAAACCTTATGGCAGATCAAAAATTTTCCAAGACCTTCAACAGCATTGTCTCTATAGTTTCAATATACAGGGTGAGTCACCTTTTTCTTATTCCAATAGAAAGGATTTTTTTTTTGAGGTTATATTTTTTCGAACAACCTCTTTTTCCGAGAAAGGGGGTGGGACGGGGCAGGGGGAGGGAAAGGGGGTTGTAACATTCCATTGAAAACGTACCGCAGGAAATTCAAGCGGCATCGCGGGCGCAAAAAGCACCATCGAGGGAGGACCAACCCCTAAACAAAAGTGGGTGCTGTTCACCGACAAGCGTTCGCGCATTACTCAGGTGTATCGCGAGGCGACCGAGCGAAGGTGCTAAAGCTATCGGAGGATTCGCCCGGTGTGTGTGGGGGGCCCCTCTCGGTTTCCCGTTTTATTGCAGCGTCCACGGGGCCGAGGAATTACGGGGCGGCGCCCTATCTCCGGCTGTGTGTTGTTCGCTGTAAAAAGTTTTAACTCGCGAGCCCTCGCGATGCGAAGCGACGAGGTAAAAGGGACGAGGCGGGAAACGGAACACCGGAGGAAAAACCGACCGGCGAGAGGGAAACAGAAATAAAACCGAAAAAGCGGAGAAAGGGGTGTAGTGGGACTGTAGGGGGAGAAAACAAAGCGAATGGGGAAAGGAAGACAGAAAAGGGGTGGGTGTACAGGAGAGGTTACAGTGGTAACGTGAATGAAATTAGGGTGTGAGGAGCAGCACGTGTCTTTTTTATATAAGTCAATGATCTTGGGAGATAGAATATTTTCTGTGGAAGTCTGAAAAACTCACAGGAGAATAATTGTATGCTGTTTATGGATCTTCTTTTGTTTCGCAGCCACTTGCATAAATCGGCGAGTCTACAGTGACCCTTTGCGTACGACGATTTTTCACAATATTGGGGTATTTTGCATTAACGCATGAAATCTAATCACGATCATGAGCGTCACTGAACAACATCATCCATTGTACGACCAATAAATATATTTCTCGTAGCAGGACTCTAATAATTCGATCACAGATCGTGTACGCGTCGAAATAGGAAGAAGAGGGGAACAAAGCGAACGACAAAAGGAGAATCGCATGGGGTACGAGGAAAAAAGCAAAAAAAAAAAAGAAAAACGGTGGTGAATTCGAGGAACGGGGCGGACACGGTGGGAAACGGGTGTGAATCTACAGCTCGGAGGATCCACGCTCGGCCCTGTTCCCTTTATCTTTCAACCGCCTCCCCCTTCGCCCCGTCCCGCCCCCGTGCACAGGAAGCGCGCAGGAATTTCCTGTTCGGGTGGTAGTTCGTCCCCCGGACAAAATAGACGTCAACGCAGTCTGGTTGCTGAGTTATGCGAACTTGGCGGGATTCGTTTAGCGAAGGAGACGACGACAACGACAGCGCCTCGACGCTATCAATGGCCCGTAACTCCCGGCGCAAAACCACCCCCTTTCGCGCAACTATCCCCTTCGTCGTTCCTGCGATCCGCCCGCTACCTCTGAATCCAATATCACCGTGTATCGTACCAACTATTGCAAACAGCCGTGCGCCGAACCGTCGCGAAGCTTCTATCGGCTTGCGACACACGACCAGAGTCAAAATAACCTCGACGAAACCGAGCCTCTCTCTCTCTCGCTCTCTGTGCAACTCTGTATCACCTACAAAGGGATAGTTTTCTACAAAATCCTTTATCTATGGAACAAAAAATGAATCGGTGCATAGTAGGGATTCGAGTACCGTTCCTCGATTCTTTGGGAAACGGGGTAAATGAGCGTAAGATGAAATTTTTGCCACGTCTATAGCACTCACGTATTTTAACGTAGTGTTTTTAGGGACGTCTACGAAAAATATTGACCTATGGTTTTTAACGTAGACGTCTATAAAAGTTTGTGAATGCTACAAATAAACTCCTGTAATTTTTCCTGCATGGATAATATTAACCCCTTGCACTCGTAGCTATTTGTTCAAACATTTCCTCCGACCTAGAATATTTCCATTAACACTAAACGCGTACCGAGTTATAAATGTAACAGATACATGTTGCCTTGTAAAAGTGACAAGATTTAATTTATTTAGACTTTTTGAGCGGTTCTTATTGCAACGCGTGCTCTACTAAAGATATTTATTGAATCATTGCTCATGGCAGCATCTTTATAATTTAAAAAATCGTCAAATAAAAAATCTAGAACCGGTCGTGTGACCGGTGGTGATACGTTTAGTGTTAAATGTGATTTGTTTCATTGTGTGAATATGATACAGCACCTCATACATTACTTAAATTTTCAGTGATTTGTTGAGTACAACGGTATTTTTAGCAGCGTCTCAGAGCGCCTAAGAGACAGCCCTTGTTAGTTAAACATTTCTGAATACCATAAATTTTCCAACCGATCTACAAACCATTCGATGGATATCAGTATGACTGGAAACCACGGATATCAGGATGATCAGGATGGTTTACCCTCTAGGCTGAAGGAATTTCTGTCTTACCTGAAACACAAAAGACAAAATTCGTTCTGAGAAATCTGAGCAATTGTATGTACAATTTCTATTAAAAAAAAAAAAAAAATCCGAAACGGTTTAACTTCACAGCGGAAGGAATATCTGAGTCGTGCCTAAACAGACACAATACAAAATTAGTCGTGGAAAATCTGACGAAAAATCTGAAGGGAAACTATACGATGTCTAGCAGAAAAGACGGGAGTCCAGGAACAGTTCTAGAGAGGTTAGAGTGGCTGGAAGAAGAGATACGAGGCAGATAGCGGTTCAACCTCGGGGTCCAAGGTATTTTCCGTCGTACCGTAAACAGTTGATGTAAGAATGTTCAGCGGGGGGTCGTGCTCGGGGTCGAGTCGAATAAGACGGCAGTTGGCGGTCGTCCAATAAAAGAATGAACCAACAGGCACGTGAAGGATTTTCTCCGTTAATGAAGAACAGAACGGATTAGTTGTTCCCGTAGCAGCGGGAAACACTGGCGCACGGCCGGAGAAAATGCGGCCCGAAAAAGGTGGCTGGATCGAGGCCAACCTACCGAACCCCCTTTCATCCCCCTCTGTTTCAGTCTCGAGCCACCCCTATCTCTCTCCCGTTCCGAAACGTTTTTCTAATAAAGGATTCTTATTTAAAGGACAAACGTAGCCTCGGCGACGCGTTTACTCTCTGCCTCTTTCCCCTCGAGAGAGGCGGGCCGAGTCGGGCCGAGTCGAGCGACCCGATTTGTTAATGAGAAACTTAGATTAACGACTCGCCGGGAGTTCCTACGGATTCGTTCGGCAACACGGCGAGCAATCTTGTGCCAAAATCAGATACACCGTCGCGCAACTTCCACCGCCAGACAAATTAGATTCCCCGAGTTCGCAATGAAACGGTACACGGGCCGCAGTATTAATTGGTAGTTAAGCCCGTTCCAAAGCAGACACCGCGCATCTCGTTATCAATGAGAAAGTCAGCCACCCCTCTGCCGCCCCCTACCCCTTCCCCTAGGCGCCCCTCTTTTAGCAATTATTCATCGGAGATCATCGTTCATCCGTCACTCTACCCTCTGGTTAACTCCTTTCGACGGAACACTGTCTTTTCGTCTCGACGGCACTTTTCTCTTCGTTTTAGAGTGCTAAATCGTTGCATGGAAACAGTTGACAATACACACCGATCCACTGTTTAATATACTGGAAAATGATCCTTAATACATTTAAAAATTTTGAGAAGGTTTTTATTCGTTTGCAAATGTGAATAGGGTCAAAGAATTCGAGAATTATGCAAAACAAAATTTGTATGCATCCATTACAAGATACACAGGAGTTAAGTAAACATTTATTTCCCTCAATAATAGTAATATGTTAATAATTCTTGAATTCTTTGAAGCTACTCACATTTTTAAGATGCACCTACTCATTTTTGTCATAAATGGATCAAATCCGCAGTCTAATTATAACATCTAATTTACATTTATCTGTCAAATATTACTGTATAATAAATTCGTTGAGCGATACTTAAAACAACCCATCTTTACGCAGCCATTCAAGATCCGCAGAATAGTTATAATATACGATTAGTAATCATGGATTACATTACATGCGGACGACGTTTCAACGCAACGTCAACTAATAATTCCGGATCCGCGACAACTCGAACGTTCGCCTCGGGTCAAAGCGGGCCCGCATTCGTCATCAGGGCGTTCATAACGTTCTAGGCCTGTGTAAAAAGGCGCGCGAGGCGCGAGGCACCGGGAGCCGGGGCCGAAAACGCGGGATGATGGATGAACGGGCTGGAGGTGCAATATTTCAAGAAGTTACGTAGCACCGGAAGCTACTTTGTAACTCG
Organism: Seladonia tumulorum; assembly: GCA_913789895.3. NCBI lineage: Eukaryota > Metazoa > Arthropoda > Insecta > Hymenoptera > Halictidae > Seladonia > Seladonia tumulorum. The sequence continues at coordinate 5,662,514 of OU565282.1, read as the reverse complement.
AGGAACAACTCTCGGGGTTGAACAACGGTCCGCGCGCCGGTGAATTATGATTACCGTACAAATTCGAAGAAGAAGTTGCACGCGCCCGGGACGGTAGCACGCGCTTCGGCTATCCTCGGGACGTTTGTAGCACGGGGCTCGGGTTGATTCGTTTATCACGGTGGTTACTCAAAGGCAAATAGAGAGCTGCCGAGAGGGATATCACGGAACAGGAGAGACGGAGGAAACACAGGGGGTCATGGCTAAGGCGACGAGACGTAGAGTCGAACACAGATCGGACAGCAGAACTTCGAATCCGCCAAAGTCACTAGACGCACGCTTTGAGGTTGAAGCTTCAGTTCGACGCTGATCTCTCGAGGTATATACGGCTCGGCTGCAACAGTTGCCGTCAAGTATCATCAATTACAGCAAGTATTCCGGCGTCCGTCAAGCCTGGCAGGGAGGCGAGACGAGCATCGTCGACGTCGCCGTCGCCGTCGCCGTCGCCGTCGGGGTCAGACACCCGAGTTCCGCATGTGTCAGCCACGCTGTTCCACAGAGTCTGCACTCTCTCTCTCCCTCTCTCTCACTCTGTGCGAGCTGTCCGTTCGATTTTCAGGACAACCCGCTACCTGCCCGACTTGCTTGCTCTTCTCTGCCCAGCCTGGTCCATCGGGAATTTCAAAAACAGGGTCGGGCATGTCGTGTATCCGCAATGAGCCGCGGCTCCGACTGCCTCGACAGAATGATCTTGACGAGCACCGTCGAGGAAGTCATGCTTAGAATAACCTTCGGAGGAACGAGCTGGAAAGTCGACGAGAACGCTCGTTGGTAACCCAGTACAGTATTTTCTCGATATATGTCAACAACACGGCAGCGACGTACATCGTCCAGGAGATACTGTTCTTTGATCCACGCTGAACGTCGTAACCGACGCGCATCATGTTTACACTCCTCATAATTCTGCGACATTTATCAGACAGATATTTGCGACATACACTCCCGCTCGTAAGTCTTAGGACGGTGATCATGTTTGTATTGAACCGGAAATTTTTTCCTTATTTAACACGTTAACTGGCACGTCAGTCACACATGACAGTGATTTCTGAACGGGCTTAGAACTTAATTTTTCAAATGAATTTTATGGGAGTCTTTCGAATTCGAAAGGGTTAAGACAGCATCCACTATAATACATTTTAAATTTCAATTTTTTGTTTTTGGTTTCGTTAACACGTTGCCGCACACTTTTAATTTGACGACCTTCTACGTTGAAATCATTGTTCTACACAGTTTCAGATTCGAGCAAACAAATTGTGGATACCTTACTTGAAAGGGTTGAAATATGCGCAAGGGTAGCAACAGGCTCATATAAGGGGGTGACAGAGGAAGCTAATAAAATGGACGCGATAGTGGTCGAAGAAAGTTGCCAGCATGCAAATGGTGGGTGGTAACGGTACCGAGTTAATTGTAAAACAGGGAAAGGAAGAGGACGGGAGGAGACGTCTTTGGCGGGGCTAGCCGGATGTGGGGGATGAGGAGGGTGGACGCGAGAGAGGAGCAAGTTGATGAAGTTTCTGACAGTTCCCGGGGTCAGTCTCCCTGATAGCGGCCGGTTGGTTAGCGATGCCGTGGATAGCGCGGATAGGGGGTGGTTCTCGCTGACGGTCGTCGTCGAAACACGGGCAAACACGTAGAGCGGGATGAAGTTGCGAGAGGGACAGAGAGGAGAAGGATACAAGGGACATGGAATATACGAAGAATGGAGAGAGAGAGAGAGAGGGGGGGGGAGAAGGGGATGGTGATACAGGGATCGGGGGCTTCATGGGAGAGAGGGTAAACGGAAGCCGGAGGAGGGAGCTGTCATAGCCGAAAGTTACCCCAATCCTCGGTAAACTCTGCGCGAGAGCAGACCCTTAGACGAGCCACGAGGGTCTCCGGCAGAGAGTAGGTTGTACCGTGGCCTGGCTCGCAAGGTGGGGGAGGCTCAAGTTCCTAACGAGACACGCCGTGCTCAGCCATGAAACGAACTCAACCACCCTCGAAGCATCAGCAAGCCCGACAGCGAGCGACGAGGACACCGAGCCGGCCGACGACGTCGAAAACGAGCCAGAAGGGCCCCGAGAACCAGGCTCCCGTGAAACACGAGTATGAGCAACCTCGGCATCGGTAGCCATTACAAGCCACGTCAACGCTGACTAATCGTGCTACTTCGACGTGAGGTCCGGAATCTCGTTTTTACCGGAGCCTTTGCCCTCTGGTTCAACCTGCTACCTCGGTTCCGGAGGGAGGAGAGGGATGGACAACAAATAGAACCACCACCGAGCAAGTTACAACAGCACCAACGTCTATCATTCTTACTGGCGCCTAGACGCTGAAGAGCTTCCTTATTTGTAACCGCGAGCCTCTCTTATGGGAGGAACAAAGAGTTGCGGCAAAAAGGGACCCGGGGAGTTAATGAGAAACCTGCTGGCGAAGAAAGCGTCTGACTGATGGGGCTTTGTTGATGATCGCGAGGTGATTGTTGCTGGAAATTGGGCGAGAGTTTGGCGGTGGGTGGGTTCGTTGTGGTTGAAATTTTCTTTATGCGATTCCATCCGTATCGATCAGCCGACAGCAGGAAGTATTTTAAAATGATTTCACATTTTATGCAATTTTAATGAAGTCCTTTAGAAAATGAATTAGTTTCTCATCTTTCTGTCATATTGATTTTGTATCACCGCATCAAGTTAGAAATATGAACGAGCTACGCTAAAAATTAGCACAATTCTCGAACAGCGTGTTGTATATCTAGCTTCACCGGAAGAATTTCAAAAAACCTGCGTTATCAGCATCCCCATCGATCAAAGAGGACCGCCAACTGCGAAATTTCTAATTGTCACGACGTCGTGACAGGACCATTTTTCACTAGCAAGTAGCCGTCGCAGCCGGGAGATAGCATCGTCGCGGAAACAATGAGAGCGTAGCCGGGTGATTATTAAAAAGCGAGAGACCTTCAAACGAGCAGCTAATAAACGGGTAATTAAGGAATGTCTCTGGCATCGGCGGGGAGAGGGTAAATCATTGTTTACCGTGCACAATGGCGTGGCTAAACTTCGCTAAAACTTCGAAAGCCCTTTCCCGACCCGGCTGCGACCGTCTTAATGGATCCCGACGGTGTACAGAGCTATACGAATCCAACGAACCGTCAGAGTCCCGACTACCTTGAACCCGTTCGTGGGAAATTATTCCTCGTTGATGAACCCCCGGGTATTCCCACCAAAAAACCAATTGCTGAACTCTGGACTAAATCTTGCAAAAATATATCCACAATACGCTGCGTATGCACTAGTGTCTTTTCACAGCTCGGTTTACGCGTTGATTGCCGACTCGATGATCGCAAAAAGCAATTAAGTAAAGATGTTTGTGTAAAATAAAAATTGTTCGCATTAATTTCAATACGTAGGAATTTGTTTCCCTTTTCGGTGGTTTTATGAAATCGTAAGAAATGAATTGGCATTCCTAAACTCCTTCAATCTTTCCACCGTTTCAAATTATACTCATGGATAGTGTAGTTAAGATTTATGGTGCCAATTACTTTTTCAATCCTTTTCCATTTCACAAAAGCAAATTCGGGACACTTCAGCACTATAAAAATTAATTTTTGAAGAACTATTATAACAATTATCTCATTTTTCATGCCGAATAGCTTAATTATAAGTATACAATGAATCAAAATTTTCTTTTTGATACAGACCATTATCGGCACCAAATTAGTTGTAATTACGGCTCCATAAAAGAAACGACAAGGGCAGGGGTTAAGGGGAACGTTCTACCGTGTCGGACACGCGTGTTAAAAAATTGTCGCGCCCCTGGACCTTTCATTGTCAGAGTCATTAGCCCCGGCCACAGACGTCCGAAATCGGGGGTCGGGTGTTGAATGGGTCCGCTAATTGCCGGCGGGTCTTGTCACAATGCATCGGCCCCGATTCTATGAGCCGTCGATGCATTCTTCTCGCTTTCGCCGGTTCAGCCGGTTCCCGCGTTCTCGGACTGTGCTTTCTTGGCACCAGCAGCACCGGCCAGCCAGCTCTCCTCTTCCCCGTTGACAGGTGAAAGGGGAACCAGCGAACGCGAATGTGTGCCGCGAGTACAAACCTCGGCGGCTTGGCGCGAGAGATTACCACGATTCTGCATTAAAGTCGATTCAAATCCCGCGGAAATATTTTCTTTACCGCGGGAGACACCCTCGGCGAACGTGGCCACGAGTACTGTGCGAGTTTCGTTGATTCCGTTTCGCTTTGGGAAAAGAGAGACAGAGAAAAGTGGGTTGCAAACGGCGCTGGAATTATTGGAAGGGATTTTAGACGGCTCAAAATTATTTCTAACCCGATTAAGACGGCGCTAGACAGTGAATTTTGCGAGCTTTTGGTAAAAACAAGTGAAAAAAATTGTGAATGATATCATATTGTAAAAAGGAAAAATAAATTCCTTTTGAACCTGAAAAATCTCAAACTTGAAGACCCCTCAGAATTCAATAAAGTACAAGTAATTTATATAATAACACCAAAATTGAAAAGATAACATTAATTACAGTAGATTGCAAAATTAATCAGAAAATTAAAGTTTCATCAAGGAGCATGAGCTGATGTAATAAAAAATATATGATTCCGTTTAAAAAAAACCTACACCTACAAAAAAAATGTACCATCAGAATGTGCCTCTCTCAAAACCATTCAACTTCGTCTAAAACATTGTTTGCTATACGTAATAATAATGACGTAAGTCTAGATGGCAAAATGTGGTGTATACACCCTGTATACAGTCAATTCTAGATATATTGAGTATTGAGATTGAACATAAATACATTCGGTCCTGTTCAGCATGTATTTTTATTTATTAATAACGAATGATGTTCGATCAATCGTATATATTTCCTGACTGCGAGTGGCGTCTTCTCAACGACAGATATGTGCATTTACGAGTCATGACTGAATCCTTACAATCAGAACGCTCTCTCTCTTGTATGCCTTCAACCGAACTCATTCATGTCACAACCTAATATCATAACCGACGTGTGACGCAGACAATTTTTATTTTGCATAAAGAGCCCTACTCCAGCGGAAAATATACCGTGAAATCATGTACCACAGAGATATAGTATAGAACGGACACTGCGAACGTTGTAGCAGACTGGAATTAGCTGAGACATAACAGCGAGACTTACGAGCGACTCTGCCGTGCCACGGAATCGTTCAATGTACTATGTTATATACTATGTGCAGGGATCAGGAAGTTACACAGGATTTCATTAGAAATTTTACAAGCTATGTTACAGGCTTCGCGGATCTAACCGGGGATCATAATACGGACAATCTTGCTGCGGGATCTTCTTCGGACATAAAAAAAAAATAGCACCCTGAAGTCTTTGCTATAGTGTTACCGATTCGAGCTGACTGGCGTTGTTACTAGATTATGCGACTCGGGGAGTCAGTTTTCTAATTATTCGAATATTTATTATTTAAAGAATTGAGAAATATCGAGTATAACTTGGGCTCTCATAGAACAATCGTCGAAAAAATTGGTTTTCATTTTTTTTTTAACTGTGACACTAGCTAAAAATATGAACAAAATTGGAGACAGTATTGATAACAACACTTTATTATTACATTAATTTCCAGAGTGGTCACTCTTAAGCTTCAATATGAAACGTGTATTTGTTCGAATTTCTTTTGGTTTTTCATTTTTCGCAACAAGAGTTTGCATCTACTAAAAAATCTACTAAATGGGCAAAATGGGGTAAAAACTGGGTTTTCCTTTTCAAAATCAGTTGAAGCACATTTTTGACGATCTAGCTAAGAGTAGATACATTCTTCTTCTTTTTTCAAAATATTATAAAATAGTAATTACTGTAAACAAAAGACTGCATAGAAAATATGTCTAGAAGAATTCCCCGTGCAAAATGAAGGATTTAACAAATGAACGTGTGGACTCCAGTAAACGCAAACAATTTTGAATGAAATGCTGTACCGATTGAAAAGCCTTTAATTGAAACTGAAAATGTCGAATACTTGCAAGTATAGAAGTATTAGTCATTGCTGTCAGGATGAAGCATTCGAGGGAGGTCTAAAGCATTGCAGATCGAGAATATTAACGTCCAAGTCTGAAGAACAAATTGCAGAAGGTAAAACACGATACTGGTCGGCCAGTATTAGGTAGAAAACCAATTTGCTGCGACTATCGCCGTCGACCCAGACGAATATTCGACAAAGAGTCCTTTCGGCGACTTTTCAGCGTCGGGACGCGGTGGCGGGCGTCGCGTCGGGTCCCTAACTCTCTCTCTCTCTCCCTCTCTCCTCGAATGCTTTCAAGAAGACTCTCGGCGCCAGTCTGGCATGGAATTCGACGACTTCTCGCCATTAAAGCGCCACCATTCCATGGTTCATTGTGCTTTCCCACCCGCATCCGCCGCCATTCGCCGGCTACGAGGACACGGGTTCCTCGGGCTTTTGCACACATACACCCCCTCCCCTCCCCCAACTACCTCGAAACTCAAACTCGTATTAGATATCCATAAGTTGCCGGCGAGGGATCGGATGTCTCATCGGTAGCCGCATTCGGAAATAGTTCTGCCCCTAACTCGAATTCATCCCGGCGGACACAAAAATCCACCCAGATCAATTAATTCTATGAACACACGTATAATCTCCTGTCAAGTGATCTCATATGAATATTTTCTCCTATTAAGTGGCTATGGAATTTCTTGTTCGAATCACTTTATTAACACTTTGATCGCCAAACAAGAAAGCTAAAAAATTCCATGAAATCAAACCAAGTTATTTAATAAAATAGAAATTGAAAAAAATTAAATTTATGATATTGTGTAATTCTCCAACTTTCTTGCATTGTACAGATCCTAATCAAATTTGGTACAATGAATATATTAACGTAAAAATTCATTTTATAGAATAGCATTACCTTATAGCTTACAATTCCAGCTGACAAAAATGCTAATTTCTGTCCATTCAGATGGAGCATTATGTTGTAACAAGTTACAAAGGAGAAGGATGTTGAATAAATTCCCGTACGTTCCCTGAAATAATTTTTTACATTTCGCCGGATGAAACGGCCAGCTAAGGGAGACGAAAGGCGCCGTATTGCGGAAAAATTAGGGAATCGAGGGGCGGCAGTAAAGGGGGTGGAAAAGGCGTTCAATAAATAAGGTGGAGCCTCGTGTGCTCCCGTAGAGGCCGAGTAGATCTTAATTTTCGGGGTGGAAACCCATCCAGAGATGAGGGGAGGTGGCAGAAAATTGGAAATGGAACACGATAAATTCCTCTGGCTTTATCCGCGGCCCGGGAATAAGGGGATGGAATTTTTCCATACGCAAAATAGAGAGAGACGAATGGCGGAATAAGCTAACCGCGGGAAACGCGGGCATCAGCAGCTCGAAATGAATTTTTTATTTTACGACTACCGTGACTGGCTCGGGGAACGATACTTCGAGCGACGCCCTAAGAGCTCTCTCTCTCTCTCTCTCTCGCGCGCGCTTTCTCTCTTTCTCTATCAACCCCCCGCGCACACCTCTCTGCTATATGCACACGCCGCACCCTTCACTGGATGTGCTCTCGACGAGATTCCACGCGGAACGAATATAATCCTGATCGAGGCAAAAAAGGAGCCAATACTGCTCGCGGTAAAGCAGCGCACTTCGATCCGGGATACATCGAATGATATGTAAAAACTGCGGTTCTTTGATAAGGGGGATGTTTTATCGAGTTACGCTGTCGACTCGAAGCACGTAGAGGCTCCAATATTAGTTGGAGAAATTAAATCGTAGCCCTCTTTCTGGATTTATTGATTACTTAAAAACTATTAGAACGCATTCTACTCTCCAAAGCAATCTGAATTAGTTTCTATGCGGTTTCTCCACTTTATAAGTAATTAACCCTTTGCACTCGAAACTATTTTAACTCTAAAACGAAACATCTCTTCCGAATATTTCCTTTCTATATAGTTTTTTTTTCATGTTATACGTACAAAAATGGTGCGATTTACTCGTGCAATACGTAAACGATATTTTTAATATTGATACAGCAATTTCTAATATGGTGGTTGAAGAATCCAGAATGAAGTTGCAATTGAGTCAGAGCCACGAATTAATTTGTACACCTAATGTCGAGTCGATTGCACAGTTAGCGACCACAATAATTGTACTATGGTGGTATTGGGTACAAAGCAATTTATTTGTTTTTTGTTGTGAATGTAAGAAAACCTACGGAATTTGGAAACAAGTGTTCTCGGGATACAAATTAACGATGAATTCGCAATTTACCGCCGATATATGCGACATCGATGAATTCGTAGTTTACATGAAACTGGTCAAACAAGTTTGTGCACGGTGTAGTTTGGAGTCATAGAACATAGTAACTGTGATTAAATAGAAGCCAGTTACAGTCAACGATTTTACAACTGAATGGAAACCTCGAATAAGGGTCTCCGTTATTAATACATGTACCGTACACCGTTATTCGAAATTTCCGTTCGATCGAATGACTTAAATTCTGTACTTTGTTAATAAGTAAAGATACTGAAGATAGCCGAACGTATTTACGTTACAACCCAATGGTCAACTGGACCAAGCCATTTCCGATGACCAGAACGTCTGGGCTAGGTCCATGCGATGTAAAACACATACTTAACCCTTATGTCAATAACCGGATACGCAAATAAAACATTTGTAATGTTTCTGTTGACCAAAATTTCAAGATTATTATAAATTTGTATCTAGGTAGTTATGGATTAACCCCTGGAACCCGACATTTTTGTTCATCAAGCATTTTCGTTCGCTTTCTCTGAATTTGAAAATAGCAAGGAAAGAATAGTATCTCCTGGACGATATATGTCACTGCCAAGACCCGTGTTGTTGACATCTATCGAGAAGGGTTAAAATAGAAGAATTAATTCATTGAGGTCTCCATTACACGAAAAACTTGCCCAACAGATTTGAATAAACTCAGTCTCTTCACAGAAGGGTTAGACTGCCGTTGTCCCCAGAGAAGAACGTTCCATCGAGTTATGTACCGGGGATGTTCCCGGGGCGTGTGCGGCCAAGAGATTTCGAAGAAAAAGAGGAATCGTTAAGAGAGAGAGAGAGAGAGAGAGAGAGAGAGAGAGAGAGAGAGAGAGCTATCTAGATGCTACAAGCCAGAGAAAGAGAGAGAAAGAAAAAAGGCGAGGAAGTAAAAAGAAAAATATCAACGGAACGCCGGCGAGTCGAAGAAATACTTGTCCGAAGAAAGTTCCGGGAAGAATGTCTAGAAGATGAGAGTTACCCCTAAAGAATTGTAGAGCGGGGGTGGTAGAGGTAGCGTCTAAACCCGTCTCGGCCCCGTCCCCCGAAGCTTTACCGCCCTATCACGTAATGGTGTAACTTTTGCCACGGCGATGGTTCGACGGTGGAGGAGGGAGGGGGTGAAGAGAGGAATAGGTAGGGATGAGGGTGGAGGGTCGGATAGACGGACGGTTCCTAGGAAGAAGAGGATCCACTGAAAGTGGCGAGGGTGGTGAGGTCGACCCGAGGGAGTTTTAACGTACGGTCAGCTCTCGCAGTTCGGCTTAGCCCCCATCCTCGGCCAACCCCTAACCCCCCACCCACCCCTTGCTCGTTGTCTCTCCGACCGAGTCGATCAAGTCCGTGCGAACTTTTATCTTCGCGGCTTCTTCCATCGAAGAAGTCGGCCCGCCGGCTCTGCCAGCTCCAGCCAGCTCCAGCCAGCTCTGGAAGACTCTGCCAGGCTCCGCCAGAGTTCCAGCTAACAGACACACACGCCGGAACCGAAGAGAGAACGAAAAGGGATATCCGAGATAACTCCCGTGGGAGACACTCGCTACCTACTCCAGAGATATTGGCGCACGTACGATCGTGCATACATGCATGCATGTATCGAGCGGCGAGAGGAAAAGAGAGAGGCCCGAGACTTAACTGCGACACATGCTTTATCGCACGCTGCCCGAACGCAATCGTTCGAAAGTGGAGCTTGCTGGGGCAGCCAGCTTCACGGAGAGACTTAACGATTACAGCTGACGCTTTCTGATCGAGAACTAGGCCTTCGGACTGCGATCGGAGAAGTTTCACGCGATAAAAACTGATTTATTGCTGGATCTAGGATTCGGTGTTTTGCGTGATGGATTGGTACTGTGTTGTTTCGAGACGAAGGTGGATGGCCTCCTCTGGGAAAAGGTTTAGGAGGATGTTTTAACGCTTTGCACTCGAAGCTATTTCAACTCCAAAACGAAACATTTCTTCCGACCACATCCCTTCTATACAGGCTGTTCACGCTATTACTAGCCAGCGTTTTTCTTGTAAATAGTAAATATTAGAAAGAAATGAAAGAGGAAAAAGTAGTACCGGTCTGTGTATACGTAACACAATGGCGTGTACAATTTTTTTGTGTTTATACTATTTCGTCAGATATGAAGGTGACCCTCAATTTTTTAAATGGAATGCTGTATATTTTTGTATATCAGATGAAAAGCGTGTGTCTAGACGAATTGATCCGTATACTGCACAGTGACCTTCGAGGTGATGCAAGGTCAGAAATGGAAGAAAGATTTAAATAAATGTAAACGAGTGTTTACCGTAGACTCTGAGGGGATCAGTGGTGGGGATAAAATGTTGACAGTTACGGTAGAGATGTTTCCGACAGTTACGGGGAGAATACTGTAAAGCGACTCGGAGCGTGGTGGGAGGTTCTGAAGCCGGTGTTTCGCGATTCGATCGTTTGCCGTAGCAGCGGCTGGTTGTTCGGACGTGGAACGGTTGCTGACACAAAGGAATGTTTAGGGAGAATAACCGAAGGTGCTAAACACGTTGAAGGATCGCCGAGAGCTTCGAGAAGGTATGGTGGAGAAGAAGGGTGGAGGAGCGAGGAGAGAGGCAATCGTAAAGATTAACCGACGGCAAGCTGTAAAGCAGCTCGATAAACGGATTGTATATGGACTCGTAACGGGCCTGGGTCCCGGGGCTGGAATAGACTAGCTCGTGCCACGAATACGTGTCACGGCGCGAATTGAGTGCGAAAACTAGGGGACGCCGGGATCCCCGATGACCGGAGGAAAAATTTACGATCGGTTTACGACGCGATACTCGTTAATCCGCGACGCATCTACGCGAGCGATACGATCCTTGGCGAACGTCCCCGAGAAAAATGGAACTTTCATCCTCCTTCTCGTCGACGTTTCTCGTCTTCGACGTCGCTGTCATCGTCGTCGTCGTCGTCGTCTTTTCTTAAACGGGCAGCCCGTGTCGAGACAGTTATTGCATTGGCCGACGACTCGTGACTCGCTGGAAACGGCTCACGCGAAATTAGAGTAGACGCGGTCATTAAAATTCATCGGGAGCACGAAGAGCAATCGTAAAGTTCAAATGGCAGACCCCGGAACGACAACGGAGATGTGACATAAGCTGCGACCCGCAGATATTACCGAGCCTAACTCTGCCTCCTCCGCAGCCAATCTACTTAATCGTGCGCAACACGAAATCTCGAATCTCCCGACAACCTATCGAGTTTCCAATTTGCTCTCTCCGGTGTGCATTTTTCGAAAATTAGCGCGAAAACTTCTTCTGCCGGAACATTGAACAGTATAATACTATTACTGAATTGAATAATACCATTATTAAAATTATGGATCTCTCTCTCTCTCTCTCTCTTACAAAGTCTAAATAAATTCAGTACATGGTAGGTTTAGTGTCAATGTTAAATCGATTCATATACTTCACTAGGAAAGATTAGAATAAAAATAAAACCAAGTATTACTGCTTACTTAAAAGCACCGACGAGGTAAATTAGTTTAACACTAAATTGACTTGACCCGAAAGGAAAATATTTTACAATCTGTAAAAGCGAAATCATCCCTAAATGTTCCTCGAGTAAAAATATATTGGGAATAAAATAATATCAGGTTTTCATGGTGTGCACGTTTCAGAGATTTTTTACTTAATTCCTGCTTTCGTTGAGCTCGTCTAGATATTTTACGATTCCTATTAGAAATGAGACTGCTCAGTTAACCATTTAACTGACTGACTCTGCAATTTTGAATGCACGATAAGACGTAACGAAAGAAAAATTAAAATTCGAGGTAATAAAAATTTGAGCACATTCGGTGCAAATGGAATAGAGAAAAATAGTTTAATTAACACATTCGGTGCCGACTCGGCAGTCCCAAAAATTCTATAAAATCAACTTTTGCTTTCTCTCGTTCCACACTAACACAAGCCAGAAAAGCTAAAAAAATCGACTCCCCTCGATCACAGCTTACTTCCCCAGTTAGCGTCCGAGTAAAAGGCATCGCAGGGGTAGAAAAATAGACAGATCGGCCAGGCAGAGGGTAGAATATCGCGGCAAGAAGAATCTATTAACTGTCGGGGAGGCCGGCTTAATTAGAGAGCAATATTCTTTCGAGCGATAAGAGAAAATCGATGGCGGAACGCGAGGAGAGACAGAAGCCAAGCCAAGGGCCATTCTCAGATGGAATAATGCGAAGTTACTTTGACGCTGCATTCGATACGCCGTGCTTCCCCGGCATTTTTCTCTCTTTCCCCCGACCCCCTCCCCACTCGTTGCCCCGTTTCCCACCCCCGCGATCCGTCAGAACAATGCCGGAACGGGAACAACAATGGAAAGCCACTACGAGCCGAGCGTGGCGTATCGCTTTACAATCGGCCCCGGCCCTGACACACAAAATATTCTTTCTCCGTCCACGGACCACTGAATTCATAATCCTCAGGCGCCAGCCATTGTCTCGCGAAATTAAACGTATATCCGCGCACGTCCCACGGATAACTTTACAGCGTCCCGTTTCACCTGAGATTTTTCTTTCGACGGTTCACCCACTTACCGTGACCCCGACAGCGACGCTCGCGTTACGGAATTATGCTTGTGAGCCGTGTCGCACACCGGCGACTCACGAGGATAGCGGAGATGCTCCTTCGTCGGACCGATTAATTCCAGAAAATTATTACGCGTTCGCAAACTTAGATTCAGTTTTTAATTCCTTCGTTCTTTCAATTATTAACAATAAACGCGTACCACCACCGACCAATTTTTGAAATTACGATTCAATATACACAGGCTCTCGAAAGTATTCGAACGTCCTTTAACACAGTATAACTTTTTTTTAATTGCACCAAAAGACCTGACATTTTTTGAGCAATTAGAAGAATTGGTTTACCGAATGACGTGCAAAAAAGTATTTGAAAAAATTGCAATTGCTAGGAATTAGAAGAGCAAATAAAAGTGGCACTTTCCAAAAGTTGTTGTAGACCTGTGTTAGTTATAGACATACTGAAAATTTCATCGAAATCGGTTGATGCAGATAAATACGACACGCATCCAAAGATGTTAGAATTTGTGGATTTTAAGCAGAAACTGACAAAAGTCGTGAAAAACTACGATTTTCATCACCTTTACAAAACACATATTTTAAATTTTCATTATAGGCTCGAATAAAAAAAGTTGTAAAAAGTGCCATTTCTATTTTCTCATGTACCAATTCTTCCACAAGAATTCTTCTAATTGCTCAGAAATGTCAGATTGTTTGATCCAATTTAAATAAAAGTCTAAAGTCGCGCAAAGTCTAAATAAATTAAATTTTGTCATTTTTGTAAGGCAACATGTACCTGTTACATTTACACAGCTCGGAACGTTTAGTGTTAAAGAAATTTGTTTTAAATGAAAAAGGTGAAACATCATCAATTATGTGTTTTGGAACTACTATCTTTTCAGATTGCAGTCGGGACTATTATGGGAAATGTTTTCGCGTGGAAATAATCGAGAAAATGTGTTCGAAAATTTGGAAAACGGAAGACAAGGAAAAAATAATAGCACTCTCGAAAAGTCGATGCTGCTGAAGGGGACGGGACCAGCAATTTCACCGGTCCTTCCCAGGACGTAATCACTGTTTGCTAAGGAATTTTCGCTTAGGACGATCGTTCGCGAGGCTACGACGGTCTTCTCGCAACTATCCGTGCGCATATTCGTTCTACGTGCGACCGTTTATGGCCCCGTTCCGATCCTTTTCCTCCTGGGATACGATGTTAGGGCACTGGTATCGGCCTGGTACAGTCTGGTCTCGAAACAGTGGACGATCGAGAATCACTGTTCAGATCATCACCCTTTCTTCTTACCTATTTCGAAATTATCTCATTCATTTCACGTTCCCATTCTATCACTCATCGCTGATCTACCCATCTTCATGCAGAATAAAAAATTTCCCATGTTAATTGTAAGGAATGGAATGTTCATAGAAGTGTATTTCTCATTCTAACAACCTTGATGAGAGTTGAAACTAGTTCGCAAATCCTTCATTTTTACTAGAAACGCATAAAATTCGCAATCTGGTCTTCACAGTGCAAATTCATTTTAATTATCTTTTATATAGTGGAACGCAGGAACGATTATACCGATATTAATCCGTGTAACAGATTTATGACCTTCGTTGAATCGTCTTGCACGATTCCCATCACGACTTACAGCAAGACAATTACTGCACACTGTTAAACCACATGCATCACTATATTCTCTGACATTGCGCAGTTGCTGAGACACTATCGTCACTTTTACGACGTGTTTTTATCGAGCTTGCACTTTGAACATTTTTATAGTTCTATTAATTATTCAAGGTAAATGATCGTGCAATTAAGTGATTAATGCACACAGTAATTCATGTGGCTTTCTATTATCCATCGCACATCGTTTATAATGAAATACACGAGTCTACGTATTCTGGAATTTACGTTCGTGCCGTTCACGTCAAAGGAAAGTTGCACGTGTTAATTTCATACATATCAAAAATGGTATCGGTTATACAGGGTGTCTCAGCTGACTCGACCAATTGTAATATCTCGCTCGTTTTTTATGATAGAAGAAAATTTCAGAGGAAAACATTAATTGGATCAGAGGGGCAAATATTATGATAGACAACAAAATTCGTTCAAGGTTACATATTTTGAGATTTCAAGCTCGTGAGTATATCTAACGTGGCAATCAACGTGTTAAAAGAATTAAATCGTGGAAGAAACGATACGGTTTGCAGACAAGTTGCGGCATCCGATTTGGAGAAAGATGAAAATGATCCCACGTGTCCGTATGCAGTTGCATCGCCGTTGCAGGCTCCTCTATCTCGAACATGATCGATACCCGGTGCTCGGCCGTGTAATATCGTTGCGACACCGGCATTGGCCGGGGAACGGGAATGAATCTGCCGTATAAATAAGCAAATTTTCCGGGATATCCAGTTATCTGTTTCGCGGCCGCGTCTCAGCGGCTCGTAAAGGGGCCGACGCGGAAGCACGTAGACAGTGTCGTTAATTTCGTATCGCTCGTAAACGGGCACGGTGTGCGCGGCATGAAAACCCTGATCTTCTATTCGCGGAGCAGTTACGAGCCGATCCCTGAGAACGCCCCGAGCATGCGGAACCGAAACGGCGAGATGTCGCGGGCAAAAATCGCCTCGCCAACATCCAACCAAGAAACCGAACATCCCAGCCGAACATCCGACGGATTTTATCGGCGGCCATTACAAAACCTAGAAAATCGACGGAACGAGGGCTCGAGATTCCGATGAGCCAGTCCTCGAAGCTTCGAACCTTGCCCCGATTCTTGCGCCCTCTCTTCCCCGGGATGTTCTTTATGGAATTTTCATTTTATCGAAAATTTGCAAGCAAGCTTTTTGTTTATAGGTGCTTCAAATCGAGATCTATCCGCGCAGAACCCCGGAGAACGTAGAACCTCGTGACCCAGTTTTACGGAGATCGTTGAAGCGATTTCAATTAGATATCGAGTAGTCTGTTAACACATTTCTACTTTACCCTACTTCACATGTCTACTTCACCCTAGGATGGGGGATTTACATTTTCAATTTTACGATTGAAACCATTCGCCGCTTCATTTATACATTTTTAAAAATTTCATTTTCAAGATACATCTCTCGTAGATCGAAAAATGTTCAAATAGAAAATTCTTTCTCTCCTCAATAATCGTTATAAATTCTAAAGTAATCTGTACTTCATTATAATATTTTTCATCTATTATTATGTTCCCGTTCTTGTACACAAGACAGTTTCTAATTTCCCTCCTCTTCTCGTGTATGAAATAATTCATTAAAAATGAAACTTGAATTTATAACCACATATAGTGAGATCGAGATTCCTCATCTTCTGATTTACATGAAACAGTTTATCGAGAAGATAACTTGTAATGAACTCTAGTGATTCCACTTCATGCAATTGACATTTAAAAAATTCGTCGAAAAGGAAACTCGCTCACATTTTCAATAGTCATTTCATGATCAACGTGTTCCACAGCGAACGAAACGAACAGGATTTTGTACAAGATATTAACAACAAATATAGAATATTTAAATATCGAATAATGGAATATTATAAATATTGAAAATATTAAAATATTATGAATATTGAATATTAGAATATTGTACAAAATTTTGTCCATAATATTAAACAGGATTTTGAAGAAATATTCACCTCGTTTCTTGAACACTGATCGCCATGAAACGGGGCGCATTGTTCTTGAAATTCGTTCAAATATTTCCCCGTTTCACAATAGAGTACGTACTCGACCCGCGCAAGTAAAATTGTAGCTCGAATTCAATTTTCTAAGTCTGAGCCTAATTACCATAACGACGCGAGACAGGGAACGACGACGTACTCGTTACGAAGCAAGCCGATTTTTCGATTGCCGGTGACGACGGAGGCGAAGGAGGTCTCGAATCTCGAAAACGTCGAACAATATTTGCGAAGCTCGCAATGGGAAGAGCAAACTCTCGCGAAACGACGTCGATACTTACGTCCGATTTCGTTGTCGGCGTCGTGGAGCGCGATGAGCTCGTCAACCGGCTCCCTTATTGTTTGTCCTCGAGAGCGAGGATAAATCAGAAAGATACTGGAGACCGGGCTAGCGGAGAAACACGGTCTGGAATATCTGCCGGGGAAATATTTATGAAATACTTTCGAAAACGAACGTACCCCACTCCCTCTCTGTGGCGGACCGCAATCCATGTGAAACATAGAAATCGTTCGCAACTCGCAACGCCCAACCTCGAACGAGAGAATTGTTGAAGATGAATCGAATAATGCGGGATGATGCGAACTCGTTCTGGCTGCATTGAAATCTCTGCAATTGTTTCATCGTTATTCGTTCAATGGTAACTCTTTTTGGAATATTCATTTGCACTTTATCCTTGTGCCAGGAAATCGAACAGTATAATACTACTATGGAATTGAATAATACCATTATTAAAATTATGAAGGTCTCTCTCTCTCTCTCTCTCTCAAAGGCTAAATAAATTCAATCTCGTCAAGACAACACGTGCCAGTTGGTTTTAGTACATGGTAGATTTATTGTTAATGCTGAATCGATTCGTATACTCCACTGGGAAAGATTGAGATAAAAATAAAAGTTTGATTGAACTCTTGTAATTAAAGTACAGTGATTTCTCTACATATGCCGCCAAGGTCTCGGTGATAAACGTCGTGTAATTATCCCGTGAGGGACCAAGAAGCTCGAGAGGCCTCGGACGCCGAGGAGTGTGAAACTGCTAACCTGAATGCACCAAGTTTACTTGATTCCGAAGGCAAATATTTTACAATCTATGAAAGAGGAATCATCCCTAAATGTCGCCAAGGAACTAATATTTCTCTGTACTCTGTCTTCCATAAAACGATCCGGAATAATGGTTCTAATAGCTTCCTAACCTCTCCAGCTGAAAATTATTCATCTCTAATTACGCGGTCGCTCAAAAATTCTGAATCGAAGTGACTCAGTTAATAGCCTTAAAGCATCGGACTCCGTTGAAAGTATGCAAAATTATTACGAGAGAGTAAATCGTCCCCACGATCCTCAACGGTGCAATTGCCGAGGTCAACCCCATCAACAACCCCACAAGACCTCTTAGACTTTAAGGGTATCGTGTCTGGAGGGCGGAAAACCGAAGGGCGGAACATTAATTAAGCCGTTAGTCAAAGATTTCCGAAATTTCCTCGCGACTCCGGCAGCAGGAAAGTTTCGCAAAGTTTTCAGCGGCTTCGGGGAACGATGGGGTTTCTTCGCTTCGCGAGAACAAGGGTGGAGGGGGCTGGTTCGCAGGGTGGCACGTAGCGGACAAGTAGCCGGGGGAACCATAGATAAAAGGGGTGTAATGAAACACTATCAGACGGGGGCGGGAGTAAAAAGGTGAAGGCCTCCGTGCTCGCTCGCTCACGTTGTACAGAGTGTTGAATTATGTCTGCGAAGGGGGCGGTCGAGAAGGGGCGAGCCTCACAGAGACTGGAGAGGGGTAATAACTCATGGCGGTCCGTACACAATACCATTGTGCTCGTTGTACAGATTCTGCAGGGAACAGGGTCCGCCGCCACCGTGTATAGTCTATACGGATATGGGGTCCATAAGTATGGCGGCGTGTTGCTCCGGGAACACGCGGATGTATATCTATCGCACCTGGCGCCTGCGATGCATAATATTCCAGACGGCGAGGAGACGTCTGTCGCTCGCCCAATCGACACTGTTTACAAGCCCCATCGATTATGCTATTACGCTGCCTAGCCACGACTAATGACCACCGGTCCGATCGCAGATACACCCTCAACGTACAACTTCTCGGATCAAATTGTACTCTTATTAACACACCATCTACCGGCGATTATTTCGAAATTTTGGAAAGATTTATCAATAAGTCTTTCAACAGCAATAACAACTTCAATTTTGTAAGCAACGTTGACTATTCGAAACAACGAAATTTTAACTTTAGCAAGCTTAGACATCAAGCCCTGACTTCATTTGTCACCTTGAAGAGATTGTTTTAACACTTTGACTGCCAAACTGGAAACCTCAAAAATTCCCTAAAATCAGTGTTATTTAATGAAATAGAAATTGAAAAAAATTAAATGTATGATATCGAGTAGTCCTCCAACTTTCTTGCATTTTACAGATCCTAATCAAACTTGGTACAATGAAAAGATTAAAAACTGTCCTGCGTCTCGTGGCAAGAGCAAGGAAAATTCCAGTAGATAGTGACAAAAATCTCCCCAAAAATACTGAACAAAAATGTCCGCACTGCGCGAGAAGTTTCGAGAAACTGAAGAAAAATTTGCAACACCCCGAAGCCGAATCCGTCCCGCTCTTCGCGGAAGTATATTTAGCCGCGAATTGAATCGCCAAGAGAGTCGCTCGCGGAAGAATAATAAATAGCTCTGTTCTCCGGTCACAGTGGCCCATAAACGAGGGCATCTTTGTCGCGGAGCATGACATTCGGTAGGAAGCGAGTCTCCCGAGAAAAGAGGGGATCGTTTACCGTGGTGAAACGGGAGCAGCAATCGGTCTCGGCGCAAAGCGTATCGAGCCGAGCGCGGTTGCTAGAAAAACGAGGAGGGTAGGTTCCCCCGAAGAGGAAGAGTGGTTCGAGAAGTTCGACTCCAATTAAACGTTTCCAGGTTAGCCCGAGACGTTCCGGGTAAGCGGATTCGGCCTCGGGGCGTTGATGACTCTGTCCTAGGATCGCTATTTTCAGGGAAGGGCCGAACCGGAGGGGAGTTTCTCGAGGACTTTCGAGAGTCAATTGGACAGCGGGGATCGCAAGACCGCTCATTCATAAACATCACCGGGATACGGGCCGTGCTACGCTGTTCTGGGCCCTCTACCCTTTGGAGAAGAGAGAGAGAGAGAGAGAGAGAAGTGTTCCCCCCGCGAGAAAAGGGGAAAGAGGATCGAAAGGAGACACAGATGAAGCCCGGGGAAAAACGGACCGGAGGTATCCGGTAGGAGACCCGTGGAACGGCCACAGCATAAGGAAACACCGGGACAAAGACATCAAAGGACCGGAGGGAAAAAGGAGGCGCAACCGCCGCCGCCCCGGGACAGCAATTTTCACTCTCTCTCTGTCGCAGCTGGTCCATCGTGGCCACCCCATGCTACTTGCATTCGTTTGCACAAATCACAGGACCGTTTCGCCGTTTCTCTGACGAATAAACGAGCCTCGGGATCGACCCTCCCAAACGACCCCGCCGAGATTCGCCGAACACACGCGCGCGGACGCGTCCTGCAAGACCCTTAAACTTTGCTCCCTGCGAACACGCTCCTGCTGGGACCTTGGGCGTGATACTTTTACCGAGACATTTGCGTTCTTCGACGATACACCATCGGCGAAATTATCCCGGAATTTTCCTCGATTTTCCGCCGGAGCGAGGGTTCGAAACTTCGACGCGTTGATGGCGTCTGCAGTAGTAAAATGCGAGCGATTATATTTCAAACTAACAGACCAGTTATATCGTTATCAATTGACTGCGGATTTTTATGCAGAATGAAAATTGTCCGAGTCGATTGTGAGGAATCGTCATTATATGGAAACGTATTTTCTCTATTAAAAGATAGAAGGCCTTTATCAGCGAACTTTTCTTCTTATTATATTTAAGTACAAAAATGACTATAAATGAAAGAACTTCATATTTCAGCATTATAAGAAAAAATAAATTGAGCGTATACAGGGTGCTAGGTAACTGGTGGTACAAGCGGAAAGGGGGTGATAGGAATTATCTGACGCGTCTGATCATGACCAACCAAATCTACTTCCTGCATATACTAAAGCACGTCGATTACGCGTACTCGCTGAATATTCAAAACCGATTTTCTCGAGAACGAAACCTCAAATGTCAAAATTTGATTCTTTCTTTTCGATTTGTTTTTTTTTATGTAGAATCACCACCACCTTTGTTGTACCACCGATGCTGGGACACCCTGTACAGGGAAATCACTGTATTTTTCAAACTGCGAATTGTCTGGCGCGTATTTATGAGCTTACAGAGTGCAACGCTGCAGGAGCTAAGCAACTGCAATTGCCTGGAATGTAAAGAATTTTACGTTGCAGGATGATCTGTAGGTTTTCGGCCAACGTTTCGCAAGATCGAGGATGGGCATTTGGCGATCGATGAACCCCTGATGGACCGGGAGCGCGCGATGGCACGGAAGAAACCCTCGACCCGGCTCGTTTCCACCGAAACAAGCAAAGTGAAATTACCAAGTATGATTCTTGCTGCGGGTCCGCTTGAAATATGTATGAAAGCATAAGCGCGTGACGTTAGACGGGCGAACGGTCGACGCGTGTGTGTCCTCGCCCGGGCCCCTGCATATTTCTCTCCTGGCCCTTTGAGTTATTATTCAAAGCAAATCATAGCCACACCGCGGAGGATTAAGCTTCCTTTTACATGCACGAAAGCCTGGTACAAGGAGCAGAGGATACTGAGGGAGAGAGGATCCTCGAGCCTCTTCATCACACGATACCCTACCCGCGGAACCACCTCTTTCGTGTATCCTCGCACGGGAGCTCTTGTTGTCTCGATCATTATCGGCCCTGGGGGATAGATCCTGTCCCTCCCTCCCTTGCCAATTTTCTAACAGCAAATGGTATTTAGTATCGTGTCCTATCCCCAGATTGGATTTCGGCGGCCCTTTGCTCTTCGGGGCTGGCCCCCTTCTTTTTACAAAGTTGCTCTTTTGAGAACAGAGACTCTTCGTACACTTGTTAACTTGATAATACGTTCGCGGACTGAGAAATACAGACAATACAAACATGTGCAAATCTCACTAAGAAGCAGCGTGAAAAGAACTAAACATACAGGATATCCCAAAATGTACTTCCATCGATAAGGCAATTCCTGAGATTATTTCAAGCAACTTTTTCCTTTACGAAAATGTTCTCCGTGGCTTTATTCACAAGTTATTAAAATTTTTGAGAAGAACAAAAATATTTTCTTCAGAATACTACATGGGAGTTCTAAATACAGTGATTTTTCTATATATGTCGTCGAGGCCTGAATGATAAACTTCGCGGAATTATCCCCACTACCTAGACCTCGGACGCCGAGGAGTGTGAACATAACACGGCTCGGGGTATGTGCTGTTGACATATATCAAAAATTTACTGTACCGATAAAGAGAAAAGTGTGCAATGATCATTTGCAATTTTCGGAATGAAACACATGGGCCTGAACGTCTAAAATACGCCTACGATACACGTTTTCAAACGGTCGATACAGCATCCCAGCGTGTCGTTTCGTAGAACCGCGTGCCTGGCGAAAAGTGATTTATCAATCTCGGCCTCTAATTATTCGAGTGCCGGATCCTCGAATCGGAGATTCCAGCGGGAATTTTTGTCCCGGTTTGAACGTCCACGTCACAGGACCGTCGACTCTCGCCGGAGGTTGGGAAACGCGTCAAAGCGACCTCTTTGATCCCGTGTGGGCGGCATCAATAACGATCGAGAGCTGACCCGGAGAGTCAGCCCGAAGAGAAACGCGGCTCGGCGTGGCCCGGCGTGGCATGGCGTGGCGTGGCGTGGCGCGATGCACGGAAGTCATAGCGCAACGGAAACGGAAATTAGCTGCGGCCCCAGAAACAATGGTCCGGCCGGACCTCGGTCTCACCAAGCCCGTCCGTCTCCTTCTTGTCAGAGGGGAGCAACAGAGCGGGACTGTTCTGCTGCCTGTTCCCATTCGGCTACCATTCGGTTGACAGTGCTGCTCCCCCGAATGTCCTCGGGACCAGTTCTAATTCGAACACGGGACGGAACGATCAGCCGCCGACGAATTAGCGTTGCACCATTTTTCCATCGGATATCCAAACAATTCGATTCAACCAAATTTTTTCCCCTTTCACCTACTCCCCTTCGAGATCCACGCCGATCTTGTTATTGAAGTCATTACAATACGTGTTCACGCTATTACTAGCCAGCGTTTTTCTTGTAAATAGTAAATTAGAAAGAAATGGAAGAGAAAAGAGTAGTACTGTTTTTTATACGTAACACAATGGCGTATAGAATTTTTTTGCGTTTATACTATTTCGTTAGATATGAAGTTGACCTTCAATTTTTTAAATGGAATGCTGTATATTTTTGTATATCACATGAAAGCGTGTGTCTAGACGAATTTATCCTTATACATATTGCACAGCGACCTTCGAGGTGATGCAAGGTCAGAAATGGAAGAAACATTTAGAATATGTAATGTTAAAAAATATGAATATGTCGTATCGCGAACATTTTGGCGCGCCCCGCAGTTCACGCGTTTCATCGTGTCCAGTTGTCGAGTTACTCTGACTGATTGACTCTGTGGAGATACTGATCTCGATCGTTCGAGCGCTAAAGAAAATCTGCCGGCCGATCTCGGGCCATCGAGGGCTTTGCCTCTCATTTTCCCCCACTCCGCAGAGTCGTTCCGTCCACGTGCACGCATTCCAAAGGAGCCGATTTTGTTTGTCGCGGCCGCTCAAACGTTTCGGCCGCGCGTAATGGAAACCGATCCCAACTGTCGCGGCCGATCAAACGTCTCGGCCGCGCTACAATGTAAATACACGCGCGAGCACTCGGCAACCGACTCCGGCAACTTCCAACGGCAAATGCTTAACCTAAGAAAACACGCTTAAATCTACGACAAATATGTTATGTTGTCCAATGTTTTCCTCGCAAATTTTCTTCTATCATAAAAAGCAAGCAAGATATTTTAGATGGTCGAGTTTGGTTGGACACCCTATATATCGACACTTCCCAATCCTTTTAGTCCTACTGCTGTTTCAAATTTCAGCTATACATTTTTCTCGTGCAAGTATAAAACGCGCGGTATTTTAAGTTTTATGTATGACAAAAATGAGTAGGTTCATTGAAATATGAGATTCCGAATGAAATGCAGTAGACCGAATTAAACCGTGGAACGAAAGTGGACGTACGAGAGGATGAATGATGTGCTTGAGAGTGAAGTTTCAAAAATCGCATAGCGAACAAACCAAAGTTTGAAAAGACAACTGTTAGCCAGAGAAGATCGAGTAAACCTTCCACACTCACCGCATGAAACTTGTAAAAGACAACGAAACACGGTGCATCCATCGGGACACTTGTCGACCGGAATTCTTTACCGGAAGACTCGAACCGCAAGAAATTGAAGAAGATACGCGTTTCTCGCGGAGCCTCTGAAGACATGAAAAATGTTTGAAACGTGTTCCTAATTCGCGCGAAGGTAGCGCAAGGGCAACGACCGGGTACGGGCCAAGGCAAACTCGGAGAATTTTTATCGGTACACACACGGCCGTCTGATTCGAAACAACGACATGATCGATCTGCATGCGAAGTATGAAAGTTGGTAAAGTATGTACATACATTTCGCCCCGGGGAGAACCCATGAATATTTTTGAATCGAGCGAGCCTCCTTATGCAGTTAGAGGCCGAGCGCGCGCCTGGTGCTCATGGGTCTGCAAACTGCGGGATTAGAAACCGATTGATTTTTCACGATGATGGAGCGCACCGGTGTATATCGATTTATTCGAACGTCTGGAAGACAAGAGAGGCTTACGGTGTACAGACAGGAAGTTCGAGGAGCACCAAGTCAGCAGAGGGTACGCGTTTCCCCTATCGGGGCTCGCCAATCGAATAATTTCGAGCAGACTGTCGAGTGGCTCTCGGAACCGCGACAATCTCGCGGGAATTAACGCTTACCGAGCGCAAAACGCCGGCTGGGAACGAATCTTGATGTTAGGTTCGCCTTGAAGCTGCTTTCCGGAGGATATTCGAAGTATTCGTGAAGATTCGAGTCGGAAATCCAGCGTCTGCAGTGTTCGAGATGTGGAAAAACGTCGAGAGATGCAGAAGATCGTCGGGAGACGCAGAGTTTAGGTCTGCTGCTTTTGAGATCAAGGTGCCTAAGTTTGGGAAGATTGTGTGAGTGTGTCGTTACTTTGTTTTTGTTCGGTGTTCCTTCTTCTATTGCACTATAAAACGGTAAGCTTGATCTAACCTATTGGCTATTGGGTACAAATTAATTCACATGTCCCCTTCTTCATAAATTTGTCGTTCGTTTACAAACAACCAAGAGTCTTGGCTTTAAATGACAATAGACGGGTGAATAAGTTAACGTAGGCTGCTCGATCGAAGTTAGAAAAGGAAGAATACGAGTGTGGTGTCGGATGTCGGGCGTAGGGGCCGTGTCGAAGCGTCGAGACGAAAACGACACCCCGTCGAGTGATTTCGGCGCCGTCGAGTACCGATACTCTTCGGCTGTTTAGGTTAAGATACAGCATTGGACTGTTTAGGTTAAGATACAGCATTGGACTGTTTAGGTTAAGATACAGAATTCGACTGTTTAGCTTTAAGGAATTGTATGTGTTTGTTTGTGTGTATGTGCGTGTGTGCGTAGAGTGCGAGTTTGACGCGTTTTCTTCTAACGAAGACGCGGCAGTCTAGAGAAACGCGTACGTGAGTGAACTTCGGTCTGCGAGTTGCGACCAAGTTCAGAATAGAGTATATAGAGTATTGCGCTGCGTTTTGACCTGCGAGGTGCGGTCAATCGCATTGTGCACTTGATTGTCTTATCTTTATTTTTAAATATACCGTTTCGTGATTTCCCTGCGAGTCAGTTCTTTTTTAATCCCATACGAGATAAACCTGAAAGAAGCTTTTAGAATCACGAGCAAGAGATTCGGAATGTAATTAGTTCACGTCTAAATTAGAATGGATGAATCTAAGCTGCCCGATCGAATCTACGAGAACGATGAGAATACGTCATAAAATCGGAAGATTATCAGATCCGTCCACAATGAACCAGACCGTGCACGAACTCTCAGAGATCAGCGAGAACGGTGTTCGCTTCTCAGCGAGGAACGAGCGAGTGTTAATCCGAAACGTGAAACAGAGAAGGAATTAAGGGACCCCACGGTTCGAAACGAACCATAAAGATCCATAATGCGATCATAAAAATGAGAATCGTTTTACGAGTGGTCCCCGATGAATCGCTTTTCCCGGTGCCAATTTCGAATCTCGTGACTCGAGTCCTTCGGCGTGCGGAAGACCGTTTCCCGTTAATAATGTTCGTCGACGGTCGAGTCGCGCGACGCCACGATTCCGCCGAATTAAATCTTTTTATCAGAGTTTCACTCACTCGACCACCAAATCCCCCGTCTTTAACGAGTCCGCCTCTGATTACTGGGATACTCCGGCGACGATTGCACGAATCGCAGAAAAATTAAAGCATCCCCAAAGCGAGTCGACGAACGAACGAACGAACGAACGAACGAACGAACAGGAAAGAGATCTCTCTCGGTTGCGGAAGGATACCGCTCGGTGAAAATGAGGTGTGTCTGGTTCCCGTCGACGGACAAAGCACGACTCATCCAGAGTGCGGATTACTATTCCCAAGCGCGATTGCTTGGCTTCGTTCATGTATCCTCCGCTCCTGTTCTCCAGATTTTCATCCTCCCCTCCCCTCTCTCTCTCGCTCTCTTTACCTAGTACCGTCCTTCTCTTGCCCACGCTCTTTCTCTTCCTCCGGGATCTGCGGTTCGTTTTATCTTGTCTCATCCCATCTCCTTCCAGCAGATCCCCTCTGTTCCCGAAGTCGACTGGTAAAAATCGAGTCCGATGACGGAGATTCCCCATGGAAATTCCACGGTAAATTGCCAGCCGCGAATTACGGCTTTCAATCTGCGCGGATTACTATCCATCTAACGCCGCGTTAATTTCCATACTCCGATTTCAACGAGAACTATCGGGTTCCAAGCTTCTTTCTCCCTGTTAGGTATCGTTGTGGGCTAGAAATTTTACTCTTTGGAACCGTAGAAAGTTTGCCGGAACCTTTGTAGAAATTTGTGGAAATAATCGTGACGCGTTTGTTTCGTCGGTAATTGTTTGCAGTGTGTTCCGTCCCAAGACAAAACAAATGTTTCAATATAACCTAACATCTGGGTGTTTATATTGTTATAGTCTGTCACGTTTCTAATGCACTAGCATTTATGGTAGCGGCCCGGAACAAAATTTACAACACGTTCTCCCTTGGCCTGCAAGGTCCCCTAACATTAATATTATAGAAAATTGTTGGGGAGAAGTATCTCGAGCTGTTTACGCCGGTAATCGACAATTCGATACCTCCACAAAAAAAAAAAAAAAATGTATACAAATCTTTACCGAGACGAATGGTGGAATTAATACAAAACAAAGGAAGTTCGACACATTATTAAATTGATAAACAATGTCATTTTGTTTGTAAGAATTTCATTTGTTTCAAGAATTAGTTCAAGTGTGCTATCTTTTCGCCGGCCTGAAATATGATAATTATGTTAAGAAACTGGAAGAAGGACTGTCATTATTTTCATTTGTCACTTTCGTGAAATGTATACATATATTATTAAATGTTTAGAGAACTTTGAGCTTAAATATAAATACTCATAAAATTTATTGTTGTGCTATCTTTTTGTCCGGGAGTGTACCAGTACCCGAAATTGTTCCCATCCATCGAGCCATTGCCGATCATTTTCCGTGCGACCGGGAAATCTCATCGTCGAGCAAACAAATAAAGTAGCTGTTCCAATATGGCGACAGACCCTCTAAAAACGGGCTAGATCGAAACTGTAAAGGTATCAAAACGACGTCGGAGGCGGCGTCGGTCGCATTACTTCATTCCTTTGCGGCAACCGGCCGGGAAATAAATTTTATTGCGAGCGCACGCCTGGAAAAAGAACTCCGCGGCTGCTGCCTGCTGCTGTTGCTGCTGCCGCATTGCAGCTTTATTGAGTCGTCCTCGGATACGATTATGGTCGTTTGTAAACTGTGCGTACCGCGTATGCAGAAAACGCGGGCGAACGACGGGGGACCCGGCTCTCTACCAGCAGCGGAGGAGTTTCCGCTCGCGGATCGACTATCGACCGGTGAATCGCGGAAAAGCTTCCGCTCTCGTACGTCGCGTCGCCGCGAAATTTCCATTCCAGGTGTTGCTCGACTTAAGGAAATCCTGTCTCGTCGCCGCTGAATTCTGGCTGAAAGTCGCACGCTACGTGCGAACCATGAGATATCAGGACATGTTTCACCCTTGGCTCCCGGGGAACCACTTTCCAACTTGAATCCCCTCGCCCATCATCGATTCCTTAATGTTCTCCGCGGAATCAACGATCGCGACCACGTAAAAATCTTGCAGGAATCGATATTTCTGTGCTGTGTAAAAAATCGCGCTGCTTCATTTTTTATGTCTTCTCGCGGGGATGTCTCCTTCGAAATGTCACGTCGAAAGAGCATTAATTTGCAACGAGGAAACAATATTGTACTACAATAGTTTGTCAGTCGTTTCATATTTCAGCAACCTAATGTGAAGACACGTTCTCTTTTTGCACGTTGGAAAATCAACCCTCCGCGAAGGGCTGGCCGAAAAGCGTGAACAGAGTAGTCGCAGGGGCGTACAATTAAAACAGAAAGCTCCGTACCCGTGTTTAACCGAACAAAGATCCCGGGTGCTGCGCCGCGGACCGTTAAATCCACAAAAGAGCGACGGCGGCGTGCGATCATAATGAAGCGTCTCGACGCCTAGATTTTCTTCGCGAGGATCTCCTCTCTCTCCTAATGAAGAGCGAGGGGCCGCCGGTGCGTAGCATTAGGTCACGCGGCCCTTTCATTGTGCCTCGAAGCCGCGTGTTTTTCGCGCGAGCAGGAAGGAAACCGTTCGCGAGAGAGCGACAGAGAGAGAGAGAGAGAGAGAGAGAGAGAGACCCGGGGAACAATGCAGGTGCCCCACGGAATCTAACTGCGAGTACGCAACTGTGGCACAGTCGGCGCCGCTGCTTGTGCGTTCTGGTGCACACACGCGAACACAGATTGCAGAGATGCACAGTATCGCAGCCCCAGACTCCATTAAACTTCGTCCTTGGCGAGTAGAGGGATCGAGGAGAACCGAGACGGGAAACTTTTACAAGATCCGAGACGCTCTCGGCCCTGAAAATCGCATGAAAACCGCGGATCGAAACGGTATTCGGTGCCACTCGGAAGATTAAGTGGGAACTCTGCACTTTGCAGCGGGACTGCGATTTTTTTGCACTGCGATTTCATTGTCGTTCATAATTTCCGAGAAGACGACGTACAGTGGCGGCCATATATTTACGTACACCTTATATTTGAACTTTAATGCTTCGTGTATTTTTTTAAACACCTGTAATGACTGTGTATATGTTATTTCTAAGGTAGCCTGATTTATATACCAGGATTAAGAAATGCTGCTGTTTATAAATATTTCGTTTCAACAGTCGGAAATCTACTTACGCACACTGTGATTATATGCGGCAAAGTCATATAGCCCAGTGGTATTATTCGAAATACTAAAAGAAAAAATCCTAAAACACGTATCCCCTATTCTGGATCAAAGATCACACACCCGAGTTCACATTGAAATGAACTAACAATAAATAAGAGATACTGCAAAAAAGTCAAAATTTTAATATATTGTTTAAACAAAACACTTTTGTCAAAATTTTCTTGCGCGACTACATTTCCTATTAAGAAACACACAATTTAAAAAAAAATTATTTTTTCGACCTCTAGTTTCCAAGATATCTCAAAAAATGTGGGTTTAACCCCCAACCTTGAGGGCCGTTTTCACCCCTTCAAAGTGGATGGTTGTCGATAAAAGAAACACGTGTCAAATATTTTTCGAAGAGCTATATCTCACATAAGTTTCAGCGAAATCGGCTTGTATTATTAACTAAATATGTTCCCTTGTTCAAGTGCAGATGAAATAAAGTTCCATGCTGTTAAGCATACTTAAATATACGCCAATCACTGTATGTTTATACTTGTCACATGACTGCAATGGCTACTGTGGAGTTCAAGTTGCAACGTCTTCGCCAAGGAAAAGTTTGTTTTAAAATAGGAAGACGTTGAAAGAGGGTATAGACGACGGCATTGCAGTCGTTTAGCATTCCTCAAAAAACGCAAGCCACTTATCCTCGTTCACCGTCCCATCGGAGTCTAGAAAGCCCCATACCGCCCCATACAATTATTCCTCGACTCGTCAGTAGTGCCGCAGTATCGGGAGACGTCGGTCCCGGGGGTATCGACATTTCGCATGCAAGAATCTGCATTATTTCGCCGTGGTTGGAGCGTCGTCGCGTTATTGGTCGTCGGGTACGGTTGAGAGAACGGCTGCTGGTCGTTTTGCAATCGGCAATTCCTCGGCTCGGCCAGTCATCGCGTATTGGCATGGAAGAATCAGCCGGCGTTGATTTCTCCGGGCCGATGTATTTTCGATATTTTATCCAAGAGGTTTTCCACGAGGGAGAACGAGACAGAGAAAGAGAGGACGGCGGCACTGGTAAAGGACGGCTGACATTGTCGACCGAGACTGCCTCCGGGGAATAAATTGGAACCGTCTTCGGTGTCGCGTCATGCCATTTATTGTCATTTGTTCGATACCAACAACCGCACACCCAGGTTCTACGTTTGGGCGTCGCGACGCTCGATGCCATCCATTGTCGATTGCTTTCCGAATCTCCGCGCGGAACACACCGATCGTTCATCGAACTCCCTCTCTCTCCCTCTCTCTCTCTCCAGTTTTTCTCTCTTTTTCTCCTTGGATCCACGTGCCGGACCGTTTTCACGAGCGATTGGACCGCGATCTTTTAAATTAATTTTTTTTTTCTTTCCGACGGCTCGCCGCGGAATTTTCCACCGTTTCGTCTGTCGATTTGTTGTTCCCTCCATTTTCCCCATACCCTCTCTCTCTCTCTCTCTCTTTCCCTTTCAGTCTCTGTTCTCATCGTTTTTCGTACGTCGATTAAACCGGCCGTGACGCGAGAAGGCTCTTTGAACGGCGCCGATCGAGGACACAAAGAAACGACGATAACGATCCGTCGCTTTTGTCGATCGAGAGAAAGAGAGCCTCCATTGCTGCTGTTGCTGCTGCTGGTCCTGTGCTTCACCGAGCGAAAGAAACATGTGCCTCCTCGTGTCGTCCAGCTCGTGTCGGTTTAATGAAAAAGGAACGCACTCTTGGGCTCCTCTGCTCGACCGTCCAAACTCGAATCGAATCGAATCGAATCGAAACGAAACGCGCGTCCTTTCGCTTGTCCCCTCGAAGAAAGCAACGGGACACAAGCCTTCCTCGCGTTCCTTCGTGCACAATGAAATCTAGCCGAGGCGTGCGAGTCGCCAACCCCCAACAGCTTCTTCTTCTTCTTCTTCTTCTTCTTCGTCCTCCTCCCTGCGCGGCCTCAATCGAGACAACAAACGAGCCGTTCCAACGGAGCATCGACTTCGATTTCGTCTCGCGACCGCCTCGTTTCTCTCGGCCACCGTCGGAAGGCGGCAACCAAGCTCGTAAATATTATAATAAACCTGCTGTTCGAGCCGCGATGAATATTGATGTCGACGCCTCGCGCGTTTACGTAACGCGCCGAACGATCGCGGCCTCCTGGGAAGTATAGTTTGTCATACAACAGCCCGGAAGAAATGGAAATCCACAGAGCTGGAGATTCGTTTTGCTATCTCTGGCGGAAAGAGGAGACTGAAATATATCGTTGCGAGTAACGTAATTGGCGGCAAATTTGTTTAACACTTTAAAGGCGGAACCTTGTGTACATGGCCTGTGTTTTTTACAAATTTATTTTTACATAATTGCAATTACATAAAAAATACTGCGACGCTCTTTCCTCGATTTACAACGATGTACTGTGTCGTCCAACATTGCGGTTTCGATGTAGTTTCTATGAAACAGTATCATCAACCAGGCACGTGCGTAACTCGATAGGAAACGTAACTCGAGGAACGCTTGAACAAGATTTATTAGTGCCTGATTATGACCAACTGCTACCAATATTTGCCAGCATCTTCTAATTCTAAGAACTAGCAGGGACTAGGCAACTAATACTAAAGGATGACCTTCCAGGATTGACCCCTTCCGTATCGAAGATAAATCAATACAAGGCTGCTACTGTTTACAAGAATTCTTAGATTACAGAAATCAGCATAAAGGAACAATTTCTCTGTCATAACCAGACGATCTCTTGCACTAACCACGAAACAAAAATGCTATTCGTGTTCGTTCACAAATGTTGTTTACAGCATAAGCGCACAAGGATCCACTGTCTAATCGCTAGAAAACGAACACCTCCCACGTTATCGTTCCATTAACAATGAATACGCGATGAAAACAAGTTAAACTCGCATCCACGTCACACTTAAACCCAGCAATCTCGTGGATCGCGGTAGCAATCGACTTGTGGATCCCGATCGAACAAGATTCCGGCTTACAGAGAACGTTCGCGCCGATAAGAAGCTTCCGTGTGTGAATTACGACCACCGCGTTCAACAGAGATCGAGACCAACACATAGAAGGTTAGCGAGAGAGA
The DNA here is from genome assembly GCA_913789895.3 of Seladonia tumulorum. Taxonomy (NCBI): domain Eukaryota; kingdom Metazoa; phylum Arthropoda; class Insecta; order Hymenoptera; family Halictidae; genus Seladonia; species Seladonia tumulorum. The sequence goes on along the minus strand of OU565282.1, from coordinate 5,630,346 downwards.
GAGAGAGAGAGAGAGAGAGAGAGGGTGGGTGGGGGGAGTGAGTCTCTCGTGGCAGGGACTCGAGATGTCACCTCGAATAAAAACCGGATATTCCAGCGATGTCGAGGGCGGCCGCGGAATGTTACGCGGCACGCGATACAAACCGACTATGGTGCCTTGGCTCGGGAATGACGGGTGCGCGAGCGTGTTGGCGTACGCCAGCCGCGGCCGATATGCAATAACTCCGCGAAATTCTCTGCAACGGGAACGGCCACGGCTGGGCGAAGCGAGGAACAAGGAAAGAGGGGGATGCATCGAGCTCGGGGCTCAGCGTGTTCTCGTGCGAGCTATCGTTCCATCTTCCGCAATTCCAGCGGCGAAAACGCGGCGGCGATATTAGCCGGCTGATAAGGTGATAGGGACTGGCGCGGATAGCCGCCGCACACCACTCGGCCCCGACGTTATAGAATCCCGAAGGAGGAGGCGGGGTCGCGCGTCAAAACGCCGGCCATGAGAAATGGCTGCGGAGCCGGGCGCAACTCCGAACACCGCACATTACCCGCGTTGCCGACCATCGCGATCCCGAAACCATTGGCCATCAACCCCCTCGAAATGAGTGGGAACGTACCCCCTCGTTCGTCCCCGCCAGGACATTTGCACAAGATGGAGCAATCCTGAACAATTGCTAGAAACTTGCTGGGCATGTTTCCAGTTCAACCTTGGATTATGCCCACGTCCGTTTGGGACTAGGATTCCTGCTTCGTTTCTGTAAATTTGCCTTCGACAATGATGACAGACATTGATGATAAGTTCACTTTGAACTAGATTTTTAGAGACTTCTCTTGACTTTTCAGTCTCCCGATATCACCTTTAAATTGTAATATTAGGGGGACCCATAAGTGATCAATTATTTTGAGATCTTAATGTAATGTAATAATGATCTAGTTCTATCAGGCACCCTGCAACAGTAAAAGTACACTTTCTATGGGACTGTAAATTTTCGAAGAGAATTTCCAATGTAAGGATGGATGGTTGGTAGTAAAAAATTGCCATGAACATTTCCTTATCCAAGAATAACAAAAGATTTCCCTGCCTTTTCAATGCATTTTTCCACGTCCCACTGCTGAAAGCGGAGCTTGGCAATAATTATGATTTTCTAAGAAGACTTTCAGACACAGGGATGAATTTCCAACGGTTGAGAATCCTTCTGTCACGATTTTTCTAGAATGCACAAAAAGAATGCGCGAGGAAGGTTTTCTTCGCGTTCCCCGTTTCCTTTTCCCCTATCCGGTAATTGATTCGTAATTACGATCTCGTAGGGTGTCCCGAGGATGTATCAGGCTTGCGGAGGTGCATGGTGCCGATGAGGGGCTCATGACAGCGATCCGAGCGCGACGAGAGAGCGTGCACCGGGCAGAATAGATCGGCGGAGGTTGAATCGGCCGAGCACAATAGACGGAAAAATGGATCGAGAGAGCCGTAGCAAGGCGTTGCATCTGCTGCGCCCCCGGAGTTATTCTGAACTCTGATTAATTACGGGCGTCTCTGTATTTCGCTATATACATTAATCACCGGATCAATAGGCCGTAACGATGTGGATGATCGCGTCGGTGCCCCGTGTCTCGATTGCCAATATAATTATCATATCCCTTTATGATACTGATTAATGGACCGTGGACGCTCTGTATCGTTTATGGTTCTGATTGCATCGCGTTTATGCGTGTTCCCGATGTATCGTCGTGTAATTGAATCGAACCAAGAGAAAGAGAGGGAGGTGGGTAGGGGAGAGGAGAGACGATCTTCGAGCATCTTGGAAACAACGTTCCGTCCTAATTATGCGCGCAAGCGATCCGCGAGGATGCGTCCCGTCGAATAAATTTCCTCTAACAATCTCGCTCGAGGAGCCATTCAACGGAATCCAATTGTTCGCGTTACGAGCCAGACACAAAAACGACGAGCTTGGAAAAATATCTGTTATCCCCGGAACAAGCTCACGGTAACAAAGTACTTACGATGATTATTGCGACGCACTCGATATTATCTAACCTTTAGAAATAGGCTTTCTGCCGGTAAAAAGTGTGTAGTTAGTTACACATGGGTGCTATTTGCGGAAGATATTATTAAGCAAAAATGCTATTCACTGGCAAACCGTCGATAGGATTTACAATGTCTATACTACTTACAGAGAGACTTTACAAGGTACCTTTCAATAACACTGTTGAAAGAATGTTTCTTTAGTACTAAACCTGTAGAACCATTATGCCGGAAAGGGAAAATAATCCCTTCTCCGTGTCTTCTTCGCGGTCCTTCCTAGTCTTCAAATATTTCCGATGATTTCGTACAGTCAAAATTCTTCTGGAAGCATTCAGGATTAATTAAAAAATCGACTGTTGGGATTAAAACGTAACAACGTTCGATCGACCACCGAACAACAAAATCTCAGCGATACCAGAAACCCGTGGCAACGTATTATAGAAACGAGTTCGAGGAGGTCCGAGGAGATCGGAATCGCGAATCGATCGCCGTTCCGCTCGGTGCCTGCCCGGCCATTAAAAACCATCGAGGTGGATCTCGCGATGGATCGTGCGGGTTCGGGGCTCGATCTAGCTAGTGGCGCAGTCGAATTGAATCCTAAACGCCGCGAAAGAGGAACGAGCCCCCGTAGATAATGATCCCCGGCTCGCACGGCGTGTATTATCACGCTCGCGTTATTACGTCGAGTGAATTTCGGAAGTTTTACGAGGGGGCGTTCGTGGAAGAGCTCGGCCGGAAGAGGGCTGGAAGAGGCGCGGCGCGTGTATTACAATACGGAGATAGAAGATCTCCGGCTATATATCACGTATCGTGACAAGAGCTGGCTCGAGAGAGAGAGAAAGAAAGAGACAGAGAGGAAGAAAGCAGACTCGCACGAACCACCGATGCATTTATGCACGCAGCGACCACGTTCTCCTGCTCCGGACACGTGCCCGCTGCACCGTCGAACCCTCTCGCCGACGCTAATTACAAAAACGTCGGCAATTGCGTATTACTCTCGCGACCGGATAACTGTAATTACGCGTAGGAGAGCACGGTTTTGTTGTTTACCGACGCGCGTCCGTTCGGCTACCGCCCACGCGATAAGCGTTATCGATGTCCCGATGACTACACCCCCCACCCAGTTCCCTTCATCCCCGTCGCGCAAAAAATTGATTCCCACGGTATTTCGTCAGTGAATTACCCGCCGCCGACCGGCCACGCCATCGCGATCGATGCTCCCGAATTTCATTTCGATCGTTTCACAGCTCGGCAAATAGACGCTTCATTTTTATCGCTCGATAGGGACTAAATTTTACCCTTTCTTCTCGTTCCATTTAATTCGATAAACACCGATTTAATCGCGTCGCATTTCCGGAACGCAATGCATCCATTTTCGGGAAGAAAATATTGTTTGACTGCGTCGGTCGATGAGAATGTATCAAGTAAAAATGGATGAAACGCTAACCCAGAATTTTCTATACAACCATTTTCCGTGAGCATGCGAAGATTAACAATCGGTTGGCTGGTCGAGGCTAAAACGGGTGAATAAACAAGAAGAATGAACATCGGAGAGAGGATACGGTTACGTTTCCTTACAACTGGAGCGACGAACGGCTCGTGAAAGCGTCACTGTCAACCGGTAACGAGCATTGTTCGCCGAGCAGCAGCGCCCGTGACATTTTTACGCGTCGCGACGCCGTGACCTGGGTCAAGTTAACGAAAGTCACGAGCCTCGTCGGAGAGGCCAGGAGGCCGGAGCCAAAGCCATCCTTTTCTTGTTCTCGTGGCTGACTCTTCTGGCTCGCTTTATGTCTCGAGTTCCTCCTTCTCTCTCTTTCTCTCTCTCTCTCTCTCTTTCTCTGATTCTCTCTGCCGCCGGGTTTCTCGGTCTCCCGTACTCGACTGTGTGTGTGTGTGTGTGTGTGTGTGTGGCAACGAGAAAATTACAAGCGGGACACGCTCACGGAAAGGAGGCAGAGGGTGACGAGAAGGGTGGCACCGAGGGGGAACCGTGGGGGCACCGACTGAGGGGGGCCTAGAATGCGACGGCGTCGCTCCTCATGCGGATACCCCGTAAATCATGACGAAGTACCGTAAAGGACGAAATGAAAGGCACGCGAAACACAGCACGCCGGCAGATATATAACGCTCTCTCGCGAGGACGAGCGCCACGGCTCGGCTCGTGCCTTATATTCCGGTTACTGTGTTCGCCAGACTGGCCCGGAGTTGCCAGAGGCTACGCAGGATTTCTGTATATTTTAATTATACATTGTCAACCCCTTCGTTGCTTTTCACGAGATATCCCGAGAACCTGATACTTTCCATTTGTCGCTTTCGACGAGACGCACCCATGCAATTAAGAACCCTTGAACCCTTCGTTCATACATTTTCATTCGGAACACCTTTCGCTTGATTCACCCCTTGTTTCCTCTGAAGTGTGTAATCTTGTTTTAGAAAGAAAATAGGTATGATGCCTTTGATCTCCTTCAACACTTTATGCATTTATAACAAAATCATACAGAAGACTATAAACACATTTGAAGAATCGAATGATGTTATTATTCTCGATTTGTTGAAATTATTAACACTAAACCTACCGGTACTTCGCATATACCTGTTCCTACGTTTACTTAAAAAATTCGATCAGCTGCGACATCGTCGAGGACTGTAACCTCTCCGGTATCGTATCTCAATCGATTATACGCTTACGAAAGGACCAAACTACTGTACCTGATTCCCGACACGAAAACTACTAATTCCGCAAATTTGATGTAAACGGATTGCCACAGCACCGAAGCAACGCGAATGCATTACGCCATCGATTCATATCCGTCTAGGACGTCTGATCGTCAACCGATAAAGGATCCAGACCCTCGAACTCATCCCTAAGTCCTCGAAATCCTAGAAGTCACTGGACGGGAATACCGGTAACTCCTCGAGACAGTATATGTAAAGAATATTGAAACTTCGGGAGTGCCTCCGAGTTGGTCCCATTTCGAGACAGATATCCTCTAGGGCCTCTACTCCGAAGCAGAGAGGTAGCGCCACGGGTCTCTAAGACTGCGGATATTTAAGAGCGAGAATAATTCTGCGGGCCGAGTGAAACGTCGTGCGGTGCGACGACGCCGACGTTTCTCTTTAATCTCGAGGCGCTTTTTATCCGCGGGAGGACTGTAATTTACGGAGAGGAGAGGATCAACGGGTCTCGAGTGCCAGAAATAAGTTTAGTCCACCTCGAAATTACTGGTCTCGCGGAACGAGCTTACGAGGTATCAGCTTCTTCCTCGTTTCGCGTCTAAAACGACAGATCAAAGGTTTCCTCTCTTTCGCTCTCGCTTTGCTGGACCTATATCCTCGTCGTAAGGAGGAGGCACGCTTGTAATCCTGCGAACAGGTAGCGAAGATGAGCACGAAAGGACGGGACAGGACCCCTGCAGTCGCGATTAACCGGCACGGGGAATCTCGTTAGCCACCGACCCCAGTGTCTCAGGTTTCTTCTTTACTACAAATGCACCAGTTACTGAGAATTGTGCTGGAGAAAGTTGCGATTCATCTGCAAGATTCGTCGTCTGCCGCGAAACGTTCACTCGCGGACTTTGGAAACCGATTCGAAGAGGAATCTGCACGATTTTTGGTGAGGCAACTGCAACAGTTGACTGCTGGATAATATAATAACACAAGCCGATTTTGTTGAAACTTATGTGAGACATAGCTCTTCGAAAAATATTTGACACGTGTTTCTTTTATTTCTGGATAATAGATTTGTGGTAGAAATAACTAGGTAAACCACTCAACTCGAAAGATGTTAAAACCGGGAACCATAACTGTGTAGGGATACGCACGTGTGCGATCGACAAAGCGTGGCGGCAACGGGCGATATTGTAGTTGCCGGCCAAAAGAACCGCCGATTTCGGCGGAACGCGGCGGTCGCCAAAGACGCCCTTTTGTAATCTGCCGACACCGCCATACAATGTATGAACGAATGAGTATAAGAGGACGGGATCGACCGAGAGGAGTCAGTCAAAATCTCGCCGTCGAACACGCGCCGTGAAAATAAATAAAACATATTAAACCCGATACGTCTAAGAGTTTCTCGCCCCTACAACTGTTATAACCAAAAAGAAAAAAAGTCATGGAATGACAAGTATTTCGTCGACTGAAATCGTTACAAGTAAGGATCATAGGTAACCGAAAATTTTTTTGCTAAATATTATCGTTGAGAGAAATTCATTTCGCTTACTTATAACAGTTGTCGATGAGAAAAATTTCGAAAGTTGGGGCTTTCGTTGATAATAAACGAACTTTATTATAGTATGGAACGTTTACAGACCTAACGTACATATGACAAAACACACGATCAATAATAACTAGATTGTGAATTTTCATGCAACAAATAGTGTGCATTCATTTGAAGCTACAGGGGCCACAAGGACGTTCATTTCTTTTCCTAACGATGGTAATAAGCTGGAAATGAATGAATGCCGCGAGCATGACTGCTCAGTCACTATTATTTTCAACAAAGAGGCCTGATGTTCGGAGAGATCTTTCATCATGCAATTTCACCCCCGCATTCAAAAACAGGAATGACCAATGCTGCGTCAGAGAATAAAATCGTAAGAATTTCGAATCAAAAGAAAAATGCATGACTCATTAGCAGGGCGATTGTCGGCAGGCTAATGACTCTAATGAACGTCGCGAGCATGACTGTCGCTTCCGCGGCGCGGAGAGTTGAACAGGGGGGTGAATCATGATCTGTCGCACGATTTCGATCTTAATAGCGAGCGCTTTTATTCGGTGGCGAAGGTGTTTCCTAGAATCAATTTAGGTGGTCTGATATGAGCTAGAAAAAAGGTTCGCGGCGGGGGGTTAACTCGTTAAGCAGCGTAAAAAGCTATGTGAACGGGACCGCAACAGCACAGCCTTATCGAGACACGTTTCTTACTCGGCAGCAACCCCTTTCTTCGCGCACCAACCCCGTTCCGCCGTTTGTTTGGAGAAAAACGCAAGCACGGCTGGGGTTGGAGCACATGTTACGGGATTCGTTTAAACCCTCTACCCTTTTCCCGGCTGCCGGCTTGTTTATGCCATTCTTTGCGACGGGCCTGGTCACATTTTATTCGAAACAAGACTGCAAATAACTGTTCCACGCAATAAATCGTTACTAGTGGCCCCCGTTATTCTTATTTCACGAATAACGCAGGAAAACGACTTGTATTTTACGTTTCATTTCAACACGGTATTTTTTAATCTACTCTTATTTCAGTTATATTGATTGCCCTTCGTACTCATTGCTTCAAATAGCATGCAACGAAACAGAATAATTTACTTGTTGAATATTATATTTCACTGATTCTTGCTAGATTCCAAAGCAGAAAAATTCTGCAAGACATCTATCCCTTTTAAGACGAATAGAATTAATATCTGGCCTCGGAAAGGAGCGCAAAAAAATTGTAAAAGTGTCCAAATTGGTTGGACGAACGTTGGGGGAGTGAACGATCAAATTTTCCATCCTTAATGTCTGTAATAAATTATTTGTTCCACTCGGTTTCCCCGTTTTTCTTTCCCCTGGATAGCGAGGGAGGATAAATTCGTAAAATTTCGAGATGCTAAAGCTTCGTCCTGATCCTCGCGGCAGTCAACGCTCGGTTGTAGGCGCCGCCAGCTCCTTTCTCGTCGATCCTGGTGCCGCAGGAGTGGCCCCGCGGGATTTAATAAACGACGAGCGTCGCAAGAAACGAGAATAACCGCGAGACACCTGGCCGGGGGCAAGTATTTCCTCGGGAACGCGACAATTTGTCTCGTAGACCGCGAAGTTTAAAGTGCCGTGCGCGCCACGCGCGTAAATAAAGCGCGGGAAACTGAAGCGGAGAACGGGGAGCGCTCCTTCGGTCTCCTTCGGTCTCCTTCGGTCGACTGTTAATCACGAGCAGTATGCTATCCGAGGCACACATTTAAGAAACACTGGGAGAATGAAACACAGGGTCGCGTCGACAGTAGATTCCCATTTGGTTGACTTCCCTTTATCCCATTTGCATCAACAACGAAAAATAAAGCCCTTATCGCAAACTTCGGCTTTACCAGATAAACTCTAAACAGCCGAGAGAGAAAGAACTTCGTATTTCTGAAATTCATGCATATTTTTGTGCACGTTATGCACACTATATGCATATAAGTGCATTTGTTACAAAAATGAGTAGTAAATATACAGGGTGTTTGGTAACTAGTGGTACAAGCGAAAAGGGGGTGATTCTACATGAAAGAATAAGTCGAAAATATAGAATAAACATTTTTCGTTTGAGGCTTTGTTTTCGAGAAAATCGACTTTGAAGATCTGTCGGGTTTGTGTACTTTAGTATATGCAGGAAGTAGATTTGGTTGGTCATGATCAGACGCGTCAGACAATTCCTATCGAATAGCATGCGTACCCGCTGCATTTCAAACTCGATTTTCTCGATAACGAAACTTCGGATGAACAAATTTTATTCTATATTTTCGACTTATTCTTTCATGTAGAGTCACCCCCTTTTCGCTTGTACCACCAGTTACCAAACACCCTGTGTATGTATCTATTCGACTTATTTTTTTTTTTTTGTAATGTAAAATCAACCTCTTTTGTATTCAATGAAATAGATTTGTCGAATAATTTCCCGTTATTGCATCTTTGCAGTCTCAGCAGTTTAACACTTTGACTGCCAAGCTAGAAACCTAAAAAATTCCATCAAATTAATGTTATTTAATGAAATAAAAGTTGAAAAAAATTATATTTATGATATCGAGTAGTCCTCCAACTTTCTGGCATTTTACAGATCCTTAAAAAATTTGATACAATTAATATGTTAGCGTAAAAATTCATTTTAAAATTTGGACAAATAATTCACTAGTACCAAGAGTACACTAGTACCAATCGAGAAACTTTAGAAGTACATTGAAAAGAAAACACATAAAATTATAGGAGTTCATTGCGAAGAAAATTGAAGAAAAGTTTGGTGTTCAGAGGGTTACGCTCGCTTAGCAAATTTATTTTGAGTGGCAGAAGAAGAGCATCGATCAAGCACGCTTGCGGTGAAACGCGAGAAAACCGCGCGTGAGATTAATCGGTCTAAACGGCTCGAATAACGGGAATGAAAATTGGGGGATCGAGTGTCCCCATGTATTTTGATTATAAAATTACGGCCGTGTTTCACGGAACGAGGTCCATCGTAACGAAAAACCCGAGAATCGGGGGAAAAATTGCCGGTCGTGGCTCGCGTCCTTTCATCATGCCAACGAATTTTCGTTCCGCCATTCAAACCGACGAAGGATTGGCATCAGCCTGGAAACACTGTAATCGGTTTCTTCGAGTAGCAGGGCAAATTCGGTGCGCACGAACGACCCGGTAACCGCAGCCGCGATTATGCGGGGAGAACGGCAAAGAGTCGAGCTAATTATCGTGACGAGCCGTAAAACGAGGCTGGGCTAATTTCCGTCACCTGCTAATTGGTTTCCAGGATCGCGTAATTATTCGCGTTTCGCTAATCAGCGTCGCGCGGCCGCCCACCATTTTCCAATTATTACCAAGCCCCTGGAAAAACACGTGCGCAGGCCAGACACTCTCGCCCAGAAGAATGCAACAACGTGGAAAATCCGAAATGCTGGTTCGCCCGTCCGTGAAAAAATCGCTGTCCGATTGTCGAAATTAATTTGCACCGCGTTGAATTGATACAGTGTTTTACGCGTGTGTTTTTAAGTTGATTCGTGATGTTCGGCGCGACTGTTAATCGACGTTTCAGGGGGAATTTGTTCACATGTTACCCTCTTCCCATTGCGTATAAATACGTTTCTCAATTTTCAAACTCATTTTTAATTCCCAGCATACCTGATCAAGTTCGACTTCATTTTCGATTTTCGATCGTGTTTATCTAAAAGAAGACTTCCAAGATACTCTCTGTTAAGATACGATAATCGAAAATGCTGGTATTAGATTTTTCGAACAATATGTTACCTCAGAAAGAAAGCTTCAAAATATTTTCTGAGATGATAATCCTAAAAGAAATTATTTGATTCTACCATTGACTAATTTACTAAAACAAACTACCATCAAATTATATGTTAGAAGTCGATGCTAATAATTTTTGAAAATTGAAATAAAGTAAACATAGGGTAAGTGACACAATTACTGCGGAGGCTACCAAATACTGTGCCTATATTAATTATACTTATTTTCAAAGCGTAATGAATATTAAAAAAGACTTATTAAATTTTTTCCATCAGAATCAGTTAATATACATGTATCTCTTTTTTAATATTCATCATGTTTTCAAAATAGGTGTAATTGATATAGACACAGTATTTGGTATCCCCCACAGTAATTAGTTCCGTTACCCCATCTACACAGAATAGACATGAGCAATTCTCGAATAAAAATTCGAGAAGATTTCTGTAGTTGGTACAGAGAACATTTCCGGCGGCCGAAGCACAAAACAGCGAAGAAATGAAGGGTAGCACGCAGCAGGGCTCGGAATCCATCAAATCGGCAGCAGAGCCAAGAGGGCGAGGGTTAAAAAGTTTCTCTGAGGGGGTAATTACGCTATTATCGAGAATTTGAAGGGGTGTCTTCCGCAGCGATCCGGCCGGCACACCCTAGCCGGGAAAAGATCATTAGGGATGAAAGTCTTTTTCGACGAAAGTGGAAGCTCATTAACCGAAATGATTAAGATAAGGGAAAGAGAAGGAGGGGTGGGAGTGGGGGTGGCGGCGGCTGAGGAGCGTAACTCGGAAGAGGGTGGAAAACGTGTCGGTGGAGTGGGAAGAGGAAAGACGAGAGCGAGTGCCGTCTGACGTTCGCAGTGAAAGGAATTCCGAGCTGCAGGATTTAAGACGCAATTTCCCTGACGATGTCGCGTGTCATCCGTCATGCAGTCTATCCCGGGTGGAACAATGCCCGGCGAAAATTACGCATTCCAATTACGAATGGATACGCGTGGGAGAACCGCAGACGTTTCATTCATTTCACTCGTTCCACCGGCAGAGGGGAGGAACGGAGAGGGAAAACGGTAACGTCTTGCCAGGACCGGAAAGGGTGCTGGTTTGTCTGGTTTCCGGGCTAGTTAAAATTTAGGTGAGACCGGTCTCGTGGACCCAGCAGAACGCCCATTGAATTTTTAAGCTGCTTGGAAAACCCGACCGGGAAACACCGTTCGCTTAGGCGAACCTAACCCAGAAACGACCGGCTACTGTACCGTGACTCCATTTATTCGAACCGTCATTGTCGGAATTCACAATTTACCGAACTCTTCGCTGAACTTCTATTATGGTAACCATCGTACTAACTGCTCGAGGCGTAAAAATAATCGAGCAACGATATATTGTTAGCTGCAATTGCGAAAAGTGATCGCTCGATTCGATCTCAAAGGTTTCTGATAATATTAGAATATTATTTTATTATATATGTTCCTTTCCTTCGGGATCTTATAATTTATGGATTCCCCCTCAATATCATAAATTTTGCACAGCATTTTTCGCTCAAGTTTAATTTTTCGGTGGCACTCAAAGGATTAATGCTCAACCTCTTAAGTATGGCCAGTATAGTGGTTCGTACCGCTCAAACTGATGCTTTCCACGGAAACTAGTATAGTGGCGTACAGTACTTAAGAGGTTAAGCTACAGGGAGGCCCCAATATGTATTTGTAGACAATCGATATTATGCATGGAATAACGGGCGAGTGAATTGATGAAAATTATTATTTATTTATATCGAGAAACAGAATAGAAAGCGAATACATGTAGACGAGAAAACGGAGCAGGCAGATATAAACGAGATTACCAAAGCATGTATTAAATAAAGTTTACAAAATAGTATGAGAGTAAAATGTTTCAACAATTCAATCTTTCCCAAAAGATTCGAATACACGAATGTAAATCCAGTTTCACATCGATGTCCATTATATTAACGAAGAAACTATTAACAGAATGATTCACTTATGCGAGGCGTCTTGTCTTTCGAACGGTTTGGATGACACGAGTTTCACTGTAATTCGAACACGCGCCGCGAATAGACACATCTGACGCCACGCCGGACAAATCATGTAATTTGTTAGTCATTGGAATGGACTGCTGCGTCTACCCTATCAATGACAGACGTAGAATCGATACGTAATTAACGCGGCACCGCTCGCCGCCCCGGCCAAGTGTGGAAAGAGCGAATTACGGCATTGTCACGAGTTAATCGCGTTAGACAGACTACGGAAATTTGCCGTGAGTTCCTTGCGTCGATTCGCCTATACATCTTTGTTTGTAAGGACTGAATAAATCTGCAAAAATATGTAATAATTGACTAAATAAGTTTACACGACTAGACCACGGATTTTTATTCAGAATAAAAATTGTCAAATTGTAAAACACGAAAGGTACATACACTCTTAGTTTCTGATTAATTAAAAGCGTTGAAAACAATAGACCAGCAGTTTTTAATTCTCTAATAAATAGTTGGAATGTTTTGCATTTGGTCTACTCAATTTGGAGCGTAACATCCGTAGTCTACTTATGACAGTACAAATTCCAAGTTTAATATAACTTTCGTAAATGTTACGATCGTTGTTGCGCAGGACACTTAACTTAGTCTACCGAGGAAGATCGTCTCCTTGCTGCTCCAGTTTCGAGAGTTGTAAATTCTACGAGATTTTGGTTACAACCCAAGAATTCTTGGTGGAAATCTATGATTGCGTTGCAATAAATTATGCTGCCTTCTGAAATTACATGGAACATGATAGTTAGCATTTCGCTACAAGGGAACATCAATTATCGAATGTTTCTTGATCCGCAGCGATCTATTCTTAGAATTCATAGATTCTGGCAACGAGTCAAATATTTTTGTTGGAAATCTACGATCGAGCTTCGTTCGATTAGATTGTCTATTGAAGTTCCCGAGAGTCAGACACCTATTATTCATACTGTCAGACTTCTTTCTTTCATTACATTATGACTTCATGTTCCATTGCAATAAACTTTTCTATCTTTCGATGTAACACAGACCTGTTTAGATTCCAACAGGTCTAATCTTGGAATCTATTGATTTTACATAAGATTCTGGCAGCGATTCAAGTCTTCTGGAAATCTACGATTCTACGATTGCGCTTCACTCCATTATCTTATCTGTTGAGAGCTCTCCAGAGCTGGACACCTAAGAGACATTTTCTCCCAAATTTTTCTGGATCACGATCATGCTTAATATCTACGTAATCTATAAGATTCAGGCTACAATTTAAACTTTCTTGTTAGAGTAAATAAACTGCAGATCTTTATGCAAAATAAACTTTGTATACATCAATTGCAATCTATAGGAGCTAAGTAAAAATTTATTTTCCTCACTAATAATTTATATATGTTAAAAATAGTATCTCGACATTGTTGAACTTCCCTAATCTTTCCACTGTTTTGAATTACACCTACCGGTTTTTGTCATAACTGCATAAAATCCGCAGTCTAGTAATAAACTATTTAAATTTTTTTAAATCGCCTAAAAGACTTCTATAGAGGAACCTCCTTTCCGTAAATTTTTCTACCTCCCAGAAAGCACATTCTTGCGAGCAATGCAATCCGCAACACTCGGACCACGATATAAGCTTACTTGTCAGAAATCCACGATTATGTTCCGATCAATGTATCTGTTGAGCTGCCCAGACACGTTCAGATCGCAGAGGTTCTGTTCCCGGGATTTATCGGATCCAAAAGGTTCCCGTTCTCGATCGAAGGCGTCTCGGCTACAAATCCTTGATTGTGTGTCAATCAATTATACGATTCCTGCCCACATCTCACGGTGTAACAAAGCTCGCATCAGGATGCAACATCTCTCTCTCGCTCTCTCTAATCGCACAATGCACGTATCACCTGCTAGATCCGGATTAACCGAAGACCTTGCGCATAGCGTGGGCGCGTAAGAGTCGCTCGAGTAGCCTAACAGGGTAATGTGTCGGCGTGTGTGCACGCGTCAGAATTATTGGTCCGACGACTGCGTGGATTTGCGGCGTGCCGGAAACACGTGTACGAAAGTGTACACGGCTGGATATCCCCGGACGAACGATCCCCTAATCAAGGGACACGCAATACTTCACGGGACCCAGGTTGCTCGTCGTAGATCGGACAAGAAGATAGCCGGCCGAGTAGATAACCGTGAAGAAAAGTCACGCGAAGTCAACCAACGAAGAGAGAGAGAGAGCCCTTGGAAGCCCTTTTCCAACCATTAATGAATACCATCCCTCATATTCGATGACTTCTTGTCGGTTCCGGGGATCTAAGTAGCCCCAAATTGAATTAGAAGCGAAAGACAAATTCTAAAAGACATCCATCCCTTTTTGGGGGATTCTTTGGCCATTGGAATTAATATCTGGCTTCGGAAAAGGGGGCCGAAAAAACTTTTAATGGTGGGCAAATTGAAAATTATCTGGGTCCACATGTGAAAATGACTCCGTTACAATTAATAACTACCCCTTACTGAATTTAATTACTATACAAATTGAAAATTTAAATTATTCAAAATTTATTTGTATTAGCAGATGAATGATGGAATGGCGGTGAATGCTGAAATTTTTCGGGTCAAAGTTTTACTACAATTTCAACCCTTTGCTCTATAATATCGAGCAAGTGATCCAACTCGCGATGAACATTCGAAATAAAATATATTCTTTGTGTATTTGTTATTTGTATTTAACTGTTAGTAAAAAGTATATACTCTTCCTCTTTCGTTTTAGGAGATTACAAACGACAAACAAGTTCTGTAGATGCAAAGAAGAGCGTAGTGAATATGGGTCAAAGAACTCCTGGAACGAAGGAGATAATTTTACCTCGATGCCATTCTTTCCTAAAAAAATATGTAGGTGCTAGAGATTCTGCTTAAACAAGAGGACCATTGAATAAAAAGTTCTTAGGGAAGTCGAAGGGTTCGCGCGCACACACACACACAGTGTACCTGAGATGGTAGGACAATTTTTCCTCGATGTTGTTCTCTCTTGAAAATTTCCAGACCCTGGATATTCTTTTCGAGCAAGAGGACCACGGAATAAAAAGGCAAATTTAGTAGCAACGTCTGAAAACTGACTTTAAAATTCGGATTTAGAGGGTAGCGAGTTCGGGCGAATTTTTCCTAGGCCGTAGATAAGGGAGGATTTTCACTTTCCGTGACCGGGCGCGGAGCTAAACTTCGGAAGACAGGAACTTCGGAGGGAAGTTCTTGCTGGTGGCGGCGAGATCACACGCTCGAATCAATCTCTTCCCGAAACAATCGCTCCCCCGGATGATTCGGTCCGACGAGCGCCCGTTCATACGCGGCGAAAGAACTCGGAACGAAGACGGACGAGGAAGAAAGAAGAGCAGAGTAGAATCTTCTTCGTGTGCGGGAGAAAAAAAAAATATACGGAGAAGGGAATGCTGGGAGAAGAAAAGAAAAGGGCAGGGTCGATGGGGTGGGCGATACAATAAATCAGGCTAAATCTCGAAGGCGGCGGAGCAATAAATTCGGCTTCGTTTATCAGGGAGTAACTTCTATTCGATTTCTTCTCGGGAAGCCCTTTCGGAAACTTTGTCAGGCTGATGGGGCCAACTTGACTGCAATTTTACCCGTGGAACCGGAAGTTTTCGGCGGAATCTCGCTTAAACGGGCCGAGGGGAGAGGGGTTGGCTTCGCGAACGCCTCTGTCAGACAGAGTCTCGATGAAAATCCTCGGGTAATGTATTCCGAAGCCTTCTTTCCCCTCTCCTACTCTCTTTGGAACCTCTCTGTGTCCTCCAAGTCGATCCTCTACCGGGGTCAAGCGGAGGTCCACTCCTCTTCCGGCACGCTTCTCGTCTCTCTCTCTCTCTTCTTCCTCCCTTCGTACTTGCAGGCTCTGCTTCTTTCTTCGGGACTCTCCCTTTCTCTCTTTCCGGCCGCGGGACACACCGGTTCCTTTTTCTGTTCATTATTCTCATTACATCTTTCGTTCTCCATCTTTTAACCCTTTGCACTCGAAGCTAGTTTAACTCCAAAACGAAACATATCTTCCGACTTCAAATATCTCACTCCTATACATTTCTTTCACTTTTACAACTTTTACACTTTTTTCGTGTTATACAGGGTGTTTGGTAACTGGTGGTACAAGCGAAAAGGGGGTGATTCTACATGAAAGTCTACATGAAAAAAAATCTACATGAAAATCGAGTTTGAAATGCAGCGAATACGCATGCTATTCGATAGGAATTGTCTGACGCGTCTGATCATGGCCAACCAAATCTACTTCCTGCATATACTAAAGCACACAAACCTGACAGATCTTCAAAGTCGATTTTCTCGAAAACAAAGCCTCAAACGAAAAATGTTTATTCCATATTTTCGACTTATTCTTTCATGTAGAATCACCCCCTTTTCGCTTGTACCACCAGTTACCAAACACCCTGTATATACGAAAATGGTGCAATTGACTCGTACAATACTGAAATGTTTAGTAATGCATTAGATACAAACAAATTTAATAATGTAAAAAATATTTTTAAGTGACGCCTTACTTTATCACTGTAGATACGATAGTTAAAATACTAAGCAATGACTTGATGGAAAAAATCGGTAAAAATCTTCTAATGAAAAGAACAGTTTTCTCATCGGGATAATTCCGCGACGTTTATCATCCAGGCATTGGCGACATGTATGGAGGAATCACTGTACCTGTCCATGACTCTATACCTTGATTTATCCTTTTTTCTCATTCTCTTGCTGTTTTGTGATCGATCTCTCAGCAGATCCACCACTCTCTCTCTCTCTCCTCCCTCTCAATTTATGTAGTTCTCGATTCTTTCTCCTCATGACTCTGCCTGTTCTATCGATTCTTCATCTTTCCGTATCTCTTTCCTTTCAATCATCTTCTATCATCCTCGCCACGATTTCCTCCCCCGTGTGGTCCTGTCTTTATATTTTTCTTAGCTCCTCCTAATGAGTCTCCCTTTTTCTATGATTCTCTCTTCTATCGATCGTCTTCTATCTTCCTCCGAGGCTCTCTATCTGTACGCTGTACCTCCAATTTTTCTTTGCCCCCCTCGGTGACTCCATATCCCTCTGTAATTCTCTCAGCCCTCGATCATTCTCCATCTTCCTCCAAGATTCTTGCCCTTTAATCCTCTCTCTCCCTCTGCTTTTCTTCGCATAACCCAGCCATTCCATCTTTCTCAATTCGCCTATTTCTCGAGCAGCTCGTGCTCGGACGCCCACGCCCCGTCGCGTCGCGTCCTCCTCCTCCTACTCCTTTGCATCTCACGTCCGCGCGGCCGTGGAAGTGCAAGGTATCGCATTCCACGCATCACCCACGTGAAACTGGCAACCGGCCGAAACCAAAAGGGAAGGAACAGAAAGGAAAACGACACACGACACACGGCGCACACGCGCGGATACGTGCCGCGAGGATTCGCACAACCGTCGCCGCCACCGAAAGCGTCTGAATAAAAGAATACCTGTCGCGTACCAGAGGGAAAGGGACGTGATGCGTCCCCGCGCTTTCACAGGGCCCGGAGAAAGGTTGCTCTGATCGATCCGGACCGGTTCTACCGGATCCCATCGGGCATCTAATCTTTGAATTCGCTGGGACGCTTTTTCGCGGTTTGTCTCGGCCGAGCCTTCCCTCTGACGCGTTCGTCTGTTCTGAAGATGCAGCGCAGTTTATGCGTCGCTGTTTGAGGAATGAGAAAAATTTGTTGCTTCGATGTTATTCTATTGCCGTGACTGTTTTCGAACGGCCACAGTGGTTCAGAATCATAAAATAGATGGACAAAATTCGTATTTCTTTCGACTATACAGTATTTATTATAAAAAAGGCAGTTTTGGGGAGTTTTCAATTCGTAGAATCCATATATTATTTTTTTGCTAATATAAAAATCTACCCTTCTAAAACTCCCCTGGGGGACGGTGTAGTTCATCCGATAAAATTGAAAATTCTCTAATCGATTTAAAATTTAATTTGAGACAAATAGTGTTACATAAACATACCCACGAAACTGTATAATTAAAGTTATTTTTAATGAAATCAATGAAAGTTTATATGTTAGAATTCTAGAACGCAGGCTGCTTGACCGAAAACTGTAAAAGAATATGTGTTTCCCCTTCAACGATCGGTACAGAACTAAAGGCAACACAAATTCCTCCATTATGGCGATTTTTAGCAATTGTGTTGGTTATTCGCCAGTGTGTCAATTTGATAATAGAACAATAGAATAAATAACAGCGCAAGGAGTAGGGAAAAGAAAGCACCCGCTTAGGATTTTCTGTTTCCAGCAACAGGCGCAATTGCTACCCTAAACATTTTCGCTCCGCGCAACGGTAAGTCGCAGAAGGGTATCCGAACCGTCACCAGAGAGCATCCGAAAGCTGAACGAGACAAATCAGAGCTTAGGGTGTATGGCGCGGTGAAAGGGGCCATTTCGGAACAGTATTGCTTGTGCATCCCTCTCCCGCGATCTGGATCGACTGTGAAAGAGGATTGAGGGCTCGAGTGCTCGCGTGGCCGGGATGGAAATATTCTGCGAAGACCGCACGCGATCATACGAGCCGTAACGAGCTGTCGGGCTCGGTCATTCACGGCCGGGGGAGTTTTCATCGGACCGGGAACGGATTTCGGTAAACGGTCGGGGTCGAAATGGCTCAATAACGACCGTTTCTACGGGGCGCGGGAATTTTCGGTGCGCGAGCTTTTCAGACACCGAGAAAATAACGGGCACGGATGCGTTCGCGTGCATACAATCGGCCGTTGCCTGCTCCGCGGTGCAACGCCGCGCCGGTGCAACGATGGTGCAGGCACCGGTGCAACGGCAGCCTGAAAGCCCCGGAGCAGCTCTGAACGCCGGAGTGCACACGCGGACAGACACAGACACGGAGACAAACTGCGCACACAGGGTGTCAAGAAAGTAGTGGCAGGCTCCCGATTCTCTGCATCACAGTGTCGCACATTTTCATCGTACTTCGTGCCGCGGCATTTATAGAAGGCACTGTATCGAAAACAATTTTGAGTAATTTATAAGGGGACCGACTAGGTTTTCATACACTGTGTATACATATCATCTAGAATAGATTGGAAGAACTCTCTTAAACATACATAGATCAATTCAGCTAGCCGGTCGGACTTTATGAAATATTGGACAAAATTTTGAAATTGTTTTTAAACTTATGTGTTCTTATCTCAAAGTACGATACTTTAAATGTAATTTGAGCCGTCGAAAGATCAGTCAATTTTGGCCGTGCTAGGGGTCGGCTGACTATCCCATCGCTATTTAAACATAAATAATTCTATTATTACGTAACATCTTCCACCTTTTATTTCAGCCCTCAACTTCGAAAATTTCTACGCGAATGCATTCTAAAATTGACTGCAAGTGTCCCACTGAAAATAGAGTCAATTTTGGTTGACCACGCCATCAGATTTTATAAATTATTCAACACGATCTCAACTGTCTTTCTCAACCAAAATACATCTACTACTGTGTCCAGAAAGTAGTTAATTAATTAATTATCTTTAGTAGTTTTTGAGATACGCTTGCTTATCCACATTAGTAAAATTGCATTCGGCAATTTTCATAATGAATATTTTTACTCTTTGTTGCCCAAAGAGTTTGTATTAAATTTTGTTTGTGAAATCAAAATTCTGCCGCGGAAACGTTGGAAATATTGAGGAAAACCTTCGGCGACAAAGCTATGTCTTTTTTTTTCTTGTTTTTTTTTGCACAACGATAATGCGTCGTCTCACACTGCATTTATTCGTGATTATTTGGTCAAAAATTCGACTCATACCGTTCCACAGCCAGCGTAGTCGCCTGATTTAGCACCGTGCGACTTCTGGCTATTCGGTAAACTCAAAAGACCACTTTGTGCAACGATGTCAAAAGACTGTTTTTGGCTATTCAGTAAACTCAAAAGACCGTTTCGAGACTATTGAAGAGATTAAACATGAATCGCTGCGCGCTTTGAAGGCCATTACGGAAAAGGAGTTTTTCGGCTATTTCAAAGAATGGAAAAAACATTGGCGTAAGTGCATTATGTCGAATGGGAATCACATTGTGGGGGATGAAATTGATTTGAAAGAACGAATAAAGACTTTTCATTTTATAACAAAATTCGTGTTATCTTTCGGATATAGTAGTATTCGATTCGAGTCCTCAAAGTTCGAAAAATATTGTCGATCACAAGGAACAATCCAGTACGAAAATGTCCAAAAAAACGCAGCTAAATCGTAGGATCGTTAGTTTGCCAGTGTATAGCGATCGTTGCATCGGCCGTCGTCGGTGCAACTAAATGCAAAGTGCGCGCGAGGCGGACACGAGGAGCGTGTGCACAGCGGGGGTGGCTCTCCTCGCTCGCGTTGCACTTCACTGGGCAGGCCTGTGTCTCTCGTTCGTCGGAGATTCGTACGAGAAACAAACGATAGCCGGTCACAAAGGAAGTGAAATAACGGGGCCGGGGAAAAGAAAAGGCGGTCAGATGAGGGGCCAGAAAAAGAGAGAAGGAGTGAAACAGATATAGAGCGAGAAGTAGAGGGAGGAAGAACGGGGAGAGAATAGAAAAAGCACGACAGAGAAAGAGAGAGAGAGAGAGAGAGAGTGAGAGAAAGGGGGCGAGAGTGGAAAAGAAGGGAGCGCCATTTAACGCTTCAGGCGGTACCGTGCACGCTCTCTCGCCGACCTTTTACCCCGCCTGTTCTTTCAGCCTCACACTTTTTGATAATGCTGCGTCCGGAGGCGGCGTACGATGGCGCGGGAGTTCGCGCGGAAACAGCAAAGTCGCTGATTTCCGTTCTCCGGGGCCGAACCAGTGAGAAAACGGAGGGGAAGAAAGGAGTTGTCGAGGCTTTTTCTCGCGACGACGCCTATGACGAGAGACTCGCGACCCGAAACGCGCACGGAACCCCGAACGACGAATTAATCCAGCTAAAAGCTCTCTTCTCGCTTCGGACACGCTTCTCCACCTCTCCTTCTTTCTCACTCTCTCTCTCTTCCTATTTCTCTCTGCTTCTCTATTGCTCCGTCGCTTTTGTCTCCGCCTTATCTACGCTCGTTTCTCCGAGACTTTGCAGCCCCCCGCTCGAAATAACACGGGAACCGTACGCGACGAGACCCAAAGAGACACGGAATTCGATATTAAAACGACCGAGACGCGCGCTGCCAGCCGGGAATCCCCGCGTCGGAAACTTAATGCGCCGTGTACTCGGGGCTAATTCGAGCGAAAACCTCGTTAATGTCCTCCTCCTCCTTCTCCTCCTCTTGCAGCCAGGAGGTTACCCGCGCCAGCTACTCCCAAGCTAGCCCGCCGAACGTTTCGCCGTTTCAGTTAACGCGCGACCGGCTAAACGAATCTAAGCGCGAGAACTCGCGCGAGCAAGCTCACCAAGCACACCCCTCGCCTCGAATCGGCAGACTCGAACTTAACCGACACGGCGGCCGACCTAATTTTCGAAACGCGTTCCGACCATTAATTATACCCCGGCCAAAGTTCAAAGGAGAGCCCCGAAGCTCCGCGCAATTATCGAGTTAGTTTGTTTGCGCTCGATCAGTTTTACCGGAACTGGACCGCCGCCGATCGAATGCAACCTTTGACGCGCTACACAAAGCTTCCATGCTGTTCCACGGCGTCGATACAACTGCGAGTCATGCGAGTCCTCGATTGTACACCGAGTCGTGAAACAGTCGTTTCTCAAATCTTCCTGGAGAAAGGATTTTCATTTTTTCAAACCTTCGTGAAGGAGTCGAATTTTTCTTCTACCATTCCAGCACACACACACTTTCGTAGAGGATTTCCAATCAAATCTTTACAAACGAGATCAACTTTCGTGCCAAAATCAAAACTTTGTAGAAGATTTTCACTTTTCAGTTTAACCCTAGATAACTAACCTTTTGTAAAAATGTCTGTATTTATGTGTCGTAGATTTAAGCACGCTTTCTTAGGTCAAGCATTTGCCGTTGGAAGTTGCCGGAGTCGGTTGCCGAGTGCTCGCGCGTGTATTTACATTGTAGCGCGGCCGAGACGTTTGATCGGCCGCGACAGTTGGGATCGGTTTCATTACGCACGGCCGAAACGTTTGAGCGGCCGCGACAAACAAAATCGGCTCCTTTGAAATGCGTGCACGTGGACGGAATGACTCTGCGGGGTGGGGGAAAATGGGAGGCAAAGCCCTCGATGGCCAGAGATCGGCCGGCAGATTTTCTTTAGCACTCGAACGATCGAGATCAGTGTCGCCGCAGAGTCAATCAGTCAGGGCAACTCGACAACTCGATAACTCGACAAGATGAAACGCGTGAACTCCGGGACGCGTCAAAATGTTCGCGCTACGACATACATATATGTCACTATATACAATGCTCTTATATGATGGATTACATATTTTTTTAAATATTTCGATAAATAGATTCATTCATCCTGTGTCTGCATAAGACAAAATATCCTTCTCTAGAACAATTACAGTTATGTGTCATTATCATTTTCACGAACGCTTAACCCTTTGCACTCGAAGGTATTTTAACTCTGAAACGAAACATTTCTTCTGACGTAGTATATTGCCCTTCTATATATATTTGTTTTTATGTTACACATAAGGAAATGGTGCAACTTCCTCGTACAATACCGAAATGTTTAGTAATTTATTAGCTGCAAACAAATGTAGTAATGTAAAAAATATTTTGAGTAATAATACAGCAATTTTTAGTGGTGCCTCACACTCACCATTCGAGTGCTAAGGGTCTGAGAAAAAGTTTGTGGCGTTTTTCCCGATAGATAACTTCAATTGCAAATAATTCTGGGAACACAGATCGCAGCTACACCACTAAACGCTCGTTGGAAAGGTGACACTTCGAGCGTTACTTTCAGCGTATAAACATCGAAATTGGTACAGAGGTTGGAAAGTTTTTTGCGTTTGAAAATGGAGAAAAATAATGAAAAATTGCGCTGTATTTTAAAATAATATTACGACAAAGGGAAGAAGGCTGCGCAGGCTTGTGAAAAAAATTTGTGCTGTGTACGGTGAAGGTACTTTATCATATATTATATATCATATATTTCAACCACAGAACCCACAAAAGTTCTTCATCGATGGCATCGTGGCTCTACCCGAAAAATGGCGAAACATTGTTGATAATAATGGAGCATATTTGGTTTAAATAAATTCATTTTCAACCAGCTGAATTTTACTAACAAAACGCCACGAACTTTTTCCCAGACCCAATAATAACGTTACGCACATACACACGGTTGTACGCCTGAAGAAGACCAAGAGAGAAAATTCTACGAACGAGAAGCAGACTTCTCTACGTAACAAGGATCGGACAGGATAAGTACAATCGCGAGAGGTCCCGTTTTGAGCCTTTTCAAACTCTAATCGACCTACAGCACTTGCACACCCGGCCCGTTTCATCGAAGAGTGTCATCAGCGGTACAGAGCAAAATTCTTTTCGCAGCCATAAGGGTCAAGCTATGTGTTCCACTTCGATAGGAAACGATAAAAAGGGGATGGTTCAATTTTCGCTGCTCGACTTCCTCTGTCAGTGGTTTGCACCCTCTACCCTTTCCTACTGGAGATGTGGCGCGAGTGCTGAATTGCTGCAGTACAGTGAGTGCTGTGTTATACTGCCTCAAATTGTCTAAATGTACCTAACGTAACCTGTATACGTGTGCGTGCTCGCAAGGAGGGTGAATTCGGTCACCCGTCAGAATCTTGTAACAATAACACTGGAACCGCTGCGAATGCCAGAAATGATTTGTGGAATGTGTCGCTTTGTCGTAATGACATAATTTAATTTCTGAATCCAGGAATTTATTCAACAATTTTCCACGGAAACATCTTGGCGTGCTTCAACGAAGAAAGTTGTTGAATAATCTCCTACGGAAACGTTTTATTGCTTGAACGAAGTAATTTATTCTATAATTTCCTACGGAAACACCTTCCCATCAGCTTGAATGAAGACATTTATTGTATAATTACCTACGAAAGCATTTTCATAATTTCAAGAATCATCTCCCCGTCATCTCAACTGCAATTATGAAGCAACAAACTCGAAACTGATCGTTTCACCAGTAATTCTGGTAGTTCCAGTATTAACACGTCAAACGCACCCTTTCAGCATTAGCAAAATATGCCTCATTTTTATTCAACTTTCTATTCGATACGCTTTAACACGTTAAGCGCGTAGCTTGTGTTTATGGACTCTCCGTTCACGCTGCAAGTAACTGTAAGCTTCAGTCTAAACAGATACTCTTCGAGTCGACCGACGCGTCGCCTAAACGAAAAGCATAATGTCGGACCTCGTGGACCGACGCCGCCTGAACGGAAAGTTTGATGTTTGTTGGCGTAGCGCGTTTAACGTGTTAACAAACAAAATCTTTTTATAGTAATCTTACCTTCAAGTTCGACGACCTTCCCAGCCCTCTTCAGCGCCTTCACCGCTTCATCATGGGTCGCCTCTCGCAGATCTTCTCCATTCACTGCCAAAATCGCGTCTCCAACATACAACTGCTCGGTAGCATCAGCCGCCATTCCTTTAAAAATCTTCGAGATGAGAATAGGCATTTTGTTCTCCTTTCCTCCTTTGATAGAAATCCCGAGGCCATTATTGTCGCTCTTGACCACGCGCACGATACGCTTCTGATTGGCCACCGAGTCCGGCACGTCTGGGTCGTTTAGGCTGTCTACGTTGTTGTTGTTGATGTTCCCGTTGTTCAGAGCGTTGTTTCCCGTCTCGCAGCTCTCGTCCAACGAGATGCTCAGGTAGTCGTCTTCCAGGGAGACAAACACGCGGTACCATTGTCCTCGTACTTGTGTCTCGAGGACCCCGGCGCGTCCCGACGCCGAAGACGCCGCCGTGGTCGTCGTCGACGATGACGAGGACGACGTCGCCGCGGACACCACCGAGCCGAGGCCCATCACACCCATCGCCGAAGTCGGTTGTCCGCTACCGCACAGTTCGACCATTTCGATTTCCTCGCAAGCTGCACGCTGTGAACATAAGAAACTAGGTTCAACAACGTCGCACCCTTTCTTCGAGCTTAGCATATCATTTTCGAAACGTTTTGAAACATTTTCTACTTTAATTGTAGGGATCGCAAGCTGAATGACCATTTCTTCGTTTTGCCTCTTAAGAGCCCGGTCTTCGTAGATTCGCGATAAAGTAGAGTGACTACATTAACGTCAAAAAATGGTTTTACGTGCCTCAAGTTTTCGTCCTTATACATATAAGAATATTTTGCGCGCTGGACAGGAGCTGCCGAGATTATGCAATTATTCGGTAATACAAGCGTTAGAAGTCGGGAAAAAATGTGCATGCCGTAGAATCCAACCATTTTTATGTCATTTGATGAATTTTCTGGATGGAATCGAGAGTAGTGAGCACTAGAAAATATCTCCAGCTACAAATTGAGCTGTATTTTGTCTTGATTTTCTGAGGAATAAAGCCAAAAACTTGAAGCACGTTTCAGAATTCATAATATCATAATCATAATTTAGTCACAGACTTAAGACTCGTCGGATCAAGACCAAGACGGATCTTGAGTCTGTGTCTGAAGGCTGTGAATGGAAATTATTAATAAAAAAATCACGTGACTATCCCGGGCCCTTAAGAGGTTAAAAATCAAGTTTGAAAATTGTCTATTCTATCGATCGACTAATTCTACTCCCTTGCGAGCATTAGGACACAACCGCGGAATTTTCCAACAGGAATTTCTTGGAAACGAAGCGTCAACCGAGAAAATTTTATTCATTTCTCTTCACTTATTTTTGCAAATAGAATCACCTCGTGAAACACATTCATGCTGTGACAAGAAAATTAATGAAGGTCAGCGGATTTTCATGCAAAATAAAAATGGTTTCCATTAATTTCAAGCTACAGGAGCCACATAGACGTCCATCTCTTTTCTCAATGATTGTAATAAGCTGGGAATAATACAACGGTATTTTTCAATTCTTCAAATGTTTTCAATTCTTCAAAATGACGGGTTCTAGTATCTTTAATTTACAAGTCTTAAGGTTCTAAAGATACATCCATGAGGAATTATTCAAATTTGTTTCTTTGGGTACATGTTATTAAAAAAAAAGTTAAAAATTTGGGCTGCGCATTCTTGTTATTTTCATAATGTAATATAAAATAGTCACTTTTAAACCTAATTACTAGTAAACCTAGTGTTAATGACCGAATATACAGGGTGTTCACCCTGCGTATAAAAGTTGCAGAACCAGAGGAGACCTAATCTACAAATTAGGTGTCTGTAGATTCAATATCGCGGATTCGCGGAATTTCGAGGTGAGAGAAAAAATTGTGAAATCGCGTGATCCCTCGCGACACGTATCAATCGCGTATTCCGGTACGAGGGACGAGCGGATAAATCAATTGTACACACTATGCCACGGTGAAAAATCGTAATTTGAAAATAATTGATACTGGCCGCTGGGTGACGCGGGACCCAGCCCCTTTTCTCTCATTGTCTCTCCTTTGTTCGGCTCTCTGTCCGCCTCGTTGTCTGTACACCGTCTATTATTTCCATCAATCCATTTTCCAGCGAGCAACAATGCCGTTAACCGTTAGTCACGGGAAAATGTCCTACAAAACTGCGGACAACGAGTATAATTGCGTGAAAATTGGGAGAACGTTGTGTGCCGCCGTCGCTTGCTGCGCCAGCTGCTCACTTTTAATTAATTAAACGTCCCGTCGCCGACGCCGGCGCAACGACGATGCCGTCGCTATTCTGTCATCGATATCGCCGGATATATTTCCATTTATTTTAGTGTCTCCGTTCGCCTACGAGCACTTATAATTTTTTTTTCTTCGAACGACGAACGATTTCTACTTGCACATATCAACCCCGTACAATAAGTCGATACTCGCGGTCAGAACATTTTCATAAATACTGTGACGCACTTTACTTCCGTCGGACGAACTGCGGATTTCATGCATTTATTGACCCCACGGGATAATTAAATACTGTGATGGGCGAACCGCAGCAAAATTTACCAATTTTAATTATTAAATACCAGGCACTGGATATTTTTGTCTGTAAGGTTATATCGTCACTTAACGGATGTCGGTCGAATACAACCTCGATAACAGTTTTCTAATTTTAGTTACCTAATGGACTCTAAACAGTTTTATTCGCAGATCTATTTAGGGATCTATCAAACGTTAAACTAATTAACAGCTGGTCGCAATAACTCGAACTTGCGTACCGTTGGTCAAACAAGCGAACGAGTGAATCGAGATTATTAACGAACGTTCTAAGATAAATTTCGCAGAGGTAAATATGTTCTCGACTGAAATACACAAAAAAAAAAAATTTCTAAACGTCTGTTAAAAGCACAGATCGACCATAATCTTATAAGCGACAGGATCTTTTACTGGTCCGCAGCGGTACGGGAAGTTTCACGTGTCTGAACAAAACACCAAATGGTGAAAGAAGCAACGTTTACACCACAGAGACACCAACAGATTCCTCCCTAACGCAACAGACATTCAACATCCTGTTCACCGCTCTCGCAAACCACCCCCGTGTTTTACGAGCACATTTGGTGCAAGGTGTGTCCCTTTAAAAAAAAAATAAAAAAAATTCCTCCCCTCGGTATATTTTCGTATCCGCGTTATCGTAAGCGCGCGGATCCCTCGAGGCTGAAAGGGAGGCGCGGTGCTGCGGTGCCATATTTAACCGACGTATCTTGTCGCGCAGAATTTTTCGTCAGCTCCGCGCGACGCATGAATAATCCTCGCGAGGGTGCGGTGCCCAGAATCGCTGAAATTGGATCGTTTGTATCGATCGCGGCAGAAGAATCGACCATAGGACGTCGGAACAGACATAGCGGAGGGGTAAACGCAATTAATAAAATTTCTTGGCTCAAACTGGAGCAAAATCGCGAAGTTGCGCGATCTCTCGAACCAGTTAGTACAGTGATTTTCTATATATGTCGCCAAGGCCTGGACGATAAACGTCGCGGAATAATAAACAAGGATAAACTCCTGGATAATACACGACGCTGACAAGACTCTCGTTGTTGACATACAGGGTGGCCCACATAAAAAAAATACTTATGTAATTAGAATGGCCCTTCAGATCCATGCAAATTAAGACCAAGAAATTTAGAAATCGATGGCATAGTTTTCGAGATATTCAGCTGTTAAGAGTTAAGTGGGCCACCCTGTATATCGAGATATTCGCTGTATCGAGGACGCGACGTCTAAAGAATCGACCGTGATGAGCATCGAGAAACGCATGGCCGGTGGTGCGGGCGAAATTACCCAGGATTCCTTGTCCGTCTTCGAAAATTCGCGAGCTTTGCAAATTACGGGCGGGCTCCTATTGTCCCCGAGCGAAATGAACGGAAAAACCGGGCGCGGAGAGCGCGTTTCACTGCCGGCCCGTTCTGGCTGCTTGACGTTAATTAATATGTTGAGCCATTCCGCTGCATAATTAATGTAAAATTATTAATTACCTCTGGCGACCGTTACGCAACGTTACGCTACAATTACACCGAACAACGAGCATCGCGCGCGGCGCAACTAACTCTCGTTACGGGATGTCGACCGGCCGAATCGCATAAGCTCCGGTGAAATCCGCCCATTCTGGCATCTCGCGGCCAACGGCGACGACGACGACGACGATGATAACGAGAATCATAAACGGGCACGAGGTAGAGAATCGATTTTTCGGCGCAAGAATCAACGCGGTCGTCCGTTGCTCTGCCAAGAGAGAAATCGAGAAAATCGAATGCAGTTCGAGCGCATCCAACGACGAGCATAAATCCTCGGTTTAATATGAACGCGCAACGACGGTCGCGCAGAGAGGCAGGTGCTCGTTCCAGAGAAAGCGAGAGAACGAGCGCGCGGTGCTGTAACGTTACTTGTACCGCGCTGTTAACATCTGGCAAGGTAGAATGATGTAACGCGAGGCGCTCCTCGCGCGCGGTTCGAATGATTATTAGAGGGAACCGGTGAAAGACGAGAAAGAGAGACTACCTGCAGCTAACAAGGAATTATATGCCGTGCGGATGCACCTCGTTCTGACAGTCTATCTACAGCACACTAATCGGCGCTCAGCGTCAAAGACGCTGTGCTCACAGTCGTCGATTTTATACGCTATATTATTAGGTTGTCTGAGAAGTTCCTTTCGCATTCGATTAATGCGCACAATGCAAATTCTGGATTATTTGACTGTCCCCTCTGAGGCGTCACTAAGTTTATTATCAACCAAAACAGTTACCGCATTGCGTTTAATAAATTGCGAAACGTTCAAACGTCGTGCGAGTAAGTACACCTATCGTGTAGACATCAAAATGAAAAGGGTAATGAAAATATTCTGGGTCAAATGAAATATCCCAAATCTAGAATCCAAGAGTACAGTGATTTTTCTATATATGTCGCCAAGGCCTCGGACGCCGAGGAGTATAAACATAACACAACTTATAGTGTTAATAGTTAAATGTCGCTAATAATCTAGCAGTTATTGCGACATAAAGCTCTTAATGAAAAAAAAAAAAAATTAAATGTATGGCCCTCGTGTCAAAGCAAATCCATTTCTACAGGACTCCCATCTTTGCGATATATGGAGAAAGAGAATTTTGGTTTCGCATAAATATTCGTAATCCACGAATGACCTCATCCGCATGACAATACAACCTTGGCAATCCAGGGGTCAAATTATCATCGAGCAGCTTCCCGATTAGCAGAGACAGGGTAAAAGAGGCGCTCTATATCGGAAGAGCATCGACCGGGCATCTTTTCATCTCGACGAGCATTTCGCGGCCGGCATCGATAATCCTATTACGGTAACGATTCGTTCTAAACGCGTCGGCAACAATGGCGAGCGGTGGGGAACGGGCGCGGAACAAAGGTACGCGTTTCGAAGCGATCGGAAGCGCGCGGATGCGGCCGTCGACGCGGGCGGGAAACAAGCGGGAGCGGAAGCAAACGAGGCGAGCGTTAGTCGGCCGAAATGAATTTACGCAAAGTGCATTAAAATGCGGACACGCGCGCGAGCGAGCGAGCGAGCGTTCGTTCCAAGCGTGGCAGAAAGGCGGACAGGATGCGGTGCGGCTCGCGATGCGTGCACGCGTGAACACGCGGAGTAAATTTCGATCGGGAACGGTCGCCCCGATGGGTTATGCGGGTACGAGACCCGGGTACACCGGGTTATATACCGGGCGCAGAGAGGAGAGGAAGGAGGAGGAGCGGATCCGGTGGCGCGCAATTGGAAAACGCATTACACGTATGCCGCGACGGTCCACCGCGGAAATAAACCGCAATGCCAGAAACAGCGCGACGAAAATTAGGGGTGAACGGCTCTAGTCGTCTAGCTTAGACCTTTTTTGTCACCTGAAAAAAAGAAAACTGGTTTCTAAAACCACAACTTATTCTGCATAGACGACATAGGATGGTCACTTTATTATGCCGGTCACTGTATAGAGAAATTATTGTATTTTGAATTTTTCTCTTTTCGTTGGATACTTGAAAAATATGTTAGGTTGGAAAGTATCACCTTCTAATCATGCTAGATGCCTTATAGACTCCAACAAAGACACGCTACGCGCCAGCCAGCCTAGTGTCTAACTTAATTAACCAGACTCGGTAGATCATCGTCGCCGTAAACAGACAACAAGGTCCAACTTTCCGACGAATCCTGGGGTCAAGAGAACAGCGATTCGTCGCGATAGGTGCACGCGTGAACACGCGCGGAGTAAATTTCGATCCGGGAACCGGTGGCCGATGGGATGTGCGGGTACAGGAGCCGGGTACGGGGATGTACCGGGTGCGGAGAGGAGGGGAAGAGAGGATCCGGTGGCGCGCAATTGGAAAACGCATTACACGTACGCCGCGAGGGTCCACCGCGGAAATAAACCGCAATGCCAAAAACAGCGCGCGTTCTCGCGCGACGAAAATTAAGAGCGAATGCGAGCCCTCGGTTTTCCACAGAGAACCGTGTGCGGGAAGAAGGATGCAGCTAGCGGCAAACAAGAGGCAGGGGTAGAGAGAGAGAGAGAGAGAGAGAGAGAAAGAGAGGGGGTGGGAGGGAGAGACGCCGACGATCGTCGACGGATGAGGATTCAGAGGGGTCAGAGGCGAGAGGAAACGATTTCGACGGGGTCGGGGGAAAAAAATGCTCGGGGGTGGCCGGTGAACCGGTGCGTGAAATTGGGTAAAAATGAATCGACGCCGGTGTGCCCGGTGTGCCGCCATTATTCCCGAAAACTCGTATCGGGGATGTACGTACCGGGGCGGCTACCTACGTGACACGTACGGGATCGACGAGACGACGATGCGGAAAGCGCAGCCAATGTTTTTTCGGGCGTCGATGCGCGGGCGCGGGCATCCGTGTCGCGTGTGCTCGATACGCTGCTGCACCAAAAGCCTAGACGTATCGTTCGCAGGAAAAAATTGACACGGTTGTGCACGCAACGGCAACGCGCGATGCAACGCGACCCGACCCGACCCGACCCGCCCGCGCGCCCCTCTCCGCCCACTCCACGAGCGCGACGAAACACGCGGGTCGCGGGGACGGTAACCGGTCCCCGGTAATTAAATTAATCCGTCGACCGGCCCTCGGAAAACAGTCCCGCGGTCAGATTTCGATACGCGACACGCCGTTAATAGCTTCCCGATCGATTCCAAGAGCCGTTACGCACTTTGCCGACGCGAGAAAGCTGCGTCGAGGACCAAATTTGGCAATTTGTTTGCACGGCGGGTAATAAGCATTAGATTGTTGCTATTGAAACGACTGTTTTTCAAATTTCAAACTTTCCCGTCTTTGTAGTTTAGTTTTGCCACGGCAGACGGTGTTGAAGTTGTACAATATGAAAAGTACATACACGAATTCGCGTTTATAAGTTTATTAATATTGTACAGTGTGAATATTGATATTGTACAGTTTTCTGAATTGGAAAATATTCAAATAACAATGTGCTGTGAAAACTGAATGTGATGAATTTATTGCTTCACGTTTGTTGACGTATAGAAGTTATTTTGATTAAAGGAATATGAATGCAGTTTGTAAAATAAAAGTTTATGTGTTAAAAATTCAAAAATTACCATTTCATTTGCAACAGCCTAATAGATTGTGTGTATCCAATGTTCTTAAACCCTTTTTAGCTTTTTACTATTAGGGGTAGCCATGAGTAATCAATTATTTGCAAAGAATTTGTTTCGCCTTTAGTTCTGTATCGATCGTTGAAAAGGAAACACGTATTCTTTCACAGTTTGCGGTAAAGCAGCCTGTGTACTTATGGGTCCCCCTAATATTATAAATTAAACCCACCCACTATTGCGATAAATCCATAAAAGCCGCAGTCGAACGATAAATGTAAAAAGTACAAAAATAACGAAGGTAATAAGATGGCCTAACTCAGTCAAGAGAATAATACTAGAATCACAGATGCAGATTGCTGCGACTGCGAATAACCAGTCATCGAACAAGATGCCTCATCGACATTGTTACCTGGTCGACGGCGCGTGACGATTCTTATTGTTCCCGGCCAGGTCTGACGAAGTCTTTAAAGGTCTGGCGAGGTTTGTCGAGGTGTGACGAAGTCTGACGTCCCTTAAAATCGCTCTATCATCGCGACCCGGCGGTCCCTTGAACTCTAAGCGCACCCTCCGAGAACCTCGTCGCCATCGATCGCCGCGTTACGTATATCGACAACACGATACATACTTGTTGATTCGGGCACGGTATCCGGCGTTACGTCGATCCCAGAAACACAATCTTACGTTCGCGAAACGTTCATCGGAGAACGCTGTAACCGAATACGTCTGCGAACCGATAGACCGTTGCGCCATGGGTGCACGTACTGTACGTACTGACCTCAGCGTTAGAAGGACCTCTCTCGATACAATACACAATGGTTGAACGCTATCGGAGGAAGGTTGCGCCGCTGCGATACGTGATACCGGTCTTACACGGGATTTACGCTAACAAAGTACGATCTGCTTCGGCGATACACTGTTTGCGATGCCCTGCGTAGGCCTAAGTAGACACGAGTAGGCTACCAGAGCTACAGACACTAGGGAGAAGCACTACAGTGTGTCCTAAGGGGCACTTTGTGCGACAGTTTCTCAAAAATCTGATACCGAAGGTTTAAATGTCCAATGTTCTGTATGTCCCTCTTTTAAATCTAGCTCTGACGATTCAAAGTCCCTCTACTCTGAATTTTTCTCTTTTCATTAAAAAAGTTCGAATCAGGATAGATTAGGTAGCTACCGATTAGAGCTATGCCACCCAGGGTAATCTGTATTCGCCTAGCTCAGATCCTGTACTGCCTAAAAACCTGGTTCCGAAGATCGGAAGCTCCCTTTACTTCAAAAATCCGTTTTCTAATCTTCGCAGACAAATCAAGCTAGAAATCAACGCAACAATCAAGCTAGAAACCAAACAGCAACCCCGGCCAGCCTAACTCAATTAACCAAATTCAGTAGATTATAACACGCCCCCAATCACCATAAACGGACAACAAGCTACAAACTTTCCCGAGAACGTGGTTGATCGCGACTGAGAAAAAGAGGTGAAAAGTGCAATTGCGGACTTACCGGGACTTGTTTCAGCTCGGCACACCTCTCTCGCGCATACTTTTCCACCGCGATGATAGCACCGAGCATCACACACAAACTTCGAAGCACTGCGGAACCGGTGGTGTACGCGCGAAACAAGGAGAAGCGGAAGAAGAGGCAGAACGACGACCACTACACCACGACGAAGAAGAAGAAGAAGAATAACAATAAGAACAAGTAGTAGAAAAAGAGTAAAGCAAAAAAAAAAAAAAAATACAGAAGACGAACGGCTACACGCAACGGGGCGAGTTTTATGGAAAGAATAGACACGAGCCGTAGAAGCACAACAGGTCTCAGCGGTGTGTTTTGAAAGGTTGCGCGCGTATACCGGTCCCCGGTTGAGCTCTCTACCGGTAATCGGATAATATCGTTAGCATATCACCGGGCGGGTGCTCTCGGTTTTAATAAAAGCTCCGATACAGCGATCGCGAGGGCACGTAGTCCGCGCTGGCAAGGTTATAATTAAAGTGTTTGTCTCCGGGAATTAGTCTCTTGCCGGTGGTGATGTTGGTACTGGTGCTGGAGCTGGCTGCACCCACGTGAAGCACACGGCATGCGTGTGGCTCTTTGTGTGCTCGTCGAGGTCTGCGTACGTGAGCATTGTAAGAGAGAGAGAAAGAGATAGAGAGAGAGAGTGAGGACGAATACGAAGGAAAGAGAAGAGGAGAGAAAACGTGATAGACCCGACCGATAAAGAGAGAGAGAGAGAGAGAGAGAGAAAAAGAGAGAGAAATCGGGCACCCAGGACACGCGTGTGTACGGCACTGTCGTGCCCCTTGCAAAAACCAATAACCTCGGCAAACGTCGGCCACCGGTTGTTTATGGCCTAAAAGAGAGAACAAGAGCCGGAAAGGTAGAGAAGGAACGAAACACGAAGGGAATCGCCGTGCCGGAGCGGGGAACACGAAAAAGAAGACAGGCGCCGCGCCGCGTCGCACCGAGCGTACGTCGAGGAGGGAGAAACACGTCGCCCCGAGTTCCAGATCATTTTGTATACCTGCACCCAGGACCCGATACCCTTAGGAGCCCTTCCACCATCGAATAATTGGGTCGTTACGTGGCCGGCTATAACCCGAGTTTCCAGCTTTTATCGAGTCGATGCTCGGCGCGACCGTATCTGATGCCCCGGGACCCTAGCCTCTCTGTTCAATTCCGTTTCCTTCTGCGAGACTCGACTCGACTCGCCAATATCAACCACCCTCACCCCGCCCTGATTTTTCATTCATATTTTCAGTTTGAGGTCTATTTAGCTAGAGGGTTGCTTTAGTTTCTGTATCGTTGTACAATTTTCACTTTTTTACACTTGCAAGGCGGACCGATTTTTAAAACGCTGTTTTAATACCAAAAGCAGACATTTTTATAGAAAATTAGTAAAAAAAAAAAAAAAGATTAGGAAGTGTCTGAACAAAGTATGTTACTGTCCGTTTCGTGTATCATTCACCTCCACCCATTAGAAAACAGTATGAACAGTGGCAAGCAAAGTCTGCGAATGCTGCACGCGATTTTAGCGTTTCGCTAGCAGATCGAGAAAACCACCGGCGGGGCTATTGTTGAAATTGGAGTTGCAAGAATCCGGGGAATGCGACGGAACGGTGAATCTCAAGGCGCAACTTCGAAACAAGAGGAATTGAAAATCGTAGGGTAACGGTTTCGCCGACTTTCCCATGGCGTTCCCTCCGACTTCTTTTTCGTTTCGATCGCATTCCTCTCGCGTCCCTCCGACAATTTTTGCATTTGTTTCTACCCCCGAGAGAGGAAACGACAAACAAACGTCGAAATGCGCAATGCGGCTAAAAATTGTATACGACGAAGAATACGCGCGTCTACCGAACAAAAAAAAAAAACGCAACTTTCGCAAAAACTGGCCCGGAGAAAGGATCGTAAACAATTCCGGCTGTTCGGGAATCAATACGGTAACGGATGCAACTCGCCTGTGGTTGCCGTTACATCGCCGACAACAAATGAAATATCCCTGGAATCTCTCTCACGGGAGAGCAAGGGAGAGATTTATTATACACGCTCGCAAATAATTACAAGAATTTGTCCGACGAATTCGACGCCACGGCCGCTCGAAACTTCGTTCCTCTGTTTACGCCGGCGAATTTGAAAAGTTTAATCCTGACTAAAACCCCGTCCGGTTTAATCCTGAGACGCGAATCCAGCCCGCTGATATCAGACGATCTGATCCCGTTCTTGCGGGCATGTACGCGTCGGGGTTAGTTACGCGTGCCAGCGTGCTTCAGGATTAAACGCAGAAGCGTTTCAACCGACCGTTCTCTTCAAGCGCGCAATAAAACCGTGGAAAAAATGATGAAGCGACACGACTTCCCGTGAAATGCTTCGGCTACAGCGTGGGAGGCTGCTGTACTCGCGCAGCGCCAAGATGTTTATGCGTTCGTGCTCAAGAGTAATGAATTCCAGCAAGTTTCTATTGCGACGTTGATATTTTCACGATTTTCAACCGCGGAAAACATAACCCGGACAAATGAGACGAATGAAATACTCTAATCAATACTCTCTTCAGTGGTTCGATTAAGATACTACTAAATTTTCTTGTAATATTTTTATTATTTGAAATTACACCCATCCATTTCTACCTCAACCGCACAATCGTCTGTCTATCGATTACTTTAGTGTGAATGAACACGAGGTGATTTTCCTTATGCGAAAATATTAGATCGCCCTGTGAAGAGGTTCAGTTATTAATAAATAAAAGACTCTTCCTTAAACATCAATGGGCTGGATAAATTTCACGAATTTTCGACTAGATTTTTTCGAAAGTAAAATCTCGGTCGGAACAATTTTACTAGAAGCATAGGATAGATAAATAAAAATGCTCTTAGCGTTTCAAGCGGAACAGATTATGCTCCATTGCACTCGTCCTGCGTTCTACAAGGACCCCGTGTACTCTTTACGTACAAATGGACCCTCGGGCAATGGGAGGGAAATAAAAAAAATATTTACCTTGCCGACGTACCACGGACGAAAGGATCGAGACGAGCCAAGAAAAAGTGAAAAAAAAAATCGAATACAGAGAGCAAGGGTATGGGGGATAAGAGAGGGAGGGTAGAAGAAGAGAGAGAGAGAGAGAACACCGGTTCGAACAGAAAATAAACGGTCGAGCTGGTCAGAGCCGGTCGCTTTTACAATGATTTACCGTTTTCCGCGCGTGTATGGACATATGACTTCCGGTCACCGGTGGAACCCATGACGCCTGGTTTTTCTTTTTACTGACAATAAGTTTCGAATCGGAGAAGTCGATTCTTCCTCGAAATGTTTACCCTATTCCGGAAAATTGAATGTAACATCCGGAAATTTCATCTCTCTACGTAGATTTTATTAAATACACAGTTATTTCGGTTTTATGCCGGAGTACAAACTTTGATATATTTCTAAATGGACCACGATTTTTATAGTTGTTTAATATATTGCACATTCCGTTGCCTTTCTCTATGCATACCGCTACATTATTCTATTGTTTCAGTTTTATTCCGAAATACAAACTTTGATAAATTTAAAAAAAAAACGGACGAGGATTCCGATAGCATTTTTATATATTGTTATTAATCCCGCCCTTCCTCTTTCACATGTGACCCATTATTCAGTCATTTCGTTTTTACACTGAAATACAAATTTTCATCGGTATTTACAAAAGCGGATACCGATTTTAATCATTTTTTAATGTATTGTCGATTCCGTCCGTTCTCTTGCACATGTGTTCCATTATTCAGTCGTTTCATTTTTAATCGAACATACCAATTTTGAGATATGTTTACAATAACCGATCCTGATATTGATAATTTTTCAACATATTGTCAATTCCTCTCTACATATTCCTCTCATTATTCAGTTTCACTGCAGGATACAAAGTTTGATAAATATTTACGAAAACGTTGCGCGACTTCAATAATTTATTAACAGCCTGCGGATATTTATGCAAAACAAAAACCTTCCGAGTTGATTGCAAGAAGGAACTAAAAAAAAATTACTTTAATCATTCTGATGCCTTGAAAATACATTGACATCGTGAATTCTTTTAACGTTTTTACCGTTTTGAACACCACCAATATTTGTCATAAATCCATAAAATCCCCAGTACACTTATTAATGTATCAACTCCATCCTCCATGTCCCATTATTCAATAATTTCCATTTTACGAAAATGAAAACGTCCCTGACTCTTAAAATTTTTTAATACGTTCTCAATCACAACCCTTTCTTCTATACACTCATCCTGAAAACCATCCTAACCCAAATCAACCGTTTACACATGATACAATAAAAATACGTCATAAATTGACACAATAAAGTTGAATCCAGAGTGAAATGAAAAAAGACATATCAGCCGAAGGGGTTGAAATCAGATCTAAACTAGCTTACACATAGATTCTCCGGGGGATAAAAATTTGAAATTAGCGCAACGTGAAAACCCATAAAAACTCGATCAAATATTACGTCTACACTTACAATTCTCACCCCTCCCAATGAAAAGCTCGGCAAACATTTTGCTTCTCCGCTAAATTTTCAACTAAAAATTGCCAAAGCCCATAATCGCCAAGACACTTCAGCAAAGGCGACCGGTTAAAGCAGCTTTTCAAAATGAACGGCAACCGAAAGCAAAAAAAAAAACACATGACACACATCCTTCACCTAGTATATCGTTACACCTACATCCACGGTAATCGACCATACTCTCTCGAGGAAGAAAACAAAAACAATTACAAAATAAAAATTACAGTCGAAACCGCGCAGCGAGTATTAAGGCGCGGTCGTACGGAAAATATTAAAGAAAAAAGAAAAATGTTTACCTTGTCGATGAACCTCGGGGGAAGAGAGGGGTGGGTCGGAAGAACGGTGTAGACGAACCAAGCAAAACGAACGAAAACAAAATTCGAGCACACTGACGACGATGAGAGAGAGAGAGAGAGAGACACTGGCGAACAGTGCCGTTGTTCGTGGTGGTTGTGTCAGTGTGTATGCGTGTGTCGAGAGCCGTGCTTTGGTTTTCCAGCGAAAAATAAATGGGCCACAGCTGATCAGAGCCGGCGGCTCTCTACGATTCGATTTACCGTTTTCCGCGCGTGTATGGGCATATGACTTCCGGTGGGCAGTGGGAGGCACGACGGCCGGCCTGCTTTTCTTTTCTACGGCTAGGATGATCAGATTTCGTAGTCGATTTTCCCCTCGTTCTCGACGTACTTCCGGTGCGTGGCTCGACCTGATTTCCGTCGATTCTCCTCCCTCCTCCTCCTCCTCCACCCCGCGGCGTGTTTTGCTCTTCTCGATTAGACGTCGAAACGCGTCATCGGTCGAGAAGGGTTAATACATTCGGCGATCCGCGTCAGAGTCAATGACATAACCGGCGGTCGGTTCGCCTTTCAGCAACCTCGACATGTTTCCCTGGCCTTCCTCTACTCGTCCTCGATTCTGCAGCCGTTAACACACACACTCGCACACACACACACTCTCTCTCTCTTTCTCTTTGGCTAATTCCCCTCTCCCTACCTTTCTCTCGCCTCGATGCCACTCGTTTCCTTTTCACGTATACGCACGGTTTTCTACCGCGAGCACGACCCGCCTCTTCGACGTACGACACGCGTTGTAATCTCACTTTCGAAAAAGACGCGACGAGATTCTCTCCTTACACTGAACGACTCATAACCGATCACTCGCGCCGGATTCCTGACACCGTGTTGTACCCTTCTCGAGAGAAGGGAGAGAGAGAGAGAGAGAGGGAGAAAGAGAAAAAGAGAGATGCGATTTCCTCGCTGTTCCCTTTTTCTTTCCGGTGGCCACGGCGTGCCAGGTTAATAAATCGATCGGGACACCGGGTCCGATCTCGGAACGAGGAAGTAACGGGGACACACGGTCGCGGATATACGGTATACGTTCGGACGCGCACTGGACCCGAGACCGAGGAGAGACGAGCGCTGTAACACTGGTTCAGGATGATGTTTAAGGTAACCTTTATTTATCCAAGACAACCGTGCTCGATTATCCGTTGCAACAAAGCCGGGGTTGACAATTCGCACGGGGCGAGAGGAACGCACTCGCGGTGGGGACCGCCGCGACCCGTGTACCTCGCACGTTCCGCGCGCGTTTTCCGGTTTAAAACGCCGATTGTCGGCGGGTCGTTTCGTCGAGAAACGCGACTGGATGTAGAGGCACACGTCACTCGCCGCAGAACCGGTCACATCGCCGAGGAGACTTTTGCGAACGGGTTACACACTGAAGAATAAACCGGAGAACCGCGGAACCGGGTCGAACCGAAAACGACCAACAACCGCGACGTCACGAGTCGTACTAACTCGCCGAGCGGCTCTCGTCCGGCCCGATGGACCTATCGCGGCGCTGCTCGCAGGACGCGCGCACGACGCACGCGCCGCCCGCCGTTCAAACCGAGAACCATCGTTTACGCGCTCCCCGCTTTATCGACGCAGGTGTAATCTAATTAAATGCGTGCACACACCGGCCCCCGACGCAAGCTTATGCAAACCGAACGCTGTAACGCGTCCTAGACCGGAAAAATCCCAGACACCCATCGGAACCTGCCAGCGCGACGCTTGAATAGTTCGCCACCTGGTTATTCAATGCGAATACGTGCTCCATTTATTTATTTTTTGGTTACTATTAGGGGCACCCATAAGTAATCAATTTGAAATCTAAAACAAACTTCCTAGTAAATTCAAGTTTTTATTTCTTAATTTATTATATCTTATTTCAATCCCCCTCTTATAGAACTCCAGGTTTCGTGATTTCGAATTCGATGGCGGAGGGACTACGCTGGTTGGATCCGCTTCCCATTTTTTGATATGTACAGTTTCTCACACATCACTAGACTTGGGGATCATTATGCGAAATAAGTGTAGACTACATCAATCCCAAGGAACGATTTATTTTACTATTATTGTGATTAGAACTTCTTTGTTATTCTTAATTTTTTGGAAGAAGAAGGGTGATTGGGTTTATTCTATGCCTATGTGTTCTCCAATGGCGGTACATTGACAAAAACAACATAGAATATTTGTTAACTAGATCTGTATGCAAAATAAAAATTATCTACTTCGATCACGAGGAATGATTTATTTTACGATTGCAGTGATATTGACAAGAACGACATAGAATTTTACACGTCGATGTGAAAGAAATTAATAGACTGCCGATTTTTATGCAAAATAAAAATTATCTACTTCGATCGCGAGGAATGATTTATTTTACGATTGCAGTGATATTGTCAACAACGATATAGAATTTTATTGCGATGCGAACGAAATTAATAGACTGCGAATCTTTCTGCAAAATAAAAATTGCCTACATCAGTTGTGAAGAACTGGTACCGAGCAGAAATTTTTGTTTCTTCTTTAATAATTTTAAAAAGTTTAAAACTACACATGTATACTATATAAAATCTGCTATCTACGAATCGCCAACCGTGTATACATCAGAAAGATCCGTCATCCGAGGGTAAAGGATCATTTTGTCGCCAGTTTTCCGCATTTGTGCCGTGAGGTTAGTCCCAAAAGATTGGAATGGCTCTATCGTCCCTCATTTAGCGGAAACACCTTTTGACCGTGGGTTTCCCAGCAGCCGGTTTCCGCCGAATATCTGAATATTTATACGATTCGCGGGGCTCGTTCATCTTCCTTTTGTTCCCATCGATTCCCTGGAAGATAAACGAATCTGCGTCCGCAAGAAAAAGGAAGGGGAGGGGGAGAGGGGTTGAAATTGAGCGCTTTATTGCCGCCCCTGTCTCAGTACGGCGCTGCTTTGTGTCTAATGAAACGAGCCCGCGGAACGGATACACGGCCGCGTCGTTAACAGTGTATCATTTATTCCGGCGTCGTTGTACATTTTAATTCATAGGAAGCACGGGGAGGGGTTTTTGTTCGCCGGTGGATATTGCGGCGCAATCGCATTATGCATCTCGTTTCGCGGGCAACAGCCGTGAAAGAGCGGGAGGAGCGCGGAGCAGGGAGCAATTTATAAAGATACAGAACGGGATTAGCTTATCAGTCTTATTCCCTGAAATAATCAAGACGACTGCTCGGTATTCTCGTCTCGTGGCCGGTTCTTCTAGCCACGGTGACCGGCAAACACACGCAAACATACAGAAACGTACACACCATTGGTCGCGAACTTTCATCCCCCTTTGGCGAACATTATCGCTGGGTGGTAAACGCGAAAGTTAAGGCCGACGTATACATCATGCCACCGACCCTCCCTCGAACGCCCCCTGGTTTCGTATCTCGATTATGGTATTGCTGTCCTCCGGAGGCATGGGTAAACGAAAGATATACGACAGCCCCGTGCTAGACAGCGCCAGGGAAAAGTTTTATCTGCCGTTTCAGGAAATATCAATAACTGATCCCCCGCCCCGAACAGTTTCTATTCGAACGTGGAAATATACGGACAGACCCGGAGCCCGGCTACCACCCCCCTCTCCCCTATAACACCCTACAGAACCCCCTAGTCTCATCCCCTTGGCCCCAGCGAAACGCCATACGAAACGTGCCCGAGTATATCCCTTTTTAAATCGGAATGCAGCGGTCTAGCGAAGACGTTCGGGAAGTGGCCCATTCCGAAAGATGGCACGTGTCGTTGCCACCGTGTATTTACTGTTTAGAATCCGATGCACGCGAGAGACTCTTTCGGTGCATCCACCTAGCCAGCCGATTAATCCAACGGGTAGCTAACTCGA
Organism: Seladonia tumulorum; assembly: GCA_913789895.3. Taxonomy (NCBI): domain Eukaryota; kingdom Metazoa; phylum Arthropoda; class Insecta; order Hymenoptera; family Halictidae; genus Seladonia; species Seladonia tumulorum. The sequence goes on along the minus strand of OU565282.1, from coordinate 5,588,111 downwards.
AGGAGATCGTCGTTACAAGCGAATTCGAGGACCGGTGACACTTGTCAGACAAAATCCGGGTCGAGCTGTTCAATTATGAATCCGCGAATCGGAGCGTGAACTCTCGAGCACCCCGGCGAATACTTTGCATCCAACCACCCCCAGCTCTCGTTTCAGGGTTAAGAACAAATCGGCCGAGTCTGTCCTCTCTGCTAATCGTTAACAGTCACGAAAACGGCCCCCCTACACGCCTCATCGATCCGCATCCCCTTGTGTTCTGGATTCCTCCCAAGCTGTTGTAATTTTTTCGGTAAAAGAATGAAATTAAAGGAACTTTTGGAACATGTTCTAAGTTCTACAAGTCTCAAGGAGTACACACACTGGTGGACAAAATGATGAAGCACCGTTGTACACTTAAGAAATTTCATACGTATTTAGTACGATGATTTAGTCATACGTATTTAATACTTTTATATTATGTCAAAACTAGTACCTTATTTTATTGTGTATTCATTTTCCACGTATATGTACAAATAGATGTTCATTCCCAAAAATGTTGAGGTGACTTATCATTTTGTCCACCAGTGTATATTGGAACATACATTGACATATATTTTTATCGATTCATATAATATGATGCAAATTGCGTCTTGTTTTGCTCAGAAAAATGTCACGAACACGTCGCTACAAGATGCATCAGAAAATAATTAAAAACAAACAAATTTTTCTACTAACTTGCACAAATATGTTGCAGATTCTCTCTTCGAAATCTCCATCAAAAGTCTGACTCAACGTCATAGTGCAAGGAGTTCATTTGTTACTTTCGCGATTAAAATTCCTATGATAACCGCATGGTTAAGGGTTATGGTTGCGGCGTTAACGAGTATATTTCGTGAATGTTGCCGACAGAAAACCGGACGGGAAGAGTGCGAGAGGCCTGTCCATCCCGGCGACACCAGTGTGTTCCGCGCCCGAGCCTTGGATTATATAATTACGATCCCCGCGTAAAATATCGCGGCCGTGTTCCCATTTAATGCGCCCACGCGAATCGATGATCGAAATCGGTCCGGCACTCGGGCCGAAAATTTATTCGATTCGTTCGTGTGCGATATTAATTCCGCCGAATGCGCCTCGATGGTGTCCCGTCGGCTATACTTGTTTTTCCATTAAAATCGCTAAATAAACGCGGAAACGTGTTCGCGTTCCAGTCGCCGCGTCGCGTGATTGCGTTTCCGGGAGGGGGGGGAGAAGGGTAGGGGGTAGCTGCAACTAAATTTCCAAACTTAGGGGAATCAGCTCCCGAAATGACTGCACTGCAAATCCTGGCGACCGCTGGACTACAAATCTTGGTGGAAAACAAAAATTCGCCTTTTGCGTGTACAGCACTTTGTACATCATTTTCGTCAATTTGCATATTATTTTGTACGTCATTTTGCGCGTACAATGTAAAAAAAATCGCATGGAATTGGAGTTAAAATAGAAAATTAGTGTTTAAGGGGAACCGTTGAAAGATTCTGCGAATGATAGCGTACTCGAATGACAATTTAACCAAAAATCATAGTTAGGGGGCGAAGGGAACATGAATTGAAAGGCTTTCGTGTCTTACTTGTAAAAGTACAGAAAATCGATAGTCCGATTGATCAGTCCATAAAGTGATCAGCGTTTCATTTGGCAAAAGATCCAGCGATATTTTTTCGGAAAGCAGCTTCGAAATCCTGTGGAATGAGAATTGGTGTACCCGCGATTCTCCTGCGGGACGAGCTTGCCCTAGTTTGCAGTAGGATCGAAGGGACAGAAGGGTTTCCTTAGCCTCTGCCGAGTCACGATTCCGTCGTCGAAGGGACCACCTAACCGAGCAAACTTGGCGGGGTGGAACAAAGACAGAAAAAGGGCCGGCTGGTGCAGTATGGTCCTCGCCGCTCGAGATTTATCGAAGCCGAACACCGATGCATTAGCGATGGAAGAGAGGGAAGGGTCGAGAGACGAAGGTAACGAAGCAAGGGAGGAAAATCGACGAGAGGGTGTCGAGGAGAGGAGCCATCGACCAACCCCTCCCCACCCTTAACCGAACACCCACACCACCGTTTCTTAGAGCCGAGGAACTCCCTCAAGACGTGTAACGAATCAATCAAGATCAGAGGCGAGCCTCGCCTCGCTGATAACCGGCCAACTGATAACACATTAAACACGTAGCCGGCCGAAAATACAAAGCAAACGTTCCGAAATCCGTGTAATTAGATCACAGATACACATGGACGTCCAAACATAATTCAGAAGACAGGGAAGAAACGCAAACGTGCACAGTGACCAACCAAAGCAATCACGCACAACCTTCAACACTGAACCTACCAAGTATTAAAAGTGAGTGGTGCATATTATGCGCCATTTTTATTGAGATATAATTTCCCATGAAGACGTCTGTATAATTTCAGTAATTGTAAAATAAAGAACCGGTTATTCGACCGTAGTACGTTCAGTGTCAATAATAAATTTTTTAAAATTGGACTGAACGATTTGAACGTTTTGAGATTTTCTTATCTACTCTTTTATTCAATCCTTAACAAAAATTTAATTGTTCTGTTTTGTGGTCAAGTAAAATTTATAATAAGTATCGTTCATAAATTCCATTTTTTGGGGGGTTATTATACGAGAAGGCAGACGAACAGAAACATTTCTATCATTAATTGAAAAATTCATTCCAGTACATTTTACACACTCACACATGCCACAAATACATAACAGAGACTGTATTATTACACTGTCGACTCAATCTCAACGAAAATATAACACAAATCCAACATTTCTATTCTATTAAAGATTTCGAAGGCTATGCAAACGTTTCAGTCTTCTTTTCAATGTTCTTTTATTCATACACAATATAGAAGATATATTACCAGTCGATAATGAATCTGGTTATCTATACACATCTATAGCAAACACACAATTATGTTCATCCTTAAGAGACTGAAACCTCTGCGCACAGCGAACATTTCGCAGATGAATACTGATGGAATTCCATGACTTTCGTGATCAAGGGATGCAGAGGCGAAAGGTGGCAGTTCTGTGCCCATTTAGGGTTGTCTTAACTCTGCTCAACCCTCTGGCACTGTCAGCTGCGATACTCCTAGAGGTGGCAGAGCTCGGGTAGCTCAGAAAATCCGAGTTCCGCGGCTTTCGCGCGTCGAATTAAATATGGTCCTCGGGACGTGATCGAGGCTAATCCTCGTGGCCGCAGGATCCGCCCGGAAATTCGATGGCCGCTTTTTCGCCGCGATCTTTGCTACCTGCCGAGCGTTGTAGATGCGAACGATCCCCCGGAGGATGATCTCTTAGAGGCTGTTTCTTTCTGCGTTGATGATGGCCGACAGCCGCGTCACTACACGCGACAGATACTCTTGCAGCAAAGGCTGTTTCGCTTTTCCAATGTCCATCACCTCTGCGTGGTTGGCTTCGTCGTGGTTTTCATAGTCGACCACGCACTGATTCGTGATTAGGCTGAACGTGAACACCTTCAGGTCGCAGTGTCTCGCGGTGATCACCTCGTGGACCGTGGACATTCCTAAAAATCGAACAAAACAGTGTTAACGGAGCAGTCGGATTTTAATGCAAAACAAAAATTGTCGGCATTAATTGGAAAATGCAGGGAATTTCTCTCTATTTTAACAATCTTAATTCTTTTAATCTGTCTAATATTTCAAAGTTCGCCAAGAAAAGGGACTCGGTTTAAAATCATTGATAATTTTTCTTATATTCAAATATTCATTTCCACGCGCATCCTCTCGTTCATAAGTTATTTTTACGTCTTGTGAATCTCTACTCACTTATTTCCTTGCAAATTGTTTTCCTGTAGAATAAATAAAATGTATGATGTACGATAGAAGGTACAGACCAACGGCGTCGACGCCGACCATCCTCAGCATCTTCAGCTCCGCCACGGTCTCGAAATTTGGTCCACCAAGACACGTGTAGACGCCCTTGTGAACCATATCCGAGATGTCCATCTCCTCGGCTACTTGTTGGCCCATTTCTAACAGAGAACGGTCGTACGCTTTGTTCATCGGCGGAAACCTCGGCCCGAATCTACCGGGAACACGCAGAATCGTTACGAAATTGCCGGATCGTTGCCAACACCTCGTCTTATCTTTCGGCTACGAGTTCCGAAATTACGCTAACCCTTTGCACTCCGGCATCGAGCTTCTCCCCGTATCAATTTTATTCGCAGAAATTCTCTGCAGGAAGTTCGCGTCACTTCGCCTGAAGGTATTACGAGACTAGGGTCACTCCTAGGGAGGGGAACATTGGCGGACATGTTTAATGAACTCTATTAATAAGAAGAGTTAGAAGAATGATGGAAGAAAGGTAGAGCAAGGACCGTGAGGGAAGTAAGCTCCCGTGAACTGCCGGATGATAGGTCAAAGTAATCTCGACCGTGAACGAACGACTCGAGAAAGCAGACGTTGAAGATGAACAGAAGGAGAAAGAGAGAGAGAGAGGGGGGGGGCAGAGGGAAATTTTTACGTAAATACGTCAATCAGATTCTTTATGCCGTCGAGTAAATAGTTCGTCAATCGGATTCAAGGGGTTGTTCCGACAAAATAGATTAATTTTATTCCTTCCACGACCTCGAGGACCTTCGTACTGGCAGGGCTCCGTTACCCTAGCCCTTAGGGCAAGGTTCCTCGGGTTCTGCGATCCGCGAACGAACCTCGTCGACGTCTTTGCTCCCGGAAACGAGCTCGAAACCCTTTGTCGGCTTTCCAGCCGACTCGAATTCATTGCCGTTCACGCCGTGCAGCGGCCATCTTTCTTTTTCTCATTATTCCCTCCTCCGGCTCGATTTCTTCCCTTTACTCTTGCGATAACGGAGGCGCAAGAATGCATTAACTTATTCGAATTCTTTCACAATAGACTTGTAGAATTTTTATTCTGTATGAAAATCCACAGACTAGCAACGAACATATTTTTCTGTACTGTTGGGTTGGCAACTAAGTGATTACGGATTTTGTTAATAGGTGGTCTTAGTTGTTTTGTCAACGTGTTCAAAGCACCTAACCTATATTGTTTTCTTGTTGTTTGCACTTCCACCTTTAATTTAGTAAAAAAATTGTCAATCCCTAATTGAACGAAGTTATGTTTTTAAGCAAAAATATTGAAGTTTCCTTCTTACTTAAAATACGCAGTCACTTAGTTGCCAACCCAACATAATAATTTGATAATATGCTGCAAATTTTCAGCAATCTATTAAATGAAAAACGAATTTAATGATACAAACATTGACTGGCTCGATGGTACAGTATTTTAAAGTCACTCGAGTGCAAAGGGTGAGTTTGTATCAGCGGCTACAATTAGGCGCAATCGCCAGTACCAATGGATAAGCGAGTAACGCGAGAACGGTAATGGAGCGTGCGAGGAAAAAATCGTACGGGGTGATTGGTGTAGGAATATTCGTATAGCCCGTCTGGGACAGAGCCGATAAGGAAGCGTGTGACGGGGGATGAATGGTGCGACTAGGTGATACGTCGCGCGGAGGCAGAACAGGAAGAAGATACCTGTCGTCGTTGGGTCCTTGAAGAGGGTTATTCCCCGCAAAACCCATCATGTTCACGTGATCCTTCACCATCATAATGTCGCCGACCTTGTACGTGGGATTCAGACCTCCCGCCGCGTTTGTCGCAATCAGATGGGTCACGCCCACCAGCTTCATAACTCTGACTGGCATCGCGCACTGTGGATGGATACGAGACCAACAGTGAGCTATGGCAATAGCATTCGCGATAAAGACATTGCGAAAACAAACACAAGATCCCCCTTGCCCTCATCATCCTCCGTTTGCGACCATACTTCATCCGTAACCGCAAATGGTATCAGTTTATGTTCGATTTTCACTGTTAACCCTTTGAGGACGAATGTCGCCATACTGCCGACATATACGGCCCGTCTATTTAACATTTAAAGTTACAAATAATCTAATTAATGCAGCAACGAAAGGTCAGTGTATATTTACATCTCTTTCCAGAACTGCAGACTTTGAAATAGAAATTAGCAATATTTTAGACAATGCTAAAACGTCTGTGACATCAATGCTAACGTCTGTTCCTACGGTGCGTGGTCAAAATTATCGGTCCTTGAAAAAAGTTATTGTTAATACATTGAACGTAGATAATAGTCAATTTGTTGCTGAGTGAATTAGTAGATAAACAACTTTCATGAAATGACGATACAAATTTGTTTTCATATAATTACGATAATATAGTTTAATAATAGTTTATTAATAGTTTCGATAAGAAGTTTGGTAAGGTCAATTTGACCGGTCGTGGTAGGTTTAATGTTAAAAACTATAAAATACCGAGCTGTAAACGGTTACAAGCTACTTCAAAAATAGTCTTGTGAAACAAATCTTTTAGAATCTGCGTATCAAAGAAATTCGGTTGCAGACGTAGGATTAATTAGTCTAATGACTCGACGAAAATGAGTAGTTGGAATTCGAAACAATAGCAGGATTAACACTAAACGTACCACCATCGGTCAATTGACCGGTTCTAGATTTTTTATTAGACAATTTTTGAAATTATAAAGATGCGTTCATGAGAAATGATTCAATATATAAATATCGATATAATATGCTTCAATATAAATATCTTTAGTAGAGCAGGCATTGCAATAAGAACCGCGCAAAGTTTAAATAAATTAAATCTTGTCATTTTTATAAGGCAACATGTATCTGTTACATTTATAGCTCGGTACGTATAGTGTCAAAAAATTTAAGAGTACCGGTACAATTTAATTTTGACGAAATTAAGCGGTGCCGAGCGGACAGCTTTAAAAGAAAAAGAGGGGATAGAGATTTTCTTGTTGCGAAAATAGCATCGCCGTCTTATGTCGAAAGAAAAGTGTAAATAGGCTGAATGATGTTTCCAATTGTTCCGTGAAGTTATGTGAACGCAAGAGGGTCTCTCACCTTCCATAGCGGGTAGCCCTCGTAGTAATGGAACCTGCCCTGCATGCACATGACCGGTACACCCCTCAGATAGCCGAACACCATCTGACCTTTGTGACCCTGGACTGTGGAGACAGGGAAATGGGGTATCTCCTCGTAAGGGAAGCGCTGCGTGTCCTCGAGGGAGTCAGCCAACGAACCTGGACACAACTCGTTTTGCTCAATTGATCCTGTTCGGGAATAGACAAACGATTGACTCGGAAAATACTCGGTACACGCGGTCGGCTCTGTGTACAATTCGTAACCGATCCCGCGTGTATTCGACGAGATCGTGTCGGTCTATGACAGTCTATACATGATTCCGATGCACTCGGAAAACCACTAACCTAATCCAGAGCCGCATATTATCCCGATCTTCGGCTTTATCTTGATGCGATCCAGCAGGAACTGAGCCGACTCCTGCAGAATCTCGAACGTGTACCTGAAAGAAAGTTACAGGTAATTAACATTACTTCTACCGCGGTTTTATGTATACCTATTTTCACTTATTTTAAGTGGAATCATCCCCACTCCTCTTTTCGGTTGTTCAATCTTGTTTTGCAATCTCAATCACTTTTTATTTAAAATTTTAGAGGATGTCCTGGTGACATGTTAAATCGAGTATGTTTGCTACAGTGAAATTTCAAGGTCGTGGTATTCAGATCAACAGAAAGATAAAAATTCTTCGACAAAGTATGATTGGACTCGTAGCTAAGTGAAAAGTCTCTTCTTCCTCCTCCTCTCCTCAAATTACTATAAACGAATCCAGACTCTACATCTTCATACAGAGATCTGATTTATTTATCGCTCAAAACCGAACTGCAGGAAAATTCAGAGGCAAATTAATTTAACTTGGTGTAAACATGAAACTCGAAGTGCAGCAGCATAGTTTCCCAACGTTTTCTGTTTCACTACCCCCTTTCAAAGTTTCCGTTGTTCGGTGCTACCTTCAAGTAATGCATCTCTATTACCAACGTTCCCAATCGAAGCTTCCGGCACGGCAACCGAACAAATATATTGTTTAGGAAAATTGTAGTGGTTGAACCACGATTATCTCCTAATGTATCACAAACTGTAATACATTACTGTGATGTAAAAAAATCAGGTTTTTCCTCATACAAGGTCTTGAAGTCTGTGAAAATCGAACACGTACAATCGTACCGATACGTCGCCGGTTGTTCGCATAAAAAAGTCGGACAACTTTCCGAAACCATACAACTTTGCAGTGGATGCACCGGATCGAAAACAAATATTAGGTTGGCAAGAAAGTAATTTCGGTATTTTTAACTTTAATTTTAATATATCTTTGTGAGCCTCGGCAGCTTTTTTACCTCTACGGAAATAAAAAAGCAATATGTGCCTATAATGTTCGTTTTTGCACTCGATGTTCAAATTGTCACAGAACTGACAATTTTTCTAAAAAATTACGTGTAATTTGCTTCAAAAGTAATCTAAAAGATGCAGTTATAAAATGTCAGAAAGAAAACAAACGCAATGTTAACAGAAGTTAATCAAACAAAACATAACACCAGGTATTAGTGAAAACCGAAATTACTTTCTTGCCAACCTAATAGAAATCGGAATGAATCGTGAATCGATTCGAGCCTCGGGGGACGTAGACCGATTTCTGGCCGGGATTACGCCCGATTTCAGTTTCGGTTCGGTCTCGCGCGAGGCTGGAAATAATAGTTTCTACGAAATCACAGGCACGACCGCATAAATTGGCAAGATAATGGGAGCCGTCATAGTTGCCGCGAGAGGAACGAGTGGTTCGTTGCTCCCCGGGGCCAGCGCCCGGTACAATTTCGCGAAACGGGTGCAGTTGCCTGTTAAACTGCTAAAGAGGCTCGAGAATAGCGACGGATTCGAGCCGAACCCTGGGCCTCGCTTCGCAGGTATTACCGATCACGAATTGGCATACGCGGGAGAGCCCGGGGACACTCGGCCGCGATCGCGGATGGCGTGTGTTTATACGAACGTGTACAACTCATCTACCGTGCGTGCATTCACGCGTGCACGCACGCCGATGCAGAATGCATCCGCCCGGACCGGTTCTACGCACAGATGCACACGCAGAATTTCCGTGCATCCGAGCACATAAGCCGGCCCCCGGCGCGTAGCGCCATGCGTGACGCAATCGACAATTTCTCGCGATTCTATACAAATTTTTACCCCTTTTCACCCCTTTCGTACCCCCGACTCTTAATATTCTTCGTGAATCGACACCGTATTTCCGAAACGTCCAGTTGGTCTGACTCAAACGCGCCAAGATTTGAAATAAAAATAATGATCTTTTGTTGTTTGAGCAGTTAGATTATTAGCTGACATGTCGATGATACAATAGAAGATTGTGTAGATTTTATAGAAAGTGTCTAAGAACATTGGCTGAGAAAGTCATATGCTTTATCAAGATGGCAAGGTTCTACCAGTCCTCCTACCTACCTCCTCTAGATCCTTCCCTATATTCTCTCCTCCTTCCCCTAGATCCCCTCCACCCTTCCCCAGATCCTTCCCATCGTGCTGTAAATATTGTGAAAAAGTGCATCCACGAGTGCGTTCTCAAAGCGTGTCCATGGCTCGGGCAATTATGACTTCAAAGCCGAGAACGCCGGGGTTCAAATCGCGAGAAATGGTGTAAGAAATTCTGGATAAACAAGACGCAGACACACCGATTCTCCAGGACTATTAACATAGTCAAACTTTGGCTCGCCTTTGCGACTGCACATCAAAGGCGATCCTGCTCGTGCCGCGCCGCGGCCTGTTATAGTTTGCTTTCGGAAACTGGAGAACCGGCGCGGCGCGGCGGTAAACCGACGACAATAGCTCCGCCGCCACCTCGATCATTGCTGTTTCTTAACCTGACTACCAAGCTTTATGCAAATGCACAATTTTGCGGGCAAACTTGCTGGAATTCACCCGGAATGAAGTTATCTACCCCGTGCCGGAGCTTGCGGTCAATTACAGATAAAATTAAAACGAACAACTGCCAGCATGCTTGCAATTAGACCGTTGAGTCAGGAGCACGCTTATTTCCCTGGTTAAACAATTGCGCGAAAAATGTGCACGTGACGGAAATGCACGAACATCATTGCAATCTACTGATACGATTCAGAATGTTAAATCGCGTGACAATTGACATTTAATTTCGTGACTCGACTCTGTGATGTAATTAGGAATCGATCATTTTCAGTCAACAAAGAGACAACAAGGTAAAGGCACCAGTATTTGACTGAAACATGTGTTTCTTAAATTTGTATAAGTAAAGTTTTTTTTTTAAAGTGGCCTTGTTACATAATCTAGAAGACTTAAAGAGTGTCTTCAGGCATCGACTAACGCTATTTGATGACAGAGCAAGTGGTTACTATTGTTCGCGTGGAAAAATTCTCTTAACTACCTTTACCTTACTGATCTATATTTTCTCGTGACCAGTTAAAGGATCGATCTACGGCGCGGCGCGACGGTCTTCGTTCCTCGATCGTCTGGATCGAATAATTGCGTGGCCGAAACGGAAATCAACGTGATAATCGGGATGCATACGCGTCACCCGTAAGGGACATCGAATAATGGGACGTTGAACGCGCTTGAATATGCATCCGCGTCGCCAATAGAGCCAGCCCGAACCCAGCCCGTTCCGCATTCAACTGCGAATCTGAGAATTGCTTCCCAGTTTCGACGGCGCGGCGCGCGTCTCGTGGAAAAGCTTTGATATAGCCGCGGGTATGCCAAACGTCATTAGACCGACCGCATTCGCGGATGCTCCATCGTAAAACGGGATTGTACGGCCGCCCGTTATGAATGGCAAATGTGAGGTCGACGATTATTATAACGACGTGAATGCGGCCCGGCTCCGGGGCATCGCGCGAGAGGATTCAATGACGTCTCCGCGATTCTGGCCACAATATCGGTTGCTCTAATCCCGGATACAGGATGCACGCCCGTCGTAGGAACTCTCTCCCGTTTCTTTGCGGATTTAATCGCGTCCCGATGCGTCACGCCAAATTAAGGGCAACACATAACATGATAGTCGATTACGAGGATCAGGATCTTCGAGATAAGTAGGATGAGGAGACTTGGTTCCTCGAAGAGCGCCCCCGGTGGGCGGGGTTTGCGGGGTCGGGGCAACGCCCCTCAGGGCAATCTGTGTTCTTAGGCAGCATAGACTCTACAAACTTTCAGGAAAACATTGTGAAACTGCCCTTTGAATTTTTCTTTTGGCAATCAGAATATTCTAATCCATTGCACTCGGCGCTATTTTCATTCTAAAACTAAATTTTTCTTCCGTCTTAGAATATTTTCATTTTATTCATACGAAACTGATCCGATTTCCACATATAACGTTTAAACGTTCAGTAATCTATTAAATATAAATTTTGTAATATACCGTAATGTAATACACCGAGCATTCACCGACTTCCTGCCGGGCATCATACACTTTTTGAAGCTAAAATAGCTCCCAGTGCAAAGGGTTAATAATACTTTTCACTTGCTGAAGTTACTCGAAGAAGTACACTTTCGTCTTCCGTTTCGATCGATTAAGGAAATTTTTATTTTTCATAAAAATCCGCAGTCACGACAGAACAAATTTCAGTCTAGCACAGCTGCTACAAGCAACAACCCTGAAGACACGCATCGACATAATGTGTGATTCGAGTCTGCGGACTAATGGACCTGCACTTTTACGCGCCGAGGAGAAGAAGCGCGATCGCGCACCGTGTCAAATGGTTAATAGAGTGTTCGAGGAAATTGAAACGACCTTCGAACGAGTTGTAATGATCGCGACGATGAAACGACGACGTCGATGTCCTGAGAAATCGATGCAGCCGAACGTCGTACGACCAGTCGAATAAAATTCCAACGAGCGAGCGCTGCGTAAGCCGCGTTGCTGGCAGCGCTGTGATGTAACGCGTTACGAAACCGCGAAGAAATTTATCGGCTCGCGAGATAAATCTGCGATCAAGACTGTCAATTCGCCACCGTCCCCCTCTCTTCGTCGTTGCTGCTGCTGTTAGGCTGTTGGCCGTTGTTTACTGGAAGGTCTATGGCCGCGTTGACATTACAAGCGATTCTTGTTTGTGTTTTGCCGCGAGCTCCCGGGGAAACCGGCTATTTGCCCAATTGAATAAACAAAATCGATATACGAACACTCGCCGCAATTTCTAAATGGTTGACGATCACGAGAAACTGCGCAAAGAGCTGCACTCGTAAAAATCGTTGATCGTTTGTCCGACGATCTTCCTGCAGCATTGGTTATTTCGTTTATATTAAACATTCTTGCGTTATGAACTTTTTTGTACAATAACTGTGCTCCAACTATTTTTAAAACTTAATATTTCTACTTAGATAACTTGAAAAAGATCAAAATAATATATTAATACCAATAATATAAATTTTATCGATCTTAGTACCCTTTCAAGTTGCATCCCCTATTTTTGCTATGCGTAACATTCGCAAGCTAGTTATGGCATCTTCGCTTAGGCCGAATTTCATTAGAATTTGTAAGGGGGTTAAACTAAACGAGAAATCGTGATATATGTAACTGTGCAGTGTTGGTTTCTTATAGTAAAAGTGTTGTGAAAATAAGAGGAAGTTGAAAATGAAACCTTTCAGTTCAGACTTCGTTCTCAAGGAAAACAAGTTTGAAATGTAAACCACGCTGTGCTATTAAAAAGGTACAGTCTGATCGTGAATGTTCATATCTTCTCTTCTACTTGTGCCATGAGGTAAATACCGGGTCTTCTCTTATTTTATGAATCTACAGATCCTACAAGTCCACAAAGATGTACATACATACAGAGAATGATGAAAGGAGGAAAAGACTATAACCACTTGAAGGTCGAATGCGAAGCAAAATGAAGATTGTCTGTGTTAATTACAAGACACATGAGCTACATGGACATTTGTTTCCTATTTCAATAATGTTATATAGTTGAAAACAACACAACAGTATTTTTAAATTCTTTTACGTATTTACTGCTTTGCATTTCCGTCATAAATCCGTGAACATCCGCAGTCTATCGACAACCAAAAACGGGATTCATTAAAGTTAAGAGTTTGAATCAGTTTGGGAGCCAAGTGTAGCGTGAACGACGTCTTGAAAGACATTCCAAGGGATCCTCGGGATCTTTGACCATTCATTGCAGCGAACGATCGAGCACGATCGCGAGAGAGCAATTAATTGAAAAAATGTCGGAGTGGGAAGGACGCGAGAGGAAAATCTTTCCCCATTGAAACTCGGCACTTGGGGGAGTCTTACGGTTAGGTAAATATCGTCGGCGGCGAGCGATAACTCGGTAGCGGTCCATTAACTTTTGCAATTAGCCGGGGAACTCGATACAGAAGCGCAGCAATATCGTGCGGATCCGTGGAAGCGCAGAGGACCGCGCGGCAATCCGGGGCAATTAGTTGTGTTTGGAAATTTCATATACATACTGGTGGAGTGCGTGCACACGTACAAGTGCCGTTTCCGGCGTTTGTTCCCGACGAAAGTTCAGCGACGGTTGTTTCAAGTGGCCCGGTCCGCGTGCAACTAACTTTTTTCACGCTAATGAGCACGCCGGAGATGCAATGAACCGTAACTGCATTGCCATTTGCAATTCCTCGAGCTCCCCGTCCCCCTCGGACGCATTATATACTCGCCGCAATGCGAGAAATTTATAAACCTAAAATCATCCACGATCCAAATCATATTCAATTCGGACTGTCTCGGGAGAAGAGTGGAAAAGCAACGAATAAACTTGACAAAATTCAGGAAAGAAAAGAAGATGGGTGGAACGAGGACCGTGTTCCCCGATTTTGAATATGAAACTTTTCCTGAAATATCATATCGCGGATAGTCGTTCCGAAGACGCAACAGCGCGCGAAACTTTTGAACGACCCTGTATATCCTTGGAACCGTTGTTACAGCGAATTGAAGTCATTTTTCCGACAAGCAGAAGCTCCGAATAGCGAACAGGTGGACCCGATGCGTTTACGGTGCTTCGAACTTCGGGTACAGAGCGATTCAAAAACTATTCAACACTTTTACGAACGTGTGCCGCGTATTGAAGTTCCCCGGGGAGAATTCTTTTATGACTGGATTAAAGGCGGAGACATTTCCGATAAGCGACAAAGTATATTGATGGGTTAAAAAGGGATCCCGCGATCTTTTATCTACGACGGCATTCTCGCAACTTTCCAACGGCTCGTCGTCGATTCACGCGATTTTCTTCGACGTAATCCTTCATTCTCGCTCTGGTCCACTTCCGGCTAATACTTTGCACGTGTTGGGTGATCGAACACTGAAAATTATTCATCGGTACCGTTCGCTGTCGAACAAGATGTGATCAACATTCCAAAGATAAAGTTTATCACAGGGATTACCTGAGAATACCTTTAGAAACCGAAAATCTTAATCAAACTCGATTCCAGCAAGGATACTATGAGCAACAGCAATTTTTAATCGTTTCATTTTTCCCTAAATCGTAATTGAACCGAGTCTAAACATTTCACGGTAATTGTTGAAACTTCTATAAATGCATACTGACACGTGATACTAGTTTGGAGAAGTTTCAATGACCGACAAAAACGAAGTGGAATAGTGATTTTCTACAAGCACCCTCCCATAAAATCACACAAAAATAGATCGATTTTTAAGAATTTATTGTAAGGGAACTGAACGTGTTCGGGCACTATTCAATATTGTAAACCAGCTTTTGCAGCGTACTGTATGTAATGGCGCTTGCTATAAATGACATTGAATGACTTGATAAAAGAGCATAACACGTAACACCTCGGATAGTTGTCTGGAATGAAAAAATGAAAAGAAATCTTGAAGCGAACATTATCGTTAACGATCTGCAATCATGTTGCATAAAGTGTGCAAGATCGTCCACGACCTGTAGTAGTAATTTTCCAGCAATTCTTGCTGCAAACATTTTTGTACGTGCAATTATGAGTGCCTTCGAAGTTTGATGTTAACATCTTTGCAAATTCAAGATAAAAATGACCGTTCTATATATGAATCGACAATTAAAAAGTGATGGAGATTCTTCGAGCGTGTTGTTTACAATCTGCAATCATGATTCTGAAAGTGTGCAAGATTGTTCAGGACCTGCAGTGGTAATTTTCCAGCAATTCTTGCTACAATTATGAGTGCCTTCGACTAAATTGGCCAATCATCTTATGAATGAACGGGAGAGTATAATCGAAGAAAGTGTACGAATTTCATGCAGCAAAATATCACAACACGCCGCGTTAGCGAGACCGATGCATTGCGTTGCATTATCGATCGCACACAAGTAAGAACCGATATCACGATGCACACGTCAACGATTTCCCAGCTCGGTCGAACACTTTGGCCGTCAAAAGTTGGATCTACCGTTTCAGCTCCATTTTGCGTGTGGTCTGGTTTCGCAACCGTCTACTTACGTGCTGTGCTGTAGATTGTTGACGTTCGTGTGTAAGAACTCATTTGTCGTAGGTCGCTTCAGCTGCTGATAATGGTTGTGTCCGTTCACAAAGTCACCGTTCGTGAAGGGCATTGTTTCTCGGCGATCGCGTGCGATTGGCTGGCCTAAGGGCACCGGTGCGGCGTCGAACAGGAATGCGTTTCGCGAGCGTGGAAGAAATTCGCAGGTTTTCTGCGACGGCGGGACAAAGAGCACGCTCGTTGAAAATCGCAGTAGCGTACGGTGTTGCGCGTCGCGTTCGTACGAAAAGAAAAGCGCGCACGATACAACACGAGTTTCCACGTCGGTATTTCACTATCCAGTGGTCGCTGTGCTCGGACCTGTAGCTGTTTTATATCGAAACGCGACAGCGGTGAAAAAATTCGAGCTACGACGAACCGACCAATCGTTTCGGGCGCGCAACACGGCCTCCCTCCAATCCTCACGGAGATCGGAATGGTCAGAAAGTCGTTGGGAGGTAGGGGCACGCGATGATAACCTATTACGAACTAAATGCTCCAATTGCCACCGCTGGTCGACCACTGTTGCTTCTCTTCTCTGTGACAATAACTCGTCCACGATGACCGGCGACGTTCGCGTCACCTGCCGATCTCGCTCGATCTCCTCGAGCTTCGCGATCTTCGTGGCCTCCGCTGCACTCCCCCACTACCTGCAATCTCGCTTGCAGAGGCCCTTTGCGGTTCTTCATACCCCTCTCTCTTGTCTCGAAACTTCCTATAGCATAGTACAGCTCAATTCGTTTTTTTTTTTTTTTTATTAAGCATCTTGAATCTGAAGCGGGATTCTTTTCTGTATATCTTACATAAACGCTTAACAATAGTGACTCAAACAATTGATCAAATGTTCGAACATAAAGAAAACAAGTGACAGTACACCTTTCTTAGAATCTTGCTTAAGATATTTATACGATATCTTGTTGTTACGACGTGTTGATACGACATGTACGATATGTTGATGTTTATACGACAAATGTTAACATTGCGTCGGTACTTCACGATAGCTCTTTTTAATCGTACAAAGCGGACGTGTATTACGAATTATATTCTGTGCATTATTTGAAAAATTCTTATATATTTGGCATTCCTTGGCACAAATATAATTACATAACGTCATTTTTAAACATTCGAGAATACTAATTCCTAAGAAGGTACTGTGCCCTGTTGGTACTGCGTCTTCAGTACGTAAAACTTTAAAAGAAAACATACTAAAAAATAAAGCAGGACGAAAATCAAAGTTATCCACTACCACTTGGTGGACTGCCCTTTATAGCTTGAATCTAACTCGATATTAACTCGAGAGCAGCAAATATTGAGCTGGATACAAATTAATAATCAATTCATAATTCAATATGCTGAACCAGTAATTTCGCCTAACTTATGACCTAACCCTCCACTGCTTGAATTTTAATGAAAATAGTAAATATTATCAATCTGAATTATATTATTAGAATCTGCTTATCAGTGGGACTGCTTCTTCTTGAACTCTATTAGGTCGTGGGAATACCAATGAGGTACGGTTCAAGAAACTATATCGCGAACAAAATTAATTGTTACAGCCTGCGATAAAGAAAAGATGGACTACTGAACGTTTCAGAGTAACTGGTACGCACACATTGCTCGGCTAATCGTCGGCCGAGTTCCATTCGCTTTCTCTCGATCTTTCTTCGAGAGAAGCAGATCTTTCCTCCGCAGATTAGATATTTCGCAGTTACGCGTCACCGCCTTCCTCTGATCTCGTTTTGCCGGTGTAATTTTCAACCTGTTGCTCCTAGAATTTCAAGTTCTTTCGTTAGCTGCCTGTTGGGCCGTTGCTTCACAAGTATACTTCGCTCTTCAGGATGGCCAAACCACCCTGTTCTTATCCTCTAACTCGACCTCGACACCTCGACACCTCGAAACCCTGAAGAACCTGGATCCAGTATTCGAACAAATGTGCTCTTCACGGAAATTTCTGTGCAAAGTTAGACAGAAATGAAAAAAGTCCAAGGACGTCAATATATTATTTTGAATTCTGCCTGCTGCTTCTTACAATTGATCCAAGCAATTTCTGTTTTGAATAAAGATCCGCGGTCTAGCGATAACACGAAGAATATGGAATAGAAACACGCAAAACATCTGGTATCTTGTTATTTAACGTTTTAAAATTTAACTCTCGTTTCGTTAAATATTTGCATTCGTTGACGACTGTGAATCAAGCTACTATATTACCTAATAGTTGATTATACCGATGTATTTTTGTTCATCATTCGTCATGTGTTGTTGAAGAAGTGGCAAATATTGATGCCGCAATCTATAAAGTAAACTAGCTCGTAGCGATCAAGTTATGACAAACATCTTGTACAGACATACAGAAGTGACAGACAGCAGAAACGCAGAAGCTGTCTGTCACAATTTCACTTGCAAATTAATTCTGTTTATTGTACGACCAGATGTCAACGAAGGAACTGTTCGCAATTGTCTCGAGCTGCAAGAGCAATTATTGATTTCTGGGATTGTAAAATTACTTAATAAATTGCAATTGTCAAGTCAAGCAATACAGTTCTGCAATCGTTAGTTCAAAAGTGTACAATTTTAATTTATATTCTTTATAGTTTGTCCAGTAAACATCGAAGCAGCAGTTCACAAGCGTCTCGAGCTCCAAGATCCTAGACGGTTAGCTTAATGCATAATCATCAAAATTCCTTTGGAAGAGGAGAAAACGGCCCCGGAATCATCGTGAATGGGACGTTTGAATCAATGCCAAGGGCAGCGGCGTGGTTTCCACGGGAAGAACGAGGACCTGCTGTCACCGGGAATCGCGGAACGACAGTGTCGCCGATCCACATCTGAAATTTATCCGAATATCAATCACGATGGTGTTTCCCGGTCAAGCGGGGCCGGTATCGGTAAATCCCGAGGCAGATTTACGTCCGGGCCGATGTCACGTGCACCAATTTGCGAGGATTCGAATTTTGGCCGGCTCCTGGCGCGGCCTGCTCTCCTTGTAATGAGCTCGTTACGGCCAATTAGCCGTGAGGGGGAGCGCAGCCTTGAATCGCCGGAAATTTAACGACCCTCTGCTCAACGATTGATATTACCGTTCTCACTTTCGACCGGCTGGAGAAGCGGGTCCGTTCTCATAATTCCGCGGGAGATTAGCATCGATCTGGACCTCCTCGCAGCTGTTGCATCACGGACCACTGCTTAAACACAAAGAACCAAGAAGAGAGCCCCGTCGAAGAAAGAGAAAGCTTCGCCTGTACGCGGACAATTCGATCTTTGGGACCGTAGCACACGTGAGATTCGACGCACAAACGATCATAATTTTGAATGGGTACAGCACAATTATTGAAAAGCTTTAACACGTTAAGTGCCAAAAATCAATCCCAAAGATTCTGACAAAATCAGTGCAATTTAATTAATGAAACCGAAACTAGAAATTTAAAATGTGTTACAGGGGAGGCTGTCTTAACCATTCTGAATTCTAAAGGTCCTAATAAAATTGGTAATTTCTAAACCTAGTCAAAAACTGTCAGTCATACGTGACTGACGTGGCAGTTAACGTGTTAATAGGCTTCCGGTAGATAAAGTATCAGTATTTATTTAACTGCGCCGTTAGCTTACTCAAAAATTTATTATTTCATGTCGCGCATTAGTCGAAAACAAAACGAATTTTCGGAACAACCTAATAAAACGACGAGGGGTCTCGTGGTTCCCATTTTCCCATCGATCTCACTCGTTCTATCGCGGACCGGGGCCGCGATAACAGAACCCTCTCCGATAATTTTTCTCTAAACTCTCCTCCTTCCTTTTTTTTTTTTGCAGTAAAATATACATTTGTAGCTGTCAGTTATCGCGCGACGAATGGCCGGCAATCGGCGTACATCTTCCGGAACCGCTTTTTCCTCGGTAAAAGACGGGTATCGGCGAAGAGAAATGGGGTGGTTGAAAAGAGTATTCCACCCCCGCAGTAACTTCCACCCCCCCCCCGGAGCCTTATTTATTACCCCCGCAGCGGAGTGTTCGATCAAAATTGAAACGCTGAAGGGATTTTTTACGCACCCGTTGAAAACGGAGAAGTGAAAAACAGTAAATTGCTTGGACCTTTACTGAACGCACCACCTTCAGGCGCTGAAAGCAGCGTAACGAAGTGTCAGAACAGTATCGTTTAAATAACAGGGATGCTAATATACATTTTTAATTCTCCCACGAATCAATACGCAATTTCTCGCTTGCGTACTTTGAAGAAAATTGTTAAACCCTCTGACAGTTGTTTAATCACTTTTCACCCTTTTTCTGTTTTCTCACATCTGTAATGGTTAAAAATTCTTTGTTCCTAGGAATATATGGTATAAAAAGAAAACTGATGTTTGTTGACAAATATCTTATTGTATTTCAAGGAAGTAGATAGCGTTCTAATTGAACAAATTCTGCTTAAAACCTTCGACACCAGTTTGGTTCATTATTGTGCGAAAAGGGATTAAGAATTTATAACTGACAGTTTGAGTGATTTTAGGAAAATTTTCAATAATGGCGACAATGCTGCTCATCGATCAATAAGATACCCCCAGTAGCTTAATCTAATCATTTCCTTTGAGATTATTACTTCAGAGAAGGATTTAAAGTGCTATCAATAGGCTCTCGATAGCTATAGTAACGCTGCAAGATTATTATAAATTTGTTGCGTAAGTAATATAAGTAGAGTGTATAGGAGTGCAGTTACAAGTGTCATAAAACGTTAGTTATAGGGATACGAATAAAATGTTGTAATTAGATTGCGGATTTTATGCATTTATGACAAAAATGGGTCGATGTAATTCAAAACAGTGAAAAGATATAAAAAGTTTAACAATGTCGACATACCATTTTTAACATATACAGTTTATTAATGAGCAAAATAAAATTTTAATTAGCTCCTGTAGATTGCAATTCATGATACGCAGTTTATTTATAATAATGTCTAAGGATACGAGTGTATTTAACACTGGGTTTACGGAACCCGTCAAAATGACGGATTCTACTATTTTTAATTCACGATTATTGAGATTGTAGTAATGTATACATGAAGAATTATTCAACAAATTTATTTCTTTGGGTTAAAATATTTATAAAGTAATGTAAAACGGTCACTATTAGTACCCCGTAAACCTAGTGTTAAGGGTACGAAAAACAACGACATTTTAAAATGTCTAACGTTTTGTAAAGCACTCAATAAATTTTATACAACTGTTTCACCACGATTGTGGATCAATAATCGTTCGAATATTAACTCGCCACGGATTAGCTGTCGCGTCGTCGTCGCGACGACTATAAAAATAATCGTCGCAACATCAAACAGGCCGATCAAACAGCGTTTTACCGCGATATTAAAAGTTATCGGTACCGGGGATCGGTGACACGAATCTCCGGGCGGCGTTATCGATTGGGATCTCTCGTTCAGAGATCAACGAGAGATCCAACAGCCGCGAAAGTCGGCGGGGGAGATCGAACGGACGCGACGTCACTGACCCCGAGCGTCGTGCCGATCGACGAACGATATTCTTCGAGAATCTTGTTCGAGTGCAGTCGCGGTTTCCCCCGCGACGCAGCGTTGTTTGCGCCGTTTTGTTTTCACGAGTGTAAATCATTCCGGGTCATTGCGCAGGGGCGATTCAAAGATAAAACCGCGCGAGGAGAGCGAACCATTCAGAACTGGTTGGCTCCCGGAATGATGCTCCGACGGCGAAGGTCGTCGCAACCTGTTCTCCCGTCAGTAACATTTCAATAAAACTAGAGCTCGTTTGGGATCGTAAACCTGTTCCCGCCGGGACGGTTTCCCGACGGAATTCGCCCACGGGAACATTGTTAAGATTATACGAATTTGAGTGTGTCAGGACGCGGAGAGATCTTTGCTTTAAAATTCCTTATCTCTGAAAGAAAGTTTTTCCTCCTTAGAACAGAGCTGCTCAAAATCGAAAGGGCGCTCGCCGATGCTCGTGGGCACACGTACGGGCAAGTGACTCAACGGAGTGGGGATAGGCCGTAGTACACCTTGACTGGTCACGTAGTTGTGAGAATGGGTGTGACAAATACATGCAGCTTTGCCCGGAGGGGCGTGGCTTCCGTCGTTCCGTGGTGGGGCCAGTCATTCTGTATGTGTCCGGGGCAAGAAAATTGACAGACGCTGAACAGCTCTGATTTAAAGGACAGTGCCACAATTCCTTTAACTTTCGAACCTATTTAAATTCCAGAATTCGGAGGTTTCGTCCGATTTATTATACAATATTTTCGTTACATATGACCTTTGCACACTTGCACATTGAGCAATTTATTAAATACGAAGACACTTGGTAGAAACGGTTTTCAATTATAATATAGCAGTTTATAGTGGCGCCTTAGTGATGTCAGTCGAGGGTTAATGCAAAAGACAAAAAGAGAGAGAGAGAGAGCGAGAGATAGTTTCGTCGAGATTACATCATAGCTGCTGAATAACTCTCCACGATAACATATTTCAATGAAACTGAGACGAGACCTTGACCGTAAAATTTCCAGTAGTGCCGATCGTTCGTCTTTCAGCGCTCACTGCGTTTGACACACTGATACAATGCCCGTCGAGCGGGCAAAAATGTCCAAGCAGCGTGTTCCGAATTAAAAAGCAAAGAAAAAACACTGCGGAAGCCCCGCCGAAACTTGCAAATTATGGTTCGCCCGTGAGGGCGGGACGCGTCCGGCCAAGGGGTGAGGTCGAACAGACTGTAAATTCAGCTTTCGAGCTGCGAAGACCGGGCCCAGGCTACTTTGCGATGCAACGAGTAATGCATAATTTCGCTGATCGCCTACAAAGAACTGCGACCCTTTGCTCGTAAACAAATTTCGGCGGAGAGCGATGCTGCGGGACAGATTCTCGGCACCGCGAAACTTTCCTAATTGAAACTTTATACAGTTCCGCCGCCGGAGGAAAAAAAGGCTGGAGGAGCGAAAGGGTAGACCCCGGAACTTTCGAAATGCTATTCAACGGGGAATCGATTCGATGGAAGTGGCAACTCGACTCGTTGCTCGTGGCACTCGTCGAATCTCAATTTTTTTTTTCTTCTTTCTCACCAACGCTGCTCGACGAAATCTCGATGTGTCGCGAAACCGAGCAACTTTGCGTCAGCGACTGCCGGCCTTGGCTCGCAAGATGACAGCGTGCAACCGCACTGTGTTTTTGGAGATACGACTTCCTATCCGTTTTGCATAAAGACAGCGATTTCTTTATACAAAAAGAATTTCTTTCTACAGGGTTAGCCAAAATAGGCTATAGAAAGTTTTTGTTTAAATAAAAAACATACTCTTTTTAATTTTATTGTTTTTTTTTTTAATTTAATTATCAGGTATTATTTATGTGTGAAAAACGATATCTGCCGAATGACTACCACGACCACGTTACATAGACATCAATTCGAAAATCAAAATTTTCGAGTCAATCTATTTTTATCGTCATTGCTAATCGAGGAGACTGTTGGTTTTTTCATATCTAACATAAGCAAAAATAATCTTTGTGTTGAGAAACACTTTAGAGGACCAGGACGCGGGTCCTGGTTATTTTCATTGTCAATGGGTCTCTGGCAGTACCCTGACTCTTAAGGGTCGGTGGGTCATAAATTGTCTTTGCAGGCCCAGGCTATTTCGCGTTTCGGGTTTCAAACCTAAGCAACGGCTTTTCCGTTGCATATTTTCTTTAGTCTCGTCCAGAGAGTCGAGGTATCAAGAGCTAACAGAATCCTTCCGTATCTTTGAATAAAACAGTTTTCTTTTAAAATCAACTGTGTGTTCATTGAAATAAATCCGATATCCCAATAGAGACATTAATTATTGAAAAAAATTTCTCAAGTTACTTCTAACTGTGACGAAAACAATTATAATGTTGATTTTTTGTTATTCTTCCATATTCCATATTCAAAACTTGTGGTTATTGGTTCAGTTTTGCTCCTTACTGTATCTGTGACAGCAGTAGCGAACGTGTCGACGAGCTGTCAGCGAGCAAATTTCGAAGTCGCTGTCCATTAGACATCGACAAATTGCATAATAATTCCGCGAAATTCGTGTTTATCTCGGTCGCGGTGTTCATCGTCGCGTTTCAATTACTAGTGTTATGTCGATGCTGGGTCTATCTAATAACCTGGATCGACGATTCGCGAGCGCACGCGACCGATGAGCACGCACGCAATCGCGTCGCGAAGGAACGCGTCGCAATTCATTTCGGCCGCTGCCATTGTCGTTATTCGTTTTTCGTCGCGGGCGCCGCGGCGCCGACGGAAGCGCCGTGCGGCCACGGTTTTGCGTGGCAGAATTTAATTTCGCCGAGCGTAAATCACGGGACCGCCGAAGCGATTTTCGCGGCGAGCGAGCGCAATTATTCCGATGCGATCCACGGACGGGGCCGGGCGTAATGTTTACACGCGATTACGTGCCTAAACTTTTCCCGCTGATAATTTACTGCGGTGGTGGGGGCGGAGGGGTCACTGATAAACGGAGAACCCCAGCGAATAGGGGGTCGCGACAATTTCGTAATGTCGTGCTTATTATAATTATCGCCGAGGCGATTAAAAGAAGCGATGCTTGTAGGAATTTTACATCGGGCCGACAGCTGGGCAACTGGTGGTCGCCCTGCTCCGGCCCGAACGAAAACATTTCGCGAAACACGAGATCGACGCGCACATTTAGGATGCACGAGTGGTTCAAGACAAGACTCGCGATCATCGGTTACGCAACCGACTTTGCAGTTCCTGTCGAGCGGACTGTGCGAACGCTCGCGCGACATCAACTGGTCCGCCAATCGGTTTGCCGAAACTCTAATCGAACAGGAGCCTAATTAACAGGCTACGGATCTTGATGCAAAACATAAATTATTGGCTTCTGTTGCGAGTGACCGGAGCCAGATCCTCCGTGGGCAAATAGAGTCGTTTACGTTCGTAGCGAAATTTTCCTCTTGAATTTCCTTCGTTTTAATACGTATTTTTCTCCATTAATGCTTCAAACATTTGACGTTCCATCTGTGAACTCGAAGAACGAGCAGGTCATTTATGATTCAACGCGACGGAAGGTTTCAACAAGGTTTCACGGAATCGAGGGAAAATAATGAAACTCCTGAATCGCTGTTTTCAGTTGTATATATCAGAGGGCTCGACAGGGATATTTTGCCGCGAGTAAATCGCCTCCGCGAGCCTGCTATCGTTGGAAATCGTGTCTTTACCGCACAAAAGGATTTCGGAGTTCAAATAGGAAAGAACAAAGGAGCAGTCTGAACACGGAGAGGTTGCCTTATAAGGCTTTCTCTATCGCAGCGATCGAAACGAGATGCATTAATCATCCAACGTGAATAAATTGTGCTTGCCCCGTGAGTTTGTCATACGCATAGGCGATTTATCACCTCGAGAACCTCGCGCTAAAACGAATAGCACATTTTTCGTTCACCTTTGAACGACGAGTTGTTTTTACCCGTTCTGCGCCAGGCGTTTAGAATGAAACTGTGCGAATTCGCAAACATCGTGGTCGAACGCTTGCACAATTGCGCTGTTATTGCGCGCGAAGAGCTTGTTTGTAATCAAGTTTCGTCAGTGGTAAGACCAGATAACACGGACATCGTCCAGCGATGGTTCTCGAACGTTCTGAACAAGTTGGTGAATTAATTTTTCAGAAAAGAATCGTCGAAGAAAGCCTACGCCGCTCGCGGCGGGATTAGGTTGCTATTGTGCCTACGATTTTCTGTCGGCGGTGGAAAATAATTCATTTGAGGTATGGCGTACCACGAATGAAAACTGAAATCTCGGTAGAAACATTTGACGACTAAAATAAACGGCATTTGTTTTCGCATACAAGAAAAAGAGTGAAAACAAAATTCATATTTTCTCAATATCTTTTTGGACGAAATAGAATTGTACTAATACAACAGAACATTTCCAATCGTTTTACATTTCGATTAAAAATATTATAACTGAAATTAACATAATTAACATCAACTTCAAAGTACGTACTTCAAAGAAAGAAAAAAGCATGCAAAAGCAACATAGAATTTATGTCGACATAATTACAAAGAAAGTAGACCAATCGTGTAAAGTGGGCAAAAATTTCTCCAATTACATGATTCATAGAAATAATCCTAGAATAGAACAGAAACTAAATTCAATCGAGTTAAATAAATATAGTGTTGCTCCATCTCCATTTATTTTCGTCCTTTTAAATGTTTTAAACAGTTTCGCACAGTTAATTCATACCGCTGTTCCCATAAGACGCAATGTAAATTCCGGCACGAATTATTTGCTCTTCCTAAACGTCCGTACAGCGCCAATCCGTGCAGCGGCAAAACGCTCAAACTGTTAGCCAAATCTTACCGATAGAGCAGAATTTTCTGCGATAGTGGCGCCACTTGTGGCCAAAACGAGAAGCTCTGTTGGTGGTCCGTACAGCGCCAATTCGTGCAGCGGCAAAACGCTCAAACTGTTAGCCAAACGTTAGTTCGAACTCTCCCACTAGATGGCGCTGACAATAACGGCTGAAAGTTACCGTTAGCGCCATCTAGCGGGAGAATTGGAACTAACGTTTGGCTAACAGTTTCAGCGTTTTGCCGCTGCACGAATTGGCGCTGTACGGACCCCTATCTGAGCTTCTCGATTTGGCCACAAGTGGCGCCACTATCGCAGAAAATTCTGCTCTATCGGTAAGATTTGGCTAACAGTTTGAGCGTTTTGCCGCTGCACGGATTGGCGCTGTACGGACGTTTAGGAAGAGCAAATAATTCGTGCCGGAATTTACATTGCGTCTTATGGGAAAAGCGGTATGAATTAACCGTTCGCATATGTGGGACTGGTCAAACATTTAGAAAATCGTTAATATGTAATTAATTATGAACGAATTCTATTTTAAAATTAGAGGAGAAGTTGCGTCGAGATTCCGGCTATTTTTTCGGACCATAAAAATTTGTGTAGGAAGAATGATCTGTTTGGCTCAATTTAATTTAAATTAGATTTAAAGCAATCTAATTATTACAATATCGGTCAGACTTCTCGAAACATTAACATTCAATGTTCTGGAAACACAAAATTTCTATAAAAAAATTTCTTTCTCTTCTCGAAATGTGTTGCAAATTTGATAAAAATCGCAAGCTGTGCGGTCATTCTATCGGATTTGAGTAAATATCTATGACGAGTAAGAACAAATTTTATCTAATTTGTACAGGGTATCTCAGGACGGCTTATCAGATAACACCGGTTGCGTTTGCAATGTTCACGAATACGTTCTCGATGATGAAAAAAGTGGAATTAAAGGCGCTAAAAAGCCGATCCGATTTCCAGTAAACCGATCGATCGATCGCTTATAGTATTTTCATTTTCTTTAAAGTTCAATTATATATTTTGATCTGTGGATGAAAATGTATAATATCTAGCTAATTCTGATGCTCTCAATAACCACGAATGTCCGCGCTTTTGAGGCTTAACCCGATATGACAAGTGTTACCGAGAGCATTGCTTAGTAGCAGATCGAATTCAAATCAACTGTCTTTACCGATTCTTTTCAAACTTACCTGATCTATCGGTATCCTTCCAAACTAGGCCAAATTATTTATTTCCTGTAATCGTATACTGTGCTCAATGCGTTCATTGCAACGTTGCACGTTGCGGTCGCGATTTATGCCCAGATGATCGGTTAACTTACCACTGTAAGAATAAATCGTCTCATCGAATCATCTTAATGCAATGTCTCCTCGTTTATTTTTATTAAAAGTTCAATGTCGACAGTGGAGCGTCCGTCAATAAGATCTTGAAGTGTTGATGCACATGTTTAATAGTTATTTACTTATTCAAGAGATCAAGACCAATATAATACAAAATTCCGTGTCCTAAGTTTGATGAAAATAATTATTAAATAGCAATTTATGATGTAAACGAAATTACATTAAACATAATTACAGCAAAATTAAAAATGTTTCCTCTTCCGTTTTCATTAGATGATTGAATTCTCTGCTGCAGCCTGTTTGGCGCGGAACGTTCTGTAAACCCGTTTCTGATCGTTAGATTTTTTGTTGCAGAAAAGGTCAATCTATGTAATGCATAAAAACAGGAAGCGACGAGAATGCATTCGATGTTCGTAGAAGACCAGCTAGCGTCGGTAATTTATTTACGACTCCAAGGAGATTACATCTTCGTGTTATACTTTAAAGTTACGAGAAAGTTTCTCAGCTCCAGGTCTTCGCAATTAGCGATTTGCGAACGGCTTGTCCCGTTTTCAAGTTGTAACAGCGTCGAAATTATCGAATGTTTATGTTCAGCTTATTCTACTCTCCCTTAACATCGGTTGCAATTTGATTCGCAATTTATTTTCTTTCGGTAAAGTAATCCACACATGCCTTCTCTCTTAAAATTATGGAAGATACCTTCAAAACGTGCAGTTTTTGCAAACGTTTGAGAAATATAAAAAGTAACCGGCTATTTGGCCCCAAGTATTGAATTTTATTAAACAAAAAATATTTACAGCTGCTAGGGTAAGATAATTGGATAATTTTGTAATTACTGTGCTTATATTGATTATACTTATTTTTAAAGCATAATGAATATTAAAAAAGAGATATGTAACAACTTTAACTGATTTAAATGAAAAAATTTAACATCTCTTTTTCAATATTCATTATGCTTTAAAAATACGTATGACTAATGTAGGCACAGTAATTGAAATGAACAATCTTCAATAAAAATTATAGAAATTAAACCGTTAGTATATCCAGACCTTTGACTACTAGGGAGACTTAAGGGGAAGAAGAAAAAGAAACAATTTAAACAACGAATACTAGAATTAAAGCGTTAGAGAATTGATCTTCTATACGAGGCAATTGTTTAAAAATCGATATTATTCATATTAAAATTAATTTACGTTTACGAAAGTCAAATAACATACTGAATGCGTTTTCAAATCATGAATTGTTTATCAATTGACATCGGATATGATGAAATTGGTCTAATATTTTTACGTGATTATGCGTTTAATCTGTAGAAACTGGAATTCGTTATTTTCCATGCAAATGGAACTGTGTCGCCGCACTTAATTGTTCTTGTAAAGCTTCTTCTCCACGTGCTAACCGCAAATTAACCTGTGATTGATGTTGGAAGGCGAAGTGCACATTTCTTACACGATAATGTCCACGATTATTTCGATTGCATGCTAAGAAGACGTAAAATCACGACGGGTCGGAGGAAAATAGACGATCTAAAAGAAATAATTATGTAACTGCAAGCGTAATCGCAACTACACGCATTCACTGTTACCTTGAAACAGTTATCGATCACTATCAATTGCGAGATATCGAGGATAAGTAAAAAATTTCTTTTTTTCCTTCTAATGTGAGCGATCTTGAAGCATCTAAAATAAGATGAACATTAAAGAGTACAAAAATTCAGGACATAAAGATCCAATGATTCCACAAACAAAATTTATTTCAAAATATTCAGTCTGTGCGTTATACGGGCGATCTTGAAGCAGCTAAAATAAGATGAGCATTAAAAACTATAAAAATTCAGGACATAAAGATCTAATGATTCCACCGAAAAAGTTCGTTTCACAATAATCGGTCTGTGCGTTATTCGGGCGATCTTTGGAGTAGCTAAAACAAACAGAATAGTGGCATACAGCAAGTTTCAGGACATAAGGATCCAATGATTCAAGAAAGAAAATTCGTTTAAGATTTTTCAAGCTGTTCTGCACTCTGGTCTTAGCCTGCGTAATAAACGTGAGTAAAACGCCGCTTCAGCTAGTGCAAACAAAACGAGGCATTGAAAGACAGGAACGTTTCGGTAAATACATAAAGAAGCGAGAAACCATCGGAAGGCGAGTACAAACGACGAATTGACTCATCTCCCGAAGTTCGCACGTTGTAACGTGCGCAAACAGGCCTTAGATTCTTTTACTTTTTCTTTTCTTGTTCGCGGGGCACAAGTACGTTTGTCTGGATTGGTTTGTTTTTTTTTTCTTGCAGGAGCATTGCGAGCACCGTTTTTCCTACCGAGTGAATTCAATCGAATTCAGTTAAATGTGCGTCGGTTGTCGCGTTTAGAGCGCGCTTCTTCGTCGGCGCCGAATGACTACGCGTAGACGTGGCCGTTTAAATAATTGAAATAGCTAACATAACGAGATAAAACCGAGAAATTGTTAGCGACTGTCAACGACGCTCGAGCGTGACAGACGGCAATGTCATTGCCAGAGGATTCGCTCTCTGCGGCTGTTCAAATTCGTCGTGTCCGGGAAGTTGGTCCATTAGCTCTTAACATTCTCGCGTTAACGCCGTTTATTGCGTAGGCGTAACGTAATACCTTCGCGTGGATCATTCTATCGGGCTGGCAGTACTTGCAAGCAGTTGATTCGACATTAGTCGACATCGCCAATTGCCAATTGTCGTCGTTTAATTATCGGTACCTATACATTTAACGGTTCGATATCGACCCGGACCCCCGCCGATCGACCGCGTTAATTGTTTGAAAACGATCGCGAGATCATTGCCTGCAGATATCTATTTTTTTTTCTTGTCGCAGCGAGTCAATTAATAGACCGAGTTTGGCTAAACTTTCGAAAATCGATCGAATCCGATTGAGCTGAAATTTGGTAACAGGTTCGTTTTGCATTAAAAACATGATTCCCAAAAGGATTTTCGGCGATTTGAAAAAATTTGTTTATCATGCTAATATCACTTTCTACCTTATTGGACTCTCACTATAACGAATTCTATCCTTTTTAATTGACGGAACACGTGTTTTAGGACAGAGCCACTCCTCTTGCACTCACCCTCACCGAAATTTTTTTCGAGTCGCAATTCGTTAGGGAAACATGTGTTTTATGTAAAATTAGGCTACATATAATGAGCTAAAAGTAAGGTGATCAAATACAAAACAGTAAAAACAAGAGTTTCAAAATACTGTTACAGCGTCTTCAGCCCATGACATAAAGAATAGAAATGGATGTCTATGTAGCTTCTTTATCTTGGTATTAATTTAGACAACTTTTACTTATTATAAAAATTCGTAGCCTATTAGTAATGATAATATTTATCACTTTTCCTGGGATCCTCAGTTCAGATGTTCAAACACATTTACATTTACATTTTACTTAGTAGTACGGCTGTGTACCGTAAGCGATAATTTGCTGCTGCAGTAGAAAATGGAACACGCCATTCTTTTTTTCAACGTGACGCTTTCGGTGGCATTAACACTTTACGCTAATAACAACTTTCAATTTTTTAAACTACACAACAACGTCAGGAGTGAAAGAAATGAACTTGAACATCCCATAGTATTCTGTTTACTGTGTGTTAACATAGTCGCCGGCTCTGACGTAAAGCTACGTTTTTTCGTAAGTAGCGACCGGTCGTCTTTGACGTGAATTACGTCAGTTTATGAGACAGTAAAAAGACATAATGAAAGTATACAGAAGTGAAAAATCGTATTTCGGTGTATTACTCTTATCACAAGAAACCTGCATTTAAAAGTATAATATTGTGGAACAACAAATTATCATTCATTATTTTAGTTTTAACAATGTCGAAAAGTTAACGAAAAAGCGGTGAGCTCACTGCGAAGTTCATACATTTATGGCCAAACTGTGTGGGTGAAGTATAAAATAGTTAAAAGATTAGAAAATTTTAAAGATACTGTTATATTATTTCTATTATAATAATTATTAATACAGAGAATACCTCTTTATTTAACTTTTAGTTGATGTAATTGGGGAAGGACATTTTTGTTTTACATAAAAGCCGCAGTTTATTACTGATAATATGAGATAACAGTTTTTCCCGAGTTTTAAGAAGGTTAAAAAATTAATAAAAAATATCTTGAATTCACTGTGACACGATGATCTTCACTATAGATCGTTGTGTCACTCATCATTGCGAATAGGAGATAAAAATAATATATATATATGCAATGTCAAATAGAACAAAATGTTTTGGTTGAAATATTGGGAATTTTATCTTGATCTCATTGTTAAATATTTACGTAATCTATCGTGTAGTATATGGAGAATGTTTCCCTCTCTCATGTTTTCTGCACATGCTACTTATGGGAAAAACGCTGACTAATAGTGATGCAAACACCTCTCTGTACAACCGAACTAGACAGACTATTCATGCTCTGCGAGATGGCAAAAGCGACTTTCAAATTTTCAGTCGCACCAATACGATAAAATGTGTCACGTTAAACGTGTTAAGCGAAAGTCGAAGTCCTTGAGATATTGTTCTCGAAAGAAGTATTTTCTCCAGCGAGAAGCGCGCAGAAAATTTCTTTTGTTATGGAAATCCACGAGTTAGTGTGAAAATAAAAATGGTTCTCGCGCGAATGTGTTAGATGGTTGAACAAATTAGAGCCGCAGTACACATAAATATTCCGTTGATAAAATGGATTTTAATTTCGAACTGTAATAGTGCAATAAAATAATCTCAGTATTATGTAATACTCGAGAGAGCAGTGTGAAACATTTGAACCTATTGACTAACATTCGTTTTATCAATGAGAAAACGTTGGATCACGCGTAACTTGCAAACTGATCCGTGAAATTTACATAAATCTTGAACATTTTCTGTGCGATCAGTATACCTGCATAAATGCCTTGCTCTCTATTATATCGTGTCGTTTGTACAGTATACAGTTCTGATTTTATCTCTTAGAATGCCATTGAAAGACGTAATAACGAGATCAGTATGATTCTATAAGTTTCTTTCAATGACGGGGTGATATAAATATGCAGAAGGTGTACATGCAAATTCTCAAGTACTGTTTATAACAATTTCCCAGTCTGGCTTTGGATTGTAAGAATAAAAACAAAAAAAAAACGTATAAAATCAAAGAAAATCTTAAACGAATGACACATTTTATTAATTTATATTCAAATAATTTGAAATTCTTGAAACATATACATTTTAGTACAATCATAATTGTATTATAACGTTAAATACCGTGTTAAAATTGTTTCTGATTGGAAATATTATTTTATGGGTACACGCAGAGTACAGGATATAATCTTCTAAACAATATCTATGTGAGGTATTGTTAGAAAATTCAGCTAGCTGTGATTGAAACACAGCTACGAGGAACGGTACAATTTGTGGGACGACCTAATACCGAGTCCTGGTGCTCATTAGGCGAACGATTGATTCCGGATGACGGTTTCGTCACGCGTGTACAGTTCTTCTCAGCCATACCCAGAATCCGTTAAGTCATCTTTGCTTTTGACTTTGCAAACACATCGATACGCAAGCGTTTTGCACGTGACTCATTCGGAATCTGCTACTTGGAATTTCCGAGCTGCCGTCGAGCAGACAGTTGCGATCTGGTACCCTTGGTTTAATCCAGCGATGGGCACAGGAGGGGCCCCTCAAACGCTTGCTTCCCCCACCAACTTCTCTTTCATGCAGCGCGCACCTTAGTTTTTTTCAATTTATTAATTTTATAGTTTCTCATTTTTAAATTACCATTAAATACGCATTAGTAACCAAATTTAGATTTTTGTACAAAAATTTTGCCATGGCTGCACTCTCCAGAGTGCCAAAAATCGAAAAATATTACATTAACTGTAAATGAGTGTGCAAATGCGGACTTCGTGTATTGCAAAAGCGTTGTTTGTCAGGAAATCATGATCGGTTATCCTGCTACTGATTTATTTCAATTGATTTGTAAATATTTCCTTGCATTTTTGAAACGCAAGATCACTTATTTAATCCATCTATATAGTTTGTAACTTTTGCATTTTCATGTGACTTTTTAGGCTTCTACTTTACGTTAACCTGTAATAACACGATATTAATGGTAACGTGTATAGTAAAACTAAAGTATGTATAGACGTACATGTATAGTATATTAAAGTATATCGAAATTGGGTAAAAGTAATTGCAAATGTGATTAACAATTGGACGTATGCATTTCAGTGGAAACATTCTTAATTTACGTTTAAATTCTTGACATCGTTCTAATGTCTGACGGTAATAGGTCGTAGCTTAGTCCCTCGGGATAACTGTTTTCTACAGTAACGTCGAAATACTTCCGATACCCCTAAGTTCACGCACAGTCCTCGCGTTATGGCCAGGATTTGCATACTGCGTACTGATTTATTCATTTACGTGTGTCCATGTGAATGATAAAAATGAGGAAACGCAAGTACCATAGAAAGTCGCCTAGACACAGACAAATTGCCGCCGTTGGACATATCTTTACGGGTATCCCAAAGCAACATCGACGGAAGAATGTTCTTTCTTGTTTTCTCGAATCTGTTTTCCTGCTTTCCGCCAATCTTGTATTAATTTATATTTCGTGATAGCTTTCCTTTATGCGCGCGTGTCATGTAAATTTCTCGTAATTGTTTCAACAGTTGACATTTGTGTAATTTATTGAATGATTATGAACAATTTATTATATACCTGGTTTCATTCCTGCTTCGTTTCTTTGCATAAATATTCAGAGAGCACCAGTAACAAAGTAATAAAATTGGATTGCGATAAATACACTGTGGATTTCATGCGTTTATATTAAAAATTACTCGATCAAAAATGCAAACTAGCAGAAACGTTTAAAGAATTTTTAAATTCATTTCCATTATTTTCACTTTATTCCAATTATTATGAAAAGAAATAAATGTCTATGTAGCTTTTGTTGCTTAAAAATAATGCAGAATAGTGACGAATTATTAGGAATAAATTAATTTTGAGGAATTACAAAAGGAATTACAACACTACAAAAGGATTGAAGCATTAAGAACAATAAAAGTATTGAAGTTAAAGGAAAATAAAAGGATTTTGATGAGAAACTTTCCTTTGGAAAACTTTTGATAGTTACTATACTTATAAAAATGTTAATAATTATTTAATGTGTAACAATTAAGAATATTTGTGGATTTAAATGAAATTTTACTATTTCGCTACGTCACATCCTAAATTATACACGTGTTTCCGCCATGTTTTAAAAATGATTTGTAAAAAACCAACATAATTGTCTGATGCTTGTCGATAAGATTCTCGTAGAAATTTCGTTGTTCGTGACAGAAAGAATCGTTGTCGTCCAGGCTTCGATCTATTTAAAATTATTGCCTTGGTTTAATGAATAATTCATAAGGAGTTCGGAATTATCCAATTACCTTTGAACCGACTTGTCACTCAACGCCACCACCAGGAGATTTATAGACCAGGCTC
Organism: Seladonia tumulorum; assembly: GCA_913789895.3. NCBI lineage: Eukaryota > Metazoa > Arthropoda > Insecta > Hymenoptera > Halictidae > Seladonia > Seladonia tumulorum. The sequence continues at coordinate 5,553,554 of OU565282.1, read as the reverse complement.
GTATCTCTTGGTCTTGAACGATGCCGCGCGTCAACAAAAACGAGAAACCTCGCCGATAAAATTTAATCAACGCGTTAACCCCCGACGTGATTCGGTCGTGGGCCGATTTTCACTCTGCAATCACGTAATTAGACCATTCGCCGCGAAACGTTCCCCATAGAAACAACGTGCGTGTCCGTAATTGAACTGCGTAATTCCTGTTGGCGGAATGCCGCGCCGTATAAAATTTCATTCGTATCAATAACGGTACCGGCCTACTGGCAGTAATTAGACGCGATTCTTGTCCGATCAATTATCGAACGTCCTCCGCAGCAAGCGGCTAAAATCATCAAACGTTTTCAGTCGTTCGAAGAATAGTGCTGGGAATTTCATCATTCACGGCGGATCCAAAAAGTATTTTAATACTAAATTCCCGATTCTCCAGAAATTGTCAATATTTGAACTATGATAATTTTGCTAAAAAAAAAAAAAAAATAGTACAATAAATAAATATCGAGTCATCTTAAAGCTCGAGGCCTCTACTTTTGCAGACCATCATTCATTTTTTTTTTTTTGGATATTTGTGAATGATGTGGGAGGTAAAAAAACCAAGGATACGTTTTTGGTAGAGAATACTACGAACTGAATCATTTGTTCAAAAGCATCAACAAATTTTTTTCAATATTAATCTTCCCCTTTGCAACGCTGCTTAAAACTTGATCTACGAATTCTTAAAACTCTTAAACTTTAAATTCTTAAAACCTGTCGTTTTTTCTTATTTTTTGAACGTGCTAAAGGGGGAGAGATATCAAGAAATATCAATAATTTCATTTCAAAATTCCGCCACTTTGTAAAATATCAAGATTAAATCTTGTAATTTTGATTGTTTTTATTTCAAAGAAATAACTTGTGTACCTCAAAAAAACATCCATAAATATAACTTTACTAAACCTTCATCGATATTTTTAACTTTTATCGGCCATAAAAAATTCTAAGTTTAATTATCCCTTTATCTAGAGACAATATTAGTGTTCAAACAATGAGACCATGAATCATGCTCAGTCATTGACCTGGAAATATCATCCAATATTGATAAGAATACGCAGAAACGATTGGAATTCGCAAAAGTGAATTTACGAGAAACTAATAAACTTTTGGAAAAATGTAGAACTAGTTACTATACTTTCCTTTAATTAGAGTATGTATTTACATTATCTAATGTATAATGACGCAATATCAGTTTTAGCACTTACAAATGAATTTGTTGCTTTGCTAAGTGTTCGTTTACTATGTCCAAAATATTTTTTACCACAATTTCTTTAGTCTGCTAAAATGCGATGGATTGTAAAAATACATAGAATCAATTAATTCGTCCTCTACCAATCACATAGACGCTCTGTCAACTAATTTTGCACATCTTTACGGGAGAGGGACGTAATTATAAATCTCTTATAACAGCTCAACATAACAGCACACAATACACAATATAAAAAAGTGGACGTTCGATAATCGCGGAATCACATGTGATCAATTTGATTAAACATGATCGGCAATTGATTGTAATTATTTCCTGCACGTAATTTATTCGTCTACTATGTCTTGTTTGAATCTAAATAAATTAAACAAGAAAAACTCTTTGCATTAGCATGTAATCGATACGGAAATGCATGGTGTGCATTTATCTTCTGTCGACCTTACGATTCTAAACATCATAAACAGACTGAGGATTCTAAGCGTCGATGGCGTTCACGATCTATTAAAACTCGGTGCTTATAGGAAGACTTATGAAAATGTTTAACGAAATTTATATTTTCATCGAGATATATAAATTTATATCGACATATAAAAATCTTTATATTCATTAATCTCATTATATTCTTTAATCATCGTTTCATTTGAATGACGGTTTCGATAGAAAAATCGATTTCATATATAGAGAATTTGTTCGAAAAGAGAAATTGTTCGGCGATCACGCAAACAATTTATAACGAGTCCGCGCTGTTGAACCGATACTATCAAGAACAATTACGGTGTCACGTAAACATGCGCGAAATATTATTCGAAACGGATAAAGCGGACTTTTATGCGTCGAGGCGGACATGCTTTCCAGAGACGTTACACATACGTACGTGGTTATTTAATGAAAAACGCGGTGGTGCTCGATAATATTGGTGTCTTGCGAGATTACGTGTACCATTATCACATTCCTGGGCCGTGCATTGCGAATTACTTGTGCCGAAGAAACATTAAAGTGAAAGTGAAAATTGACGATCACCGGATTGCTGAGCTCGGCAAAATCATTTTCGTCATAAAGCATGCTCTGCTATTCGAAGGTGTAGCTCGCATGTTACAGTATCCTGAATTCTGAAGATAACTAGGAATACCAATTCATGCAATTTATTCTCTATTGCGAATATGACTGTCAGCCTTGCGATATTAATTCCGGATTGAAAGAACGAGGCTGTGTAATAATAATAATAACATATTGCCTTATTAAACCTTGCAGCCAAGAATCGAACTATAAGTGGCTTTTATTTGTTCACATTTATATCTGACGCATATATTTAACACATTACTTATCGGCGATTATTTATATTATCATATTATATAGTATAGTCATTGAGAATAATACTACAGACTTTCGGTATCTGTCTGATAATCAGTATTAATTCTGATAATTTGTTACGCAATTGTTAATCAAAACGTGAATATTAAGGCGTGGACAGATTTTTTGGAATAACATAACCACAATCACTGGAAATAATGAATTATTTCAATCAATTTACTATTTTTATTTTAGAATTGACACGGCGAGAGAGAGAGAGAAAGTTTATTTTATGTGGATCACAAATAAATCATGTTGCTCGTATACATTCTTATTTGAGTTAATTCGATGGTTCAAATAGAATAATAAATAATTTGACGTAAGACATAGGATGATGAGATAGAAGATATAAGATGATTTTGTGAGAATGACGTCCATATTGTAAGCCTTTCATTCTAGAATACTAAAACAACCATTTCACAGGGGTAAACCATAGCAGTATAGTGTTACATATAACACAAAACTTTTATTAAAAAGTGCTTGAGAAAAAGCAACTTCAGTTGTTTGAATGTTTACAATTCCAAAAAAGAGCAACTTCGGTTATTTGTCTGGTTAAAATTTCAAAAAAGCAACTCTTCTGTCGTTTGAACTTGTCAAGTATAAAAAGGGTTACTTCATTCGTTCGAGTTTACAAAATAAAGAAGTTTCGAGTTTATTAAAAAACTAAAACGGCAACCTCAGTCGTCCAATTGTTCAAATTTCAAAAGAAAATAGCAACAACGGTCGTTCGAATCGATCGAGTTTCGAAAGAAAACAATTTGAGTCATTTGTATTCGTAAAATTGCAGAAAAAAAGCAACTTGATTCGTCCGAATTTCTAAAATGTCGGTCGTTCGAATCGATCGACTTCAAAAGAAAACAATGTTTTTTTTATTTCATGGTTTTATGTCGCATCATCTGCTTGGAAGCTACCTAAACAATGCCGGGGCCAGGTATCTTCGCATTCCATCATTGAAAAGGATCGATTGAAAGGGTACTCGAAGCTGACCTTGATCTCTAAGAAATCGATTCTCGGATCCAAGGATAGTTTTTCCGTTTGCAGTAGCCGCGTTCAGGAGCAAAACTGCTGCTCGGGATCGGCAGGATAATCGACGACGCGTCGATCGATGCGGTGCGTGTCTTCAAGGTCAACCGGAAATTCGGAAGAAGCGGACGGTTCTGGGGAATTAGCACTGACCTAGGGAAGCCCTCGAGGTCGTCGATGGCACACATTCCGAGTGCACCTATATTAAGTTAACTGCTTCATAGCTGCCGATTGGACAGCTGGTTTGCCATTGCCAACGTATAGGTATACGGCCAGGGCATATGCAATGCCAATTGCACGCATCCGCAAATTTGCCACCAACTGGCACGCTTATGTTATAGAGTTACTGCGGCTCTACCTAAGTGGCTCCTCTCTCTAAGACACTCGGTAAAGGTGTGCACACAACGATTTCCTTGTTGCACTACGATGCGCAAATGGTGATTTCCGTTCCTTTAGTGCTTGACACGTATCAAGCGGGATGCTATGAAATTTTCTGTTTCTTGGTTTCAATTGTCTTATGCAAGGACACAACCGTTTCTTTATTGGTACCAAGGGTTCTATCAATTCGGGTTCATAAGAAAATGCATTCTTTAGGAATATCTGTGCGAGGGAGTTGTCTTTGAAACACCGAGAAATGTCTTGAGGGCTAACGAATAGCTTCATCTGAAATTTTGTGCACTTATTTTCTGCACAGTTGTTGGTGATCGATGGAACGATCGTCGATGTTTGGCATAGTTGTTTTTTTTCAAACTCATGGTAGGAAAATTTTCGACGCAATCTATTAAATATATGCATGACATTAAATCCTTCCAATCTGAAATGAAATTCTATTTTTCTGTTATTAATATGGAGACAGTAAAGAAGATACGTGCTTACTTCTTTCTGCAAAATAAATCACGAGACAGGTGGTTAAGGTCAAAATGGTTGATAAAATGGTTCGGTCATAAGACCGAAAACAGAATTCTTTAGTAATAATTAAAAGATTTAATTAATCCTTTCTATTCAATGTATTTCAAACAAGGCAACGTCTTTTCCATAAGGAATATAAATGTAGCAAAGAAATAACAGAAGGACGTGTGTATTCACATGTAGCAAAAAACAAAAATTGTTATGACACTCTCGTACCTGTTTTTATAGTACCCTTGTCAGTATGTTGCCTCATTTTTACTTTCACACTACACGTAGGGTATATGTACCAGTAAGTGACCAGTTAAGAGTTAGATCATGCTACAATTATTTACAAGTTGTTGCCTTTCGGTATAATTAACTAAATAACGTAGCTTGCCACTTCTTTTCTCAGATACAATTGTCATTTTACTTTTACTGTCAATTTGAAGTTCATAAAATGTTGAAATTGTAATTAGAGTAGTAACTGACCACAGAATAACTAGCAAGTGAATAAAATAACAGGAAAATAGCAAAACAATGCCTTTATTCACAATATTCAGTAAGCTGTCAATGATATAATAAAAATATACTGCAAACGCACGCACCACACTTTAGTGTGAAAGTGAGAAATCACTCTGCACTAGAAACACGTATAACAAAACATATTTTATATTAATTATAACCTCGCCATTCTGACAGATAATTATATTGTAGAAAGAAACTTCAGGCTCGATTTATATGCCGACAGTTGCTAAACATTATTAATTAAGTTCTACTTTTGTTAGTATTTGTTTGATAACGGTCACACACTGCTCCTCAGTCATTTACTGGTACACTCATTCATTTTTCGTCATAATCCAACGAGATTATACGAAAGCTGTTGATAGATTGCTAAACAGACCGATCGAGTGAGGTTTATTTTTATTGAAAATATTCGCATTATCATCAACGTACAGGTGACCGGCGAACCCAGTAAAAAGTGTGAACATAAAAGTTATAAAATAATTGGATTGCGAATTTTATGCACGTATAGCAAGAATAGGTGAATGTAATTTCACGCAGTGATTAAGAAAAAAGATCAGTGCATTTCTTACGACTTAACAGAACCACCGAAGGGAGAAGTAAATTTCTATTTGATTCGTACGTCGCGCAATTAATGCGAACAATTTTGATCGTGCATAAAGATCCGCGGTCCAGTTATAATTGAGTAATTGCGAAAGTCACGGATCAATACACCCGATACATTCGATTCCCCAGCGAAAATGTGTGCGAAGTTATGGGTCCGGCCGATGACTAATATGCAAACAATGAATAATGGGCATCTGTGTACACGGTCGGTGATGGCGACTGATTTCTTCATATTAGAACTTAATTAACCATTTCGTAAGTCAAACGTAGGCCTGACCGCCGAAGGAAACGATGTTATATCACGCTAACACCTGTGCCGCCGCTTGCCACGCATACCAAGGTTGCAATGGAAAACGATATAGGCGTGCACGTTAGTGTTCACTCTCCGGAGACGCAGATTTACCATCGGTGATCCGTAACTAATGAGAATTCTGCGATTACAAGTCCCACAGGCAGTGGGCATGCGTTCCAGTTTGAACTTCGGTTTCGTATAAAAGAAACCGTACGTATAAGGACGGTGAACATTTAACGTTGGCCTTAATCGCGTCCACACGCGTACTCACGCGCGTTACCTAAAGCAGCAACACGCGACATGTATATGTATGTATGTTGCTCGCCTTTATTTGCTCCGCACTACCTCTTCTCACAGAGCATTGATACGGTTTATCGGTATCATCGTTTCGCCACACCGATTACGAAATAATAAAAGGTCGACGCGACAGCCGGCGATTCGTGAAGCCAACATGTGCTTCGGGTAATCGAAAATATTGAAGCGAGCTGCAGTACGTTAACAGCAATTAGGCCATCTTCATGCAAATTCCTATTTTCTTATATTCCTTTATGAAAATCAGAAGAAGAGAAACGTACAAATTTTGTACATATCATAAACTATTGCTAACGTATTGTATAAAATATATTACGTAAACCATTACTATCACCTTGTAACTCATCTGGTTTTAATGTGCTAGTCATCTCATTAGACTTTATGCATAAAACATTTCCTTTGGTAACAGTGGAATAAAAATTCCATTAATCGTTACTAAATCGAGCATCTGTACGCAAATATCTATTTTTATATATTATTTTATACAAGACTGTACAAGAAAATAATTCCTTTCGGCAACAGTAAAATAAAGATGTGTTGGTGATAATTAGATTGAACTACACTTTCTGGGACCAAAAATTTTTAACTTTTTTTCATGTAATCCTGTAGATTTTGACGAAAAAAAATGCAAAAAACGAAGTTTTAAGATATGGTAATTCACTGGTTCAAAAGTTATGCCTGTTTGTTTATATTGCAGGTAGAAAACTGGTATTTTTGACCAGACTAATTGTTTTTTCTTTCATAGGCTATGTACGAAATGAACATGCAAACTTCAGAAAGTGTATAACATCTTTTTCTTTGTTGCTTTCACAATTTCATATTGTTATTTATAATTCCAAAGAATTGTAAAAGATATTCTCTTGAAAAATGTTCCTTAGGAATTTAGAAACTTTGAATACCTAAGCTACACATAACAGTATCGTATTTGTTAAATAAACCATCTGGTTTAAATCATGAATAAATTAACGAGAATTGTAACAGATCTTTTCTTTGTTCCAACCGAGTCTACTTAGAGTTTTAGAGTATTAAAAGGGTATAGATTTTAGTCAACACTTACTGGTAATCACGAGCAAAGACCATTAGCATGATATTGTTTCTGTAATTATGCTTCCTCGGTGCAGTATTTCTCCCAATGCAAATCACTGAATGTTTACAATCTTTAGCACGCATCATTAGAGATGTAAATACAGTTAGGGTCAACCTCATCTTTATACCATCTTATTTACTCATAAATTATACATTTTACGGTCCATTGTTAAATACTATTGCAGCCTCTTTTTTTTTAGACTACGAAGAATGCCGCTCATAATTATTCAAAGGATGGAGTTTTTCGCTTGACCTCGTCTTTTCACAAAGAGACATAAAAAGCCTATTTTACTGTGAACTCGAACATTTTTTCGTAAAATAATTATGATCGTTTTTACACTCGTTCTCGATGATAATCGTGCAATTTTTATTAGACGAATCACAATAAGATAAAATGTGTTTGAGGAATAAATAAGAGCAACGGTGGGGTACAAAACTTCCGTTGCAAACGATACAAAGAAAAATGTATGAGATGAGTTAATCGTTTTTATTTCTTTTTGTTTATGTATAGAAACGTATAACACCTACGGTATAGAAATCATTCGTTCGTTCGAAGATTTTATATAACTACTAAGCACATTTGTTATTCATGCACAATGAATAATTGAATTTATCCGTTAGTCTGAATAACATTTACCCAACAATGGTCGTGGACCATCGTGCGCGGTTTCGGTACCGTTGCGGATCCAACCTTAACAATTCAAAGTGAGAGCTGCTTAGAAAGGAGTCGATCACTATTCCTGGCCACGTAACGATATTTGACTTGCAGTATAGCCCTAATAGTAGATTCGCTATGGCCGCGCACTTACAGCAAGGCAACAGACGCGTTAGTCGTTTAGCTCTGCTCGATTCGCTACTTGTCTCTCGGCTTCTCCGTTCGCAAGAATCTCTTTCTGGGTCAGAAAATATACGACATGTGTCGGTCGATATGACTAACAATAAGTCATCGACTCTCGCAGCCACCTGGGAGAATTCTCCTCGCTGTGTCCATGGATAACGAAGACGCGAATAAATGATAATTGATAATTAAACGCCACCAGTTCGGACGACTGCGAATAAAACTCTATCGAGTCATCTTGAAATTATTATGCCTCCTCGGGCTTGCGTCTATCCCTTCAAATCGATTCTCAAAGTGATCGTTTCATTTTACAATGCAATTTACAGTTTATTATTTTCTAACAGGTATATGTAAAAACAATTGATGGTTATGGTACTTGATCGTGGAGGATGTATATCTTCACAAAAAATGATGTGATCTATCCTAAACCATGCAAAGTTATTAAACATTTATTATAACTCCTTCGCTACTTTAAGTAAAATTTGCAAAATAATCTTAAAGTGACATCTTCAGCCTCAAGAAACGAAAAAGTTAAAAAAAAAATAATTGTCATTTTTATTGCTAATTAGTAACAGATTTGCAAAGTTTGAAAGAGAATCCAATCTTTTTACTTATCGTTTATGTGCGCAAAGATAAATATATTTTTCCAAAAAATTACAGTTTTTGTAAAATTGTTTTCTCGAATTGGGTTAGAGCGCATAAATGGAATGTTATTTTTTTGTTATTTTTTTCTAATTATAATTTTGTAGCTCTCCGAATATTGTAGGTTAGTAAATGAAATGTTCGAAGGATTGCAAGTATTATCACTCTGATTTCAGCTTATGCAACATCGATCTCGAGAATAGCGTGGGTCGCTAAGTGAATGATTGAACGCGGAGTCCTAGGTAATCTATTGGACGGAATTATTGCGAATGATTAGTCGCAACCACGTGCTAACGCTTTATGATTAGTGGTGTGTTTATTCTAGAGTACAAGTTTATTATTAATCAATTTCACGCCGTTCGATTCGCATGATCACGTTTCTCTTTGCTGGGAAAATAAAAACGCGAGCGACAGTATTTCTTCAGAAAAAGAAGCATGCGCGACATTTTCAGTAGGATAGTAATCTCGAATCTTATAGTAATTTCTAGATGATTGTGTCAGGCCAATGGTAATCTAATTTCGGAAATAATCAACATGCGCAATCATACTTTTTAATATCGAAATTAATTTACAGTACAGTGTTACAGTTTACTTGTACATCTAGCAATACAAATTAATTATTATTCATAAATTATTTAATGTTTTAGGAACGTTCGAGTATAAGATATGCAAAAGACCAATTGATTAATTGTTTAATAAACTCTGTGAATATATGTTCCACCTGCAAACAATTAGTTTGAAATGAATTGAATTTGAATTGAAATGAAAATTAGTTGGAGGTTTTTCATACTAGTTAAAATAGCGACAATATTTAGAAATATTAGTTAAACGATCTAAATGCTTCACAGACTATAAGAAGTAATCACAATACATGGACACTAAATTACAGGCTAATATTGAAAAATTATATGATATCTGTCACGAAATGATACGTAATTACACAATTTTTATTTTACAGTAATCGTTCTGTATTACAGATCCAGTACCGAGTTTCCGGTATCTCATTCTTCAGATTTCCGGTTAGTGTTCAACGACTTGTGGTCATGCTATTCCTTTACGGCCATTCAGCTACACGTTATCTTTACATCACTCGTTCCAGGATAAATTTATGTTCTTCAATTTTTGCCCTCGTTTGGTGATCAATTATTTGTTACTAATTACCTGATGCATTATGTAGTACTGGCATGATACGTCATCACTTAGAATTAAAGCGAAAATTCGATTTGCCCTTGAGTTCATAAGACTGACAGTATTAGAAATCTCTTCCCAGCAGCGTTTAATTTCTTCTTTTTTAAAGTGTCAATATCGACCCCCCCCTTTTTTAAAGTCGTAATTACTGACTTTCCGGCTTCATTTAAATATTTTCCTTTCGCCACTATTTTCTTTTACATCAGACTTAATTAGAAATACGAGACAAAAATGATCACTCTTTAAATCAAACACTTACCCATATAATTTCTCTAAATATCTCAGAAAGAAGAGCACTGCGTCTAAACGAATTTCGCACAAAAATTTGGTTTTGCTTGTCAAAATTTGTGCATAAATATTTAGGTAAATATATATATATATGTACAAGTCTTATAGTACAAAAATATATTTAAAATTCTCGGTTACTATTATACGCTTTTTGTTAAAATTTTGATTCTTTAGCCCCAAAAATCCTGATTTTCTTACGCTAGACGAATTTTGTTGAGTGTAGCAGAGACGTTTGTCCCACTGTGTGCGGTGTGGTTGGAAAGTTCAGTGCCAATCAGTGGACCGCCGCGGCGGTGAACTAACTTGCTAATCAGCCGCGAAAAGAAATTCGGAAACCGAATGATTTTGACAGTCCTTATGGTGCGGTGCCCCCTCTCTCCCTCGTTGCCTGCTGAAAGAACAGAACATGGTAGGCCGATGTTCCCTGGAACGATTTTACCGGTTCCCCGCTCGCGAGACAGATCGCGCACACCTATCGCTACCAAGTGTGCATCGCGAAAAATCATGGTGGGGCCGAGCGGAGCGGAGAGTTGGTAGGCTTGCCCGCTGACTACGTTCTCTCACTCGCGGCCTGTCAGAGTCCACAGTCCTAACTCGGCCTCAGGCTAAGATAGATTGTATCTTTCGTCGGGTTCGATCTTACCGGGGAAAGAGGGCGAGAGAAAGAGAAAGAGAGAAAGAGAGAGAGACCTTCTCATCTCGCGCGCGTCAGCCACGTTGGCCCTGACCGACCTCCTCTCTGTCACGACCGATCGAACAATCGTCCAGTGTCGCCGAAATTTGCACGAGTCGCTGCCGCTGAAATTTGCACGACTCGTCGCATAGTGCTCGCGTGCACCCTCTGCTCTTTCCCGCGTCGACGAGTTTGCGAAACTGTTCTTCCTTCCTGCCCCTCAACCCCTCCTCCTTCGCTTGTTCGGTTGTTTACCCAAGTGTGCTGGTGAACAGGACGATTCCAGGATACTTTTCTTCTGACCCGGGATACATGGTACACTTCAGCCGGCGAACCAGGAGGTAAGGGTTTCGACACTGTTAGTTTCACGCCGCAGCTGATGACTGCTACCTGTCGCGAGGACAGGTGCGAGGATCGCGGAATCGACGATCGAGTTTTTACGTTGCCACTCGTCCGGGATTCGGAACGAACTATATCAAGCTTTTTCGAAGAAATATCGGTTGTGTTGGATTAACGTTGTTGTTGTAGCGTGGCATTAGGCTGTGGATATCTTCGCAGAAGTTATCTTGGTTGCAACTGTTCATCGGCACAGTCAAAGTGGCTCTCTCATTTTTGTCGTAAATGCATAAATTCTGTCTAAATATTGTTTTCGATTTACTGGTGTCATTAAAGATTGAAGGAAATTCCCAAGTAGCTCGTGTTTCTTGCAGCAGATGCAGAACAGATGCGGTTTAATGATTAGCGTATTAATATTCTTTAGATGAGTAGTTTGCTTCTGGCATCGTCGAAAAGAGATCCTCCTTGCGTCTGTTCATTTTCGTGATTTTTCACAGGGACATAGATCCACATGATTTGCACTCGTAGCTATTTCAAGTGAAAAACATTTCTTCCGACCTATAATACTACCACTCTATGTAGCTTTCTTTTTCATTTTATGCATATGAAATAATGTATTAAACACCGACAAGTTTAACACTGGAACTACCGAACCAGTCAAAATGACTGGTTCCTAATTTTCTCTTTCACGATTACTGAAATTATAAGAATGTTGTCATCAGAATTTTTCGGAAGCACATGTTAGAATAAAAATGATATTAGAGTTGAATAGATGTAGTCTTGTCATTAATACAAAGCAATATACATCAGTTGTATTTATGACTCGGTAGTTCTAGTGTTAATAATGTGCGAACAATATTTTGAATAATGATATAGTAAGTTTTAGTGGTGCCTAAGTGTTAAGAGAAAAACTTATTTCGCAACGGTATTCGAGCGAAGATCGAGCCGTGAAACAGATCAGTAGATCGCGGACGTTTATGAATTTGGAGCTCGTAAAAGTCTGAAAAAGTCAGTCAAGTATTCTATGTCGTTTAATAAATCAGCCATAAACTGTTGGAGGTTATTAAATCCCTATCGTATACTATCGAGTCAGACTCGCGGTGAAGAATTTAAACGAAATATTTTTAATTTATTTATTGGTGATAAACTGAAATAAAATTCCATTTCTCTGTTATCAATGTTTAGCCATTAGTGAAAATATAGGAATACGAAGAATATAAATTTCCTACTTAGAATAGAATATAAGTTTTGTTTTTCTTAATCGTTGTACTGTTAATGCCGCCTTACTTTCAAACGTTTTTCAGCGAAACAGTATTTTCAACGTCTCCATAAATGAAACTCTTCATGTAATACGGTCGCATGAGCACAATCGCGTACAAACTCGCGAGTCACCATATAACTGCGCTAATGTTTGTATTAACAGATAACAGAAAATATCGAGTTTACGACGATATGGTCGCAAGATGTTCCGAAATTAGAAGCAGTTTTCTTTGGAAGATATCGGTCGAACACGATTTTAATACTGATCTGTATCTGATTGTTCGGAATACATTTTTCTAACACGGTGTTTTGTTTTCTGTCCGGCCGAGTTTTCTTTCGAATGTAAATCGGATGGGTGTTTCTACCTGAATTTCGTGCAGGTAGAAACACGATATCTGTTTTGTGTCGCACGTCTTCGGTGAAACCGTTTTTCCGGTATTAGAAGCAGAGTCGTGTTTTTCTAAAATTAGAACGAAATGTTAGAAATCGAGCAACGCAACCTCGAGACAGTCAGGGTCGAGCTACAGGGTGCAGGTCGACTTTGTTTTGATCTGCGATAAATGTCGATAAACTTCACATTATGCAGCTGCCTTTTACTCCAAGTTCCCCTATAATTATTACAATATTACGGACATACGTTCGTTACTGTTTCTACAAAGTTAGCTTTCTTGTTGAGATGACATTCAGATAAAAGGTGTAAAGAGACAGGAATGTTACGCCATTTTTCTAAATTTATTCTGAATTTTTATCATTGCTAATTGATCGTACAATAAAACATAGAAGAAAGAAGAAATATCCTATTCTTCTTTTATTCTCAATTTTCAGCATTGTTGATCACTAGTACAGCTTGAGTAAAACACGCGAGAAAGAAGAATTATGAAAATATTTTCCTAAATTAATTCTGGATTTTCGTAATTGTTAATCGATAGTACAGTTTGAAAAGAAAATATACAGTTTGAAAGAAATATTACAATATTTCGCACATCTGAATTTTATAGCAGAGCTAACTTTAATCTGAGATATAACTGAAATTGTTTAAGTGTAACATGTTCGTTGTGCTTCATTTGGCAAATCGGTGTAAATAATTTCACATTTAAAATCGAATCCATTTTACATGAAAATGTAGTTTCTGTTTGCGAATTCTGTTTGTGAATTTCCTACCTGAATAGTTCTTTGATTGTTTACTTAATTTCTAGTTTTGGTTTGGTAAGCAGTAATACATCTATCTATCTCGGCTATGATTGTACGAGATCTTATTGTGTGCGAATCTCTGTTCTCTTCGAAATCTTCGAATAACAGCTCATCTTTGAATGGACTTATAAGTCATAAGAATATGATTCATCCCATTTGTGTCTTAAAGAAATGTGTTATCTTTATGGCTAAATTTCCATGTTTGAGGGAACAATGCAGTCGTTTATTTGCAAATTGTTGAGTATAGCTGCACATTCAGTCTTCGTTTTATGTCTGCTTTTGTTAATTACTAAAGCATGATATAGTACACACACACACACTACATTATACTACCAAAGTATGGTTTCAAAATTGACATAACTTCTCATAATTGTTATATTTTATCGACTACATTTACCTTTTATTATTTTTATCTGTTAATACTCGAGGCTGAAATGAACAAATACATTCAATAATAACTATAATTTAAAACAGTAATGAGAAATCGATTTCACTTTTATTCAAGTTATGACTCATACACTTGCTTATGTCGCAATAAATGTGCATAGTCTTCTAACGGGGTCGGAAGTTATGTAAAATGTTGAATTCTGTAATCAATAACTGATTACGTACATTCATTGAATATCATGGTACAGAAACTTTATTGCAAGAGTTTTCTTTATTCTTTAGTCGAAGTTCGCACGGTAAAGTTATGAAAACGATTACATGTTTTACATGTTCATATGATTACATGTTTTTAATAAGCAGAATGAGAAAATAATATTTAATGATTTTTTCTTTTTCGTTAACAGAAACAATAGTGCAAAATTGGCAATAAGAAGCATGATTATTTAAATCAGCACTTAGAAATTGAAAGTATAGGTAACTCATGGTTAAAAAATTTACAATTACATACTCGATTACGCATTACATATGTATTTTAGAATTTCACATATCTTGTTTAAAATTTCTGTATGTATGATGTTGCAAGTTTCATAATGGGCACTACGTTGTTGTCTTACCGATGATAAGTATAGGAGATCCATTTGAACTGTTAAGATAAATTACATTGATAAATACGTCGTGAAGTTCCGATCGGTAGTTAACGTTTCTGCTATGGCTATGAACAGTTTATACGTATCAAGCAACAAATACGCCTAGTCATGTTCATGGAACCAATAATGTCATACCGTTCTCAATAAAATAATACAATCATCAGACTGCAGATGTTTATAGAAATTCTGCTGTTTGTATTATCAATTCACTTGTTAATTTGATTTTGCATAGATATAACTATAGATATAACAATAACTGTTCAAGAATTTGATTGGATATAGATCTTTTCTTGTGCAAAAACATTAATAATACAAACCATGTATACTAATATTTGCTGCTGTGTTTATACTCTAGTATATTTTAGAGTGAAATTAAAAGAAAAATGATTTAATTTCCGTTACTAGAATAAATCTTTATTGATATAAATGTTATCAATAAAAACGACTGTTTAAAATTGTCGTAGTATGTCTACTGGAACTTGATCGTACTACACTCAACGGAAGTAGCTTTAACCTTTGATATCTTTCAGTTCATTAAGAATTCTTTTAGGGGAATTGTTTACTATGTTTCGTCTCGAATCACTCACTGAATGACTCCAGTCTCATTAATAACAATAGCGTTCCTTATTAAACTTAAATCTCATACGTTGAACTTGAATCTTATACTAAATTTGTTTACGGTACTATTAATTGGATAATCAGTTTACAAAATTAAACAATCTAGAATAGATTTCGTATGTTTAGATTCACGAGTGACCTTAATACACTAGTTAAGGATAAATCCTTCTACTGTTGCAGCAGGTTTATTACTGTGACCACTAATTTTCATTACGATTGCATAAAATCCATATCCGGTGGATTTTACACATAGTCATCGGTTCTCATGGTTTTTACGGCACCGCGAAAGTATCGAGGAAAACTGTTACAGTAACGTCAGAGTGTGACACACCTCCGTTACTCCTACAACTACTTCATTCATTACTGCCCCCCCTCCCTCTATCCCCCCGTAGTCCGAGCACTATAGTCGACTATTCTTACCTGAACTTGGTACGTGGAACACAACATATGCGAGTTGTCCACCGGTGCGTGTCAGGACACGCATGTCGGTTTTACCATTGCCTTTTTTGAACGGCGAAGACGCTGATGGCGGAACGTAGATATCGGCTTCACCGTTCCCGTTTAACAGGAAATCATTTCTGTCTCGGTCAGTCATCGTAATATTTTCGAAGTATCGACACGTGTTAAGCGTGATCGGATTGCCACGTATATCACGATTAGTCACGCTCTGGGAACATGTTCTCCGTCTCCGGCTTCTCTGACATAAATAATTTCGAAATAATCGCCACCTTATTGTCAAGCGACGTCGTCCCTCGTGCTTAGACTGCGTATTTTTACGCAGAACGAAAATTAGCCAAGTCTATGTTAAACGAAAATGCATTTTTTCATTTAACCATTAATTAACTTCAGTTTGTAGACATTCCGTTTTTTAATAATCGTAATAGGTTGGAAATAGTACAACAATATTCCTGAAATTCTGCTAATATTTCAGTTTTGTATTTGATTTATTCATTTGTTTATTTACTGAAAAAATTGTGATGATTAAGAAATTATAATTTTTATAGTAACTGTGGAAAATAGTGTTTGTTTATAGAATGGGGTGATCACTAACAGAAGTATTTTCTCGTTATATGCTAGTTGTAATTTGGTCTTTTAAACTATAGGGATTTTTATTTTTATATGAACAATGATTTGTGACATAAAATGTTGCCTAATTTTGTAATAAATATTCAACTCTTTGTTTGTACTGTATGAAATTATTAGTCTCGCGCGAGATGCAAGGCGAAGCTCTTAAAGTAATTTTTCCGACGACCTAATTGGTGTTTTATTTTATGACTAAAATAAATGTGAAAGAGAATCCTTGGATATCTTCCATTTTACTTTTTCTCGATGACCTGTGAATGCAGTAAAAGCATAAAGATACGGCATTTACGACATAAATATAGACGACACATGATGCAGTCCAGTGTTCACGAACCCTAAAGTCTTTTCCGCACTTCTGCAGGATAACCCATCGCAAATAAGATATCACATTATCTTTCTTCGAATTGATAATGTATAAAATAAATTGACACAACGTAAATTTTTTTTTAAGCATAAAGACCTATCTGGAACGTGCTCAATCGAAGTCGAATTATCAAAACAAAAATTGCAAAATAAAAATTGTCTATGTCAATTACAAGAAGAGTGAGTTACATAAAAATTAACTTTTTTAAAAATAATTTTAATAGGTTGTGAATAACGTATCAGTGATATAAATATTTATATTTTTCATTAACAAATCCGAGTTGAAATATATGTTTCACATTTCAATGAAATGCTTCATAAAAGTATTGTTTGAAACCTTGAAAGTGAAAATGAAGATTGAGTAAAAAAGAGGTAGAAGTTTTAATAGCAATGCTACTTGCCAAACGTCAGATGCGATCGTTTGTGATAACACCATTATTAATTACATCCTTAGCAATGGAAAATTCACGTTCACGCTTCCATTGTAACCGTTCTGTATTATTCATGAACTGAATGAACTTCTAACAATCTTCTTCTTCCTCATTAACCGAGTAACTGGCTAATTCACAAATTAATTGCATTAATTACTGATGTCTTAAACGCAAACAATTAAAGCAAATATACTAATTAATGTAGTTAGGGCATAACTAATTTTTTGAGTATATGTTAACGTTTCTTACTGGGGTAAGGGACCCAATTACTGTGCCTTTATTAATTATACTTATTTTTATTACTTTATTATTATTGTTTTCATTAAACTCAGTTAATATTCATTATGCTTTAAAACTAAGTATAATTAATATAGGCACAGTAATTGGGTCTCTTACCCTATACACATTCCGAAATTATTAAATCGTTACAAATCGGTTTGTTTATTTATCCAGTCCGAAAATATTTTTCATTGAATTGTACGATGCCGTTTCAAAGAATTTAGTGCACTATGTCGTATGCTGCTTATCGGCCATTCTGAATGTCACCTAACCTTTCGCTCCATAGTGAGTTATTTCGGTTCTAAATTGCTTCATTGAGAGTGCGCGAATATCCTACCTCAAGGACAAACATCTCAAAACACTTAATTTTCTTAAGTGAGAAAGCGATGATGCGAGATTTGTTCTCCGTCGAGGACCATATTGACATATTGTTTCCGACTGTCGTTTCGTTGCATAATGCCTAGCTGCGCCACGAGATTGGTGCAAGTTTTATTTTAATCGAATGCTCGTGTTAAGCTGATTCAGTTTTTCAAACGATAATTGCACATACGCTAATTTTTTATGCGACGTAATCTGAAGTCGAAGAAATAAATCGCTGAATTTATGTTCCAATTAATGTGGTAAAATTCCAACGATTATGCGTACCATTTTATCAAACGATTATATAAATTATAGCAAACACGGTATCGGTTCCTACGATTCATATTGTCAGTTTGGATGCTCCTTGCAATAAAATACGTTTCGTACATGAAGTGTCAAATATCTCGTGAGCAAAATAATCTCTACTTTGAGATTCTAATTTGCATTAAATAAAAAAAAAAAAAATATCTCGTGAACTGTTGACCAACACGTTTGGTTGAACAACAAAAATTGGATTGCATTAAAGAATAAAGAGTGGAATTGCACATGGCCGGTGCATCGGTGCATGCACATATAAAATAAGGGTACAATTCGGGAATGCAAAAATATATGTACTGCTACATCATTTTAAAGATTGTGATAATAACATTATTATCTCGTGAATTAATGTTCTGCCCGAATTTTCGCTGACCAATTCATCGAAGAGAATGATGTTCTCAATTCACACAGTGCGTATCAGCGATAGAGATTCTCAGGCCTCTAAAAGGATGGATGCTCGATTAATTAATTGATTGAATCCCGATCGAAAGCAACTGACGTAGCATAAATGTTGATTGATAGAAATCCGTACACCCAATTCACGAGTTGGCTTGCAATTGATATGAAACACCGGTGTAGAAGAATACGGTTTGATCTGTGTTTTTCTTTCTTTATGAAACACAAGTTTGTCGTCTTTCTTTCGTGTTATGCTTACGTATTTCTTAACAATAAACGCAGCACGGTCAAATGATCGGTTTTTATATTTTATAATTATTGAGGCTAAACTTCGTCCTGGTAACCAAGAAATTTTTAACTTTCTATTATATAATCTTATACATCTTGACAAGAAAATGCGAAAAATCGAAGTTTTAAGACGAGGAATTCACTGGTTCGAAAGTTATGTGTGTTTAAAGTGGAGAAATTTTAACAGGTTATTTGTATCTATGGATCTATTATTTTACATTAATTTATAAAAATGACAAGAATGCGTTTATCCAAATATTAGGCCAGTTTTTAATAATTAAGAAATAAAGTTGAATAATTTCTCATGGATGCGTCTTTACATTCTTGATAATCTTAATTTAAATATATAAGAACTCGTCATTTTGTTGGTTCCCGTAAATCTAATAATATATGCTGCTGGCAAAGCGTGTTTTTGAAATCGAAATCGACTGTAAAGTAAACCGAATGCTAAGGAGAGGCTTGTTAAAATTCACAGCGTGAATTTCACACGCGTTGGATCCACCATAAAATTGTAAGTTTCCGATCACAGTTCGTCTGGACTCTGAACGCTCGTTTATGATCTTGGTGAATTTATATGAATCAACGACTATACCATTTTAAAGATAAAGCGTGTTCTATTTATTTGTATCCCGGCGAAATTAGCATTCACGTATGTCGGACGTTTCATTAATTTTGTTTTCAACGGGGACTGCGCTTGACAGCTTACACACTTGATTATAGTCGGCAATAAGAATTACACGTATCTGAGCTATAGCCAAACCTACCACCCTGCCAGTCAAATAACCAAATCTAAAAATTATGAAACGTTTAAATAAGTTTAAATAAGTAGATTATTTTTTATAGCAACGCATATCAGTAATATTCAGCGCACGGTAGGTTCAGTGTTATTGTGTGGCGTTGAAAAATCAGGAAAATTTGAAAATGTTGGAATTCCCGGTTCTGGCGACGATCGCTTTGTAGTTAATTTTTTCCTTCAGTCTCATCAGTGAATTGCTCCGCGAGGTCATAATATGCAAGGCTGAAACGTTGTTGACGATGCAACGGTCGACGTTAGTAAACTATAGTCTGCAACCGACATGATAACAAGTTTCACAGTATTTACGACCACGCAACGTCATCGGGCCCACCTTTACAATTCCAGTCGCTTCGATCCAACGTGCTGGATTAATAAAACCGTGCTTTTCGTATCCACCATCCTCTCAGTCCGCATTCCTCGCTGCTCTTAGCGCTGAAACTTTTTCGTTCTCAATTTCACATTTTTAACACTGCGAGCAGTTTTAACGTACACGTTTGACTGGAAGAGTGAAAACGATTTGTTTCTGACTTTTCGCGTGTCACAATTGTGAAAATGTTCTCATGAGAAATCCTTTAATAAAATGTCGATTAATAAATATACTTTTATTATTTCCATATAGACAAAGTAAACTAGTAATTGTTAGCGCCCCGGAAAGCTAGTGTTAAATGGGATGACGTATTTTGACTGGCTTCCGTGGAAGAACAAATTTAACCGTGCATAATGTGTTGACATTGAAATTACTTCTTCGGAGAAGTTATCCTTCAAAAATGATAATTTAACGTACGCTGTTCTTACCTTAGTATATCAGTCGCGTTCGACACTTGGTAGTTGTAGTGTTAATAATGATTGAATGAAAATAAAAACAATCTGATACGAAAAATACAGTCCCTTGGAGGGGCTTGAAAATTCTTGAAATTTTCAGGTCACCGAAATTCCCGTGTGACCTAACGAAAGCTATACTTTGCTTCGCAAGTAGGGGATGCTGTCGTTCATTTCGTTTTCGGCAGCTGGCGGCGGCTCGATGACCAACTAAAGATAGCTTGGGTGGCGAAAAGTCAGTGTCACGAGGCGCTTTTGAAGTCAGCATTGTCGTTTGTCACCGGCGACAGTGGTTGGTTGTACAACATTTATATTAGACGGGGCGGTTAATGTGATTGTCGTTTATGCAAACTTCGTGGAGACAGTATTAAAGATTAACAAGGTCACATTTGACGACAGCATTGGGCCGAATCTTGTCGATTTCGTTAATTGTAACAAGCACGAGCTAAGTAAAAATGTATTTCTTTTTCTAGTGGTTTTAATCAATCGAAAATAGCGTAACAATATTCTCAAATTCTCAAATAAACGCGTAAAATCCGCAGTCTAATCATCAAGGTGTTCCATAATTGACGATAAAATGAAGAAAACTCGGTTCTGCCTGCAAATATGTACCGTAAATTATATATAAATATTTTAAATTACTAAAAGAATAACGAAATTTAAGGAATTAATTAGCAGTTTACATTTTTCATCGCAATCTGATTAGCTACTACTTCGAAAAATAAGAGAAAAAGACATAAAAAAGGATTGTTGAATCGTATCTAATCAATGGACTGCAGATTTTATGCATTAAAAAGAAAGCTCAAGCACGAAACAGTAAAAATATTTAAAAAATTGGAAAATACTGTTGTATTATGTTCACATTACTACAATTAATTAAGGAAATAAATAACTATCTATGTAGCTCCCGTGGCTCGAAACTAAGGCAATTATTATTTCGCATAAAAGTAATATATCATTAGACCCAATGGTTATTTTCTGATGCTTCGTTCGGTTGTTGTATATCAGCTGTGTATTCTTTATGATGAAATATTCTGTTACACGAAGAGAAACGTTAGTACGCTAGATAAATAGAGAGTTATTCACAGAATTGTGACATCGACCGTAGTTCTCGCAACCGGAGGAATAGAAAAATTTTCTTGAAACGTCTGCGAACTTCATGCGATATTTTACGTTGGGTTTTATCATCGCACTCATCGATGCGTGATAACGTACCGTGTACTAAAGATAGAATAACGTGAGTTTTATCTGCTTTCTTAATGTCATACAGTACTCGCCCGTATTGTTAGCATCTTCTTTATAATGTGTATTTAAAAGGCAATATAACTTAAATTAGAAAACATTAAGCGGTAATTAATCGGGCGATTAAAAACGTATATTAATTTTTAGTACAAATTATGATTACTTTTCCATGAAACTCATAGTTAGAATACTCGTGTTACGATCGCAATTAAATGTCTGATCAATCATTTATTTATTTCTAAGGAATGATTGCGATTTTCTTTTGCAATTGAATATACATATTTCATTTAAAATTTCGAATTACATAATTCGTGTATTCTCCAGATATTTATATATTGACCTACGTGTGCTGGTAAGAGACTTCTTAAAAATTGTGGTTGCATAACTTTAGAGAGTAAGTAAATATGTCATTTATGGTTATCTTGTGTAACTAATACTCTTTACTATCCGTTATATAATTCATCTTAATAATAAAAATGTGCCTATGCGACGAGCATTATCTGGGACGAGCATTTTATGAGGAAAACCGATTGAGGTGAGAAAAATGTTGTGTACAAGATTACAAATCTACTTTTATAATAATTCTATGAAGACGTATTGTCACGTAACGATAATTATTTATCATTTGACTCGTAAGTAATTTCAAAAGCAATTAAGAAAATAGTGCTGTTAATAATCGACAAAATAGATAGCGTTAGAAATAGTTAAGCATAATAAATTGTTGCAACATCCTAATACGCTGTATTATAATAGAGAAAATAGAGTTTGGAGAAAACGTTAGTTGATGGAATTGTAAAGCGGAAACGTATACGAAGAATATCATATTCTTGTTTCTAGCTAATGTCTACGATTCTCATTCTCGAAATCACCTTACATATTAATTACAAGCCTTCGATTAAAGATTTCCCGCAAAACCGCAGCTCTGTTTATCAATTACACCGCTCCACGAAACAGAACGTTGCGCCAACACCTCGAGTTACACTGAAATATGGAAGCGATTAGGCGAGTTTGTTGCTCCACTGATCTCGGCTGGTTCGTGGATCTCTCTCTCTCTCTCTGATCCTGTGACGCATGTGTCATGCATGTGAACTTTCACAAGGGTCACGCACCTCTGCCAGAGAACATAGAACTGTCGCGCTTTTCAGAGCCCTGACCGTAGGAAAGCTGGAAAGTTCAAAGAAGATCGAGCGGGGATATGACAAAGTGAAAGAAAGAAAGAAAAACTGCTCGAAGAACAGAGAACATATGTACACGAAGCATGTAAAGTTTATGACCTAAGGATGAACAGCTTTCTTGTTATAAAATTTCCAGCAATTTTCCAGCAAAAATGTCACTATGGATATAAAATAAATATATGAATACCTTCTTTTCCTTTATGAAATTGTTAAAAACAAAGAAGTTCTAATTATTGCAGCCCGGAAAAAATCGTACGGCTAGGAGTTAATGACTTTTTGGATTTTAAAGTCCGAGATAATTATTCGCACATAATCCATCAAATGGAAAATGTCAAGAAAATTGTTGTGTTATCGTGAATGAGTTTTTAGAAACTATTTTTCCTAGTTACAGACGTATTCGCGTTGCTTATAATTATTGCAGTCGACAGAGTTCTTTTCTACTGTGCGAAACGCCAAAGAGCCATATTTCAAGATAATTAATAACATTCTCGATGAATGATTAAGTTCAATGGATCCATTTGACAGATGGAGGGTTAACTCGTAAGTGGTACAATCGTACTAGTCCGAGTCGCGTAGACATAGAATACACATTTATTGCGTTCATTGGAGTCCTCTTGATGTATGCACATGCTGCATTGAATGGTCAAAAAGTGTACAAGTAGTTTCATAGAGCCTCGAGTTACAAGATCATTATGGCAAAGGAAATCAGCTGATAAAGTTGTGCATACAATTATCCTTGTATGGTCATCGTACTTTTTCGATTAAAAATCGGGTCACATCGATACTCATCAAAATTCACCGCACAATAATCAAACACGTTGCTAGACAATACAACTGCGACAAGACACTCTTTCAAGTTCCGTAATGTTGCACGTGTAACGTAGAACTTCCGTAGCACGTGTGACGTATTTCCGTGATGAAAGGCTTGTTCCGTTTTAATTAATTTATACCTTGTTAACTCTGTTGTATGCTCAAGTGAGCAGCGAAGAATTCATATGTGAATTATTATAATTTTTCGGGGTTTAAAATACGAATATTATTATTTTTTCTACGTATATAACGGGAAATGATGAAACGAAAAGTTAAAATAATAATTATGTAGTTAATTTTTCATATTTATAACAAGGATTGATTAGAGGAGAAATTGAAATAAAAATTCATTTCAAGGTAAAATGCTACTTTATTGGTGATTCATTCATTGATTCATTGATAAATTCACCGATGTAATCGTTGGATTTAATTATTTTTTACGTGCACACCAGAAATTGATTAGAAAAGAAGTTGGAGTAAAAATTCATTTCATGGTGAAATGCTACAAAATTCATTAATAAATTCGCTGATGTGTACTTTGAATGTTATTATTCTTTTATGTATGAACCAGAGATTGATTAGAGGAGATATGAGAATAAAAATTCATTTCAAGGTGATGCTATAAATTCATTCGTGTAACCTTCCACGATCAATATTTAAAGTCAGTGACAGAAGTCTTGAATTTATCAAAGCGATTCGTAGGAGCTCGCGCTGCCTACGATAAGTGTGTATTTTAAGAAATCTCCTCGTGAAAACATTCCTCATGGAGTGAATAAAACAAAACAGGGTAGTAGTACATTGGTCGCGGGTTTCGACGGCTAAATGTACTGTCGGATATTTATGCGCAGCTCATTGTAAGAAGTAGCGAAAAACGAGCTGTTGTTCATGAAATTTGTTCATCCTGCAAATCTGATACAAATCTACAAAATGGGTTTTCTTAAAAATATAAGTTAGAAAAAGCAATTTTTATAATCCAATTGCGATTTGTTTTAAACATTTTGTGCTCATTGTCTCGGAAACTAATCTCTCCAACTTCCAAAAAGAAATCTCAAACCATTCGGTCTAATTTTAAAAATGTTATTAATGGCGGTGACGGCATATTCAAAGAACTCGGCACACCCGACAATCAGACATTGTCGAAACGTTCGAACGCTCTTCAAATTGTGAGAATAGTACCGTAATTAAATGTCCGGGTCCCATCTGATTAGAAAGTCACATTAAAAACCGGGTCAGAAACGGTCACCGATCCGTGGAACCGAGGAAAGTGGACAATGTCACGTTTGATTTTTCGTCCGGTTGGACGTCACGGCGTAAGAGGATGTCGTTGATTGCGAACAGTAAGGGCATTAGCAATGCTGATGCTCGAAAGACAACAGAAACGACCCATGACCTCCGCATATTTATTTCATCTGCTCTCCGCCGGTCTATAGTTCCCTCTGACACACGAGCTCGTGTGCATTTAATACGAGGTGTGATAAATGTGTTGCCAGATGAGGGGAGGGAACACGAATTGAGGGGAAAAAGTTACCCTCTCTCTCTGCCAGTACCGGAGTGTGCACGACAGAGACGAAACGCGTCGCGTGACCGAGCCGAGGCAGAAGCGTGGGAGAATAGCACGGTAGAAGGGGAAATTAGAGTGGGGGAACAAGTCTTGATCTGGCGACTCTGTTACCAACAACTAGTTAAAAGCCCCTTGCCCTAAAATATCGAGTCAGACTCGTGACGAAGATTCTGAACAGAGTCTAGTAAATATGTATGTTATTAATTTTCTTTAAACCAAAACAAAAATCAACTTTGTCGTAGGTGACATATATCTTTTGGAGAAAAGATAGGCATACAATAAATATAAACTATCTTCCTTTTTCTATGAAATTCTGAACGATGAAGAATTTCTAATCATTATAATCACAAAATAAATAGTAGTGCAAGGGGTTAAGGCAGTGATGGGCACGTTTTGATCGTGACTCGTAAACTGTGCTCGTAGATAAATTTTGTTTCGAACTATTTCATTTAGAATGAAGAGAGAAATAATAGAATATTTCATTTAATATAAGAATATTTTGTATCTCAAGGTCAAGCGAAGGTCATCATATTATAGGTGGTTGAGCTCATCTTTTCAGCGGCTATAGCGCTATATCTGAAAAAAATATTCGGTGTCTATCAGAAAATATGAGATACCCGAAAATGAAAATACATTCATCAGATCAGTCACCTTCCAAGATTTCCAAGATTCTTTTTTGTAAAATCAATGAGAAACGGGTTTTCCAGGCGGACATACTTATTGACTCAACCTGTATATAGAATAGCAAATATTTGCAGGTATCACTCGTGAATATATTCTCTGTAAAGCGAATAGAATAAAGCAGCACATGAATGTCTAGATTCCACGAGGTTCTTAGATATCTAAAGGTCTTTTTCAAGAAAATTTATTGAAAAATTCCGTCCGTCACTTCCGCGATCATACTGTATTATTCATTTGGAAGTTGAAATGTTCATGGTTGAAGCTTAATTTATTACTTACCTGTACGTCTAAAATCCATTATTCAAAATACCAATAATTTCAATCGCGATACGATCGAGTATTTCTGATATTTACGAAATCGGCTCGCGTTAGTATGTATCGCGTTAGATACATACCGTGCTGCTCTAGCCAAGAAAATGGTACGTACACCACATTTGCTTATAATCTTTGCAAAAACTTGCAAATTTACATGGAGGAAAAAAAATTGTTTTGATATCTCTGACTCGTTGCCAGTAGCTTGTGATATGAAAGAGATACATTCGTTTCGGGTACTTGATGATTTTGGGCTTTCCCCCCGGTAGATTATTAGTGGACAGATCGCTGTGCGCCGGTTGTTACGTCCGCGTTCTGTGAAAACGAAAACCGACTCGGCAAGACGAAAACGATCGTTCCCCGTGGACAGCCCCGGGTCGTGCATGGTGAAATTCTGACGTAACGTCGCGATACGGTGCGTTACGCAATGCACGGAATCGTACGATGGGCCGAAACGCGCGGTACACCTTGAGTTCCTCGAGCAGAACCGGAAACGGCTGGCCAAAACGTCCACCTTTTCGTAAGGTTAAATGCAGGTAATGTCGAACGGAGCGTAATAGGGAACATCGTAAAATCTCAATAAAGAAGCAGTAAACCCGTAATTGTGTATACAGTGCGGAGCAAAACTGAACCGATAACCACAAGTTTTGTATAAATCATTATTTATTGCTAGGAATATAGAAGAATAGCAAAAAATCAACGTTATAATTGTTTTTGTCTTAGTTAGAAGTTAACGCAAAAGTGTCGCAAGAGACAATATTAAGCTGCATAAAACTGCATTTTTAAAGGAAGGAAAATTGTCTACTCTGTCGACAGCATGTATGTAAAACCATAGTAGAAGCATGTGCTATTTCTGCACGAGCTTACTTGCAATATGTTAATCGTGTCAAATGGTACCTTCTTAACTGGGATGACATGACTGCGGAAACGATGATCATGTGTTAATCGTAAAAAGAATTCTCTTTAGCAGGTACAAAGTTTACGTTATATAACCGAGATATTAACGCGGTGAGAAATATGAACGAGCGATTGTGGAACATTGAATTGTGTATAAAATATCCAAGATCTGCAATTTTTTGAGGAAAAGTATTGCAATGTCTTGACTCGAAAAAATGCTGTTCGAAATTCTATAATTGTCACAAGAATATTAAGAAAGTAAAATTATATTCCAGTAAGTTTCTCTGCATTTTTTTGCAAAGAGATAATTATTCATGATTTGTATGTACTTTTGTTATTTCATTGTAACTTGTACAGTATTTGATAGAATATTGATTGTAAAAAAAAATATTCTGGTATGACCCTTTCTCGACTGCACAAGTATTCGATGTGCTAGAAACCGTATCTATACAATAATCAGACGGAAGATTGCACTAGATAAGATAAGATAAAACGATATATCATTTTTGTACGAATCGTGTATCTCTTCTTGCACTCTAAAATGTGAATAAGCGGTATTCACGCTATGGTAATTGTTTATTGAGTTTTAACGTTATTCAGTTAGCATAGAAACCGCTTAATTAAAAATTAGCTTTCTAAGTACCAGATATTGTTGGAAATTTAAACAACAAATTAAAAATATGATTGTATGTTAACAATGACATGGCACACTGACTGAAGAAAAAGTACGACATAATAATAATAATAATGTAAGATACAGTAATGAGTTCAGTTTCATTATTTTTATTTTCTTTCCATTCAATTTATATTAAAAGTATTGTTTCTAATATTATTCTAGTTGAATGGAAAGAAATATGCCAAATTAATTAACACTAACCACTCGTATCCTTAAAGTACTTTTAAATGACATTTAAAATAAAACTCTAAAAATTATTTTTTTATATACATTCCACATAAATAATTTAGATTTGGGAACCAAGAATTGCTGGCATACTGGTTACATCTCTTTTTCCAGTACTCTATTCTCTCTGTTTTTAACTGTTTTTTATACATTTCGGTATGTTCAGTTAAGGGCGAATGATTTGATGACTCAAACGGCTAAAATGAAGTTAAATGAATTAAGTTTCGCCGCGAACACTGAGATTGTTGTCAGCCGTAAAAAGCGTTCGGAGAAATGTGGTGATTGTGAAAGTTAGAAAATTGAGAACCTGTTTCATCATTGAAAAATCTTATCGTACAATCGAACCTCGTCTGTTATCGAGTTTTAATAGGTACTTGCTCCGAGGGTCTTGCGTGAAATTACACAACGTTTTGATTTTAATTTTCTACGCGAGCAGACACGTCTAATCGAAAATCAGCGTGCCAGATGTTCGGATAATCGATTCGAACGGCTTCGAGAGATCGAATGACGCGGATGCACCGCGGTTGTCTTTATTGCGCGACCTTTCTTGCTTAGCAGCGAGAATCGGCTGTAATGAGTCGTGATACGACAGTTTCCGGGGTTTAACTGACCCTGCCAGCAATTTCAATCGGAAGAAGAATGAATTCGAAACGTTCGAATGTACATGTGTCTGTTATCGGTGTGCTTGACACGTCTCGCAAAAGTATTTAGCAGATAGCGGCCGCCACGCGACTAATTGTTGCTGAAAAACTTTGGAACAAATTAGGAGATAAATTGTTATCAATTTTAAGGAGAAAAGTTCGCGAACTCCGCGAATGTTACTGTAAAGGGAGATTGTGACAATTTCGATGCGCACGCTTTCTGTAATCGTTAAATTAATATTACGCGAATTAAATTGGATCAAG
Source organism: Seladonia tumulorum (assembly GCA_913789895.3). Taxonomy (NCBI): domain Eukaryota; kingdom Metazoa; phylum Arthropoda; class Insecta; order Hymenoptera; family Halictidae; genus Seladonia; species Seladonia tumulorum. The sequence continues at coordinate 5,524,556 of OU565282.1, read as the reverse complement.
AAGAAAACTCATTTACAAACTGGATCGCAATACAAATACATACCCGGCGTTTCATTTAATTTTATCTTATCGTACCTTTCGTTATGATTAAGAACAAACGTTCTTGTTCGAGCGAAATTATTCCGTGCACAAGGATTAAGTGTGTCAAAACTGATTATACTTGATTCGCAGTATCTCGGTGATTCTTTTGAAAAGGATGTCGAATAACAAGAGATATCGTTGCCGTTGTCAGGCGAATTCACAAAGCCAACAGAGTCCGCTCCCTGCTTTTTCTTCTAAGCAAGAAAACGAAGGTTGAAGGTCGACCGGATGATTGAACGTAATCGCGCAATGATCTTAAAATTGAGTTGTCGTGAGAAGGATAAGGGACTCGGTTTAAGGATACGTTCAAACTGTACGTCCCCGGGCGCAGAAATCATGTTGACCTTGCATCCGTTATGAAGAGTTTATTGGCCTACATTCTTTTGTCAAACGATATTACTAATCAGTGTCAGCGTTGAAGGGCACTTAACACGTTTTCCAGTTGTAACATTGATATACATTTGGTTCTGCACGTGCAAGAAACTAGCACGTTCGCGTATATATACAACGTGTACAGGGAATTTCATGTATAGTGTGTGTCGATATTCGTTCAATGGATTCGAGAGGTTTTAAAAGTTTTGTAATGTCTTAACAATTCACATTATATTATATGTTGAACAATCAATTTTTATCAGTGTATTTTTATCATCTATTTTGGAAGAACATAAGCATATTTTCTTTATGGTAGGTAATTCATTGCTACTTTATCTCTTAACAGATAATGCAACGATAATATTCTAATAATGTTTATATCGTAGGTGATTTATTGACTTTTTTAAAAATGGAACCACCCTTTTTTAAACACCTACAATATGACAGTCCCTTTCATTAGGAATTCAGTGACAATAATCATTCAAAGGTCATTCAAAATTTTTTTATACCATCGTGTCAGCCCCATTGTACCATTCAACGTTGCCCTTACCATATTTTACGTATCTTTAGAAACAACAAAGATATTTTAGTTTATAAGTGTCCGGATAATTTTGAGCGGTAGTGTATATCGAGAATTTACTGTATCCATATGTAAACATATAAAAGTTTTTTTTAATAGCAACTGATTAAAAACACCTGCACTATAAGAATCCAGTTTTAATCGGCAAGACAATATTCATTTAGAACGTGACATTGACACTCGAGACGCGAAGAAACCTGACTGATACAAAGCTTTAAAAGACTTGAACTTGACTGGTATTTACATAACAAATGAGGTCAGATATATGTCTGTATCCTTTTCCTGGTTTTAACCTATTTCATGATACGAAAATTTTTGAATTAATTTCACCTATTTTATACGTAGAAGCGACCTGCTGTGCGCCGTCAAGCGTCCATGGTTTTAACGCCGCGCCGGCAAATGGCGTTGCCGGCTGTGGTGTGCGTGCTTTCATCAGTTGTGGGAAACCAGTTTCCGTCCCGATAACGGGACTGTTTTTTCATTGTATCGCAAACTACCTGTCAAAGCTGAACGATAATCGTAAAATTAATAACCGATGCTGCCGCGAGATTATCCTAATTCATCCGCGACACGCGCAAAAGGAAGCGAAAAGCTGGAGAACTCCTACTTCCTACTTTGATCTTGCCAGGGACAGAAGTTGCAGCAGATAAGAAGCGACGTTGCGAAATGGACGAGAAGCTATCAGGAAATTCTGCTGAATAATTTGTAGCAATCGTTAATTCTCCGATATTGCGGAATAGTAGCTTGTTTACGCTATACATATTGTATACAGGGTGGGGCACCAGGTATTGCTACTTTGATTTGCGTCATTATTATTATACGTACCGAGAAATGGAGATTAAACGGTTCCGAAGCACATACTGGGGTTAGGTGGAAGCGTCAAGGACTTATGAAGGTCAACTTTGGTTTTGTAAATGGAACCGTATTTATTCTGTATAAAAAGGTTATTAACCTATGTATCTCAAAAAATGATTAGTTTAGGAGTTATTTGAATTTAATAATTCCTAAGAAAATCTCACTAGCTTACTAACGATAACTTTGTTTATCTAATTTACAAAAAGATACCTATTTATAGAGAATAAAAAGTAGCATCGATTGGTGCTTCGTAAGTCCTTGACGCGTCCACTTAAATAAAAAAAAAAATAATAAAAACTAGTATGTTCATCTCTTAAAACCACTTAATCTCTATCAAATGTTTCCCGTTGTGAGTAATAAAAATAATAATAATGGCATAAATCAAGATGGCAATATCTGGTGCCCCACCCTGTATATTCGTTTTGGAATTTACCTTGCTCGCCATTCGTAGTCGCCGGCCGCGAACATATGTAGGTCTATTATTTCTCGAATCTTATCATAGAGGTAACATCACCGTACTCGATTTAGATATCGATTCGGTACACCATTTAGTTGCATACCTATGAAAGCATGCAGACCAGAAGACAAATACGTAAATGCAGCAGGTTCGCGCGTTCTCGTAGTTTTGTTTTGCAATAGCGGCAGTATGTCGTTGGATACACAACTTTAATTGAATTATATGGATGAAACGAACTGCTCGTTTATCAATACTTTCCAATGCAACTTTATATGAATTGATACAGCAGAAACTGATAAAACCGACGTATAATAACATTGATACTATTCTGTCATTATCAATGTTTATTTGAAGCAAATATAATTGATAACGTTTAATCATTGTCTTATAAAAAACAAAACCGTACCGATTCTCCATGTTGTTTGCTGTTGTACATAAAGTCGCCTACTTCTCCGTGACAACCTGATTTTTACGTGAAATAAAAATTCATAAATATATAAAAACTGTTCAGAAAAGATAAAAATCGATAAAACCGATTCATAAAAAGATAAAAGCTGATAACAGTTGTTCAAAATAATACTCCTCTTTGTCATAATTGTATAAAACCGACAGCCCAATTACAAGAATTGTTTGTCGGTTACAAGCCTAATATTAATATTTTTCTATTCGTTATATCACTAAAAAAGATTGCAGATTGTCGACTAAATTTTCTTATGAAGTTGCACTCGCAAAAAATTCGCGAATATTAATAATCGTCCTTTAGTCATTTAATGTACAGCGTTTCAACAAAAAAATTAATATTTTTCTGTTTGTTACATCGCTAAAATGGATTGTATTTCGCTCAGCACATTTTTTTACAATATTGTGTTCGCAACGATTCGTTAGTATTAATAATTCCTTTTTCATCTGGTGTACAGAATTCCAACGAAAATATTCGTTACTGAACGTCCACCGTTACCGTCCAGCGTTACGCTCTTAAACTGCAAATGCTATAGTCATCTGTCACTTTATTTCGCTGAAATAAGTTGATTACTAGGTGCCAGCTGCCTGAGAGACCGAGAAGGGTACTAATATCGCTTGCACTCCAGCAGTCACCCAACTTCAATTTATTACTATTATTAAGTCCCCAATGAATTAAGACATTCTAGGATTTTCAAGAAATTTCAATATTCCCAGCGCATCCAGCACGTGTGACTGATGACTCTTCTATGTTGATTAATGCCGCGGTTAGATACAGCATGGCGCTTTAGAGATGAGATTTATAGATTAGAATTATTAATGGCGGAAGATATAAAGTGGAGTAGAGTATCAATCAAGACGCTGCAATCAGTGTAGATCGCGAAATAGAATATTAGTCACCTGGGAAATCGAAAATTATTTTAATAATTAGACTTATTAATATTATTTCATGCATATTAGTCACCTGGAAAATCGAAAACTATTTTAATAACTAGACATTTTAAAAATTAATATTATCTATGTAATAATTAATAGTAGCAAAACTTTTACACATTTTGTAAATTCTACAAGATAAGAGGAAATTATGGCTAGACTGTAAATTTTATACATGATAAACATGAGATGAATTATAAAATAGTAGAAAGATTAGAATAATTTTATTATAATGTCAAACAACTCATTAAAATTGTTAAAGGAAGGAACAGGCATTCATTTGATTCTAGTACGTTACAATTGACTTGGAAAATTTTTATTCTGCATAAAGGTCTGCAGTCTGGTAACGACGAATGGCTAACCTACATTTTCATAAGAGCCGTAATGCTTCATTAAGAATTTCATCTGCCATTTCCTTCTCGTCAACTTCCGTCTCGTTTTCCTCGCCTACAATGGCGTTATCATATTCGATCAGCGTTAGTGTCCAGCAATCTGCCATCGCAGATCTCTCTATCTGAAGTTTCGTTCGTTTAACTGTTATAGTCGCCTAGCACTTTGCTCTGGAACGCTATTACAAAAAAAAACTCGTCTGAACTTCTTTTTTTTGTCTTCAGCGAGCAGCGTGCCAGGTTCATAAATGTGTTCCGTATAAACGTGTCCGAACAATTTACCATCTGCGTCAATTCAGCTTCGCGAAGCAGGATCGAATAAGGTAAATGACCCCTTTATCGGGCATACAAGAATGTCATTGTTTCTTAATAAGCATTGTTCACTGAAACATACGAGCATTTTCCTGGGATATTGGCTATCGATGTCGTTACTGCTTTTACATTCTTGGCTCGGTCAGATATCAAATGCGAAACGGAATTTTATTCAGAATTCGTGACAGAAGTGACGTTTGCCTCAAAATTCCTTCCTATTGCCAGTAGAACTGCTGGATGAGTCTGAATGATTTCTGACTTTTTCTTTCGCAATTACTGACATTATAAAAATGTTTTCACAGGGTATTCATTTCTTTATTGAAACACATATTACAATAAAAATTGTGTTATATTATTACTTAAGTCAGTAGTGGGAATTAAACTGTGCATTTACTATATTGTACTATATTCTAGTATATTCCATTTTATTCTGGAATACTAGATTATATTCTTGTATATTATATTATATTCTCGAGTCCTACATTATATTCTGGTATATTACAATATATTTTACTATATTATAGTGTATAGTATATTAATATATTAGTATATTACACTATATTCTGGTGTATTATGTAACATTCTAGTACGTCATAGTATACTGTAGTACAGTATATTACATTTTAGTATATTCTACTACATTTATGACAAAAGTCACTGAACACGAAATAGTAGAAAGATTAAAAGAATTGAGTAATATCGACATATTAGCAGCAACTTACTAAAATTGGTAAAATTAGAATCTGTCTACTTGGTCCTTGTTTTTGAAAGTTCATTTTGCATAAAAATCCGCTATCTATTATAGTTATTATTCTATGCCAAACAAGAACATTCTGCACTAGTCGTAAGAGATGGAAGCCAGTCACTTCATTTTTTCTTGAGTAATTTGAACACAAGTTGAGTGCAAAATAGATCGATATCCTTCAATTACTTAAATTCCGCAGTTTTAACACTTTGACTGCCAAGCTAGAAACCTAAAAAATTCCATCAAATTAATGTGTTATTTAGTGAAATAAAAATTGAAAAAAATTATACGTATGATATTGAGTAGTCACATATGGGTGACGTGGCAATCAACGTGTTAAACTGCATCTATTCATGTGCGTGTACAAAATGCGAAATCTTCTCTTTGAGGGTGAACCATAGAAACGTGTTTTGAAAAAGTCCTGGGGCCCGAGTTTCGCAGAGAACCTATCAAGAAGTTTTATGGTTCTTTCAATCTCTCCGATTCCTCGGCGCGCGTCTTCGGCAATGCTAGATCGAAAGCGGCGATCGATAAGTAGATAGAAAGGCCTCGTTAGGGAAGCGAGTGTATAGCTCATTATTCGCGATTATTTAGAGTTGATTGACCTGTCCCGACGTGTATACACCGAGGCTGATTTCTGGTGCGTTACGGTTTGCTAATCGTTTCGCACGACCGGCTGCCATCGATACCGCGATACCTGTGTGGTTAAGACACTCTCCCTGTGTGGCCTGTTTGTCTCTTTTGCTCTCCCCGTCTCTCTCCCTCTCTTTCTCTTTGTTTCTGTCTCTTTCGCTACTCTCTTTTTCCCCTGACATATCCGAGCCCGCATTCCCTCGCGCCGCTTTCCTTTTTCCTCGGTTCCGCTTCTACCCTTCCTTTTCTTCCCCTCCTCTCGTCGTCTTTTTCCTCTACTCTTTCTTCTTCGTCTTTTCCTCCTCTTCTTCTTCTCCTTCTTTCAGACCTTCTCGTCGCGTTTCACGCTGTCGGCGTCCTGTCGTTGGCTTCGAGCTCCCGCGGTACACCTCGGATAGATGGAACACCTCCTGCAAATGGATATTGCGGATTGCTATTTTGCAATTATGTTGCGTGTAACGTCCGCTTAGCAATTCCACGAACCCGTTCGTTGCTTTCGTTTTTCTCGGTCGAGACTGATGCACTTTGTTCGCGTTGCCCGCTGCACACGACGGATACTCGTTTAATACTTTGACTGCCAAACTAGACACCTCAAAAATTCCATCAAGTCAATGTAAGTTATTTAATGAAACAAAAGTTATATGTATAATATTATGTAGTCCTCCGACTTTTTGGCATTTTAATATATTAGCGTAAAATTTCATTTTAAAACTTGGACAAATAATTCCGTCACTCACGTATGGGTGACATGGCAGTGAACGTGTTAATGGCGAAATGGTACCTCTCGCGATCCTTCAGGATCACTGTTGCCTTTAGTTTCGCCTGTAGCCGCAACGCGATACAATAGATTTCTTGGTGCCATTTTTGTTCAATCGAAATTCAATAGTTATCAATGTAGATTCGGGCGGGTACCATTTTCGTTCAATCAAATCATTCCGTTATTTGTGAACTTTGTATAGACTCTTTTTGTGTGCGTGATGTAATTGAGACATTTCAGCGTCTCTAATTAGTCGACGACCTCGGAATGAATATGTCAGCGATTAATTTTTCTTCACACTTTCAGCAAACAACTTTTGATAGACGTACTATTTTTAGACAATCTTGTTCTGGGATATTTTTTATCGTGTACACAACGGTTTACTTCTATTTTTACTGCAATCGCGTGTTAATTGAAATTGTTTATCCTGCAGTCATGTGTTTCCAGAAACACAATGGATGATTATCTCGTTGATGTATACGTCGATGTTAATTTAGTGTTTCTCCTTCTCTGTTGAAATATCATTGACTAATTTTGTTAGAATCTCAAATCGAATCTTTATCATTCGCGTGAATACGATACTAACAATTCGAATGACATATTCAACATGCTAATCAACATTAACACATTTGCTGCCAGCGCTTTTCGGCAGCAACTTTCACTTTGCGCAAAAAATAGAAAATCGTAGTTGTCACACACGCGTGGCACTGTTAACGAACGTGTTAATACATTGTCTACCGCGTCAGTCATGTATGGGCCACACTTTTCTTTAACTAGGTTTCGTAAATTCATTTTTACGGTGTTACATACATATACAAAAGCTAAGCGGAATTTCTAAGGTAGAGAAGAACTCGAGGAGCAACTAGTACGATAAGTTTTATCTTTCCAGTTTCGGTTTCACTGATTATATTCCACTGATATTTAAACGTTTATGATAAAAATGAGTAAGCGTAATTTAATACAGTAGAGCAGGCCTGGGCAATTTGCGGCTCGCGAGCCACTCCTCTCCCTAACCCCTTTGGTCCCCCTGTTAGGTTGGTTTCGGTAGGATTCACTGTACAGCGAAACGCTTCGACGAAGAGCAAACACCGGCTTAATGGAATTGACACTCGAATGCCTTGGGGGTTTTCGCGGATCAGAAATGTATGAGCCGCAAGAAACGAAAGAATCCACGGCGTATCTTCCCCGGCCAGGAAATTCAACGATCTTTTTCTGCCGGTTCCAAGAGAGGAGATTTCAGGGATACTTCCCCGTACTGAAAGGTGCACGACCTCCTGAAACGACTTCTGGAATCGCTGGCTCTCTTGGAAGCCACGTGGTTAACTGGACCACGAGGCCGCGACGGTACCGTTAAGCACGCAACCGGCAAAAAGCCGAGCCATGACCAAAGCGGGTGTGTGTGTACGTCTCTCGTTGCTAGCTTCTTTACAACTTCGAATTTCCTGGTCGGCTATTGTCAGCCCCCTTGTCCTTCTGTTGTGTCCCATTCCGGGACGGATTCATCCTTGATTCGTGACTTCTACGGTCGCTGGTGTCACGCTTTTTGCTACCAAAAATGGGCAAAACGATGCTCGACTGCGTTTTTATCAACGGTAACCTCGAGGACGGATTGCCACCGAACGTTTTGTTGTCACGTAATTCCGATTTAATCCCTTCCTGGCGAAAGAATCGTGTTTGTCCTGTGGAAATATTCCACAAGATCAACCCCCTAAGTGGACTTTCGAAAACTTTAAAAATGCAATGATTCTATTAAATTATATTTAATACTATATTTTTATTTAACATTGATCTCTATTGAAATGGTAAATAGAAACGTAGTGAGATAGTAACGAAAATAATTATTTTTCACCTGAATTGCGACAACCTGGACGGAAATAAAAAAGTTAATACAATTAAATTATGTTTAATACTATATTTTTATTTAATATTGATCTCTATCTATCTATATAATATAATATTAATCACAAACAGCTATGTTATTAATAGTTATGCAGTAAATAAGTATTTTTCACCTGAATTGCGTCAAACTGGAGGGAAATAGTATATAATAGCATATTACAGGTTTTTCCAATTCAAATTTGTTTTAAAGTATTAATTTTTCATGAGTTTTAAAGGGGACTGATTAGAATAACTTCGTCCAAAAGTCATTTTCTGTTTTATTGTTTTTCCATATTTTATGCGAAAGGTTGAGACTATGACTAATCGTAAGGGGAATTATCGAGGTTTTATTGTATTTAAACTATATCGTGAACGCTGTTAGGTATTTGGAGCAGCGTTTTTGTTATTTTAGAATGTGTTAACCGATTTTTGCTGTCAATAGAAGTAAAGGTATGGCTGTATTATTGTTTTTATAGTATATGAAGTTACATTTCAGTGGAACGAAGTTGAAGTTAGAGTGTTACTCACGTGTTGAGTGCTTGTGACAATGCTGGGCAACGTATGAAAAGAAAGAGCAAGTAATGCTTGCATAACCGATCCCGTTTGGAGAAATCGCAACTACTTCTTGCTTGTAAAATACTCTTTTCGTCAAACTTCTGTTTTATCGATGTATGTACGCTGTCCTCAGAATTTATAGCATGTGTAGTTTCGAAATTATTTGATACTAGTTTCATTCCTTTGAATTGATTGCGATTTAAAGTGGGCTTGTATTTAAAAAAATCAAAGAAGTTGTTTTTAAAGAATCTATTTTTTTATGTTATTATTGGCCAAGCATTTTCTGTCTACAGAGTTCATTGTGAATTAATCGAAATGAAACGATATGTCGGTTATGCTTATTAGCACCAATATCGAGCTGATATTTTATGATCTTTTTGCGAACGATGTTGGGACCTTCACTTTTCTTCAAGATTTACCAGTTGCAAGGTCAACTAAAGCGTATAATATAAAAATCTTAAAATTACCCTCGTATTTCGCGATAAAATGATTCACACATTAATTTATTTGGTACGGTTAGAAAACTCACCCTGTACATTCTTTCTGCGGATTTAATGCATTTATAAGAAAAATGAGTGAGCGAAACATGTAACAGTAGAAAGATGAAATAAATTTTAAAGTATCGGTATATTATCGTGAACTTATGAAAATTATTAAAGGAAGAAACACATGTGTTGATTTGTTCCCAACACCTTACAAACGATGCAGAAAACTTTGATTTTACTTACAGATTCACGGTCTAGCGATCATAGTATAGTGATTGCTGGTATGTTTAATCTACGTGTTTCAGTTTATTGCCGTCGTCGTACATGCTATAATTCCGAATAATCTGTGACCAAAGTAGGTTACACAGTTATTAAGAGAGGGGGAAAAAAAGAGAGTTTCTTTCCCACGTATAATGGTATCTCGCGGTGCAATATATGGCACTGTTTCGAGGGTAATGACGGTGTTCGTTGAACTCGAAAAGAACAGGTAACAACGACCGGTCGCGCATTACCGTAAAATTGATAAACGCGATGGCACGTGGTCGGTAAAAACCAAAAGAAACTGGGGGTGCCGGTTTGGTAATTGTAATTATCCAGTAATAACTTCTCGCGGATTTGTATGGTACAGCTACTTTCGCTTACTACACGGTTTTACATTGTAAGCTGTCATTGCCTAAGGGGATCATTCGTTATGAAATGCCTAATCCGCGTTATTCCTCTTGTCTAGAATACTTATAAATTATTTATCGTCTCCGGCAGTAGTATCGAAGAATCGTGCTTCTCATTTAGATTTTATTCATGCGGATATTATTTAACAGAAACATTTGGAATCATGAATCACTTTTCAGATTCTTAGATTCGACTTAATAAAATACACTAGTGTAAAATATAAGCATCGTTTCGTGTAATTTTATAGAATTTATTCGCAATGATGTATATTTATTTATTTATTATTGCTTTAAACCACGTGGCTTATTTAGCAAGTACAATATTTTGGCATGTATCTTATATTACGTAAGGGTTACAATATAAATATTCAAGATTTTATTGGCAGTAGACAAAGCATAGTGTATTTTGTCGCTGAAATTAATTTATGTAACGTATATTTCAACGTTATATTATAAATAAATCACGGATAAAGTAAATCAGGCTTGGAGGTTTCTGGACACTATATGCATAAAAATCTGCAGCCCAATCGTACAATGTATTTATATGAAATATAAACAATAAAATCCAATGTGCAAATTGAATCGGTCCTAAATGTATTTGTTTATCAGACTGAAAGTTTCATTTTCTATTCGCTTACTATATTTCGGTGTTACATTTAGTTCCAGTAAAGTCAGAAAACTGTAATAAACAAACAAAACAATGCATTACAGTAATTTTGTAAATGTACTTTTTCTATAAATTTATTTGTTCACTGTGTATTTGAGTATCAGTGTATGCAAGTGCAAAAATTGTTATTTCCGATTTGACAAAACCATTTAAGACCGAAGCAACTTTCCGTAGTATAATATCCGTTGCGAGTTACGTCAAATATACATTCGAATACACGTGTGTCTTTTCATTGCGTTACAGATGCGCCCAAAATTGCGACATTGCTGAAATCCACGTCTGATCGAACGAACGGTGAGTATTTTACGATCAACTTCTTTAACGAATCGACTTTTGCAACCGTGGAAGCAAGCGAGTCTAGAATCGGCGAGGCAGTTAGGCAGGTGTGTTCGTTACTCTTGTTACCACGAGGGAGGAATCGCGGATTGCGACTGAAAATCTTTCTCGCGCTCATTGGCCATGACCTGCCTCTACCCACGCGCTCCGACAAAACACTCCGAGACTGCTTTGCGCAGTACGCAACTACTTAAGCCCTATTAACCGATGCGTCTGTTTGCAAATTAGGCGCAGAACTCGTCAGAGACGTCTCCGACGGAGACACACGCTCGCGGATACACGCGTGTCTGCACGCGTCGCGCCGCGATGGAATTGCTTGATGAGCAACATAAAAATTCCGGTGACACGATTTAACGTGATGATCTCGTAGTCGTGTATCACCTGCGGCGGCTGTTTCTCTTCTACTTCATTATGGCTGTACGTAGCAGCATTAGCCTGGGAACTACTATGTATACTTGGAACGTAGAACTGCAATTTATTGTCAAACTGTTTCCATGGGATTTCAATTACCATTAATTTGCTAAGAAAAGAATTGATGTGGTCATTACAAGATAATATTTGTTTGTCCTTAACACTTTGAACGCCAAACAAGAAAGCTCAAATATTCCACGAAATCAAAGTAAGTTATTTAATAACATACAAATTGAAAAAAATTAAATGTATGATATTGTGTAGTTCTTCAACTTTCTTGCAATTTACAGATCCTAATCAAATTTGGTACAATGAATATATTAACCTAAAAATTCATTTTAGAGGCTGAACAAATAATTCCGTCACCCATCTACCGGTACCATGGCAGTCAACGTGTTAAATTATTTCTTAGTAATATTTTTAGAAGAAACAGAACTTTCGAATTCAATCCAAGTCCACATTTATCGTTTTAAATTAATAATTTATTAAAAGGAAAAGAGTTTATACATTCGTTAGAAGCCAACATTAATTTATTTTTAACAATTCCATAGGAGCAAAAGCATGTTCGAATTCATTGTATACATTTCAATATGTAACTTGTTTGGAGAAGAAGAATTTTAGTATTCATTATAAGCTAGGCATTTATCGGTTTTTAGAAGATTTAACTACAAGTTTCTGTATTCGTTACAAGCCAAAATTTGCTGCTTTCACAAGATTTAATCTTATTTTATAGTTTGCTAGTAGAGACTGCGTTTCTAAATTCATTATAAACCAACATTTATCATTTTCACGGAGTTTAAATTATTTTTTGTAATGTGCTAGGAGAAAAAGCATTTCGGAATTCACGTGTATGTCAACGTTTATCGTCTTCATCAAAATTTAACACATTTTTTAATCATTTTTAAGACGAAAACGAATTTCTACATTCATTATAAGCCAACATTTATCGCTTTCGTAAAATTTAAATTAATTTTTAATTACTTACAGTCACCGTAAGTGAATCACTTTCATAGAATTCAAGTTATTTCTTAATAACTTGTTAGGGGAAAAGGAATTTCTGTATTCGTTATGAACAAATATTTATCGCTTTCAGACTACCTTATGCAATTTGTTAGGAGAAAAAGCATTTTCGTCTTCGTTATAACAATAATAGCATAACAAAGATTATATGCCACAGATTTTCATGAAATTGGCTACGAAATTGGTTGAGATAGTTATCCCCGATTTATTATACGATCTGATACGTTTACATAATCCTTTAACACAGCATTCTATAAAATTCGTATTGCAAAATTTCCGACTCACGGATGCTAAGCATCGAGAGGAGGTTGAATTACCTTCATCTTTATTGTTACGTCAGGACGATTATCTAAATTATTATTCACCGGTGTGCACAACAAAAGGAATTTTTCCCGGTCGTCGGACAATCTTAGACTTTTCAGAACACGCAACGGAGACGCGATGTGTGCAGTTGCAGTGGCAACTGCGTGCAAGCGTGATTACGATCGATCAGGAGAGTTCAATGCTCGTACGTTTCTCGCGAAAGCTGTGCACGCGTGGAACAAGCCGTCTGTTTCTCTCTTTCATCGGAAGACCGCCGCGCCGCATGTATGTATATGGAAATCACCGGTGTTGTGACGTCACTTGACACCGACACTACGGAAAGTATGCAAAATAATGCAAATAACTTGGCCGAAAGTAGCCGGCTTCGCTCGGGATATCTGTCTATCTATAGAACAATTGGGACGCTGTTTTAGCGGTCGAAAGTGACATTTAAAGCTGCGAAAAAGACCTCTCTGTATATTCCTCGTCGTTATATTTTCACCGTGCGCGCGCGAACCTACTCGACCTCGAATTCCTCGGGGAAGGATCGTTAATTTTGGAGCAGATGGATTTCTTATTTTGCTTTCGTTTAGATAAACACTTGGGTTGCGTGGTGAGTCACTTTTAGGTGACCACGGCTTAGGGAATTTCGTATTCGATTGTTTAGAATTTTCCGTAAAGAAAGAAACGAATTCAATTCATCTGTAATTTTATGTATGTTTCTATTGTACTTCTTTATCTTGTTACTCTAATTTTTTCACTCTTACCTTTATTTTATAAAGTACCTACTTAAATTATTTCTAAGAAATGGTAACTCTACAATTTTAAATGGTTGATTTTACTTGAAAAATTCCTAGATCTTTTAAAAATTAAACATAAAATATTTGTCCTCTTTTCTAAAAGCATTGTTTGTTAAGAAATGGTGTCTTAAACATAAATCTTGCCTGTAGGTTACACGATACAAGGAATATGTTTTTACCTACCTACGGTTAATGTGTCAAGTTGATCAGTCCACTAATTTTTTGTTAATCTTGTCGACAAACTTGAAAATTTAAAGAAAAGTTGAAGCAGGAGCTTTTTATAACTCTCATTTTTTTATCAAAAGAATAATCGAAAGCCGAATAATTGTTCACAATGGAGTGTAAATTATGCTAAACAATTTATCAACAATAAAAGAAATATGTTCCTATATATTTCTTTACAGAAACCTTCTTCTTTACTAAACATACAGTTCAACAAGTCTTAAAGTTTAAAAAGTCTGCGATTTGTAAAGTTTATGACCGAACAGTGCTCGTGTCACTGTTTGCGCAGTATGCATTTAGGCGGTTATTTTCACAGCGAAGTAAATTTGTCTTCGTATGAAAGGGGAAACATAGTTATGTGAAAAATTATTCAGACAAGTATCTACATATTGCATCATACGGATAGTGACGTAAATAAAAGTTGCAACTTCGACCGTATTTTAGACTCGAATGCTTCATATAATTCGGTTTAAAATATCAATCGTAATTCGACAAACATTGTGAGATCGTATTTCTTATTTACCATAGCTACTAACTAATTAAGCATTGTTATAATGAATCATTTCATTGCTTAATTCTTATTTCTTTGTACTATAACTATTTATTCGCGCAAGATAGTTACAGTATACTTGTAGTGTGTCTATAAAAGTAATAAATGCAAATATATTATTTTCAAAAGACGATTTTACTCATTTTTAAGTATTAGAGTACTGTGTGAAAAATTTATTTATTGCCTACATGTATATTTGCTTTTTGATACTTTACGAAACACTTTTATTATTATATTAATTATAAGACTTCATTTGGACAAGCACATCAGTTGATATCGAAACAAAATTCTCGTAAAAGTAAAATTGTATATTTAAATACAAAATGAAGATGAAGTTCTTAAAGATCAGCTTCGTATGTTAAAACGGTATAAAATAGTAAACCTGCTGGCTAGAAATAGTATTTTTGTCGATTAAAACGGTTCGTAACATTTGCCTTCTAAAATCGGACATTTCACGTGCAACAACCCAATAATTTGTATACATGTGTATAAAACGATAGTGGGGATGATTCTATATTAGAAAATAAATCGAAAACATGGAATAAATATTTTTTTCATTTGACGACTCGTGTTCGAGAAAATCGAGTTTGATGTGTCTGGTCATGGTCTACTGATTCTACTTCGTACAAATGCTATGCACGCAAACTCAACGGATCTTCGAAATCAATTTTCTCGAAAACAAAGCCTCGAACGAAGAAAATTTATTCCGTATTATCGACTTATTTTCTCCTGTAGAGTCACCCCCTCCACGTTTGTACCATCGATACTGGGACACCCTGTATAGAAATAAGTTTAAAACTGTCCGATGCAGATTCAAATCAATCGCAATCCGTTCTGTTTCCCCAGGTAAATCAGATCGAAAGATGCAGACAGCGCCGACCGTGTTGTCGTTGCTGCTCGTCATCCTGAGCTGCACGGGCTGGACCAATGGCCTGTGCGATTTGGAGAACGGGACCATGGCCCGCTGCCAGGAGCTCAAGGACGTCAAATACATCGAGACCTATCACCTCGAAACCCTGAAGGCTCCCGTGCTGGAATCGCACCTGCGCCCGGGTAATTTCGACAGCCTGACAAGCCTACGACACTTGGACCTTTCAGGAGGCCATCTGAAACGAATAGATCCAGGATGTTTCCGCAACCTGACGAACCTCCGAAGCTTGAACCTCGCCGAGAACCAAATCGCTAGCCTGTACTCCGGTACCTTTCAAAAACTGCCGCACCTGCACAGTCTGAACCTTCGTAAGAACAAACTTCGCCATTTGGCGCCGGTGATAACCGAGCTGAAGGCTCTGAAACATCTGGACGTGCAAGGTAATCCGTTACTATGCGACTGCTCGACCCTCCTCGTCAGGGACATGATCTTGAAGAACGGCGTGAAGATCTCGAAGAAGGTTCTCTGTGCCGGACCGAAAAATCTGAAGAGCACGCCATTGTTTAAACCGGACGCGTCGATGGTCTGCAGCTTCGAGGAACAGGATCGTCAGATGCAGAACGATCAGGCCGTCGCGCAGGACGAGAGCGACTACGAGGGATCGGGCACTGGAGAGGTCGAGCATCCCATAGACGAAGAGTTCATCGACATTCCGGTGATTTCCTCGGAACCACCGGAAGTGCCGGAAATCGAGACGCCGGCTCCGGAGACAGAATGCTTAACCACGGACGCCGATTGTCCTGGAAAGCTAAGCTCCAAAGAGGACGAGCTCTTCTTCGACTTATCCGAGAAGAAGGACCAGATCCCGATCGCGCCGACGATGGAAAGGAAGAAGATATACAAAGATGCTCTGTTCGATCCTGTCGAGGGGTCCGGAGGCGACGAGGAAGGCTCCGGGGAGGGTTCGGGGACTGGCACCATTTTCGATGGTTGGGGCAGGAACGTCGACACGGACGAAACCACTCGTAGCGGGGAGGAGTCGCAGTCGTTAGGGGATAAGCTGTTGGACACGTTGTTAAACGTGTTTCTGAGTACAACCGCGGCTCCAGAAACAAAGAAGGACCTCGACCTGGAGGGGGAACAGTTTCTCAACATGTTCCCGAACAAAGGCCCGGTCGTGCCCGACGAAACGGAGGAGACCGTCGACGACAACGACAACGACGATGACCTGATGTCAACGACCAAGGTCGATACCGAAACGACGCGACAGATCCCGACGACAGCCGATTACAGCGGCGTCGAGGAGTTCGACGGCGATAAGGAAGCCAATCTGACGCAGACACACGAAAGCAAAACCTCGAAAGCGAACATGATCGACGAGCTGGCCGAGGTGTCACCTGCGAAGCAGTCCAAGAAGGGAATGGGCTCCTACGTGGTTCTGGCTACGCTGCTGGCGATCCTGGCGAGTCTGATCATGTTCGCCGCGTACAAGGGCGATTTCTGTCGGAAGAAGAGGAAACGCGGCGACGTGGAGAACGGGACCGAGATGAAGGACCTGCAGAAAGCTCTTCTGGACTCGGGGAACGCGGCCCACCCGAAAGTGGTCACCAACGGGAACGTGGAGAACGTGCCTCTGGTCGAGGACGCGACCGATCACGATGAAACGAAAGGATCCGGCGTTCATCAGGACTCGGCCAGGTCTCGGAACGGCACCGCGGATCGCGTCGACCCGGTGAAACCGCCGAGGAAGAGCAACGAGAGGTCCAGCATCGACGAGAGCACGTCGAGGAACGACGACTCGTTGCCAGCGAGAACCAGCCCCATTGATGTCACCGTGATCAACCCCCCGCCGTTGCCGGCGAACGGACCACCCCCTCTCAGCCCCGGCGCTCAGAGAGTGAAGATCACCCTGCAAGAGAACCCCGACAGCGTGCCGAAAACGCCCATACTCATCACGAGAACGATGGCTGGTGATAATCTAGTCAAATCGCCATGAAACCGACTCGCCCGGTAGCCGCCCGACGAATCACGAGCAGACATTTTTGTTTTCCGTTCAGTCCACCAGCGTAACGATCGATTATACCTAACGAATGCACGAGACGAGTACAGTATTTTCTCGTTTTAAGGCAGTGCCAAACTCCCGTGCGTAAGGCAGTGGAAAACCTCACACCACCGCTGTGAGTGGCCGAAAATCGAGAACCGTCGCGTCGCGGCCACAACATCGTCGGCTATATCGGTGTGAGACTAAAAGACCACTACTAATCCAATTACAAAGCTTCTTCATTTTTCATTATTTCTTTACGAAACTTTTACCAACATATTCGTGGCATTTTTCTGATTAAAATGAAACCAAATACGATATAAGTCCGATGATATTTACCTGTGTAATGAACGATAGTGTCATGTTACACTCTTCGGCTGCGACGGCTCTCGAGATTCGCTGTCAGCACCTCCGTACAACATTGTATTTCAAATGGGACGCTCGGCGAGAACCTCCGATCTCGTATGGAAGGCAGTAGAAAGAACCGAGCGACTGCCTTAAAATGAGAAAATACTGTAGATCGAAGGGAGCACGTATGTACGAGATCGTGTGATATATATATATACACATATATATCGTGTGTTCCGATTTGGAAAGGGATTCATTCAGTGACCCCCAGTGTTCCTAGGTCCATGCATCATGGCCCTTCACCGCGACGAATACCCTTTTATTTTTTCCCCGACAAAGTGAGACAAGTGTAGGAGTTCGCTATCTCGAGTTTGTATCTTCTGATGAGATAGAGAGAGAGAGAAAGACAGTGTTAGGTTGGCAGGCGTGGTTGAACGTCAGTCGGGAGAATCGGGATACGGGATGTGCGTTTCCGTGAAATGAGATTGTTTGTACATATTTGCAAATTGTATAACGTGTATGCACAGTTTCGTCGTTTGTACAAGATTTACGGATAGAGATACATTTGATACATTTTATATACATACGCGTATACAATATTAGCACACTAGTCAGTCCCCTTTAAGGATTTTCCTTCTCGTGCAGGCTTGAATGAGATTCAAGCATATCGTCAAGTTCCATTTAGAATCTTCTGATTACTCGAAGTGTGTATCGTTACCCTAAACATTCTTGCGAGAAGAACGTACCCCTTTGTAATTAATGTTACAGTTTATCTTGTTTTTAATGTTACGCAGCTCGTAGAACGATACCGGTCAACGCGAAATACAGTAGCGCACCGATGCGTGGGGAAGCGAGTGCGCGCATTTGTGGAAAAATTCATCGAAATTTTTCTTGCTTTTAACTATCACATTATGAAGGTTTTACCGACGTGTTCGCGACATTTTTCTGATTAAATTGATACCAAACACGACCCAATTTGGATTGCATTTACTCGTTTAATCCATGATTTAGTAGAGCCTCGATTATCCGAACTGATCACTAGAGTATGATAATAGATCGGTTACCTAACTACAGTGTTAAAGTACACCTTTGTAGAATAAATCGTACTTTATATGGATCACTTTAGATTGTGAATTGGGGATTAGGAAGTACAGATATTACCGGTTCGGATAATCGAGGTTCTATTGTATCGTGGATTAAAAGAGTAAATATGATCGAAATTGTGTTGTGTTTGGTGTCGTTTCAATCAGAAAAATACGACGAGGATGTTGGTAAAAGTTTCATAATAAAATAGTTAATAACAAAACAGTTTTATTTACTTGTTCGACGCCGGCGGCAGACGATCAAGGAATAATATCTACACACGATAAAAGTGGCATTTCGATACCGAAGTTGTCATGTGTCGAGACAGTACTGTATTGCGACTGCAAATGAACCGTTTCGTAGTACAGTAAATTAGGTAATTTAACATGATTCGGGTAATATCGGATCACCGAGTACCTATGCCGGATTATTGGACCACGTTTCTGAGATGATGAAATCGAGGAAATTAATGTTAAAAGAGGCCATGGTTAATGCAGCAATACGATTCATTGTCGAAAATAATATATTACGTATATTTATATTATACTCAAACTGCCTCATGTTCCATCGTCATTAACAGACTGCGAATTTTATGCATTTATAGCATTTTGAATTGCATGAAATCGTAACCACCGATACAGACAAGGGATATCAGGAAATTAGGAGTTATAAATGCATAAATATCATTAGTCTTGTCATCAATTACCGTTGGTAAACAAATTACTTATATTCTATACTTTAAAACGACATTCGTAGACCATGAATCGTTGTTTGTCGGATCATTGAAATTGTTAAGTGACGTAAATTTTTATGAAATTCTTAATTCTAGTAAGTGTACGCGATGAAATGAGAACGGAATAGAAGTTTGATTTCTGCGAGCAAAACCTACTACTTATGAGAGAGGATCGCGAATCGGACGGTTTCGATTCGATTGCGACTTTATAGCCATTTGAAACGCAGGAAAATAACAGGTATGTACTGTGCGTGCCTCTCAAGAAGTCCCGTGAAAGGAATGCGGGGCTGATTGGTCAGAAGGGGAACGATTCTAGCTGCTCTATTGGCTAAAGCGGTCACACATACTATGTAGCGTGTGACGTCACAGCCTAAACATTGAACTACTGGAATTGTACCATCTCACGAGACTTCTTGCGAGGTACGGACAGTACGTGTTTTATTTATTCTTTAAATATGAGTTACCCACGCTTCTGACCAGAAAAACTTCGTATCTGTTATTTTACAGCGATTTTACCTTGCTATAAAATTTCATTCAAATTGCAAACCGCCGACGATTCTTTCTTTATAGTGATTAAATGGAAAATTAATTTAAGGAGAATGTCTACCGAGTGAATTTACAACGAGCATTCCAAGTCGACCGTATCACCTTATCCAATAATTGATACAATCGTTTTATCTCTCGTGATGTAATAAACGTACTGTGTAAATGAGGCCAGAGTTTTGTGGTTAGGTTTCCGGACCGTTCGTATAAAATTTTATCAATTATCATCGAGACATATCAAACCATTGAAGTCTTCGTAATCGTGTAAACGTGAAATGCTACATTTTGCATATACCAGTTCATGGAAAAGAGAAAACAATGTTGCAATTTGTTGCATAATCGTTTATTAGTGTCTTAAGCGAAAGTAGGAGAAAGCGTAAATAATAAAAATTTACAACGTTAAGTAGCCTTTAAATAATTCATCTGTTTATCGAAAGAAAGTTTAGAAATATAAATGTTATATATTGTTCAAATATTTGTTAAGAAGCGCTGAAAGTAATGGGAGTCGTTCTGGAAATTAGAAACAAATATCAGAATAGAAGTTAATATATAATCTCAATAATATAGTATCGATTTTCGAATTGATTAACCCTCGGACTTCTGCGAGTTCTAGGCCTGCGCCGGAGTCATTTCTGACCCACGCCAATATTTCGCTACAGCTTTCTTTCCATATTAGGCGATGGCTCGGGACCGGCTTTCGTCCTATTTCGGATGAAGACGAAGAAGAGTCTTATATCGGAATAAAATTGTACATATTGACGGTCGCTCGAGCTTACCCCCACCGCTACGAGTCACGAATGACTCCGGCATAGCATACGAAGGGTTAAATTTGTTTTCGAGAATAACAACGATATGGGATCATCAGTAGATGAAAATTGGCTCGTTTAATTGTACAGACAACTATTCTCATCACTTTCATTAACTTCATTTCTTCATGCCAAATTTTTGTACGTTTTCTTGAACCAAATGCGCGAAGTATTAAAACATTAGCGATTTTAATATAAAAATGGGGCGAATTCTCCAGTAACAATATAAATAGATTGCTCGCGAAAATTAATCCACCTAATTAGCGACGAAAGGATCGTCTCATTAATATTGCGAGTCTTTCCGCCGTTTCAATATTATCAACACGTCATCGTTATTGTCGCCATTTTGAATTGTTCTGTATATGAATCGACCGCGCAACAAGATTATTCATTGTTACGAACAAATATCGCGGAAACGAAGTCATCATGAACGTATAAATATATTTTTCAACTGTTTATAATTTTAATTATGAATGCGAAATAAAATAATAATATTTATCATAAAACCTTTGCTACAACGATTCTATCAATGTCTATAATTTTTGTGTTTCATCCTTATGGGCTGAGAAAGTATGTACTTAAAAGTTTGTACTATCTGTATATAATATTAATAATGAGAAAATGACAATGCCAAAACTGTGTAATAAGAAGAAAACTTTGCAGTAGGTTAAAAGTTTGTTCGTAAATATCATTTTTGAAGAGGATACAGCAAATGTGTATAAACCATATTTGAAAATCGTGATATTTGAAATCGAATGTTGGTGGTAACTTGCATAATAATTCACTGTTATTTATCTCAATGCAAAATGCAGCTATCTATGACAGCTATTCTTATAAAAGATAATGCAATAATGTAACGTGTTATGAAACCTTGTCTAATGTTTGCTTGATCGCGATGACGAGTGATTTATGTCTTTGAATCGAGAGACTCAATTACAATTTTCTCTACTCCATATATTGCGTTAAATGATACATTGATACGATCGCGTAATTGCTTGCTGTGCGAAGTTGACGCTAATCGTTCCAGGATGGCGTGAAATTACTGTAATTTCCTGCTGTGTGCTATTCTGGATACTAAACAACCCTATTCAAATTTCTTGGTAAAATTAGTTTATAATAGTTTCCACGAAGTTTAGATTCGTTCAATTGAGTAATTTGATTTACACCCTGAAATTATACAGATAAATGAACTATAATTGTAGCTAAAAATATTACCCTTGGAGAAGCAAAATGTGCATAGTTACCGTAAATTTTTTAAGGTTTTTAACTTAAAAAACTTTTTTTAGAATATACATAGTTTATGCAGAATTTAGAATATTCCAATGAAATCATTTCATGGAAATATCTCTGAAATTAATCTTCTATATAATAAAAATCAAATGCTGTTCGTTGGTCACATCACGTGAGAACGGCTGGATCGATTTGGCTAATTTTTTTTTTTTAATGTTCGTTGTAGTCCGAATTACGTTTTTACGCAAAGAAAGTTTCGAAAAGTTGGCCGGAAATTGGAAAATTCGGGAAAAAATGAGACTACCCACACCGCGACCGTCATACAAGATACAAGATACAAGATAAAAGATAAATGTATGATATTGTGTAGTTCTTCAACTTCCTTGCATGTTACAGATCCTAATAAAATTTGGAAGAATTAATATATTAACGTAAAAATTCATTTTAAAACTTGGACAAATAATTCCGTCACCCACATATGGGTGACATGGCAGTCAATGTGTTAAAACAGTATGTGTAGAAGTCGATGTTTGAAAAAGAAATTTCTCACTGTACTGTTACCGCGATATATTTGTTATTGTATTCGTTCAACATTTATTCATCTAAAAATGATTCTTGCCGCTCTCGACATAAGGTACCGTGAGAAATTCGGCAAGAATCATTTGCTCCGGAAAATCTGAAAATAGCGCCATTCCGTGCAGCGGCAAAACGCTCAAACTTCTAGCCAATTTGTTTCAGCAATCGCCCGCTAGATGGCGCAGCACGACAGTGGCGCTGAAAATCTGAAAATAGCGCCAATTCGTGCAGCGGCAAAACGCTGAAACTACTAGCCAATTCGTTTCGCTAATTTCCCGCTAGATGGCGCAGCATGACAGTGGAGCTGAAAATCTGAAAATAGCGCCAATTCGTGCAGCGGCGAAACGCTGAAACTACTAGCCAATTTGTTTCCCCTATCCACCGTTAGATGGCGCTATATTTAGATTTTCAGCTCCACTGTCGTGCTGCGCCATCTAGCGGGAAATTAGCGAAACGAATTGGCTAGAAGTTTGAGCGTTTCGCCGCTGCACGAATTGGCGCTATTTTCAGATTTTCAGCGCCACTGTCGCGCTGCGCCATCTAGCGGGCGATTGCTGAAACAAATTGGCTAGAAGTTTGAGCGTTTTGCCGCTGCACGAATTGGCGCTATTTTCAGATTTTCAGCGCCACTGTCGTGCTGCGCCATCTGGCGGGAAATTAGCGAAACGAATTGGCTAGTTGTAGATAAATATGTTACAATTGTAAAAACAAAATATGAACGATTAAAGCCATAATAAATTCTACCGAATTAGATATTTGCAGTACAGAATAAAATGTTGGAGTGAATAAAAAGAAAGTAGATAAACTTATGAACAATGAAGGTATGTATGCTATATTAACTTTTTCATTACTTTTATACATTCTATACATTTTTGTTATTTATATTAATGAGTCGTTTACATAGGTCTTATTGTTAAGTCATTCATTAGTTGATTTAATATTTACTAATGACTTTGTTCGTAGTTTAATCGAACTTAATATGATTAGATAATTGTCAATAGAACAGTTTGAATTCGTCTGCTTAACCTTAAGAAATTGAAAAACAATATTACTAACAATGAGATGGAATTAAATATCAACTTTTATTGCATTAATATAAAAGTCACATGGTCGATAAAACGAATGTTAATGCGTTATAAAATGCGGTTTGTTCAGAAAAAATGATGTGTTTGTAAATTAATTAGATTTAAATATTATGATACCCACTTTTAAAAGTATTTGCAATATTCTTTTGTCTAATTGCGATACTACAATCTTTATACTTGAAATATCTTTAATGAGTCACTTGTGAATCTTTCTTAGCTCCTACATCTTATTGCTTTTTTTTCAAAAATTTCTACGTCGGTACTCAAGTTGTGAAATTTTTACAGCACATTTTTTCCATTTTATTTATATCGTTTAGGTATTTCTTGTAGCTTGATTAACTGTCGTCGACGTACTATCTAAAAATTCACTTGACATATAAAAGTCCTAACAATCAGTTTGCGTAGGACTTAAAAAATTTCCGTTAACATCATCGATATGGTTTCCTGGTAAACTAAGTGTTTCTGATAATGCACTTAATAGTGCTTGTTCAGAGGTTTGATAACTTCTGAGATTGTAAGAATCACTAAATAATCATCAGTACAAAACATTACACTGTTGAAAAGCAACCAGGTTATGCCCATAGCATCTTTTCTGTGCATGGATGCTGCTCTTAGGAGAACTGTAGGTAAACGTCAATTCTCTATTAAAATGAAACCTCGATTTTTTTTTATCTGCGTACTACAACAACCTCTCCAGAAGTGAATTCATCACCTATGAAGGTCAAGACAAAGTCATTATCATAATCTTATCTAGATAGATCAAATCGGCCGAAAAAGTATTCTGCTATCATCACATACATGTAATTAAATCGAACTGATGTGTTCTTCACTTGTATGATTTCAATGATCTACAAATTCAGTGTTTTAACTCACTTTTATAATATTATTCGGCGACCACCGGACGACGTTAAGAATCTACTTCGATGGACGAATCTCTGTAACCGCTTCTGGGCTCTCTTCGTAGCTCCCTGATGACCATGGACCTGGTGAAATCGACTCGTCGAAAGTCCGAATCTTCATCGTCTGTGGAATGTCCGTCGTAAACGGTGCGTCTTCGTCTCTTCTTCCTGGTGCACGGCGTTTGCGGCCTGGTTCGAATTCTTCCGCTTCCGGAATCCATTCCTTCGCTCATCAGGCTGTGTCTTCTGGATCTGTTTGCCAGCGAAGTTTTTGAATTCCGTTGACTACCGGCCGACGGTAATTCAGACCTCGTGTTACCGGCGGACGTGTTCCTCTCCCTCTTCATTCTTCCTATCCGACGCTCTTCTCTTCGGAGCAAGTCGTCCTCGCTGTGGATCCTTTTGTTCAACCGCCTCGTCCGCTTCTGTCTTATCCTCAGATTATCAGCGGAGCCTGCGATGCGCCTTGTGGAAGATCTGTCCACTGAAATCTCGTCCAGATTGTCCAATGAACGGGCTAGTCTTGACATCTGTATCGCCTCTTCGTAACTAGGCGGCCCGATTAATTCTAAAGGATTGATCCTCGGTTCTGGACGCTCCACGCGCTCGATACTTTCTTCTTCGTCCACTATGCGGGTCCTGTTAGAATTATAACACAAAATCTGACTATTTTAAAATGAAAATCGTGAGATTGTATTTATTCGGATGTTTAGCGATTTTGTATCCGAATGTACGTTCAAAAGAATACGTTTCCCGCGTAAATACGTCGCAATCTCAATCATTGTAAATAAAAACATTTGGAACCCGACATTTTTTTAGTTTTATCGGCCAGAAAATCTAAGATAAAAAATAAAACAAGTTAATTTATGTTAAATATGTGTTCCGAGATGGTAAACTGCTAAAATTTCGAGAACATTTTTAGTTCCATTCTGTAGTAAGTAGTTGAAATTTTTCATATCCTGTTTTGTGTCATGTTTTCGAAATTAACTGAACATTCATGCGATAGTTTTTAAAGTGAACCATCAAAATCATTCAGTAAGATATTCAGGTCACTCTTATTTCCTGTCTATGATAAAATACTCATAAAATAACGTAGATTACTCAGTTATTCTCAACAGGTAATATTGCACACTACGATTGATTGATATGTATCATATTTTTAATAATATGTAAAAGTGCACCTAAATGAATATCACATTACATTATAAGATAAAATTATTTAATATTTTATATAGTGAAGAATGAATTTATTCTTTTGGCTGATATTTGTATTGATTTTGCTGGTACACCTGGTGGTGCTATAGCAGCTGATTATATGTAATTACCGTAGGATAGATTTTCTACAAATATGAAATCACAATCATAATTTACAATTCCAAGATTTGACTCGAGACAGTCGAGGGTTAACGATAATATTCCAGAAATCAATAAAATTGAACTGATGTGAACCGATTAAATAAATCATCTCTACAGCGAGTAATCAAATTATTAGAGCAACATGCAAAAATTAAAAAATTAAAATTCGTGTTTAAAACAATCAATATTCACATAAAAATCTAACTACACCCAATATGTTTTACTTTTTTACGAAATTTTGACATTTACAAATTGCAAAAATTTACATTTGGAAGCACTTTAGACAACAGTATCTGCTACGTTTAAAATATTTATTTTTCACACTACGACTCTAATAATTTGATCACCCATTGCATCATATTACACCTAGAATAAGTTTTGCTCTTACCTGCTTCGCAAAGGTCTCAACGATGGAAGGTCTCGACGTTGTCTCTCCTCCATAGCCCTTCTTTTTACGCGCATCATGTGTCTAATAGAGACGAAACTTCCGAACAATACGATGATCGTGAGGACAGTGACCATCACAAACCCCCAAGTTCTGTCCCGATTATAGTACACTGAGCCGTTCCACACATCATCGCAAGCAGCTTCCCAAGTATATCCGGAAACGTTTGCCGGGCTCTGGCAAAGTAAATTCGACTCGGAAGTTTTCGCTGGCGGCACCGTTAAATAATTGTATAGAGTGACCAATTCTTTGCAATCGCAATGCCAAGGATTGTCGTCCAATTTGATAATTGTCAGGTCCGGATTGTTCCGAAAAATTCCAGGATCTAAAGTTTCGGTCAGACGGTTACCTGCAAGTCCACGTGTTAACTTAAATGATTCATAAATGAGTAGCATCGTTCGATTTTATATTTCATTGATAACTTGATTCCCTATAAATCGATTAAAAATTGCAAATATATTCGTGTGATGTCCTGTTCACGTTTTCATGATTGTTTGAACTGTTCTATTGGACGAACAGAAAATATTGATTTTGATCTATTTAAAGGAATTTAAATCCAGTCTCGGAAAAATATGTATGTAATATGTCATATTAGAATTTCTTACAGTTTCATACAGTTCCATTCAAAATTTATACTTCACTCGCTCCTCGTATCCAATTTAATCCCATTTTAGATTTCTCCCACTTAATTTTTCATTTTCAACGAAAAAATCAATCAAATCAATGAAATGGCTTCTGGGGTCACTCCTTCCAAGGAAGTACAAAATTTTTGGGACACCCTGTATACCGAGATGTTATTGAAACATTTACTGTACTTGCACTGGAATACCTGACAAATCAACTCGTATGAGCTGCGGCAAATGCAGAAAGGTGTTATTGTCCAATCCCACCAGCCGATTCCTTCTCATATCCAGATTCTTCAAGGTGGTGGATCTGATCTGGGACGGTATCGTCTCTAACTTATTGTCGCTCAGTATAACGCTTCTTACTTTCGGCATGTCCCACAGAAAATTGTCGTCCAGTTTTTCAATTAAATTCCACGACATGTCCAATATAGTGACCGCCGACGTGAACCTCGGAAATTTGTCCAAGACGTTGTAAGACAGGTTGAGCAGCTTGAGATCTATGTTCTCGTGGAATGTCAACGGGTGCACTTCTCGTAGATTGTTCCCCGACAGATCCAGCATTTGAAGCTTCACCAAACCCTCGAAGGTGCTGGCGTTTAAATTTTCCACATTGTTCCCGTTCAAGTATAAAAATCCAAGTTCCCGATTCTTAGCGAAAATACGATCCGGTAACATGCTGATCGTGTTGCGGGACAATCGGGCATGTGTTAATGACGGAAATCCGTGGAGACCTGGTCTGTCCAGATTGCATCTCGTCACATCAAGTTTTTTTAGATTCGGATGAGTCAAAGTTGCGTTTCTGAAAATTAGATGCCATCGATCGTATCGATATGACAATATTATTTGAATTTGTTCGAACTTGTGTCGGTCGCTTGCGGATTTGTATGCAAAATAAAAATTTCCTCCTTCGATAATGACAAACAGGAGTCGTACAGAAATTGATTTCTTGTTTTAATAATTGTGGTAAATTCAAAATAACGGTTATTCAATTATTCCTTACCATAAAAGAGAAAGAATTAATGTTTGTCAATATACAGTTTCACTCGTGTTTTACAAATTCACAGATTCTATAAACGTCACAACGTTTGTAACTACTACATAAATTACATAGTCAACAGTCAGACTTGAGTTTCTTTATGCTATAAATATGTTAATTAATTTCATTCGACAGTTTCTGCATGAAGGTACCTCGACACTTTTATTTACAGCAAGATTGTTAAACGAAATTGGTGACTGTAAACAGTGAATAAATAAATCACAGTCACAATAGCATGTATATTTCTACTTTTTCACTTAAAATGTGTTAATGTGCAAGTCTGGACCGAAACGTGTAACAATTAATAGTCGAAATATTTCTACGTAGTATATCTCATATTGTTACCTTGTGCAATAAACTAACATGGGATTGTTGGCCATTCTAAGCTCTCCAAGTTCTGGAAATCCGCTGAAAGTATCGGGACTTAAGTAACTCAAAAGGCAGTCGGACACATCGAGCCAGACTAGTTTAGGACTCCATGCTTTCTGAATCAATTTCAAAGGGTTTCCTACCAAGCTTAGTGTATTTAATTCTGGTAGTCCGTCCAGAGACACGTTGCTCAGTGTCTGTATTTCTATGGAATACAATAACATCTTTCACATTAATTATCCTACCAACTTTTACTGCTCAAAAGAAGCACGACGTTTAAATTTGACTTCACTTCTCATCATAAAAAGAGAAGACATCTCAATAAATAATAATGTTATAGAAGAAGATTAATGAAGCAAATCGAATGCAACGTTCACAAAGATACATGTGCACATGCAACATAAAAATGATATAGCCTTCTGTTGAAACAAAATGAAAACAGAAATGCAAGTTAATATCAAGTCAGTATTATATATCTATTAAAAATTGTTTATATCTAGAAACAATTGAATACAATTGCGCAGTAACGAGTATCGTATACGCATATTCTAAAGAAGAGTGTGTGTATATTATTCTCCACTCTCACCACCCATTTACTATTTTTGCAAAATGATCGATCTCAAACATTATTATCCTTATTATCTTACTCGTAATGCAACCTAGTTTTCGTTGCAATAGCTGACGAACATTGTCGTTTCGCATAAAGATCCGTAGTATATTCCTAACACTTTGACTGCCAAACAAGAAAGCTAAAAAATGTCATGACATCAAAGTAAGTTATTTAATAAAATAGAAATTGAAAAAATTAAATGTATGATATTGTGTAGTTCTCCAACTATGTTGCGTTTTACAGATCCTAATCAAATTTGGTACAATGAATATATTAACGTAAAAATTCATTCTAAATAGTAAATAATAACAGAACAAATAAAGTTAAATAATAACAGAACAGTTTGATTCGAGAAGAAAACATCGCATTGTGGTGCAGACAACGTAAACGTTTGCAACGAACGTAGAAAAACAATCAAGCATGTTTTCGGAAAGTCTGGTCATACCGCAGTGACTGGCGTCCAAAGCCTCGAGCCTGGGGTTTACCAACCCCTCGATACTCTCGATCGGGTTCCTGGACAGATAGAGCACCGACAAAGAGCTAAGTTGCACGACGGAATTAACATCAACGATATTCCGAATTTTGTTGCCGGTCAAGTCCAGCCTCTTCAGCTTCGTCAGGCCGCTGATGTCTTTGGGCAACGAGCTCAACTCGTTTCTCGCTAAGTTCAGGTACTGTAGATCTGTCAGTCGATTAATATCATTGGTTACATGCTTCAACAGGTTGTTCGATAAGTTTAATTGCTCCACCTAGAATGCGATCAACGAACAACACGTTTAGCGAGTGAGGGATTCATTCTGCCGCGATAGCCTAAACGCGACGCGTCGTTACGAGGGGGAGCTCTCGAGGAATACGTGTAGGTATGTAATACGTATATCTATTGTGAAAACTGGAGCTGTTAGAGTGAATTGCCGCGAATCGCGGCCGTTATCTCTTAGATACTGCCTGATGTCTTCGCCAGCGCATTTGTACAGGTGACTCATTGGCAATGCTAGCCACATTTTCAATCATCGCCCTCGCCGATAAAGCATAGGGAAACCGCAGCTTTCAACTGGCGCACGCCACGCCGAAAAAGCAAAACCGGGCCTGTTGCGTGCATCTACTCACTATGTCGCTAATGTTCTCCGGGAACGATTCCAAGCCCTGCTTCGAGCACATGACAGCTCGCGGCTGTTGGCTGTAATGGCACACGCATCTCGTCGGGCAAACGGACTCGCAGGCCGAAGGTGAAAGGGCCACGAACAACACCGCCAGAAAACGCAGCGACACGGGATCCGCTCGTTTCGACATGTTCTCTGTTATCGAACACCTTGAAATCCATGGAATTCACATTTTCATCGAACAGCCTGCGACCGAGAACGACTGCACCAAGAAGACCGCCCGATTAAACGAGCCGTTTCATTTTCACTGTGTTTTTTGTTCGCAGACAAACACCCGCGGTGGCACTGAACCGGTGATTTTCGAAACGGTGAACGTGAAAACCGAGCTCGCGCGGATCAATGAGAGTGGGCCAACAGTACTCCCAACCGTCCTGAAAACTACTGAGTACTTATCTGTGATAAGTAACGTAGGATATGTGCCCCGCGATATCTTCGTAAGATAACTCGAGCATGCGGAGACCTGTCGAGAGCATTATTCCCCGGCGTAGACTGAAAGTGAGTTGATATAACGGGAACTGCACCTGTATATCGTCGAAAATTAACTACACCATACTGTTTTTTAACTACCCAGAGAATATCTACGTAATTCAATATTTTAACTAGTTGGTCCAGTAACGATTTCGTTTGTGGAGTGTAATTTTCATAGATCAAATTCCATTCCGATCTGAGATACCGAGACGGAGCCATTTGTAAATTAATTTTGTGGCAAGGTTCATTTGTCGTTCGGAATACCGAAACGATATCTCATAATGTGTTCATGTAGATGATTGATTTTAGTGGCGAGAGGCACTGGTTTTCAGGTAAAGTTCAGTGTTTTGTATTTATTCGCTGACCTTTTTACCTGGTTAGAGAAATTCCGCCAGTAGTTTTTGCCATTGATAAATTAAACGATGCTGTTAACGTGATAATGAGTTTGTTTTTGTCTATTTTACAGAGTTTAGTCTATTTGTGAACTACAGTAGGAGAACTACACTGTAAGAGGTAAAGCGTTAAGTGAAATTTAATGTTGCCTGAAAACGATGAAGGGAACTCAGAATATATATTTCTTAATTGTGTAAATGAGATTATAAATTCGATAGAACAGGGAGCACAATTAGTATCGCGTTTATTAGCGAAGAAAGAACAACCATACTGAACGTCAAGTTGAGAAACACTATAAAATTGAAGCTCTATACAGTACCATACTCTTTGCTTAAATACATCACTCCATCAAAATAGTGAAAAAATGAGACGAAAACATAAAACGAAAAAGAGTTTAATACTTTCACGTTTTTCTGTAAGGATTATTTGTTATTTATAATTTCGAATGGTTAAGATATTTATTGGTTAAAATATGATTAACAAACTACGGATCTTTATGCATTTATGGCTTCTGGAAATTTTCCAAAAATCCTGGAATATAAAATTCCACTGAATTTAATACGATTTTTATTTATTTCAGAAGTATAAAGACTACTACCAAAATGATACATTCTTAAAATTTGCCTATAAAAATTGGAACTTGCATAAACATCCTTATAATGACTGTAAATCCTAAAACGATTTCATCAATATCAAATCGTGACGTAAAAGTATAAAGGATATTACAAAAACATATGAATACAACGTTAATCTATTTTTTTTTTTTTTCGAAAATCGAGATACCGATTTAAAGGAGCAACAAGATGAAAGAGGGCCGGTAATAAAAACTGAATATGTTTCTCGGCGAAGAAAGAATTGAAATTTGAATGGGCAGTTCCGCGGAAAATATAAGACATTAGATAAATATCTCAAGTATCCGAAAAGCCGATATTGAGGCGGCCATCTCTCCGGTCTAAGTCTCTCTTGGCTGACCCATGCGGATATTTTCCCCATTCCCCAACTGCTGTCGCTGTATTACAACCTTTTTTTTATCGTTTCCTCAATCCGACAGGACCGTGTCTGAGGACTTCCCGAGGATGGAACAACCGCAGCTCTGTATTATATCGATAACGTACATCATCGACGTAAAGATGATAACGGTACGATTAGTTGTTAGAATGTTGCTAGCCTTGACAGCAACGTCTACGGTTTAATTACATACAGCACTGTGTGAAATAAAATACAATATCCTAAAGTGACGATCCTCTGACAATTTTTATTTTTCCATAGAATACAGTGGTTACTCTATATATGCCCAAAAAGCCTAATAGATAAAATTCCCAGAACTACGTTTCCACGAATATTCAGCGTAGATCAAATACTAGTATCTCCTAGCCGATATATGCCCCTGGCTCGACTCGTGTTTTGGACATAATAACGTAGACGTAATTCATGTTTTTAGTCAACGTGAGTACTAGTCGGACAATAAAATCTCTTTTTTTCTAATGATATTTTTATGAAACTTTTACCAACGTATTCTTAACATTTTCCCGATTAAAATGACACCAAACACGACATAATTTGAATAATACTTGCTTGTTTAATGCACGGTACAGTGGAACCTCGATTATCCGAACTATTCAGTGGAACATGATCGTGTTCAGATAACGGAACAGCTATCTAGCTACGTTTAATCTTCTAGCTGATTAAACATACAATTTATTTGAATAATAATCTAGTAGATAAAAAAAATTCTAGGGTATAAAATTGGACAGAATCTATTACGAATTTCACTTATTTCAGTCTACTTTTATTTATTAGAGGCTACTACCACTGAGAATAAGATTTAATTTGATTCCAGTTTCTGAAAATTCGTCCACAAAAATTGCAAATCACATAAACATCCGGAGTCGATTACTTAGATTACTATAGCCTCACTGATATGTCTAATCGAGTATCACGTTACATTTCTATAGTGGATAAATTTTTCACAAATATCGTGCACACCTCTGTCACATTTATCGAGACATTACCGCATTAAATAGATTGTTGCGGCACGTAGCGTGTTTGTCCTGTGGAGAAAGTATTTTCGTTAATGAAATTGAACTATTAACGTACATGTTACGAAGAAAAATACTGCATTTTTGTAACTGTTGAAGTTATAGAGCAGCAGAGACCTCTAGGTTCGCAATTACATGTGCGCCAGTAAATCACGGATCCACGGCCGTTTTATACGTACTATCAATCGTGAATCAATCGAACCGATAAGAATTCACTTGACGCGTATCCACCTCGAGGCGATAAGGCTCTCCCCTCCTGGTGTCGAAGCATTTAAAAAGGCCTTATCCGCGCAGGACTGTATCTCGCTCTCTTTTTCACACGTCCGGTTGGTCCAATGGGGATGATAGGTCACACCCTCGGGAGGGTGCGAGCGGTTTAGCTAGCGCCGGCGCTTAGCCGCCGGCTTATCCAGTAGGGACAAGGACACGATGTTTCTACCTGTTGATATTAAACCAACCCCTTCGCGGAGATTTTGCAAATCCGGAGTTCCACGGTTGACGATTGGTCACGCCCTCCGCAACCTGTGTCGCGCGGATTTTTTTCTGCACCCTCTACTCCTTCCACATAGAAAGAATAATATTTTTCTCGCGGTTCTTGTCAATTACAATTTTCTGAAATTTTTTTTCTACACGTCATTTAGGAAATTAACTCTTTTCAGTTCTCGAAAAAATTCGAGTCATTTGGTCCGCTTTTAAATAGGTGACATCAATTTGAACGGTGTACGGAGATTTTTGTGACTGACTGTATCTTTTATGACCCCAAAGTCAGTTGATCATTTACGTGCTGTGATAATATTGGATAAATGGATGTTAATCGAGCAGGCTAAAGAAAAAGAAACGAGAAACAAAGAAAAGCAGAACAAAATTAAAATTAGAAAAAAGTAAAAGCGGAAAAAATAAAATCTGTTGTTGCAAAAAGGAATAAACAAATATTGATAATTCAGACTATTTTTGTAGATTTACTTGTCTCCTGAAGTAAGAGTTGAAGAGAAAACAATTGTATCGTGATTACAAGAAGAGAGGAATAATTTAAATGAAAAGTATTGATTTTTCTGCAAAATACAAATTGTCTACAATGGATGGATACGCAAAGTAACCATTTAGACCGTGATTAATCTCCAGAAATGAAATAAAGGATTCGAAACATTCTCACCGAGTCTCAACGATAGTTATTCTCTTCTTCTTTTTCATTGTTGAATGCATGCCATCTGCAAGTAATTTATTAAGATTGAAAGTGTATGTGATGAAGAAAGATTTTGCTCTAGTAATACTGATTCAGTAAACCAACTATGTTGATTTTATTCTTAACCTCTATTGATTTCGTCAATAGTAAAGTTAATTGTAAAATTAAATGTCGATAAAGTTGTATTAAGAAATGCGAGTAGTTGGTATTTTACTATACCATACTTCACATACGTACCATACATAATTAATAGTATTATGAATTCTTGAAATATTTATCATTCCCAAAATACATGGTGGTTCAATCAAGGTGTGTGTCCAAATTGGGCTACTCTCCCCTATATTCTCAATCAAGGTAAGAAGGATCCTCCTAGCTCACTATTAAAGCTCCCGAGCACTCGCCTAACCCAGAAATCCTCTCAAAAGGAAAATTCTCTAAAAGAAACCAGCTTCTTGTTGACTGACACCGGTAATTACCATCTGAAATACAATATCGAACACCGTAATGAGAAATCATCCCCCGAGCTCACTATCGAAGCTCTGCTAAACATTCGCTAGAGAAGATATAGCAGTGCTATCTGCTGGCGGTAGATTCTGGCCTATACGTCTCCATGTATACAGAGAGAAAGAGAGAGAGAGAGAGAGAGAGAGAGAGAGAGAGAGAGCTTTCTATATATTTTTAACGCCTTCATTTCCGGCCGCGTTGGGACACCGGAAATAGCGGGACGATACCTCGCGGTGTTTCAGGTATTGATCAGTTCGAGGAGCGGGTACCACCCATCCCCGTCGGGTGGGGGGTGTGCACCCTCTGCAGACTGGAAGCTTCGACCCCCCTCGTCGGCCCCCCTCCCTTTTACCCTCACCGCCGGTGACGCCCCCATTCCGCCCCCACCCGACACCCACTCACCCCCCACAACCCCCTCGCGACCCAGCGACGAGCCATCGAAGACGAACTTTTAGATATCTCTTCGTCGTCTCCGCTCGGATCTTCGGGTTACGCTCCAGTAGGCTCTTCGGAAATAAAACGGGACTAGTATAATATCGCTGTCGCTTCTTGCTCCTCCTCCTCCTCCTCTTCCTCCTCCACCTCCACCTCCTTCTCCTCTTCCTCCTCCTCCTCCTCCTTCCTCTCTTTCTCTCGGGGAGAAATTTCAAGATTTCCCGAAGCTGGCTCTTGCCGACGTTTAATTGGAAATACACTTTCAGGATGCCGCTCCGCTTCGGGATTTAAAGCTGTCCGATATCTGAGGTTGTAACGATGATTTATTGTTACAGTGTTTCTATGTTGGCCGGCTCCGAGGCGAGATTAAATAGGAGAAGTTTATCGGCGGAGTCTGCACAATGTGTATTAGTTTAAACTTTTTTCATTTTGCGGACCGCGTGTGGGTTGCCGCACACATCCGAGAAAAAAGTATCCTTTCTTTCTGAAAAATTCCGTTCGAATTTGTACAACCTGTGCTTCGTTCAGGAATATTCCCGTCGAATTTTTATGGGGAGAAAGTTTACCCTCAAGAAACGGTGCTTGTAGCAATCATGGAGTGCTCTTAATACACTCGAACATAATTCTCCCATAACACGATGTGCTCATAACTAGACTGCGGATGTTAACGCTGTTTCCAATTTTTGTAGACTCGTTTTAAGAAAGTGAAACCATGTAAATTTTTATTTTCAGTGGTAATAGTCTTTGTAGATCCCAAATAACTAGAAAACGTACTAAATTCTTCAAGCTTTATATTTTGATATTTTTAATCAATTTTCTTAAGCCATAAATCCATAACATTCTGAATTTTAATTGTGCCACTTGTATTACCTACTCTTCGTGTTATAGGAGGGTTCAATGCATATGTTCCTGCTGTAGAAAAATGTTTATTTTTATATTTAATAAGTAGACTGCGGATCTTTATGCATTTATAGTCCCTGGAAATTTTCTAAAAATGCTAAAATGTGACATTCAACAGAATTCAGTAGAATTTTTATTGATTTCAAATCTACCAAGGCTACTACCACTGAAAATAAAATTTTACGCAACTCCACATTCTTAAAATACCTCTACAAAAATTGAAAATTGCATAAACATCCGCAGTCTATTAATAAGTCTTGTTCAAACTTAAATTTTTATTTTGATGAATTTGTCTGTATCTGTTTGTATCGGCACTTCTAATATTGGGACATTTTGTTTAAATGGTTCGTGTTTTAAATATAACTTACTAAAAATGTTCTGGAATCTATTATATTTGTTGAACAACGCCTTTTGTAGGTGGCTATCATAACTGATTCTACTCCTCCTGCTAAGCACTGGCTTGAACGACCCTCTCCCCTAAACGTATAATCTTAAAGCATCCGAATAACCCTAACCGCATAACTGCTCAACCCCTGTACACACACTTCGAACTTCTATTTCTGTGTATTGCCTTCTACATTCTCCTCTTATCAGATGTAAAACGGGAGGTATGGACAACAACGGCGTCTTATTTGCTATTTTTTTGTTTTTCGTTCTTACTTTTGCACAAATGACTGACATTGAGACATTGATGACATTGGGATAAAATTTCCAAATTGTGTTGAAGTAAGATTCCGTGCTCAAGTAGATATTACAACTTACTTAATTCAATAAGCAATGTATTGGCAACAATGTTCTATTTCGTCTTTCATCATTCAACAATATTCCGTTCCAGTTTTCATCTAATAACTTTTCTTTACATTGCAAATGTATAGACATCCTAACTCGACGCGCACGAGCAAGATGTCAGATTGTGTATAAAAACAATTGCTGTTTCTCAAAATTACTAATTTACTTTTGTTAATGCAGTTATAGGTTTAGGCGAACCGAAACGAAAACAACTATTCTTTAAATCCTTTGATTTATTATGACTCATTATAATTTTATTATCGAACTATCGAACTATTATTATGAGTATAATATAAAATTATAATGAGTCAACAATGTGAACTACACTCAATTATATAAATTACATGGTAATGATGTTACAGTTAATTGTGAGCAGTGAGGCCGGTAATGACGTCGCAGTGGATGCGACCACGTTGGAATGAATAAAATCGAATAAATAAATAAGAAAAGAGGAAAGTAGAGAATGCAAACAAGGCGTTTTCGTTCAGGACAGCAACGCTCGGCACGCTCGACTAATTGAGCCCTCCCCGTTATCCTTTGTAACGTAAACGGAAAAGGATACTTCCACGGAGGGTTATACACCCGACTTTCTAGATTCCCGAACTGATTTTATTTTCCCTAAAGCCACCCCCGCGCCTCGTAGTCGGACGTAAGCTCGGTTATAAATAACGGCTTATCTTTTGTCGGCTTCAACGCCACCGCGAATCGGTACAAAGCCAAACTCTGCTCCGGGTCCCGCCACCCCTGCAGCTACCTTTTATGCCTTGTAAGGGGTCGCGGCGAAAGAAGACGTCTTTCGAAATGTGCGTCGGTAATTGCTCTGGCATGTGTCCGAATTAAATCCAACGGTTTGTCGCGCTTGTTTCCGCATCGGCGGCCGTGAACGGGCCGCAAACGCGGATTTCCACGGTGTTTGTCATTTAAATTCGGATTACTCCGATTTTTCATACCGATCGAGAACGCGTATTATAGATCGGCTTAATGCACGGTGTTCGACCCCCGCCCGTTACGTTCGACTAACTCGTACAACTGTTTCGTCGTATTGATTTCGGAAATACGGAACCTCGATTATCCGAACGTTCTGCTCGCGACAATATTCGGACACCCCCAAAAAGACTTTTTTCAATATTTGAGCATACGCTTTGGATTATTTTCTCATTTTGAGAACTTCGAACAATCAAATTTTGAGAAAATTGCAATCGGTCGGAATTGCAGAGGAAATAGTGAAAGCTGTTTTTTTTTTATAGATCTGTGTCAATTATGTATACGTTCTGAAAATTTCATCGAAATCGGTCGCTGCGGGGAAAAAAACTTTTGGCAATTTTTGTTATAATCTGACTGTGGATTTTATGCATTTATGAGAAAAATGCACGAATGCAGAACTATAAATGCATTAGAAGAATTAAATGACGTTGGTATATTGTTTTTTGCTAATATAAATTTCAAGTTATAATAATTTCAATGTAACGCTATTCAAGGCACAACTTTCAATACGAAAGGAAAAATTAGGCAAATTATTACAATATGTTGTACAACAATATGTGTATTATACACTGTGGTGCGGACAGAGATAAACGGCATATACAGGTCGGAAGAAAGGAGTATTGCAAATCTCCATTCACTGCCAAGTAGAAGCTGGCGATTATAGTTAGCTTTGGCCCCTACAAGCAGGCAAACTCTCAGCTTTGCTGTCGGAATGTAATCATTACCTCTGAGCCCATTTTACTGCTGTTATACCATAATCGTTATACATTTTTCATTTTTGATACTAAATATAATATATATATAATATAATATTCCACTATTTTTGGCATCCGCGTGATCAATTTTTTCGTACTTTTGTTGTTATATTATTCCATTCTCGTTCCAAAATATTCCATAAATACGTTTTCGAAGTAGGGCAAAAGTTCCGAACCACTGTCTGTCACGGTCATCCCCTAATTTTTCTATGGCGTTCAAATCAGGTGATTGGGGTGGCTGTTTCATAATTTTTAATGAATTATTAAGTTGAAGTTGTAATTACTACTGGACATATGAGGATATTTGTAGTTAATAAAATTAAAGGTTCATAATCTATTCGAGATACCAGAGTTTTATTAAACACCAGTGGTGTCCTAAGACTTATGAGCAGGGGTGTACGTTAGTATACAGACTCGGCCTATACAAACATATCGTTACTAATGCGGCACACATCAGACACTTTTAGCGCCCGGGCAGGTTTAGTGTTAAGTAGGTAGATTTCTCGTTGATATTTGAATGGATACCGGCTATTTGTGGTTCAGTGCGTCCTTAACAAGATCAGAGACATTGAGTCGCGGAACCCCCGTGAGGATGAGATGCAACGTACACAGAGGAGACACTAGTGTGCCGCGTCTCCGGTTTTGCACACGTACACGTCAACAGGGGTGCGGACGGGGAGGGGAGAGAGAGAGAGAGAGAGAGGAACGGTTTCACCCCCATGACACCGAGCACATCTGTTGGTGCTCCCAAACTGTGAGAACGGGAAGGAACGGGAGAGGAGGACAGGCGAAACCACGGGTATCCTCGATGTTTCCGTAGCATTGTCTAATCGTCGTTCCCGTGTCTATCTCTCGTTTCCACTCGTCTCCTCTTCCTTACGAGCAATCTTTCGTCGAAAGAGAGAAGACGCCCCCGCGTGTCTCTTTCGATCTCGACGGCATCCGACGAGGAAGATCCGCATTCGTGCGCGCGGCTCACGATTAAAGCTCGCAACTTGCGGAGCAGCGCGTTAAGCAGAGCAAAAAGGTTCAAGGGTGAGTGGACTTTAATGCCGTCGACGTTTAGGGGTAACCGCGCTCTCGGTGTGAAACGATTTCCGAAAGAATTTGACCCGTTGCCTTCTGCCGGCAGGCTTGTCGAACGCGTGAATTTTTGTACGAAATAAATATAGGTTCACTTAATCATTTTCTAGTTGGGCTTAACAAAATGTTACAAATATAACTACAAATTAATTATTTGACCAGAAAACTCAGTATTTAGTTGGTCCTCCGTTGTTTTTTTATGAGCTCAAATATCCTTTGTGACATTGAGTCTATTAATTTCTCTAAAGTCTCTGATCCGATCTGAGACCACGCCTCATTGATGCCATTTTTTTAATTCATTAACCGTTGCGTATTGTTTGCCATTACTGTAAACTTTTCTTGATAATATGAGCCATAGATTTTCAATGGGGATAAGGTCTGGACTTCTTGATGGCCAAGGTAAAACCTCAACTTCTGCCATCTGAAAATATGCTTTAATTGCTTTTGCACGATGAATTACACCCACCCCTTTTTGGCATAAATGCATAAAATCCGCAGTCTCTGATTGTTCAGTAGCTGAAATTTAAGACAGTAGGAAGATGAAAAGAATTAAAAAAGGTCAATTTTAATCTATTGATATTAACAAAGAAAGAGAGAATTTCCTATTTGATTTCTGCCG
Organism: Seladonia tumulorum; assembly: GCA_913789895.3. Taxonomy (NCBI): domain Eukaryota; kingdom Metazoa; phylum Arthropoda; class Insecta; order Hymenoptera; family Halictidae; genus Seladonia; species Seladonia tumulorum. Next base: position 5,484,119 of record OU565282.1, on the reverse strand, counting down.
CCTGAAATTGATACAGACAATTTTTATTATGCATAAAGATCCGCGGTCTATTTATTATACAGATTTATTTAATCTATTTTATTGTAAATTTTATTTTAATTTTATTTTATTGTAATTTAAAAAAAAATTATAAAGTACCGTTCATTGCGATGCTGTCGTCAAGAAAACAGCGCTGACAGGATATTTCTCGAGGATGAGCATATTTCACGGTGCTATCTAGTAACCGGCGCGCATCCGAATATGCCTAAAGAGTCGAAAAGATTGCGTCGTCTACGGGGCAGGCAACATGCCAATCTTGCTCGATGCTTTTTATTGCCGCGATAAGCGGCTGTCCTGTCTGTGCCACCCACACCCCCCAACAAGGAAACACCCGACGAAACGTTAGAAATGTAATCTTTACTTCTGCGCCGCTCCTTAATGGATACTCTCGCTCCTCCGAATCACGTAACACGCACCCGCAACCTCTCTTCAGGTTTCAATCTCTTCCAGATTTGACGCAGCATATCTCTCTCTCTCTCTCTCTCTGTTTCGTGCCGAGGGAGCAAGCGGGACATCCACATCCTAAATGAATGCTGATTAAAAAGAGGCGAAGATGGCTCAGAATGGTTTGCACCCTTTTCACGTAGACGTTCCTCGATAGTCTCAGCGTTCTTATTAATCGTTAGGTTGGTGCGAAAATAATTACGGTTTTTGTCAGTTTAACCCTCGAAACACTGCTTTATTTATCAATTTTTGAAATATATTCTTGTAGACATAACGTTTCTGTCGTCTCTGATGTAACAGCTGTTCACTTAACACTTTGAGTGCCAAATCAGAACCCTAAAAAATTCCATGAAACCAAAGTAAGTTATAGCAATAGCAGACTATTTTTCCTTGCATAAAAACCCGCGTACTATTGGTAAGCATAGAACTCGAAGCGTAGTCTCGAAGATGAAAAGGCTCGAGAATGTTCTTTTGATTCGAAAAAACTGAAAGTCTGCAGAGTGCAGAAACTATTTTCTTCGATGTGTTCAATATTGATGCAAATTCGATAAATTGCGCCAACGTAATGCCTGAAGCTTTCCCATAACGAGCCAATCAGGACGTTTACCGATTAAGTCGCGCAGTACCGCAAAATTTAACTTACAGGGTGGCCCGTCAGTTCTTGGAGAGTTGGAAACTTCGAACCGTCTCTGCCTATAAACCCCTTTTCAGAAGCCCGTAACTTTTTCTCGAGATAAGGTGAGCAATCTTGTCTGTCATTTAATGGAGGCCGTATTAGAACGCGTTAGTTGGCATAGCTTCTACAATAATCCATTCTTATGCTCGTACATAAAATAATTAGATAAATGTTCTGCCTTGAAGTTAATATTGTAGACAAAGTTAAATATTGTAGACATTCATTTCTATTTTGTACTGCATAACAATCATTTTTCATAAACAAAGAACAGAAGAAACATGTGGTAAAATATTAAGGTTCTGCCACCTCTTAAAAATTTGTGCTGATTGCAACTATCACTAAATTAATACTATTGTTAAGAACGTACTTTCTGTCGCAAATAAACTTTTAGATACCGTCAGGCTTGCACATTTATTATAGAAGCTATAAAACCATAAAACATTGGTTTAATATTAATTGAATAACAATATTAATCACATTGTGATCATAAACTAAAACCTAACCTAACCTACTAACGTATTGGGAACGTTGATAATATCACAGTACCTGATATATTTTTACAAATATCATGAAAAGTAAATGAGGCTGTCTAACATACACGTATGCATAGGAAAAAAAAAGAAATTAAAAACGTGGCTGTACACTTCAAAAATCGGGCTACCATATTAGTTGCAGTGACGAAACTTTCTCGTATTTTATTATATTTTTATGAAACTTTTCCCATCACATTCATCACATTTTTCTGATTGAAACGACACCAAACACGACACAATTTAGACGACGTTTATTCGTTTAATCCCTGATAAGGTGGAACCTCGATTATCCGAACCGCAGAATATAAGTGAGTTCAGAAAATAGAACAGTTGTCTAGGTACAATGCTAATCGAGGTTCCGGTTACATCGAGATTGAAACAAGCAAATATGCTCCGAATTATGTCATGTTGGGTGTCATTTTAATCGGTAAAAAGTCGCAAATATATTTGTCAAATTTTCGTAAACGAAATCATTGAAGCAAAAGCGTTTTACCATCAGATTACTGTACTGTTTCGCCGAATGATCTAATCCCACGTGATGTAGCAGTTCTCGGGGAGAATTCTGTGGACAAATACCGAGGCATTACAGCAGTCTAAACGGTGGTGGAAAAATTGTTGGTCGCGAGAACACGATAACCGGGAATTGCAAGATTATCCGAACAGGTTATTTCGGTTTGGAATACAAAGGATTAGGCTTGTTACGGAGGCGGCAGTTATTTTCAATTACCCTTCGACCCCCTTCAGTTGCACCTCCGCCCTCTTTGAGCGTGGCCCCGGCCCGCGCAGGGGCATATAATGTATGCGAGATAAAGGCCGGAGAGGCGCCATCGTAGACTAAGATATTACAGAGAAATGGTATAAGGTGTGGAAGGTGGCGGAGCTGGGAGAGAGCTGGTTGCTGGGCTGCTGGGTACAATGATGCGGGGAAAGGGGTGCCCATAACTTATCGCAGATTTAAGGCTCTTAGACTTAAGGGACTCTAATAATAATATAGCGCCATTCCAGCACCGTTATATGGAATTCTGGTACATATATAGACAGGAATTCTGTATAACTTAAAAAGTATTACGTGCGCGGGCTCTGGCCGAAGACGGATATTTTTAACCGCGAAAGACTGTCTCCTCTTTCGGGACATTCTTCCTTGGATAAAAGTTATTTCAATTACCAGCTGCCGAAACGAGTTCTTTCCCGATGCCTTTCATACGTAATAAATATAGCTACAATTCACCTTCCAACTGCGGATCACGAGTTAATTCGTCATTACTTCTCCAGAAACTTTTAATTTTCTTCTCAACCCCTATAATAACGACTCAAGCGAGGAATAAATAAAATTTTATTCAACTGTTACCAGCATTAACAAGATGGTTTCCAACGTCTTATTAGGTCATCATAAAAAGTATAAACACCTGCACATTGTTGTTTTTTGTTAAAAGTGATAACATGATTCAAGCACAGTATGTTTCTTAAATTTTGTCACAAACTTTTCTTTCGTTTCCTTGATTCAATATTAATTGTACTGCTTGTACAAGTATAATCGAAAAAAAAAACTTATTGTATGTTCATGTATGATATGTGATCTGTTTGTGTTATTTTTGATTCGGACATATGTATTTCAGGACATTAAAAATATACGCTAATTCCCAAACGACTATATTGTTTCTGAACTTTTGTCGGTAAGTGTATTTTCTAGGTCGGAAGAAATGTTTCGTTTTGAAGTGAAAACAGCTTCGAGTGCGAAGGGTTAATATTTCTTGGACAGAATAATTTCGTGCCGCCAGATCACGAAAATGTCAGGCTGTGCGGTGAAGTGCATCAGAGTACAGGTAAAGGTAGGTAGCCACTCGGTGGTAGGACAACTCGATTCACCGTCCGACATCCGGATCCCCTTGTTCCGGGTATCGGGAGGACAGCATCCTTGTTCTCGCTTAGATAGAACGTGGGGGGAGCGGTGTATGGAACGTCTACGTGTAAGCTTGAAGGGTGGTTTATGTATCGCGGGGGCAAGATATCCGATGATTTAGCTGCGGTCTCGAGGCCGTTCCGTCGAGTGTGCTCGCGCCGAGTGTCTTCTTATCTCGCGGCTGCCCGCAGTAACCGCGCTGTAATCTTTTATTAATTCGGCGACTTATGAAATTTATCGTGGCTTTTGTTTACGGTAGCGCTGCGCCGTCTTAAATCTTCCCATTCGCTGCCCCGTTCTTCTCTTCTTTTGCATTATCTACGCGGCCGGCACAGTTACAGGCTCGTGAAACGACCCGCGTCTCGCCTCGCCACGGGGTTCGCTCTCCTCAATGGAAACCCATTCCCCTACCAGCGCGAGAAATTTCATAATATTCGGGCCAAGAAGTGAATTATTTCCGATTTACTGAGCGTACCAGTGAGCGACTGAACATCAGCGAATGACCGCCCTCAAATAAATATTATCATTTTTATAAATACCGTTGTGTAGTGCATGCAATGAAACTTAAGATTCCTCTATCATCGAATAATGAAGACATTGCCTTGTAGCTATTTAACAGTTATCATGTCGTTACAGCGAACTCTCGATATATGTCAACAACATGGGTCTTGTCAGCGTCGTGTCCAACGACCCTAACGGCGCACAGTGGGCAATTTGGACGAAATCGGATTCAAAATCAAAAAACTTTCGATAGAAATGAGGTAGAGCGATGAAATTGTTTTTAAACTAAAGCTGATACTTTGCAACTTTGTGTTTCATATATGAGAGAATATACCTTCGAGCTGGTTTCTTATCAAATCGTTTCAACGAAAAAATTATTTCATTAGTTTTGTGTTACAAAAATCTATTTTTTGCAAAATCCTGAGGTCGTGGACAAATTTTGAGACCAGATTTGAAATCAGCGTGAAAAAATCTATGGGAATGATGTATAGCATGTTAAAAAAAAAAAATGTTTCCGCGCGAGGTATCGGAAAACCTACAATTTTCTTGACACTGTGCAAGTTTAACGAATTTTCTCAAGGTTAAAAAACGCTCGTACCATAATCACCCTATTTTTCCCATAATCTGCAAAGTTTCAGCTTTAATTTAGAAAAAAAAATTGCATCGCTCTACCTCATTTCGTAGTGGGGATAATTCCGCGACGTTTATCATCCAGGCCTTGGCGACATATATAGAGAAATCGCTGTATTTGCCAATATGGGACACTAGGACACTAGGACACTTATTTGAAATCTTTTGTACAACGAGCAATAGTTTGGGAAATAATTACGTGCGAAATTTGGAATATTGCACCCCGTATATGAGAATTGGAGAATAAGAACTATTTGTGACATTATTTGTCATTATTTCTCTCGCCCCATGCATGTATGCAGAATCCAGCGCAAACAAATGATACGGGAAACACGGCAATCAACTTGACCAAAGATTAATAGCGACGAAGCTTCGGTGGCCTATGAGATTTCTGTGTTTACTTAATATTACTAGATAAGACGGGGATGCAGACCGATGGACAAATATCTGGGTCCGTTAGTAATTGGCAGGCAGGACACTTTGATAGGTATTTCGGGGCGAGCGGAAGACCAAAAGCTTCACTTTGATGTCGTGAACGCCGGTCCATTTCGTCCTGGAGAACCCAATTAATTAACTCGCGATAAAGAGGATGAACTTGTGCGTCTAAGAGTTTCAAGACGGGACTGGGAACTGTACTTTTCTGAATCTCATTACCGTCCGGTTAAAGTATTTTCTTCTTGCTAATCGTTATCTCGCATCGATATCATTTTGCAACGCGACGTCTATGACATGGGAATAAATACGCTTGTTATTGGCCACTCTTTGAGATCAATTTTTCAAAAGCTAGAAGAGGATTGTTCACTTCAACGTGGACTTTGAACTTCTCGTTCGAGTTTTGAAGACACATTTTACACGAATCTCATCTGTGCAACAGTATGTTTGCACTTTATTCGAAAGGCAATAATTCAATTTATGACACGGTTTGCTTAACTTTCACTCATGTCAGTGTATTTAACTGGAAAGTCGTAACCCTAGGATATTACATAAGTTACCTCCCTCCTCAATTTCTCCATATCGTGCTCAACCTACGACGTACAGCCTTCATGCTTTATTGATTTATTTCTTAGATCGAGACGACTTTAAAGTGTGCCAAAAGTGTATTAAAATTACAAACCTAGCTGGCTATTTCTTTGAAATCTTAACGAAACTCTATTTTTATTGAAATAAATATAACTATAAGATAAATATAAATTTTCGGTTTTCATAGGAAATCGTTAACGACAAAGAAGTTCGAATGGTAAGGAAAAGTAAGGTCCAAATGAGGTCCAATTATTTAAACTAAGCATACCGATAGTGACAAATTCAATTTTCAATCCTCTCTGATCCTACATCGATTTTGGTTTTAATTAATTCGATTCAATCAATAATGACATAATTACATGGTATGTGAGAACAATTGTGAAAATGGTAGTTTTTTCAACTATGTTGAATAGGTTAAGAAAGTTATACAGGGTTGTGACCGATTTGGTGGTACAAGCCGCAAGCAGGTGAATCTACATAAAAAATGAAATCGAAAAAATCGAGTTTGAAAATTCAACGAACACGCGTGCTATTGGACAGGACTCGGCAGGTGCGTCTGATCATGACTGACCGATTCTACTTCCTGCGAATACTAGAGCACCAGAACACAACGAACCTTCAAACTGATTTTTCTCGAAAACGAAGCCTAAAACGAGAACACATTGCTGCTTATTTTCGACTGTTTTATCATGTAGATTTACCTCCTTAAGATAGTTAAGTATTTTAAAATGTTTTGAACAGAATACCGATGCAAATAAAGGTTTAGAATAATGTGTCTATTAACCGATAACGTATACAAATAAACAAGAGTACAAAAATAAAATAAAACCGAACCGCTACGGTTCAAATGAATCGACGTGATAAAATTTAGATATACAGGGTGTTCATACAATAGCATGAACTAGTAATAACTAGCCAGCGTTTTTCTTGCAAATTGTAAATATTCGAAAAAAATGAAAGAGGAAAAAGTAGTACTGTTTTTTATCCGCAACACAATGGCGTATGCAATTTCGTTGTGTTTATACTATTTTGTTAGATATGAAAGTGACCTTCAATTTTTTAAATGGAATGCTGTATATTTTTTTCTATCGCATGAAAGCGTGTGTCTAGAAGAATTCATCCGTATACCGCACAGTGATTTTCCAAGGTGGTGCAAGGTTAGAAATGGAAGCTGTTTTGCTAACACGCAATTAGCGACTCGTCAGCATCGCAATGAAGCGAGTGTCGAATTAAAATGTGAGTTGGGTCTGCAGCGGCAAAAGGAGATGAAGGAAGAATAAAAGGAAGAAGGTAACACGGTCGAGATCGCGGTGGAACGCGCGAAGAACAGGAAGAAAAGAGCCGAAGATACAGAGGCGGCCACCAGAGGCGGTGATCTATGGTGGGATTACCGGTGGTGGTATTTCTTCATAACCGTTTCTTCGGGTTGCTTCTCTTTTCTTTCCTTCGCCGTTTCCCACCGAGGTTCGGCGCTGCCCCCTCCTACGGGGCTACTGGCCCCTGCGATCTAACCGGTAGCGCCTTTCCTTCTTCGGCTCTGCCTATATCTCCCTACGACGGTACGTATACACCCCGTGCTTCTATGCCCCGCTCAGCTCGCGGGGGGTTGTATCTTAATAACATTCATGAGCTCAGATATACCCGCCAGATTTATTGCCCCGACACCCGCGGATTCACCGAAGCCCTGGAACCAACCACCAACCCCCCCCCCATCCCTCTTTTTCCATCCTTATTCCGCCAACGTTTCGATTCTCCTTTCTTAAGGTCGGCCCTCCGACACCGTACTCTCCGATCTTCGTTTCCTCGTTTACAATATTCCTTTGTGAATTCCGATATTGCCGCTATGACTCCAAAAACTATTGTCACGCAAAATACACAATTTTCAAAACGTCCACGTTTGTTACAGTCAGCGAAACAGTTCCATACTTCCGCTAAAAATTTTTTATTTACACTCCCGCTCATAAGTCTTAGGACGCGAACAAATTTTTCCTCATTTGAAAGTTTACATGTCAAGGAAAGGATGCTGGTCTCATATATCAAAAATCTTACCAAGAAGTAAAAAAGTATTTACACTTTCATCGAAGAATCCGCCACATTTCTTTATTACAGTTTATCACAGTTTATTGGCATCCGCGTGATCAATTTTTTCATATACTTTTTGTTGTTATATTATTCCATTCTCGTTCCAAAATAGTCCATAAATATGTTTTCGAGGTAGGATAAAAGTTCCGTACCTGTCTGTCCAATTCATCCCCTAATTTTTCTATGGGGTTCAAATCTAGTGATTGGGGTGGCTATATTTCATAATTTTTAATGAATTATTAAAAAAACCAAGGTTCTGCTATATCGCGAATTAAACCAGTAAACATAATTCAAATCGTACCATTTTTAGATTCATTTTAATCAGAGAAAAATCATAAATATGTTGCTAAGAGATTCATTCCATGAGAAGCTAACACAAAAGAGCGTTGTAATAATTGTTAATTTATAAACTGTATTCACTGTTATCACTAGGTTTACGGGACACATTAAGCTGACGGGTTCTAATATTTTTAATTTACGATTATTGAGATTGTGAAGATCCGTCTACGTGGAAAATTACTCGACAAATGTATTTCTTTAGGTACATATTATTTAAAAAATGGCTAAAAACATGCATAGACACATTCTTGTTATGTTTATATTGTAATGTAAAGTACTCACTTTTAGTGCTCCGTATACCTAGTGTTAAAAAAAAACTACCGACCTCGAACATTTCCTCTATATTCTCCCAAAATGTTTTTTTAGGAAAAATTCCATAAACGAATAACGCGCGTGCTTTGTAGGAGATACTTTTTAATCGCGTTAAAGCCTGCTGCGCGATGTATTCTGGTATCTTTGCTTCTCCAGTATACAATCATGTAATACAATCAATAATTAGGTTAATTGTACGGCGCGCGCCCTCCGCGACTTCCGTTATCTCGAAACGAAACCGCCGCGGCTCCGCTTTTATCCGTTTATCAATTGAGTCTCTCCTATGGAATAACTACCCCTACCAGTCCACCCCCGTCGACTCTCTCCGTTCCTTGGCAGCGACCGTCGACGGGTCTGTGTTTCGATATTTATGGCTCCCTGTATATTACAGGCGAGCTTCCGAGCTACCAGTGTCGTTATATATTCAGCATTAAATGTATACTGTCTTCGATTTATCGTAGATCCGTATAAACGATTCGTTTCGGCACGCGATTCTCCTTAAGGGGGTATACTGGTTTATTATTTTCCGAAAATCGATTTTCCTTTCTTTGCATCCTCTTTAAGTAGCCGCACCGTATAACACCTGTGCGAAAGGATTTGTTTCAATTCGTAAAATTAACTTCTTCTCAGGCTTTAGAAGAGAAAACTCGCGATTCGAGATATTGATTGTTGAATATTTAAACGCGTTTTGCTTTTTTTTTAAACTGTTTTCCTGCACATATACTGTTCTCTCAAGAACCGAAATTTTTAAAACCAAGGAATTTGTTCTTATTTTTTTTTTTATCTGCATAAAGGCCGAAATCGGTAATTTGACTTCAAAATGCCGCCATTTTGGAAATAATCAAGATTTTTAATTTATTTTGGTTCGGACCATAATTCGTACTGAATCTTTTTGTCACCGATTAGTGGAAAGACCGGAATTACGGCAACCGTCGACTTATATTTTGCAAAACATACTGAAAAAATATATAACTCTTGCAATTTTAATTATTTTCGCTTTAAAAAAATCATGCATATACTTCGAATACCAATAGATGTATGTACAGAATCTCCATGCAAAAGGTTCAGTGGTTTTTCTGAAATAAATTCCGGAAAAGTCGTCGAAGAATGAATACACCAATCGCAGACAATTTAAAAATTTCATTTATCTCTTGTCGATGTAGTCTTTTTGATATTTTTCAAAGCTACCTAAAAATTCTAGAAAGCAATCAATAACGCATGAAAGCACACCGCATCCAGTAATCCGAGATCGGAATAAATATGGAAATATTGTTTCGGGCCGATTCGATATGCGTAGACGTAATTTCTGAAATATTAATTTTGCAATCACCTTGATGGCAGCGTTCTCTTTCCGTTCTCCGAGGTTTCACGCGACGTAATCAACGACAATGGAAAGTTGCAAGAAAATCCGCGGTCTAACGATTATTTCGCGCGGAGATTTCTCTCGCGGAAAATCGGCTGGAATCTTTCCCTGATCCAGTGCATCGAGTTTCGAAAGAGCGAAGTTCGGTCGGTTGTCGGGCGCCGATTATGTACATCGTTTCTTGCGGGGGCGTCTGAACGTTTCTAGTTTCACGTGTGTATAGAAGCGTGCGCATGTAACGCGTGTAGGTGTATTATAAGCTCCTCCCGTGCTGCGCAAGGCAATACAGATTTATGTAAGTATTTAGCGCAGGCTCTTTGCTTTATCGCGAGTCGCCCAGCTAAGACATCGTCGGCGCGGAACCCCAACCCACGGCGACCTGACCGTCCAAAAATTTTCAATTATTTTTTCCGTCCTTCTCGCTCGAGGACCCTTCGCTTCGTCCCCTATCCCTTCTCCCGTTTTCTGTCCCGTGGGATCGCGCCATTGTTGACCGTCGATTATCTTATCCGCTTGTCTGCCACGAGGATGTCTCGAAAGGGATACTAATCGGTGACGTATCAATCCTCCGACTTCAATTTTGTTTTTGCCGAATGGTAGTACATATTGATATATGTGCCCATAATTATGAAAGTGGTCTGTCATATATTTCTTGTTTTTTTTTTTTTATTGAATTTTAGTTTAAAATCATGTCGTGTGAAATAAGTGATAAATTCATTTTTTTTTTAATTTTGACTTAGACCACTTTCATAATTATGGGCACATATGTATCAATCCACTGTGCATAGTGGATCCAAACAGTATTTCGAAATAATTTCGTTACGACAAATAGTATAATACAGTGGCCGAAATAATGATAGGTTCATAGCCCGAACTAGCGTGTTTACTGTTGTCATTCTTATCTGCGTCGTGGAACACCTCTTTTGGTGTTTGTTTATATTTTGAAAAGTCGTGTTCTTACTACTGGAGATGCATTTAGTTTAGTTTCGACAGAAAATTATTCTGCTAATAGAGCGAAATAATCTTAGGTTCACAATAATTTATCTAAGAAATACTTTTGTTACTACGTAGAAGAAATTTTATAGGGTATGTAAGTACAAAATACTTTAATGTTTGTATGTTTGGTAATTATAGATAAAATGAAATATTTTTATTTTGTATTTCAAATATTTCCTTACAATGAAAATTAGTTGAGCAAGTATTTTATTCGTGGTCGGGGTAACATCTTCTCGTCTGCTGTCACGATTTCGTTAAGTGTGTTGTGTGTGTTGTTTAGTGATTGTTGTTCAATTATTCGGACCTATTCTCGTGAGTCAATAATTGTGTGCCGTGGATCCGACATATTGATCAATAAACACGTGTTCTACTAATTACGTTGTAACGAATCACATACCAATAATAAGAGATAGAAATGTTGCATGAAAAATACTGTTATATCATAAAAATTATATGAACCTATCATTATTTCGGCCACTGTACATCGTTTTAAAAATTGAAGCCTCTAATTTTGCCATCCATTGGTTATTTTCGTCTAAGATATTTTTGCATGATACAGCAACTGACAAAAAGTTACAAATCGAAACGTATGTTACCTTGAACTGAAAAAATTGGTATTGATCAGCAACACTCGGAGGAGATTTGATTACGCGACAGAAAGAAGGATTGCCTGTCGCCGAGAAAATATGCTCGAAATATTTTGAGCTTTCTGCGGCTTGCTCGCGGTTATGTTCTTCCTTTCCCCCCAGAAAGGATACGCGTATCGGATCAAGAAGACATGTTTGTATGCCAGCGCAGCGCAGGGAGAACGCTGCTTGACCAATCATGAAAAGACTAAAAGCCATTCGTACCGTATCAACAAACCCTCCGTCGAGTCCTAACGTTCTAGCAGAGTGGAACTTAAGCTATATAGAATTTTCCGTTGATCCTCGTAAAAGGGGAACTAATCAATGTTCCCGACTTCAACGGGAGCAGACCTCCTCGAACGTCATCCTCTTTATCCTTCGTCGCTGACAAACATTTTAACAACGACTCACTTTCTACCAAGTAGCAACTAACTGTACTGTTATCGACGAATCTTGTTTCTTGATTCCTTTCTTTTAGAAAAATTATATCTTCTCAATTTTCCATTGTATTGGTTCGGTGAATAATAATCCTGATATCGTTTCCATCTTTTATCGCTGACAAACATTTTAACGATCACTTGCTTCGTAAGAAGTAACAATTAACGCGTCACAACTGTCAAGGAGACTTGTTTCATAATTTTGATTTGTAAAAATTACACGAGAGTAATATTTTATATTAACACTTTGCCGACCGATCTGGGAGATCTCCCCATTTTTAAGCAAGTCGGTGCTTTCCCATTTTGACCCTCCCCTTTTTTCTCATTTTTCAGTCCATGCTACTTTCGAAAAATGCGTGGTGGAAACCGCGAACAGTTCTCCAAAATAATGAGATGTAGTTATGTTTGAAAATGTTGCATGGGTTGTCGTAGTCTGATTGCTTCCAGCTTTTGCGCATTTTCTCACAAAAGTCTCACAACTTGTAGAGGTGAAACATCAAAAAAAAAGAAAAAAAGAAAAAATGTTGAGTCCTAAAGCTGAAGGCCACCCCAATGCGTACTCGCGGACCGATAGGATGGTTCTTGCGCCTAGCATGGTCACTTTGTTTGAGGTGCCCGTGAATAAGTGGTCAGGCCGTTGTCGGAGGTGTAAGGAGTACAGGATGTTGGTGTTCGGTCGATCTTAATACTGTCTTAAGCCCAGCAGAGCACAACATAAATTATGTATCGTCTTGGCGTAAGATGCCTCCAAGATCCCAGGAGCACCTGGTATTCCTACTTCGGCTCACGGTTTCTCTAAGACTTCCTCCGCCTCCTTCTTTGCCCCTCCGTCTCGGTGGCAGTTTATACGTTCCGGCGGTGTGCCTCCTTCCGCGGGTCCCTAAATTTTCTCGAAGTCTATAAGGGTTAAGGAATTAACTGGCGAGCTGGACTGCTGCGAGCCTACAGGGTTCTGATACGGCTCCCGGGTGCAGGGTTGGTTGCCACCGTGAAGCTTAATAGCTCGTGCGAGGGGCAAGCGAAATAGGGGATGGGCGGCAGCAAAGGGGGGACGAAGGGGTAGGTGGCGGAGACAGGGGGCACCCTGGGATCTTCGTCGAAAGCCATTACAAGGATTTCTTTTATTTACGGTCGCGAAAAGAGCTCCTTTGCCGGCCGGGGCTAAGTGGTATGATCTTCTCTCCTCGTGACTCTTCTTCTACGATAGATCTTGGCCAATGACCGACTAAGCGGTCACTTCTGGAGGCTTAATGTTCCGGCCCCGATCGTGTAATATTTGGCTGTAGATCAATTAAGAGAGACGTCGCGCCGCGGCTTTGCCATTGCCTACTCCTACCGCGAACACGAACGTCCGTCGCCGACGCAACTGGTCGACTCTAACTGTCGTTTTGCGACTTTTAATTCGGTACGGTTCTGAGTTCAGCCTCGGAGAGACAAGGGGAACGATGCTTGATGTGTACTGGTCACGGAAATCGTATCCTGTGAATTAACTTATTGTTACTAGTTCGCTGGTCATTTGTAGAATGCAATTTTTCTTGGTGAATTTTATTGAAAATGTGTTCCTTCTTTCAATGATTTTAATAGGTTAGCAATAATACAATACATTAAACAGACAATGGATCCAAAAAATATATACCTGGACCATCGGTCATTTTTGTCTAATGTATTGTCTAGAAGACGAATTTTGGTCCAAAATGTTCTCAATTGAAACGTCTGTAAAAACATTGAAAAATTTTTCGTAGACATGTACAAAATTTTCTGAACGTTTGTCCTAAAATTTCTGGAGAACTTTGAATTATATATAATTATGAAACTTCAAGATTAATGTCGTTAATAAATTAAAGATTAGTATCTGTTCGCTCCACGACTCGGCACCTATTTTGTCTATTGAAATTTGTTATACGTTTTCGCCGACGAATAGTGAAATTGCTATAGATTCGGTCGACGTTCATAAATTAGAAATTGTGTAATCTAACGGATTTGAACGCCGCAGAAAATTGTGAGTGGACAGAATGAATCGTCAGCTGGTAATTGCAAAATAAATCGCACACCGTTTGTGCAGCCACTAAGTACAGCATTTCATCCCAAAACACGTCTGTTTGTAAGCGAATCACGGTTAATTCATAAATCATGAAAACCAGTTCGTTCGACCTCCTACCCTCCGGGGGCACTTAGGCTTCACAACGGAGAAAAATCTTTTCCTTTCCCTCACACGTGATCATCGGAGGAGGCGATCACCGGAAAAATTAACAGGATTAATCGTCCAACCCTCGGATCAAGTGGAGCCGAGCAAACGGGCGGGTGTCCTCGATGATCTTCCTTCCACGGTTCATTACTTTCAATCGCTGCTCTTCGTCGGCCTCTCCTTTCTCTCTTTCTCTCTCCCCCATTCCCTGCGGCCAGTAATTTTTGCCCTAGCCACCGACGAGGTTGGGGTGGGATTAAAGAATAAGAAAAAATGCGGGGAGGAGGGTCAGGCTTCGTTTATATGACCTCATCTACTATACTTCGTCGGCCAAGGAAAGACGAAGATTAGGGATAAGCGGAGGGAGAGCAAGGGACAAAGAGAGTAGCTGCGCCGCCATCCCTTAAGGATTATAAGGCCAATCCTGCGGCTAATTTGCGAGCTCTTGAATTCTCCCTCTGGTGTTCTGCGACTTCCTCTTAACCAGCCTATCATTCGCCTTTTAACCGTTTCGCCGTTGTTTTCTTTGCCGGTCCTGCGCCGTGCCTTTTAATAAACGAAATAAATGCCTTCGTGATTAGCGTCTCGTTTCTGAATCTCGGCGTAGGGACCTAGCTACTTTTATTACTTTTTATATGTCTCCGTCAACTTTAAATAGAAACACACATTTCTATTAAAAAGCTAAAGCAGTATTGTCTTAACATGGCGCATCGTTCAAGATTGATAAAGCGCAAATAGAGTAGAAACTTTCTAAATGAAAAAAAAAAATAATTTTGAAAAGACATTTACGAACAGTACCGGAACACTGACGAATAAAAATTGACTCGCCACTGCATTCTGAAAACAAAATCGACCAAACGTTAAAATTAGGGGTGTACGAGTACCCGAAATCTCAGGTACCCGCACACCCCTAATTAAAATGCATTTCGACACGTAGAATTCGATGGATTGGTGAGACAGCGTTCGCGTCCCAATTTATCAGTACGTTCTACAGATTTCGCGACACGTAAAATCAGTCGGGCCGCGCGACACAGCATTAGGACACTTTTGCCGCTCTTACTGATCGCTTCCAACGATCTAACTATCCTGGACAACATTATCTACGACGAAACGTCCGGCAGCTGCATGGAAACAGAATAGTTAGGCATATCCTAACCGCGGCTGATAGGAGAACAGCGTAGCTCCTCGTTTTCTCTTTCTCTCGATCTCTCTGTCTTGTTCCCCGTTATTATTCAGGAACTTTGCTGACAGCTCTCCGGATAGGCAGATAAGAACGTCCTCTGAATGCCGAAGCGTGCACAATGCTCCTTTGGTACGACGTGTACCCACGTCTCGCGGTTACTTTCCTCGTATACAATCGCACCGAGGCCAGAGTTTAGGGCGTATCGCGCGTCCTAGAGAGTCCCGAATTTGCTTCGGCCAGCCAGATTTATCGATCAGCGCCTCGGAACCGATGCCACTTCCACCCATTTCATCGATCACTATCCTTCTATCCTAGGTGCTGTCAGCTCACGACTAAGCATGCTTTCTCCCCGGGTTTATTTTAACGCGTTATTTCAACCGACATTATCTCGTTGTTCACCTCATATTTACAAAATTATGATTATTATCATAATTTTTCAGTTTTACGAATCAATAGTTTCGCTTATGACATAGTATGCGTTACAATGTTTCGAACGCTGTAGAAATAATAACTAGATCGCGGAGTTTTATGCAACATAAAAATTGTTTGTTCCCCTTGTTGATCAGTTTATCGAGCTGGTTACAATGAAACAGCATTTTGAAATTCTTTAAATGTGTTTGCTAGTTTGTACGTATCATTACGACTTAATGCTTTAATGGTTAAGCGAAATGTAACGCTATCGAGTTACAGCTCGCAGCTGTAAAGTAAGTTATTAATGACAATTTGCCTCGTTAAAGCAGTTCGGAAAATGTAATGACTATGCAAAGTACTTCGTGTTCACGGATAGAAAGGTGCAATGAAATTCTTGAGCCAAGCGGCATTATGTAAATCAATTAAATTGCAATTGGCGTGAAATGAGTAGTTTCAGTGATGCTCTCGGATATACGTTAACTTTTCAAGTATGTCGCAACATTCATTTTATTTTAGAGTCTCAGAATTGGGGGTAGAAAACTCGAACCTAGATGTTTGGAGAATTTTACACGAAATGAGCTGCGCAAACAGAATATTGTAGACCTAAGATTTATTATGGATAAATATATATTTATGTAATTTCCACCTTCAATTGAAAATTAATCAGCTCTGGAGCTTTTACTTATTACTTTACTATTTAATGTACAATAACTGGTCGGTGGATGAATGAATATACAGCATACTTGATTGTATGAAACATACAACTGTTAAAATACCATATCTTACAATTTCACACCACTTGAAATACATACATATTGGAATTGTTTATAAAGAAAATAATTTTCTTAGTCAACATAAATTATATAGGAATATACTGTGTACGGTTCCAGTTCAAACAATCAATATTAACGTCGCTAAAAGAGCAATAGTTCACTCTATTTGCACAAGAAAATTCTTCCTGGCTAGTAAATCCCATGCCGAGGGTATGAAAAAGAATCTCCGAATGTGGAGCTATTAGAATGTAGCTTTCAGATTTTAAAGTTAAAAAAACGAAGATAAAAGGACAGGGCTTCGGGTGAAGCCGGCATTTCTCATAACGATTTACTAGCGAGGGTGTGGTCCAAATTGTTCCCGTGCTGGCTGACAAATTAAGATCAGATAGAAGGATGATCCTCAAGGCTGCTGACTTTTAGATTTTCATAAGGCATCGGCCTGCCACCCTACCCGACTTCTTACGTTCCTCCCCTCTCCGCGTCGAGCTCAATTCCCTTATCCGTTTAACCAGCCTTTTTATTCGCTAGCTTTGGATTTCTGCTTTAAAAGTTCATTCGTCAAAAAAAAAATTTACGAATCCTCCCTCGAACCATTAGTGCTGCCATTTATGTTCCAGTAATTTGTCATTATCTGAACAAAGTTTTGGACTTTGCCGTGCAATACAGAGAATTTAAATTCAGTAAAATAGCAGTCTTTGAACAGTACATACATTTTTATTTCTCATATTTTCATCCTTCGTTCTGCCGAAGCATACTCAGCTGTAAATTGCTAACCATAGTTTAGCAAAAAACTTAAATATGCTAGTATTTATTAAAAGATTCATTTGGTGTTTAATCTAATTCTGCTATATCTTTCTTAACTTGTTTCATATTTCTTAATAAGTGCTCAATTTTAACTGCATTTTTAGTCATTACTGCACACATTCAAGGTTATTATAATGCTCTAACTCCGCTTTCATAAAATTACGAATTATTCGCTACTATTTTATTTGCTTTCCAAACGAAGACAAATATATTGGATCATGACTAACAAAGATATGTCACCTGAATTATCGAAAATAAATCAATTCGTGTGCACTAGAAAAATCTTAACGAATTAAATAAAATCGAGATAGGTATCAGACAAGAAGATGGTTACTGTTCGTACAAATCTAAAACGTACTTCTACCTTTTCTGAAACGCTTGTGAGTCAATTTTCAATTATGAATTGTAGAATAGAAGCCATAACAAACAAATCTTTCAACGATGAATATTGACTTAAGGTATCAAACAATTCGAAAATTAATACACAAAAAAAAGGCAAGTTGGATACTTAAAATATTTCTCGTTTCCAACCATGTATTACTTATGAACCATGTATTTATTCATAGTTGTGAGAAATATTGCAGAAAGCAATACAGGACGAAAAAGTAACCTAAGAAATTTTTATGTTATTCACGTTACGCGACTCGTCCATTATTTTATGCATTTGTTCAATCAATGTTTCTCTTTCCGGAAAACAATTCCTCAAATTTGAAGGTATTAATGCTTTTACACATAATTATCTTGCTATAAATGAGCGATCGATATAAACGAATGGAGGATTGAAATCCTCTGGTTAATTACTGGGCATTTCTATAAATGGTCGGGCCGACTTGATAGAAGTTCGATAACGATAACAAAAGGGATAACGATATAGGTTTGCGCCTGCATTCTCGGATAAGAAAAGGCAGCAGCGGCAGCAAAGCCGAAATTCGATGTTTTGCGAATGAACGGCCGTCGAGCCGCGCGGATCTTTGCAAGACACTTTAATTGGACAAATCCGCCTATCCTCATTAAATCCGACCCGCCATTCGGTACGATCTCCTCGACAACATCTTATACGTGTATCGTATAGATGACAAGAACAACCCTGTTCGTTTTCGTGCAGCATTCACGATGGAAACGGAGCTGAAAGACTGATGTATCTGGCTGGGCTCGCTAATATCGTGTCACAGTCTGCGATAGGGATTCGATTCTGGCTTAATGATCCACCTTTAATGCGATACTTTTCAGACGTTTGCTTCGTACTCTTATTGTAGTAGCTTCGGCATCTAATGCAATTATAGTAATCTCATACGCGATCGTTCGCAATATCTTTTACTTTTAAACGCAATATATATGGTACCTGAACGTAATATCGACAGGCCTTGTTTTAAATCTATCGAATTTTGTTCTTATAACTGCTGCTGATTGCAAACAATATTTTTTCGTACTTAACTTTATAGATGCTGGCAAAATTGAAAAATGGAAAATAAATTCTATACTGTACTCAATAATGATCCTATATGCTGAATGGATTGTATACTCTCGTATTATCAATAATAATCTCAGTAAACAATTTTTATATAATTTTTCACGTGGAAAAGCGTTTTCTGTACACATAGCTGTACCCACTTTCTGCCATTAGAGTGCGTTTATTAAAACCAGAATAAATTAGCGTCGATAGTATTATTATTGAAAATATTTATGTAACTCGGTATGTTGAAAAATTAATTTCCAAGAGTTGGCACTATAAAATAACTTTATTCTTCATTAATGGTGAACACTTTTACATAAAAAATACTTTGTATAATAATGCTTTATAATCCTTGATAATTTTAATTACTGAAAAATAATGCTACAGTGCTTTTAAATTCTTTTAATGTTTACATTACTTTTGCGTTTGACAATCTTCGTTCCGCTGGTAACAGAACACAAGTATAATAATGTTTCTCATCAATTTCGTCCACTTCTCAGTTTATCGAATACTGAATTCAAAATTTCTATGAATTAGGTGAATAGTCTCGAAGTATGTAGTGTTATTCGCATACAGTTACTTGCGCGCGCCCGCCTGCGAAACGAACGCTTATCGCCAAAGGAAATGCCACGAGTACTTAATTGTGTTGAATTGAAATTTTAAACGCGAGCATAGATAACTTACCATCAATGTAACAGGTACGTCCTTCGGCATCTTGACGATAGGACTCATAGACTATTGTGCTGGTTGAGTTAGGGTTGACTCGACAACAACGCGATGGTCTTATCTTACAGGGAGATTTCGTCTCGACAGTTTCTGCATTTCCAGACTTGAGACAGTATCACATATTTCCGTTGTTATGTACGTATATGGTAAAGGTATCGCGTCCATTTAGGCAGCAAACGTGCTTATGAATTTCGTATTTGATCCTCGGATGTGTCCAGTTGCTTGCGGAATTGCAAACGAAATTTAATCATGGATTTTAGTCGCGCAAAGTCATTCTTTTTAACTATATCTTCTTCGGACATGTTAAACAATTATCTGCGAAAGTTTTTAATTCTCTGGATGATTTAAGGCACTCGCACGAACGATAATTTCTACCTTGACTGTTAATTTCAACCGTTATTATTATAATTTATTATTTTGCTACCAGTCTTCCGTAACTGAATGAAATTATTTTGCGCAACAGATGATGTTGCGAACAAGGTTATGTTAAATAATTAAAAATTTTATATCCATCTACTTCTGGAAAATCCCATATACAGCACGAACCAGTTTAACTCTGAAAATGAGTCCTTTATTTATTATTAAAAAAGCACTATTCACTGTTTAATTTACAGTAAGCAATATGATTAACATTATAAAATAAAAGATCTCAAATACTAACTTAACTCACAACAACTAACTTTAACAGATTCAAGACTGAACAAAGTACCTTGAAATAACGAAAGAAACGAAGTAAAAATAACAATTGTTTAATCGTGATATAAACGTTCCATAATACGTCCCAAAAATATTGTGCTTCTTCGATGGGGTGATTCCAAAGGTGTTCTGATTGGCCCGTGTGTTTTAGTTAATAACTTCTTAACGAGGCCGCGGAGAACATTTCTTCAAAGGAAAAAGTTACTTCAAATCACTTCAGGAATCGTCCTCCTGAAGGAAGTACAACATTTTTGTGGACACCCTGTATGTACGTTGAGGATATAGTGTTGAATAAAATTCTTTACTCAATAGATTTGTAATGAATAAATTAAAGTAACTATGATGCATGTATGGACAAAGAGACAGCTTTCGCTTGATGGAGAATGAAAGTGAGCGGCGTGTATCGTGACGTATAGTTTTTATTCGACGTTATTCTCATATGTACATTCATCAAGGTCCATAATAATTATATTAATCGTTATGCAATAATTACAATAAAAGTGCAACCCGCTTGTGTGGTTACAGGTCAACGATATTAAGGTATAACAGGTTGATTAGATTCTCCTCTCTGTTCATCTCGGCGTGTTGCGTTACATGGTGCGCGTGAGTGTGCCACTCCTGCTTCTTCCCGATTGGCTCCTCTCGGCTCTTTTCTAATTTTATAAACGTAACTTTTTTTAGGGGCTGAGCTAGTCTGCGTGATACGGATGAGGCTGCGGCGATTCGCCCTCGAACAGTGCCATTTTCAAGCGTTTGCACTTGGCCCGGCGATTCTTGAACCAGAATTGCACGTTCTTTGGTTCCAGCCGCGGGAACTTCTGCCGGTACGGCATCCGGTTCAGCTCCTCTGTGTATTTTAGAATTAGCTGTAAATTAAACAGACGAGACGGCATTTATTAAAATGCGAGATCAATTTTGCCGGGCGAAAGTGTGAGCATCGGTCTACGGTTACGGAGGAGACGCCATTTTGTACGAAATCAACTGATCTGTCTAGGAATTTACGTCCAGTTTTACCATATTTAGGGTAAGGGCCAATTACATTGAGAGGGATGCCAATTAATATGCCTATATTAATTATACATATTTTCAAAGCATAGTCAATATTATAAAAGAGATTTTTAATTTTTATCATTAAATTCAGCTGATACATGAATGTCATATATCTCTTTTTAATATTCATCATGCTCTAAATACAGGTATAATCATTATAAACACAGTAATTGGCACCCCCGGAGTAATTGGGTCACTTACCACATTCATTTAAAAATTTTGTTGTTTCTCCTATTCTTAACCCGTAAATTCTAATTCGTATTCGAACGATTTCGAACTTTTACGATTCACATATTTCTCTTCATGCTATTTGCGATATCAAACATTTCAACAATTATTTTTTTAAAATGATGTTCAAAGGTAGATTCCATGCCAAGAAGGCTCGAAGATATTGCAAAATCAAAAGGCAATCCCACAAAATATTAAACCCTTAAATATTTAGTATAGTTTTTTTGTATGTTATTTGACTATATAAATACTTTCTACGCGTTTGTTTCTGCACATTTATCTGTTTCTGTTGATTCTTTTGCAACGCTGAAGGGAAATAAAATTTTGTTCGCGTAAAATTTATTCCACAAACATCTAAGAATATTTATTAAATATTTTTTCCGCATAAAATTGATTATTGGCATGAATATACACAGTTTTACTTTCAATTTGTCACTGGACTGTATTTTTTACAAGAGGCTACTGTATATTTCCTATTTTTGAGACCATGTTATTTCTGAAATCGTGTATTGAAAAGAGTTCGGTGTATTCGAGATAATTCCGTGGTTCAGCCTGTATGGTAATGGAGTAGAAACGACAAACGGCTCGCACAATCATGAAAAACATCCGGTAGCGTCTATTGGAAATCCGTGCATCGTTCTGAATGTATCTGGCGGCACGGCACGGTACGGCATCGGCGTGGTTTGATATTAATACAGAAGGATCGGGAAATGAATGTGTTCGATAATTAAGCTCCGCTGTTGAACTTACCGCGTGACTGGGATGAGTATTGTGGGTGAACCAAGCCTCGAGCCTCGGCACTTCCGTCACGGGATCGATGAACGTCCGGTTCCTCTTCCTCCTCTCGTCGAGCATGCTGGTCGAGCAACCGGCCGGGCCGCGTGGCGGCAAATATGGTGACATATACATAATTCCATGACCGAACATCGGACTCGGGACCAACGAGAATCCTGGCATAGGACCGGTCGGCCTTGCCTCCTCGTCTTCGGAGCCGGAGGACACTCGGGCGTCCTCCTGCTTCACGGAGGATGGCGTCGAGGGTGGAGGTTGTTGATCCTCCGGTCTGGTTGTCAGTGACAGTGGCCCGACCGGTGGACTTCCGGGTGGACAGGGAGAAGGCGAGGCTGACTGCAGCATAGAAACGTCACAGAAATCTTAGCGGAAGTGGATCGAAACGATCCTGTTCTTTCTGCAGAAGAAAAATTGTCTATCATGCAAGAAATGGGACCTCGCTTTAGAAAGTCTTACGATTTTCAACTTCAGCCGGTCGAAAATGATATGTCGATATTCTTGAATATCTCTTTTAACGCTAAGCCTGCCGAGCCTTAAAAGTAAGCGATGCATGTTGTCTTATGAAAATGATGAGATTGAATTCATTTGGATTTCGTGCATACTTTACTAAATGTATATTTACTCAATCAATTCCCACGATAGCATCTTTACAATTTCAGTAATTGTAAAATAAAGAATCTGGAACCGGTCACTTTGGCGGTGATAGGTGTTAATCGTTTTTCACTGTTTCAAATTGCAACCACTCGTTTTACCATAAATTAACGCTGGGTTTACGAAGCACTAAAAGTGACTATTTTGCACTGCTTCATAAAAATAACAAAAATGCGCCCACCCAAAATTTTTTGCCATTTTTAAATAGTACACCTACCATCATCAATCATCATCATTTGAAGTAACTTTTTCCTTTGCGACAATGTTCTCCACGGCCTCGTTAGGGAGTTATTAACCAGGTCCAGTCCAGGTTTTTCGTTAATAACTCCTTAACGAAGCCGCGCAGAACATTTTCGCGAAGGAAAAAATGATTTTAAATGATCGGCAGGAATCACATTTTTGGAACACTCTGCATAAAGAAAACGAACGTCTCCGCAACGATGAAAACGGAGAAAGGGTTGGGAAGTGATGTGCAGAACAAAGAGATATTAGTTGCAAGAGGGATAATCTGTACCTGATGTCTGGAATCTTCTTCCTCGTCAGAACAATCTTCGCTGACGACACTGGCGCCCCTGGGACTGAGTCCGGGAGGACTATACCCATTGACACCTCGATTCTCAGCCCTCTTCTGGGCAGCCCTGGCGTTCTTGAACCAATAGACGACATTGTTGACGTCCAACGGTTTCCTGCCCCGCCGAGACTCCAGAGAATTCAACTCGGAGACATAGTGTTGTATCTGTTGCCTCGACGGATGTTGGTTCTCTCCGAACCAACGTTGCAGACGCGGTAGTTCTAGTTCAGGGTCGAAACTCGTCCTCATCCTAGTTTTATGGGAGTACTGAAGGAGCGCAGGATGCGGGGGACCTATGGTGCCGCCTGCTGATCCGATACTACCACCACCGTCTGGCTGAGGGCTCTGCGTGTGATGGTGGTGATGGTGGTTCGAGGTAGGTACGATAGGGTTCAGACCCAAGCCCAACTGTTGCTGCTGCAACCACGACTCGAAGTTCCGCTTGGTCTCTTCCGATAGTTCGTTCCCGCCTCTGCACAGGGACAGCAGTGTCATCTGTGGGACAGAAATACGTTCCTCTTCAGCATCAGTTCAACCATTTCGCTAGCAATCCTCTTTCCCTTCGAGAATTCAGACACTCGTCTCGTTTAGTACTAGGGTGACTTGGCAAGTGAATGAATACTTATCATTGTTTCCAATTACAGTGTCTTCTCGATATATGTCCAAAACACGGGTCTAGCCAGGGACATATATCGGTCAGGACATAATCCATGCCTAACGTAGAAAAGGACGGCGAAGCTCTGGAGGCCTCGGTTCATGGCCCTTCACGTGGTATACCCCGTGGCAGTGGGGATAGTTCTGGGACTTTTATGGGCTAGGCGTTTGGGACATATATAGAGTAAACACTGTACTTTCGCTTGTTGTAGATCAGGATATCCTGGATTTCTACAATAAATCACGATACGAAATCTTTTATTAGCAGATTACAGATTTTTAGATAAAATTCCACATCCATGGACTATTTTATGGCTTAACTTTACTTCAAGAAACAAGAAATTCTTAACTTATTTTTACGTAATCCTGTAGATATTGGCAAAAATATTCCGAAAAACCAAGTTTCAATCCTAGGAGATTACCGGTTCGGTAGTTATGCGTGTGTAAAGATACGCGATTTTCAGCGTTTTTGACGGGTAAGGGCGCCGCCATGTTGGTATGCACCTGTGCACTATTATGTCCCTAAAGATACATAATTTGTTTCCGGTTCATTCCTCGTAGGATGCATAAAGATCCGGAGAGCTTGTTCGAAACGCTTCTTAACTAGACTGCGAATTTTATGCATTTATGACAGATTTAAAAGATCAAAATACACGAATGTATTAGTCGCGGCTTGTAAACATTATTAAGGGATAAAATAACTTTCTATTTGGCCATTTACCGCGATGCAGAAAATTTGTATTTGGCATACCGATGCACAGTTTATTCTCGTAACGTTTCTTGCACCACTCTAATAATCTGACACTAAATCCAGATTCGCGAGAGCACCGTGCTACGTGGCAGTTCACGTGCTGGGCCTGTATTACGAAAAATCGTACGACACCTAAGTAGTAATTTTTCAAACATTTTATCCAAATAACGTGAATCTGTCTGAGATACATAAAGATCCGGAGGAGCGTGTTCGCGAGCTTGTCTGGCTGGTTGCCGGTGGTAAGCGTTGAAGCGCGCAGATTATGGAAAAGTTTTAGGCAGGCGTTAAATAGTACTAGGTTTCACGGAACATGTACCTTATCTGGACAATGATTTACACGCGAACAAACATCTCCGGCCGCGGGGGCCAAGGAGCTCGACGCCACTTTAATAACCTGGGTAATCCGTCGCGTATCCGTGGCACCTTGGCAGCGTCGTCTGTCGTCGCAGAAACCGTGTTGTTATCCACAGAGGTTCTGGTTGGCCTGTCACCCGCTAAAATTCTGATCCGGCGAATTTTACAGCCCGGCACTTAATCACTCAGAATCAGGTAGGCAGCCGACGACGATGACGACGACGACGACGACGGCTGACAGGACACGAGATCGCGAGGCAATCGACTGATAAACAGGTAAACACCAGTCGAAAAAAAAAAAATAGAGATGAAGAAACAGGCCAATTCAGCTTATCTGACAACACCAACGAGCTGTAATTCGAGGCCTAATTTACGCCCGATTTATTAGTTCGAAATGACGCAGCTGCTCATCCCGAGGGGTGGTAGTAAATCAATCGTCTACGCGTAAGAACTGATCAAATATCCTCGAATATGGATACCCGGCGTCGCCAGCAAATTTTCCGCAGTGATTAGGCTCTTAATAGATTAGACATCAGGGTCAGCCAAACGGAAACTCATTACGGCCCGTGTCCACGTTGAAAACATTTGAACGATTCCGTTTGACGACCAATTCGTCCGACCACCATTTTCTACTTTTCACCGGGGACCATAACTGTTATAACCAAGAAGAAAAAAAGTCATGGAACAACAAGTATTTCATGGACTAAAATTGTTTGCGTTACAAACAAGGATCACAAGTAACCGATAATTTTTTCTCTTGTTGGCAAATATTATCGTTGAGAGAAGTTTATTTCGATCTCTAATAAAAGTTTATTTCAGTCGATCATAACAGTTGTCGATAACAGAAATTTATTTCGATCGCTAATAACAGTTATCGATAGGAGAAGCTTATTTCGGTCAATCATAACAGTTGTCGATGAGAGAAATTTATTTCGATCGTTCGTAACAGTTATTGATAACAGAAATTTATTCCGATCGAGGGTTGTACTATTTAATAATAACTATTACTAATTTCCTTCATCAATAACCGATATGAGCGATCGAAATGAACTTATTTCATTGATAACTGTTATGAGCGATCGAAATGAACTTCTGTTATCAATTACTACTTTGAGCGATCGAAACAGCTTTTCTTCCTCGATAACAGTTATCGAGGAGGATCCAATTTTTTGGACATTCATAACTGTCATTTGTAACCAAAAAGTATAAAAATCGATATTTTTTAATCATTTTGTTCTTCGAATTTGTTTCCTTATATTTCGTGTAGATTATCTTAAATTTCAACGATAATCAACTTTTTATTCATGATTTTTATGGTAGAAAATGTTGGAATAACTGTTATTTTTTATCCCTGCTTTTCATCGATCATTTGCAGTTGATTAACGCTAACGTCGCAATCAATTTTTGGGGTAAACAGGTAACGATGCTTCGACTAATACGTTCTGATACTCTACATCTGATGTGTACCGATCTTATCATCGAACACTTACATTGTGACTATGACGCGAGATAAGAGTGACAGCAACTTAATATGCAAATTAGCGATCACCAAAGCTCATTATAAATTGTTATAAGTGCGGAACTGATATATAGAGATTTGCATTTGGCACGTTCAATTTGCGTGAAAATTATAACTACGAAAATTTTGTTTATTAACCGTGGATCATCGTGTCTATCTACGTTCACAAAATTTGTTGATTCGTTGAAATAATAAAAATCAGTGATATTTCTATTCCTACCGTCAACAACTTTCGCAAATTTTTTCTCTACTTAATCTAGTTATTAATCAACGTCAGTCTGGCTTATTTTAATCATTTTTATGGAATACGCAAAAAAAAAGAAATAATGACCAGGAACTCGTTACACGAATTTTCAGAAACTATAAAAAAAGAGTATAATGATTTATTCGTCGAACAGCTACTTCGCACTGCAACCATAAGCGAAACTGATACGCCGGGAGACGCAGCGATCAACGAACGTTATCATCGATTCATGTTTGATCAAAATCCAGCAGCGCCGTCTAACGAATGTATATGTAGGGTTTATCTGTTAATACAGAATCTGCAAAATTGTACACGAAAACGTTTCGGTTCGGTTACAAAAGTTTATAATTTACAATTCCTCGCGAATCCCACCAATTGAACTGCACTGCTCCTCTCGGGATTACATTCTATTTTTGGAATTAAAACTGGTGATTCTGCCAAGACACAGATTAATCTTCTTCGCTTAATGCTTTTATAGGAGACTTGTCATTTGTTCATTCCCAATAGCCACTGTAAACGAAGCCGGCTGTCGTGCTCGGAGATAAACGAATGACACTGGATTTGAATAGCATCTCAAATTAATGAATTCTTTGTGCGAACTCGTGATAACTCTTCGTTGTTGATATCCGAACGCTTTCTATAGAAAATCTGATTTCTGAAAGCTTCTTCTGCTCTGCGAAATGTTTATCGTTATCAGATATTTTTAGTGCTGCGAAAAAATGTACACAATCTTCATCTAATTAAAAATAATAAGCTGAAGATTGTTTGTTGCAGTTGACACAGAAAATTTTGACTTTGCACGGATCCTCTGTCATTATTCAACTCGGCTGTGAAATTAATAGTAACCGTAAATATATAATCTGACGAAATAATTCAAATAAATTTCCTGTACATCAGTTAAAGGGGGCCCCCTTTCCGGTAAAAACAAAACAATTTGAATGATAAAACTTAGGAAAAGTTGAATTTTACAAAAACTTTTGGTACTCGAGTTAATTTTGGTTAATTGGGTAGACCCCCAAACAGTGCTAGGGCCCCAAAACTAACGGTCCGTCACTGCCAGTATACCAGTTAAAGAAGTATATGCCGCGCAAAACAAGCAAGAAAGAATTAAAAACGTCACGGTATCTAAGGAAGGGGAAATGAATTTTAACGTTGAGAAACGAACGAAGGTGAACGTAATGGCGTACGTACGGTTTTATTATTCTTCCTTAGAAAACGTTCTGGTAATTTAACCTTTGTCACTACAAATTGATATATCATTATTCAAATTATCTTTTACATTATTAAATTTGTTTGTGTTCAAGAAATGACTAAACATTTCATTATTGTACGAACAAATTCCACCATTTTCGTATGTATTAGGTTGGCAAGAATGTAATTTCGTAAAACTTCAAGTGCAAAGGGTTAAATAAGGAAAATTACATTCGTCAAGGCTTCCAAAATCGATCGGCCCTGTGTGGGCTTACCTGGCACGAGCGGATAGTTCCCGGCGAATGATCGACAGATTAAGTCACATGCATTCGAGCAGCCGGTTTCTCTATCGCAGCCGTTCGCCATTAGCCGACAGGCCGAAACTCGAGCGGGAAACGACTGTCAGGGAAAATTGGTAATCATAGACCACCGCGAGCAGCATTAAAGTTCGGGGATGGGCAAGTACAGTAGGATCTTCAAAGAGAGTGCACTTAGATAATGCCCGCCCGTAGGGGGTGGGAGACACCCCTTCACCCTTCTCCTTCTTCCGATATCGAGGGGGCTTTTGATGAAGGCCGCGAATTTGGTTGAGTAAAGGGTAATCCTATCATACGCCATGAGATCTTCATTGCCGACGAAAGGGCACGCTCCGGCGCTGCCCTTACATGGACATCATACGCTGCTGTTTCAATCTTCGGAGAAATCAAATCAACCGGATCCTCCTTGCGCATCGTCGTCTTCCATAAGACATAACAAAAAGATCCATTCGACGTTTCGATCGTTACACGCAAATTCTACATTTGACGACTTATCCATTTGTTACTAAACCGCGGATACTTTTGCTTTTACATTCATATTTCAAGTGTGGCCCAACATCGATTTTATCGACAGGAACTCCTTACTGTGGCTCGACATGTTTAAATCGTCAGCTTACATATGTATTACATTTTACAGTACTAATCTCTTTCTTATTTAGATAAACAATATTTCCAACATAATTAGTGAACAAAATTATTCTTTGAAACTAGTATTAATTGAAGGACTGTCTTCTAAAGTACATTTTAAATTAAATATTTGGACTTACAAATAAAATATTTTTCAATTTAATTTTATGTTATATATGTGTGACAACATGTCTTGTTTTGTTTTATCTCTTTCTTTATCTATATTTCACATATTAGAATAAATTCATTCTTTTTTTATTTGAAATGGTGAATTCATTGTTAATTTGTATGCAAAGGATGATATTGGCTGTTTTCAAGTTACATGATTTCTTTTTTATTTTATGGTTTTATGTCGTACCAACTGCTAGGTTATTTGTTTACATTTATAACAAAAATTGTATAGAGGGCTAATATTAAGTAGAATTTCATTTTTTGTTGTAATCATTTTCGTTATAAAAGAAATCTAAGAATAGTATTCAGCTTTATTGGACTTCTAACATACATGAAACACAGGGTTTTGCATGCATGGAATATGATTTAAATCAAAATTGCAGAAAAAATGTAGTACCAGTTAAAAGTCGAAAATTCGTTTTAATTTTCAATTTTTTTCGCAGTGCATAGTGGTCAATTTCAGGGAATAAGATTCAGTTGATAGATTCATTACAGGAAATTCCACCCTTCCAGAATTATTAAAAAGAACTAGGTTTTATTAAGAAAAATAACATATTAGAAATGGTTGGAAAAAAAAGGTAGTTTAAAAGAGATTATTATTCTGAGATGAAGCTGTCATGGCAGCCAGTATCTTTATGAATATAATCATGTATTATAAATTCACGTAGAGCCTCGAGATTAAAGAAGACTAAAATTGATTAAATTACTTTCCCAACTTTGAATTTCGTTGTACGAACGAGTTAAAAAGTAACTGCGATAATGAACGAGCAGAAGACATTTAATTTTAGTTAAACAAATGTTCCCCAGAAGCATTTAACAAGAGAGTTCAGCAATTTTCTTCCTTATAAATAAATTAATGTAGTTAACACTGGAACTACCGAGTAATAAATGCGACCGATGTATACTGTTATGTAATAATTTCAAGACTGCAAACAAATTTTTATTGTAATATATGCTTCGATAAGGAATAAAACATTTTTATAATTTCGGAAAATTGTAAAAGAAAAAATTCGCAATTTTTATTATAATATATGCTTCAATAAAGAAGTTAAATAGAACATTTCTATAATTTCGGTAATTGTGAAATGAATAGTAAATGTATTAGTTGAATTATTGCGTTTTGGGAGTTCATTTTGGATGTCCATTTAAGGGTTAATGATTTGGAAACGTATTTGGTAATCCAGGGTCTAGAAATGTCATCGCGGTGACTCGAAACCGAGAGAACATTTATTTAAGACGAAGATCAGCGACTTCCGAGCAAGAATCCGGCGCAGATTACCACAGCGGTTTTCGAAGCAGGAACAAAGTGCACTGGCCGGAGGACTTCTTAATGAGATTAGGTGTCCCGACGACAAACACTCCTGGTTAGATTTACATTTTATACATTTTTAAGCGGTCTTAGAGCGAACAGAGTCTTCCCCCTTGATTCCCCGCCGCTTGATCTCGCTCGATCTTTATTTTCGAGTTAAGCATCGATTAGTCTCGAATTAAAAAAATTCGCTACGTCTGTTTACCATGTTATTTAAACTAAAGAATTTATTTTCACGGTTTGGTTGAGTGATCGACACGATTTTTAATGATTTTTACCGCGACCGAGCACAAACTATGAACACTTCGATGTCGGAAAGATCGATCAGTATATCCGCGTGCGAAAAATTTTTCGTGGATTTCACTGTAAACGAATAAACTGCGTTATACCACTAAAAACGTTTAATACCGAACTACGGTTGACGTATAAATGTTCAATGTCGTACTAAGCTCCTCCGTTGAAATTCGTGGGTTTTCATGAACTAAATTGTGCAGAATATCTTCATCAATAACTGAAAGCCATCCGAAGCGCGGCTTATCGCCGAGATTAAAATCACCGCATACAAAATATGGCGTATCAGATTTAGCTATCTTGCCGAACACGGTATAAATATTTTTCAGACTGATTCTGGTGTTCCTTTCTTCACGAAGTTCGATGAACGGAATTTGTCAATGCTGATCCCCGATTATATCCGATTTGCATTGTCGAATTTTTATTGTAAATTAGGAGATAATTGTCTAGTATTATCTTAATTAGAACTTCCTTATGTGGTCATTAATATTATCGTTGTAGTAAGTAATGTTGATTTATGAAAGGAATAGTTAAAAATCTTCTCTTTTTCTTTGAAAATGTAAGAATATCTGGTTGCATAAAAATTGAAATAAAAATGTTGATCAAATACGTTTATACCTGAATCAGGCATTATTCGAATTGTTCCGAATAAATATTTGTTCGCTCATTTTATTTTCTGTACTATTAAATCAAGATGAAGATGAATGGTACAATTTATGAGAAATTTTTTGTTAACGCCTACAGATGACTTCTTTCGATCATTTCATTATCTATATTGGTGCCTTGAACAATTTCAAATTAAAGTAAAACCGATCGAGGTTCTGTGAAACCTTCGATTCCATCCTTTCATAAACCAACACAGAGAATACTTTTTGTCGTGGATAATAGACGGACTGATGCGGAGAGAAGATCATGAAAGACTTACCTCGTCCAAGGGACAACCAGCCGACACCAAAAGCGCATGGCTGTGCAACAATAGCAGTCGTAGCAGCTTGTTTCTGACTTCCGCTGCCGGACTAGGCGGCGGCGGTCTCGATCTGTACACTTGGATCTTCAATGTTGCGACCGAAGTCAACTCGGCTAGGATGTCGCCAACAGTCAACAGCGGACCATCCGCGACCTTCTCCATTGGCAACGGTTTCCAGTTTCTTATGACAATACTGCCTCTTGCGCTCGGTATCAGGTCGCTCGAGTAACCTAGACGCACCAATGCCTCGCCAACTAAATCCTGTAGACAGTTCAACAACAAATCATTAAAGCCACCGGACCACCAGGATCTACTAATGAACGTAACAAAAGCGTAGGTATCGAGAATATTTAAAATTTTTACTTTTCTCACAAAATTTCTTTATCGTGTATTTATATCAGGTTGTTGCTAATGAAATGGTTGTTTTTTGTTATTCTACAAACTTTATTCATATTCCATTAATCGAAATAATTTCCATCGACATCAAAGCACTTCTTCCAACTAAATCCTGTAGACAGTTCAACAACAAATCATTAAAGCTACCGGAGCTACTTGAGACCTATATACGTCTTGAGTCTTAGTCGTTATAATAAGGCAAGGGGTTAATATAACAGAATTAAAACATGCGAAAAGACAAAGTGGAATTATTTATTTATTAACGTAGAAACAATATATATTTACTTGGAAAGGCATGGCCACGGGGATGATCACGTACGAGTCCGTCTCTACTTGAGGCCTCCGCCAATTCTCACGGGAGTTGCTCACATGACTCTCCACGATGTTGTGAATCGTCTCGACCACACAATGCACTGGGATATTCTTTCCTGCAACAAATTACGTTCACCAATTAAGCGTTTCAATCATTTACTATTTTCCCGTTAACGCGTTCGATACTTTCTTACTGACAAGTCGTTTCGCATATTTAAATATCTTTTGCTGCGATCGAAAGATCCCACAATTGTCAGTTCCGACTTGTTGATAGGTGCAGTGATTAGAAATTCTTTATCTTTAACACGTTGACAGCCAACTACGAGATAACTTGTCCCATCGAACATTCTATGGGATTACTTGGAGAAAAAGATTCGTAATCACAATATTACATCTGAAGTAAGTTTAAAAGCTGCTTTACTAGAAGAGTGGAATAACATAGAGCCTGCTACAACATCCAACTTAGTACATTCCATGCCAAGAAGGCTCGAAGCTATTGCAAAATCAAAAGGCAATCCCACAAAATATTAACCCTTAGCACTCGAATGGCGATTGTAACTAAAAATTGTTATACCATTATTCAAAATATTTTTTACATTATTAATTTTGTTTGTATTTAATAAATTACTAAACACTTCAATATTGTACGAGTCAATTGCACCACTTTCATGTAGATAACACGAAAAGAAAATATGTAAGAGGGAAATGTTCTAGGTTAGAAGAAATGTTTCGTTTTGGAGTTGAAATAGCTTCGAGTGCAAAGGGTTAAATCCTTAAATCTTTAGTATATTTTCATAGTTTTTTCGTTTGTTATTTGACTGTATGAATACTTTCTACGCGTCAGTTTCTGCACATTTTTCCGTTTTTGTTGGTTCTTTTGTCCTGCTGGAGGGAAATAAAATTTCGTTTACACAAAATTTATTCTACAAACATCTGAGATGAAAATTGATTATTGGCATGAATATACACAGTTTTACTTTCAATTTGTCACTGTACGAATACTTTCCACACCGACTGTATTTGTTCCAGAACTGTCAAGAGGCCTTCGCTATGCTTTTCTACAATTCTAGATGATATAGAACTACATTCTAGTTTTGGACATATTTCGAGTGAACACTGCATTTTCAAGACGTTGCGCTTAGGCTGCAAATCTTTGTGCAAAATAAATATTATCCGGTTGTAAGAGACAGTTAGCCATTTTTGTCATGAATGCATAAAATCCGCAGTCTGGTTATGGTTCGAAATCGAAGAAGAAAATGAAGGGCAAGTACAAATGAAGAAATGAATGAAGATAGCGGGGTGACGAGCACGGTAACGGGCGCGATTCAGGACGCGAAAGTTCAAGATCAATAAAGCAGAAGCAAAGGAAACAGAAGACCGGCGACACCGGCTCGTATTCATGTATCCTAACGCCATACCGCGACGAAGAATCAAGCCAGTTCCGGCTTTGTAGATTCGACTGACAATGGCCGCGCGCTTTCGCATTTCAGGATTTGAATTCGAGGGTCCAGATGATTCGCGAGGCTGAAGATCGTTGAGAGAAGTCTAACTCCCGCGCTAAGCATATGCAGATCCACTCGTCTATCCCCGAGACAATAAGAGCTGGGCGATGGCACAATAGCTGCGATCCTTGTGTAACCCTGACTTAAGTCCCGGAGTCTATATCCCACTCCAGGTCATAATCCCAGACTTCTGCGAAACCGAGGAAATGGAGAACGAAGAGAAGGCGAGGAAAGAAGAAGAAGGAGGGTAAACTTGCTTTCACCGATTCTATTCGGTATACAAGGCAATACTTATTAACCGAAAACCACCGGCTCCCTTGCAATTAGCGGGAGACAAAAACCTGCTCGATTTCTCGAAAATGACGGCAAAACGGAAGTAAGTCGTCCCTTTTTGGTGGCCCTGTTCGAACGAAAAGGTCCTTCACTCTGTCAAAAATTAATATAAACCTTACCGTAATTCTGGCAGAACGAGAATTAAGCGAAAAGATATTTTCACTTCTTGCTGTATCATTTTCTTCGAAGCTCCAACACACGATTAGAATTATATAGTCCTTGATCATTTTATTAGAAAATTAAATTCATATTTATTGCACGTCTACAATCAGTTTAATAGCCATATATTGATAACAAAATAATTTTATTTTGACCTAAGAGAAATGAACATTTTCGATTATTTGAAATTTTTATTATGAATATAACTCTAATTGAAGTACACGATAAATATAAAAGTTAAGCGAAGTAGAATATCTTTGATAGATCGGACGCGAATGCTTCGTTGTCAGAACGGTTTGTAAACAATCGCGGAAGGCGAAGTAAGTGATGGTGCGAAAACATAATCACGAAACTTCTAATCTGCACGAGGCACGTATCAAAAGGGTTTATGCGTTCTATCGTAAACTGTTGGAGGACGTTATCGATGCTGGACGATGTAAGGTGCTAAGTCTCCCAGCAAGATGACCAACAAAGGATTTACTGTCGGCGGCACAATATTAGGTATTAATGCCCTAAACTTCCATCTAATACGCTGGTCACCATAGAATCCACCCCCATGGTTGCGTAAGACAGGTCGTACCTAGGAAGACCGAAGGCTGACCAGTGCCCACCTTAATCCAGAGACGTATAGTTTTCATTAAGGTGGCCCGGTCCTGGCATCGTCTCTGTACCGGGATCAGCTGGTTCAAGGCAGGCTTTTACTCCGCAGATTTGGCCACAGGAAACCGTATTATGCGGTCTGTTTATTAGCGACCTTCCCTGATGCGCAAAGATCCCTTCAGTGACCCGGCGCCATATTGTCAGACTTCTTTCGGTAACTTCGTACCTGCCGAACATCTTCTCCCCCTCTTCCGTTGCATATGATGGTATTAATGTCACGCATTGTACTATTCGACTGTTCGCGGTTTAGGTTAATTTCTCGTAAAAGCGCTCGGCGGGATGTTAATGTTGCAGCGAACATTCAAATCGAGTTTAACCAGGATGTACATATTTATCGTTGGATGAAGTAGAAACTGGTTAACAAAGTATATAGTGCTCTATGTGCATACTGTAAAATCGACGAATTTGTTTATTCATTTACCCAAAGTTTGTGAGTTTAGACAACGCGTCGAGATGTATCGTAAACATTTAAAGAATAGTGAATTCAAGCATTTACAATGAAATAATGCTGTCATTCCATAGCTAGCAGTCAGTGCTTTTATTTACGATGTCCATCAATTTTTCTTAAGTTTTCATGGCTTGTTGTAATTTTCCTATTTTAATGTCAATTAACAGCGAAGACATCAGAAAAGTATAAGACAACGGTCATCTTATTTTTTAATAATTAACATTATTAAGAGGAGAAATGAATTTTTATGTAACTCCATAAGGATAAAATTCAATGTCTCGTTAAAATATATGTTAACTTGATTAATTTTACTGATCCATCCCAAAGGATAAATATTTTATATTTTATATTTTATTACGTAGCCCATACTTATTATTAGTGAATAATTAATCACATTTTTTTCGCAATTTTTATATGGTAGTAATATCTTTTAACATTGCTGAATGTTTGTAATGCTTCGGCCACGTTTGCGAAAGCGCGATCAATTGGTGTACCAGGACGATATAGATTTTTATTGAGTTCGATAAATTAAAAGCGAGGGGAAAGAAAAGTGTCAGCCACTCATCCGCGAAATCTTTAATCTGTACAACCGCAAAGACATTTCTCATTTCTGGTGCAGACCCTATCGGTCTTCTGGTTATCTCCCCGTTTACGCTGTGAAGGAAGTACGACGGAAGCGTCAGGACGGTTCCTCTTTGACAGTTCTGGCTGTAAGATAAGATTCATCCGGAGGACAACCCTTGAAGAAGCGAAACCGAGTTTCTCTCGATAGATTTCTTTCGTTCATGAAATCCGTTATATTTAAAGTTCGTTACCATGTCTCGCTCATTATTCCGTTGCGGACTTTTATGACAACTTTTCTGGACACGTGCAATAGACACGAAAGATAGAACAACTAATGCCCTATAGTATATGAAAATGGCACTCGATTTTATTAAAATATTTGTGGAACTTTATCGCAAGTGCAGCAATTTTCTTTTTTGGAAACGATGGGCTTTTAAAACACCTTGATTTATAATTTTAGTTAAACGAACGTAGAATATCGTACCGGATTTTATTAAAATTTTATGGAATTTTAGTGAGAACGATATTAAGTAATTTATTTTTTTTTGGAAATGATAGTAAGTATGATTCGATGATGAAATCAATGAAAATAACATAATACTTTTACGGTAAATATTTCTAGTTGGCGTATTAGGTTGCAAATTTGTAAACTATACTTTCAAATGCAAATGTCAAATGCACAAGTATTTGATAGTAGAAGACACATAGACCATAATTGAATTAATATCAAACGAAAGCATCGTTCGGGAGGAAATTCTTACCGAATGTAGTTCGCACAGTTTAACGAACTCCCTGCTCGATAAATTAACGGAGTGCTCCCTGCACCCATTGCCAAGTCAGCAGTGCAGATACAAGATAAAAAGTTGGAACATATTTTTCGACACTCTGTGATCACCCTCTTCGTGCGGCTGTGATAATGGGCTCTTTAAGTGCGCGGTGGGGTTGCCGTTGAACGAGTCGAAAAATCTTTACCGAACATTTCTTCCCTTATGTTATCCAGCAGCAGCATTGCTATCACGAAATAATTCATCGCTGTCTCAAATTGGCGAGCATCTTTCTAAATCACTTATACTAGCAAAATCGTACGATCGTTTTAATGTATATATAATTACCACTAGACTGCAGATTTTGCTATACATTCTTTTCCGCTAGAAATCATGATGCTGCAGTAACGTAGAATTTTATTTTCCGTAATGATAGATTCGGTATATAAAATGGAATGACATTCCACGGATGTTGTTGAATGTTTCCATTTCATTCTCCGTTCGATGATCTTTATAGGCTATAAATACGGAGTCGAATTATTATATTATGAACCATTAGTAACACGCTCTGCATTACTTCAAGTAATGAATGGTTCAGTGAACAATTTAATTACTGTTTACGAAGCTACATTAACCTAAGCTTGTATAATTTCATATAAAAATCTGGTCTGGTCCCACGCTCCTTTTAAGGCACAATTCCGTAATTGTTTGTTATTAGTTCCATATTAAAAATTCCTTATTAAACTAGGCATATTATGGAATTAACTCTCGGATGAGATTTAGATCAATTTTGGCCCATGTTCATAAGTAAACAGTAGATTTTGCATTTATAGAAAAATAATAGTTGAAAAAAGTAGCTAAATAAATGCTGAAGTTGAGAATATTATTACATTCTTCGCACTTTATCAAAATGAATAAAAGAAGAAATACATTTTAATACTATAACTTACAATCAATGTGGATAATTTTTTTATTTTCCGTAAAGTACCATAGGTCCAATATATTGATCTCAAAGAATTAGGCTGAAAATTGTGTAAAAGAAAATTCATAAATAAAGTACATTACATACTTTTATATTTCTTTTTACCGTTTTATGTTTCACCTACTTATTTTTGTTGTATATGCAGTGAACTTATACATATTATTATAATTATTTTATTTCTTTATTTATTATTACATGGATATGTAAAAAAGATATTAAATTTTTTCATTAAAATCAGTTAATATATACGTTGTATATCTATTTTTTAATACTCATTACTTCAAAAATAAGTATAATTAATATAGGCACATTAATTGGTATCCCCACAGTAATCCTAGGTAATTAATGACTAAGATGCGCAAATCATAGCAGCTATGAAAAAGAAAATCGTCAAATGATTCGAACTGATATTTGCATACGGAAAATATTTTCCGGAGTGTTCGAAAACGACGTTCGCGCATCAGCATGATGCGGATAGAATCATTCTACTCGTTTGGATTTCCTGTGCGGAAGAGCGACGATATGCGGCCGGTTTCGAGGAGAAAATAAAAATTTTACCCTAATCTAACGTTCGACAACCGGAAGAGGAACGCTATGCAGATAAGTCGTAGCGCGACCGGGACTTTGATCCTAAGGTTTCCCCTTCGTCTTGGTGACTCGGTAATCCAAGACGACTTCGCCTAATCTCTCGAAATCGAATCAAGCTGCGCCCTGAAGCCTCGACTAAAGAACGAACCTATTAGAATTCATTTTTCCGATCTGCGGACCTCCTAATGAGCGAGCCACAGTTTTCTTCAAAGGGGAACGTACCATTAGAAATTGTCAATTCGATTATTGTTCTTCCAACCTATTTCTTAATCCAAACGCGTATTTAATACTCACGGAAGTATCCAAAATTTTCCCACGACGTTCAATAACTTTGTACTTTTTGGATTTTGTAGTTTCATCGCATACTTGTGTATCTCAAATATAAATTAATTCGTAACTATCCAAGAACGTGGAAGTCTATAATAATTTTGGTGGCTAAACTTCACTTCAGGAAACCAGAAATTTTCTACTTTTTTTATGTAATCCTGTAGAGTTTGGCTAGAATATGCCAAAAATCTAAGTTTCGATTCTAGGAGATCAGTAAAGTTTGACCATTTTGATATTTGCTAACAAGAACATGTAGCAAGATCTAATGGTAAATTGAAGGTATGCATTGAAGTATTGATATGAAAGTTAAACAAGTCTTGGAACTTGTCACAAAAAACTGTTGCCTTTAGACTGCAGATTTGATGCATTTGTAATAAAAAAATTTAATTTAAAACAGAAGTTAAGAGAATTTATACAGTGCTCACGTGAAATTACTAAAATTATGGAACAAAAAGACTATATTTCTCAGTAACTAATTAACTAACTAATCAACTCGTTAATTAGAATTGTAATTAATCCAGCCATGCTAAAGACGATAAAAGGTGAATTGTCTGCCAGTAATATGTTTCCTAACTGAATTAAAAAACAAACGCTCATTACTTTGAATTTTAGGTGCAGTGTATTCTGTCGAGTCACATTGTACTGCAACAATCCACGGATAAAATGAATACATCTCTGCCGGCACGTGACGGGACCAACGATTCCTGGAATTCAGCGACTTTCGGAAGTTAGCCTAAGCGCGTACACCAGAAGGAAAGCGTGGGTGGCATTGGTATCTGAGGCTGATTCGGCGGATGCAGGTCTTTACAGATAAACGGCCAACTCTTTCGAACGTTTTATCTGCTGCTCTCATCCTCTCTCTTTCCCTGTCTTCCCTTTTGTCATCTCTGCTCAACCTTCCGCACTGCGTTTTTAATCTTCTCAACAAACGATCGTTTTTCAAATCTACGAACTTCCAAGTTACACTAAATTCTATTTGATAAATCTCATCCCTATTACAATTTATCATGAAATTATTTTCATTTATAATTCAAATTTCATTTTACTAAAATATCTTTTAAATACAGGAAATTACGAGTCAGCATGAATGAACGATTTAGAAAGACCGAAACTTTGCAGCCAACACTTTGGTTTTCCGGGATTACGTTGAAAGGATGGTTTCAACAAGGGAAAGGGAGCTCAAATCAATTAAACATACTGTACATTCCACTTGGAGGATAAGTGACGCGCTTTTACACGCGCAATAAGGCGTTCATCATCCGTACGTCGCACGGCGAGCACTTTTACAACGGTCCTTTCGCCTAACCCCGATTTATTGTCACGTGTAAGGTATATCGGGGAGATTCTTCATAAAGTTTACAGCGTGTAGTATTAGAAGTTTCGTTTCGCATCGGGCGCGCTCCATTTGCGTGCAGGCAAAGGCTGCGTCCGTGAGCTTGCGTGCGATTTAAGCTCTACGGCACCGCTAAGCTCGCGTTGGGGCGAAAGCACCAGATAAGACGTAATGAGATAACCTCACAGCTAGTGTAGCTTATAAGATCACCAGCCACGCGACGAAACCTTCTAAATCTAAGTGTTAGCCGATTCTTAGAGACGGGATCACGCACCGCGTTGAAAAACATACATCTCAATATACACCGTCTGCGAAAACACGCCGGAACCTTCGACCGAACTAGTTTTCATCCCCAGTCATTAAAATACGCCGAGAATCGCTGCAGAAATTCGGCCACTAAGCGATGTACAATTAATATTGTTGCGATCCTGCGAGCAAAAGTTCGGCGAAAATGTAACGTACGCTGCAACGCGTGATAGAAGTAATACGATTTTTTATGCATACTAATATTATTCACCGGTACCTTATTTGTCCTTGCGGACCTTGGGAGGCTTTGGTTTTCGCGTTCTCCAAGCTGCTTATTACCAATTAAGGGCTAAAGCCGTTAGATAAACCCTCTGTTTAGTATTGTAACTAGACAGCGGATTTTAATGCGAAATAAAAATTTTCTACCTAAACTGCAACAAACCGGAACGAAATAGAAACATATTTTCTTTTCTAATATGTTTGAAAATACTGAATTATATACTGATATGATTGAAAATAATATAACAGTACTTTCAAATGTTTGCAATATTCTTACTGTTTTAAATTTCGCCTACGTGTTTGAAATATTTCTTCACAACAAAATGAAAAAGAAAGGAATTGTGTTATAACATATGGAACCGTAATATTTGGAAAAGCAGACGTTTAATTTATTATATAGAAGTTTTATTTTCCATTTTTGTTTTGTGAATTTTAATCGTTCGTTTATCGCTATTTTTGTAGTTTTTTTCCAAGTAAAGAATAATAATAAGCAGTAATAAAATTGAGGTCAATTTTTAGATTGCAAAGACATTACAAGACGTATGAGGTACTAGGTAGTTATTGATACATATGATTTTATAATGGGTACATATCAATTCAGGACAGCTAGAAGTAGTAACCATTAAGACATCATTTTACTTAACAGGGTGGAACGGTCTTAGAATTCTTGATCGCAGATTTTCATTGTCTAACTAGTCCTTTCTTCTTACAAATGATTGCTGTGTATATTATATGTTTCTTAAAAGTTTTAGAATGATACAAAAAATGATCATTTTTTAACTTTTTTATGCAAGCCTATAACGATAATTTAAGAAATGTGTTTTGTAGATGCCGGTAACGTATATGTGTACTGAAAATTTCATCGAAATCGCACAACGTTGCAGTGAGCTACAAACGTTTCAAGATGAAAGTTTAAGGGTGAAAGTCGCAGATTTTCGAACTTGCCAGGGAATTTCGCCCTTATGTAAACGTTTGTATCTCATGACAACTTTAACCGATTTCAATGAAATTTTCGGTATGCATCTAAGTTACCGGAATTTGCAAAACACATTTCTTAAAGTACCGTTGTAGGCTCAGATAAAAAAGTTGTAAAATCATCATTTCTTTCATTCTTTTATCGTTCCAACTAATTGTAATCTAAAGAAATTTTTGTTTACTCTTTGTCTAGCAAACTGATCGGTCTAAGGTCTAAAAAAAAATTCAAGTCATTTGAACCAATTTTAAAAAAGTTATGCGACTTTTAACAGTGTCCGGTTAATATCGTCCCCGACTGTACAGTCCCTGTTAGAATTTCGATTTTCGTCTCGTCTCATTTCCATCGGATTCGCGTTCCGTTTCGCTCGACGAGCCAGCTAAACGGCGATGCTTACTTTTTGCCGGTCGGGTTCGAACCTCGGCGAGCGCGTTTTGCCCGATAGTCGGGATCCGTTCTCTCGAAGTATGTATTCCCGTTGAATAGAAGCAAGGGTGAAAACTTGCCCTAAGACGCTTAGAGAGTAAGCTCTTACACAAGACGGAGAATAAGAGAAGGGCGCGTCTCCTCCTCGAGTCCATGAGTCCGTGTGTGTGTG
Source organism: Seladonia tumulorum (assembly GCA_913789895.3). NCBI lineage: Eukaryota > Metazoa > Arthropoda > Insecta > Hymenoptera > Halictidae > Seladonia > Seladonia tumulorum. The sequence continues at coordinate 5,441,839 of OU565282.1, read as the reverse complement.
TGTGTGTGTACGCACGCGTGGCTGTTGTGTGCGTGTGATCACACATCGAGACACACGTAACAAACAAGAGGGTTTGTTTTCCAACACTTCCACGGGTCTCCGCGGGAATTCGCCTACGAGTTTTCAGGGGGCGGGAGGGAGGGGGGGTGGCGAGGGTTGTTGGCAACTGACGTTGTGTGCACGCACTGTGCCCCGAAAGATTAAAATTACTTCGGTAAACTGCGCCCCGAACGAGAGAAAAGGAAGACGGCAAAGTAAGACACCGACGGGTGGAGAGGGGGTGGGTGTGGGTGGTGGGCAGAGGGGAGGAACGTCTCGTAAATTTCTCAACTAAGGAGCTTAATTTGGATTTTCGGTAACGAGTTATTGTAAGCGCCGTCTCATTGGGGGATGATTTAGGCAGCGGGCAACGACAGGCTCGGGCCGCCTAATAACCGGCGGCCGATCGATGGATTATTCGCTCGATCCAGAAGAATAAATATCGAACTTCTTATCGGCGATGGCTGCCACCCTCGCGGAATATCCGGTGTCCTCGAGGAACCTGGAATTTCCAGCTCGTTCGAGTTTAGATATAACATGATTGTAATATGTGCTTAAAGAAAAAGTCAGTCGTTTAAAAGCGTTTCTGATGAAAGCGTTTTTGTAATTTCAGTAATTGTGAAATAGGAAAACGATCGTTTGATCGTGGTAAGTTCAGTGTTAATAAATCAACGATCATAAACTGTGTGAGATGTAATTAATTTTGAAAATAGCCTTCATCTAGGCATTTATTTCATGTTATAAGTATCTGATGAATTTCCTCGAAACAAAGATTATAGGAGTGAATCGGGTATTTCATTGTTTTGACGTTTCCTGGTTCGAGTTGGAATCTGTTACAAAAAAATCAAACTGCGAAAACCATTTTAATTACGTTAGCTCTTAATAAACGCAGCCAAAGTGGTGATAAAATATACTACATTGCACGAACATGTTCGCACAGTCACTTTTCATTTCAGACAGTAACCGTAATGGATTTCATAAATATTATTGGATTTCCATAATTCATTTGCTGGCGAACGTTTTTGAACTGTACACAATGTTATCAATTCTAAGCAACTACGCACCTTAAAAAATTCATGAGCGGAATACGTAACAAGTGGTTCGATCAATAATTAAGGAAATACGCTGTAGGAGACAGTGTACTAATACATCGTTAATTTGTTATAATACATTCTTGAGTGATGAAAGAACGAGATCGATAAGATCTCGAGATCCATGTAGAATCTTCAGTTACCTGGTGGAAAATCAAATTCCTGTTGCTAATGTTTCATACTGGAACCACCAGACCAAGCAGAATGACTGACTTCACATATTGTATTCGAATATTTTCTTAATTTTACGGAGACGCATCGCAGAAAAGTAATGCAGACAATTTCATGCTGATTTGTTATTCCCCTCAACACGCTTCTTGATCCTGAACGAAGGCATTTTAAAAATAAAGATCGCACAAAATGCGACTGAACGCATCACATATTTAACTACAAATTATTTATTGAATCTACAGACTATTGGAATGGGAAATACGACTTAGGAGGACCGTAGAAATTAACACTTTGACTGCCAAACTAGAAACCTGAAAAATTCCATAAAATGAAAGCAAGTTATTTAATGAAATAAAAATTGAAAAAATTAAATGTATGATATTGAGTGGTCCTACAACTTTCATGAAAATTTATTTCAAAATCTGGACAAATAATTCCGTCAGCCACATATGGGTGACATGGCAGTCAACGTGTTAAAGTGATATCTGGAGATTTCAGGCTGTTAGGCCATTTGTTTAAGTCTCCTTTGGCAATTTTTTGTTGCGATTTCTTGGAGAACAGGAACGGCGAAGATTCGATCGCAGAGGTGTCCACCGGGACCGCGGCCGGGCGCTAAACAACGCGAAATGATTCAGCCCCGCGGCTGACAACCTGATTTAGAAACAGGATGGAGTCTTCTGCGAAATCCTCAGAAGGAAGAGAGCTGATCCTTCCGGCGACCGGAGAGTCCTGCAGAATGACGTAGTAATCCCGCGGGAGAGCCTCGGCCTTAGCCTTAGCTTAAGCCATAAGGGTTTGCATACACGCGCAGAGAGACCGGCACAAATCAGGATACACACACAAGAAGACCCCGGGCCAGATATACAGAGAGACAGAGGGAGAGGGAGAGAGAGAGAGAGAGAGAGAGAGAGAGGGGTTTGCACGCGTCCTTAAAACACGGATGTACGTGCAACACGGGCGCTCCTAATCCACGAGGGTTTCAGCAAAACTTAAACCCCCATCGGCCGAGGAACACTCTGGATTTAGCTATTCTACTTGCGCTGGACGATCTGAAATATTTAAGGAAATCGATAGCGGATCCCGCACGCTCCTGCGTAAGATCAAAGGCGATCGGATATGCAAAGGAACCGTACGCGTCCCCGTCTATCCTCCTTTCGCGGTTCGTCGTAGAAAAATAATCGCTACGAGGAGATTACTGGGATTCGGAGGGGACCGAGTTTAATTTTTCGGTGGCCCCGTTAATATTTCAGCGGGATGGTCTATCTCCCGATGGGGCCGCCAACTTGAATCATTTAACGCGCTGCGGGAAAGATAATGAATCGCGTGTCCGTTGTTCTACCTTAAAGGATAATAACGATTTATTTTACGACAGTGATCGGAGTTTCTTCGTCGTTCGTAATTCTTTGGAAGAAGATGACTTATGTCTGTTGTATGCCTCTGCATTTCCCAATAGCTATATACAGGGTATCTCACCAGACTCGAACATCTAAAATATCTCTCGCTTGTTTTTTATGATAGAACAAAAAAATTCAAAGGAATTAGTCGGTTCAGGGGGGTATATATTATGACGGGCAAAGGTTCGAGGTTATGTTTCTTGAGATTTCAAAGTCATCGACGTTTTTATTATCGTTATATGATAGCCAAGGTCAAGACGAATCCAACACCTGTAATATTATGTCCTTCACGCAACTTGAGTATGAAGAATTCATAAAAGTAGGGCACTCGATGTAAATGGTGAAATAACGATGAAAAAAAGACATTTTAGATGCTCGAGTTAGGTGAGACACCCTGTATATTGACGACGAAAAAATTAGAATGAACATAGATTTTAAAAAAATAGGAAAAACGTTCTAGATTCTATAAAACAGAATTTCATTTCTGTCAGTTTCATGTCTGACTCGATATTGTAGGGCAAGGGGTTAAGGGTTATGCATTCGACAGTCGTGAAAAACCATTTCTCGTTTGATCGGATCACGTGATTAGTAGCATAATCGTACGTAAAGTTAGCGTGACGGATGGAGAACTTGCAGGGTCCGCTCTCCTTTCTACGATTCCGGGCGGCGCGGCGTGGAGAGGGTTAATTGAAACACAACAAGCTCGTCGGTCGGTTCTTTTAAACAATGAAGGCGTTTCAGGCGACATTGTGCTAAGGCACGTAATCTTCGGGGGTTTCTCGAGAAGTGACGCTGGTCGGAGCGAGCTGAGGTGGGCTGACTGTGGGAGGGGTGGCAAGAGGGTCGAAGAAGACACCAGCCACGAGCACAGAATCGTCGATGGAAGGGTGAAGGTTGGGAACGGTAAAAGGGGAGGGTGAAAGGGCTCCTTAGCGGAGATCTTAGGCAAATCCAGCGTGAAATCGCATCAGGACATCCCCTTGCCAAAACCACCACTTACTCGTACCATCCTCGCTTGGTATCCGTGGTATCCGCCTAGGAAAATTCTTATTGCCATCCCTTTTTGACCATATCGAAGGAATCTCGGGTACACTGTGTGTTACGGAAATACGTCAGCTATCTTCAGGTTCTCGTTGTGTGCCAGCATACTTGTAAACACATCAAAGCGATCGTACGAATTATCGCATTCCATTATCGACCTGATTCAGTTTTCACAAAGTGAAAATGGAGAACAAGCCCTGGAGGAATCGTGAGAATTCATTTTCTTACATCTGTGAAATGTTTGATTTCTGTTCGTATTTAACCCCTTGACGTACAAAGACGGTCCGAACACATTTCATTTCTTTCATTTGAGTTAAGTAATATTTTTAGTCACGTTGAATTTCGATGCAATTCTTATATCGAGGGGCTAATATAATTGACATTACAAATAAGATATAATAATAATAATTAATTGAATTAATGTGCAAGGTAATGGATGAAATCCTAGAAAATTTTTGAGAAAAAACGACAAAAAGTTTATGAGACACAGAATGAATTCCACGGAATGAATGAAATTGGAATGGACAAAATTTGTTATAAAATGCTAAACGGCAGAAAACTACGTTTCGAACACTAAAAATAGAAAATATTTTCACCGATCCATTATATACTTTATCATGTAAAAGTTCGTTGTCATCTTCTGATAGAGTACCTTCAATTAACCTATTGTTTCTTATACTTTACACCAATTCCATCTGTCCTATGGCATTCTCTAAATCTTCAGATCGGTTTTAATTCTTTCTAATAAAACGAATGATGTTTTATCATGTCATAATTCCCCGAGCAGCCGGACAATAATCGCCCAAATAGAGACGACGATTACAGAGACGTTCGGTCGGTCTGAAAAATGAAATAGAATAAAAAAAAATGTGACATTTTCGTTCCATCGCATAAATTCGTGAACTGCTTGCGAGCATACGAACGAGACTAATTGTCCCGTTTCCGTTAACTCATAATCCACGTGGAGCACAATCTCGCGCGATTATGCTGTGCACTGAAAAAGGATTTATTTTTCGATGATTACTACGATAACACCGTATCGCGTCTCTGCCATGGGTGCGTTATTCTCTGCTCATCATTTATCCGCGTTATCTCGCGCGATTTTCCACCGTGCGAGAGCGAACAAAACGGTCTCGCTATACAATCTTGTATCGCCGCGACGCGACGCGACGCGGAGGCGACGTTTGACGACTTGACAGGCCGCTGGTCGACAATTATTCAAAGCTCGTGAACACCGTCGCCTCTTCTTTACCTCGCCGCGAAACCAGTGTCAAGCACTCCGGGGCTCTCTTAATCAAAACGCGAGGAGAAAAGACATTAAAAGCCGCGGAGAGGCTGGTATCTCGCCTCGAAATAAAGTTCTAGTCGGCCAGGGAAGATAAGGCTCCCCCTCGGGGCGCTGCTTTCTTTCTTTCTTTCTTTCTTTTCTCCGCGTACACTCTTACGGGATCGCTGTCTAAACGCGCTCTATTATTACAATACATTCACGGCCGTCGCGTGTGATTTCTTCTCCCGCGGAAGATTATGTCGGATCCTATGAAACGGGGAAATGTTTCTTGCGTCAGATAAACCTTAACGGATCGAGGGTTTAACGCGCGGCTTACCAGCACGAAAACACGTCGTTCCCTCTCGCGCCGCGCGCATGATTTTTAACACTCACGCGGCTACGAACGTTCTTCTTTCTGCTCGGAGCCTCGCGCCGCTACATCCTCTAGACCTTCGTAAACATTTATTTGGCAGCACGAAAATTCCGACGAATTTGAAACGAATTTTCTGCGAATTTGAAAATCGGACAAAAATCAATATCGTCCAAGAACTCAATTTATCGGGAGTACAGCTTCAATAATAATATTAAACAGAAGGTTGCCTTTTAACCTTCGTAAGTAGTTGTATCTTCCTTTTGGAAAATTGGAAATTGCAGAGAAAATACTAGAAGTTGTTGTTTACAACTTTTTCATGTGGGCCTATATTGAAAATTTTGTAAATCTGTGTCAATGACGCATACTCTGAAAATTTCATGAAAATCGGTCAACGGTGCAATGAACTACAAACGTTTCGAGGTGGTGAAAATTGCAATTTTTCACGATTTTCAGCCTATAACTGCAATAAATGTAAGGACTTTTGCGCATCTTTCAATGCCTATAGTTTTTTTTTCGCATCAACCGATTTTTATGAAATTTTCAGAATATGTATATTTGACACAGATCTAAAACATGTATTTTTTAAATTTTCAATATAGCCGTTCTGCTGGAATTCGTTGACTGATTGTAACAATTAGACCGCGCCGGTCTTTATGCAGAATAAAAATTGGCCGAGTCAATTGTACGAACCAGAAGCTGAATAAAAGTGCATCTTCAAATAATTTTAGAAAGACGAGAACAACGACTCGATTCTTTCAATGTCTCATAATTTTGTATTTGACCAAGCCATTTTTGTCATGATTGCATAAAGACCGCAGTCTAGTAATAATTCATGTCAGCGATCGAAACTGTCGTGGAACTTCGTAATATTGGAAGAATCGAATCCTTCAAAGGGATCTCAGATTTTTTATTACGTAGTTGTTAGAGACGATTTTGTGGAGTCTTGTTGGCTACACTTATTTGTAAAAATAATCTTGCAATGTCTCAGTAAATGAGGTCTTGTCGTTTTGTTGAGAAGGCAATACAAATTCGTTACAGTTGAATGATTATTACAGTTTTTATAGTTCAAATTCGGAATATGTGTTTTGTTTACAGTATTAATATAGATTCAAATGAAAGTGCCCTGTGTGTGTGAATAAAGATTTCGAATAGATCTAAATAAGATAGTAGCTCGATTACATTCTATTAGACTCGTTTTTATGACGGTTGCACCGAGTTTCAAACAAATATGTTTAGCTACGCTAATCACCCCTTCGCAAACAATTGTACAAATGCAACTAAGCAAAGAAACAAATAGAAACAGGCTAGATAAGCTTCGCTCATATGTTTAAGAACGTATTGTCAAGTCATAAAGTATTTATCAGCTTTTCTGTGCGGTAGAACTATCACTTTAATTGTCCTATTCGTAGAAGCTACAGCGAAATGTTGACGAGCAAACGAACATTTCGACAGACAAAGGAACACGTGTCACGTGCCTACATACAGTTGCTTACGATAGTGTTCGAACACCATTTAATAATTTTTCAAAATTGCAACTGACTTTAATCTGAACAACCTGACTTTTTTTTAGCAATTAGAAGCATTGGTTTACTAAACGACGTGCGAAACAGATTTTGAAAATATTGCAACGTGCTTATGAGGCACCTTGAGTCATATTTTGCTCCACGAACCCTGGATTTCTATAAGAGGGGGATTGATGGCAAACTGTCCTTGATAGTGATGGAGATTATATAATAAATTAAGAAATAAAAACTTGAATTTACTACAGAGTTTGTTTTGGATTTCAAAATAATTGATTACTTATGGAGCCCCCTAATATTAGAGGCTCGACTGATTAATCGAAATAAAATTGTAGCAACCTCGTTAAGCCAGGACACGAGCCTACGGCGTCGAATGAGACCCGGTCATCGACGTTCCAGTAAGCCGCGCTCTCGCGAGCATCGTCTTCGACTTGGGCAGCAGGAACTCGAACTAGATCTCTACGTGAATACATCCAGGTGAATACATAATGTGTAATCCTCGGGGTATGCGGACTCGGCGTCTTAAGCTAATCTTGTTAGGCGTTCTAAGCCTTCGGCTGACCCCGCGTAGCGGGCTTTTAATCCCTTAACACGGCTACGCGCACGAAGATTTTGCATAAGAAAGAAATAGGATTGTCCTACCCCTCTTCGAAGGTGACGAGCCATTTTCCGTCTTCTTTTGCGCACGGGAAAGCGATTCCTAACACGGATTGATGCTCCGTTGCGCTGCTACCTTCGGGTGAGAAACAGCGAATGATTTAAGAAAAGAAAAAAAAAAGATAAAGAAACGTGCGAACGGTCCTTACGCTTTGACGCCTCGTTCCTGAAGACTCTTTCATGCATACGTTGCGAACGAATAATGGGAAAAGTGATTAAAGCTTTCAGGTAGCTTCCACTGATTCGATGGTGCAGCAAATGGTGGTTCAGAGTTTCGAACGCATGCTGTGTTCTTGTGGAAAATTCGGCTCGATGTTTATGAAACGTGATTTTTTGATGTGAAAGTAACTTTCGTAACAGCTGCTGATTTTCAATTTGTTAATTTTGGTAATAAAATTATTCCGAGTTAACTAATGGACTTTAATGGATTTTATGCTGCCTTTAATAAAATTAGTAAGTGAGGTAAAAAATTGTGCAGACATACAGTCGAGTCGGAAAGTAAGCTAACATTTGGTGATATGTAGGCAATGAATATGATGAATAAAATCAAGTTATTGTATTGGTTTTATTTAGGAGGTGTAAGGAAATAAACAAATATGTTAGTAAAACATGTATTATCATTATTAAAGATTAAAGACATGTCATATTCATTTGCCTGCATACACCAGTCGTTAAACTTACTTTCCGACTCGACTGTATTTCGTAACAGCTGCACGTTTTCACTTGTGAATTTAATTAATAAATTATTGTAGGTTAAACAATTGACTGCGGATTTTAAAATTGTGAAGATATTACACGAATTTAAGAATACTATTACATTTTTATGTTAACTATATGTATGAAAAGTGTATTTAAAAAACACCGCTATACTGAAATTTAATATTTCTGATTTGATATTTCGTTGGCGTGTAGAAATTCGCGAGGAAATCTTTTCCAACTACTTCTCGCACATTGACAATCTGTAACTATGTACCGCATTATAATTAAATAATTTCATTTGCCACTGAAATGAAATATAGACTTTAATTATTCATAATTTCGGCTATAAATAATCACATATCGTGAATTCGGTTTTAACTTTGACACAGTTTCACATCAAGATTATTAATGTAGCCATTACATGAATGATATATGAGGGTTAATTCGGGTACCGATAAGCTCCACAGTAAAAATATTAATAATGGAAGGAATCAAGGTGTAACAGACTATAGGATATCAAAAGTTATAGAATAAATCAATTCACTATTTAATGCAGTATAATATTAATTAATACTTTGAGGACAGATGAACTCAATTTATTTAATTTTTGCAAGCAAACAATTTCATTGTTGTAGTAACAAAAGAGAGACTATATTTTTACTGTCATATTTTCCCTAATGGTTAGCAGAGAAATAGAATTTTATTAATAATATTTAAATTTTCTTCATCACGAGTCTCGCTCGATATTATATGACAAGGGGTTAAATGTGAAACACAGTTAACGATCAAAAGAATGCAATAGGAGAAAATCATTTTTGTTGTCATTGTCTGAATGATTGGAGCTCGCGCACATTTCCGGTGACACTTTACACGATCGTTTTCGTCAAATCGCGGATCTGCAATCAGATAATTATCGAGAAAAAACCGTGCCGAAACAATCCTGTTCGGCCGGCTGAATGGAAAGCCACAGGCGCCGACAATATCGGATTTCGCGGATCTGCATTTCAGACCGGGAAACGAACTTAAAATTTCAAATAAAGTCAACAAACAAGCGGGCCGCGCGCGGTGCAGAGACCGAGGGTACTCTTCGGGATTTCGCGCGGATCACGGGCAAAGTTTGTTCCTTGTGCGCCGCGATGCGAAGAACGGCCAGTTAACAAATCCTATTAAAAATACATACAGTTGAAAGTCATCGGCGTTGCAGTGCCGCTCCGCCGCCTTATTTCTATACTTATAAGAGTCTTACAACATTAAAGCTTCGGCCGCGGCTATTATGAATGTACAATGAAGCGCCGCTCGTGTCTCTGCCTCCCCTCCCCTCCCCCGCCCCTCACTACGGATGGAGATAATTAAAAAGGGAGCGAATTCGGGAATTCCGACCTCTGTCTTTCGACTGCGTCTCCTTTCTCGTCGCCTAATCTGCTTTAGAAGCGCTCTTAAAAGAGCTCAGACGACTTCAAAAGAAATGACGATGTCGAAACTCGCGCGGTTCGTCGAGATCTCGAACACGTAAAATATCTGTTACCAAAGTAAAGCAGTGTTCTAGAAATTTGTTGGTTACTCTCTGTAAATAATCCCTACGCTACAGATTGCCAGGATAGGCGGGACAGACAAAAAATCTCGAAATTACAAAGTGGTTTAGTCAAGGAGAAATGATGATTTCTTTCATTCATACAGCATGCTACGAATCCTAATAAGTGTGCTCGAACGTTCCACGAGACAAATTAGTTTTTAAACTCGGTCAAAGAATAGTGTCACTCGTATGTATGTCCGATCTCGGAGACGTCATGGGGTTCGTACGGCAAACTTGATTATTTTCATTTTTCCATCGTAAACTAATATATTAACACCTTGCAATACTATTTGTTTGGTGATTATAATGATTATTAATTATTCATCGTTCTGAATTAGCGCGGAATTATGGAGCTATCAGAAAGATGGCAAAAGATTTTATTTCACCGAAATTACTTTCTTGCCAACCTAATGGTAGGGCGAGGGATCAACAAGTAAAAGTGAAAGAAAATACTGAAAGTTGTGCACGCACCTAATGAAACGTGTCGTGGCAAAGGGGAGGGAGCTTTTTAGGTGTAAATAATCTACGGATTGTGAGGATAGCGAGTGGAAGGGGTGACAATTTTGAAGGATAGCGCGCATAACTCCGCGGAATCGAACCTAGGCTGCGTGTACCGATCGGTCTCGTTCTGCTAATGCGAGTCCGTCCGATCGATTCCGATCGGCGTTTAAGCCCGTCTAACCCGATGGAGGTTCGAGAATAAACTTTTCAGCCGTGATTACCGAAAGTACCAGAGGCACCCCACCTCCCCTCCCCGCCCCTCCTCGTCGATGACATCACCTGCCCCGCGTCGCGAGGCTGAAAGAGGAGAAAGATAAATCGAAAACAGGATGCAGAGGCGTGGATTTTCGCAGAGGCTAACGTGGGGGCAAACGCACACAAACCTGCGCCAACCGGTGCGCCGGTGCACACGCAGAGGGAAATCGTGGCCGGAGATACGATGGAGAGAGGAAGAACGAAGGCGAGAGGGATCAGTGTATACACGCATCATGGTACACACGGGAGTTAATGCCACTCACACATCGTTGCCACCTTCGGGGATTATCCTGCAGGGATATTTTTGATCGTGCAATAATCCCTAATACGATTTACACAGCTCGTGCTCGCAGGGACGCACATATTATTCGCAGACGCCCATAACCATTTGCGACTCTGCACCTGACTGACGCCCAGGACGGCACGTTCCGCTCGGCAAGAATTTTAATTAACTAATATCCCGGTCAAATCGGTTTTCTTACCGGTTATTATCGATTTCTTACGGGGGTCGAAGCTGCCTGCGAATCTCTGCCACGCGGTTCGATTATATTATCTAACTGTGATTCGTTCGGTTGCAAATACGTACCGATCTTAACGATTAAAAATTATTCGAACGTACGAATCCAGGGTCTGACATTGCAATTATTCATATTTTCGATGTGAAAATTATTTCCGCCTATGATAAAGACAAATGCCATGATAAAACGATGCTCATATAAGGGAAACATTAATATGACAATAAATATATTTGTTGGCTCTCCCTTAGGAATATTTTAAAAAGTGTTCTGTTGGTATATTAAAAAGAGGTAGACAGATTCTTGTCATATTAATGTTTTTTTAACATGTCACTAACTCTTGCGAACCATATTTATTGGATACGGTATATTATTTTTCAACAATCATCTTCACGAGTTTGATTGAACATTTTTGTAAGAATTTTTCTAATTGAATGATCGTAGGGTAACCGAATGACTTTATTGATCTATCTCTACTCGTGTTTGTCATAAGTATATGAAGTTCGCAGTCTATAGTTCTTAAAATGTTAGTGGTAAATTGTTTGTTTAATAATGACTCAGTGGTATGGTCTGACTCCTGAACAAATTTATGGCATTGCTAGAAACCCCACAAAATTTTAATTTTAATCACAGGAGTGAAATGAATATCTTGAAAAAATTTTATATTGTCTCCCTTTAAAGAGAAATTACACAGCGCAGCTATCGCTCGAATTCTATGAAAGTATTTTTAAATTTCAACAATTATTCCAATGTAAAAATATACAACTGTTATTTCTATTTCTATTAAGAAAAGAAGAATCTACATCGAGAATCTTAGCGAAATGGAAGATTATACTGATAAATCGTTACGATGACCATTTTCGCGAGTAGCAAGGATAATGATAGAGGTACCGAGTTAATAAAATGAGCATGAACCGACTCTCATAACTGCTACATAAACATGTTTATAGAACCTCTCATCGTTTTACCTGTTAGAGGTTATTTAATAATCTTTTAAAAATTGTCGATTAACAGCTACGGTTTTATTAATCAATTTTTCAATGGCAATGGCAATTAGTGACCTGAACCAACAAGTTGTTCCGTGTAATATAATCCAACCATCTCATTTCGGATTATTATTCACCGAAGAATTATTAAATTGCTTCTAATATATCATAGTGATTGAGAAGCGCATTAAAAGACAAGCGGTAGGCAAAGTGTTATAATCAGAAACATACTAAACTTGACGAAGGATGCTGACAATTTTATAATTATGTAATTATACGTACTAATATATACTTGAAACTGTTCTCCAAATTGAATTGAATCAATGATTGCTGGCCTCCTAGGAGCGTTTAAACTAATCAATTCGAAAACTTATTTATTTCGAGCGAATATTTATTCTTACCCCTCTAAAATGTATCACAATCCAACTAAAGAATATTTACTCCCTAATAATAATTCCTAATCAGATTTTCAGATCGTATATAATTGACACAGATCGACAAAACGTACATTCTAAATTTTCAATACAGGCTCGCATAAAAAAAGGGTATTCTCTGAAATTCCGATTAATCGCAATTTTTACTCGCATCGTGCAGTAAACTAATTGTTACAACTTCTGAAGAAATTCCAAATGGTACGGTACAATGTATTTAAAAATGTATCGTCTTTTTAAGAGTGTGCGAATATTAATGGGAGTCACATACACAGGCTCACGAAAGTATTCGAACACCCTTTAAATCAGTAAAAACTTTTTTTAAGAATTGGATCAAACGACCTGACTTTTTTCTGATTAATATACACACGAGCTACACAAATAGTTAAAAGTGGTGAAAAGTGGTTTCAGTTTCTGCTTAAAATCCTCAGATTCTAACATATTTCGATGCGTGCCATTTTGATCTGCGTCAGCCGATTTCGATGAAATTGTCAGTCCGTGTATAACTAACACAGATCTACAAAACGCATATTTGAAATTTTCATTACAGGCTGAAAAATAAAAAAGTTTTGGAAAATGCCTTTTTTATAATTCCGAGGTTGAATCGAAATTTTTTAAAAATCATTTTTGCACGTCATTTGATAAGCCAATTCTTCTAATTGTTCAAAGAAGTCGGATCGTTTGGTCGAATTTAAAAAAGATATACCGTTTTAAAGGGCGTTCGAACACTTTCGCGAGCCAGTGTAGGTCTAAATCCCGAAGAGAGCCGAGCGGCACTCCGTCAGTTAGGGCCCAGGAGTTAGGGGATCGCGGATTGAGGTAGAGCCGGAGGCATCGATTAAAACATAACGGCTAATCGGACGGCTATGCGGCGAAGCCAGCCGGCGCTCAACAGTTGTTAGCTGCCCGGATAAAGATAAGTGTCGACCCTGGGTTCTTCTGCGTCTCCTTCTTCGTCTTGTTCCTCTTCTCGGGGGAACTCGGCTCGAAGATTAAGCCGGCAGCCGTGACCGGTGACCCGTGAAGATAGCCTGTTCGAAAAGCCGTCGATCGGTGTGCATTGACTTTGACGCGTCGCGTCGCGTCTTGTCGCGCGACCGTTGACGATCGCGTCTCTCGTAAGCCTGCACTTTTTTATCAACCCCTTTCGTTGTCGGCTTTCGGGTTCAGACCGAGACCGAGACCGTCGTTCGTTGCACTTTGAGCCGAATGCATCCGCGCCAAGATTCGCGCACGCCGCCGCAACCAAACGCGTTATCTCCGAACGGGAGATCGTAAAAGAAAAAAGGAAGGTGCTACACCGACCGGGAACGTGGACGCTCGCGCCAGGGTTTAATGAACACGATGATTTATGCACCCCGCGCCGGTTTATCGGTCGCCCTCGCTCGCACCGATTCGCGAAATGTTCGATCGTTGACTTTTCGCTTCGGAAAGTAAGTAACAATAACAAGAGAGGTCTATCGATTTGTATCGACGGTTTAACACTTTCACTGCCAAACTAGAAGCCTCAAAAATTCCATATAATCAAAGTAAGTTATTTAATCAAAATAAAAATTGAAGTCATCGAATTTGTGTTAACATATATATTTTCTTGAATTTTATAAGATATATTTAATTGCCATTTCGTGTAGAAATATTAATCACTGAACGAAACAACACTGCCTGTTCACGTGCATCATTTTTCTAAATCACTGCAGCTTAAGAATTTAATGTCTATTGCGAATATAGTGGAGATAAACCATATCCGGGATTCCTGGTGTTTAATGACAAAAATAAAAGAAAATAAAGTGTTACTGAAAGTTTGTTCCAGATAGTAGAGAGACGAGATTTTTGCAGAGTCTGTGGACAATTTTTTAGATACGTACTTGCTCTTAACCAGATTCTTGTTACTGCTAATTCGGTGGTATTGTTCGGAGCCTGCTCTTCTCTTCTCTTTCTAAGAAGAAAAGCAGATCAAACAGGTGTATTACTGATTGCCATTGAAATCTTCGCTTCATTAAATCAATATAATATACTGTGAACTGCTATTACGTTTTGAAAGACTTCAGTGGAATTATCGTAATCGAGATCTGTCGGATCGCATATGTGCCTTTGTGCATTCACAATGAAATCCGCTATTTTTTGGTTTGTGCAGTTTTGCATATTGTTCGCAATACTGTTGGGTTTGTCTTTTTGGAACCACAGAATCATACCGCATGGCTAATAATAATTTAATCACATCCCATCGAGATTGTTTATTAAATTAAAATTGGCAAAATAAAACGAACGCAGTAATAATAAAGTAAAAGTAAAATGAACGCATGTATTGTTTAAGTTATCGTGATTTTATTTCGGTTTGTAAAATACGACTATTGCGTAACAAGATTAAATTGTGGCTATGCACCTGAACTTTCAATTGCTATGAAAAAATCAACAATGATTTATGAGTATCCGTATAAATGTTGTTGAAACAGTGTTTTTACGACGACATTTTTCATTATTCTATGCAAATGAGATATAAAAATATGAGTGATTAACAAAATTTAAGTACAGATATGAAATACGTATTTATGTTAAATATTATTTGAGCAATAAAATTGAAACTGTTTTTAGGAATAAAGTAGTAGCGGTAAATGGCATGTAATGATTTTGATTTAAAATTATTTTTTATACGAACACTCCAGTTGGACCGTAAAACTGTGATCGGATTGAATTTTGCATTACGAAAAGATTAAAATCCCCACTTTGTGATCGGTTTTACCGATTATACTTTGCCGTCGTAGTTCATTACGAAGTCAGGTGTTATGAAACTTCGCGGCAGAAAATAAAATGCGAATCGCCCCTTATCGCTTTAAGCAAGAAACTTACATAATTAAACGTGTCACAATATTATTCAAAAATAATCCTGAAAATCCCAAGTCTCTTCAATCTTTAATAATCCTACAGACAACCTTAACAAACAACCCTTAAAAATCCTTATTTTTATCACGTTTATTTGTATTCGTTATCGCATTTATGATATTTATGATCATATGGTTCAATTTATTACACATTGTATGTGATTTAGCTCAGTTAATTTGCAGGCATATTCTTTTATTATTATACAAATATCAATTTCAGCTACTGTGTATATTAAAAAAAAAAAAAAATGAAACAAGCGTTATGATTACATAAGACTAAATATACATTTTTATTCATTTTTAGTGAACACAAAATTTTAGCAACACACATTTGGTAAATACAGTCATATGTATATACAGACTTACAATACCGTAATTAGATTGTATAATGTGGTCGCAAATGGCCTAAATGTTGGTGCGATCCTTATAAAGAAACAATGCATATACTGTTTTCCCATCTATCTCGAAACCGGCTAGTAATTTACTTTAAAAAATCAATCGTGTTTTGAACCATAAATTGGTTGCAACACCGAATTTGAAACACCACCGGTTCAACATTGCCAATACTAATTCATCCCCAAAATCATTATTGACCGAATCAATTGCACGCGGTAAAACCCTTTCGCCGCGGCCATTTATGTTTCATTCAATCAGCATGCTCTTTCGGAAAAAGGGTAAAACGTCCATCATTCTTACGTCGACGTGCAAATAGAGATATACCGTGCCCATTGCGCGTCAGGCTCATAATATACGCTCAAAACATGTACCTGTATTTCTGCTCGCTTGTGTGTGACGCACACTCTCCTCTATATGTGTGCGTGCGCTCATGATTATTTTGTAACACAGACACACATACAGAAAGAGAGAGAGAGAGAGAGAGAGAGAGATCATCTACACACACGTATACACACGAGGGAACCTGCACACACAGCATCACGGAAGTGCGCTTTTAATCCTTGAGCTAAAAATCAATAGCGTGGCCCCTCGATGGCTAAAACCTCCCCCGGGATAAGCTCGCGCTGGGACCGTAGTTAAATAAATCCTGGATCAAAGGATAAGTCCTACCTCCGCTCTCTTTTTTCATACACACACTTCCCCTCCCCTCCCCCTCGCCCATCCGCCCCTATCCAGCAACCTCCCGGAGTTCTAGCGGCCCCTTTTCCCGTCTATTCCCGCGCCACGGATTATTTCCAAGATCGTAAATTATGAATCTTAACCAGGTCGAGACCTAGGGAAATTATTTCCTTTTCCCTTTCTCTTCCACGGTTCTCGTTCGGCCGACTAAGAGAGAGAGAGAGAGAGATTCCGAGCCATCCGACCGAGCTGGAGGATCGAGATTTGTGGCGGTCCCCGCGTTCGATGCAGTTAAGATCCTTCGCGTAGAAGGATTTCTTTTTTCTGCCGGGACTCTTCTGCGATTCTTTCTCTCCTTTCGGCCCCCGCTATTTTTCTTGTCTTCCGTTGGCTCTCTCTCTCTTCTCTCTTTTTCTTACACACACAGAAACGCGCGCGCACCGTTTTCCTCGGCAGGAACAGAGTTATATGCACACGCGCGTATAGACACCCTGCGCACATCGTTTGTTCAGGCATGTCGTAGGACGAGCCTTAATCTCAGATTATTTCGTTCTGCCCCGAGGATCGAGGATTAACTCGGGGGGAAAGGACGACTTCTTTCCCGAACGACGATCTGCGAATTTATTACGGGTTTTATACAATCGTCCCACGGCCCAGGAAACGGGCTTGATTGATCTCGATGACGCGCGTCGATTTTCTGCCCAACGATCCAAACTTTTGCGGCCCGAACACGTTTCTACTTGGATATTTAACGGTCAGGGACGCACATCGGAGGAAAATGTGCATTTCGGTGAAACAATTGTATTTGCATACGAGGCTGTGAATATCTGAGTTTCGCGGAAGTTTTATTTTATTTATTTGTTAACACGTTGTCATCCATATGTGGGTGACGGAATTATTTATCCAGGTTTTAAAATGAATCTTTACGTTAATGTATTCATTGCACCAAATTTGATTAGGAACTGTAAAATGCTCAATATCATACATTTAATTCTTTTCAATTTTTATTTCATTAAATAACCTACTTTGATTTTATGGAATTTTTGAGGTTTCTAGTTTGGCAGTGAAAGTGTTAAAAACGGTGAAATTAATTTTACACACTTCGTGCTTTCAAGTCATATTACATACACGACATAATATTCAAAGAGTTCATAATTCTGCTAAATTTTTCTAACATTTCGTCAATAATTCGAGTGTGCACCATAGACTGTAATAAACCTAATAGATTTTCTAAAAAAGAAAAAGTAAAGACGTCAACCGTTAATGTCAAGGAAAGAGGTTCAAAAGCAAACGTTATATAAGGATTTGAATGAATCTAGCCAAGGCTACTATGAAAAGCACCTGCCTTGCGAGAGTTAATATGTCAAATATGTCAAGCATGTTTCCAGATTCGCATTCTTCTAGTGCACCAGCAATACCGGCACTCGACTTCAAGTCGCAAGTCACGTACAAAGTAAGCTCAACGATCTCGGTAAAAAAGTGTTTTGCAATTCAGCGTGTTCGACAGCAGTTAAAAACGAGAAGGTACACGATGCTCCGTTATCCTGGCGAACTCCTTCGACAGGACTATGTTTGCGTTGGTGGAAACGGCGCGGCAGATGACCCTAGGACCGACGGTAGGCTTTCAAGGATAAGCGAATCCTTAAGTCAGTAGGAAAGTATAAAAGAAAGCGAAAAGCTGCGGGGCGGCAGGTTGCTCGGTGTCCTATTTCGGTTGAAATCGAAGGGCTTTCCGTATCAGGGTTCTATAGACCGAACTCCTATGCCGAAAGGACTGCGCGGGAGAGTCGCAGGATCACGCTGATCCTAGATTTAGACAGAGTATAGGGGGTTTTATTATCAGGGAACCATGAGCGGCGAAGGAAGCGCGTTCGCTGCTCCTGCCGGCAAGGATCCTGTGGCTGTAGTCCTTCGTGGTAGAATTGACTGTATCTCGCGAAACCGAAGAGATTCGTTTCAGATTTGTTGGAAAAATTACGAGACAGTTCGGGTGTCAAGACTTCACGATTTATTCGAGCGTAAACGAACACAAATTTATTTAACAATTCAAAAATAAAGATGAACATGAAACACTTTTATTACGAGAAAGTATAATTCAAACTTTCATTGTAACGAATAGACTGCGGATTTTAAGCTTTTTTGACAAATATGAGTAAATGTAATTTCAAACTTTGAAGATATTGGAAGAATTTGAAAATGCTATTGTATTATATGCAGTCTCTTAAACATATTAAAAAGAGAAAATAATTTTTTATTTCACTCCACTTTATCGCAATTTGGATAGAAAATTTTTATTTTGCGTAAAGATCCGCACTCTAGTAATAAACAACAGAAGCTTGTTTTCAATTTGTTGGAAAAACTACAAAGCCGTTTGATCTTTATTTGAGGGTAAACGAACAAAGTTTACTTACATATTGTAAGGAAGTATAATTCAATCTTTCGTTGTAATGAATAATACTAGAATATCATTTTGAATTTGCTGTAAAAATTAAAAAGCAACTTCAATATTCAAACTTGACACGGTCTTTGTTGCAGTGCAGATTGAAACAAATGAGTCCGAGTGAATTTTCTCGTCGAATAGGAATACATTGATCTATTTAATGTGTTTCCATAAGGACACTATTATATTTCAGTCCGTTGTGAATTGCGTGAAATGATGGAACCGTAGAAAATTATTTTGGCAAAGGGAAATCAAGTTTTTGATGTTCCACTTTCGATAACAAATACAGAAGAAATTGTTAATCATAATAACGATGTCTTGCGAACTTTAAGAAAAATTACAGACTTTCAGAAACGATAAAAGCAAGCATTTCAGCAACAATCGTTTTTGTTTGAAAACTTGGTAATATTTCTAGGTATTACAACATAAAAGAATTACGATATCCGTTAAAACGTGTGTACGAGTCATGTTTACATCTATTATGCGATCTATCAAACTGTAAACATTCATGTTTGGGACTATCTCAGGATCAAAATAATCTGAAATAGCAATGTTAGGCCCCCTAGTTGTAGTTCACACTCTTCTCAATCATTTTCATTTATCTGTAGTGTGACCGATAAGATTACGTTTTATCATGGAATCTTCTAATGTAATAATCGTTCTGCTGTACATATGTAGAGCTGTGACGGGCACAAAAAGTGGGGTTTCAATTTCCCGTCGAGCTCGAGCATACGAGGATTAAAATGGAAGATAATACTGTTTGGAAACGTCTTGATTAACGTATTATTTATTTTAATCATATTACGCAGCGCGGAGCATTGTGTGCTACATTTAGACTCGCAATACTCACTTTTCTCTGCAAGGAAATATTCATTGCGTCTTAAACATTTTTATAGATCACGTTCATCCAAAAACTTACACCGTCTTTTAAGAACTATATTTTCCAATCATTCGAAGAACACTTGAATTTTTGTTCCATCAGTGTACGGCATTTTTATGTAATTGTTGTTATTCTGAAAGTATAGGAATTTTCAAAACTGGAAAAAATTATTTGTCTCTCCGTAAATAGAATAAATAAAGAAAAGAGTAACAGAATGTTTGAAATAAACAGGTCTGATAAATCTATTATCAATTCTGTTACAGGGAGGAGCCATTTCAAAACGAGGAAGATTAAAAGAATTTCAATTTTCCACTCGTTCAAGTTCTCAAAAAAAGCAGAGAAGATTTTTAGTGGCTTCCGTTTTTACCGCACTTTAAATATCAGTATAATTTACTTTTTCGAAGGCTATAAAAATTTGCAGGATCAAATGAAACCTCACTTACAGGTCTGGATAAGTTTAAATAAAACAAAAAAAAAAATATTTGGAGACCGGTGACATTTATCGGAACGACAGAAACATTATATCCACGGACGCGACGATTTAACGGCTGCCGTGGATAGCAAGCGCTAGGATTTCACGGATTTATCTAGATTTCGAAGGAGTTTCACCACCAGGACTTTATGACACAGTT
This sequence comes from Seladonia tumulorum, assembly GCA_913789895.3. NCBI lineage: Eukaryota > Metazoa > Arthropoda > Insecta > Hymenoptera > Halictidae > Seladonia > Seladonia tumulorum. Next base: position 5,421,421 of record OU565282.1, on the reverse strand, counting down.
TTCTGTCCCACATCGTGTCGAAATCTGCAGCAACCACTTGCAAGGATCTTCGGAGATCCTCCGATATTCTGTAACCCTGATTCCACCACCGAGCTACATCCCCTTTGAATCGCCATCAGCCTCGTGTCCTTGGTGTGTATTCCTACACGGATTCGAGTATACAATATACACATGTAGCGTCGGGGATCCTTGCGTTTGTTGCCAGATGACGCCATCCCTGTCGGGTTTCCCGGTTTATCGCACGGGAATGTGGGTAAGGCTACCATGTGACCTCCTTCTCCCAGGAGAACAGGAGCGATGGAGAAGGTTGGAAAGGAACCATCAGTTTGTCGAAGGTGCGAAAGGATCGTCCGTGTTCTCGGAGGATGCTCGAAGGATATTTAGAATATGTGCTTTATCCAAAAAATTTATTCGACAATCTCTAATGGAAGAACCAAGTTTATTCAATAATTTCCAGTCTTTGTGGCTTTAAGAATTTTAGAATTAAAAATATGAAGCTGATCCTTCGACTGACAGTAGTATACATTTAGTGTTAATCGTCCACCTCTCGATATCAAAAATTATTTTGCCAAAAAATTGAAAAGGACCCATCAGATTTCTGAAGTTAATGTGTGTTTGAATACTTCTCCATGGAAGCATCTTTGCGATTGAAAAAAATGAAATGAAAAAATGTACTACATATAATTTAAAACAAATTGCTAATTAATAAAAGTATTTAATAAAAGCTCAAGGGAGGTGAGAGGAAATACATATGATTTCACATAAACAAAATGAAAAATATGTATTTTATCATAACACGTATTTTAACTATATTTCAAAAGCGTAATTATTGCATCTATGCATATTGTCCCACATTTTCTACAACCCACAAAATTATTGTATGTAAAAAAGCTAATGATTCAGATGTTTGCTGAATATATAAAAATTATCTGACATAATATTCATTTGGGAATATACAAGAAATAATTGTTTTTGTAACGAAAATCCTATTTGCTTATGAGTTACTGTGAGGAAATTTCTCATTACTTTTTCTATTTTTCTTTATTCGAATTTTTATAACAAAAAGTGAAACATTTTCTTAACATTCGACTATTAAATTTCAACGTTTTGCGATATATTGAATGATGTCTTTGAATTTTCAGGTATTCAAATCTATTATCCGAATGAATGCATCAGTATTAATCTTGTGGTATTTGAATTATAAATTCTGGTATTATGATTTTATTATTTTATGTTTAAACGATGTAGTACGAAAATTAACTCTAATTATCGATAAAGTGTATGTACTTAAAAAGTTTATTTTGCAGTGAATTAGAAGCTTTCCGCTTTTGTATTATGTTTGTATGGATTCGTTTATTTATAAAGAGGGGTGAGAGACAGAGGGAGAGAGAGATAATAATCAATGTCGTTAATCCCTTTCGTTGTTCTATCTCAATAGAATAATATTCCAACGTTACATGATATCGTCTCTATTACTATTATATACAGAGTATGAAACTTAAATGTATCAATTAAAATTCTGTTGATAATATTGCAGCGTTAAATAAATTAAGCGTACTAACACTTTAAACGTACTAAAGCTTTATGCACTACTCCCTTAATCACCAGCAGTCACTGTTCCTTTGTGAGCCGAACAAAATTTTCAATAAATTCGAAAATTTACTATTTACGAGGTAATATTAAAGCATACCATACCAAGAACAAACAGATAATTTTGAAGGAGAAAAAAGTTTTAATTGAATTTTACCACAGCAAAGTTAATGACAATTCGATTTTCTGTAGTGAGTAAATGAAAGTTAATGAATTTCTTGTGTTTTAGAAGCTTTTATGACCTACGTATTAGAGATTTATACAAAGTCCCATTTTTATAAAATTTTAATTCAGGCAATAATAATTCTGATGACAGATAAAAGAAGAACATTTGATCAAATTCTATGGAAACAGAGTTAATTACAATTTGATTTCCTATGTTAACAGTTTGATAAATCGAAAATAATCTGAAACTATCAAAATATACTAAAATTTTTGTTTCCTGGAAGTTGTTATGAGCTCCGAAAGTAGAAATATTTTCAGTCAAAATAGAAGCGATAATCTATTTTTTAAAGTAAAAATATAATTAAAAAAAAGTACACCAGTTCTTATAACAGGGGAGCCACAATTAAAAATCTGCGAGTCGCTTTGCAAGAAATATGAGAAAACCGTGTTCACGTAATAGCTCCAACCGTCTTTCCGTTAAACCAGGATTAAATAATCCCTAAGATTATACAATCTTAACGTTTTGCTTGCCAAAGGCGCTCCAAGGATTAGTAAGTCTAAGTCTTAAATGACGGGATTATGTAATCCAGAATATTATTTAGAGCAGGATTAGACGTATGATAGAAACAGTGTAATTAATTTAATATCAGTACGCACGGTTACGTGTTTCTTTGGCAAAGACGTGCAATAAATCAGAGTTATCATTGAAACAAGGAGACACTTTCAGAAAGAACTAGCACGACCGAATACGATTCGGACAAACCTATTAAAAACCACCTTCATTTCATTTATGCTGTACACTTTGAACGTGTATGTATATAGAAACGACGCAATCGAATTCAACAAACTAATTCAAACTTCCCTCTATTTAAGTGTTACGTTGTAAATATGCAAACTAATTTAATCTTCCAATTGTCTAATTGAAATATTCACAAATTCAGTATTTCACTTGTCGTAGAAACAAATTCTATTTTGGCGTACTCAAAAATTACACTAAAAAAAACCAAGTATAAGAAATATTCTCTATTGTTATTAATCTTGTATTTGCCACCTAGAAGTTCTCAATTATTGCCACAAATAATGAATACTATTACAATGATATTCAATCATACCTACTAGACTGCGAACTTTTACGCAAAAAATGCAAATTGTTTATATCTTTTGTTGGAGACAGGAGCCAAATAGAAATTTTATTATCAATACGGTGAAAATAATACCTCGACATTTTAAAATCCTTTTAATCTTGTCACTGTTTTAAAATTTATTTTCTCCTGCGTTTTATGGATTTCACGAACTCTATACATTTACAAGAGAAATGAACAAACGAGGAGAAATACATTTCTATTTGCTCTTTGGTTCTGAAAAGGGACGCAGAAAATTTTTATTTTGCATACAGTTCCCCACACAGTCTACTAGATAACGAATTTAAAAGAGAAACGAAAATTCCAAACCGAATTTATGTTAAAGAAACCAAAGTGATTACTTTGATCTCTGACCGAAAGGCGAACAAAAAGACGGAAGTTTAATGGCGCAGAAAGGACCAAGCTGCGCGAGAAGTATGTAATGTCGAAGGAGATGGAAAAGGATAGGACGAGGATACGGGTAGGTAGGAAAGAGGGACAAATGGCGAGAATTTATAGGGTGCGTGGTTGGAGCACGTGCGTAAGGACAAGACGTCCTGCGGTCCTGCGATCCTGGTCACTCGGGTACTACAAAAGCCCTTATTTGGGTCACCCAGCCATTTCCAGAATCCAGGACACGCTCCCGGAATACCTGCCCGCCTCTTCTGCTGTCCCGTTCGCAAAAATAAGGCGACGGGTATCGGACAAAGGACCTCATTTACATATTTTTCGATTACGCAGGACTCTCGGGGTTGCCTCCTGCTCTGCGGTCGGCCGCGAGAGAGGCCAAGCAAGGACAGGACGCTTTCTGCCCAAGTATGCGCGCCTAATACCGGCAACGTCTAGTAGGTCTACGAATTATGAACCCATCGATCGATAACCCGGTACACATGGAAACGCGCGTGTGCGTTGCCAATCATGCTATAAATGCGATAATCGAGCTTATGCATCGCAACAGGAACATTCGAAATCGGGAAATTCGATTTTATGCCACTATGCGTGACGCGTCCAAGAAGACATCCTGAATCTCGGTTGACGAGTTAACAAATTTTCTGCACCTGTTACGAGAAAGGCGAGCTTCTTGAATTATTTTAGTCGATGGAAGAAGGATCAGTCGTATGCAACAAAATTTTAGTTGAAGCAGATGTAGTGATCCATAATTATTCGGCCATGCATCTTTATGCAAAATAAAATTGTTGTGCCTTAATTGCAAGGTACAGGGAAATTGATTTCGTTCACTAATAAGTTTAAACGTAAACAGAAACAATTTGAGACAGGATTACAGGAGTTCGAGAAAATGTGTCTATATTTCTTATATATTAAAATTCTCAATAAAGAAATCAATTTTAAATTCTGCAGTCTATTAAATGGTTACAATGTTCCATCTTTTTTTACACCTGTTTGGACATTTCTCAATAAAAATATTAATAGCAATAATGAATACCAATAGCAGAAATTAATTTGCCATACGGTACTGCTAGAAATCAATTACGGTTATTTAACCAGTTAACTGTGGAATTTAATTTAAAAAATTCCTCGTGGCACGGAATTAAAATCAAACAATATGACGAATATATACGTCGAACGCAGTCCAAATGCCGCTATTATAAATCTTACGAAAAAAGGAAAGCAAAGTGAGAAAGAATTACATTTTTATTAGATGAGAAACTAACAATTTATTAACGTTAACCGCACCGCGATAGAGATTTGGTCCGACGTGTATACACGTCAAACACGCTTAACTGATTAACAACGTATTGCTTGTAGTTATCGACTTTCCTTTATTCGTAAATTATAAAATATCTTTCCATAAGAAAATATACAAATTATGAACCCTTGCAGATACAAAAGTTTCTTAGAACAGAGGCCCAGTTACCGACACTTACGCAGAAGAAAAAAGCCATAATTACGTTGTAACACGGTCCATTGTCTCGAGTAATTTCTGCCGTCAGTTTTCTGGCAACCGGGAAAGCGGGAACGCGTGGCTTTGAAGCGGGAAAGAGGGTGAAAAGGTAAAAAAAAAAAAGAAAAAAAGGTACAGAGTGACCCTTGAGCATTAGGATCACAGAACAAGGACTGCAGGACGACGGCTGTACCTACCTACGCTCGAAAGGCGTCGGAACACCTGGAAGCCAGAAAATCCACGAGGATCAGGCCCTCATATCTTGGCGATGTCGCAACTAGCCCGGGGTCTACTTTCGCCTCTCCTGCGAGCCTGATGTCTGTGTCCGCTCTTTATCCCAACTCTCGAATCGGAGATTACCCCAATCTCTCTACGAAATCCATCGGCGGTCGTAGACGCGGATAGAAGATCCTCAGGAAATTCTACTGCGCCTCGCAACAACTCACCGAATATCCACGAGGTCGTTTGTTTCACTTTTTTCTACAACGCCGTTCGGTGCAACAGGCTAAGAACGCCTCCTGCGAAGGTGCACGCCAAGAAGGACGTCCACGTGGCCGTGTCCTAGCATCCTCAGCCGCGTTCTGTTATCCTGAGACGAGAAACTCGTCCCAACAATTGACTGACTTAGCCTGATCAGACTTGACATACCACGTACGATTTTACACTACAGTCCGCGACAATACTACAATACATCACTCGAAACAAAATAATTACAGTGACTCCAACTAATATTCGTACACTCTTAAAAATCGCATAACTTTGTCACTGTTGGACTATACTACTTGAATTTTTTTTTGAGAAGTTAGAACAATTGGATCGTTACATAACGTGAAAAAATTCTTTTACAAAAATTGCAATCGGCCGAAATTGCAGAGAAAAAACTAAAAGTTGTATTTTGCAACTTTTTCATGTGGAGTTACATTGAAAATTTGGGAAGAACGATTTGTAGATCTGTATCAATTATACATATTCTGAGAATTTCATCAAAATCGGTCAACGTTGCGATGAGCTGCAGATGTTAGAAAATGATTACATAAGAGCGAAATTGTGCGACTTTCGCCCTTAAGTTTTTCATCGTTAAACGTTTGTAGCTCATTCAACGTTGACCGATTTAGATGAAATATTCAGAATATATATAAACAGAATGAACTGATTGTAATGAAAAAATTTTAATATCTCTGTTAATATTCATTATGCTTTAAAAATAAGTAAAATTAATATAGGCACAGTAACGGCACAGTAATTGGGGATCTACGCAGCCCAGAAATGATTCTCCTCAACGGAAATCATCTTGAAATAAACAAATGAGTGAACTGAACCGCGTAGGCCATCTTAATCGCGAATCAGAAGGTAAGACCGGTAAGTAGCGCCGTTAAATGTATCAAGGTCAGTAAACTTTTCACGTGCCGTTTATACCTATGTGTTTAAGATTACGTATTCCGATAATAAATCCATACATCCACGGATTTATCATCGTAGTACGACCACGAGGTTTTAGACTGCCTAATCCCGAGATTCGTTTCAGGGACAAAACGGCTGGATTATACAAACCCCGGATCATTTAATCCTGGATTAAGATTATGGTCACGGGGTGGCGGGGTCCTCGCGAATGCGTCCTCGTATTTTTCTTCTGCGAGAAGAGAAACGTCGGTGATAAAATCCATACGGAACTGCAGGGAATAGTACGCCGAGGGAAGCTCCACCGAAAACTAACGAGCTTTCATAAATATTATAGTTCCGCTTGCAAAGAGGGCCGATTAAATACTTGAAACTACCGTGACTACCATAATTGATCACACGCGCCTTAAATCGGAATAACTCCTATGCAAATGGACCAAATCGCTTCAATTTTTCTGTGAAGCTAGGAGGATCAGTTTCAGTAGGCGACGTGCAATGGAAATTTTCGAAAAATTGTATAATCGCGACGAAAATATTAACGGTTGCTTTTTACGACTTTTTTTATCCAGGCTTGTAACGAGCATTTTATCGAGATTGGTTTTCACTTACTCGATATTCTGAAAATTTGATCGAGATTAAGTAATTGGTTTATGAGTCATAAACACCCGACTGCCAATTTTAATGGAATTTATATAGGATATAGATTGTTGAGAATTGTTTATTTATCCTGAAGAACGTTTACCGGTACTCCTGCTTGCGACCCTCTAACATTCCTAACAAAGAACAATACGTGATTAACAATTACGTAACGTTTTTCGTCTACAATGATCGTTAATGGCGAAAACAGCTCTCAGAGTTGAGGATATCTCATGATACTCTGATACCCTCACCAGTGGACTGTGGATTTTATACATTTATAACAAAAATGTTCAGGACAAGCATAAAGCAGTAAAAATATAAAAATTTTTAAACACTGATGTTAATTTCAACCTATTCACCTATTAACCCAGATTGGATAATTTATATCAAGGTGCCCAGGTGCCTGCATCCAATTTGTCTTTAAAATTTCTCGTATCTCTATCTTGCGTCTATGTTGTGAACGGAGCTTAAACTTCGATTCATCTGCGAATAAAACTATCGTTCAGAATACTACGACTACCGGAATTATTTGGCAAGTAATAATCGTTTACGAGCATTGATGTCAGTGATAACCTTTTTTCGCCACATGTTCATAAAGACTGGAATCTTGGCTTTCGAATTTATGTTTGTTCGATAGGCAGTTCTAAATCCTCTTTTAATCTTTTTACAGTGATAAAAGGATTCGTAACAACTTTTCTTCGAACAAGACGTAATTGTCTTACATGGTCTTCCTGATCGTGCCTTGTTTTACGAATTACCAGTTTTTATGCGTTAATAGTATTTTCCTAACAGGTTCTACACTGGTATTAAAGCTAGAACCAATTTTTCTTGAAGGATCTCCCATGGCTTCGACGATTCACAATTTCCATTCTTTCCGCAACAAAGAGTTCTCGATATTTGGTCATTATACGTATCTTTTTGGACTGCAATTATATATTTATACGAATATACTTATTAAATAATCAATGCATGTCAACTTACTTTCCATTTCAAGGAGTAGTGTTTTTTTATTAACGCTAAACTTACCGAGCACAAAACATATAAAAATGAAACGTCTTATTAGAAGGGTGAAGATTGAATTTATTTAAACTTCGTACAATTTTCACTATAATATGTGCTTCAATGAAGTAGTCAATTTAGTAATTTCCTATGAAAACGTTTTTATAATTACAATAATCGTGAAATAGAAAACCGGTCATTTTGACCGTGGTAGGTTTAGTGTTAAATTTCACTAACGAAATTATCTTGAACAATTTCACGACAAAAAAAGGAATTAATTGCAACACTTGTAATAATGAAATGTACGAATACTTTTGTCCCTGAAGTTTCTCGCCATTTGTAAGTTACGAAATAATGTAATTAAGTTTTGTTTTTGCTTATTTGTTGTTAATAGTGTTGTATACAATATAAAGCTACATATGTTTAAATACAATCAATAACATAAAAGATATTGTTGCTCTTATTTCTATATTCCAAGTGTACGAATACTTTTGTCCCCCGCTGTATATAATGTTGTTATAAAATTGGAAAATGTGCTACCTTTTTGTCGCGCGGAGTGTACTCGTTACCCATGTTGTGTGCACGACTTTTTTTCTTTTTGGTTACAGCAGTTACGAGTCCTGGTGTCAATTTATTTCCGTCAGCGACTGAATCGTTCGTCAAACATCTCCCCGGAAGTGCTGACCGACGAAGACACTGCCGAGCGTCGCGCAGCCGAAAACCGCGGTCCAGCGGGGAGCAAATAAACACAGAACATCCGGAAAACCATCTCGCGTTCTCGGTCGCTCGATGTCATCCTGAAGCTCGGATCGTCTGCGATTCCCGCGTCTCTTTCGCGCCCGTCCAATATTTCCATTGAAACCGATGTGGCTGGTAACGCTAGGCGGACTCTGGTGCGCGCCTCGACCCCAACGGACACAAAGAGGATATATATCTTTCGAATCGTTCGTAGAATTCCCGTCGTATCAGAACGGGATGTAAAGCTTCCTGGGGGATGAGCCGCTTAGCCTCTAAACCTTGTGTGCTCTGCCATAGTCCTCTCCCCTCCCGGCGATCACCCTTGATCCACCCCCACCGTCGTTTCTCTCTCTACGCCACCCTTTTCTGCGGACCATCATCCTCGTCGGTGATAAGTGTGCACGTTGGTACGTGTGCGCGCATACAGCCACGATGCACCGCGGCCGGCAAACGTATATATACCGCCCTACACGGGGATTATCCGGGTTCTATATTCGTGAGGATTATCTTTGGCCGTTGCATCGATGTATGCACGCGAGCGCGCAGCCTGGCTTTGTGTGCGTGTAGCCAAATCCTTTGGCGCCTGGTTCTCTCTTCCCCTGGTATATCCTGACGCGCGCGCACACCAACACCATCGCGCGTTCGAGCCTCTTTACCGGTGTAGGTGCGTTCTATGTTGCGGATCTAGATATATGTGTTGGAGCCGCCACCCACACTTCAGTCATTCGGTTTGACCGGACTCCATGAGCGTCTCTCTCTCTCTCTCTCTCTCTCTCTCGCAACTCTGTTCGTGTTAGAGGATACGCAGCGCGATCCACGGAAACGCGCGCGAGCGCGACATCCGTGAAGAGGTGTGTGCACGCGCGTGTGTAGACGCGCATATAGTCGAACCTAGGATTAATCCGGGATTATTGGTCGAGTGTGCGCCGCTCGCCGTCTAAATCGGAAATCCAACGCACACAACTCAACTAATCCTAACCTCTTCCCCCCGCGCTACCCGTGTTCCACTCTTGGCGTACCTTGTGCATTTCACGACATTCGGTGTATTTATCTGCGCCGAGCTACCACCCGACCCTGCACCACCACCACCACCATCACCACCCCTATACATGGGGACGAGAATGCTTCTTTCGTTCTCTCGCGGAAATAAGGCCCCGTTTTTCGCGCGGCGAGATAATCTGCTGTGGGACTCGCCCGGGTTAACCCCTTGCCCTACAATATCGAGTCAAACTCGTGATGAAGATTCCAAACAGGGTCTAGTAAATATGTTTCTTATGTATTTCCCTTGAACCGAAAATTAATGCACAGCTATCGGAGAACATGTAAGCATACAATAGATATACAGTCGAGTCGGAAAGTAAGTTAACGACCGGTGTATGCAGGCAAATGAATATGACATGTCTTTAATCTTTAATAATGATAATACATGTTTTACTAACATATTTGTTTATTTCCTTACACCTCCTAAATAAAAACAATACAATAACTTGATTTTATTCATCATATTCATTGCCTACATATCACCAAATGTTAACTTACTTTCCGACTCGACTGTAAGTTTTCTCCTCTTTTTAGGAAATTATAAATTACAAAAAACTTCTGATCACTGAAACCGTGAAATAAATCGTAGCGCAAGGGGTTAACGACACGGGACGATGAGCGACCCTTTAGGGATAGATAAAGGGGATCGGTCAGTTTTTTGGGATTTCGATCGATCTTCCTCGCGGCTGAAATTCTTCGATCCCCTCGCGTTCTAGTCGGCTTTGAAATTTTGCTTCCGATCAACTGAACCGTTCGATGCAGAGAACGGTGCAAGTCAAAAAATCTCGATCACTGGACAAAGGGATCTATTTATTCAGCCCCTCGGCTAGGAATCGGACTTGGCTTGACAATAGATCTAACTTGATCCAAGCATTCCACACATTCACCCCTTCTTCCATTCCTAACTGCCTTATCTACCCTATCTACATCTAAAGCATTGTACTAAAGTGAAAGGTCGAAGATCTTCGTTAGCCAAGTTATTACAAATAAACATTGCTTGTAAATAGACTGTATATCTTTATGCGAAATGAAAATGGTTCCACCCGAATTGCAATAAACTTATTTCTTAATGTATATGACAGGTTGAGAATAATAAATTTTGTGTTTTTAAATTTTTCTCATGTTTGTACGCCATTGAAACGCCATTTTATTTGCTTATAATAATCTACATTTATGTAAACCCAGCTTCCCATTTCTAGTTTACATCTATCACAAACTAATTATTCTCGATCTGTTTATTTTACATGCTGAAATGAAATCATGATACAATCACACTCGCGTATTATCATGGACCATTCTTGAGACATGAAAACAATTTTTGCTCTATTAAATATTGTTAATTAGAGACTAACGAGGGATTAGTTCACACCCTTCCAGTTAATAAAAGTAGGAGGTCAACACGAGTACATTCTTAAATTAATATTTTTATAACGTTGCTGTATTACAATTTATTTAGATTACTACATGGATGGTGTATTTAAACATGCATGGCACTAAATTATAATTGGCTATTAATTTCAAATGAACTTCCAAGTTTCTAACAAAGAAAAGACGAGATTAACAGTTCAACTTTTGCTTGAATTAACAATCTGGGACTTAAAATAAAACTCGCGACTTACAATACATCCAGAAATTTCTTATTCTCGTAGTGGCCAGAGAACGTGTCGTCGATATCCATATCCCGTTTCTAAACTATAGTCGCGAATGCATGCCACGCATAATGGACGCGTTCAATGTTATTAATCCCTAGAGTAATTACACACTGATACGATTAATTAGTTCCACTTGTGAAAATTCTCCGCGGTAATTCCTATTCAAATTTTAAGCTCGAGATTCGCGAAGGATCGTTTCCCGAAAGAAGAACTCCGAATAATTTGTTCAGAAGTAAGCAAGCGTGAAACGAACCGTCTTCAACGACGCGGATGACATCACGAATCTACGCGTGTGTCACATCGTATTAGGTATTTTCTAAGTGGATCTTGAAGTTTCACTACGCTCCTAATTAAAGGCGAATGATGCCTGTCGCCGTGACTATTGTCGACCATATTTCACGATACGTCATTTATTTATTACTAAATACGGAAGCTACACGGACGCTTATTACTAGCCTGTAGATTTTATACATTTATTACAAAACTGCGTAGGTGTCACTTGAAACGGTAAAAACGTTAAAAGAGTCTTAAAACACTGCTATCTTATTCTTCAACCTATTAAACATATTAAGAAAAAAAATTAATTTCTATTCAACTCCGGCTTGTTGCAATTCAGGTGAAAAATTTTTATTTTGCATGCACATCCGGTGTCTAAATTATAAACGAACAAAACTATTCGAAAACAAACTATTTAATAGAATTTACTAGATGTTTTTAGTGTTTCTTACAGATTGATAATTTTTCCCATAATTTAACACTTTGATCATCAAGCAAGAAAGCTCAAAAATTCCATGAAATCAAAGTAAGTTATTTAATAAAATAAAAATTGAAAAAATTAAATGTACGATATTGTGTAGTTCTCCAACTTTCTTGTATTTTACAGATCCTAATCAAATTTGGTACAATGAATATATTAAGGTAAAAATTATTTTTAAAGCCTGAACAAATAATTCCGTCACCCATATATGGGTGACATGGCAGTCAACGTGTTAAACAATCCGCGTTTTTGAAGGGTGAACCCGTACAGAATTGGTAGTCTACCTAGGCCATAAAGCAATAATCGCGTGTGCAAAATGGTTTTGATTGCGAGGAACGACGTTAGGAACGCCCGAGGGATCCGATTGAAAATTTTTCCACGGCAAACAAAAGCATAAAGGATCAACACTCGGGCTCCAGCCCCGAAATAATCTGAATGGAGTCGGAGAAAGGGTTAAATGTCGTAACGAGTTCAATCGTATGCTGCAAGACGGTGTAGTACATGTTCGCAGATCGCCTAGCCACATAGCCAGGGATTCGAATTTAATCCGGATTAGTACGTAAGGGTCACAATATCCACCCCTTTCCGTGCAACCCCTTACGTACATACAAAAGCACACGAACCTCGTACAGGTAAGCTCGCAGCACACGTACACGTGCCCTGTTATCCTAATTCACGACTTTTCCATTTTACGATCTACAGGGTGTCTCAAAAATGTTGCTCTCCTTGAAATCGGTGATTCCCAAGGTCGTTCGAAGTAACTTTTCCCTTCGCGAAAATATTCTCCGCGGTTTCGTTAAGGAACAATTAACGAAAAACACGGACCAATCAGGCCGCGACAAAAGCAGACGAACTTCAACGTGGATTGGTCTGTGTTTTCGTTAATAAACGAAGCCGCGGAGAACATTTTGACAAAGGAAAAAATTCAAATCACCTCAAAAATTACCCCTTTCAAGGAAATACATATTTGAGACACCCTGTGTGTACAGTGGATCCGAAAATTATTTGAGCACTAAATTTCGATATTTAAATTTATTTTTGATTTGAAGTTTACCTTCAATTTATATTAGAAGTTTTCACATTAGAGAAGACGTAACCATGGGGAATTATTCAACAAAATTAATTTTTTTTGGGTATATATTATTTAAAAAATTGATACAAATGTGGATAGACACGTTCCCGTTGTTTTTGTAAAATAATGTTAAGTAGTCAGTTTTAGAGCTTTGTAAATCTAGTGTTAAAGGGACATTGAAGTTGCAAAATATGAAAGAAAACCTTGCATCCAATATTCTACATACGAATAATAAAATATAATACTAATGTACTACAAACTACATTATAAAATACTAATGTAAAGTGTACTTACAAATTTTTCTGAATCTTCTGCTCCTCCGTTGGATCCACAGCACACAATTATTGACTCAAGCGAATACATCCGAATAATTGGACCACAATCACTAAACACTACACAACACACTTAACACACACACACACACTTAACGAAATCGTGACAGCAGACGAGAAGATGTTACTCCGATCACGAATAAAATAATACTGCGATTTTAACCTTCCCCTCCCACGGACGCGTGATACGAAAACAGGGAATTCCGGGAAATAGGGTCGGCGCCCCGCTATAATTTGTTTATCTTGGTTTTGTATCTAATGTTTATAGACCTTCAGCGTCTAACCTGCCTAGGATAACCTGACCCCTTCCACCTCCGTGGAAGGGATCATTGTTCAAATCGCAGTATTATATTGTTCGTGGTCGGAGTGACATCTCCTCGTTCGTTGTCGCGATTTTATAAAATGTGTTGTGTGTGTGTGTGTGTGTGTTGTGTAGTGATTGTTGTTTAATTATTCGGACCTATTCTGGTGAGTGAATAATTGTGTGCTGTGGATCCGACGGAGGTACAGAAGATTCAGAAGTAAGTACACTTTACATTAGTATTTTATAATATAGGATTAGTTTTCTATCATATTTTGCAACGTATATTAACGATCATTAATGATTTGATATATAGTATAATTTAATGTGGTTCAAATAAGATACTACTTTAAATCAAATATTTTTATTTTGACAACCAGATAGATAAAATGAAATATTTTTATTTTGTATTTCAAATATTTTCTTACAATGAAAATAAGTTGAGCAAGTAGTTAATATTATAAATTATGATTTTTAACATGAGAAGCTATAATAGTTAGCATAGTATTATTTGTAGTTTAATTACGAATATGCAACATGTTGATAAACAGACTACAATATCGTAATAACATTACAGGCAACAAAATATCATAAAAATATATGTTACTGTCAACTATTTGAAATACTATTTTACACAGTCCTACACACACCTACTCCGATCACTTTTTGAGATGTTGAAACTTTTTTGCGAATATCTCGGAAACTAAAGCTGAGCGGCGGTAACATGTATAGGAAAAAGTTGTTCAGAATGATGACCTTGACAACATATTTCAAGGTCATCAAAAAATGAGTAATTTGAAGCAGTGAAAAGACCAAAAGAATTGAAGAGTACCCATTAATTTCCTGTTGCTAAAATTATTAAAGAAAGTTTCCCAAAGTGGGGGTCTCGTTTCTAGCGACAAATACAGACAGGTGTTATTTTGCACAAAGGTGCAGGTCTAGTGAAATGGCGTGTGTGTAGGAAAAAATGATGAGAACAGTTGACAAACGGGGTCGATATGTCTCGAAGTCGCGCGCGCGCGAGCACTGGTTTTGTTTTGCCCCGGCGAACGGACGCGTGCAAATTGTTTCCACCGCATTATCGAGGATCAAGGAAATTCCGCCGATAGTCTATCTCATTTACGAGCTTTAACGATCCCTCCATGCGACCTCCGCCGTCTACACATACGAGCCGTTCGTCATTCTCGGTGGAAACTTGTGTTACAAACACAGGGTCCAAGCCTTTGACTCGTGTAATACGATTGCTAATGGTTCCTCTGTTCTCCGAACGATGTTGGAAGATTACTTTCATCCTTTCGCAAAGACACGGTGGTGAGAGAACATTAAGATAATATCGCATTGACGAATTAACGCTTCGGAGAAAAATTAGAAGACAGTCTTCTGCGAATTGCCTCGCACACCCTTCAGACAATTCACTCTCACTATCGTTTATTATAATTAGACTGGGAATCAACTAAATCGATTGTCAGAGAGAGAGAGAGAGAGAGAGGGAGAGAAAAATTCACTGAAAATGTATTTCGAAAATTCTGTAAATTCTTTAAATGTGCGACATTTAAATGTTTACAATTATATAGCAAAGTGTACCAAGAAGTTGAACGTGAAATAATTTAAACGAAAAGTGCAAGAGCAGGTAATGCAAATATTGTGCGCGTTATAAAATATGTAAGAAACAGTTGCCTTTGTTATTGTGGAGAACAATATATTTTTAAAATAAATTATTTTTATTTTTGCGACTGATGTACAAAACTTATGATTTTGCATAAAGATCCGCAGTCTGGTCATTGGAATTATATTAAAAAAAATTTACATTTGTATAAACTACACATCATTCACACTTTACCAATATTTTCTACAAAAATATATGCCTCATACTTTTCTGTCTTGAATTAACTTTGCGTACTTGTTCGAATGATACGAAACGAATCGATCCGGGCTTAGTGAATTTTTCTCGATCATGTAATTACTGCTTATTGATAATTTCCACCTGATGTTACGGTGCCGTTGCATTGAGATTGTTTTCACACGATCGGTACCGTGTAACGTGAGCGACTTGAGATTCGGCGTGTGCGCTGTAGTCGTGGAAAGTGTAGGCAAAACGAAAAGGAAACGGAAGGAAAAGGGGGGAAATGGGGAAAGGGGGGGTCACGTTGGAACAAGGGGCGAGGTTCCAAATGACCGACATATTTAAACGAAGGGTGCTGATGCGTGCGCCTTCGTTTGCGGACGAGAGAACTTGTTGCTCGTTCGCAAGGAAGAATAAAATTACCATAAACAAAGCTCCTCGATCGGCATTCTGATATTTATTTGGTCCCACAATTTATTCCGTGGCTTACAAAAAGTCTCTATGAAAATCAAATGACAGGCAAATTCCTTTCCTCGATCAAAGTGTAAAATAATAAGTAAACTGCGGATTTTTATGCAAAATCAGAATTGATGCACCAAAATATTCGAGACATTTTTCTGATTAAAGTAATACGAAATATGATATACCTACGCATTAAAAATAACCATATTTACAGAGATATAAGAAAAAAACATTTTATACAGTGTTTATTCTATATATGTCCCAAATGCCTAGTCTCGATAAAAGTCTCAGAACTATCCTTCTAGAGCTAACATAACTTCTACAGCTAGAATACTTTTGTGACGTTCATTTAGTTGATGTTACCAAGAAATGTTTCATAACTAGTGTTGATATTATCAAAGACACTTGAAATTTAATATATGTAATCATGATAATCGTACGTTGTTATAGAAATAAAAGTAATAATAATAGTAATAATAGTAAGTTTTGTAATTCATAATATGACTCGTATTTTTTAAGCTTCAAACTTTTCAGTTCAGAGCGTTCGAATACTTTCGTGACTCAGTGTATATCGAATAAACATTGTAAGAGACACGATTCGGGGACCTCTAAGGCTGGGAACAATGTAACATGACTTATCAAAAATCAAATTGCAAGAAATTAATAAAGTGTTGAATTGGTAAAGTCGGAAAAAATTCATTACTACCCCTAGAAGAAGCCTGAGGGTCCTGATGCGATTACTACAATATAGGTATTCGAAGCAGGTTCGACTAGCATTCGATGCCTGTTAATTTCACCTCCATCTTGGCATCGACTGTTCCCCAAACAATATACCGGAACGGTTCCCTCGGCTTTCATTCGTTCCGGCAATTTAATATTCATCGAATCATAGGAGAGGAATAAAACACAGACTCACCGGTGCTGGCGGCGGACTTGCTGAGATCGAATCCTTCCTGTTTGGGACTAGTGTTCGCCTCCTGCTTCGGGTGTTGATTGTGCGCGGAAAATGGCGTGTGGGGCGCGCTCAAAGGTGTCTGCGACTGATGAGGATGCACCGGCGGAGGTTGAGCAGCGTTCTGCGGCTGAGACTGCTGGGACTGGTGGGATTGGGGGCTCCTCGGTAACGAGGACACGCTGCTCGGCCTCGAAGGTGGAGAGACCTTGTGTGTCAATGCCAAAGCTTGGCTCTGCAATTCGTAATTTCATCCCTATGGTTAATTTTCCAGAATCAATGAAACACCTCTAACCCTGTACATGGTGTCCTGGGGTCTCTCATGAGCTCAGTCAATTGAAAAAATATGAACTTTCTTTAACTTATCTCAAAATTTGGATTTTGTAGCCTTGAACTATACGAAATTATTATATATTACGTAAATAATAGTATTTTGGTATATAATAATAGACGAAAATTATTTTAGTAAATTTCGAATTTTTGTGAATAACAGAAGGCAACGAGGAGCAACAAAAAATTGCTCGATATTTCTTCAGTGTGAATGCAGCTTGAGATTTTACTTTGAACTACTTAGTTGAATTGTGCTTTCGAAGTCTGACGATAAGTACAAATTTTTTAAAATAAAACAATTGATTACGTTAGTATGGTATTTGTATTGTATATGTGTACACTATCCAGTACATAAGATACACAATCTATGTATAACAAAAAGAGTCACGATCGATCGGAGAGAAAAATAATTAACAAAATAAATAAAAAAAAAAGAATTGCTTGGAATTATACAATAAAAAGATTAAGAATGCGGGTCCTGTTTGTTAACTGTTAGTTAGCTAATTGTAATTGATTTCTAGGATTGTATACAAGAGTATTTCTGTATTTCTGATTGTTGCAAAGTTTCGTCATTCATTTTCTTATTTATTCTGACGTTTACTTATCGAACATAAAAGTTTATTTAAATCTATAGCAACGATACTTTCAATTAAGAAAAATTGAACTCTGACAAGAAATGATTAAAAATGTATAGTCTACAACATTAACCGCATGTATAACAGAAAAGTCATGTTTCGCGATCAAATTACTCAAAATCCTACTTACAGATTCTTATAATGAACATTTTCTAGTCTAAACCAGTGAAACATAGCATTTGATACCACAGAAACTCACGTTAAAATTTTGTCTTCTTTCCAAACCTTTTAAAGTATTTAAATATAAACAATATCGTTTCGGAATTTAATAAAAATATATTGATTTCAAACCTTTGAACTATTTCAGAACTGTCAGAATGATTTCTCAGCTCATCTTTATTTGCATTGTAAAAATCCACTTCAAAAAGATCTGAATTACAGGTAGCATAGAAAACTGGTTTATGAGGGTGTTTACTATACCTCGAGTATTCAGCGAAATGGCAACAAATAATAATTCAACAATATTATTTTACTCGATCGTTTGCATTTAATTACAGTGCTACCTTTAATCTCAGTATATTGTCATTCATTTCACATGGCATATTTTCTTGTAACCTGATATTTTACAATCGAGCGAAAGAGACGGTGCAAATAGTGGGACGATAGCATGTGGGAGTTCAAACATTTTTAATAGCGGCCATTGCACCTTGCACAGCACTATACTCTTGCATTGGGAATACTTTTCATTCTTATTTTATTGCTCGTTAGGCTCGTTACGCGTGATACGCGTAAAACTGCAGGCGGTAATCTCCACGGAAATAATAGAAATTCAGGGCTGTCCTTAATCTGCCCTGAAAGTCCTTGACATACTTCGCTTTCTGATGACAGGACGAATGCGATTTTGTTACGATGCTGCCCCCAGACGTTTTTTATACGTTTAATATAAAAAAAATCTATCGAAATACGTCGCGAGTTAATTAATAAATAGAAACTATTTCCTACAAACTCGTTCAATAATATCATTTTTTATTAATTGCTCCCACATCTGATATTTAAATTTTGTAATTTTTAATTTGTGAATTTTGGTCCAGTAAATATGTTTTATGCGTAAACATTTTGTAAATAGTTTGAGGAATTATGTTGGAAATGTTAATATATTCAAATTTTGTTATCAGGGAAGGGATATAAGTTTAAAATTTTGCGCATAAATTCTTATCTCCGACAGTATATTTTTAACACGTCCGCTTATAACATAGGGCAAGTACTTGATCAATATCTTGATTTAGCAGTTAATTGCCGAGCAGTCTCAGCGCGTTCACAGTTCTCGGCGACAATAGTTTCCGTCTTAAATCAAGTAACATACATATTTGCGAAATTATTTGTACAAAATCGATGTGCAATGTCCAAAATAAAATATAAATGACGAATCACGTATGAAAATTCTAAATTTTATTCTTGAAGAATTGGAAGTCATTTTAAACTCTTGATTCTCGATCCTATAAACAATAAAACTATTTATCCTGTACTTATAAAAATTTAATACGTTTTAAATTTACTTCGTCGTTCTACGTATTTTTTAAAATTGAATTGTTAAACGTATTACCGTAGCAAAATAAGACATAGCAAGGAATTAATTTTTGTGATTAGTAGACTGCGGGTTTTAATGCAAAATAAAAATTGCCTGTATTAATTCCAAGACCTTATTCTTCTCCACAAATTCCAGTGAGCTGATAGTGATACAGTGAGATTTGTAGATTTTGTAAATGTTTTCTAGTCATTTTTGTCACAAGCGCATAAAATCTGCAGTCTAATGATCTGGTATAGTTTGTAGAATTTAAATAGACATCGATTGAACAAGGCAGAGAAGGAAATAATTTTGAATATGTCCAAAATGGTCTACGTGAAACTAAAATTAAATGTACATGTATGTGCCAATATCCTTGAAGAAATCAATGTCGGGTCATGCAGTACGGAATGTCGGGTTTCGAATCATTTGCAATTTGATCGTGCAAATAGTTTCTTGATTGAATGTTAAGAAATTGCCTGTCGCTTCATTGTATTACTTAAAAGTTTCTTCAATGATTCATCAAGATGTTCAACTTCTTAATATACAATGAAAAATCATTTGGACGATCAGCTTGAAAATGATTTAATATCCGACATTTACAAAAGCATTTCAGTATACTGTTGCGTTATGTTCAATTGATCAAAACTAGTAGAAGAAATCGACTTTCAGTTGGCTGCAGTTGACGTAGAACATTTTTGCGTAAAGATACGGACTCTGTTCACCGCGGTCACTGGATCGCGAATTTCTGTGCAAAATAAAAATTATCTACGTCGATTGTGAGAAACAAAACTGAGAGGTAAAAATGTATTTTTAATAATTTTAATCTGATGGAAATAGCGTAACAGCGCTCTTATGAGTTCTCCGATTGTCTTCGCAGTTTATTGATCTAGTGTTCAATCTAGTTGTTAATCGCAATTAAAATTACAAGACGTTTGTGTCTGACGACGTGTGTCGGAACTGTATTGGAATATTTCACGAACGACGAAGCTCCGCGGAAAATGGAATTAACACTTTGATTGCCCGACTGGAAACCTAAAAAATTGAAAATTGAAAAATATTATATGTATGATATTAAATAGCCCTCCGACTTTCCTTCATTTTACAGATCCTAGTCAAGTTTGGTACAGTGAATATATTAACGTAAAAGTTTCTTTTAAAACCTGGACAAATAATTCCGTCATCCACATATGGGTTACATGGCACTGAACGTGTTAAACATTGGAGAACCGATCGATTGCTCGTCTTTAATAACGGATAGAACGACGTAATGATTTCATCATTAATTCCGACGCGAGAGGAGGCCGTCGCCTGAACATAGTCGAATCTGCGCGACGATTCGGTCGTATCGAATGAGCCGGATGATCTAAGCGTTGTCGCCGATGAAATCTGAACACGTGCTCAATTCCGACAGCGGCCTGCTAAGGCATAAGCGCGGACTTAGATTTATGTATGAGTGAACTGAACTTAACACTAACGGCTAAGCCGTTCACAGTGTTAACGAGGGTCAAGTGGGCCCAGAATGCGACAATCCTACACTATAAGACCGAAGTGCGAAATGCACCGCCGCGGCGGTTTTCGCCGCGCCTGAAAACTGGATCGTCGATGACGCTTCCGTGGAACTCGATGATCAAACTAACGGGAAATCGTTTACCCCCTGTCATCGCGTCGTCGTCGTCGTCATTGCGATGCGACAACGTTTATTATTCGACCGGCGAGGTCTTGATAAAAACAGATTTTATAGGTCGATGAAGAAATAATTGTGCTTTCTGTGCTGGGACTCTGACGTTATAGATTTTGCTTTATTTCAACCAGAGACCATAACTGTTATAGCAAAAAATCCATGGCATAACAGGTATTTTGAAGGTCGATAAAGAAAAAAATTGTGGTTTCTGTGTTGGGACTCTGACGTTATAGATTTTGCTTTATTTCAACCAGAGACCATAACTGTTATAACAAAAAAGTTATGGCATAACAGGTATTTTGTAGGTCGATAAAGAAAAAAATTGTGGTTTCTGTGTTGGGACTCTGACGTTATAGATTTTGCTTTATTTCAACCAGAGACCATAACTGTTATAACAAAAAGTCATGGCATAACAGGTATTTCATCGACTAAAATCGTGTTGGTTGCAAATAAGAATTATAAGTAACCGAAAATGTTTTTCTCGTGCTGGTAAACATTATCGTCGAGAGAAATTCATTTCGATCACTTATAACAGTCACGAGTGAGAGAAATTTATTTCGATCGCTAATAACAGTTATCGATGAACTTTCTCATCAATAATTATTATGAACAAGTGAAAAGAAATTCGATCATCGATAACTGGTATGAGCTATCGAAATAAATTTCTCTCGTTGATATCTGTTACGAGTGGTCCACACGAACTTCTCTCACTGATAACTATTATGAGAGATCGAAATCGATAACTGCTTTGAGCGATCGAAACAGTTTTTCTTCGTCGATAACAGTTATCGAGGAGGATCCAGTTTTCTGGACATTCATAACTGTTATTTGCAACCAAAAAGCATAAAAATCGATATTTTTTATTCATTTTGTTCTTCGAATTTTTTTCTTTATATTTAGTGTAGATTATCTTAAATTTCAACGGAAATCAACTTTTGATTCATGATTTTTATCGTACAAAAATTTGGAATAATTTTTATTTTCGGTCCCTGATTTATGATTATGATATTTAGGTATGCAGAGCATGCAAGATGTTTGCAAACAAGCAGAATATAAAAACTGATGTTTTTATTCACATCTAAAATATTGAAGAAATTTAGTTTTATGTATCGACCGTAGGTGTCATTGAAAAAATATCAATTAAAGAAATACGATTGATACATGTACACATTCAACGGTTTCACTCTTCTAAATATAAATTAATTCGATGATATCTTCCGATTGATTAAATAATACGGATCATGAAGCACTCCTGATATATTCCCTATAAGTGAAGTACCGGTTTCTGCTACTCCATTACGGAGAGAATGTTGCTTTTTCTAGATCGATAGATCCGTATTTAGATAAGATTACGGTCAAGTCCTCCGAAAGATGTATTTTGATAACAAAACTGACTCAACGATTTCTCTAAGTTAGCTTGTTGTAATTCATCTATATTTTGATTACTGAACACAATTATTATTACACAAAATTCACTTATATTTCGTCATATGAATTCCATCATCTCGCATAGTAATCCAGTACATTTAACTTGATCATGCTGTGTCAGTCAGACTTTACTTAATCATGGTTACCATTATTAAATTCTAATACTATATTCAATTAGAGAACTTTCAGAAAAATGGACATGCAAAATGACTTTACAAATTTTAACAAAAGTAATTGAAAAGTTTAAGAAAAAGATGAACAAGTTGATCTAATAATTAGATCTCATTCGTGTTTATGTAAATACTTTTTATAGATCAATTTTAATAAGTGTACATTGTCAGCTGTAACATTAACTAACTCAATTAACAGGAGTCACAAGTGCGTAGGAAATGTTTATGCAGACACCTATTTCCATAGACAATTATCACAGATATCGGCATTAACTGGAATATACATGTGCCCATAATTATGAAAGTGGTCTAAGTCAAAATTAAAAAAAAAATGAATTTATCACTTATTTCACACGACATGATTTTAAACTAAATTTATTCAATAAAAAAAAAAACAAGAAATATATGACTTAGACCACTTTCATAATTATGGGCACACATACATTGTCTTCTGCAAAAACACTCAAATCAATCACATCTTACGACCAGCAAAGTTATAAGATCTGCAATCGAATATCAAATAATAAATGGACATGCAATAATAATAAATGGACATCAAATAAAAATGCAAATGATCGAATAAACAATAAAAACTACTCATCTCCCTCGAAATGATAAATAGAAACTCCGTGAGATAGTAAAATTTCGCCTAAATCCACAAATACATAGCCACATCATCGACAGTTGCACGCTAAATAATTATCAGCCAAAATTCCCAATAGTTCGCACAACGATTAAATAAATCATTTCGATCTCGCTTCGGGTGGGCAAAAGTTGGCGTGACGCGAGCAGTACATCGCCAAATTCCCAGGTTACTCGATACCGAAAACAAGCTCGAGAAAACCAAAATAAATCAAAGAAAAAGTCGAGCGCATGGAATAAAGCGACCTCCGACGATTCGCTCGCGAAGCTGATCGGGATTTTTTTCGCGAGCGGAATTTTGAGTTCGGTCCGGCGATCGTGCACGGTTCGAAACTGCGTGCGTCGATCCGTCGAACGGACACGTAGAGAGGATCGCCGAGTCGCTCGGGTCGGTGATTTTTTCGCTGGCCCGGACTGTACCTGGGCGCACCAGCTACTGTTTCGGGAGCTGCTTCGAGGTATGCACTCGCAAAAAACACGTCAGACTGCTGAAGACCCGGGCTTGGAACGGGAACGAACGAGAGATGAAGTCGGCGGAAGAAAGAGGAGGCTGAACACTCTTCGGTGGAGGAGGAGGAGGAGGAGGAGGAGAGAGAAAAGGACGGGTGATTGAAAGAAGAAGAAGAAGAAGAAGAAGAAGAAGAAGAAGATGGCCCGAACGAGGACACCGTTCAGGTGACGAGGAAAGGAGAAGGAGCAGAAGCCTGACACCAGCGCATAAAGGAGCGCGGACGAGGGAGGATGAAGCCGAAGCCCTAAGGTACAAGCGTGAATTGGAAGAGGACGAGCCGGGGTCCTTGGCTCGCTTCCACGCGAGGAATGAGGATGAACGCGAGCCTGTAAGCAGGAACGCATAAGAAGGGGCAACAGGTGGATGGGGTTAGCGGCTTATCCGGCTAACGCCCCAAGTGATATCGCGGTAACTTCGACGTGACGCAAAAGGGGATGCACCGCTCCGCCATGCAAAGGTGTCTTCGTGCTCTGTTGCGAATCTCTCGGCGATTTTCGGAGCTCCGCGAACGACCGACACTTTGTCCCGCGAGAACGAGTATCTTGACACGTTCGCCGACGACCCCGTCTTCGTAATTAATTATTAGGTTGGCAAAAACGTAATTTCGGTTTTCACTAATACCTGGCGTTACGTTTTGTTTCACTGACTTCTACTAACGTTGCGTTTCTTTTCTTTCTGACGTTTCATAACTGCATCTTTTAGGTTACTTTTCAATTTTGATTAAAATTGTTAGTTTTACCGTTTTTTCACAAAGACGTTCCAGAGACGTTCGGAAGCCGTTCGGAATGTCCATTTACAGACGTCTTTAAAACGTCTTTAAGACGTCTTTGTGCTATCTGGGTTTTGAAGCAAATTATACTTAATTTTGATTAAAATTGTTAGTTCTGTGTCAATTTGAACATGGAGTGCAAAAACGAACATTACAGGCACATATTGCTTTTTACTTCCGTAGAGGTAAAAAAGATGCCGAAGCTCACAAAGATGTGTGTAAAGTTTATGGAGTGGTTTGCTCAACAGAACGCACGTGCCGGAATTGTTTTAAAAAATTCCGTTCTGGAAATTTCTCTCTTCAACGTCCTGGTCGACCATCTGAAGTGTGAAAACTGTGAAAATGTTTCCACGAGAAATCTTTCAATATATCTCTTCTTTGGAGTACGTGTTTCAATCTTGCTGTTATAATAAAGGGATAAGTGTAAGTCATGTTTAGTGCTCGATAGTTCCAGTGTTAATATTGTTAGATAACACCAGCGTATGCGAACACCACGATGATCCGTTTGCTAATGTTAGAGATTGCTTACTAAGCAATATATTGGGTCCGTGTAATTTATTATGGGTCTACGTTGGGTGAAATAAGAAAATTGGTTTTTTGGAAAATTATATTGGGTATATGAATTTTTTTTCCAATTATGTTTCAACGTTGCTTCCGCATCGAATGTCATTAGCAATGCTGTACGATTGTTGGAATGTTATGTTATAAAAAATAGACGAGATATTTAGGTGGACCAGCTATATAATGAGATTCGTTATATTTTTTCGTTCAATAATTTCGATAGGTCCAGAATCGTGCGACAATATTTTGAAAGTCTTCTGAAACTTTTCTAAAATTTTGCGAACTGATTTAATAAATATGATTGATACTTGAGTGTTACTTTGAGTGTTACTTTCAAAAAATGACACACTATCGATACGAAATGCAAAAGAAATCTCGTTTCCGTATCTTCGTCGATTATCATAGATCCTGAGGAATCTTAATTGTCGAACAATGTTCACGTCCGCCTAATTACTTAATTTATCGTTCTTGCGAAGTCCAATATAGAAGAGCGATTAGTAGAGCAGCGAATTAAGTAGAATTAAGAGCTTGAACTTTATCAGTCATTCATAGAAATCGATATTTCGTGAAAATAAGTAAAAAAAAATAATATTTAATAATGTTTCGAAATTTTCAGTACACGTACAACTAGCACAGATCTACAAAACGCATATTTTAAATTTTCATTACAGGCTCAAACAAAAAAGTTTTGGAAAATGCCTTTTTAAAAATCATTTTTGCACTTCATTTGGTAAGTCAATTTTTCCAATTGCTGAAAGAAGTCAGATCGTTTGGTCCAATTTGAAAAAGTTATACCGTTTTAAAGGGCGTTCGAACAGTTTCGTGAGCCAGTGTAGTTTAGAAATAAGCAAAAGAAAGAAAAAAAAACATTCGTCTCAGTCCAACCGCTGTCTCTTTGAAAATATCGATCTCGTATGAAGCTCGGCGGGCTGATTAACAAGAAAAAGGAATAAATTCACGAAAGTGAGGCACGTCGTTTCTCCGTGGCTGTAGGTAGACGTGTCCCGGCAGTCGCCGATCGGCCATTACAATCAACCAGGGGCGATAGCAGCAAACAAACCGAGCGAGCCGAGAAATAAAAGGATCGAATTCGGCTCCCGTGGGTATGCAAAACGTAACATCACCACGAATTAATGCTGGCATCGTAAACAGCGGTTCGACATCGTTTATCGGCGGATCAGCTTATCTACCGGGTGGAACAGAGATACGCGTCGTCGTCGTCGTCGTTGACGTTTCCTGCTCGGGTGTTTCCCGTTAAGATGATAACCTTAATCGCCGGCCAATGTAAAATTCCGTGCGTTCCTGTTGCGAGCACCAGTCCACAGGAATTCCGGGAATTCATTTCGAGAGACGAATTTCTGGTGTATCTTTCTAACGAGCTTACGTAATGTCCGACGAAACAGTGACCCGGCAGACGATGTTTGGACTAATTGAGCCAAGAACCGGGGCCATTTCGGGCCACTTCTTCAGCAAGAATTATCCTTCGAATTCGCTTTTGCTCCCGCCCTCGCATAAATCGTTAGGCTCTCAACACGTTCAGTCAGTTTTTCTTCACCTTCAATTCTTTTACCAAATTTGAAAATTAATTTTCACTACATTCTGTTCACCCTTAATTTTCCGAGTAGTTTTATTACGCCATCAGCAACCCGAACCGTTAACGCAAGTCTTTTGTTAATTAGGAATATTGTTTATTGGTTTATTCACTCTGACTTGATTTAATCCAAGGTTAATAAAATTAAATTTCCATTATTATATAGCGAATAATGTGAAAGTAAGTTTGACAACTAAAAAATGGAATTTTTAATAAGCGCTGTTTATTTATTCGTTTTCTTCACTAATGCAAAGTATTATTGTATGACACGAAATGCCACGTTAGGAAAGAAAAATGTCATTTTCTTTTGATTCGCTGTGTGTAAAGAGATCCAGCGAATTCTCTTTTGAAGAAAATGTCCGAATTTTACTGGACGTGGTCGCTGTATATTAATTAATAAATATGGTAGAATCGGTCATTTTGAATTTCGGCCAACTAGATTGGCCTCGGCGGTTCGGTGTTGGCTATCTGGTTCTGTGCCCTTTCCGACGTATCCGAGGCGCGTAAATTGCCGTGTACTCCACCCCGAACCTCTTTATTATTTCTTCGAAGTTCGCGTTTCATTCGAACCACCTGGACCCGCCAATTTCGATAGGATCCCCTCGTCTCCTTTGCACGAATACGCCTCGCCCAGCCGTCCCCCTCCTGCCGCTACTAACAATTACGCGAATATAGCATTACTTTAAAACGATTATTAAAATAATAAATTATCTTGTTTCCGAAACGCAATGGCCAAATTAGAGGTTGCTATTCTAGTCCGCAAAACTGATTTTCCGCTAAAAAGATCGCTCATTATTTTATTTTGGAATTATGAGACGTTCGAAAATCAAAATAAATCGTATATTTTACAAATCAAATATTTT
This sequence comes from Seladonia tumulorum, assembly GCA_913789895.3. Classification (NCBI taxonomy): domain Eukaryota; kingdom Metazoa; phylum Arthropoda; class Insecta; order Hymenoptera; family Halictidae; genus Seladonia; species Seladonia tumulorum. Next base: position 5,393,768 of record OU565282.1, on the reverse strand, counting down.
TCAATCGTATATTTATCTATGTAGTAAATTAATTTTTAATATATCTTGTGTACACCTTGCTTTGTACCTTTGCTATATTGTTTTTAATCTTTAGAATTTTATAATGTTGATTATAGTAGAAGAAAAAGACAAGTTGAATATCATTTTTTTTTATAAAATCAGGTTATATTATACAAATTATTTTGAAAGTATCACAGTATATATGAATGTGCATTTTTATTCTCTCGTTCTCTACTGCACCAAGGTTATGTTTATTATGAATATTATATGAGAAATTGCTAACAATTTCTCTAGTAAATATTTAGGCAATTTTTCGGCTTAAATCAAGGCTTTACCGTACTTAGGGAGTTAGACCAAATTCAAGGAAAGAATGCAAGTGAATATCTGAAACAAACCATAATATTTAGCGAAATGCCTAAAGCTTATAGTTTGCATGCGGTCATCGCAAATGTTTAAGTGCATTAAGTGCTCGAACCACTTTCCCATGGATGCAAAATTCATCGAGCAAACATAAAATCCTTTCGAACTAAAATATCTTCAGTAACCATAAGATAAAGCACTGTACCTGCGACTAGAAATAAACAATTTTATCATCAAAAATATTCGCACGACTTTGAGCAAAACAGACTGTTCATGGCACACTTCGATGGTAATTTACTAATTGCCAATCGAACAGACTCTATCGAGCAGAAATCGACGACAGTCGACCGGTTTTCTATACTTGGCCATTTCTGTCGAATGATCCAGTTTTTTCGCCTGGATCGCGAAAATCAATTTTCCCTCGACAACGACGATTCCCGGCGAATAATTACGCGAATGCTCGGGAAATTTTCGCCACCACGAGGAATCGGTCGTTGAATAATACATGTTTATATATCGGCCAACGGGATATCTGTCTTTATCGGGCATCGGTAGAGTGGAATTAAATGTCTCCGTGGTTTACGTTAATCGCGCAACATTCTAATCAGGCTTATCGGGATATCAGATGAACGATATCCACATACAATAATTGCCTCTTTTCCCGAGTCAGATAATCCATGGATTGACGCTTCCACGATCACATTACGTGAATCGATCGCTGCTGCTACCAGATATTCGTTGCCTTCCCACTTGTTCCGAAAAAGAAACAAGAAGAACGCAATCCCAATCGTTCGGGGAACAAAACTAATTCTGCCCGGCGATACTATCGAAAACCGCGCGTACCACGGCTACTTTAAAGTCGCCGGCACTCGAAATCGAATGACAATTTCATTCTCCCACTGTGTTTGATCGATCACTGTATTAAATGAACTAAATCCAAAAAGAAAAGCATCGAAACACAACATTGCCGATATTTAAATTGTGATAATTTAGTGTAGACAAATAATACATACGCCCTGGACTCATTTTAAAGCTTGAAACCTCTACTTTTGCAAAACATTGTTCATTTGCATGGACTGCAAATTCAAACGTCTCCAAAAATCTTTCAAGAACTTTCGCGAAATTATCGCGGTTCATTTCAATGTTTTTGCTGACTTGTTTTTAGTGGCGTGACATTTTCAAGAAAGAACTTATAACGTCCGAAAACAAGTTGTAAGAAAATGAACGATGTTTCGAGAAAACGGAGGCTTCGAGATTTAAAATGAGTCCAGAAATGGGACATCGACAATTTTTTGAAAATCGGAATTTTCGGGTTTTTGGAGCCACTCCGTAAATATTAAATTAGTACTTGTCCCGAATGAGTCTCCGCCAATAAATAAGGAAATTTAATCACAAGAAACAACTGGAACTTGACAGAGTAATGAGTGAAGAATTAATGAAGAAAGGTATAGTATACAGGGTGGACCGTAACGAATAGTTTTTCGTGTAAAGCGAAATCGAAACGAACTGTACAATAAATGACTTCGTACAGAGCTCTTTTCTCCAGAATAATTCATTTTTAAAATTCAATCAGTACGCTCACGAGAAAATTTTAAAACAATTTGCGAAAAACTGTTGTGATATTAGCTACGTTACAAATTTTTAAGTAGATTTTTAAAAAGATATTTATCTCCGTTTTTATTAGTGTTTACATGACTCGAAGTGCAATTGTTCATTCAGACATAATCTTTTAATTATTACGTAGATTGTTAAACTATTACAGGTGCATGGAATGTATGCTTACAATTTAAAACAGAAAATAGTTGTATAAAAAGTCGAATTAAATAAAATAGAAAATATTGAAGATGTTCCCACAAAGATGAAAGCAATTTTTCAACATACCTTGCATCGTATTGTCAATAATAGCTAAATACGTCTACGAATTTCATTCAACCATAATACAATTTATGCGGTGTGCATTTTTTGGGTGAATAAATTTGTATGAATTCTTAAATCATTTACATGGGAAAGAAATACAAATGCGTATTCCCTATACATCTTTAATTTCACATAATTGCATTTCCTGTCAAATGCCTAGCCACTGCACTCCCAGTTGGAAACTCCTTACATGAATAACTTATATTTTAAGCCCTCAAACTTATGTTAAACTAACCCCTCTTGCAAAGGTTATATGCTCCTGGGAACGATAAAAGAACGGTTGAGTCATGCGTTACGAACCAATTATTATTATTATTACACATGAAATCACACTCGAAAATGCTTTGAACTGCACTATACAATTAAACACGTCTAATTTAAGTGGATCATTCTACTCCCAGAGATTTAAACGCTGTATGTCGATCATGGTGTTTACCTTGATCAATAAATTTAGCTCGAACAAATTTGCGGTGGTTTAATGTCACTGTTCAAAATCGGACATTTCATATGCAACAGCTTAACACTTTGATTGCCGAACTAGAAACCTAAAAAATTCCATAAAATCAAAGTCAGTTTTATAATGAAATAAAAATTGTAAAAAATTAAATGTATGATATCGAGTAGTCCTCCAACTTTCTTTCGTTTTACAGATCCTAATCAAATTTGGTACAGTGAATGTGTTAACGTAAAAGTTTCTTTTAAAACCTGGACAAATAATTCTGTCACCTACATATGGGTGACATGGCAGTGAAAGTGTTAATAATAATTAGTACCGGAGCGAACTTCGTCGCAAACGAACATCCTCGGTGCAGTAACTGCCGTCATAATTACTAGAAGAGCCGATGTACGGTTTAGCCGAACATTGTACATTGTCATAAATATTAACGAGATATTTACGCGGTATTCGATGCGCCGATAGCACGTCAGAAAGAGCAAACGGGGCGAGGAACAGGCCGGGAAAGAGGAGAAAAGTTGTACGTGCATTTGATGTATCGGCTTCGGTGGCCGGATAGATGGATTACAATCATTCCGGTAGCTGGGGTGGTCAAATACCGTGACCATGCGTGTCTCAAACCTATCCTTGGACGTACATGTACGCACTTTCGAGTGCACACGTGGCCCCGGTGCGTGCACGTCGCACGATCCTGCCAGCATAGCCCCGGACAAGGACGCGTCTTTGACTATCCGAATATATTATTCGTAGACTGCGGGTCTTTGTGCAAAATAAAAATATTCTGCACCAATCAACAAGGTACCTAGGAAAACATTTTTTCTCCCCCTAATAAATTTAATAGGTTGACTATAACGTCTAAAATTCCTTTCATCTTTCAACTGTGTGCTCATTTCTGCCATAAATGCATAAAATCCGCAGTCTAATTGTGAGGTACACTAACAGAAAAGTAGAGAACATTTTTTACAGTGAGTTCTCGATATATGTCAACAACACGGGTCTTACCATCGACATATATCGTCCAGGAGACATACCCGAGTCGTGTCATGGTTACACTCCTCGGCGTCCCCTCATGGGGTATACCTTGGGAATAATTTCGCGACGTTTATCACCCAGGCCTTGGCGACATATACAGGGTGGTCCACGCAACTTCCACACCTATATAACTTCCAAAGTATGCGTTGCAGGAAAAAGTTTTGTATACAAAAATTGCATGGTCCGAAGAGGTACACAATTTAGTGTATTTATTTTTTTCACAGGTGGAAATGTTTCGGAGATTTGAAGGTCTACTTTGTTTTTTCAAATGAAATACTATATCTTTTGTACCAAAATATGGAAGAATGTCGAATTTTCAGTAAAAAAGTATTCACCTTCATTAGCCCTAAACCTAATAATTAACGAGTAATTTCACTTTATTTTCCAGAAAATTTTCTTCGCGTAATATCGTGTTAGAAATTCAACCTTATCACAGATTTCCGCAGACAGCGGGATGTTTATAAACAAGACGTTGCCGTGTTTATAAACATTGACACGTAAAACAACGGGAAAGCCGCGCAGCATCGATCGGAATTTTGGAACAGCACAAATGTGTTTCGATTATCTCGACGTCCACGAAGCTCGTTAGGTAGCCCGTGTCGATTAGAAGACACACTCGGCCAATATACGCAGTGTCCTTTAAGCGTTCTACTCTATGTACCGTTCGACGCCGCGAGATTAAACGAACACCCTTAATTAACGAATACGCAAGCCCGCGAGGTTTTGAAAGTATAATTGGATTTTATTTCTATATGATTTTTATTACTCTCAATTAAGGTACCGACGGCAACACGTACATTTTACCCACACTGTTCGCTTTGGCTCCTTATAAGTCGAAACGGAATTCGGCATTCGGCAAACGAATGATACTTTTGCTTGCTGATTATCAAATACATCGACGATGCCGAACGTCTAGTAAATTCCTGAAATCTCGCATATTTATGCTGGGTGAGTCGCCTAAATCTAAAATGCTTAATCCTAAACATTCGATGCTTAAAATGTCTTCGTGAATACGTGATGATAGTAAAATGTGCGAGGAAAAAACGTTTGGTTTAAAGAAGTCATTATTGAGATGCAGATCTTTTATATCGAGGTTATATTTCTCGAAGATTCAATTACAAACAATAAAAGTTTTATTGCGATAGCTTCGATTAATAAGTCCCTATTCAATTCCACTGTTGGTAATTTATCTATTAGAATATGAATTTTTATGTGGAGAGTGGTAAGTCCGAAGAATTTAAATTAAAAATCTAGTTGCACTGTCACTGGGATTCAATGGTTATCATGAGAGTGCGGATTCTATGCATTTATGCCATTAAGTAGAGAATTTAGAAGGACTATTGTATTATTTTCAACTCAAAATATTTAAAACAAGTAGAAACATTTGTTCGGAAATACGGTCGTATTATTCAATTGCAAATTTTATTTTACTTAAAAATCCGCAGTCTATTATTACCGATATTTTTAAAAAACAATGAAATTCTTATTTTCTGTTTGCTGTTCGAAACAACCAACGAAAGAGAAGCAGACTCTTTGTTAACTTTAAATAGTCGATGAGAAGCATAATTTGATTGTTCTTCGACGTAATTGAACAGAATATGCTTCTCTACGATCATCGAAACGTTTCGCCTTTATTTGAATTTTTATTTCTAATTATATTGTTCCCACTTTTTATTTTTTCCTTTCTCATGGTTTTATCTCTTGTATTTAAAAAATTCTTGCCGAACATGTAACGAAGATAATCGTTGCCCAGAAAATTCGTAACGCATAGATACAGCTCATAATAGCGCGAGCAACAGTATAACGTTCGCACACCGGGGTGCGTTGTCAATTATTCATTTTCACCTTCCTGGTAACGGTTAAGGGAGAAATAGTAATCTATTTACACAGGAAAACTAGACCCACAGTATTATATAGTATATATATATAGATATTGCCTTCCCTGGATCTTCCCCTCCATTTTTAGCAGCGGAAGTCAAACGACTGTTACACCGTAGCTGAATTGTAGGAGAGAAAGGGCCGAGTCGAACGATCGGTAAACACTGTACAATACCGCTAAATCCGGCCGGTATCCTGTCCTCGCGTTTGTTAAGGAAAAATCGCCGCTATTTGTCCGCGATCTTCGCAAGAAACGATCGTTCGAAAGGAGAAAATCCTCTTCGCAGAACCGAATAACATTAGGGGAGATTCTCCGAGCACCAAACAACTAAGATTTTTCAAAAATATATCATATTAACACATGCCTTCTAGACATGTTCTTTGCATTCATCTGCAATTACGAATCTTGACTATCTTCCTAAACGAACAAAATAATCCGAAGAACATTTATTGCATATCAATTATCTTCAAAGTCTTCTTTTACGATTTTAAACAATTTTCTGTTCGCATAAAGACCCGCTGTTTGGTTATTAGTAAACAGCAGATTTTTGATAGAAATTAATAGTTAGGACACGAAACCGTAAAAATATAAAAACATAAAAAGAATCTAGCATTACTTAATTTTATTTGTCACCTCTTAAAATTATTGAGAGAAGAAATAAATTTTAATTTATCTCTTGTTTTTCACAATTGCCTACCTAATTGTATACCTAACTATTCAAACGTTGAAAAATATGTGCTCAAGATTATGAGCCCATTTTTGGAAAATTCAATTGAATTTTTATTATTCCTCTATGAACAAATTGTCGTTCGGTTTCTTTACGAGCGACAACTGACACAATGATTGACTTTCGAATAATTTTTTAAGCCCATGCTCGTTTTAGCATTTTCGTTTTCCTAATTTAATTGGACTCGTTAGCTCTATTGGATTCTCTGCTCTTGTTTATGTTCTCTTCGTGTTTTCCACAGGATGATAAATCTTTTCGTTACGTTTCAATTATTAAACAAAATGCCAGTGACCTGTGCTGTCTGGCGTTAGGCGACTTTCCCCTACAGAATAGACTTCAGCTCGTACGATTGTAAGAATCGCACGAGTTTTTTTTTTCAAATGCGAACGTATAGGAAATGTAGATAGACATCTAAGAAGATATACCACCTCCAGCTGGTTTCATTTCCTATTTTAATTAATGCAATCTTACAAATTGAGGTAGTTGTGTATGCGATATAGTCATGCAAAGGAACTCATAACACATGTTAATTATCCAGTATTTTAATTTCACAAAATCTGAAAAAATTATAAATTTTATTTAATCGTATCGTATCTGATGATCCCAGATATGTGATTAAAAAACGTTACAGAAATCGTGCAGTAGGCAACCAAATTATTGAAACTATCATACGAAAAATACAAAATTATTAACACATTGACTGCCAAGCTAGAAACTAGAAATTGAAAAAAATTTTAGTTCTCCAACTTTCTGGCATTTTACAGATCCTTAAAAAAATTGATACAATTAATATGTTAACGTAAAAATTCATTTTAAAATTTGGACAAATAATTCCGTCACCCACATATGGGTGACGTGGCAATCAACGTGTTAATGAATCTTAAGGAAGAGATTATTTTGCAATTTAGGAAGCAATACAACACTTTTGGTAAATTTTTGTATGTCATAGGTCCTGTGCAAATTGGACCTATTTCATTGAAACTAACTGTACTGTTTGAACATTTTTGGGATGAAACTCCATCTTTTGACCTGGAACTCGTTAAAAATATTTACAACTCTTTCTATTCTTACAGTTTTCGGTTGGGAAATGACGTCCCTAGACTCGACGCGATTGGATTGGAGGGAATATTGAAGGGGACACAGGAACAGTGTACAGGTGATAAATGAAAATCAGAAATTGCCGACGATCAAAAGATCGACTGGTCAATGGAGATGCGGTCTTATTGCACTGAATGCCAGAACGTGAACGTGGTCGCAGGCACAGGAAGAAGGCAGGGGCACATCCGTATCGTGGTCAGAACCCGTGACCCCCCGTACGTACACGTGTAAAGGTACGTATAGCCCGTCCACGCAACACGTACGATCCGCGATTTTACCAAGGATTATCTCTCCCAACCCTCTCTTTACCAACGCTCCGGTTACCTCCCGGACATTTTCGAACGTTGCGTGCGTGTACCTGCGTGTGCACGCGCATATGCTCCCCAACTTTTTACGTCGACGCACTTTCCCTTAACCCCCTGCGTTCTCGATTATATCATTCCTTTTTTTTTCTTTTTCGCTGGCGTGTTCCTTGCAGGTTGTTCGCTTTGTTTAACACTCTCGCCGACGCTATTTGTTTCGGTAATGCCTTAGGTTGTCGCATATGAAATATTCAACTTTTTCTCAGCGAAACTTATTCGATCAACGTGGACATCGAGTTTCTCGAGTGAAATAGGAGTTTATTTTCTTTCTTAATATGTTTAATAGGTCGAAAATAATATAACAGTATTTTTAAGTTCTTCGAATGTTCTTACTGTTTCGAATTACACCTACTCATTTTTGTCATAACTGTCTACATGACGTACACGGTGAACACATTTAGTGTGAATATAATAAATTCAAATAGATAAAATTAAATTGAATTTGAAACGTACAAAACATTAGATAGAGGACTTTTTGGGAGGAAGATTAATGGCATTTTAAAAAGTTGTATAGACATTGCTCTAATTTGAAATAATTTTATAGTACCACTAATAGGTAGAGTAGTATTTTGTCTCAAAGAATAACAATATCTTCATTGTTTGTTCAATTTTTAAGCTTCTTGCAAGGAAGACATAAAGAAAATATTCAATTCTGAAGTGCCTCGCATGAAAGAGAATATAAAGAAAGTAATTATCCGTTTTCTGTATAGATTTGCACTAAAATGCAACGCTTTAAAAAGGTCTAACCAGTCTCCCCTTATTTATGACTAAAGTATTTTATCGTTCGTGTAACGAAATTGTTGTCCAGGAAATACAAGGTTCCCCCGTGCGATTAATATATATTTTCCAAATTTTTCAATAATTAGCATGTCAATATTTCCTATGCCATCTTCTGTGGATCTCAACTATCGATTAAAACAATAAATGCAGTTGTTTCATTGACATATATAAGTACTAGAATTTAAAGCAATCCTGGCTATAGAGCAGAATGAGAAATAAAATCCTATAATGTAGAAATGTAAAGGATAAAAATAATTATGCATTAATTAGAAATTACTGATACAGATCTTTTATAACTAAAACCGTAAATAATTCCAATACTATTTTTACTATTAAGTAGGTAGTATAAAAATCAAATCAAGTTCCTCTAATTACCCGTACAAATGTATCGCTTTCTCCACAACTCCGAATCACAATTAATGACAACAATAATTTCTCGTTTATAGTTTCTCGAGTTTCGTTTGTCCCAATAACTGAACGAGACCGTAACAACATAAAAATCAGAATCAATTGAAAACGATGCAGATGCGGTCCTCAGACCCGCGAAAAACAACAGAAAATTCAATCCAGCGAACCACATTTCGCGTACTCGATTTACCCATAACTCATCTCATACGACGCTCGCTTTTTCCTCGAACCGGCGATTATTTAACTCTTTGAGCATTCCACGACAGGCCTGAAAGTGGCAAATTGATATCGAGGAATTAACTCGGCGACGAGCTGAAAGTGCTCAAGAGGGGTGAAATTGGAAGGGTAGCAAATTGGCTGTGTAACGTTAGGGGTTGTCCTTCGACGACACTATTCACGGTTACGAACGTTTGCACAGAAATTCCCACGACTCAAAAAAAAAAAAAGAACGAAAGAAAGGAAACAAAAATCTCTCGGACGATCATTGAAACCAATTGAAGGGAAACAGTAATATCATTTACCTGTACTTGATCCGTTTTCGTGTTAGCAGCCATCCATGCCTCTACAAACGTGTCCATAGCGCTCTGAAAATCCATTCCACCGTGGAGCGTTTCTTAATAATTGTCCGGGGACTCGCAAGTCGCCGCCATTTTCAGCATCACACTATAATCACCGATATTGCTCGAACCGATTATCACCGATTTTCGATTTATCTGTTCCTACGTGTCATGGATCGGCCGTGCCAACGTTCCTTCGACTACACTTCCTTCAAAATACGCGGCCGGTACACAGAGTCGTACGCGTCGTCAACATAATCCCCCGGTCCCCACCCCCAACCCCATATCTCGTGACACGGATCGACTTGTTAAAAGAAAAATCATGCAGAACATGCACTTCCGACAATTCTCATAGTCCCATGAAAAAATCTGTACGCGACCGTGTAATCGGTAGAGCGTGTATCATTGACTGTTAAAATCGATTAGATCGCCGGAGATCAATAAAGTCGACAGCGCACACTTACTAGAAAGAACGGCTTTGCACGCACGTGTCTCGGGAGCGATGATGATCTCGGAGAAGAGTCCTCTCCGACGCAGCTCGAGTTCCCACTGAACATACGTAACGTACGACCGAACAAAATACAATACCCAAATCGACTGTTTCGATAACAAAACGGATCCGCGAAACACACTGTAAACTGTTTGAAAATCGGCAGAGCCCACCGGTAGCACGCGGGGCCGGCTAACAAGTGGTTGGAATTTTTCTACATGATCCTCGCGCGTCCTTAGGCATGGTCCACACAAAAACTGTCAATCTCTCAGCATCGATCGAGGAGCACTGTCCAACATTCGGCATCAACGTTATCTCATGTCAGTCTCTCTCTCTCTCTTTCTCTCTCTCTCTCTCTCAGTGTAATCCACGAGGGAATCGAGGAGTTCGGGCCCCCGAACAGGCAGGGTAGTCTCGGGGTTCGAGGTGTCTCTCGATGCTGATAGATCAGACCGGAGACATGGTTGTACACGTTGCCTGGTGTGTGGAGCACGGGTCGCGAGGACGACACGTTCGCATGGGACGGCGTTCGAGCCGCGACTGTGCACGCCGAGACGTCGCGGCGCTGGTTCTGCCCCTGCGACGCCCTACCCGCCGACCTACCCGCGTTACCCGCCGTCCTACCCGCCACGTCGGTGTCACCCCACCACCTCGCCGGCCTCCATCGCCCACAGGAAGACTATCCTGGTCCTCACTCTCGGATGGTTCACCCTCAAACCCTTCAGAACTGCCTCCGTCATCCGTGCAGCTTCCCTTTCCCTCGATCCTCCTCCTACTCCGAGAACAGAGATGCACACAAGTCCCCTCTTCTCATCTCTCTATCTCCCCCGCCCTCTTTGATCGTCTCCTCCTCTCTTTCTTACTCTCATGCACCTGGTCCTTTGCCGGTACACCCAATCCGCCGGTGTGCTTCGACTATTTTCTCTCTCGTGTTTTCCTTCGAATTTCCCTCTTTGTTTTACCAACGGGATTCCCTCTCTCTCTCTCTCTCTCTTGCTTTCCGGGTTACCCCTGTATATCGCTTTCTCTCTTGCTCTTGGCCTTCGCTTCTATTCGTCTTAGCTGATCTCTCTCTCTCTCTCTCTAGCTAGAGGTAGCTCTATTCGACTCCCACTTCTGTTCGCCGAGCTAGTTTTCCGGTACCCCGCCGCATAGCCGCGCGGCTTCCGCGCCAGGGGTGTGTCTAACGATAAGATGCACTCATACAGTTGCACCTGTGCACCTGCAACACACCGCGCGTTGCCGAGAGACGTGGACACTGGAACACGGGGGCAGATACATCGGGCGAATATTTCGATCGAGGCTCTGCGTGCTGGCTCGCTTCTTCTTCCTCCGAGGATTCTGGTTTTCTCGATGGGAACCGTGAGAGGTCGACGCACATCTAGAATGACAAAACATCAGGGACCAACAGCTATACTTGTTCCGGATGGTTTGTGGTTTGTACGTGTGTCAGCGTGCGTCGAGTCCTACGCAGCGGAGGCCCGCTTTATAATCGGCGGCATCGACCCCCGACCGTTTTAGACCTTTATTCAGGCTCGGCGACTTCTAATTACAAGAGTCGCCGATTTTATGGTTACGGTAGCAAAGAGACCGACACCTTACTGCCCGATCACCGATCCGGCCGATGGACGCACACTGCTCGAGTTTACGAAAAAGTGGAACGAAAGCATGTGTTAATTGAACGTCTCATTTATTCGCGAATAATCGAATTGAATATGCTGCTGTTAACCCCTCGCACTACGATTTATTTCACGGTTTCGGTGATTAAAAGTCTTTTGTAATTTGTAATTTCCTAAAAAAGGGAGAAAATTTATATCATTTTTATATTACCAATAGCTGCACATTAACTACGGCACAATAGAATTTTATTTCGGTTTAAGGGAAATTAATAAGAAACATATTTGTTAGACCCTGTTCAGAATCTCCATCACGAGTCTGACTCGATATTGTAGGGCAAGGGGTTAATCCTCGTGGATAGATGCATCGTTCTTGTCGAGTGCTGTTTCGGGATTTTACATGTTCACACGCCTCGAAATTTGAATTTTACTGTCTCAAAAGCGTATTTTCCAAACTTTCTATACTTATTGGTAGACTGCCGAATCTTTATGGAAAATAATAATCGTTTGCGTCAATTGCAAAAGCCAGAGGCCGAATCTAAATTTTAATGAGCCGAATGCAGTTTGTTAGTATTATCAAATTCTTCTAATCTTCTGTTTTGAATTAACTCACTTTTTAAATAAATGCGTACAACTCTTTATTATGATTTGTTACATAAAAAAGTATACATATAGCAAAGGAATAGAAATAAATGCTTGCGAAGCAATATAAAGTGATACAATATTGACAGCTCAGCTTTAATCGCGAAAAATGTTCAATGAAAATGTTATTTCTTTTATAAACTATGTAGAATCATTGTGATATTAATTTTTTATTTAAATTCGTCACTATTTGTGTATCCATCATAAATTCGTGTTAAAGATAATATTTTCACATATGTATTGCATGCCACAAAATTAACATGGAAAGCAAGTAATACGAAAGTATGAATACATATTCGTAACATCTTAAATACATATGGAAATAATTAAAATAGGTATCGATGGTATAGGTATCATAGGTAATGTACATTCAAGGTGCGTAACCATAAAAAGTATCGTCATAAGATTACAAATAGTACAATTATTATAAAATCAATCTTTAAGGGGCACCAAAAAGCAAACATTTACAAAAAGAATTGACAACTATTTAATTCGATTATTTTGCAACAAAGCATGTTATGTACAACTGTTCCGTAACCTGCATAATTTCATTCACATACACAATGAATTCATAGATCAAATGCAAATCAGTAAAAACCTTTAAAGATTTCAAGACATCGTCATATTATTTTCCACTTACTAAAATTACTCAAGAAAAAGAAATAAACGTCTATGTAGCTCCTGTACCTAGCAATTAACGCAAACACAATTCTTATTTTGTATAAAACTTCACAGTCTAATAATAAACATTTTACTCGAACATCTTAAAGCTTCCATTTAATCGCATCTCGCGGCATCAGGTGTAACGTAATCTGAAAATCTTAACCCATGACCTTCAAAATGGACTTTAAAAATGCAACGATTCGATTAAATTATATTTAATATCGATCTCTAACCAAACGGCAAATAGAGAAACGTAGCGATATAGTAAAATTTCATTTAAATACCCAAAATTGTTATATTATTAATAGTTACGGTTTAGATAATTATTGGTATAAATTTTAGTGGGCCGGTATCAGTCCCAGTAGTTCACTTAACACGTTGACTGCCATGTCACCCATATGTGAGTGACGGAATTATTTGTCCAGGTTTTAAAATGAATTTTTACGTTAATATATTCATTGTACCAAATTTGATTAGGATCTGTAATATGCAAGAAAGTTGGAGGACTAGTCAATATCATACATTTAATTCTTTACAATTTTTATTTCATTAAATAACTCACTTTGATTTTATGGAATTTTTTAGGTTTCTATTTTGGCAGTGAAAGTGTTAAGGGTGAAAAGAATCGTTCAGCAGACGATGCGGCTGACTTGAATAGCCGCGCAACATTTGTAACGGATCGCGTGCAATAACAGGTCGATTATATCTATGGTGACGTTCCGTATCAGTTCCGGTTTCCGGTGCATAGATTGCAATAACGATCATCGTTTTCGTCTATGATGCTTCAAGCGCACGGGACTCCCTCTGTCGTCATTCTGTATTTCCAATTCCTGTGAGTGTCGGTTCTCCTTTCGTTTCGCGAAGACGCTCCATTTGTCAAACGACGCGTTGAACGCCACGCACCGCGAGTCGCATGCTTTGCATTCGATTAAATCAAACAGCAAAAGTCGTTTAACCCAGATCGGCCGCGGCGACGTTATTCATATCGATTTATGCGAACGGAGAAAAAAGCTGATCAGCGAGAGATCGGTCAGCATAATCTCGACCGAGCTCCGATAGCGCTCGGGTATTGAACTAGATAATCCTAGGATTAGGCAAAGTGCTCGTCAGTTAATCCGTTAATCACGTGACGTATGCCATTCACCGTTCTGTCCCATGACAGCGACGCTATGATTTGTACTTTTTTCTCCCCCCTTATTACTGCTCCGATTGGTTATCAACTTTAGAAATACCTCGATCCTTGATACCTTGGTTTACGTAAACAAAAATTAAATAGCTAAGTTTGGCGTGTTCCATGTTAACAATTAAATAATTTCTAAATGTCCATGGCTGAAGACTTTTTCACGAATTCTTCAACAGGTCCAACAAGTCTCTCCTGGTAACTAATTATTTTGTTTAGGATGATGATTCGCAATTTTTGAAAATCCTCTTAACTTTTGGACGCGCAGTTTGGATTATTTTTAATTTTCTATCGTAAACTAACACACGTAATAGCGAACCAATTAATTTACATTGATCTTGAAGCAATACAAATTATTTTATTTTCCATCGATAGTGTCTTTTAATTCGAAACCTTGGAATGAAATTGTCCGGTAGTTGAAGTGTTAACTTTAGTTGTTCTACTGGGAGTTTAGATTTTTTTCTTTTTTTTTTTCTTCAGATCAGCACAAGTTTTCTCTTTCGTTTCAAACAAGATCTCGCGATTTTTATCCCGTAACGCGTGCACATCGCCACGAAGTCAGCCGAAAATCTTCTGTCGGACAAATTTCTGGTGACAGATTGGGAAAAACCGGAGATTTCGTTCGCGGATACATCATTCCACACTTTTCAAATCCGATTGGGGACACCGATTTCGCGAAACGAAACAAATGTGTGTGTGTGTGGTATTCGCGACATAGAAACTCCTAATCTCTTCGAGGTTGATACGGATTCTCTGATATATACGAATACCTCGATATGGTAGTCGCAAAGCACCGACAATCAACTGCTACTCGTTTTATTCCAGATGAATGCGAAATCTAACCTTTGTTCTTTTTTTTTTCAAGTGAAATTCGAACAACAGAACGATTCATTTTCGAAATCAATTGTAAGAAACCGAAGGTAAATGAAAATGTATTTTCTCTTTTGGTTATCTTAAAAAGTTGAGGATAATGTAACAATATCCTTAAATTCTTCTGCTTTTCTTTCAATTTTGTCATAAATGCATAAAATCCACAGTATGATTTCTAGACTGCGGATCTTTATGCAAAACAAAAATTGTGTGCACCAGTTACAAGGAAAAGGAAATCCCTTAAAACATAAAAATTGATTTCTTCTCTTAATAATTTTGATCAGTCGTAAATAATGTACCAGTAAGGTTTCGCCTACAAATTTTTGCCGTTAACGCATAAAACCCGCCGTCTACACTAATTACTAATCAGTAACAATCGACTTGATGGGACAACAAACTGGAGTTCCATAGAAAATGATTTCCACTTTTATGGAAATTATATTTTTTGTCATAAATTCATAAAATTTGCAGCCTAATTGAAGTTCTTGCTGCAGAAATCAAACATGTCCATTTTTCAGTACAATTGTACTTACCGAATGTATTTATACATGGCTGATTGTTTTCAATAAGAATGAAACAATATTCAAAATCTGGACTTACCTGGTTCTTGCACCGAGGTCCTCAATGGTCATTCTCTTCGGATACAGAACAAATCAGCATTATTACATCAAATTAATTAAAAGGAAGCGATCGAACAGTCTTAGCTCGTCTGTGAATATGACATAGAAAATGAATCCGTGGCCATACAATGTCAAAAAACACCCGCTATAAATACAATAAATGTAAAGTGGGTATTGCATCAAGTAACATTCTACATATAGTCCAGCATTTGACAAACGTAACAAGCAAATACAAATATTAACACACTCAAGAAATCACTTAGCGTCTAAAAGCCAAGTAATTGCAGTGATCTCACTCGTGAACGACACCTTGGAAACCATATGTAAAAGATGAATTTAACACTAGAACTACCGGATGGGTCAAAGTGACTTGCTCCTAATTTTTTCTTTTAGAAATAACGAAATTGTAACTATATGTCTTCATGAGAAAATTTTTGAATAAACTTCTCTATCGAAGTAGATATTTAAACAAAACTGGTGCGAAATCTAAACAACTGCAATTTTGTTGTTGTTATAAGGTAACTTGTGCGAGTTTCATTTACTGCTTGGTAGTTCTAATGTTAATATACAACGATTCAAGAAACATTCCTCAAAATCCCAGCTGCCATTGCTTCTTTCGATCAACGTTACCAGTCCCTTCGCCAGCGAACACTTGGTCCGGAGAAGAAATCAGCGTTGTTGCATGAAATAAAACGCAGGAACCTATCGAGAAAAAGCATTCCTCAAGATTCTACGCATTCGCTATGAACGGTGTCATCGTGGACCAGCGCAAGGACAGAAAAAAAGCCGTCCGTAGCGAATCAGCATTTTTTGCATGAAAGAAACTGCACCGTCGAGGCGGAATGGAAGCATTCCCGAAAAATTCTGCACATTTACCGTCAACGAGAAACAGCGGAGTCGACGACGATCCACGTGTCCCCAGCTACAGGAAAAAAGTCGTCAATTTCGCGTCCAGTGCAGCAGCTCCGCAGCAGCCTGAATACCGGCTTGTTACATTTCCTATGGCTACCTCGGCTGGCGGCCCTTATCGCGAGCGCTGAAGCCAATAAAGCATCTACCAGGCTTTATCTCAAACTTTCCCAACCCCCGTCTGAACGGCGCACTCTTCTAGCCGGCCATCCGCATGCAAACGACACGTGCACAGACGACAGTCGTGTACACTAACGCTTCTCACCGACTACCCAGGCTGCTGTCGAAGTACCCACACAGAGACACAGAGTATACCTCTACAAACATCGAGGGAGAGAGAGAGAGAGGAGGAGGGAGAGGGGTTGGAATTTTCCTTGTAAAAGGAGCAGGGACCGGTAGCGGGGTAATGATTGCATCCGCGGATGCCACAGATGCAATCTGTGTGCAAAGCGGACCGAAGTTGAGTCTTGAAGGTTTGTGGGAGGGGACGGGGCTGTAGGAGAGAAGCTGGAGGGGTTGAGACAGGGTGGGCAACAGAGGATGGATCACGGATGGAAGGACTACGGTATGTAGCTCCCGTTGAACCCGTTGGAGGGGTTACTGGTCGAAGTCTCGCCGGTGACACGGCTGGTCCGACTATTTTCCAGGATCGCCAGAACCGTGGTAGTGGGGTTGGTAAAGCTGCGCCGGTGGGGCGTGCACCCGGTGAGCTTGCGGGCGGAGCTTTTGCGACTCACGCCTTCTAGTGGCGAGCAGCTTTCGCGTCGCGACCAGAAAGGCGTCTCTCGGAGGGTAGCTCCTACTGCGAAGCTACCGGTGTGTTACGCCTCTCTCTTTCCTCTTGGAGCTTCTCCAAACCGTCTCATCATCCCTCTCTTCGCTTCTCTCCCTCCCCCTCAGCCCTCCCGCAAAGCAACCCCACCCACCCCTTTACCGCGTCTGATTCGTACGCCCGACAGACTGCAACCGTGTACGAGAGGATGTACACGCTCGCAGCAGCCCGTCTTTGGGCGCTATCATTGGAAAAAGTGGAAGGCACGGGCTTGCTTGCTATCAGGAAATCTGGGTTTGCGCGACGGGGTGGGGTGAACGGGGGGAGGGGAGGGGATGGGCGAGTCTAAGACGTGGGTAACGTATGCCCCGAGCTAATTTGCCGAAGCTTACCCGGGAAATTACGAGCGTCCTGCGCGATGCATCCGAATATCCTTGGAACGGAGCTACCCGGACTCCTTTTCCCGATCCGCGGACACCCTCTACCACCCCTCCCCCCACCCCCTACCCCTACGCCGTTTTTCATCCCTTAATGATTCCACGAGTTTTCGTTTATTCCGACCGGTGCAGACTGGTTTGAATGTTGTCGGATATCGATTTTTATGGGCGCCGATGCGGCTGCGGGTTTAAGCCTTGAACGGGTTTTCGAGTGATGGAGTTGGCTGCGGGGTGGGGTTTCTCGTTGGTAGGTGAGCTGGAAAGATTTCATGTGATGTATACCCAATCGTCTCGTAACATGGTACTCTGATAATATGATAAAAAACAGTCCTGTAACGCGATATGATTATCACACGGTTTTCGCGTAGCACGACTTTGAAACTTTAACTACTTTCATACAAGCCTCTGTATTGCTCTGATTTCTGTTAGATTTTTTTCTTTATTATTGTTCCCCTCAGGGTACAACAATCGGGTTCACACCTATGCGGTCACCCATCTTTCGATGAGCCCCAACCAACATCGCCTCTTTATTACGTGACAGGTCATTGTGGAAAATCTTTGAATGACAAAATGAAAGTGACATTTCAATTTTCGGGATCTTACAATTTTTATCAAACATTTTGAGAAGCTTATTTTAAATTTTTTAGTTGTTTTAATGTTGAATCCGAATGGTGTATTTATATACACATTGACAATTCTATATCTAGATGTATTCTTGATTAACCTTGGTCGTTATCCTCGGTGCAATAATTAATAATGACCGTAATTAGTAGAATTCATTTATAGTGATGTTATCCCAGAGAAGGGTTAAATGAGGTTTAGATTTCCTTGGTCTTTTATTGAATAGCGTTATGGATAAGAATATATAAAAAATGTCGTGTTGAAAATGTGATATTAATAGCTGATAAAATTGAAAGGAGTGTTTCTATCAGAAATTATAGAATAAGAGGTTATCTACAGGTTCCGTTCATTCACAGAAGTTCAGTATATCTTCTCGACGAACTGTACCATTGTATCGCTGAGGCATAGCTCCTGAATGTATACAACCATACTCGCACCGCTGCAGAGCTCTATCTGTTCGCCAACCTTCGCACATGGTTAAAATTAAAACAAAAGATAACAATGCTGAAACATTCCTGGTACACACACACACGTACTAATCTATTCATTACAGTTCACTTTTCACTATTAACCGAATGCCGGGAGTTGGGTTCACTTTGACCCAGAGTTACATACGTTCCATTTAAATTCTGATTTTCTAGCATCAATTCGTACAATTAGCTGTGTACATGAAATCCAATTAGGTACAGCGTTGCTTTCAAAGATGTAGGTTCACAAGTATGTAAAATTAAAGTGGCGAGTTTTAAATAGATCTAGTAATTTATTTAATGAAATAAAAATTGAAAAAAATTAAATGTATGATATTGAGTAGTTCTTCAACTTTCTTACATTTTACAGATCCTAATCAATTTTTGGTACAATGAATATATTAACATAAAAATTCATTTTAAAACCTGGACAAATAATTCCGTCACTACCCACATATGGGTGACATGGCACTCAATGTGTTAAACAAAAAAAAATGCTCAAAAATTTTATTTTACACAAGGTTCCCCCGTTAGACAAATTCGTGAAAAAATCCTGAGAAAATGAGTTTCGTATGAAAATGTTTGGTACCCAGATTCGGTATTCGAGCACGAAGGGTTAATACTCGGCCATTGCGATCGAGAATTTTACAAGGACAACCGTGGGTACGCGCGCGAGCGTAAGGGCTTATTTGTTTGTATCCGACAGCGAAGGACAGAGGAAACTGGGAACGCTCGGTGATCTACCTTTCCCCCGCATTCAATTACGCAGAACTGGCAATAAAATCGAAGCGGGTGTCGAATTTAAATTTCGCGATGCGACGCGTTCGCGGCGGGTCCCCGATAAAGAAGAACTGCCCCGGTATAAAGCTCGAAATATAAGAAATGAAATACACTCGTTCCCGGAGTACATACGCCGATACGCCGCGAAATCTGTCGAGCATGTGGTCTGGAAGCGTTAATGTACAAATTGAAAACCATTTAGCAAATCTCCCCCGTCGTTCGAAGTGTTAATAAATTCAGGTTTACGAGGGTCGGAGGGGTTGCGTTATGGATCTACAAGCGTCTGTGCGTTAACTTACACATAAAAGCGGAGGTTGCGCCACTCCACCCGGCCCCCGTGGAAAAAGGATCTTCCTTGCGAGAAAACCGGAAGCCCGTGGGAGCCCGCGGAAAATGTTCCGTGTCATCGGGACGGATCTTTTTGTCGCTCGATTGAGCATCACCGTCCTTTCATACGTGACTGTGCCGTCGTGCAACCGTCAAGGGTGCACGCTCCATCGACCGACACTAATTTCTTTCGCTCGGTTATTAGCGGATCCCGAATGTTTATGTAAATATGGATTTATTGGCTCTCTTGCTTCATGGGAGAAATCCACTCTAAAATCATAGAAAAATCGATTTCTCGTTGCAGTGGATTAGTTTTTTCACGATACTTTTAGCAATATACACTCTTCTCGCTCATAAGTCTTAGGACACCTCTGAGTTGTTTTAGTAAAACTCTGGTATTTCGTCTAGATTGTGCACCTTTAACTGTATTAACTAATACATAATTAGACAGCGGATCTTTATGCATTTATGGCTTATGGAAATGTTCAAAAAATGCTACAATATAAAATTCGAAAGAATTTAACACGATTTTTATTTGCTTTGGATCTAGAAAGGCTGTTCCTATTAAAAATAGGATTTTATTTCATTCCACTTTCTTAAAATGTTTCTATAAAAATTGGAAATTGCATAAACATCCGATGTCTATACATAATATAAATATCCTCGTATGTTCAGCGATAATTACAACTTCAATGTAATAATATAATAATAAAGATTTGAACCCCATAGAAAAATTAAGGAATAAACTGGACAGAAGGGTGCGGAACTTTTGCCCAGATTCGAAAATACATTTATGGAATATTTTGGAACGAGAATGGAATAATGTAACGACAGAAAGTATGAAAAAAATTAATCACGCGAATGCCAAGAATAGTGGACATTGTAATAAGGAAACGTGGCGGATTCTTCGATGAAAAGAAAATATATCTTTTCACTTTTTAGTAAGATTTTGGTACATGAGAGCAGCATCCTTTCTTTGACGTGCAAACCTTTAAATAAGAAAAAATTTGTTCGCATCCTTCAACGATTATTTCATTTTTACAAAGTTGAATGCAAATATGATCACTGCTCTAAGACTTATGAGCGGGAATGTACTTGTGGCATTTTTCTGCGTAAGATGATACCCGACATGACATAATTCGATACATATTTGCTCATTTAATCCACAATAAAGTATCTCGATTATCCGAACCTGAACTCTCCATTATTACAAATAGGACACGATTCATTGTACAAGTCAGTCATTAACGGGTCATTTCAATCAGAAAAGTGTCAGGAATAAAAATTTCATACAGAAACAATAAAGACCGAAACAGGGCCCGAGTAAGTGAAATTTAAAATAGTAAGATCGTTGAAGAAATTTTAAAATGTCAGTATATATTATCTTGACAAGAAAGAAGAAAGTTTCTATTTTGTTTCTATTTCTTTCAATCGATGCAGAACATTTCTATTTTACATGTCGAGAGAGTCGAATGGTAGGAAGCGAGAGACGTACGTGAAAATAATAATAGTACAGTGTAAAAAAATGCACTGGAGAAAGTGTTCGTCTAGGAAAGGATAACCTTCCGCATGATTCAATTCAGAACCTAATTATTATTCCCGCTGACGAAGGCGCTGGGTTTCGTTTTTAAAATTGGAGGGAAGAAGAGCGCATACATATAACATGCTCGAGCCACGAATCAGAAATACGTTTCCATCGTAACTGCGAAGCTGATCTAACGGTAATCAGCTTCCACACTCGTTCCTCAAGTTCCTTTATCTCCTTGGGCTCTCCGGGTAGGACAGAAATGATACAGAATTTAATACAGCTTCATTCAATAAACTCCCATATACATACTCCTGTCCGTGTCACTAAATTCTAACTCGATGTAGGAGCTGTACGTCGTAATCCCCTGACTACGTCGAGCGAGTCCTTTGAGGGTGAAAACGTTACCGAGAGCACAAACGAGAAGATAAAGAGAGAGCGAGAGAGAGAGGGAGAGAAAGCAAGCGCTCGCGTGTGGGAGGGTTAGGTAGGACATTCGTAGTTTGCCCGGAATCTGCAGGTATAATACATCATAATAGGAAAGGAGAAGGATTCCTCGTGCACCGGGGAATCGGCGGAGATATTATTTATACGATACCGCTGTGCGAGCGTATTCGAACACGCAGATTTTGCTCTCAAGAAATTAGCCGACGGTGTGTACCGCTATCCAAAATTTCAGAAACTGAAACCACTTTTCACCACTTTTAACTATTTGTGTAGCTCGCGTGTATATTAATCGATTTCAATGAAATTTTCAGCATGTACATAATTAACATATATCTACAAAACGCATATTTGAAATTTTCACTACAGGTTCAAATAAAAAAGTTGTGAAAAGTGCCATTTTTATTTTCTCATGCAATTCTTACCAATTTGCTATTTTTTCAAAATCTTTTTTGCACGTCATTTGGAACACCAATTATTCTAACTGCTCAAAAAAGGCAGGTCGTTCGATCCAATATTAAAAAAAAGTTATACTGATTTAAAGGGCGCTCGAATACTTTCGTGAGCCTGTGTAAATATAACGCTTTCTTCCATATCAACTTTTCGGATACACGAACATACCAAATTTTCGAGATCCCGAGCTGACCCGGTCTGACCCGCGCAACCCTAGTTGATATAGCAACTCAAAGGACGTCCGATATAAAGCGGAGGACGATCAGCTCAAAAGCGAATGAGCGACTTTGAAATTTGGATTCAAGACCACAGCATTCCTGCAGGACATCGCCGATACACCCTTTGCCGGGACGTGGTGCACGCCATGCGAGAGATCCGAGGGTGTAAATAACGTGAATGGGGTTTGCCCGTGTGGTATGGCGACATCAAACTGCTTAAACCATAACCGGCGACTAATCGGAGTTGACGTAGTTCTGCTAATCCGTGGAAAGGGACGAGCGTTTACGAATTCGGGCCATTTCATGGACACAACCGGCAGATCCGGGTTTTGCGCGTTTATAAGTAGATTCCGGGACTTCCGGCGTATTCACGAATCGATCTAGTCGAGTTTGATCCTCTCTGCATTTATCCCAAATTTTTAGATTGGCCAACTTAGAATCGAGACTCATTCAGTCCGAACTTTACGGAATCTTATTTGTAAATATAATTAACACTAGGTTTACGAAGCACTGAATGTGACTATTCCACAGCAATTTATAAAAATAACGAAAATGTATCGAAATTTTTAACCATTTTCTTTCTCGAAGAAATAAATTTGCCGAATAATTTCTCATGAATGCATCTTTCGGATCTCAATAATTGTAAATTAAAAATATTAGAACGTGTCACGTAAACCTCATCAGGAATATACAAACTGTTTCAAAGAACTGTACCGTATACTAATAATCTAAATGGATTCAATACGTTGTTTTAATTGCAGTCCTTGACTGTGCGAAGAAGAATATTAAATCTTGCACCACTATTTATTTTGTGATTATAAAGATTAGAAATTCTGCATCGTTCAAAATTTCATAGAAAATAGAAGATATTTTTTATTTATTGTATGCCTATGTTTTCTCCAAAGGTTATGTATCAATCACAACAAAATAGAATTTTATTTCGGTTTAAAAAGGATATTAATAACACACATATCTATGAGACTCTGTTTAGAATTTTTGTCACGAGTCTGACTCGATATTGCAAGGCAAGGGGTTAAACTTTTTATTAAGTTCTACCTTGGTTTCATCGCACGCATATTCTATAACGCTTCTACTCGAAGAAAATGCTGAAAAAAGGAGAAAAATCGATTTTTTGAGCATGACTATCCCGTTAAGGGACACATCTCCCTGACCGATCTCGGTCCCATAAATACGGCTCATACATAAATTCCGCGTAATGGTAGCTTTAGTCAAAGGCTGGAACTCCGTCGCCGGTAATTCAAATTCGGAAAGATAATGTCCCGTCTGTACAACGTATATTCCGCTGTACCTGCGCCTAGTTACGTAAGTTCGCTTCTGAAACCCCGTCTCTAGCCTCCTCGACGGCGTGAGCGTAAGGCGATGTATCAGGAAGAAAACTTTCAGCATAGATAACCTACTTGAAGAGTTAGCCCGCGTACATGCAAATTTCTGAATTATTATGCCGCGACGAGTATATTATGCGAACCGCCCGACCGCCCATTTCGCAGCGGCCGCTCGCTCTTTCGCAGCCTTTTCGCGTTTCACCCCCTTTCGCGAACAACCCCCTTGCCGTTTTCCACGTCTCTGCTGCGCTCAGCCACCTGCACTTATCTACCGACTACGGTTACCGTACTTTGCTAATTAATCTGTCGATCCTCCGTAACACTAAACGCGTTCAATGCCACTCTGACGAAAATTATTCGATCGAACGAATCTAGCGTCCATCATTCTAATGGAAAGTATTAAATCCCTGAATACCCCATTCTCGAAAAATCTCCTATATGCAAACCGTGATAATTTCGTGAAAAATGATCGTACGTTAATAAATTTGGACTCATTTTAGAAGACGCTTTTTTTCTCTCGACACAGCAATACATTCGAACGTATGTGAAAACTGTGAGAAATTTTCTTCACGACTGAAACCACCACGGGTTGAAAGATTGGAGCTCCCTCTTTATAATGATCCCTTAAAAATTAACTTTTCATTTGTATATTCGGAGTAGTATCTTTCATATTTGATATGCAGTGACTTCTCGATGTATGTCAACAACACGAGTCTTTCCAGCGTCATATATCATCCAGGAGACATACCCAAGTCGTGTTATGTTTACACTCCTCGGCGTCCGAGGCCTCTCGAGCTTCGTGGTCTATACTACTATTATACTATACTGGCGACTGTATATAGAGAAAGCATTGTATTGTGTTATATATCCACCATACTTTACACCACGGATTTTTAATTTTTTTCGTACTTACTTTTAGAATCCCAAATGACAAAACAAGGAATAATTTATATCCTTGTATGAAAGCCTCTTTGAAAATGATCCAACACTTATTTTTGTTCCACAATAAATTCTCAAAACGAGTCAGCAAGTCGAAATAAAATTGTCGAAGCCGACCAGGTGCATTAACATCGTCCGGAGAAAGAAATTAGTCAATTCTTCATTTACAATTCTTTCATCGCGTCGCCGAGGGTGAAGGGAGGGGAGGGGAAGTGACAAGGGGTAGAGGAGAGGTGCGTTGCTATTGTAACAACGATGGATCGGAGACGAAGACGTTCGAAAGAAAAGACAACGCACAACACTTTCTCCGGTTAATTGCGTTAATTGTCCCGGAGCAATATCAGGCGGTAATTAAGGCTGCGACGGCTAATTAAGTTCGAAGCAGAGACATCCGTCCGAGCACTATCACCCCCTCCGAGGCCGTGCTTCGCGAAAGGACACAAAGCTGCGGACTAACTGAATTTTCTTGAGCAACCAGGCGTCCATCAAAGATCTCAGTATTTGAAGGCCTCCTAAGGGTTGTCGAAGGGCATAACCCTTGGAATACGGTTCCCTGGAAATTCCGCTAGCTATCGAACGCGGCCATTATCAGGGGCCAATAGAGGACAACAATGAACAAAATTCTAACACCGATCGCTTCTCCGGTTCACAATTTCCACGTCGCAGACAATTTTTTCAACCGAACGCTGACGATTTGTCGCGAATGTCCTTTCAGTCTGCTTCGGGGACTTTTTCTGCAAACGATATTACATGTCAAAAAAAAAAAAGTAGTCGAGGGTACAGGTAACAAGTATAGGTCCACATCAAAGCGGAAGTTGCAATGCGATTAATCGCTAACCAGGTTGTCGTCCAACGGAAAACAAAATTTTCGAGGGAAAAAAATGGCGACCGCCCTTGAAAGAAGGGTGTACCGCGTGTTTATTCGCGTCGACGAAACTCAGGGTCGTCCCTGAGTATCCGTGACCTATAGCTAAACGCATCTAGTCTGTATACTGGGTGTACGCGATAAGTAATTCACTTATAACTCTATTGAGTTAACCCTTGCTTCTGCAGTGCCTCCATTTAGCCTCTGAAACCCCTGTCCCGATGGGTACTTCTGCTCTTCTACCTTCCGCCTTCGTCCCCACCCCCACCCCCAATCCCACCCCTACCATAGCCACCTTCAACGACAATAACCCCCGGTATTATTCGACTCCCGCGATATTAGAACTATAGCGCCCCTACTTATATTCGGAACACCCTGTATGCGCGCTTAGAGGATAGTCAGAGTACAGTCTCATGCCTCGATAGATCCAAAAACTGCGGGACCGTAATGTTACCTACAGTAGTTTTGTATAAATCATTATTTATATTGCTAGGAATATAGAAGAATAACGAAAAATCAACATTATAATTGTTTTTGTCATAGTTAGACGTAACGTAAGAAATTTTTTTCAATAATTAATGTCTCCTCATAATTTATTAAACGAAAGTCTTAAACTACAATCTAGGTTTATTTTATCATTTGAATATATATATATTTCTTTCACATCACTGCAAAAGTAGAATAAAACATGGTTGCAAAACATGACACACATGACTCGTTCTATCATAATATTATAATATAGTCATCGTACGATTCACTAATGAAACAAACGGCCCGTTAATAAAATTAATTTTCGCAACAATCTTTGATAAAATATCTCCTTGGGAGTGGCATGTACTCTAAGATCGTAGCTACATCAAGGCTTAATAAAAATATCGCTCTGAATAAATGATATGTTGAATATGTACAAAATGATGAAATGAATTTTTACTAAAATATTTTATTGGCAGTGGTACATACTTGAAGACCGCGAGGACATCAAGGACTAATCAAGAGATTGCTCTAAGACATGAAGAACATAGATATGAAAATGTGAAGAGATCATTAGAAGCAGAATTAATTAAGACGTGAATTAATATCCCATAGAACTTTTTTCAGAAGTTTGCAGAAGCACCGTTTCCATCGATACAAGAATATGGTTTCTGATTCATTTAGCAATTGCCAGTTTCCAAAGACTTAGGCGACTGTGCTGTATATCGGATTTCTGGACGCTCTCGGAGAGGAATTGATATCCGATCAATTAAACGTGCAGGTTGAGGGTAGATGAGAGGGACCGTGATCGGGGGAGGTCGAGGGATGGAATGGGGGGTGGAAATTCAAGGCCCGGGAAGGGTAGCGAGGAAGAGTGGGATGGAGAGACAGGGCAAAAGGATAGGTCATATTGTGGATAGGCAAAGTAAGTATCCATCTCGTCAAAACGTCGGTGTAAGACCACTTAGGGCAAGGGTTCGTCTCTTTGCGAAAGCTTATGGCGGGCCCTCAAAGTGGCCATTACGAGCCGATGGTTGGTCCGTGGATGGTGTGTAGAAATCGACGGTCAGTATCGTACCGTCTCTCTTCACTCCCTTAGCTTCGACTTCTTCTTCCCTATCCTCCGCATCTTGCTCTCTTACGGTACCATTTGCCAACCAAGTTGTCCAATTAGGTGTGTCAAGAGGTACCGAATAATTACGGCGGTTTACGTTGGTTGCTATTCCTGCGGAACAGTGTCCAGTCGCGAACTGCTTGTTTCCGTCAAATATTTTTCAGGAACAATAGCTACGCTATCGTTTACCTCGCATAATGCTTTTATCTCAATGAAAATTATATACTTTGTTCCTACTTATACTCTTGTGAAACTTTTACCAACATATTTGCCACATTCATTTTACTTTATTGTCCCAACTAATCAATGGAATACGAATGTGCTCGGATAACGGAAGTAACTGCAATGCTGGATTAAAACGTCAATAATTTGTAAAATGAATCGTGTTGTATTATGGATCGCTTTAGACTGAACTGTTTCAATCGAATAATTCAGGTATCACCGGTTGGGATAATCGAGGTTCTGTTATATCCTGGATTAAACAAGCAAATGTGCTCCGAATTATGCCATGTTTGGTATTACTCCAAAATGTCACAAATATATTAGTAAAAGTATCGTTCAAAAAAATATACTTTTATTAATTGACAAATATTGTGAGATGGTTTTCTGAATAGTCTTACAGTTCTCGAGAAACAAATTCTCAAACATGACTTTCTGCTGTTTCTCGACCCGAGGTTAACCCCTTGAAGGATTCATATAAATTTTATCGAACATCGTAAACAGTAAGCTATGATAAAAGTAAACGCAACAATAACATTATAAAATAAATAAAAAATTTTGTATCAATTTGGATCTATTTATAATAAAATACATTTATTGGCTCAGTTTAGCATAGTGCTGTAGAAGCAAGGTGTAACGCGACGTTTATTGTGAACGATCGTTTATTGTCCATGATATTATGTGTATAGAAGACCGCTCGGTTTATACTTGGATCGTTGGTTCAGTTTTGCTATTCACAGTGTCTCGACCGGTTTAACCATAGTGAGATCGTAACGTTTATAAACGAGGTACTTCTACATACGATTGACAAGCACGAAACGTTTGTAGCCACGATATCCTTTTGATAGTTTCGTATCGGGCCCGGGGTCTAGGTCACGTGTCAATACTTCCAAAGCGTTTGATAAACTCATTGTAAACTGCCTGTAGTTAATGTTTGACGGCTACTCGATAGTTTCCGCCTTAAGGAACATCCTTTCAGTAACGTTCGAATGTGTCGATGATTCAGTCACCTTCAAACTAATAATGTTACATCGCTTTCTAGGACTACTTCAACTACTAATTAATTTCAACCAATAACGCATCATCAATTCCCATGTGTGAAATCCAGTTTCAAGCATTTTACTTCGTGAAGTATTTGATTCGAAATAACAAATGATACTGAACATTGTGAAGCAAATATATCTTCCGGTGGTCCGCTAACATTGCCGAGCACAAATTTTCAGTACGTGTATAACTAACCCAGATCTACAAAACGCATATTTTAAATTTTCATTACAGGCTCAAATAAAAAAGTTTTGGAAAATGCCTTTTTCATTTGCTCTTATAATTCCGAGCTTGAATTGAAAATTTTTTTAATTGCTATTCTTCTAATTGCTCCAAGAAATCAGGTCGTTTGGTACAATTTAAAAAAGTTATATTGTTTTAAAGGGCGTTCGACCACTTTCGTGAGCCAGTGTATATGTAGGCTGCAGATTTTATACATTTACGACAAAAATGCGTCAAATACAAAATTGAAGGGACACTAGAATCGTTTAAATATATTCTCGCATTATTTTCGACTTTTTGAGGTCATTAAAGGAGAAACTATAATTGTATTTAGCTTCGGTATCTCGCAATAAACTCGGACAATTTTTATTTTGCATAACAGTCTGGAGCTTACTCGCGTGAACAAAGATTTTTTCAATCCTGACTCCATCCGGCTGCCGTCTCGGGCATATGAAAACTATTATAAACTATTGTCACAGCTATGTGGCGGCTATGGCTGTGTTACGGCCTACCCCCACTCCGCTGAGTGATTGGCGTCCTTGCTCGCTAATAGGCATGTTGAGAACATGCATACTTTATCCATGAAATCCGAACGAGGCTCTTTTTCATGTCGAAAACAGTTTTGGAAGGACCTGTAGCGGGGAGTATTTTATACTCGGCGGAGGGGAGGGGGGGGGGGACACGTTTAAAGAATTAAAGTATCTAATGCGAAAGAAAGGTCTTCGAAGCCGCCGTTTGAAAGCGAAGTATTGTCTGGTTAAGCCCGGCATTCAGTGGCCCCCTCCGTCCCTCTCACTCCCTCTGTTACGATTCTCCTCGTCTCTCGTTCGTTGCCGAGTATAAATTGCGAAAGGTAAGATAGTACGCAGGACACAGGATCGGTAGAGGGAGAAATAAGAAATTAAGAGAGAGTCTTAGGAGAGAATAAAGCTAAGAATTAAAGCAGCGGCGAGGCTCAGCATTCAGGGGGTTCCAGAAGAGGAGGAGGAGGAGGGGAGGGGAGGGTGGTGTACCAGAGGGGAACAGAGAGAAGATTCGGAGGGAATAGAGGAGGCGAAAGAAAGCAGGAAGAACGACGGAAGATGGAATGAACTGAAACCACCGCTGGCGCTCGCTTTCGGGCTTAAGTCCTCCCCGGGATTCTTACTCGCGCGTCATTTAACAAAACAATTAGAAGTTAACCCCTTCCTTCGTCCGTTCGTTCTTTTCTTTCGAATCCACCTACCAAAATTAAGGAGGCTTTCAACCCTTTACAGGACCGGCCGATACTCCGTGGTCCTCGATTAAACGCGATGCCTTACGCTCGAACGATATATGACTTCTGCAATCCATTGTTCCCGCGAGACGGAGTACTGCGGACGCGCGTAACCGTAAGTTTACACCAATACCACTCGATCCAAACTCTTCAGCATTGCTCGAGCCATTAAATTCGACGATCAAAGAATGAATAAACGTCACACAATCTTCAAACAATTGATTTAACCCCTTGCACTACGATTTACAGTGAAGTCTTCATCTAAACCCAATCCTTGGGTCTGTACTCCGACACAGATACAATTCTAAAGACGATTCTAAAGAAGATGACAATATAGACAATTCTAAAAAAATACAATATTAAGTTCCCTACATTTCAATTTAAATAAGATAAGTTAATTTTTAAAGTAAGTGAAATTACAACCAAAGTGAATATACCTTTGTCTACACGTATGACTCCACACAATCAAAGTGTACAAAAATTTTAACACAGCTTACAGCTGGCAAAAATTAGTCGAAGACAATTATTCGAAGCGTTTGAATAGCAATACAGATAAAACCAGTGAATATATTAGGTCGTCCCATAAGTTCGTGCCGTGGATATGTTTATATTATTCACCATTGAAAAGTATTTTAATGAAAAACTGCAGAAGTTTTATAGTGACGGTATCATGTTTTTGCCAAAAAGGTCAGAAGAGATTGTGGAAAGAAAAGGTGATTACATATTTTATTTTTAGAATTTAAATGGTACAAGAGTAAACGGCACTAACTTATGGGACCACCTAATAGATCAAAGTATATCGTGTTTAGTCACGAATAAGTTGGCGACAGTCCCATAACAAATAATGAAAAATAAAAAAGTTTGACACAAAGTAAATTTGACACATTTTTCACTTTAAGGATGATGTTATTCTGCCACCTGTACAGGGTGTTCGACTACAGGTGGGAGAAAATTTAAAGGCTGGTTCTCTCCATGGTAATGCAAGACGAACAATCCGCCTAGAATGCGGCAAGCCGACCAACAGAGGTGCACGTTGTTTACGTCACAGAGGCGCGCGACAGTCACGTATCAACAACGGCAAGAATTCGACGTGTAAATCGTCCGATTAGGTCATTTCACCCGGTTTTTCGGTTCTAGCTGAATTATTGGCTAAAGTAAGATGACGTCAAAGCCTAACCATTAGGTGCGAGCGAGGACCCCCTTTGATACGTGACTGTCGCGCGCCTTTATGACGTAAGCAACGTCACACCTATGTTGGACGGGTTGCCGCATTTTAGGCGGATTTTAAATGGATAATAACTAAAAAACGAAGGTGAACTCGCAAGTTTTTCACTCTTCATTTTTGTTTTCTATTCTCTTGAAGAAACACCCCTTAAATTTTCTCCCACCAGTAGTCGAACACCCTGTACAAATGGCAGAATAACGCCAACCTTGAGGTGAAAAATGTGTGAAATTGTCACGAGGGACGAACGAGGTTTAATCACACACACACACACCGTATCTTGAAAAGCTCACCCCCAATCTTGACAAAAAAAAAAAAAACAAATAACAACTAAAACAGACATCCCGTACCGAAATTAGTCGCAGCATAAATACCCTTTGCACGTTCCACCGAGCGCCTATTAGCGCCGATACCAGAGGCGGGGCCGTATAATTTTACAAGTAACGACACCGTGGAACAGCAAATCCTTATCGAATATATTTTTACTTGCAGGAACGAGTCCAAGAGGCGACTGATAAACGAAAGAGAAGCAGCTATTCTACCAAGGAAATTACCGGGAATCATTTAGGGCGAGTGCGGAGCATGAGAGAGAAACAGAGAAAGAGAGAAAGAGGGGGACCCGGTTTTTTCCTACGGGAAGAAAAGTCCGCGTTGGTAACGTCGCGCCGCCATGAATTCCGCCTTTCACGGAGATAAATAACAGTAAAGCGTAAAGCAAAGACATCCAGCGAGCTGCAGGAGGCCACCCCCACGATCCCCGTCGATATTCTGCATCGACTACCACCCCGCACCCCCCGCCAACCCAGCCCACCCCCTCCCGCGTACACCCCCATCACCTCTTAGAACTGTGACCGGCTTGTGTATCGCAGACGGGAAATAAATATGCGACGTTTTTCCCGCGGGCAGCCCACCGTGAAATGCGTATAATCTTCAAACGAAGGCGTTCACGGCGATCGCGACACGGCGGCGTCGACGCCCTTTTTCCCCGGGTAGGGTCGAAGGCACCTGGAAAAGATTTCTGCCAATTATCAGAAGCGCCTTTTGATCTGGCCATGTTGATTCGTAAAACTCTTACTTCCATCTGCGAGCAAAAAAGAAAAAAAAAAAAGAAAACAGAGAAGAGGGTGTTTTCTGTTTACGCCGCCGTCGCCGTCGACGACGACAGACTTTTCCGCGATCCTCTCTCTTTTTACACACGGATCCGTCGAAGGGGTTCCGAAGAAAAGTTTCTCTTCAAGGTTTCCTTATTTGTCTGGCAATTACTTATCCGGGAGAAATTAGTGGGGAGTCGGCTCCCCGTCCCCTTTGGACCCGTTAGATACTGGCGGCGGTGTCTTTTTACGAACGCTTGATTTCCGAAGTTCGGGCTCGTTTGAATCCGTAATTGGCTGGCTCCGAGAGGATATTGCACAGGACGTCCTGCGTGATCGTTTATTTGGAATACAGTCAGCGACAATGCTATGAGACATCACTTAAAACGAAACAATTATGTATTAGATGAAAGCATCTCATCGTCTCTCATGCAGAGTGTTATTATTTACTTCCGGGGACGTCGTTCCACGCACTGTTTTCGTTAGAATTTCTATGAACTTGAAAGCTGCACAAGCTTGACCTCTTGTTGACCGCGACAAATCTATAATTATTAATTATATAATTAATTCGCATTAAAATGTTTCAAATCTAATTTTATAGACGCACGTTGTCAGAGTATAGTCTACTGCAAGCGTACGCGTGGACGATAGATTAATTGCATTAACTGCTGAAGCAACAGATAAGAAGAAGCTAAGCTTATCAGCTGTTCTGTTTCCCTCTTAGAATGTCTATTATTGGATCTATCGATAACACGATGATTCAATAAGTAGTACACCATTCATTTAACAAGCATCGTATCGTACATACAATACGCAAAAATGAACAAGATAATTCAATTTTTATTCAACTTCAGTCGCAGATTTATTTCAAACGAAAGTGCTACGTTTCGAAGGAGACATCTTTCGGATAAATGAGCCCTGAATGTCAAAAATAATAAATGTACACCGTGTCCAGAATAAAGAGGGCCAGATTAAGAAGGGAAAACGGTATGAAAGATCGATTTATCAAGATTTACACTTCGTAAAAGATTTCTAATTCTTGCTCTTTATTCTGCTCTCCATTAAAATTTGACGAGGACGCATAGATGGCGGGCCAAGCGAGTTCTCCTGATAATAAATGACCATTGTCATGTTAAGCAGTAGCCTCTCATCCCCACCACGTCGTGATATCTTATCCCAGAAACACCTATACTGTTACAATTTTTCGTGAAAACGTTACGTCACATTGTCGCGCACAAAAGACGTCAAAAGTTTGGCCCACCACATCCATAATTGTTTACAATTCGATTTGTCGCCATGTTTGAAACACATTACGACATTTGACTCAATTTAATTTCTACCCTATATGCGCATACGGTTTCATAAATATCTGCATCTAAATGAACAATCTAAGCTTATGAGCACTTTGGGGAAACATAATTTTTGAAACTATAATGTTCAGCAGGGAACAAACATTATATTATTAGCAGACAGCTAAGTTACCGCTAGATCTTTATGCAAAAGAAAATTTTTTTTCATCGATTACAGAACGCACGAGAGTCACATAGAAATCGATTTTTTCTCTTAACAATTCCAATTATTTCAAAATTACGTAATCCTATTTTCTCATTAAAAAAACGCATAAAACCGGCAATACAGTTATTAGCATTACGCAAGCTCCGTTTATGCAGTTTCAATTTTTTTAAATTTCCAATTTGCCAAACTTACCTTACGAGACGTAAGAGACCCAATTACTGTGGGGCTACTAATTGCCTACATTAATTACATCTATTTTGGAAGCATATTAAACATTAAAACATTTATATTAACTGATTTTAATGAAAAAAGTTGACTACCTCTTTTTTATATTCGTTATGCTTTAGCAATAAGGATAATTAATATAGGCACAGTAACCCCCACAGTAATTGGGTCTCTCACCTTACAACACACGAATGCCATCGATTACCTGAAAAGAGGAGTGACAATCATTCTGAAGACAACTCATCGATATACATACCTGGCTTTCAAAAGATTTGATCATGCCTCGAGACTGACTCACAAATTCCGAAAATTGTAACTGATTCGCAACATCAATCCCGAATGACGCTATTGAAATGATGGGAAGAATCGTTTCTATCTGCAGATCTTATCATCGTATTCTTGTCAATCCTGATAATAATGTTAACAATATTCACGGTTGATTAGTATAGCTTGTAGCCGTCGTACAGAGATGTCGTCTGGCAGCAAATGAATTGCTGTTTTAATTATACATATACGCACACAGGTCCGGTTTGTCAATCGGCCCTCTTGATACCGACGAGGAAAGTTTGTGAGCCGAAACGAACATTAACAGAGACGAATACAACGACGACAGCAATACACGTATCCGTATTTGAACGAATCCTATGGAAGGGTCGAGGTCAAGGGAGGAAGGGGGTGGGGGGACCTATGGCAAACCTATGGGATGGACGGTCCACGAAAGCCACCGGGAGCTTTTTAACTGACGGATACCACCCCGATCGGTCGCTCCAGATTAATTTCATCATGAATGTTGGCCCAACACTCGAGATTCAACCGCAGCCAAACACCCTCCACGATACTCTATTAACAGTTTAAAGCGTATTACAGTCGCGACGCGAGCTTGTTTCGAGTGTGTGCGATGAACCTGGTCAAAGCTCGACGGCTGTGACGAATATTTTTGATAAATATGTTACCGTCACGAGATAGTTACGCATCCGGAATAAGGGCACTCCGATGAAAGATTTTGTGTCGTTCATCGCGTACCTAAAATGAATTTTTTTTTTAACATTGTTTATATCTATTACTGCAGGTAGGCTAAACCGACCGAAATATTGAATTTATGGAGCAAAAAGCTTTTTTGCCATTTCTATGAAAGTACTTATTCTTATCGTATTTTTGAAAAATTAATTGTGAACAAAAAAAAAAATGTCTAGAAGCTATGTAAATGACCCCAAATATGAAAATATTTGTATAAGAACTGTGATTATTAACGTTCATTTAATGCACTGGATTCAACATATGACAAGTGCAACTGCACACCATTTGTAAATATTTAATATTTAACATACTTTAGATTTCTTAGTCTACTGGTCTATGCCAATTACTTGGTTGGTTTTCCCTACTTGAATAAATTTCTGCCGCACTGAAATTATATTTGTTCTCGTTCATAACCAAAACTAGGTATTTGATTGAAAATATTAAATACTTAAGAATACAGAATAGAAGAATACAGAATATTTTCTGCAAAGTATTACTATTGGACTGTAAGTATATACATTTGTAACGAAAATTAGTAGATCGAAAGAAAAATGTAGCACCTGTACTTTCTAATCAGTTCGTAAAATTTTTATTTTGCACAAAAGACCACAGTCTGATATTATTACATACACTAAATATCAAAGCATTTTGACAGTACTATAGTACTGCATGTTACACCATCTTAACTTACATACAAGTAGCGTTAGGTTCGACATCTATTAGCGGACGGCAGAAATTTATTCGAGTACCTAATAATAAATTTATTTATTTCCATACCCATCCCCCATTGTGAAATCTCCGCCAGTTTCGGTTCCATGAAACCAATAAGGCATCGAAGATATCTTAACAAAGTTCTCGGCCATTGATATTAAAAGGAAACTTGACAGGGTTCCAGAAGCGTTTCACGTCGTTCTTTACAACGTACCTAATCGAGAACACTCTGAAAGCGTAGTCTCAGACGATTAGCGTAAGATTAAAAAAGAAAAAAAAAGAGAGAGAAGAGCGATCCCGCGAGCGGAGGGTTGAAAATCACGAGGCGACCTTCTTAGGTGGAGAGGGGGTTGCGAGAGGGGGAGGGGGGCAGGGTCAGGAGATGGTAGTCAGTTCGGCGATCTTAGCAGAGGATTACGTAGAATTAAATCCCGGACGGGGGCGTGCCCCCGTAACACTTAATTTTTCCCTCGATTTTTTAATCTGCCGGTAAATATCGTTCCACTCTGTCCCCCCTTTACCCTGAGCTAGTCGACGGTCCGCGTCTTCTCCTTGCTCTCTCTCTCTCTCTCTCTCTCTCTCTCTACTCTCCTTGTGTCTCTCTGTCTCGCCATCGTCAAAGGAGGAACCCATTTAAAAACCTCATCAATGCTTAAGCCCCCGTGCTACCATAGGAACTAATCCCTCCTATTTTAACGCAGAACGAAGGTGAGAGAGTGAGCCGCGAATAAAAGAAAGAGAGAGCCGGAGGGATGCAACGGTACGCGCTTTTAAAAGTAAGACTCTGCCTTTATTAGTAGATACAACAGTTTTATTTCCACCGAAAAAGGCAAAGAAGGAAGAAGGAGGAGTGCGAGAGAGATTCCTCCGATCGAAATCTCCCTCTGTTTCTCTTTCCCGCCGCCGCGTACCGTTTTCCTCGGCGAGACTCGCTCGGGCCGGGCGCCCCCGTTTTCCAGAAACGAGCTTACCCGGGCTTCCGACCTTTCAGGTACGCCTAATTGGCAGTGAACTGTGCAAAAAGTGATAATACGCTGCTCTCGAAGACCTAACGGTCGCGTAATCGATGTGTCGTTGCTATATCCTCCGAGCAATAGGGGTGAGCGAGATACCGAAATATCGGATCGGGTCGGATCGGGTCTGGAGTACGAAATTTTTTCGGGATCGGGACGAATATCCGGAAATTTCGAGATTATCATGAAAGTCGGGATTCCCGAAAATTTCGAGAACCCACCTAACCATTAATATTCCTTAAAAATATAAATACCCAAATATTCTGCGTGGTGTGGTTTCAATTAATTTTTGTAATGTTTCTAGTTTAATTGCAGGGTTTAATTTCATTGGTGTTAATAATTTTCATAACTGTATAACGGATTTCTCAAGTTCTTTTGATATTTTTACTGTTTCGTTTCACCCTCAAAGCGAACACTCACTCTCGTTGATTGATCAGTCAAATGTATGCTGATCAGTATTTAATGTGTCACCATTAATGAATAGAACTATTTGCGGATTACATATCTCACTGCGTTTTGATTTACCATGTCGATCCAGATGAAACTCCGAGGCACAACTAACAGTTACTAAACTATAATTCGAAACAATTCCTATGCTGCTAAATGTCTTATTAAATTGTTTAATTGTGACACAAGCGAATATGATTTTGTATAGAGAAATTGTATTAACAAGCAGTCAAGATCGCTTCGAGTGCAAAAAGGGTTAAATATAAATATAACGTTAAAGTTAATTGAGTCATTGCAGTTTTACAGAGTAAATTTTGAAAATCTACTTAAAGAGTTAAAGTCTGTGATATTATTAGATCCGTTTCGGAGTGAAATATTTTGTTACGGGTAACATCGGTCGGTAGCGAGCGCTACGCGAAATAATTTGATTGAAGGTCGGATAATGATTTCCACGGTGGAAATCGACTTTCGTGGAAGTACTATACTACGGAGCATCGGCTGCACCCGCCGCGGCGCCGACAGTTTGCATATAAAATCATCTCGGAGCAGTTTAGCGACGCGGCTGATGGAAACTTCATTTTAGGGCGGGTTCAGAGGTTGGGTTGCGGCGGGTCTCTTTTTCCCGGCCGCCTCCACTCAAATAATAATGTGGCTTAATTACATGAGGACAAGTCGATATGTTAGCGATACAAATATTTAGAGGGTGGACGGCGAGTAGCCGTGGAACGATGTTATTAGTAAATTAACCAACATCAAAGAAAATGCTGGCGATGGTCACTTACTCTGCTAATGGAAAGCCTGCATCCTCCTTCCGTGAGATATCTATAGATGTACTTACGTACCGCCTGTACAGATACGTTTCTATATTTCTCTCACGGCGCTCCGGACACCGTGTGATCGCTGTGATTACGTGTGTGTATTTCTGTCTAAGAACCCTCGGTACAACCGTACACGCTCCTACCAGTAATTAATCTTTTTAATCATCTCACAGAAAACGAACGATTGCGTTTCCCTTTTTACAGAAAACTCGCAAAGCGACCGAAAGATTATTTACAGAGATCATACAACATTAGGGGCACCCATAAGTAATCAATTATTTTGAAATCTAAAACAAACTTTGTAGTAAATTTAAGTTTTTAATTTATTATATAATCTCCATCATTGTCAAGGATAGTTTAATTTTTTATGGAGCTTATTACAGAATAAATCACTTCCTTATTTTGTTGCGTTTCAGCAACGGAGATATTAATTCGTTGCTTTAATTCTTCACACGAAGTAACTTGTGCACTGTAGTCTCTATCTTTTAAAGTTCCCCATAAATAAAAATCGAGGGATCTTGGAGGCCATAGAACTGGGGAAAATATACATTTTGGAAAAAATAAGGAATATGGAATTTTCTGTTTTACCTGAATTTTTGTTTTGCATGAAGATCCGCAGTCTAATCATTAGCATCTGAAAGATTCAAATATGGGAATTGATTGTCACAACGATAAACAGATGCAGATCAGGACACTACAATCTTGCCAGCTCTCTTGCTCGAATTGGCATAGTAAACGATCCACAATGTCAGTGCGGTTATGAGAATCAGGATATCGACCACGTGCTATGGCAATGTCCCACGTTTGATGAACGGAGGTTGGAGTTTATTAGACAACCACGGAAACTGCATCTTCTTCTTCCGCTCTCATGCAATGTTCTCTTATCCAGACCTACGGTTGAAATATGTAAAATAACCTACTCGTTTCTGAATGCCTGTGAGTTAAATATCTGAGAAAATTGTACAGTTTATAATAATGTATAATGTATGGCAAAATAATCTCTACTTTGAGATTCTAATTGCATTAAATAAAAAAAAAAAAATATGGGAATTATAGATCGCAGGTTGTTCGTGGCGCGTCGCAGGTTGATCCGACCTGCGATCCTCGATCACGCTTCTACTCGTTTATCAGGTTGGATCACGATCGAGGGTTGACGCGGACATCTAGAAGGCTTGCGCCTGTGCGCATTCGCCGAAGAGACCTCGTTCCTCTGATTTTCTGGCATCGCTTCTTCCGCCGTTACTCCCGGGGTCTTAAGGGTGATTTCTTTTCGTTCCTGGCCCCGGCAGACTAAATTTCGCGCGTTAAGCCCTGGGTGTAATCCTGCCCTTAATATTCAAAAACGTGATCGCCCTGCCAAGCGTCCCGGAGGAGAGGAAGGAGCTGGCCCGAGAGAGCCCACGCTCTCGTCCGAACGAACTGGGCGAACGGGGGGGAAGCTTTTCATATGCTAATTGGCATTCGTCATTTTCTTATGGCGACGACTTAAGTGTGCTTAGGCGTGCTAACTCCTTTACCGAGGCGTTAGACCGAGGCCGAGCCCGGTGAGACTGGCCCCCGTCCGCCATCTTTGAAATTGAACGGTATCTGGATTTGCCCTGATAGAACGGAAATTTGACTGCCGACGATGAATACGTAATTCGCATTGTCCCTTCGGCTGCTTCCACCTGTCCGATAGAGTAGGGCGAGGCTAAAAATCCGCCAGGTAAAATATTCGACGTATACAGCCGGTGTAGAAAGTATGTACAGTGACAAATTGAAAGTAAAACTATGTATACCCATACCAATAATAAATTTTATGAGGAAAACATGGTTGATAAATATTCTTAGACGTTTGTAGAATAAATTTTGCGTAAACAAAATTTTATTTCCCTTCAGCATTACAAAAGAATCAACAAAAACAGATAAATGTGCAGAAACAGACACGTAGAAAGTATACACACAGTCAAATGACAAACGAAAAAACTATGAAAATATACTAAATATTTAAGGGTTTAATATTTTGTGGGATTGCCTTTTGATTTTGCAATAGCTTCGAGCCTTCTTGGCATGGAATGTACTAAGTTGGATGTTGTAACAGGCTCTATTTTATTCCACTCTTCTAGTAAAGCAACTTTTAAACATGAATATACACAGTTTTACTTTCAATTTGTCACTGTACGAATACTTTCCACACCGACTGTAGACTATACTTGTGCAGTCATAAATAAGTGATGCGAGAGGGTACATACAGTCTCTGACCAAAAAATTAGGACCACTAACAATTTTCAACGTTTTTCTAGATAAAATGGCAAAAAGATATTTTTTATTTGTACTGCATTTATTTATGAAAATAACGAATCTGTCTAGTACAATAATTACTGGAAAAGTACCGAGCAAACTGTTAGTTCTTTTAAGGCTGTTATAATATAATACAAAAATTACAAAAAATAAACTACATTACTTACAACTAAAATAACTGTACATCATTTAGCATATGTTAAATATAAAAATGAATATACAATACCAATAAATAGACTAAACGATACGATGCATACCTGTGTTACGTATTTAGTCGAATATACATACATGTCATCTAGAATAATGTTCTTTTATACTTTCATTTTTCTAGAAGTTTTACTCAATGCTTCCTTTCGAATCATTCTTTTCCGTGTATTTAGTTGCAAAGGTTCTGAAAATATTAATGAACAATCGTACACATAATGGAGTTTATTATTTCACTGTCGAAATTAGTAATTAGAACGTACCTTCAGCAATTTTCTAAAAATCGAAAACAAACTATATCATTGAACTATATCACATAACATTGGTATGATTTATGAGCGTAACGACAATGTGTGATCTCCATTAATAGTTAAAGAAACGATATGTATATTTGAAATGTTTATCTCGAACAGAGTCATACAATATACTGATATAAATATTAGGAGTGTTTATTAACATAAAAGTATGTCATTTTATTTAAAAACCCAACATTCTCTGCTATATAAATGTGTACTAACAAATGATTTCTTTTATTGTTCATTAGTTATACTGTCACATTGTCCTGAATATAATAGAAGAGAACATAATAGACACGGCATTGCTATGTACAATAATTATGACGACTGAAACAACTTTGTTAGTATTTCACCTGCCTTGAAGAGACCCATTTGTGATGCAACTATCTTAATTGACATAATCGTTACAGACCAAGCGAAGGATTCTCACATGTGGTAAGTTAATTATCGGCTCTGCCATGACTATACGAATTAAATGGATCTTATCCGCTTCGCATAACTTCTCCTACAATTTTATTAATCAACCTTCACGCTACAACAAATTAGACAAAAACGAAATAATAAGCTGATCAAAAATTCATATCTAGATATCCAAAGAATCTTGTATTTACGATATTCAAACGAATTCCGATATTATTAATTAATTCCCGATATTATTCAAATTCCTACCTACACGAAAAATCGACCTACATGAAAAATCAAGTTCTCTATTAAAAAAACATAAAATACATACTCCTAAAGCATTATGGGATGTATCGAATCACGTGTATAAAATTGGGTTGCAAAGTGCTTAGTGATACATTCCAAAGTTTTACTTACAAGATTCTCCAATAATCGTCATTTGTTTCATTGGAGTTCCAGCAGTAGTGTTAATGGAGTCTATAAATATTGTAGACAGAGGAACAAGATTAAAATATACAAATATTTGTAATGTATAAAAGTACAATTTAACGTGTGCTAAAATTGCAATTTAAAAAAAAATGAAATTACTCACAACTTCCAGCGTGGAACTCGAACAATTTGAGACATCCCAGCGGCAGCGTTAATAATCATGGGATTACAAACAATCGGTTAGACTGTCGGCTGACATATCAGATACAGGTGAATATTTTTGCCGTCCGCGGCGAGGTATGTACGAGCATTGGCATCGTCGGTATCGTAGCACATGCGTAGATTACAGTCTAACTTTATCAGAAGATATCTGAGCAGCGTATCTGTAATAAGATAACGTGCGGGTTCGTCGATTAAAAGTGCCGCGCCTGTGGCGTCACGTTGGCCGTGTTGGTGTGTCCGATTCGCTCCGTTTTCGTGAAAAGAAAGGAAGTCTATCGTTTCGGGATTCTAAAACGACATCGCGTCGCTATAACCGCGCCATTATGTGATTGGACTAACTAGTTTCGCTGCTGCACCTGTACAAAAAAGTAGCGGCGCTCTCCCGTTAAACGCGAGCGACAAGGAATCGCAACGAGCCGATCGGACTTTTCGAAATAGTAAGTGAACAAAAGTAAATTCGGTCAACCGGTCGAGAAGTTTCCTAGATCAGCCGATAAATCGATAAACCGACAAACAATCGGACCGCACGGTATCATCATTTTCGAAACGATACGGATCGTAGAAATATAGTAGTTCCAGGAATTCGCTTCTAGGAGACGTCATCAGGTGATTCACGATGACACACAAACCATCGCACGCGTGCAACACGCTCGACATTTGTCTCGACTAGGTTTATGACAGTTCCAGCAATATCTGTGTAGTAACTATTTCCTGTTGGACGTGCGATGAGTGCAAGTGTGTGGTACGTGAGGTTCGTTCGTTAACAGACTAATTAATCTCACGTTGTTGTATACGTTCGGTATGCTGACCAATTTATGTGGTCTTGAAATCGTGAAGATAGTTCTCCTCAAACAGAGATAATGCCCCATCGTTCAGCAACGATCTTGAAATACTAATCGTTAATGATTGCATAAGTAGTTCCAACGTTATTCAACGTTTCATTTGTATACATTGCTGTTTGTTTACTTTAGTTAGTTTACGTGCAAAATTGAATTCAATGTCAAAGCGTACCTATTAGTATTCACGCGAGAACATCGTATTTATATCTTTTCGAAAAATTATATGATTTTATTTTAGCTCTAATATCACAACTAATCGAAATTCACAACTATAACGATCGAACAGCGGATCTTTATGCACTCGTGACACACACACAAATCTGCAAAAACTCGTAAAACACAAAGTTCAACGAACTCCACTATAGATCCAGTCTACTTTTAATTTACTGTACTCGATGACAACAGAAATAAAATTGTATTTCACTTTAAATGTTGTCTCTAAAAACATGAATTGCTTAAAGATGTTCGTCTCGACGAGTATAC
The DNA here is from genome assembly GCA_913789895.3 of Seladonia tumulorum. Taxonomy (NCBI): domain Eukaryota; kingdom Metazoa; phylum Arthropoda; class Insecta; order Hymenoptera; family Halictidae; genus Seladonia; species Seladonia tumulorum. Next base: position 5,350,474 of record OU565282.1, on the reverse strand, counting down.
AATATTGTCATAATTTTATTTATGATATTCTTAAATCAGCCACTAATAATTATTACTAAATTACGGTATGACTATTAAGATGAGACATACAGTAAAATTAGAACAGTTAAATGTTTATACAAAATAAGCATTTTCTGTAACAATTGCTAAAGATAGGAACTAAATAAAAGCCAGTTTTATAGTTGCACTAAGAAGTCAATAACATAACGATACTTTCACAAATACATTTAATGCTCGCAAAGTTTCGGATTTTACTTACCAAATTCAAAAGCATAAATTTGGCAATCTACACTGGATGGTCAAACTATTAGAGCCACTTCGACACTTCGTTATAACACAGTCCCTCTGTACTGAAAATTCTTATTATTTTCTTTATAAAGTATTAATATATGGGTCAAAAGTGACATACGCAATAAATCTTCCGTATATTGGCTCTAATAATTTGGTCACCCGCTGTAGGAACAAACCGAGAGTCCGCGTGGTAGTCTATCTTCAGGCGCGAACTTTGTTTCAAAGGAATGACTATACGCCTCCAAGAAGTGGTGAGGTCCGAAGTGGAAGGTGGTTTGACAGGACCAGCCAACCCGATACCGAACGAGTCGATCGACTGCGGTTGCGCACAAGTGCCATGCCCGAAATTAGCAAGATTCGCGACGCGAAGACTATTCATCGGGCTGCTGTCATGGATTGGCTTGATTCAAGCGGCTGCGTACGGATACTTTTACGTGGCTGGGCCCACGATCGCGAGGAAATTCCAAATCGATCCATACTTGATGGGTAAATAATCCCTGACCTCACACATCTTGTTGCATTGCAATCGAAAGACTGTAATGAGTCCCATGAAAAAGTCTCAATTTTTTTTTAATTTATCATCTATTGGGTTGAAGCGAACGTTCGTGGCATTTTTAAATTAATATTCAAAGATAAAATTAAGATATGCATTTAGTAACATATTTTCCATTCTGTTCTATTACTTTTTGCGATTTCTAAAATGTAATTTACGTTATTGTTTATTACTGAAGATACTAATAATTCAGTGCTATTATTTAAGATATATCTTTATCTTGAGTCTGAACATTTAAGTAATGGTGCCAAAGAATAGGCATTCTGAAAAATATAGAATAACGTTACAGGGATTATAGTAAATGGAAAAGTACTTAAATTCTGCATAATTAATTGTCATTTTTTTCGAAAGTCATAATAGCTGTCCACCCTTCACACTCGCAACGTAGGGATAAAGCGGATAGCTATTATGACCATACCTCGAGTATCATCTTTCGAAAAGCAAAGCATGGTTTATGTGTTTTGTTATTCCTGGTTGCAGACACTCCTTAATGTTTCATTTACTTCGTTCTTAAAATTCAAACGGTCAGCTAACTTTAGTTCTTTTCTTATCACAAATGACAAACCCTACTCCATATTACGTCCTCATACATTCGTTAATCCTAATTTAATTTACTTTTCAATTGTTCTTAACCCCTTGCACTACTTTGACGAGTCTGACTCGTGATGAAAATTTTGTCCCATAATTGAATATCACGAGTCTGACTCGTGACTTATTAATTGTCTGCCCATTCCAGCGGACAAGTTTGGCACGGCTTTTTCAGAATTTCGGCGTAGTGCAAGGGGTTAAAATTTAAATCGCACTCACACTCACCATACCTACTGCTCACTGACTATGCTATCCATTCGCTCACCTTGACACTGGTTCGCTCCCATCGCTCACCCATTCTATCACTCTTCCTCTTTCGCATTCTCTTTCGATCCTCAGTGCCCTGTCACCCTTAGCCGCATCATCCCACCCTGTTTCCTTCACCTTCTCATACTTCGCCCCCTGTCTCCTCACCTTCCTCCCTCTCTTACCCTCTTTATTGTATTCACCATCCCCTCCCCACCCACATTCAGCTTTTCTCTCCTCCATCTCCCATCAGAATCCTTTTTGTCATCCCTCTTCCTCTCTTCCACCCCTCCGTTGATACAACCCATCACATGTTCTCAATTTTCATCCCCTTCACCCACACACCCGAACGCTTGCATAAATTATTTAGCGTAATTATGGGAATAAGGTAAATATTCAACATTTCGGATTTGAAATTCATGTATGCATGTGTATATTGATTCATTGCCGAAGATGTTGTTACGTTTCATAGAGCGTTGAGAAATTTTGAGTGCGAGCTTCGGGTGTTTAATAAATTGTTGCGAAATTAATTGTTATTTAATGTTCCTATGACAAACTTATGCCTGCTATAATTACTAACAAGCGAAATTTGTAATTTCACAGAATGGGTCCTTGCGATACCAGACTTGATACCCTTCCTTTTCGGTTTACTCATTGCGTATTGGGGTGATAGGATTCACAGAGCCGCTTGGGTCGGAAGTATAGTCCTCCTACAAAGCGCTTCATACTTCGTGATGATCATTCCCCATTTGACACATCCAATTAAAGTGGTCGACGAGACCGTGGACATGACAAGACCAGTATCTAAATATGCAGGTAAGCAACGAAATATAATTAATAGACTGCGGATTTTATGCATTTATGAAAAAAATGGGTAAGCACAATTTAAAGCAGTGTACATATTAAAAAGATTCGAGCGTTTTAGCTTAATAAAATAATTAAAAGAAGAAAGAAATTTTTATTTCCCCCCTGTGTCTTGCAATCAATGTGAATATATTTTATTTTGCATAAAGGTCCGCAGTCTAATAATTAAAGGTCACATAAACTTCAAGTTTATTAGCGGTTTGCAGAATTATAGTCAAAAATTATTTATAGTACATTAATTCACGATTTTAAGATTGTTTAAAATAAATTATTATTAGTGCTTTTGTATTGCGAATGAAGCACACAGGTATGTTAATGCATATGGAATATTAATATAATATTAATTATAAACAGGTACTCGTTAAATATATTTTCCTTTTCACAGACGACAATCGTGAGCTGTGCTCCGGAATTCCAACCAAAATAGTCGCGAAAGAGGAGGAACCGTGTTACTTTACGTTCGCTGCTTTGATCCTCGTGCAAATTATTACCGGAATTGCAAATATTTCGTATTATGCACTAGCCATTTCTTATTTAGACGACAACACGAAAAAGAAACACGTTGCTGGATTTATTGGCGTCGCTGTTGCTGTGAAAATTGTAGGCGTTCTTCTGGGTTTCATCTTGGCATGGGTGTGCCTCAGGTGAGCGTCAATAAAAAAACTATTCTAGTTCAACTTTACGAAAAATACGACATTACACGATCTTTAAATCGTTAAATCGAAAATTTTATCCAAAATATAATCAATTAAAAGATAATACTGTACGATAGTATATTACATAAATAAAAATAGGGTAATATTTTCGAATTCTTTTTTGACTCAGATTAGATACTGTAACCCTAACTACGATTGACACATACAGAGAACACATTGGTGCATGGTGGCTAGGACTGCCAATTTTGACAGTGTTACTGATAGCACCTGGTTTGCTACTGTCATGGTTCCCTAGAATGCTACCATCTCAGGTAACTCCCGAAAATGATCCACTTAAACATTAAAAAATAGTATTTAACACTAAACCTACCACGGTCAAAATGACTTATTTTCGATTTCACAATTATTGAAATTATTAAATCCAACCTTCTCCTTTCTATAAGAACTTTCAATTTTATATGTTTTCTAGTTGGTAGGATTGGTAGGTTAGGTGCGTTCCAACAATTAACAATAGAAAATACAAAAACTATTGTTCAGACATTATCGAATGACTAGACTAAAGATTGCATCTCATTAATTTTCGATATCTAATATATTCATTACATTACGAGAAAACCATATTTTTCGTTTTTTATTGAGACAACCATGTAAATACTTTCACGTGCAATACTTTAATTTCACTTTTACGTTAATCACACAAATAAAATCATTATATATATAAAGATAAAAGAAAAGTAAAATTTAGATTCAAAAATATATATATACATATATATGTATTTATATATATAATACTTTACTGAGGCTAGTTAATAAAGGAAAAACATTGTATATATTTACATACGGTTTTCACTAGTATTTAAGTTTATAATTTGATGCACAGTCCCACATATTAAGAACCACTGTATATAATTATTCGACAATTTTAACAATTGTTTAAAACGATACCAGGTCGTTGAACGAGCCGCAGTTGCGCTATTAACTAACAATTTGGAGAGACCACGTCGAGTGCCACGTCGATTGATCAGCGAGAAACCGGAAAATCCTGGTTTCTTTTCATCCGTGGGCAGGTTGTTCGCTAACAAAATTTTAATAATTATCGTACTTGCGTATACGCTTTACATGATGGCCACGGTAAATTTCATGGTGTACGAGAATCTTATTATACAAGCGAGATTTCACGTGCCGAAGCCAACTGGAATGCTACTCGGCTTCAATGATCCGATAGTCTCGAGGCTGGTAACAAGTAAGATCAAATATACTATAGAATATATAGAATATAGAAATGACGACTTCAATTTCAGCTTCCAAAAATTCATTGCAATTTTAGTGCCATATAACTTAAAACGTTTTCATATTTTCTATATCCAAAAAATTAATTGCATTACAGCGCAAGCACTATTGCATTATCATATAAAATGCAAAAGACTATGTTTTTAAGTCTGTTGCATTTCCTCAGAAACAAATGTTAAATCTTTGGATTTCTGGAATGGGGACTTATTTCTCAACTTACAAAAACTCAATGCAATTTTAATGCCATGTATCTTAAAATGTTTTCATGTTTTCCATATCTTCGAAATGTTAAATTGGAGCTTGATTATTACCGAATTTTTCTTCTCCTCGAGAAACACGAGCTTTTTGTTAACTTTATTTTGAAAATAACGTACAAGAACATCTCTGATCACTTTGTAACTTTTTCTATCGTGTTCCCGAGGAAATATTCTATCGATTTAAACAGAAACAAAAAATGCTCAAAAATTTCATTTTACACAAAGTTCTCCCCTTAAAACAAACAGTTGAAATGCTTGAAGAACGTAAAACGTGTACTATCAATTCGATCTAATCTCGTTTCAGACGTTGTGAAGCCAATTCTGATTGGCCTGCTCGTGATGATTTCGGGGCTGATAATGTCAAAAGCGAAACCGAGCGCCAGAGGTGTTGTAGCATACGGTGTAGTGATTACCTTTTTCGCAGCTGGAATTGTTATCGCGCTCACTTTAACATCCTGCGAAAAAAGACCTATCGTTGAAACGGACGAGAAAGGACGGTAAGTAGATCCATACTTGCAATTAGCGAAACTCGAGTTGAATCGAAGCCGAAGTCAAAGAAGATGATTCTCTGCTGAAATTAAATGTTAAAAACAGGACACAGTATACACTTTTCTAATCGCAAAACTATTATGATAACATGAAAAAGTAACGATATATTTTTTCCAGCATTTCGTTACCAACCTACTGCAACAGAAACTGCGGTTGCTCCAAAGATGCCGATTTCCGTCCCGTTTGCGAGAGCAAAGGCATTGTCACTTATTATAGTCCTTGCCATGCCGGTTGCCAATCCTCCGAATACAAGAACGGTCGGACGGTTTATAGCAATTGCAATTGCGTAAAAGATACAGAAATGTACGATGGGCCTTGCGACGAGAATGCCTGTCAAACTGGTTGGGTCATGTTTGAGGTGAGTACATCATCGTGATACTAATCGAAAAACTGTTTCCTACCTTTTAGATACAAAATATAAATTTCGTTATTTATTCATGTCATTAGCTACATTATTTTTCGTATAATATACCTAATTATATACAGAATAATGTGTAATTTCGCTATTAGATAAAACAAGAAATTAATTCTAAAAAGAAATTACTTGTTAATTTTTTAACTTTGATGTTTTATACTGGAATGATGAAGCACTATACATGACTAACATATAAGAACAATAAAGGCTCGATAATGAAGCCAAGACTGAATTTATTCATATTTCGCATTTCGTTATATGTAATACGTGCTTGAATAAAGAAGTTTATATCCGTTTAATGTCTGGTGTATGCAATAAATTAATCATAAATATTTTTATAAATGCAACGATTGTGAAGGAAAAGATCACAAACAAGTGATTTTTAACTGTCAGATATTTCTAATGTTGAACCAACGACTGATTGGAAATTATAATGATAAATAATGATTTGTTTCAGCTCGGCACCATGTTGCTGTACGCACTGATCGCAACAATGTTCATAGGAGACTTCTTAGTAGTCCTGAGATCAGTCTACGCGCAAGATAAGGCGATCAGCATAGGTTTCTGGATGATGTGGTCTGCTGTCATTATAAACGTCAGTGGGAAATTCCTGTACGATGCAATAGCCCAGCTAACCTGCCAGTACTGGGGAACCCAAAGAACAAAGTGCCACCTCCATGAAAGTTTAAAACTGGGAGACTATCTGTGCTACCTGACGGCAACCATCTTGGTCTTGAGTGGCCTGATCAAAGTGATTTTATGGTACTTATGCAAGAACGTGCAGCTCTACGCGCAACAAACCAAGGACACCTCGACTGCCGTTGAAATGCAACGACTGATGTCGAGACTGACCGGAAAGCAAACGCAGCCGATCGGTGGAACCAATAACAGTAAGTTATATCGATTATCAAATTATTCACGTGCATCATCGATATCAAAAATCGTGAGCGATTTTCTTATTTAAAAAAAAAAAGAATAAAATCACCCAATGACTTTGGCATAGCGTACAGAGGATTAAGAAATGAGAAAAAATATGTACAGTAAGGAGTAGTAAAAGTCGAAACTTTGTATGCATAGCGTAGCCATTCATCCAAAGTGTAAATTTCTATAACATATTATTATTTCTAGAAACCTAAAACCTACAGCATATATTTATTTACTGTTGTGTGAAAAAATCTTTTCACAGTTCCCGCTAATTTTCTGAAAGCTTCGTTTACACGTAATGTAGTGAACTAACTCTTCTAGATTATTGAAAATATGTCGGAAAAAAATTACTCCATTTCGAAGGGTGAATGGAGACCGTTTTGACCGACTGTATTTTTATCTTAACTCGATCAGGACTCAACGGTAACGTTAAAATTGAATTTGCAGACAACACGGTGCAGGTGGAAGTAACGAACGAACCAGCACCGAAACCGTCAGATGGAGAAAACGAACAACGACAGGACGAGTCTGTGCCCTTGAAATATGGCCCCCTGGGTCCAGGTGATCGTCGAACAGGTTCGAAGTCATCCTTGAGCCAAGCATCGCACTCTCGAAGGTCCGACGTACAAATTTTGGAATCCGAGGACGATTTGAGCACCAGCGACGAAGAGGGGAAGAAAGACTCGAGCCCGAAGGTAGCCTACAGACCACTGGACATCGACTCCGACGTGGAGAGTGACCTAAGCGGCACGGCTCCAAGGTCGCGCAAACGAATCCACAGCAAAGACTACGACCGGGTTTACAAGGACCCAACTCCGTCTGTTCTAAATCCGTCGTCGAAACGCGAATTCCCTGACCCTGCTAACTACGACGATCCAAGACTAGCCAGAAGACTACAATCTGATCGGAACGGCTACGAGGATGGCTCCAAGAAGACCAACAGCTTCGAGTACTCGAGGAATGATAAAGAACGACTAGGTGATTTCAACGAAGTTGGAATACCTGTAGCCGATGACTATCCTCCGAAAATTCCGGACACACCGTTCATCAAGGACGTGAAGTCTCTGATCAATCAGTATGAGCACAATTCTGATCAGCATGATGGGGACGCTGAGTCTGTGAAGTCTACGGAAAGCGGACGTTTGCAGTATAGAGTGGTTGCTGGTATTCCTCTGGTTGCTATGGCGTCCGCCAGACAGTCTAGGGGACCTTCTTCGTCGGGGTTCAGCAGCTTCAGCGACGGCAAACACCCTGAAGACCGACCCGAGTCCCGTCAGAGCAACAGCCCGAAAAAGTCTGTCGACAAGGGCAGCAAGGGAACGTTGCACACGGATTTCTAGTGACAGAGGTTTCCGGTTACCTTGTTAGAGGACGGGATCAAGTGACGAACAATCGTTTCACGTTGTTATACTGCCTGTACTTTTTAATGTTTTGTATCAGAATGCGCGTAAAAAGATTTTATTTATTTAACACATCCGGTTCTTTCCCTTCTGCCTATTCTATGTACAGTGTTCAGTAGAACGTTATTGAATTAATTGCAACGCATTGCTTGTTGCATTTGCGGAGTTTTGTATGACATTGTAGTTTGCAACATTGTTGGTTCTTTTTTTTTTTTTTTTGTTAATGTAGTAGGATGATTATGTGAATGCAGAGTGAAGCTCTTTATACAAAATACAAATTTTCTAAGCCGAATCTTCTTGTTGCAATAAATCGTTCCTCGTCGAACTATGTGTGAAAATGTGACAATTGCATAAAGATTTAAGGACTAGTAATTGGGTATGATATGGAATAAAAATATGAGGAGATACAATGCGAAGTTGCCCTACAATGGGGCAGTGGTTGAACAATTTTGTGTCATTTAGTTGATGAATTAAGGTGATACAGAATGATAAAAAATTGGTGACACGGGCTCGAGATGAAAGCGCATGTTTTGGAATGATGAAAAATTACTCAACAATGTTGATAAAAGAGTTCTTCACTGTATCATTGAAATTTTGTATGTTTTAATTCACCCTGTAAGTATGCTGAGAATAAAGATTTTAATAAAATCTGACAGAAACATAACACTTTAACATTTTATATCAATGCTACATTTTTATGTAATTGTTGAAATTGCGCGCGCTGGCGCATCGCGATGCAATGAGCCGCAGCGAGCGTGAGCTATAGGCTCATAGGGCTGCCAATCCTAGAACTGCACTTCTAGAACTTTCTACGATGATAAGATAGAGCACGAAAGAGGTGGAGGTGTGCCGATGTGTCATTACTTGGCAGATACTTGTAATTGACGTGCGTTTCAACTCCGCACGGAATCTAAAATTGAAAGTAAGTGTACAGTGTTAGTTTAGATTTATTTATTGAAGGCTATTTATGATCAAGTGTTTCCTTGCATCAGTTACTTTCCTGTGTTACTTTCGTGCCAATTTCAGTCAACATTTTCTGGTCCTTCGAGCCTGTTCTTGCATCGACTACGTGGAATCCAGTCTTCCAGAAATGGCCGACACCACGCTTCCTCGGGCTAAAGTCCGCTGGCTCTTGGATCACTTGGATTGGGCGCACAAACAAATCCTCTTCGAGGCTAGACTCGCGCGGACCTTGACTGAGGTACAAAAATTGGAGCATCTAAAAGAGACTCTGGAGGGTAACGCTGAAAGTTGCATAAAGGAATTGGCTAATACGGAAGATATATACCAGCGGGCATGGAAAATCTTAAGGAGTCTGGACGAAAACGAGCGAGTCGGTTTGCGCCTCGACCGGTTCGCGTCGAGCACGGAGAATCCGCCCGAATTACTCACGGAACGAGTCGCACCGAGCATACAACAATGTCTCCAACTTTCAGATGGTGACAAAATCACCATAGATTCGATGCGCAAGCTACGTGATTTTCTCTCCCACAAGGCAAAATTGCTGGCTCCAGTCAACGCGAAAGTCATAACATTGATTGAGGTAATGAAGCCGGTTAAACCAGCAATGGCACATCCACTTAATCTTCTAGTGATCACCGGAAAAATTAATTGTAGAGAGTTAAGAAGGGAACTATTCCGCCTGGATGAATGCATTCGCATTCCACCAATCCCAAAGGGAGAGTCACGAGCGAGCTGGGAGGTGCACGGCTTTTCTAGCGCGTCGGGGAACACCCTTGGGGCTGTGGTTTACATCCGCTACAGGACTGATTACGAGTACGTGGTTTCTCCTATCTCAGCCATAGCAAAAGAATGCTTTTTGCTGACACAGCAAAAGAAAGACTCAAAACCACAGCTGGAGCTCTGTGGTGCGGAGCTCCTAGCTGAGATCGTCAAGGACGTCGTCTCGGAACACGATTTGCATGGAATTCCCATCCACCTGTGGACACATTCTACCTGCGTGCTTGAATGGATTCACCGAGGTTCGTCATGGTGGAACGAGTATGTCAGAATCAAGGTCAAGAGTATTCAAGATCTCACCCCTGAAGCTCATTGGTACCACGTCGAGAGAGATCTCAATCCAGCGTGCGCGGCATCCGAGGGGCGGTTACCAGAAGACCTAAGGGAATGTACTATCTGGTGGAACGGGCCGCCATACCTGCACGACATCATGTTCAACCCCAACAACTTACCAAAGGCAACTAAAGTGGTCACAACTGACAATGTCAAGGTGGAGGAGAACCCAATTCTCGTTTATTGTCGTAGCTTGCTGCAGATCCAACCAACTACCAGCACGACCACCAGGAATCAGGAAAAAAACGAAAAATAAAGGAATAAATATGTACGTAGTACCTTGCTCAAAGTACAGACAATTTGTATTTCGTATTAAAAAGTCCCGTTAAACTTCTGTGAAGTACACTGAATTCTCAGTGTTATATTTGCACTCCTCGACGTAAAATAAAACGAATATCCCGGACTAGCAGAAGCTACAACAAAATGTAATCAGGAGAGCCGAAATGCATTGGAAAGAATTGAAATTTTACTGTAGCCCTTATCAATAATGAATGATTGTAAATACATTGGCGCGAGGTATTCAACGTATTCTTCAATTTCTGATCTTGTGTAACCTTGAAGGTCGAACGAATTCATTTTGGCACACGCTTTCGTATGATGTAAACAAAAGTAAAGGAAGATCACCTTCATTACTACAATAATAATGCAGATACAAAAACTTAAAGACACTATTATATTGCTTGCTGGAAACAGTATAACCTTTCCCTCTTTCATAATTTTCTAATGTTTACTTGTTGCAAAAAAAAATTCTAGCTAGTGTTAGCATGAACACCCTGTATATAGAGAAACCACTGTAGTCGCTGTTTCAACCGTGCACCCCATGGAGCAGACTACCAATGAACAACCCTGCAGAATCTCGTCTACGACCAGTACAGTTTTATTTCCAAAATCCTTTGGCAGGTTTGTATCTTCGGTACACAATTAGTATCATAACGTTGATCACAATTGTTATCTGTTTCCTTAGACTAATCGCGCGCCGGAACGCGAAAACGACACGCAGTTCCGATAATTTACAGAAGCGACTTACGCGAGCGTATCGTGATCACGCCACCTATCGTACCGTCAACCTATGATAAGAACACATCCTATTGTTGTCCCTTATCGCGCTTTTTATGTACATACGATCACAACGACCGATCGACTCGAAGTTTCCCAAATCACTGTCAAAATCCCCGTCTGACATACAACATTATTTTAACGTACACCCTGTACGTAACGGTTTCGCGGATTATATCATGGGTGGACTGCGGATGTTTATGCAAATGCATATTTATATAGAAAACTGATAAAGCAATGGGACTTAAACAGAAATATGTTTTGCGATTAAAGGACTCCAAAAATATGTTTTTTATTTTGCACTTTTTGCAAAACATATTATTTTCCGTGTATATGCATATCTCGAGCTCATATGAATCATTTACATTGTTAAATTTATTTAATCTATTAATAAGAACGCGTATCATAACCGGATAGCGTCGATAATAGTGATACGCCGATATAATACTGAAAAATACTCAACAAGTTATGATGTTACGACCTTATATTGCTTACTGAATCAGCTCTAAGAACACATGTAGCTGTTGGTATTTAGAATTCGAACAGTTCAGTTTGATACTCGAGGTGATAAGGCGAATTTTGTGAGAGTGCGTGCGAACATTATTAAAATGCCGAAAGTTCGGAAAAGTAGGGTTTCACTGATGAAAAGCTGGATCGAAGGCGATCCCAATTTCATTGTTGACGAAAATAATGAAAATAATATTTACTGTGAAATGTGCAATAAAAGTATAAAGTGCGATAGAAAATCGCAATTAATTCAACATATTAATACTTCCATGCACACAAAAAATAGTGTGTCCGCCGCGGAAAACTCTGAGAACCGAGCAACAAGTTAAAAAAAAAAAAGTGGATTTTATACAGACAAGAAAATAAGTGCTACCTTAGAAAAAAATGCAGGACTCGAAGAGTTAAGAAAAATTGTACGATTTTTGTGCGCGGGAATTTGTACACGATCCAATATGTAAGCCACAACACAGTATAAGTAAATTTAAATATGCACCGATAACGTCGTGTGATGTGGAGCGGTCATTTTCGGCGTATAAATTAATTTTGATCGACAAAAGCCATCAATTGACGCCATCGAATTTAGAAAAAAATGATTGTAATTTATTGTAATTCGAATTACGATACTCCAGTATAACTGTGAAATGTCTGTTAATACTCAATATTGTACCTAACACACTTAACGTAATATGTAATTAATAGCGGAAAAATTTGCATATGTTTCGAGCATATTTGTATATTTGCATGTTTTTCGTGCATAAATGTCATATGCATTTTGCATATTTATCGAGCATAAACTTCCGCAGTCTAAGCATGGGCAATGATAAGAAGACGAGGACAATAGAAATCTGAAATCCGCAGTTCCTATTACGTCTCGGACGCCGTGGACGAACCGACCAACAACGGCGAGTTCTATCCGAGGTACTACGAGTTTTTAAATAGCTAAGAAAATGCTTAAGGTACTTGTAAAGTCTTTATTCGTCGGCTCTCTCTCTCTTTCGTCACTGTCCTCATCACTCTCTCTTTCTCTCTCTTTCTCTCTCTTTTTCTCTTTCTCTCTCACTCGCTCTCTCTCTCTCTATGTCTTTTTCTCTCACTCGCTCCCTTGCGCGCGTGCTTTTCTTCTTTGTTTCATTTTTCTATTCACCAACGATTTCGCTGTTCGAGCCTGTACGCCACACCATCACGGAAACGAAGCGATCTGACTGGATCGTTTAACCACTCGCTTTCAAAGCGTCTCCCCTGGCTCCTCGGCTATGTCTTTCAGCTCGATCTCCTCGTCGAAGATCTTTACGTCCTTCACAAAATACCAGACGCCGATGTCGAACACCGTGCCGATCGTTACGAAGCCTGCGAAAGAAGAAATTAATGAAGCTCCGTCGGGAAATGCCGAGAACAGTACACATACAGGGACGTCGAAACAAATCCGGAATTTGTTCAGTCGCACGCTCGTTATCGTTCCTATATTAATAATATGCTTCATTAAAAAAAAAGTTGTTCAATAACAATAACCTTTTCAACAATGAATTGTTAATTTTTTATCGAATAAAAATATAATCCTTTCTTATTTCGCTTTACTATTTTCGTGAAATTTACAAGACGAGCATTTAGCCTGCGTGTATACTCATCATTGCTTGATTTTGCTTCCGCGCCCCGTGAGGAATTGTTAAAGTTAAACTCCGCATTTAACTGGTTAAATAGTAATTTTTAAAGATATTTTACGTGATCGTACAGAATGTTTCATAATGTGTGGACATAACTTCAGTAATGGATTCGACGTAGCAAAAGAAGAGAAAAAAATCCGACTTGGTTTAAAGCAATAAATAAATAAATAAATAAAAGTAGACTTACTGGCTGCTGTAAAGTTCAATAGGTATCTGAGGGTTTCGCCATTGTAGAGCCAACAATTCCCTGTGCCCGAACACGTTTTCCCCCAAACGAGACAGGTTTTGTCTGAAACAAAATTATTATACTGCTCCTCAAAGAATTGTTGCAAAACATACGAGGAACATAACTTTAAATAACAATGTCAGAGTCGTCACAACAAAGAAAAAGTGATAACAGAAACATTAGGAATTTGTCTAAAAATAGTTCGTTGCAATTGAATGATAAAAATTGACAACTTTTTGATAAAAAAAATGGTGTTTTGAATTTTTAAATACAAATAAATGTTTCCAGCAAAGTATTCGCATTTACAAATTGTAAATACACATTTTATCAACGCTGTAGCCAACAATTATTAGTGGACTTAGGCCACTTTCAAAATAAACGGCTCACACATTTGTCACATTGAAAAAAAACATGTTTCTAACACTGTGGCACCAATAATAATATGGTCAGTGAATTTTATCTTAAAAACTGAAAACGAGTAGACGCGAATTAAAGCAGTGGGCACTGATGGAAAAAATTAAAAAATAGTTCATTAGACATGTTAAAATTATCAAATGAAAAGCAAGATTGTTATTTAGCATCTATTCCTTGCAATCGACGGAAACCCTTTTTACTTTGCACAAAATTGTCAGTCTAGTGATCACCCGTTAAGAACATTTGTTAAGAAACTGCAATTGACTGTTGCGAGAAGAAACGCGTGTCACCTCGGAAAGTGATCCTTACCCAAGATGAATCCAAAGAGGATAGGCGAAGGTATGAACGCGAACAAGCTCATGATAGTCAATCCAAAGCCCATGGCCACCGTCTTGTCCTTCTCGTCGACGCATCTGACGGACACCAAAAAGTTCGAGGCCCTTCCGGTCGCGCCGCTGAACTTCAATAGACAGACCACGGCCAGAAAGACGTAAAACTTGTGCATACAATCGACGGGACAGGCGCCCGGAACCGCGGTGCCTAAACTTGGTAATGCATCGGCCGAGGTCGACTCAAATGGAATTTCAGTTGTGTACACGAACGTGTCGTTCCCGAATAAATGTCCCAATGAACGCGGCAACTTCGGATTGATGCAACTGCAGTCGGTGTACATCTTCTTGCCGTTGCTCTGCACCTGCAAGCGAACGCGGCTCGTTAAGGTCACGTCGTAGCCCTTACGTGGCAGCTGCAACGTTGCATTGCACATTGAAAGCGCAGCAACTTTAAAAATACCTTTTCAAAAATTTCATAATTTTAATCGAAGGAGTAACGAAATTACAGCTCGTTTAGAACGACACGCCATAGACTAGATACGTGAAACAAAGCTAATTCTATTTTTATTTGTATTTTTATGAAACTTTTGCCAACATACTCATCACCAGACAGCCGATCTTTATGCAAAATAAAAATTTTCTATCCGATTTGCAACCAACTGGAGTGAAATGAAAATTGATTTTCTTTCTTAGTATGTTTAATAGGTAAAAAATAATGTAACACTATTTTTAAATTCCTCTAATGTTTTCGTTGTTTTGAATTACATCTACTAACTTTTCTCATAAATGCATAAAGATCCGCTGTCTACTCATCACATTTTTCTGATTAACATGATTCCAAACACGAGTCAATTCGGATCGTATTTGTTCGTTTAATTCACGGTACGGTAGAACCTCGATTATCCGAACTAATCGAAACACGGGCTTCGCGTGTAAACAATCTAAAGCGATTCATGAACAACGATGTATTCAAAAAGGTTTGATCTGGCACTGTAACAATGTAGGTGACTTTTTTCCGAACACGCACTTTCCATTGATTAGTTCGGATAATCGAGGTTCTACGGTTTCAATTAAACTAAACAGGTAAATATGCTCCGAACAGTACAATGTTGGGTGTCATTTTAATCAGAAAAATCTCACGAACACGACGATAATGACTTTCAAAAAAAAATAATTAAAAACAAACATTTCTGTCTGGATTCATAGTATAATTTGTTTTCCATCATATGAATAAATGAATAACCCCTTGCCCTACAATATCGAGTCAGACTCGTGAAATATGTATGTTATTAATTTCCTTTAAACCGAAATAAAATTCTATTTCGTTGTAGTTGATATATATATCCTTTGTAGGAAACATAGGCATAGAATAGATATAAACTATCTCTTTTTTCTTTGAAATTCTGAATGATCAAGAATTTCTAATCATTAAAATCACAAAATAAATAGTGGTGCAAGGGGTTAAGTTTATGAAACGTAAATAAATATTTCTGTATCTTATCTACATTCTACATGACGATTCTACATGAATGAATAAGTCGAAAATATAGAATAAACATTTTTCGTTTGAGGCTTTGTTTTCGAGAAAATCGACTTTGAAGATCTGTCAGGTCTGTGTGCTGTAGTATATGCAGGAAGTAGATTTGGTTGGTCATGGTCAGACGCGTCAGACAATTCCTATCGAATAGCATGCTGCATTTCAAACTCGATTTTCTCGATAACGAAACTTCGGATGAACAAATGTTATTCTATATTTTCGACTTATTCTTTCATGTAGAATCACCCCCTTTTCGCTTGAACCACCAAACACCCTGTACCCTAATTTCCCTGGATTGAAAATTAGTAGGAAACATGGCAAACTGTTCTTGATAATGATGGAGATTATGTAAGAAGTTAAGAAATACAATCTTGAATTTACTACACACACAAAAAAAGTTGGCGTTTCAGATTTCAAAATAATTGATGGGCCCCAATAATAATTATTACTTAAGCGACTTAATAACGAGCCAGACTCGTGATGAAGATTCTGAATAGAGTTTAATAAATGTAAACGTTATTAATTTCCCATAAACCGAAATAAAATTCTATTTTGTTGTAGTTGATATATATATCCTTTGGAGAAAACATAGGCATAGAATAGATATAAACTATCTCTTTTCTCTTTGAAATTCTGAACGATCAAGAATTTCTAATCATTAAAATCACAAAATAAATAGTAGTGCAAGGGGTTAAGTTTATGAAACGTAAATAAATATTTCTGTATCTTATTATACAGGGTGTTTGGTAACTGGTGGTACAAGCGAAAAGGGGGTGATTCTACATGAATGAATAAGTCGAAAATATAGAATAAACATACATACATATAGAATAACATTTGTTCATCCGAAGTTTCGTTATCGAGAAAATCGACTTTGAAGATCTGTCAGGTCTGTGTGCTGTAGTATATGCAGGAAGTAGATTTGGTTGGTCATGGTCAGACGCGTCAGACAATTCCTATCGAATAGCATGCTGCATTTCAAACTGGATTTTCTCGATAACGAAACTTCGGATGAAAAAATGTTATTCTATATTTTCGACTTATTCTTTCATGTAGAATCACCCCCTTTTCGCTTGCTCAATACAATGAATATAAACTGTCTTTTTTTTTCTATGAAATTCTGAACGATGAAAAATCATTCTAATCATTCTAATCACAATATAAATAGTAGTGTAAGGGGTTAAGTAGAAAATCTGAAACCTTAAGAGACTTAAGAAAGATATCGAACCTTCAAGTTTCGACAGCCAGCGTGGCAAGCAGAGATGAAGGTATGGCCGTCCTCGGAGCATACCGGATTATAAGTAACATAGTCGCAGTGGCATTGTTCGTTACACGGTAGCAGAGTCTTGAGCGCGCCGTCTGATTGCACGGCGATCTGGTTGTCATTGGCGGAGCATCCGAGGAAAGCGTACGAGATCATCCCCATAACCGATATAGCTCCGACCATAACGTTCCACGCGGCTAGATACCTAGCCTTGGGCTTGTACTTGGAGATCACCAGCCCGGAGAGGAGGATGCCGAAGGCGCTGAAGACCAGGCCGACTGTTCCGGTGATCAGCGAAGAAACGGAAGCAGACTGCTTGTACTGTGTCTCGATGTACTTCGGCATGAAGATCCAATAAGGCATGTACCCCATGAAGTAGAACACGGTCGCCAGGTTGTTGCACATCAGGGTCGTGTTCGTCAGAAGACGTTTGAACGTTCGGATCATGTCGGAAAGGGAGGCAGGCAATTCCGGTTCTTGTTCCGCTTCCATGTTGGTCGCTGACTTGTTCCGTTCCGAGGCCAAAGCTTTGCGAGCCGCCGCTCTGGGCAGGGTTTTTGGGAAAAGAGCGATCACGCTAGCGAAAATGAACAGGAGGATCGCTAGGATGATCCAACCGAGCCACCAGGCACCCAGCCACCTGTCCTCGTTTAAATCAATTTGCGTGATTAGTAGACATCGGATGTTTATGCAATTTCCAATTTTTATAGAAACATTTTCAGAAAGTGGAATGAAATAAAATCCTATTTTTAATGGGGACAGCCTTTGTAGGTCCAAAGCAAATAAAAATCCTGTTAAATTCTCTCGAATTTTATATTATAGCATTTTTTTAACATTTCCATAAGCCATACATTTATAAAGATCCGCTGTCTAGTGATTAGTCAATTCGATAAAATTAGGGAAAACGCCCCCCTCCCTTTCGACACATGACCTACGCCATTCTATTCGTTTTGACATGCTGAACACAAATGTACCTGTCGTTTTTGGCGCAAATGAATAGTTTTCGATATTCAGGAAAAACTACCGCTACCACCCTTTTTCTCGAAAACTATTCATTTACGCCAAAAATGACACGTACACTTTATGTTCAAGATGTCAAAAAGAATAGAATGGCGTTTTCAAAAGTTCGGGCAAAAAACACATCTAAAACGAAACCAACATCGGTTGACCGATAGAGGATATTTATCACGACTTCTGAGTTAGTCGGTTAACGATATAATAAAATTGATTTATACCTTGGGTCCTGCGTGGTGATGGTGGGCGTCAATGTCGGACTAATGTAGAACTTGAGAGCGAATGATGCGATGCCATAACCGATCGCCGGGCCTAGCATTCTCAAAAAATAGGAGAAACTGATCAACGCCGGTGTCTTCGATTTCTTGATGTTGTCGTCCATGTAAGACACTCCCAGAGTGTAATAAAGCGACCCCCCGACCCCGGACACCAGCTGCGCGATAAACAGCAACGCTTGGGGTGCAAAATTCCCTTCCTCGTCTTCGCAGTCATTCTCCCGGCTATCCTTTCCGAGACATAGGAACTTCCGGTGTTTGTCAGGTACATGACTCGCGTTCATGCCCAACGGCTTCGCCCCGTACTCCTTGGTGAGCAACAGAGCGTCTTCGCCAGGCCCGTACAAGAAGTGAGGCAGCATCGTCAAACAGCAAAAGAGGACAACCTTAACGAGAAGAACAAACGAAGCTTTTATTGACACCGGTCGATCGATAAACATGGATTTACTCTGCGGCATTTCTTGCCGCGAGATTATGCACTTGAATGATCTGGCGGCCATGGAATCATAAGTGGGTCAAGCTAATCGATCAGTAGATTGGGCTAATGGATTAACAAATGCGTGCGTTGAGAATGTACCATTTCTGAACTGTCTTCCCTAATAATTACTCTCTCAACACTTTGACTGCCTAACTAGAAACCTAAAAAATTCTATGAAATCAAAGTAAGTTATTTAATTAAATGTATGATACTGAGTAAGTCCTCCAACTTTCTCGAATTTGACGGACTCTGATCGAATTTGGTACAATGAATATATTAATGTAAAAATTCATTTTAAAACCTCGACAAATAATTTTAGTTTTTAATCGAGTTTTATTCGAGTTTTTAATCCGAGTTTCTAAGACTTGAATAAAAAAAAGAAACTGTAGTGCATTTATAATCTTATATTGAGAAAATTTCTTACAGAGATCCCCGCGTATCTCTAACTGTTATTTTATATTTGTCCCATCGTTCGACAATTGAATTAATAAGAATTCGTGTCGCTCGTTTCACCCCGTGGAACGAAATCGAAAAATTCCTCTTATCTAAACTGTAATCAGGAGTGAAGCATACAAAATTGACGTAGGTTGTTTAACAGAGTCGAACGAAGTGGGCTTATTCAGTTCACTGTGTTATCGATTGATCGATATCACGAGAAGTTATTGAAAAATATTAACTCTCTCTCTACGTCATAATTGTGCTTTACGAACCGATTTGACGTAACGTTGTGTCGGTATATGTTTAGTATTTACAAAAATTTCGTAGCCTGCAGTTTACAATAGTCTGCGATCCATACAGCGGCGATAATAAAGGTACATACATTCATTGATATTTATTTTCTGATATTTACATTGCTGTCGCCGAACGGGATCTTGGAAAATGCCGTCTGTTTTTTTTAGATCTCCACGTTTGAGATTGTTAGGGACGATTGTCTGGAAACACATATTTACTGCGCCGTTATCTAAACGATTTCTGTGACAATAATTCACCGAGCATTCAACTGTCTTATATACGATAAATCGCGGGTAATTAATTCCGAGGAAAGTCTGTGATGAGCGGTGACGGGAGCGGTAATAACGTTACCGAAACCAGCTTTTCCGGCAGACACAGTTTATCGCATGACGATTATTGCTAGACTGCAAATTTTTGTGCAAAATAAATTGTAATAAACTGTGAACGTCATGTTGTGCGTATTTGCATAAACTGACGATTCCATTTTGATTTTTTGTTTCAGATCAGTTTCGTGCACTGTACGTTGGACGGCGCGTTTCCAAGCCGTCATCGCATCACTGCTATTAACGATTAAAATTTACAAAAAAATATTTTTGTTTACGTTACAACGTTGGTAAACGATAGCTCGAATTTTAAATCAACCTATGCATTACAATTTAAAAAAAAAAATTCCCGAAAAGCAGGCCATTTACGCAAGATTCCCCGCTTAAGAGCCACCGTGTTAAAGGGTCAAGTTATTACAAAAAGGCTAATTAATTCATAGGATTACGCTGATTCTAAGAGAACAGGTCGAACAATAGATGAAGCCAGGAACGTTTAACAAGCGATCGAAAAAGTGACGCAGCCCGAGCGCGGCGCACGTGCAGACCCCGAGGCAGATTGTTTTTCGTCGTAATTACTGCAAAATACGTGATGCGAATTGTTCCACGCACACCGGCAGCGTCTTTTCACTGTTCAATGAATGAAGCGCTTAGGCTAAGCACACGGTGGCGAGAGTACGATGGTAAGAGGCGTGAATGAGCGTAGGAGCTACGATTTCAATGCTTCCTAATTTAATTAAGAACCGACCAACCGGTGTGCTATGACGTCTCCTAGTTCATTCTTCGGGGCGTGTGCCGACAGCTGATACTTTTCTCTGCATTGTTCAATCTTCGAGGAAGTGGGAACAAGGGGATCGGGCAAAACAAAAAATCGAGCACGAACGATTTGGGACACGGGCAATGCGAATTTGTTGGCGGATACTCACCGTGTAGATGCCGAACGCGATCCATCGAGGCCTGTGACCTCTTCCTGCGTAGTAGGACAGGACCACCGACACGAACATTTGCGAGATATCGTTACCCACTGTGATCAGACCTAAACGAACATGCACATTTTCATGTAAACAATATACCAGAATACACAAGAATATACCAGAATATACAAGAATACACAAGAATATACCAGAATACATCAGAATATACAAGAATATACCAGAATGTATCAGAATACACCAGAATATACCAGAACAGACCAGAATATACCAGAATACACTAGAATATACCAGAATATACAAGGATATACCAGAATATACCAGAATACACTAGAATATATCAGAATATACAAGGATATACCAGAATATACCAGAACACACCAGATTATACCAGAATATACCAGAATATATCAGAATACACCAGAATATACAAGAATATACCAGAATGTATCAGAATACACCAGAATATACCAGAACACACCAGAATATAACAGAATATACCAGAATACACTAGAATATACCAGAATATACAAGGATATACCAGAATATACCAGAATACACTAGAATATACCAGAACACACCAGAATATAACAGAATATACCAGAATACACTAGAATATACCAGAATATACCAGAATATACCAGATTATACCATAATATACCAGAATATACCAGAATATACTAGAATATACTAAAATATACCAGAATATACTAGAATACACCAGAATGTAAAGCACTTTGTCGCAAAGAGATAGTTTTGACCGGGTCTAGAAATTCATTTTTATTCGGACCTTTATGCAAAATGACAATTTTCTGTGTCAATTAGAAACCACTTGTTTTACGTACCACCTGCTCATTTCGGTCATTGATCATAAATTCTGCCATTTCGTGGGCGGCTTCAGTATCTTGTCAATCGTGAAATTTTTGTGAATTTCGATTACAGAACTCGGAGAAGTTTAACATTTCTTCCTGCACGACTAGAGTTTCAATATAATTGTAAGTACTGGTAATATTTTGAATATGGTTACTGTGCAATTATACTGATTACTGATAAAAAAATATCGGTTTAACCGTTCAATCGAAATGATCGAATTCTTCTGTGTACTATGTCTACTATATCTTGTTAGACCGAAATAAACATTTGTAAGCAACATTTGTACATTTACAGCAATTAGAATGAGATAAAAGCATGGTTCCTCGATTCACAATTTTATTATCACCGAAAAACAATAAAAACTGTGTTTGCCACAATAATATTAAGCTTGAAATAAGTGCATAAAATCTGGAAAATTGATCGTTAGTGACATGCATTTGTGATCAAATTTTCTAGAGTAAAATAAAAACCAATACGATTTAATTAAAACATCCGAATTCAACAAACGAGAAATGAAAAGTGAAACCATAAGTGAAACTTGATAACTGTAACGATTATTTAACATTGCTGCAGTACTATTCATTGAATACTGTTCAGTACACAATGACTGAAATTCCTGTCATAGAGAAATGCTTTTTGCGGAAACTTCCACTTTCAAAAGCTATTCTTCGTCTGTTCTTATTGGAAGTTACAGGATGAAAACATCCCCTAAAAAAGTTCCTCGGTCTATATGTTAATTAGAACCTATTCAAAAATCCCATAACTTTTTCGATCCCTGGTATAGAGTGACTTGTACAGTCTCTGACCCATACGAACGAACTGGAGTCTTTGTTTATGTATTACACGAGTGTCGAACAAGAACATGTCAATTTGAGATTTGACCCATTAATATCCTAGCATCGTACACAGTTTTTGCTGTTGAGGTTTGCGAGTTATGGTCCTTTATCGTTTGTCCTCTAACAAACGTTGCAGAAATAATCTGCGATGCCTGTGAAGTGCTAGGAAAACAAATCTAAAAGTCCCATGGCTTACAAGAAAGAAAACGGTGCACTAGACAGTCAAAAAACCGTTTAAGAAGACAGTACGTGTATCTCGCCTGACAGTAAACGTACAAAAGATAGTTTAACACTTTGACTGCTAAACTAGAAATCTCAAAAATTCCATAAAATTCAAATAAGTTATTTAATGAAATAGAAATTTAGAAAAATTAAATGCATGATATTGTGTAGTTCTCCAACTTTCTTGCATTTTACAGATCTTAATAAAATTTGGTACGACGAATATATTAACGTAAAGATTCATTTTAAAACCTGGACAAATAATTCCGTCAGCCACATATGGGTCAGCAGACTTATTTTCAGAAGACGTCTTTTGAAACAATTTTTCGAATAGTCCTTCAACTTTCTTGCATTTTACAGGTCCTAATAAAATTTGGTACGATGCATATATTAACGTAAAAATTCATTTTAAAACCTGGACAAATAATTCCGTCAGCCACATATGGGTGCAATGGCGGTCAACGTGTTAAAAATTCTGTACACTTACAAATTCAGACATATTTTCAGAAGACGTCTTTTCAAACAATTTTCCCTTCAAGTTTCTTGCATTTTACAGGTCCTAATCAAATTTGGTACGATGCATATATTAACGTAAAGATTCATTTTAAAACCTGGACAAATAATTCCGTCAGCCACATATGGGTCGGCAGACATGTTTTCAGAAGACGTCTTTTGAAACAATTTGTCAATCTCGCTGTATGAGAGACTACAACGTGTCGATTAGTCCTTGTCTCTGAACGCTCACCTGTGGTCTTCGAAGGGATCTTGAACCTCTTCTCGATGGTGGTGATGGTGCCATTGAAATACGCGTAACTGGCCGAGAAAATACATCCGAGCACACCGTAGAGGAACACGTAGGCCTTCTTGTTGGCGAATCTCTGCAGGGTCGGGCCCCGCAGGCACCATATCCCGCAGGACGTGTCGTCGGTGATCGGCAGGTCCTTGAACACGTCCTCGAGTCCTCTCGAGCTCGGCGTGGTGGGCGTTGTCGGCGTGGTCGGCGGGGTGCTGGGCACCCTCAACAACTTCAGGCTCTCCGGCCCGTTTTTCTCGTGGTTGCTCGTGTTGTTCTTCATGTTCTCGATTGTTGGCCAAGTCGCCGTTCAACAAAACGAAACGGCAACGCCGTTCCGGCAGCAGCTCGAGATCCGTCTGACCTCAATCAGCACCCTCAGCACGTTTTTGATGTACCTCCGCCGTTCCCGCGGCCCTTGGCATCGCTTTTCCTCGACCACCTTGTCAACCACCCTACAAACAGATCTTCCTACTCAGAGATCGACACGGTCACGTGTTCTTCATGGCTCGGTGCCGCGTGGCTCGAGATACCCCGTCAGATTCTCCGTCTCTCTCTCTCACACACACACACACACACTCTCTCTCTCTCTCTTTCTCTCTCGAACCCTCTTCCTCACGATCTTCGCGCGATCACAGACCTGACTGCGAATTCGAACAGACTGTTTCAACAACCTCCGGTTCAAACTCGTGGGACTGGTAACGCGGGCACTCACTAAACGTCGACACATTTTCTATCGCGTGTCGCGACGACGTTTCAAATTCAACCGACTGAAGTTTGTTAACGCTGACAAGCGAGCCACGGAAAAATCGCGCGCCTAACTTTACGACGTTGTTAACATTCGATAGAAGTAATTTAAAATGCACACCACCGTGTTTGTATATGTCTTCTGCTATGTCTGTGCAGAGCCATATTTTCGATATGAACACTAAATCTCTCGAAATTAAGATAATCTCTCAGCGGCAGCCATTTTGTGACGTCATACCTTCTTCAGAAAGCGAATTTTCTGTAGAATATTACAAATTACTCCACGATGAGCTAGAGATTCGCAATTTGGGCTCTGCACAGACATAGATTGGACTTTTAGGCATCACAATTGACCACTTCTTTAAACTGCTTGTTGCTATATTGAAGCGTCAGTTTGTCAACTTTTTTTACCCGTACATGTATATGGATTTCAAATCGTGCCGGCCCCCTTAACGATGATAGCTATATACCACTTGCAGAGTTGCTCTCGTCGATTTCTTTAAATACATTTCTAATCGCTCAGAAGCACGGCTAGGCTAGGCTAGGTCAAAGAGTAGCCAGACCCTGTCATTGGAACATTCTCACACTTCGATGCTGCCGTTCAGGTCCATTTTTTATCGCTTCAAGGACTCGAGGCCTGGACTTCGATTGAAACTAGATGCAAGCAAGCTGGCCAGGCTTCGTTCGATCTGAACCTGAACTCTACAACTTGGAAACTCTTTGACACTCGATTGGCGGGGTCCATTTTTTGGCCCAGGATTCGGAAGACGTCACCTGGCTACTCAGCTCCTGGCGGTTCATGTCAACCGAGACTCGTTTACAGTAAGAAGCTCGATGGATCCAGATCAAATTCGAAATGTATTTAACACTAAACCTACCAAGCAATAAAACATATAAAAGTGTGAAACGTTTTTTATGCAAGGGAGAAGATGGAATTTAGTTAAATTTTGTACTATTTTTATTATAATGTGTGCTTAAATCAAGAAGCCAATTCGGTAATTTCCTATGTAAACGTTTTTATAATTTCAATAATTGTGAAATAGAAAAGTGGTCGTTTGACCGTGGTAGGTTTTGTGTTAAAGAAATTGATTAAGGTAAAGCCACCAGTAGTTGACCATTTTTTAGAATTGATCCAGATCAAATTCGAAATGTATTTAACACTAAACCTACCAAGCAATAAAACATATAAAAGTGTGAAACGTTTTTTATGCAAGGGAGAAGATGGAATTTAGTTAAATTTTGTACTATTTTTATTATAATGTGTGCTTAAATCAAGAAGCCAATTCGGTAATTTCCTATGTAAACGTTTTTATAATTTCAATAATTGTGAAATAGAAAAGTGGTCGTTTGACCGTGGTAGGTTTTGTGTTAAAGAAATTGATTAAGGTAAAGCCACCAGTAGTTGACCATTTTTTAGAATTGATTCAGATCAAATTCGAAATGTATTTAACACTAAACCTACCAAGCGTAAAACATATAAAAGTGAAACGTGTTTTTTATGCAAGGGAGAAGATGGAATTTAGTTAAATTTTGTACTATTTTTATTATAATGTGTGCTTAAATCAAGAAGCCAATTCGGTAATTTCCTATGTAAACGTTTTTATAATTTCAATAATTGTGAAATAGAAAAATGGTCATTTGACCGTGGTAGGTTTAGTGTTAAAGAAATTGATTCAGGTAAAGGCACCAGACCATTTTATAGAAGAACATAAAAAATAAGGTTTTTACAAACGCACTTATAAGTGCACTTTTGATGAAAGCCGTCTGTTGTTTAAATTTCAAAACAATAAGAACATTTCAAACCTTATTTTTAATGTTTTTCTATAAAATGGTCAGCTACTGGTGCCTTTGCCTTAGCAACCTCATAAACAGCTTTTCTAGTGTCAAGGTTCGGGCTTGGATCAAATAAAAATGATTATACACCGAAGGAGGGCTGCGCAGCGTCTTTGCAACAAGTTTGAATCGAAGTCTAGGAGCTAGAGAGCTGATCTTTGTGAAATGATGTGTCGAAAAAAAGGTCTCGGCGTCTAAGTGTTAAACAATTGCGGATCAGATGAAATCGGAACTAGATAAATATATCGAGGAGAGACTTAACAGCTTGTTCCCAGCCAGTTTTAATTGAAGTCAGCCGAAATGGACCCGTCATCCATGCGTTAGAGGGTTCGCGATCAGAATAAGCTCAGTGGCAGATAACACGTCGAAGCTGACGACCGGCTTCTGTTCAAGTAGTTTTAATCGCGGCGGTCGTGAGCAAGTTGTTCCCCGAGCGAATAATTTTGAAATACTTGGACAAAAAGCTGCAAAAGGGAAAAGATGGTTGCACGTACCCGCGTGAAAAGTAGGAACACCACTGGTGTGGTAGGAGGCCAAACGGATCTCCGAGATGTTGCTGAGCCTGGAGCCGATCGGAAGTGATCGGCGAAGACCACACGGGTTTCGCGAGGAGGTGTCGGGGAACGCGCGCACCTCGTGTCCGAAAACGAACGATATTCTTGCCGAACTGGTGCCACCACCGACGCTCGACGAAGACGAAACCCGCGTTCGAATCCTCCCGAGAGGATCCCCACTATCGACCCTGAAGAATCGATCGGACGACAGAGGATCGCGACGACGCCGGAGAACTATGATGCATCTCTACGGTACCTCGGTCCGCGTTGCTGTTATCAAGCGGGCACATTTTCTGCCTCTCTTGCAATCGCTCGGGCATCTCCCTCCTATACCCTAGCCTCGCGATTCTCTTGCTCTTGCCAGTGTCTGTCACTCTCACTCTCTGTCGCACTGTCAACAGCTCACCGTTTGCTCTCTCTCTCTCTCTCTCTCCCTCTCTCTACCTCCCACCCTCTCTGTCCCCCTTTTCCTATTTCTCAGCCCAGGGATCCGTTTATCCTCGTCTAGCTCCTTTTCAGATCTGTGTGTTTGATAAAAACGCTATTGATAATGATAGCTGATTGGAGCTCCGGGGACCGATTAAACACAGACTGAACAATTACGTGATTGGTAGCGTTCCGAGATAGATAGCCGATGATCGTTATTGAGAATCGGTTCTACCGATTTCAAACGCGGCTGATTTTCAGCTCGGTTTTCGTACGAGAAACAAGAGAGTGATGAATGATTTATCGGTGATATATATATATGCATATATATATATCTCTTAACGCGCCGCTCGCTATCGGACCGACCGACTGATTACGATCTTCACCGTTCCCGAACATGTAAATATTCCCAGTCCGTTGTAAATGAATTAAGCGCATCAAATTTTGAGCACCGAGCCACTTAAATTACAATTCCACCTTGCGCTGCCAATCTCTTCCGCCCCCTCGAAATGCAATTTCATCGCGACGATTAATAACCGCGTACCGGCGGCCGAGCAATAAATGCGGACGAGTGTAATGAAAATCAGCGATCGACAATGTTTTTCGTTTTTTTTTTTTTTTTTTTAATTTATCATTGTAACCGTGGCGAAAATCAGTCTCAGTTCGGAAGATTCTTCGTGTAACGGAGACTCCAATTAGATTTCCATATCGATCGGGTAATCAATTAATCCACGCTGAACATGATAACGTAGCCGTTGCGTAATCTTTTTTTGTTCTTTTTTTAGTCAGGTTTCGATGTATAATATAGGTCAAGTTATTGTCGAGAAAGAGGGAAAAACAGAAAATAACCAGTAGTTGACCGTTTCATAGGAAAACATAAAAAATAAGGTTTTTAAAAGTGAACCTCGGATGCCATGCCGTCTGTTGTTTAAATTTCAAAACAATAAGAACATTTCAAACCTTATTTTTTATGTTTTTCTATCAAATGGTCAACTATACTGGTGCCTTTACCTTACAGTAAGCTCAAGATTTTGACAAAATCTAATGTCTGCGAATATTTATTCGCATCTGTGGTATTCAACAAAATTGCGTTAAAAATCAAATGAACCACGCACCGAATTTCGTTAAATATTACGCTGAACCAATATTGAAACAGCTGCAGTGCTAATGAGTAGGATTTAATGCGCTCTCAACAAATATGAGTAAATGCTGCAACAAAAGAAAACATTTGAAAAATTTTAATGTCTACGTTGCTCCTGTAGCTGGAAATCAGTGGCAGTTTTCATTTTCCACAAGAAATAAAATTCTTCTCAATTTGCAAAAAACAGTTGCAGTCGATTTACAGCACCTGTTGTAATTGTTTAGCGAGCATTAGGGTTGGGGCTCTCCAAAGAGGACCCGTCTTGTTCGGTCATTTTGTTTATTTTTTGGTGGGTATTCCCGCGAGCAGGACCAGGTCCAAAGATAACGGATCTCGTCGAGATAGACGAGATCTCGGCTTTAGGTATGGTGTCTATGTTCGTTCCTAGTCAACCTCCGCCAGCAGAGGCTCACATTGTGAACCCATTATGATTTAATAGAATCGACGTGATGTACACACACGCGCACACTAACGCGCCCGGTAAACTCTTCCGTCTATTCCCGCGCATTGCTAATGGCGCACACCAAACATCTCATACAGCTAATAGCAGCCGGTTAATTGCTGAAATTTAATTTTCGATCGAAGAACGGATCGGCCTCCGCGCACTGTCGTCGCTGGTTAACGAAACGGGAGCAGACGACCGTTACACCGGCAAAACTAACTTTTTCATTCTTCGTCTTGCGCTATTTTCAGATCTCGAAAGGGACGATCGATATTTCTACCCTCTCTGCCGTTCGATGCTCTCTGGTTCAACATTGTTTACAGGTCCTTTGTGCGAACGTGAATTCGTGTACGCGGAAAACTTGAAATCCGTGTGACATTTTTGTCTTTTATCGAGTGCGTTAGGCTGTGAGTAAAATAGGAGGTAAACATATAGAAATCTATTCGATATACACAGGCTCGCGAAAGTATTCCAACGCCATTTAAAGCGGCATAACTTTTTTAAATTGGACCAAACGACCTGACTTCTTGGAGCAATTAGAAGAATTGGCTTACCAAATGACGTGCAAAAATGATTTTTTAAAAAATTCAATTCAAGCTCGGAATTATAAGAGCAAATAAAAAAGGCATTTTCCAAAACTTTTTTATTTGAGCCTGTAATGAAAATTTAAATCGAAATCTTTTAAGCAAAAACTGACCAAAAGTCGTGAAAATCTAAGCTTTTCACCACTTTTAACTATTTGTGTAGCTCGTATGTATATTCATCAATTTCAATGAAATTTTCAGCACGTATATAACTAACATATATCTACAAAACGCATATTTTAAATTTTCACTATAGGTTCGAATAAAAAAGTTGTGAATAGTGCTATTTTTATTTTCCCATGTAATTCTTACCAATTGCAAATTTTTTGCAGAACTCAAAAAAGTCAGATCGTTCGATCCAATTTAAAAAAAAGTTATACTGATTTAAAGTATAGTAAAAATAATAAAGTGAGCCTGTGTATATATACTAGAATATACATGAATATTCCAGAATATACAAGAACATACCAGACCACAGCAGAATACACTAAAATAGATACGCATATTGCCGAGGATACTTAAAATTAATCGATTAGATTATTGTAGGACTTTGTGTGAGTCAATGTGTGTGGAGAATTCCATTTCGGGGAACTCATAAATTTGACAATTAAAATGGAAATTATGGATCGACGTAAAATTTTATTTTTCAATTATGTGTTCGTCGCTTTTTACTGAATTTGCCAAATTGTTATACCTAAATTAGTTGAACTGAAGGATATACAGTGTAGGCGGTTGCGAAATCGACTAATATCTTGTTATCGCTGTCACAGCGATAATTAAGCGATATTAATAACCAGACTCGATTCTACCGAATGCACGTGCCTGAGCTTACGGTGACGTACGCGATCTGTACAGTTTTCTTCGTTATAAGTCGATGGCTGGGGACCGGCTTTCGGCCTATTACGAATCAGGGTACCTATGCGGCTTCGCTTTGCTTCCGAGTGGGTCGGGAGCGAATGAGGAGGATGCGCCAGAGGCTAGAATGTAGCGGCAAAGTACAAAGTGGTCAGCCGAGCATCGATTGTACAAATATGACATGCCGTCTCGTTTGCTACATGTGTACGTATCGCATGCGGCTCGACTTTGTTGGCGAGCCGGCCGAGAGAGAACACGGAAAATGAACGAGGGACGAGAGGTAGCAGCAGACCACGAACTGATCGGCCGAGCAGCGATTATCTTTCGTTGGAAAGGTATAAAATATGACATACACAGTGGCCCTACTTACTTACTTACTTTTGTTTACGTTATCGAAAGTGTACTGTGGTGTTTGTTATTATTCGAAATATATTGTGTATATATTTCGTCTGGAAACTGTGAATTATAAATATATGCGAACTTACTTGCGTCAAACACTGTTGAGATAAAAATATAATATCAACTTTCTGAAGTATTGCAAATTTTATTACGCTCCATATACTATGAAGATGTTACGTGTTCTTATTATATTAGCTTATCAAATTGAAACACATTTTTCTACCTGCCATACGTAACGTTTAATATCTCAACATTTCTTAATAAAATATACTTTTCTCATTATAATAGATTACTCATTCTTTTTGAAATTCAAATTAAGTGTTAAATTTTCAACGTTTTGATGTGTATAATCGTATGTATGTATAAATTATAGTATTAAACGTATCACGATATATTTGTCACAATAAAATATTCCAAAAATGCATTTAAAAAATGTTAAGGATATAGTACTAACGAGTGACATAATTTCATTTTGGCGTACATATTCACTTACCGAAAATTTTACACAATTTTTTTGCAATCTATCACACATATGTATACACTTGTAAGCACTTAATCGATGCACCTTTCACTATCTAAAATATTAAGAAAAGATTCACACAAACTTGTTCCAGTGTTACATTCAACGGAAAAATTCGAAAATGATAATGTAACCGCTCGATTCAAACGCGGTAACAATCCTAGGAGATGTTGTAAGGCCATGTGTAAAGAGTAATAAATCTCCCTTTATACTTCATTTACGATCTAATCAAACAAATTCTTCGCTGCTAACTCTTCGGAACACAGTCGGAACACTGTTAAAAATGATTAGAGATTCCCCACGCAGTTGTTTTATCGTTCGATCAAGTATCTAACAAGTTGATATCTCAATCAGACCTTGCGCACACATTGATCGTTTGTTAAAAATGTGATTAAGTATCGATGATCCATTTGTCTTCATTTAATTTCTCCCTTTTATAGGTAGATTCATTTACTTGGTGAAAAGTGGCAATATACATAGAAGCTCGTGCAAATCAAATAATATTATAAAGAATACATTTTATTTAGCAGAAATATTCTTATTAAAAAATTTAAATAAACTTTATTGTGTGATACATTTGGTAAAACTTTAACCAATGGAGTTGACAATGATTGTTCAATTGTTTTCATTCATGTACGCAGTATCCACACAATATTTTCCGAAACGAAATTAAAATCTCAAGAAAAAAGGAAATGTTCATCACGCTTTATGAGAATTTTCTTTTATCACGTGTGCAAAAATTGTTTGAAACGGACCGTTAATAGGAAAGACAGTCTTCATTTTCTTGTTAAATTGAACGCGTGAAAATTAATCACATACATTCTTTTATCTCAAGGTCAAGATAAGTAGCTATAGCAAGAAATGATAATAATGTGGAAGTGTGAAGTGAAGAACTTGTAAAGTTGTATATACTAAATTAGTGTATACTAAAATAGAATATACTATTGTAACAACAAAAATGTATTACGAATATCGTGCCATAAGGATTTACATAAATATATTCTGTGTAAACAATACATTCAAAAACAAACTGTTATGTTGTCAATGTAATAAAATGTTGTTAAATTCTATTAGAATTCCTCGTGCGTTATATATTTACATTTGTGCCACTGCCTCAAACACATTTACACACAAACGTCTGGCAAATCGGCAATCTCTTCACCGAGCAGTAAAGCTAACATAATAAAGACAGAAAAATATCTAATCTGATCGAGCCTGGGGGGGATTTATTAAAAGATCAATGAAAACATATACCGTAAAAACGAAATGGGGGCAGGCTGCTGATTGTTTTACCTACGCATGCCTTTCTTTAGCAGATCCACTGATAAATTCTCCGATGTCCTCCTTTAAAATCCCTTAAAATCGCCGTCCATTCCAACAAAATTAGTTTCGCAATCGCGGAACTAATGCGTGCGTCGTTCGATAAAATAAACGCGACGCGAGTCATTGAACGGTTTTTAACAACGACCGCTTCTGGATGACTCGCAGGAAACGTATCCCTCACGACGCCCTCGCATGTCTGCAAACACATGTCGAATGTTTTGGCCGTCGGTGAAAATTTACGTCTACGATAAGGCCGTTGTAAATTAGTACACAATCTCGCCTTGTCGACGTGCGAAACGTACAGCCTGATACCTTCACTTTTTCTAATCCGATTGTTAAACGTTCTACGTTCCCGAGAATTTCAAGGAAGCGCCGGAAAGAAAATATTCCGCGGAACGTATCTCAACGTCTCCTCAACGTCTAATTTAAAAGCATTTATGGATCTAATTTATGAAATTTCTAGACTGCAAATCTCTGTTAGGTTGTTACATGTGAAGTGTCCGATTTTAGAAAGGAAACGTTGCGAAGCGTTTTGATCGAGAAATACTATTGTAGCCTGTAGATTTATTATATTATTTTTTCTTATTTTTACAGTATATTCATATATACAGTACACAGTGTACATATACAGTGTATGTATATAGACAGCATACAGTACAGGCTTCGGCATCGTAGATATAAATTATTTAAAAAATAATAGTTAATACAGTATATGCACAACAGTATACAGTATATACAGTACATGTAGGACAGTATACAGTATATACAGTACATGTAGGACAGTATACAGTATACACAGTATATACTGTACATGTAGGACAGTATACAGTATACACAGTATATACAGTACATGTAGGACAGTATACAGTATACACAGTATATACAGTACATGTAGGACAGTATACAGTATATACAGTACATGTAGGACAGTATACAGTATACACAGTATATACTGTACATGTAGGACAGTATACAGTATACACAGTATATACAGTACATGTAGGACAGTATACAGTATACACAGTATATACAGTACATGTAGGACAGTATACAGTATACACAGCATATGCACGACAGTATAAATATACAGTATGTACAGTATGTGTAAGGAACTGTCGCACACATTGTAATGTATGTATACTGATACAATATGTACAGCATATGTAGGACAGTACATAGTGTATGCAGTATATGTAGTACATTATACAGTATATACAGTCTACATATGTAGTACATTAAACAGGATATGCAGTATATGTAAGACAGTACACAGCATATACAATCTACATACATATGAGGACATTATACAGTATATACAGTATATGTATGTATATAGTACACAGTAAATATAGTAGGAGAAAGTAAACAGTATACACTAAATATAGTAATATGGTAGGACAGTATAAAGTACATACAGAATGTAGTATTTCGTATATACAGTATATGTAGAAGAGTATACAGTATATACAGTGTATGTAGGAGAGTATACAGTATATACAGTGTTGTTCAGATTTTTATTTTGCAATTGCGGAACTTAGAAAGATGATTTCGGATTTCGAAATTGTCAAATTGAAAATCGGACATTTCATACGCAACAACCTAATAGTTTCCTTCACCTTCAACACAAGCGAGCAATAAACTTTTACTGGTTGCATTTTCCGTGGCTAACGCTCCCATCGCGTCGTGACGTACAGTCGGCGATCGTGTTTAATTTTTTCCGACAGCAGTCGGTGTGCAAAAAAATAGCCAACGTGCAATCCGTCTTGATATACGAATCAGATCACCGTGCTCGATATTTGCACGATTCTGATCAAATCGCGTGTCATTTACAATACAATGTTGGAGACAAGCAATGCGTTTTATCGCAGCAAATAGAACAATCGCCTGATACGCGCGTGAAATTTTTTAATTGCCGCCCGACCCTCTTGCGCCACTCGCGGGAAAAACATACGTCGCAAAGACCGCTCTTAATATTTATTATCTTTAGTCAAATTATCTCCGCAGGTTGCGCCGGTTACATTTCCGGATAATACATGTTGCAAAATGCATCTTCAGCCAATGATCGGTAAATCACTTCTTTGCGAGTTCAAATCACGTTTTTACATTATTCGAGGACAAATCGCTTTGTTTCTTAACCTTTAACCGGTATATTGGGGTTTCCGATGATTATTAACCTTAATAAAAGTATAAAATTCTATGGGGTCTTAACGTCCCTTAAGTAAGCTTCAGCAGTTTTGCTTGAAATAGAATTTTTTTTCTTGGAACAGTTTGTATTGCATTGACCCTTTCGTTCCAGCCTTTAATTAAATGACAAATGAATATGCTACCTTCGTACGGTTGGTATACTTCAGCTACTTGATGATTTTATTCATTCAGCACAGGGATGACTTTAATAATTTTTTCAAAATTTTGCAATAACGTGGATTGAGAATATGGATCGTTCGTTTTGTTTTTTACAAGTTTAAATATTAATTTTTTTGTTCGCTCAAATTGCTGTTTGCATTGGTGATACTCCGGGTGACGATACAGCGTATAGAAATTATGAAAAGATACATATTAGCTGATAAACAGTCGAAATCTGAACACGCTGGATTTACGGTGGCGACACACGGCTGCTGGTATGTATTCTTAAACAATATCGAGACTTCGAAGGAATATTACACAATTAAGTATACAATGAGATGCTATTTATGTTTTTGTGTTGCGTTCTGCAAACACCTGGCGCGAATTTTTGTGAGCGAAGCCAAATTTTCATTGGGAGTTCGAACTTAAATATTTCGTCTTTTGTTGCGTCGTTGTAAATAACTGAAAAATATTCTGTAACATTCGTTAAAATTCGTTTTCAACACCTCTTATGATTATTTTTTTTTTTTTTTATTGAAACCGGCTTCTTTTCAATCACACTAATGTACAATTAAAACGAGTCATAATTAGACTGCGGACTTTCGTTTAAGCAGAAATTTTCAAAGTGAAATATGAAACAGCAAAAGATTAGAAAAATAAAGGATAGAATCAATTTTTATTTAACTCGACGCAGAACATTTTTATTTTGCATAAAGAAAGAAAATAAAGAAAAGAGGAAACGCGCCGTTTGGTGTGATCATTTATATCAATCTAGAGTTCCGGTAAACAATAAAGGAAGTATTAATGTGCTGACTTTCGTTAGGCGCGCTGAACGCTACAGCCCACTTGCTTCGCTAAATTACGCAGCATTCGTAGAATAGAAGAATCAAGTCCGGACGAGTTGGATTAGAATCATTATTATTACTCACAGCTAATGCTAATCGCCGTTTTTCTCGAGGGCGAATGGCCTTTTATTCGTCGAGGCTCGACGCTAGGATTCGCCGGTTTCGTCATATTCTTCATTTCAAAATACTATCAAATTTAAATTTAAATAAAACGTTCACATCTCTAATAATTATAAACGACTATCAATTTTCTGGTATTATGAAAATACGTGAAATACGTGTCTATTTGTGAATAAAATAATACAAACTTATGACCAAATGTGTGAACAGATTAAGGAACTCGAAATTGTACAAATTGATTACTCGGTAATTAATTCACAAATAAATATCCAGCCCATGTAATAAATTTTATATATAATGTGACATTTTCTAATTTTAATCTAGAAGATATACATGTAAAATATGTTTTCTATTCTTGTTAGGTGCAGAAAACTATTCAAAAAATAAAACTTTCTACCGAATTTCACACAATCCAAGATGCTCAATGAGCAGGGGAAATAGCTATGGGACACGCGTTCCAGGGTCAAGTATAATAGAAGCACACTATAATCTTGAAAGAACCTTGTCCTTTACTTGACAAACTGTTAAATTGTCATCCTCCTGTTCTCCTCCGTATTCTGTACTTTTTGCTGCACAACCACGATAATTCAAACTGTTTACCAGGTACTATAAGCGAACTTGTCCGTGTCAAATTTACGTTGATTAACTTATAAACAATATTTTTTACCATTGTTATCTCATCTCTAAATCTTCTAATTAGATATTATGCAAGATTAAATGTTTAAAAAGAAATTTCGAGAGCTCAGTGCCACATATCCTTTTAATAAAAAGTTCTAAATTAAATAAAGTAAAATTCGTGTGAAAATAAACATTCCATAATACGATAAATATTCGATTGTGTGACTTATTTTACATAGTCAAGAAATGCAGAATAATATACAGAGTAATTATAATTTGTAGGCCGTTTAATTTATAATAATATTAAATGGTCTAGATTCGTCGTGTGAAGGGGGACAGTAAATTAAAAACCAGTTTCCATTGTTAAACAATGGTAGTCGATATCCAGCAAGTAACGGCGGTCAAAAATAGCGGTTGAAACCGGTCACTTCCGGTCATCCATGTCTCACGCTTCCATCCTTCTTCGACGCGCATTGCCGATAATAGTCTAGATCAGACTGTACCGCAACTTAGAAGACGTTGATGAGGTCTATATGAAAGATGGGTCAGGGTCATGTACAATGTACTCTGTACACACAACGACAAAATTTCGTAATGCGAAGCTGACCCTTCAACGGCCAGGCTGCATGAAAGCGTGCGGAATGCAAGCTACTTCCTGTTTTTGGACCTCTCGTACAACAAAATAGAAGTTCACGATGTTAATCGTGATGCAAGCTCGTTGATTATGCGGCCTGTTGTTTCAACAAATTGCACGATCGTTCGAAACAGCTGTGTTTTATCGAGTGTGTAAAAGGCAACGTTACTTTATCAATTGTTTTCAAGAACAGAGTTCATGCGAGTCCAATTATATTATAAGTAAGTATATTATAAGTAAGATGCAAAACTATAAAGACACTAGAAAAATATAAAAATATTACTTTTGATTTATTAAAATTATAGAACGAATGAATGTATTTTCGTCTATCTTCTGTACTTTGCAATTGATTTGGCAAATTCTTATTTTGCATAAAGATATGCAGTTTATATACATACAGGGTGTTCCAAAAATGTTGCACTTCCTTGAAATGGACGATGCTCGAGGTCATTTTAAGGTAACTTTTTCCTTTGCAAAAATATTCTTGGCGACTTCGTTAAGGCGTTATTAATGAAAAACATGGACCAATCAGAGCGCGATAAAAGCTGACGGACTCTGTCCCGCTGAGCATGGCGTTGTCATTGGCCGAGATGGACTTCGTCTGCTGTAGCCGCGTGCTGATTGGTCCGTGCTTTTTTGTTAATAAATCCTTAACAAAACCGCGGAGAACATTTCCTCAAAGGAAAAAGTTTCTTCAAATGACCTCAGCAATTACCTTGTTCAAGAAAATACAACATTTCGGGGACTCTCTGTAGATAATTACGCGGTTTAAGGAATGATTTGCTGAATTAATGTAGTCATAGGTTTTTCACTACAAATTAAATTTAGTATATAATACAATATTGCACATGGATGTTTGTATAAGATTATTATATTTTGTTCATGCAACAATTGCCAACGTTAATATAAAAATATGCGTATGTATAAAAACTTCGAACAACAGCTGCATTCGCATTAATTCGCAAAATACTGTGATTTGTAGAATAGAGAACATACAGTTATCTCAGAAACTATTAGAACACTAAATTATGTGTTATTTATAGTTCGACTTTCGTATAGTGTATGTTAATTATGACGCTTTTTCTTGTATAGAGCGCTATCTATTTACTTTAAGGTTCTTTAGAAGTATACAGGGTAACCCAATATTAACGGTACGAAAATATGAAATAAAGTTCTTTTTGCTTGTCGCCTCGTTTTCAAGAAAATCGAATTTGAAATTTCGACGAACACAAGTGTTATCTAGATGTGTCTGTGCACAACCTACCGGTTCTACTTCTTACTAAACGCGCGAACCTTGCGGATTTTGAAAGTCGATTTTTTCCAAACAAAGTCTTAAATGAAGATTTCCAATTTTGAGTTATTATCTCATCTATAATCACCCGTTCCACGGTCGTACCATCGATGCTGGGGCAACCTATAAATATATGGCTGTTTAATACGTTTTACGCGATAAACATAGAAGTTCGAAGTAATCTTAGGATTTATCGAGACTACGATCCCAAGCACAATTCATGAATCGTTCAAGAGTATTTACTATACAATTGTCCAAAAGTTTCGCATCCACCATCTTAGTTATTTAGTTATGCCACTGCTTAGCCATGGAATGGACTTAATATCCGAATTCACTGAACTTCGATTCATAGTACACGAGAAGTAATAAGAAGATTAACGTAAGATGGCATTCTGCTAGGACTTAATATGCATATAGAAAGAATTCTTTATTTATAGTGTGTTCAAGCGTTTAAAATAAGTCAGGAAAACTTTTTTCAGAGAACACATAAATATTTGAATTTGCATAAACACCAATCGTCCAATTACAATTTCTCCAATGTTACATTCGATTTAATGTGACCCAGCAAGGTGTCAGTAAATTAGGTTACAGAGGGTAACAAATGTCGCAGATGCATACTCGTAGGCGCAGTAATAAGCATAGTAATTCAATGCGCTAATAAGAAACCTTTTTCCAAATGTCTCGATAGATTTCTGCAAAAAGTCATATTCGCATATTCAGGACAAGAAAAAGCTTGTGCGGGAGGGGGTTACAATTCGAAATGACATTTTTTACACAATTTGGAGCAATTGACTACATATTTATTCTTACTTCACTTGCGTGCTTTTCCGATCGACTGATTGCGAAGAACTGAGTGTTAGGACGTAGACTAATTTTTTGTAAACATACCAAAGTGCTAGATATAAACATACCACGTAAACATTTCTTGTAGGGACCGGTGCAAAACCGAGTCAATCTATCTTTGTCGTCATTGCTAATGGAGGAGACATTAATTATTGAAAAAAATTTCTTCAGTTACTTCTAACTATGACAAAAACAATTATAATGTTATTCTTCTATATTCCTAGCAATAAATAATGATTTATACAAAACTTGTGGTTACTGGATCAGTTTTGCTCCTTACTGTAATTGGATTGTTACAAGGTGTCTAAGAATCGAGGAAATCGTTGAAGACGAAACTGCCGCTGCTCAGAGGACACGAATACCAGGAGCCTAGCAAACCCTGAAGATGCAGGGGTGTTGGTAGACACTCGGCGATCGCCGGCCGTGATTTTTCTTTATTTACGGAGGAATAAGGCAGGGCACTTAATCCTCTGGTAATGCCAAAGCGCATCCTCCGGCACAGCGCGTCTGAGTATGCGATCGATAGAGGCTGTCCTGACGTCATGAGAACGTCGTCGAATTCATTACTAGTCTAGCCGGGCTTAAAAATTAAAAGGCTCTCAAACAAAAACTCCCTTTTTACTTTCGGGCTCGCGGGTTTGTAATCCCTTGACTACCGGAGGCCTTCGCGGCCGCGTCAACCACCCCCACCCCTCCAGAATTTCGGGACTCGGAGGACTGAAAACAACCCTTAAGACCTTACCCCATTTCCTACGCTTTCTTTCTCTTTTGCTCGACCGGGAGGAATCAGCCGGAACTGTCGATCGGCCGATTTAAGTATACTTTCTCCTTTTTTTTTCCTCCCCGTTTCTCTTCTCGTCGTTCCCCCGAGCGAAACCCCTTTCTTCCCTCTGGGCATTACACCCTATTTGCGGGGGATTTCGCCGGAACCATCCCGCAATGTTAGACCCCCCCCCCCCCTACGTCTATCGTGTAACGAAACTTAAGACAAGATCGATCCTCCGTTGTTTTGTCTCTCTTTCATAATAGTGCGGCGTTTGTTTAGGACCGTTTACAGCTTTGTTCGTCAATTATTTCAAAACATATTTTTGCTGGTACTTCTTGTAGACGCATCAGCCGTACTCTGTTGGTCCTAATATAACAGCTGCCCATTCAATTTAGTCGCTAGAAACCGAGTAATTAAATTACGATTTTGATACTCCCGGTCAAAGTGGACCCAGGCTCCGCCGTCCGAGGGAAAGCACATTCTTGACCGAATAGTTCGTAGAAAATTAGGATACGTAAGATGCCGTTTAACGTCGCAGGCCATCGACACCTGAAAATGAAATGTGCCAATTGGCATCTCCCGTTAACAACGTTCGAAAAATTGCACCAATACGCGTCTCCAGTCAACAACAATCGAAAAATGAATGACGCCAGTTGGTACCTCGGATGAACAAAAACCAACAATTTTATTATGAGAAAAGTACCAAAGAAACACCAAAAGTATTTCAATAAAAAAGCTCTTCAAATGCTCAAGATTGAGGAAATAATGGAAATCAGTATGAAGGCACTCAGCGTCTTATATTGAACAATATATTGGGTTCGAAACGGAAGTTCGTAGCGTTATTAAATTGAAATTCATGGTAAAATTGTGATATTTGGAATGTAAAGCATATTTCGTTCGATAATGACTGGTTCCTTGGTTACGTAACACTTAATTATTATTTAACAATTAGCCAGAGTAATATGCGGAATGTACTTGAAACATCGTCGTTCCTGTTTGCACTCTTCTCTCGATTCGGTTCACGGTCATGGAAGGTTCTAAAACTCAGGTACCCAAACGGTTCTCGTGCAGTTCCCGTCCGATCTGAAACTCGAGCCTCATTGTGTGTGTCTCAATATTTCGGAATATCCCAACAGGTTTCGAGCTATAATCGTTACAGACGGAGATGCGTTCTCGCTTTTTTTCTAATTTACATTTCCGTTTATCTCTTTCTTCTTTTCGCCGTCGACGATCGACTGCGCGGAATCGTCCTTAATAAATTCGCGACGTTTGTCGACATCCTCGGCCCCGTAAAGATCCAGATCTTTCCCGAGGTAACAGACAGCCGCATCGAACAGCACTCCTATCGTCGAGAAGCCTGAAAAATTATTTCAAGTTGCACAAAACGTCTTAATCGGAGTACTTAATCGTACGCTACTGGATACAGTCGAGAGCAATAATATTGGCATTGATATTAAACTAGCATTCAATCGTAGGGGAGAGATAATTCATAAATATATACACAGGCTCACGAAAATATTCGAACGCCCTTCAACACTTTCAGTGCCAAACCAGAACCCCAAAAAAATTCCATGAAACCAAAGTACGTTATTTAATGAAATAATTGATATTCAGTAGTCTTCCAACTTTCTTTCATTTCACAGATTCCAATCAATTTTGGTGCAATCATTTTAGAACCTGGACAAATAATTCCGTGACATGGCGGTCAACATGTTAAACTAGTATAACTTTTTTTAAATTGGATCGAACAATCTGACATTTTTCAGCAATTAGAAGAATTGGTTTTCCAAATGACGTGCAAACAAGATTTTGCAAAAATTGCAATTGGTAAGAATTACATGAGAAAATCACAATGTCACACTGTTTACAACTTTTTTATTTGAGCCTGTAATGAAAATTTCAAATATTCGTTTTGTAGATCTATGTTAATTATACACATGCTGAACATGTAATCGAAATCGATAAATATGAATTATTACGTTGAAGTTTGAATTACTACTGAACATATGGGGATATTTATATTATGTAGTTAATACGGTTAAAGGTTCATAATCTACACGAAAGACCAGAGTTTTACTAAAAGCCAGAGGTGTCCTTATGAGAGGGAGTGCAGTATTTTGCAACGAACGCAGACTAGATTTTTATTTAAAAAGCCCCGGTAAGACTTACCCGCGGACGTGATGTTGACCAGATATCTGAAGTTCCGTCTATGATGGAACCAGCAGTTCCCCCTGGTCCCGCAGGACTCTTCCCAGATCAAGCAAGTGGAATCGATGATGGCTCCGTAGATAATTGGACCCGGTATCAGCGCGAACAAAGAAATCGTCATCAGGGTGATACCCTGCGCAAAGCTTTTGTCCTTCTTGTCGACGCTTCGATAATTCACCAGGACGTTACCAATCTTCCCGGAACACGCCAGCGTCTGTATGATGCAGGTGAACACCATGAACAGAATGTACGGGTGACTGCAATCGCTGGTGCACGGTCCAGCTCTGACTTTGTCGAACTCGAGGCTGTGTGGATCGTTCAGGTAGATCGGCTGATTCAGTACCAGCCATTTGCTGTCGGTGGTATAATCGAGCTGGTCTTCGAAATTCAACGGATACGCCGATGACAGGCAGCTGCAATTACCGAACTCTTTGTCGCTAATTATCGCCCGGCAACCGGCGTGACAAGCCGAGAAAAATGTCGTCCTCGACGATTCGTGGCAAACCGGAGAATACTTGATGCCCTCGCAGTTGCAACCGGCGTTGCAACTCGATGTCAGGTTCATCCTGAAACAATGACACGTCGAGTCATCACTCGGGACCGAGAACAACTGTCGTGTACAGACGCTGTTTCTCCATCTTTTGCCACTAGCGTGGAACGTTGAAAGAGACACCAGGTCTGTAAATATATAAAACCAGAATTTGCCCGTAGGTGACACTTTACAGTAAGGAGCAAAACTGAACACACATATTTTATTTTTTAACAAAAATAAAAAAGAAAATCTGGTCTGGTAAATTTGGTGTATATTAAGACTTTACTAAATTATTAACCCTTAGCACTCTCTCGAATGGCGACTGTAAGGCGCCACTAAAAATTGCTGTATCATTATTCAAAATATTTTACCATTATGAAATTTGTCTGTATTTAATGAATTACTAAACACTACAATATGCTATGAGTAAGTAGCACCATTTTCATATGTACAGCATGAAAAAAAATTTTACGGTGGAAATATTCTAGGTCGGAAGAAATGTTTCGTTTTGGAGTTAAAATACCCAACCCCTGACCCGTGACTCAATCCCTTTTCCCTTTCAAAAAATTAAAGGAGCAATCATTGCAATAAAATTTTAGCTGTGATATTTCGATTTTGTTTATCTAAATTACTTTGTAATTTTTGGGGATGATGGAAAAACCCATTTTTGGGCATGATGGTTTGGCAGCCAACCTGTTGAAAGCTACTTCTTTTTCGTAAACAAAGAGTCCAGATGAAATCTACTGATTTTATTCGATCATTGTAATGATGAGAATAGTAATTTGTGAAATTGTCAGACACTAGTCGCGGTAAATACGAAGACGTACTCACTGCATAGTGTCAAAATCGAGGCCTCTGACGTCAACGTCCGCGCAACCAAGGAAAATGAAAAGTATTTGACCAGCAACAAAGCAGACACCAACAAACACGTTCCATGCGAGCAGCGGCCTAGGGCCGGGCTTGAATCTGCTAATTACCATTCCGGAGAATAGAAATCCTAGCACCATACCGACCAGCGATATAGGACCTTGACACACAGAAACACGTTAATCGCTGTCCCCTTATTCAAGGTCAATTTAACACTAGAACTACCGAACCAGTAAAAATGACTGGTTACTAATTTTTTCTTTCACAATTACTGAAATTATAAAAATATTTTCATCAGAACTTTTTGAATGAACCTATTCATTGAAGCACATGTTAGAATGAAAATGGTATTAGGTTTGAATAGATGTAGTCTTATCATTATTTGATTATTCATCAGTTGTATTTATTACTCGGTAGTTCTAGTGTTAAATAACGTTCAGGTGTGTACACCGAATCTATTTACTCCTTTATTCCAATATTTAATATTTTAACCGTTGTGTGGGCAGCCAAAACGTGTACATAATTAAAAAATTGTTATATTTAAAAGAATGGACGGCGATTTTATAATATTTTTTAAACAACATTAAATAGTTGTTGAAAGAAATGTAGTAATTTGATACCTGGTAGCCTACACAAGGGTTAAATCTTGATTTTGTTGCTGTACGATAGAATCATTTTTTAAATAGCTTTGTAAATATAAACAACCTGCTTAGATTATAAATTCCTATCTGTTAGAAAATTGTTAGGTGAACAAATTAATTCATGGTCCACAGAATTAATTTATTCTAAACTCAAGCTTTTTACAGGCCGTATTGAAATTTATTAATTATTTGTAAGATGTTGTGGCGTGAGCAAAGAAAATGTTATTATTTTAATTGAAAGAAACTTTCACTGTATGCTCCGCTTCACACGCTGAATTAACGGCGAGTGAATATTTATTATAAATGGTGGATGGTGA
Organism: Seladonia tumulorum; assembly: GCA_913789895.3. Classification (NCBI taxonomy): domain Eukaryota; kingdom Metazoa; phylum Arthropoda; class Insecta; order Hymenoptera; family Halictidae; genus Seladonia; species Seladonia tumulorum. The sequence continues at coordinate 5,306,047 of OU565282.1, read as the reverse complement.
GTGAATCACGAGGATAACTAACAACTTAACTTTATTATTAACAATAAGAGTGGATTAGTGATTACAGTGCCGAGTGACTATGTTTATGAGAGATCAGATCTGAAGTCGCGATACTATTTATGACGATTTTACTAGTTGGGTTGATTCTGATGTTCTGTCGCACTGCTCCGAGGCCCGCTTGCTTGTCACCTCGGTGGTGGGTTGATGATTTGGCCATGGGCCCGTTTTTGGGGGGAGGATCATCCCCATTCGTCGGTTGACTTGAGGGAGGAGGATCTTCCGAACAGACCTCACAGGTGGAGGAGGAAGTCCCCACCCTCAAGTCAATAAGGGAAAGTTTCCCCAAACTGTAATTTATGAGACCCCGAAGCAGCGCGACGAAGGCCTAAGTGGCCCATGCATGCGTTCTACTGTCTCTGGTTTTCGTCCGCTTGACGAAAACCAGAGACACGGTACCTTCGGTTGTAGCGCAACCCTAGTCGTGCGGAGGAGTATTTATGACCCCTTGCCCGCCGCGTGTAGCGGGCCATAAGGCCCGCTGTGTCCGAATCCGGGACCCTCAAGTACCTCGCGGACGGTACACGGAGTGAGGGTCGCACGGATTGACTTATGGCCACTTTTCCAATGCCATCAGCTCGAGTCCTCAAGTGCCCCGTATGTGGCAACTCAAGGATTAGCATTCTTCGTGATTAGTCGAAGGACGGACAAAAATCGGAAAAGGGCTCTGAAGTGGACGCGTCGCAACATAAGATATAATGGAATACATAAGGAAACCAAGAAAATTATTTTGGAGGGCAAATGTATGTGAACTATTTTCAGATAATCAACAGATTCATGAAAATTAATTTATACACCTACTATATTGATTAGATTTTACATTTTAGTTTCTTATGGAAAAATGCGTTAGTAAATTTAGTGCTTCATACTAACAATTACTATTATAGAATATTTCTGAACTTCTTAATCGTCCATAAATTAACCATAGCAAACATTAGGTGAGTATCTAAACCTTTGTATAATTTTTATTCTTTTATCCCAAGGTTAAGAATCCAGGCTAATAAAATCAATAAATTAATTTTACAAGTACACAGACTTTACAAATTATTAGTTACCATGATTGCCGGCATAGGTACTTAGTCATTTTAAAAGAGTCCACAATGAAGAAAAAGGAAACAATGTTGTGCTCCAGTGTGGACACACAGCTTAAGGAAAACATTACATCCTCTATAAAAATTCTAATACTTTGAAAAATACTTTGAAAAAAAACAAAAGACAACTATGTATTTCGATCTTTCGTAAAAGACTTTCTTTTTCCAAGCATATGATAGTACTTGATAGTGATTGCTATGGGAGACTTACCAGCAATGACAGTGCCCCCAGCCGCAGACTTGCTATACTGAACCTCGAGGTACTTAGCCAAAAAGGTAATGTAAGACGACGCGCCTAACACGTAAAACACCCCGCTCAGGTTGTTGAACGTTAACAGCCAGTTAGTCAACAACCTTTTCATCGCTGTCGGAAATTCCCGTATAGTTGGAATGTATTCGGTCTCGAGTGACTTCCTCGGCTCCATCGGCGGCATGTACTGCTCTTGCGCGGTTAGGTGTAACTTTAATGGTATACTACCGTCCTACAGCATACAGAAAACAGCTTGAACAATCGCATCACAGAAACTCTAATGATTTTAGCTTCAAGTTTATTTGTCACCGCGAACGCGATCACTTTCGTCATTTGTTTCCTTTTGTCACTCGTTACCAGCGAGAAATGAAAGGGTAATTACCAGACTCCGAATTTTATGTACCAAAAATGAGTAGATGCAGTCGGAAAAGATAAAAACGATTAAAAACAAATACCAAATAAAATATTGCACGAAGATCAGCAGTCTACTAATTTGTTAATCCAACTACTTCGGTTTGTATCTTTATGCGAAAATATTTTATACAGGGTGTGCCAAAAATGTTGTACTTCCTTGAAAAGGAAAACTTCCATTTGAAGTAACTTTCTCCTTTGTAAAAATCTTCTCCACTGCTTTGCTAAGGAGTTATTGACGAAAAACAAGGACCAATCAGAGAGCAGTTATTTGTCCCCATTATCGTCAATAACCCTTTTACAAAGAAAAGGAAAAAATTATTTCAAATAACCTCAGGAATCGCCCTTTTCAAGGAAGTACAACATTTTTAGGACACCCTCTATATGTATAAATAATACGTAAAATAGTTTGATAAATAATAAAAAAAGGAAAGAATTTCTTTTGTTGATTAGAAATTTTCTTATAGAAAAAAAAAATAAAAACAGACATTAATATTTGGTTATATACACGTTTCCGAGTATTTAAATCAAATAACACAACTGGATAAAGATTTATGATCGATTACTGTAATACATATTCGTATTGCATAATCGAAATGATTCGCATTATAATTGATTTTAATGGAATGCCTTTAGTAGAATAAGTTTGCACAACGAAAACTGAAATTATTTAAATACATTTTTTTATGATAATTTTGTACCTTCTCAGAGCTTTTACTAATGAAAATAATGGAGAAATATTTTACAAGATTTTAATTTTTTGATGTTGATATCGATAGAACGTGTTGCTCTCACCAGCTTGGCAGTGTCAATTGGAGCAGTGGTCTTTGGTTTCGGCAGATCTCGAGGGAACATGGCAATTAGGATCGAGAACATGCCCATCGTGGCACCAAGGATAATCCAGCCTAGCCACCAAGCGCCCAACCATCTTGGATCGTTTTTCGTGATCACAGGATGCAAACTGGGATCAATGTACAGGCTGAGGCAACCGTAGCCCAGTAAAAATCCTATGGCTGGACCAACTGTTCGAAGAGCGAATGTAAAACCTGCGAAATATTTGAATACGAATCATCATACAATCCTCTGTATACACGTTTTATCGTTAAGTGTTAATACTAAAATATAAAACACTGTACAACATATACTATGAGTACTGAAGCCAGAAAATGATTTTCAAACAAAATTTAGTTTTATTAAATATTATGAAATATTCTGTCTTGTGATAAAAAATGATACTAGCATAAAAATATCAAAATTAAGTAAATCAGTAATTATATTAACGTAAAGCAAAATGTATAAATGGAATTATTTTTATAGAATGTGAAAAAATATAAAAATGTACTGCGAAGGAACACGTATAAATTAAACTATTTTGATAAAATGTAAAATAAATGTTTGTAACTATGACTGTAAAATCATTTACTTAAAAAGTAATAAGTCTAATAATGCTATTTGTATATTAATGTCTTATATTAGACTACTTTTGAACGATAAATAAAAAATTTGAATTTTCTGTATATACTTTTTCAATTTGATGTGTTTGTTGCAATAAGTACTCTAGCATGTCAATATTTACGCCAATAAATGCAATTTCATTCAACATTCCTTGCATGTGACATCAGCCGCTTATCTTAGAGCGTGATGGAAAGAAAAAATGAAAATCAGATATCTACAATTATTGATAAGATAGAAGTTATTTTTATGAACAAAGGTATTTATACATTCTAACGACAATTGAATCCGATAAAAATCTGTTATGTGTACACATTGGTACATGTGTACTACAATTGAATGCTCCAGTCACATTCGATGTATAATTCATATCGACATCTTCAAAATCCTTTCAATCATTGACTTTAATTAATAAAAACACGATGATTAAAGAGACGAAATGCTTTGGACACTGTTAGGCTAATGTGTACCGTACGAAAATGAATCTAATCAACTGAAAACTATGGAGCCATTATTTTTATCAGTTTTAAAATCGATTGTTAAAACAGTTAAATTTATTGTTAAATCTGTTAAAACAGATTAAGAATCAACATCATTGCAAGACTACTATTGCAATACTACAGCAAAGTCTGTAATTCGCATTTTAAAATGCGATAAAATTATTTGCCACGCATATTACCAGCCTTAAACATTTCCCCGACTTTTCCAAAAAAATACAAAAGATATTATTATTGGAAAGAAACTTTCCCCATAAAATTATATGCAAATTGCTTTGCTACACATGTATTTCGTTGATATTGGATAATCGAGCCAGTACGCAATCTTATTTTCTATAAACAAAATTCTAACAATTTTGAAAACAAGTGTTTCATATATAAAAACAATTATTTCGGATGTAAGCATAAGTTCTGACTGGAGGTAGCTTCTTCGCAATCACAGTTATGTACGTTTACAATAAGTCATAATGAAGTTGTTGAAATTGGGAGATATTATAACCTAATAATTTATGGGTGGACAGCGACTACAGCTATAATTTAAACGAAACATAATACCACTGAAGATTATTACTAAACTTCGGATATGACGCATTTATGGCAAAAATGAGTGGAATTAATTTGAAACGATAAAAAGATTAGAAGAATATGAGAGTATCAATGCACTTCTTACGACTTAGTAAAACCAACTAAAATAAATTCCTGTTTGGTTCCTACGCCTTGCAATTGATGCAAACAATTTTTATTTGGCATAAAAGTACTGTATTCATTGTTGCACACACACATTTCTATTTGGGTACTTTCCAAATTCCGTTCTTATTTTGTGGCGATGCGTGTCAGCCTCCAATCGAACGTGCCCGGCTAATTACCTAAAAGCATGGGAGTATTTTTCTTCTCAGTATTATCGTCCAAATACGTCTGTCCAAGGCCGTAGTATAGAGTGGTGCCGATTCCGAGGATGAATTGGGAGAGGAAGACCAGAAGCCGCGGAAGAATGCTGACGTCGAGCATGCTCTCCTCGTCGCAGAGCTGCGGTTTCACGACTCGTGGACAAATCGCCAGGTCCTCGGGGATCGTGGTGGTATTTAGCAATGTCCGATCGAGGTGTTCCTTCGTCAAGGCCAACGCGTCCCTTCCGGGCCCGAACAAGAAATGTGGAAGCGCGAGAACGAGGCAAGAGAACGCGCTGAGACCGACGCCGATCGCGATCCATCTTGGACGGTGTCCCGAGCCGCCGTAATAGGTCAGTATCAATGACAAAATCTGCGAGATCTCGTTGCCAGACAGAATCAGTCCTGAAAACACACACAATTCGTATTACTACATCAGGGTACAGTACCCTAACAAAAGACCTCTCTTAATACGAGACCCATGCTTATCTCCAACACAGAACGCTTAAGTGTATTATAGCAATGTGGTTTTGTTCCGTAATAAATGTTGATTTACTCCAAATTAACCTTTTTGCAAATCAAATTCACCCTTTCGCAACATCAAACTCACCTTTCTTGTAAATCTTGCGTACAAAACTACCTTGAGAAATATACCTCTATTTTTTTGGAAATTTTCAATTTTTTTTTTTTTTTAACACATTTTCCTAATCCGACAATTGCACGTTGACAATCATAATAAGACTCGGGTACTATAATAATATTATATAAACGTGGTCATCCGACAACTTCAATATTGAATCAGCTATTTCAAATATCCGGAATTTTTATAAATCGATTTTGCAGTAAAAAAATTCACGGTCGCGTGTACCATCCAGTAGAATGTTCATGTATTCTTTCGTAATCATTATTATACCGTGTCTACCCTATAACTGCCCTTGTGGTATGGATTAGGTATGAAGAAAGATCAAATTCTTGCGTTACAGTGCGAGATAGATGAATAGATAGATAGATGCAGTCGGTCGGACATGGAGGTTTGTCAATTCAAGGGGCTGCCGTGAGAGTAAACAATAAACGCGCAATAAAAAAATTTTAAATTCAGTACTGTATTCGTCGTACCTCTTCAAATGCGATGCCAGTGGATTGTTGAGATTCTTCCGATTAAAATGAGTACAAACACGATGTAAATCGATTTATTTTTCTAGATTTCATACATAGCAATCTTAAGCTACGTCCACACCGAAGCAACAACGAGCAACTTTTAGTTGACGTTGCATGTATCTTGAAAAAATCGCCGCTTTTGTGCAATGAAAGAAAAAGGAGGCAACAAACAGCGACGAAAAGTCGCTCGATGTTGCTTCAGTGTGAACGTGGCTTTAAGCGTGTCCTTAATATTGTTATTTACCTTAATTTCTATAAAAGTAGTCCTATCTATGTTGTGTTTGGACTCATGTTAATCGGAAGAATCTCGACAATCGACTGGTACACTACGTTTGAAGAAGTAAGACGAAAATGACGGAATTTGACATTTTCAAATAATTCATATATACGAAGCAATATAATTAAGAAAATTTATCAGGAAAGTTATTCCTACAACACACGGCTAAATGATCATTAAACTAATATACAGAAAGCAATATGATTAATAAATTTAAAAAAGAAACAAAAAGCGAAAGAATTCGACCAATACATTTACACGACCCTGATACACAGAATGAAAGAAATGTGTGTGACAGATGTGCCATTGCTTCGTTATCGTTTATGGGAACGCCGTGATGTAACATTTGACAGAATAAAAAGCAGGACAATCCGGTAGGATCGAAGTGTCCTTTGCAGCTAAAAAAATCGCATCATTTAATGCCGATATCGAATTACAATGCAGATAGATCGATCGATCAGCGAACGCAATAACATCGGCCACGTAAAACCGCGAACGCCGGATTGTATCGATTTCTCACGCGACTGCTATAGCGCGTAATAAACGTTTTACACGATTGCGTGTACAGGCGAATAATATATCAGCGTACGCAACGTACGCTTATTATTTAATGATAAACAATCGAGCGCCGATCGATCTCCTGCTCGCGGAACCGTTCCACGAATTCCAAGTTTCCATCAGACGGAGTAACAACAAAGGAATTTTTTGTTTTCAAGTAAATTGTGCTGACACGATGTCGCGCGACATCAGCAAATATTCCGTGAAAACAGCTTGAAGAATCACATCCAATTATTATTGTATCTTTCTTTTTTACTCTATAATAACGGGAAAAATGTACACGTGCCGATGGCAAAAAATCGACCCATATCAATTGTTTATCTTCAAATGAACGTTCTAGAAATTCTATTTTGCTTTGCGAAATTGTGCTTCAAGAAAAATTAAAGAGAACATTTTGTAGCAAATATTATATTATTCCCATACACTGAAACAGCTAAAGTCATGTTCAAGAACATAGTTTTGAAGAAATTGTATATAAAATTCACTTTTATTCACTGTATTCTTCAATTTTTGTGAATTTGATATATATTCCCCGTACTTGTAAATGTATAATAAAAATTAATGCAGTTATTATTAAATTTTTAATCTTACAGATCTCTTAACATGGAAATTAATGTTTCTTTAATCAGTCAAATAAAATAAAATGTCTATCGAAACTCAGAATCTTACAATCATTTTTGACACGTTTCTTTAATCATGTTCTAAAATTTTATTGCATATTTCAGTGGCAAACCTTGTTTTTGTATTAAACTTATACGGACATATCTGTGTCAGTCTTCCTGATAGAAATGGCTGCAAACACAATGCAATCTGTTTCATACTTAGTTGTATACGGTAGAACCTCGATTATCCGAATTCATTAATAAATAATAGAACAAGTACATTTTACAGTTGCTCGTACAGTGCCAGATACTGTACAATAGATCTATAGCAATTTGTACAATGAATCATGTTTCACACGGATCGCTTTAGGATAATAGAGAATTCGTCGCCAGTTCGGATAATCGAGGTTCCACTAAATCGTCAATTACACAGGCAACTATGCTCCAAAGCATGTCGAGTGTGGACTCATTTTCATCAGAAAAATGTGACGAATAAAGTTTCCGAATGAAATCATGAAAAACAAAAAGTTCGAGTTAGTATAATCGAATTGTCCCATCAATATACATAACTAATTCCATACCATAGTTCTCATAGGTCGAATATTTTCAGGAATCGTGAAGAAAAAATGTTGAATAAAGTTAAATGGCCTAGTAGTGTCAAGATCCGCGATCTATAGATCCCGTTACGTTTGCTCGTAAAAGGGGGTCGAACGCGAGACTCGCGACATCTCGAAAAGTATTTCGTGTACGTACCCTTGGCGTATATTGTGACTAACAATAAACTCGTATAAATGCATATCCGTGTGTCTTCGCAATGCGTGTTCACCGCTCGTTGCTCTAACGACAGATTTCTCACTTCTATGATTGCGACACACTACTTACCTACTAGACGAACGCACACCGACACGCGATTATCTTTGCTCGGGGCCGACCATGCACGGTGCACGCGTGTTGCGAATACAAGCGCGAGCGCTTCAATGCGTGTACACTGTGCAGCGAACGTTTGACTACCGGGTTTCGACGTTACTTTTCGCGAAAATACAACGACACCGACCGAGAAACTCGACACTTTCCAACGGGATCCATCGATCAGACTCGCACCGTATCGATCACGATTGTTCGAATAATTTTAATCCGGAAAATGGTATCTTACAGTCGATATTATAAGAACACTTCGAGAGCTTATAGATACGTTTACAATATAGCAGTCAGTTGAATATGTACTACAAAAAAAATATATTATGTATTTTGTTGTATGACCACTTGCTAAATAAACCGCTTGGTTTGAGGCAATAATGAATAAATAAATAAACAGTGGTAGTGTTACTCTTCTGTAAGCGTTGCTGTGAACAATTTATAGCATTCGTTGAAGTCATGTCACTAATATTCTTAAACCTCTTTAATTTCTTGCATATACAATTTGTTTAGTAATAAATTTATAATTTGTAACGTATGTGCCATGTTTGCCATGGAATTTTGATACACACAGAACTCGAAGACTGAAATTTAAAACATGTGCAAATACAAATTAACGATTTGTATTAATTAATCGATGTCAATTGTGTGTTAGTTTCATGAACGTTTGTATTAATAACCGTTGTTCTTGGTATCGCAAGCTTTTCTATTACGTTATCTAAAATTGTGTAATAAAAAGAGTTCTAATATAGATTTTATTGTGTAATAGATAGCATTCTCACAAACAAAATTACATACGTCAACAATAGCTTGGGTTATTAACACTAACGTTCGTTATACTAGCAAAATTACGAGCGGTATCTTTATTAGTTTATTATAATACGTAGATATATATATAGGTCTTTTTGTATAGATGTTGGAAGAATTATATTCATTTTGAAATGATTACTAATTGTTAATTATAAACTTTTGTATATAATAGATAAGACTATTGTAACTCTCGAAAATTTAATGAACTTTATAGTACATACTATAAAGAGTACATACACCATAAGAAGTATTTTAATAAAGAAACAAATTATATGAGTTATATGAGTCCCTTTCGTTAGCGTAGATTTCTTCGCATTTGAAATCTGTTTTGAAGCCTCGAAAGTGCAATAAAGTTTACTAAAACTATGATTTTCAATATACATCAATTTTATGAAACTTCCATTCCGATGTCTTTACATAAATTTGTATGTGCTCGTGTGAACATAATTACCTAACGTTTGCACTCTATTAATACTCGCATTTACATATTGGTATTATAACGAATGCACTCGTACGTCGTAGAGAAATAACAATTGCTTTTACTTTAGCAGATGTACCGTCACAAGGATACGTATAAAGTGCAAACGTATTGGTAGATTTTAGACATCTTGGAATATCTTGAAAATGGAAAAATTCTAAAAAATATCCAACAATAACTGTAGAAAATATCTGCAAACCTTTATGACCCGACGCAGGTTCAATTTGAAAATTGAACTACACGGTGAATTGGAGTATTTAAAAAAAAAAAAATACATACCCGTTGTGCGACTAGGTATTTTGAACCTCTTTTCCAACGTGGTGAGGGTGACAACGATGTAAATGAAAGCCATCGCCTGTACGGTGCCGAGAAGGCCGTACACAGCGATGAAATTTCTCGAGGTGGCACGATCTCGCAGCCATCGGGGATAAATCCCGCAAATTCCACAATCTTTGGTCATCCCTCCAACTGTACTACAGAATTTACGTACTTGTTACTTTACATGTCTCAGGCGACTCACAATTGTTATTATTTCCTCAAAACCATCACTATCTTTATGCACAACAAAAACCTCGATCCTAACAAACCGGAGTAAAATAGAAAATCTCCATTTCTTAACACGTCCAACAAGTTGAAAATAATATGACGATGTTTTTAAATTCTAACGATTTTACGATTTTTTATTTTACTATAGCTGTATATTCATACTGTATTTTTATAATGTATAAAATCCGCAGTAGAATTATCACTCTGACATTCGCTTCATGCATAAAATAAGAATGGAGATTTAGGATGATACTGTAGTCACAAATAAACTGCGGATTTTTATACATAGTAAAAATGTTCGGCGTCGATTGCAAGAGCTACATAAATATTATTTCAATCACCGGAAACGAATAAGAATACAGCAACATGTCTAAAATGTTTACATGTTCTTACCGTTTTATTTCCTAATCGAAAACTCGTTAACAGACTGCTACCCCTGAGCACGCATTTAGAAATTTTTCCGAGATAGTAATAATTGTCTATTTTTCTCTACTGCGTCATTATTATTGCCTTTCTGTAAATACATGAATATCGTGAAATGTCTTCGGATTAGTTTGTTCCAGAATTATATACTTTTCTGTGCGATTATTACGATTCTAAGAAAAACAAAATGATCCTAGACTATATACAGAGATAAAGATCGGAACAATGATAAAAATTGCTTTCCTGTTTAGTCTGGCACGCGAAACAAAGAAGGCGTTATCACCTCTGACAATGAGTTGTGTATCGTGTACAACTTGCAAGTTTAACTGCCATGTCAAACGCAGAAGTCGGTACAGCTCGAATAAATAAAGAGCCTAGGAGTCTGCGATTATGTCAATTAGATTAACTTCTTTCTGCGATATTTCTTCGCGCAGTGTCGTAGAATTCTTCGTCTCCTATTAATATAAATCGTCGTCGTTTTGCTAATAGAATAAACAATTTAGCAATCTGCTTAATGCAATATTTCTAAAAATCGACGACTTTTTCCAAACACGTACAAAAATTATTATCATCAACAATTTCCCCTACGGAGTACCGTCGATTTGTTTGTTGAAAAAAGAGCCGTACAGAGATTAAATTATCCAATTCCAGTCTGACAGTAGGAGATAAATGAAGCGAATAGAATTGTCCGTTGATAAGCCTACAATGAGTTTTCTTGTGTTCTGGAGTATCATAATCAGTTGTCGATCTCATACGCAAGCGGTTAAGTAATTGTTACACACACGGACATAACTTCTGTAGAAGAATAAAAATTCTGATTTATCGATGCACATGGATTCGTGATTTTTGTCGAGAAATTAAGACGTCAATAGTATCGATCAGTATATTCCCCAAAAAATTATAAACTATAAGAACAGTTTCAAAAGGTTTGAATGCACACTATTTTTGTTCGAAATGATCCGAATGATTTCTCTCGCTGAGATCTCACTTCGTTAACGACCGATAAGAATTCACTGAAATCAATTCCAAATAACAACTCTCACGTGACGAAAAAACGATGTATCGTTTCCAGGGAAAATCTATAGACTAAAAGCGGTTAGATAAGAGGTATCCAATCATCGACAGTTTATCTGATTAATTCAGATACCGTCGACGCATGGATTATTGTGATTAACAGTGAGATTACTGAACGGGCCCTGCGCGGAACTTTGATCGTTAGGAATTAACCTATTTAATAGAAACTGAAACGAGATTCAGGCCGCTTGAAACACGAACGCGAACGTAACAAACAAAAGCAAATGATTATGCGCGGAGTTTTAAACCCTCGTATCAAAAACCACCCTCCTTCGAAACTGAATTCTACGCGTACACCAGTGACTTTCTTTTTTTTTTCTCAAAACGAAAGCGTCAGAAGAATTAATTGGTTCGAAAAATCTGGTTCGAACGTGACACGAAAAAAAGAAACGGTTTCATTTCGCGTAATTCCCGCGAAGTAAGCAGTCGAACACGGCCAGTGTAATGGATTTATTTACGAATGGTCACGAACGTAATTGTCGTGTGCACCACGGGCACCTGAGATGATTACGCAATTGCAATTTAACGGGGTATAGATTTCGTTGTGACGTTCGGAGACTGCATTAATACGGAGTTCCAGTCGATTGTTACTTCCGCCACGTCGTGTTACAAGAAGCACTCTAAGAATTGCGGACCTAACTTCGCGATAAGCTTTCTCAACCGAGAAAAGTCGGCTTCTGGCTACCAGCGACCAACCAGTGGCACTCCTCCGCGCAAATTTTTCTCTTTTACACAAGCAATTTCATAATTAAACTTAAATCGCCCGAAACTCTGCTACCAAAAATGCTAGCTCTATTTTTCATTTTCTTTTTCTCTAAATAGAAAGCAAAACGATGAAAAATGCTCTTGTCAAAATGTTGCAAACTCTTTTGGGACATTTATAAAATATTATTAATAATCAATTCAACTCTCTGTGCACTGAAAATCGACGATTGCAACCACTCTCTCTCTTAGTAGCAAGCACTGTGTAACAATTTTTGTAGAGTTATTGTTTTATGTAGAACAGGAACGTACAAATTAATCTCTCCTAACTTTTATAATCTATCAAATAAGAACTTTACGATATAGACTTGCAATGCAAACTTACTACTTCGACAATCTATCATTTCACTTGCAATGTATATATCCTGTTAGCATTCTACAGCAAGCCACATATGATAATGAAATTGAATAGTTCCAGAAAGTTAGGATAAAACGATTAGCATTTCACCCGTACGAAACGAAAATTAACTAAATTAATTGAGCTATTAATACCAAAAAATAACACCATTAAAATGCATCTCGCTGATATGAAAACTGCAACGAAAATGAGCTAGTTAAGGTGTCAAATACCAAAGGTAATGTCATTAACGTTTTGCAGTTTATTCGCGGAAAGAATCTAAAAATTAATAATTTGTTCAAGCTGTGCTAGAACAATTGTGTGATTAACGTGTACTACTTCTTGTGTGGTTCTTGGCGATTCGAAGAGGAGATGACGTTTAGAGAGAAAAAAAAAAGAGCGGTGGAGGCTGTGTGTGGTCGTCGGTGTAAGGTAAAACACGCGAGAATTCCATTGGTCTCACCTTGACGTTAGGCCACGTGCTTCTGCATGGACTTGGGAAGGACTTCCAGGTCGCGAGTCCTTTTTGGATCGCGATCCTTTGAGTCTCTCCCTGGCTCTCGTGACCTCCCTCGCAGAAACTCAAAAACCACTAAGCGCCTATGAGCGCGCTCCAGTTTACGTGAATATACGCGAGATAACTGAGCCTCGCTCTTGTGTCAATGGCAATGCTCCCCTACTATTTCTCCATCAAAACGAATGATAAGCGGGGGCATCATTCTGAGGACGCATTATCAATGGAGCACCGGTGCTGACATCTTATCATTTCCGCGCACAATCACTGGCGAATCGCGATTCAGAAGGTATCGCGATTGGTTCCGTTCCGTGCTAACTTTCCAACCAGCCTATATCCGATGTTCTTCATTATTTTTAACAATTACGCTACGCTGTACTCAGGTTTTCCAAGTAAGCATTTTATAAAAATTGTGCACTGTCATTTTGATTGATCCAGGCCTGGGCAATATCGAACTGAAATCAAATATTATTTGATTTAAACGTCGAATGAAAACAAATTTTTTATGTGATTTGTAAAATACAAATAATAAAATATTTTTAGTTGAAATGAAAAGTGTCCAACCCTGATTGGCACTCACATTTTTCTGTTTAAAATAAGCTTACTTTAATTAGTGGACTGCGGATCTTCATGTAATATAAAATATAAAACAAGAAGTGTATTTATTCTCCTAATAATTTTATTAAGTGGAAAACAATATAACAGCAGACGTTAATTGTTCTGATATTTCCACTGTTTTGCATTCCACTCATCCATTTTTGCCAGAAATTAGTTAAATCTACAGTCTATTAATTAGGCTTCGTACCATAGAAGGACAAACATTTTTATTTGGCTAAAAAAATTCTGGTCACTTCGTGTACTAAACAACAACTTTAAAAGCGTACGCAGCTAGACTCTAATCATTAAACTACACAAATTAGCCTATCTAAACTTAATAATCAATTTAGTTACTTCGAGAACCTGCTCTTGAGATGAAATTGCTTGTTAGCACATCTAAATTTAATAATTAATTTAGTTACTTCAATAACCTCCTCTTGAAGTGAAATTATTTATTATTTTATTTGAACAATGTAATGAAAATGAAATATTATTTGATCTGTATGAAATATTTGATTAAATGAAAATAAATTTATTTATTTGGAACGGGGAACAAGTCACAATATTTTGATTTTACATCAAAGTATTTATTAGAATTATATTTAAAAGGAACTAAATACAAACATTACGAACGTGAAAATTTTGATTAGAAATTAATAAAATATTCACGTTGAGATGCGGTGATTTATAGTCAAATTTATGGAATTCAAATTTCAAGTATCTTTCAGAGCCATTTTGGAGAATTTTGAAAGATGTCGCCGGCCGCAGAGCTAAATCGGTTGAAACCGACACTGGCTCAAAGAGTGATAAATCTATGGAGGCTTGCGAAGGTAGTCAAATCGCTGAGTTATTTCACTAGAAGGCGTGACTGGTTATTTTTGCTCTATCGCTGACTTAGGCGTCCAGGGCGGTTTCTCCCTCGCTAGTTTTTGCAATCCGCCGCGACGCCCAGCGTGTCCCATTCCACAAGGCCATTAGGATTATCTTTAGCCATGAAAAACGACAAAATCGAGTTCCATCGCCGCGACAGAGCGCCTGTTCTGTTGCACAAGCAAAAAGGAAGTTCATACGGTGCAGCTTAGTTTAAATGCACCGTGCAACCAGCGCGGATCATTATTTTAAAATATACCACTGGAACATCTATTTCTCTCGTACGAGGAATATTTTACATGTAATTTGTAATGGATAATTTAATTTAGTAAACGAAAAGGTGGCAATGTGGCCTTCTATTTTATTAATATAAATGCATGGTTTTTGGAACGCGTGATTCTGTAAACCAACACGTTGAAATACAAATTCAATGAAAAAGAAGAATACGCGTGAGATTTTTGCATAAGAGAAAAGTCGAAATGTTACCGAAAACACTTATTTTATACGATTTCTGTTTGGCGGTCATATTTACCCCCACTTTACCCTTACTTTTACAATACATATTAAATTCAATCAGATTATTTTTCTTTTGATTCTCTTTGATCACACGTAACCATTTAGTTTACTTATATTTTAAGCAAAAATTCACGTGGTTTTCTGTTATGAATAGTATTTTAGTAAGAAATATAAATAAACTGGGGAACAGCATCACCACCCCTTTCTCTATTATATTAATTTAAATTAATCTTTTGCGTTCTAAGATTTTGTAAGAATTTATCAGATTACAAGAATATTTTGAACTAGTATATTTCATTACTGATATATTTTTGAACCGGTAGACATACTTCATCTATTAGTATATCTTACCAGGACATTTGAAGTACTGTATATTTGCCACATGTTTCTATAAAAATTATAATAAGATCTGTATATCTACTTATTGCAGTTTCTAAGCTCTTTTCAAACAATTGTTCCTCCAACTCCTAATCAAATGTAACAATAGACGCGTTGTTCGACTGAATAGAAACAACACCTTTTAATTAATGTCCACCCCTGCTCACGATGTAATGGAAGAAAGGCAAAGAATACAGGATGACGAGAGCAAAGCGATAGCGATTTTTGTGAAAATTGAGATTTTATTTCCATTTTTTTTTTCGATTTTTCGGTAATCAAAGTTCGTGTTTGTCTTCCCGCGAAGAATTCAGGTGACGTGCAAAAGCAACAGACAACAATAGTCGCGATTCATTTTGAGACCAAGATGCGTCTGTTTTCTTTTCCTCTTCATCTTTCCGTCTCTTCTCGATATGATAGAATTCGTTCCTTTTGTTAACGTTATCAGTAGAGTGTACAATATTAATATTACTGAAGATAACAGATGATATATTACAGTTATTAATCCTACGAGTATAGGATGCTCGAAACGATCATAGTAACCGCGATAAAACATCGTGTACGTTCGCGGATTTCTTCCTTTCGTCGCGACGGAAGAGATTGTGTGTCACTACCAAAATAATAAATTCGCCCGATCACATATCTTCTCCGCTTCATCGTTAAGTACATGAACAATAATGAATAATCAATGACAATAATAATAATAATAATATTATCAATAATAATAATAATAATAGTAATAATAATATTATCAATAATAATAGCAATAATAATTATTAAATCGTAATAATAATAATAAGAATATAATATCAATGGTATTAATTTATTTTCCTATTATCTTAATCGATCGGTTACGTAATAATTAATACTTAAGATTAAACCTTCCTAACAGCGTCTGTTTCGCTAACTTTTTACAAGACTTTTGGTTTCGTCCTCCGTTTCATCATGCATATTAACGTCTACTTAACATTCTAACGAATCGAGTGTACCTCGTCTAAGGTCTCGACGGGTTTAGGACTAGACAGTCTCATTCTTCATAGCCCCGATCCTCCGTCTCCCTTCTGCTAGTTATATCCCTAGCTAGTGTTATCCCTTCGTCCTTCATTTTTCACACACCTAGTCGCGTATCTCGCGTGTCCCATTCTTCACCTTCGCCCTCCGATACACACGCGTTAACATATAGTTTCGCCCTAACGAATCACTGACTAGTTTCTAACCATTAAGACTATTCGGCCGTGCTAATTAAGGCACCAGATCACTTTGTAAGAATTGAACGAGTGGATTCCTCGCGCTCGGTTCGTCGATCGTTTTGTTTTTTTCTTTTTTTTTTCAGAAAGTGTCGCTGAAAGAGAGACGCCAATTTATACATGCACTCTGAAACCAAAACTACAATCTTTAGAATAGATAGAAAACGATAAAAAATTATCGCTTTTGCTTCGGGGTACATCGATTTATCTCTTCTACAGTAAGAAGAAAATAATTTTTGCAAAATAGTGGTAATAGTAATAATAGTTTGCAATTTATAAACATCTATTGAACTCGTGAACTTTGATTTTCATTAAACACCTTTGCCAAAAGATATAAAAATCATTTTTGGCGAGATAGTGGTGATAGTAATAATAGTTTGCAATTTATAAACATCTGTCGGACTCGTGAACTTCGATTTTCATTAAACACCTTTGCCAAAAGATATAAAAATCATTTTTGGCGAGATAGTGGCGATAGTAGTAATAGTTTGCAATTTATAAACATCTGTCGGACTCGTGAACTTCGATTTTCATTAAACACTTTTGCCAAAAGATATAAAAATCATTTTTGGCGAAATAGTGGAAAATTGAAATTTTGAATTTAACCGTTGAATCTCGCAATTCGTGAACTTTAATTTTCAATTCTCAATCGCCCACTGGAACGTGCACGAAAGAATGTGAAAATGAAATTTCCACGTTTGCCTTCTTCGCCCGTGAACTTCAATTTTCAATTTTCATTCGTCCACCGCGACCTGAAAGTTAAAAATTGCCAGGCTTTCGGGAGTAGGCTCGAGTTTCGCGAAAATAGTTTTCCGTCTGGAATGCACGGGTAAATTTAGCGGCACTCTTTCCGCCACGTCCTGCCGGAACAGTTAATAATAGAAAAATTGGGTTGCATTTAGACCGTACAGAAAAATATATGCCGACATTGTAGTGCGAATTTACGAACTTCGATGCGAGAATAACTTGACTCTCGCATATCACTCTCTCCCCGTGGCAAGCCGGAAACCGGAAGCACCGGAATGAGTTCGACAAGTGAAAGAAAGACTGTCTCCAGAGTCAATGAATCGCTAAAAAAAAAAGCAAAAGAAATAACGAGAACATTTCGAAGAGAAATTTCCTCCGGAAAAATATGTAATCGTCGAAACTAGATAAAAGATCGATGTTCAGCGACCTTCGCGCGGGAACAAGTGAAGCGACACGGTTCCGCAATAACTATAGGAACCGTTATACTATGTTCCGTGATTTTGTATTTCTCGCGAGATCGACACGCGCTTCGATTGATCGTTCATTGGTCCTCGGTTGGATTCGTACCGCAAAATCATCGTTGATCAGTTCGTTTCGGTGACTCCGCTCGAGTCACGCGAAAAAGGCATCGTCTAATAAGACACTTGGTTAACTCGCATCTAAGCGATATCAGTTTAAGGCAACATCGACACTTCGATTCGCCTAATCGTCGTTCCTAAAAGCGTCTACGATATTCGTCCTAACGAATATCACTTCGATAGTGCCTTCCGCTCGCAAACACGACAAATTCGGGAAACTAACAATGCCCAGTCGAAATAAAATCTTATCGTTACTTGCGTTCTTCGTTCCGCAATGTCCATCATATATAAATAATTTGAAATCGGAAACCAAATTCTCTCCTGTGCGGTCGTGAAATAAAATCCCCCGGGCGATCGTTAAAAATTGGTCGTTTCAAACGCGATCAACAGTTATAGAAAAACCATCCTAAAAAATAGTAAAAAGCTCCTCGTCGAAGCCAGACTAAAAGTTTCTCAACGTTCGGAACGGGACACACCCGTAGAAGCGTAAAAATTACGTTCTTTTTTTTTTTCGAAAAGCTTCCTCCTAGAGAAGCTCACAACAATCTCGCACAGCGACGACGATGCGACAATTGAAAAACAACTCGTGCATCTTTGCAAAAACCTGATCGCGAATTTCCATCGGTTCACGATTGCTTAACACTAGAACCACCGGATGAGTCAAAATGACTTGCTCTTAATTTTATTGAAAAAAAAAAATTATGAACGTGTTTCCGTGAGAAATTTTTTTAATAAACTTCTCTATTCAAGTAGATATTTAAACAAAACTGACACGAAATCTAAAGAAATGCAATTTTGTTGTTATTATAAGGCAATGTACGCCAGTTGCATTTAGTACTCGGTAGTTCTAGTGTTAAGAGATATAACGGTAATAATCGCTCCGGACGTGTTCGTATTCGATCGCCTAACTAACAATCGTTTCGCAGACGTCCCGGTTTTCTCGCGTTAACGCGTACGAAATCGATCCATCGAGAGCCTGTCTCTATCGACATCGTGCTGCTCTGTGAGCGACGTCATTGAACATTTTTTTTTCTTTCTTTTTGGACCTTAACACTTTGACTGCCAAACTAGAAACCTAAGGAATTCCATGAAATCAAAGCAAGTTATTGAATGAAATAAAAATTGGAAAAAATTGAACGTACAGTACTGAGTAGTCCTCCAACTTTCTTGAATTTTACGGATTCTAATCGAATTTGGTGCAATGAGTATATCAATGTAAAAATTGAAGTGTTAACACTATGCCGTCCGGTGGCACCACGCTGGTGCCATTTTAAAAAACTGAAATAACATTTGAACTATATTTCTTGGGTGTTAAAAGGCAGCAAACCAACTACAGCATTGTGCTTATTTAACTAAGAATTAAGTACGAAAATTCTTGAATGACATATCTCAATTTTAGGAATTCATAGTCAAACGAAAGAATCATATCTAAGATCTGCGGACGGCATAGTGTTAATATTAAATTCACCACGGTAAAATCATCGGTTTTTCATTTTGCAGTGATCAGAATTACAAAGACACTGCTATGTGAAATGAAATGATGGAATAAATTTTATCATTGCCAGTATGACACGCCAGTCTCCTTTAACACTGAGTGCCGAACCAGAACCCTAAAAAATTCCTTGAAACCAAAGTAAGTTATTTAATGAAATAAAAATTGGAAAAAATTGAACGTACAGTACTGAGTAGTCCTCCAACTTTTACGGATTCTAATCGAATTTGGTGCAATGAGTATATCAATGTAAAAATTCATTTTGAAACCTGGACAAATAATTCCGTCACCCACAGATGGGTGACACGGCAGTCAACGTGTTGACACGTGGTGAAACATAGGGAGGAAGATTGAAGATTAAATTAGTAAGAAACTGCGTGTGACGTTCGAGTCGACGTTGCTGAACGTTGCAAGGTCACGTGGGAGCGTGTCCTGATCCTTCGGGTGTCCGATGGATCCTCGCAACCTGCCCGGACGATCAACTATAATGGCGGACGGACGCGGAGGACAGGGCGAAGAGCGGCGAAGTTTGCGGCGGCGAGGATCGAGTTTTTCGAAATCGCGAGTTGAACGCCGACGAGATGATGCTCGCGAACATGTTCGCGACTCGTCCGGCTCCTACTGCAATCTCGCCTCTTGAGGTGTTGTTTGGTATGGCAGACCGGGGAACGCAGCTCCCGCTGCAGTTGCAGCTGCAGCCGCGGCTGCTGGCAGTCCCGCTGCACCTGGTAGCGTCGTGTATGCATAAGGTGTTACGTAGCTGGCTGCTGCTGCGTTCGCTGCAAGAAACAAGAAAAAACGATTGGCATTCTGAGATTCTGCGTGTCTTGGGATGCTTTTGTGCAGGTAACGCCGATGCTCAACAGTATCTTTCGAACGCGGTGATAAAGTGCAACTGTTGTCCCAAGAGTTACAGACTTACGAATAAAAGGACTTTTTGAAGATAATGTACAAAAAATTCGGAAAGAAACGTTACGCGTTTCACCCATTTGCATCATACGGAAATACGAAGAGAATGCCTTGATCACCAAACTTTTGTTTCATATTTAACCAGTTAAGCGTGTTTGACGCTCATACACGTCAATCCAAAACTCTATTGCGGTGCCGTTAACGTTAATGAATTGTTAATTTCTTATCGAATAAAATTGTAATTTTTGAACCCTTGCCCTGCCCCCCTTTGAACCTTTTTTTTTTCGTGTATATTCCGCATTGCATGATTTTAATTCCGCGTTTGAAATTGAGCTCCACAGTTAACTGGTTAAGTACAAAAATGTCTGCAAGTGAAAGAACTTCATATTTCAGCATTATAAGAAAAAATCAGAATTCTTTAATCTCCAACCATTTCTATTTTTTAGCTGACGAATAGTGACAGTGACCAGGAAAATTGAGCGCATATACATACGCTAATGATGCAAATGGGTTGAGTTCTGTGCATTCGTTTTAATCATAAATTGAGTACAGTGAATTCTATATATAAAAAAAAGTCACTGTAATTGCAATTTTGATACTACGAGCCAAAATAGACTGGCATTGCTTTCGAAGTACTAATTCGTTAATGATATAGTAAATTAAACTCGTGAAAAGTGAAACATTGACTTTGAACTGTATTCGAAGTATTTTTCGATCTTTGAACTTTTCTGCAACTTCGTGTGAAAAAACTTCATTCTCACTTTCTTGGTCAAAGATTTTTGTAAAAACCCCCTTTGGTTTTTAAACGGAGCAAGACACTGAAGATACTTTTTTTCTTTAAAAATTTTTTTTAATTTTAAAGATTTCATGAAGCTTAAACAATTTTTTTGCACATTATCTTCAATCAGTTGTTATAACGTAAAGTCTTTCCTTTATAATAGCAAAAGTTGATTTGTAATTTTTTTTTGCATGGAGTTCGGAGATCGAAAATTTCTCATACCAAAGTTAGTGGTCATTTAATTTTGTGAAGTGGCGTATATATGTACGTAATGAATGGACTGATTTAATTTTGTATGATCATTTTCGATACAATCGTGTTGATTTTTACACAATTTTGATACATCAGCCACAGTTTCATTTACTGTTATGAACTCTCAATTGTCGAATACGTAAAAATGGCCAGAAACAATTATATTTTTATCGGATTAGGTGTTGACCAAACGATCGAGTGATAAACAATCCTAAGAGATAAAGTTGCACTTTATAACTCTGCGTACATCGTTGAATGATTAAAAATCGTGATTAAACGATTAAAAAAAAACTAATTTCGATGAACGCGTGAAATTTTCGTTCGTAAACGGTTACCTGCACAGTATTATAATGAACAAGTGCTGCAAAAGATGTTTGTAACGTTCCTTCGCTACGGCCTGGATACGTTCGCAATTAAACTTGGTACATTTGGCAAGACACTAGTGTTGCAAAATGAAAGCTTATAGACTACTGTCATCTATCGTGACAATTGTTCCACCACCACCGTAGACAGCACATCAGAGCATTAACAAAATTGCATATTCATCGTGTTGAGTGCGAAGCTAGCGTAAAGCATGCAATGATGCGTTTCCATTTTGTTGATCTTGTATTGTTTACCTGTGTTACCGACAGCAAATCATTCCAGCAGCAAAGGAAAACACAACGTTCGCGCGAAACGGACGCATTTCGATCGATCGAATCGCTTCGATCGTGCGAAAACGCAACCGTGATAACAAATCGTAATCGCGAACATGATACTATCGTTCCGTAGACATTTTCGTGGGAAACAGATTACAGAAAGTTCTCCTGCTGAACTGTACAGTTCGAACTCGAGATTCGAGAAAAATTCCGCGAGATCGGCGCGATTCAATGTAAACACATCAACATTAAACATTCACTAACTCGGTTCGAACAAGCGACAGACGAAACGAGCAGAAAGTGTTCACACCGCAAGATTCCAACTAGAAAGGATCCAGTTAAATTATCATTCAGCCCCTTTTACGTCGATTCCAAGTTCCATATCAAAATCTGTTGGTTTTTCGTAAAATATATTCCGAAGCTCTATGTAAGCAGAAGATGCAGCTAAACGGATGTTCAACTGCAAGTAATCGTTCGAGTAAGTTCCGTTATTATGTTCGATAACTCACGTATAATAGGAAAATTAGTATTTACATGGACCAAAATATAAGTAACTAAAAGAAATTGTCGTTAGGAAATTATATCACATAGATTGAAATGTCCCCGAAACTAGCTCTCTCTAAAAAAAAAAAGCAAACAATACTATCATACAACGCAATTGCAAACATTAATCATACCCCGACGAATAAGAAAGAAATTATCTGAAGTGACAACGATCACCAGATTAGTATGTACATTCTGAAAACACCCTGTGTAACAGGGTACTACAACTCCCCCAAAAAGTCGTGACATCGACGCGTGCAGCATTTCGGAACGATGTTAATTGTGTCTAGATCTACCTAGTAACGCATTAAAAAAAAAATAAAAATAAAAAAATAACAGTGCTGTAGCTTTCACATGCATCGCTTTCGCTAATAATCTGCAATGAAAGTATCAGACTTTGCTGCGCACGTGTCCGTATCCAAGACAAGACTGTTCAGCTGCCATGCTTGCGATACACGAGACGAAAATCCACAAAACACGAGGGTCTGTCAATAAGTGTCTTACAATTTCGTCTAACTTTTGCTTTGAGAAAGGTATATCTCTACTGGGTTAACTTTTTTTTGTCTATAAAAATGTTGTAACAACACGAATCTCGAACTTGGACAGCTATATACAGCTACTATGACGTGCTATACGACCAACTAATGCAATCGAGTCGAAACTCACAACTGGGGGATCCTGAAGACAATGCTAATTCAATGAAAAAACCGTTTTATATTGATTTCTTTATACGATTATTATTTGTGACATTTCCCTGATTAAAATGAGCCCAAACACGACACGATTTGAAACATATTTACCCTTTCAATTGACGGTTCAGTAGAACCTCGATTATCCGAACTGATGATATCTAAATTCTTCATTAAGGTAAAGTAGTTGAGGAAATTGACCAGTAGTTGACCATATGTTCAAGTAGTTGACCATTTTATAGAAAAACGTCACGAAGTTTATAGAAAAAAATTAAACGTTTCGCAAAGAAAGTATAGAGATGTACCTATCGGAAAGCGGAAGTTGTAGGACGAAGAGCGTGTGGCTTACTTATTGACTGACGCTCGTGACAACGATATACACGGTGTCCCAGCATCGGTAGTACAACCAAGGTGAGGGTGATGCTACATAAAAAAAAAAACAAATCGAAAATAAAGAATAAAATTTTTTCATTTGAGGTTTCGTTCTCGAGAAAATCGGTTTTGAATATTCAGCGAGTACGCGTACACGTAACTATGGTTTAGATGGATGGATCTCGATACAAGTGATATGTGCCCATAATTATGAAAGTGGTCTAAGTCATATATTTCTTTCATTTTTTTTACATTGAATAAATTTAGTTTAAAATCATGTCGTGTGAAATAAGTGATAAATTCATTTTTTTTTTTTAATTTTGACTTAGACCACTTTCATAATTATGGGCACATATGTCACTTATAAGTAGTACTAATATTATTAGTGTCAAGATGATGTGCTGTATTACTCAATTCTGCCTATGAATTTGGAGTGAATTTAAATGAAAATAAGACATGTAACTTAGTTACTAACTTACTTTATTAATGCAAAAATTGTTGGAAACGCTGCCCATTAAATTCGTATGAACGCATTCCAATGTATTCTGTACCTTTAATTCTTCAAAGACTAAAACGATCCTCGCTTTTAGTTGAGGAAGGCTTGTAATCTCCTCCTCGTACACTTTTGATTTAACATGATAGAAATCAAGCCCACCCCATAGATAGAAATCAAGGGGTGTCAAATATGGGGATCTTGGTGGCCAGTTTATTGGACCACCACGGCCAATCCAAACTTCGTGTAGGTCGTTTAATAAATTCTTAACTTCTGGAGAAAAATGTGGTGGGGCACCATCATGTTGGAAAATGAGATTTTGCCTAATAGCTAAAGGTACGTTTTGGATTGATAGAAACCGTTCGCCAAAACCGAAGATAATAACATACTAAGGCAACAAATGAAACTGTGAGAAGTGCTCGGAACGTCATGTCAACAGGAATGTACACAAGTGGAAACATAAACAAAAGTCTGTATCGAGATCCATCTATCTAGGCCATAGTTAACCCCTTGCCCTACAATATCGAGTCAGACTCGTGATGAAGATTTTGAACAGAGTCTAATAAATATGTACGTTATAAAATTCTATTTCGTTGTAGTCGATATACAGTGACTCCAAATAATATTCGCACGCTCTTAAAAATCGCATAACTTTGCAATATTGGACTATACTGCTTGATTTTTTTTTTTTTGTTGAGAAGTTAGAACAATTGGATCGTTACATAACGTGAAAAATTTTTTTACGAAAATTGCAATTGGTCAAAATTGCAGAGAAAAAACTAAAAGAAAAACTAAAACTAAAACGAACTAAAATTCTCAGAATATGTATAATTGATACAGATCTACAAATCGTTCTTCCTACATTTTCCATGCAAGTCCACATAAAAAAGTTGCAAAATACAACTTTCAGTTTTTTTCCCTGCAATTTCGACCAATTGCAATTTTTGTAAAAAAAATTTTTCACCTTAGTAACGCTCCAATATATATATTGTTCTAATTTCTCAAAACAATTCAAGGGGTATAGTCCAACAATGACAAAATTATGCAATTTTTAAGAGTGTGCGAATATTATTTGGAGTCACTGTATATCCTTTGGAGAAAACTTGGGCATACAATAAATATAAACTATCTTTTCTTTTCTATGAAATCCTGAAGTTACATTCACAAAATAAATAGTAATGCGAGGGGTTATTCAAGGAATATTCAAAACCGATTTTCTCGAGAACGAAGAAACCTGAAAGGAAAAAATGTTATTCCTTATTTTCGATTTGTTTTCTCACGTAGAATCACCTCGTTCTCGGTTGTACCACCTTGTTGGCTGGGACAGCCTGTATAAACAAAAAAACAGAAAAGAAAAATGCGATCCGGACAAAAACGAGACTTTTTAGCGGGAATCTTGCAAAGATTCACCCCGCGAGAGCGCATCTACACCACTACGAAAAGGAATTCTTCCGTTTGTTGCTCATTCATACTCTCTCGCGCGCTGCTCTGCCCATTCTCTCCCGCACAGTCGTGTCAGTCTCATTCGGTGCGATCTGTTCTCGAATAATTGTCTACCGTTGCTACGTAGCAAGGACGGCAGAAAGGGCGGCAGGAGAGCTTTCCCCAATCGTTGCTGTGCCAGCATCGCGGGGCTGCTGCCGGTGTGCTGCTGATGGTGGTGTATCAGCCCGTTGCTGTCCTTGCTCTGGACAGTTTTCAAACACATACCGGCCGCGGCTGCGCTGGTATAGGGGTACGCTTCCGCGAAATTGTACGAGGTCCCCGGATAAGTGGCGGCCGCGGCCGCGACGTTCTGGTACTCGTAGAACTGTGATGCCGCCGCCATCGCCGCGGCGTGGCTCAACTGTGTCGCCGGAAGTGGCACCAAACCACCTGGCGCCGCAGCCGCCAGGTAAGGCGACTGGTAAACGTAACCTGGTGGCACCCTGAAACGAGAACGAACGACGGTTAAACGAATCCCATATCTCTCGAACCTACCATCAGTCGCAGCACTCGGACATCTAATGCAGAGAAGTCGCCTTTCGACTAATCCTGGTGGACTGTTCACGGTTCCTGGGACCGATTCGGATACAAACGGAAAACGGTACGCTTAGACTGCGGAGTCGACGAGATTTCCTCGATCGAGCTTCCAATAACGGTTAGGCTAACCCTCATCGGTTCTTCGTGCGTCGATCCGATCCATTAGAGCCGATTTACACATACCCGTGCCGTGTCGGTGGCAACCATGATGCATCAGCTAAATAAATACGGAACTGCGCCGAATTACCACGTTCGGTAGAAAACGAAGGAACGATATTTATGCTCACGGATAATGACCGGAAATCGTGTCACCGAACGTCACTGATATGTGCACACTATACTCCCATATAACGCGATCAAAAAATTGCTTGAAAAGACTATATATATATGTGCATATGCCGCAGCAATAAGTGTATTGTTCTTTCAAGTATTTGATCAAATAGCACAGTATTTTTGTAAACAATTTCTTTGATCGTTTTAAGGGCGTAAATCGGCCCCAAATAATACGTGTTCTACAGTTTGCTTTGCGAACGACATCAGTAATTTTATTTTAACCATTCAATATGTCTGTGCATCGTACTGATTTTGAATATTTTGAAATTCATTACACGAGATTAGATCATTGGATGCGTGTTTACTTTCTAGAATTCGAGGACAGCTATGGAGAATATGAAAACGTCTAAATTTCCAGCGAATTATTATGACATTTGTAACATCGCACAACGTTGACAAACGAGCAGTCGCGCGTGGTCGCTTATTTCTTTAGCATTGTTGCTATTTGGCACCAAAGGCTAAATTAAATTACGGAAAATAAGAGACGAATGAGGGTTAGAAGAATCAAAGAATGTCGATGTAGAGAAAATTTTGATTTTGCATCGAGATCCACAGTCTAATAATGTCATTGGTTTGCCTTGTTTTATGATTTGATAGATTCAATTATCGTTGTCGGTTGTAATATCTCTACGTTATATTTTAACACACGTTGATTTCTTGTGCATAATCTTTTTACTAGTGCCAACTACAGTGGACGATTAAATTATTAGAGCCACGATACGAAAAATATATTTTTTAATATGCACATGTTTTCTACAATGCTGGTAAATGCACATTTGCAATTTTCAAAGGATTGTATTCCGTACAGTAATGATAAGATTATTTGTAACGTCACTAATAAAAGCTTACTTTTATGCATATAACGAGAACGAGCTAAATAGAATGATTTCTGATATCATTTTTTAAACGTGATTCCTTAAAGTGGAAACGATTGTTGATTAAAAAATTTGACAATGATTGTGTTGACATTGTATGTGCGAGAACTTCTTTTTCACTTAATTTTCATGTGAATCAATTCTCTTTTCATTTGCAAATAATATTTACATATGCATGAAGCAAGATAACAGATTTTCATGATTCAAGTAAAACTTTTCAAAAATTGTTTTGCGACTGCAAAAGCATTACCATTGGTGTGTCCCCTAAGATATTATTTACTCCCTTCGTCGTCATGTGATACATTATAAAATGTTTTAAGAAAGATTGACATTCTTCCAACCTCAACAGTCATTAAACAAGAAGATCGACTAATTTTTAGAAATTAATATTATGAATAAAATAAAGAGCAATTACGTGAACTTGAATTCTAAATACGCAAATGTTTATAATTATATGAATAAAAATCTAAAAAAAAAATGATGAATACGTTAAAAAAAACTAAAAACTAAGTCAATGTACTGTAAAAATTTGTTAAAATTAACATCAGACGTGTGTGAAGGTGTTAAAAAGTGTGTAAAAAAAATAATTGTAAGAGACAACACCGGTTGTTATCCGTACAGGAAAAAGAAATTATGAACATTTCCAATTTGGCCGATCATTTTCGCGGTACAGTCCACCAAGATTAGGATGTATAACTGTACTTGCTTCTTGAAGCAGTCGGCGATTCACGAATTCCGATGACCATGATGAATGTACCGATCATCGAATCAATCAGGCTCGCCGACTACTTCAACCGTACATTATCGCCTTGTACAGTTATAAGATTACCAAAAGAGACGGATGAAAGGAAAGGAATATTGTACAGTAATTTATGTAAGAACGTGTGAACACGAACGTTCCGCGGAAATGATGCTCCGAGTGTCACGAATTTGAAACGCAAATGCAACGCGCGTCTCGTTCGTTTCCTAAATCAAACACTCGATGCCGATTATTGGAAGCACGCCGAACGTTTTTAAACGAACGGCGAGAGATCGCAATATACACGTTCGAACTTGACATTATAAATCTTCGCGATCGCGTTCTGTGCCGGCACACACACGATTCCGCGAGCACCGCGATCGTGCCAGAAAACTGTCAGAAACACGGCAAAACAAACGATCATTATCATCGGCTGGCATCAACAGGAAAATCAATGGACAAAGCCGCGTGATTCTCAGCGAAAATATGTGTCACCGTGAGGATAGCCAGCGAACCACATACCGATAGAGCTTTCGATAATGCATCGATGTCACGTTCACGAGCGCTATCGAACGCGAGCGGTAACCGTGCAATTCGATCTGCAATTAGCTTACTAGCCAAAATTTATCCGTGAGCGCTCTATCAATTAAATTTACAGCGCGATCGTTAATACGTAGACTTCAGATCTTCGTGCGAAATAAAAACGTTCTGTAAGAAACCAAATAAAAACTTCAGCTTCTCTTTAATGACCCCAATACTCGTAATCTTTCTGATATTTTAAATAGCGCGCGTACCTTTTTTTAATAAATACATAAAGTCCGTAATCTACTTCGTGCGAAATAAAAACGTTCTCTAAGAAACCAAATAAAAACTTTTGTTTCTCTTCAATTTCCCCAACACTCGTAATCTTTTCGATATTTTAAATAGCGCGCGTACCTTTTTTTTAATAAATGCATAAAGTCCGCAGTCTACTTATCACTGTAATACGAACCAAAATTTTCTATAAATCTTGTGACGTTTACTAATTATTTACTACATCAAAAGCGAAAAAGATCAGGAAAATCGAGAGTACAGTAAAGTCTTGATCTAAGCCGAACGGAGCAACACGATCTTAGTATGCCTATCCCCTCCATTGGGACCCTTCCCACAAGGGCCCAATAGTCGCCGAGCATTGTGGGTATATCGATGTAAACCTTTGCGAATCCAACTACGAAACTTCATTTGTCATTATTTTTATAGGACTTTTTCTGATTAAAAAGATACTAAACTGTGTGGTTTAATTGACGGTACGTACATATGTCCTTTTCTACGTTAAATAGTAGCCCTACACGATCCATGTCACAGCACGGACCCGAGGTTTGGGCTTAGATCAAGACTTTACTGTATTTTGAATTAATTCCAAAGACTGATTTATTTTGGCTCACCATATCTGTATTCATACTAATGCAAAAGCTAGTTTATTTTTTTATGTAAATTATCAGACCGACTGGAACGTATCACTCTACGAGACAGTTCCCTTTAACAATACTTCGTTTAAATCCTGCTCAAATAGTTTTAATTATTTTTTGACTTGGAAAAAAACCATCGTAAATAGCCAATAAAAAGCCAAAGCAATGAGTTTTCTCATTTCAGAAAACGATCGATCTCGATATGAGCAGAGACGAGCCCCGCGGACTAATTGCTGGTGAGCTTCGAAGGTCAGTTAGCTCGCATAATTGAGCTATGAAAACATCGATAATTCGTCTGGAAGTGTTTCCCCGATAAAAACGAGTCTAAACACGTGATAAATCGGATAACAGGGAGATGGCGTATAATTGCGCCCTGGGTGCATATGAACGACACTGTTACCGTTCGCGCGCGCACCGAGTTTCCGAATCGAATGACGTCCCGGATCGACTATACCCGACGAAAAGTTTGGTGTCGCGTTCAAAACTGTGTTCGTGTGAGAGCAAGAAAGTGTCGGAGGGGGATACTCGATGGGAAAGTGGAGGGAAAGCAACGCAGTATGAAAATGGTGTGTGGTATCACTAAGGCGTGACAAAAAAATGCGCAACAAATCCAAGAAAAAGAAATTCTGAACGTGTCGGCAAAACAACAGCAAACCAACGACAAACGTGTATGTAGGTAACTCCACGAATAGAAAAGATACTTCTCGGCACACGGCACACGGCACACGAATTACCTAACAACAACGTTAGTACCTAAAATTCTCACAATGCCTAAGAAAGAAAAAAGAAAAGTGATATATACACGGTCCACGCACCGTCAATCTCTCTCACTCTCTCCCTCTCACTCCTTTCCTCAATCTCTCTCTCTTTTCCTCTCTTTTTCTTGATCTTTTGTTGTTAACGGAAAAATGATCGCGTGCAAAGACTCACCAGCCCGACCCCATCGTTCTCCAATTCATCGTTGCGCGTTCTCCAATTTATCGATATTTCTTTTTCGTTTTTAGTCTTTGAAAATTCGGTTCGATACAACTTTGTTGAATAGAATGAACAAAGGAACAAAACAAGAATGTTCTTCGCCGGTTGTTCGAACCCTTCGGTTCCTTCTCGAGACATGCGACGCGATGATTAAGCCGAAACAATTAAACGTCATCCGTGGCTCGTTTGACGTTCGTATTGTTTGTTTCGGGAAACGGTATTTTTGCTTTTCCTCGGAATCGTTCGGTGGACATATCGCGGACGAGTCGGTCACTCGAAAGTTGTGCTTCAAAAGGACATGTAACACAGGAGACAGCCCTGAACTTTTTAACGGATCGATAATAGCCAGTGTCCAGTTCACGAAGGAAATCAATACATTGTCCTGCGGCTTCGAATGATAGCACGTTCGTCGGATTGGTGTCCACCGGACGCCGGTTATTAAGCATATTTCCCGAAACCATGAGCTTCGCTTCAACGACGTCCGTTTCGTGTAACCGTTCGCTCCAATCAAACGAGCAATTAACGGTCTCCTGTATTGTCAATAAGTTCAGCAACGAGGCTCAAAAACAGTCAATCGAAAGACGAAAACTATCTTTCGAGTTTTCTCAATTTACTTCTTCAAGTCTCCTCAGCAATTATCGGTACCAAGGACGAAAAATAACAGTTATCCCAAAATTTTCTAGCATAAAAATCCTCCATGAAAAATGAGTTATTATTGAAATTTAAGGTAATCTACGCAAAATATAAAGAAAAAAATTCGAAAAACAAAATGATTAAAGAATACCGATTTTTATACACAGGCTCACGAAAGTATTCGAACGCCCTTCAAATCAATACAACTTTTTCTTTTAAGTGGATCAAACGACCTGATTTTTTTTTGAGGAGTTAAAAAAGTTTTTCAAAATCATTTTTCCACGTCACTTGGTAAGCCAATTCTTCTAATTGCTTGCTAACAAAAGGTTATACTGTTTTAAAGGGCGTTCGAACACTTTCGTGAGCCAGTGTACGTTTTGGTTACAAATAAGAGTTATTGGTGTGCAAAAAATTGGATCCTCCTGGTTAACGGTTACCGATAAAGTACTATTTGGATGTTGTACTGTTTGATAATAATTATTTCTAATTCCCTTCATCAATAACTGTTACGAACGATCGAAATAAGTGATCGAAATGAATTCCTCTCAACGATAACATTTACCAACAAGAGAAAAAACTTATAATCCTTATACGATTTTCGTCTATGAAATCATTGTTATTCCATGACTTTTTTTTCTGTCCCTTCGTTCCTATGCGGCACGTTTGGCTTCGGCTATTTTCTTTCGAGGAACACAGAGTAATGGCATACTTGGTGCTGCTTATGGCTGTGTAATGAGCAGACCGGCACTTGTGGCTCATGAAGATTTTGCAAAAAAAATATAAATTCGATCGAACATAAAATTCGAAATTTCGGCCTCGCGTAGGCCACCGTTCTCGTTGAAAATAAAATTTTATTTCAATTCACTTCCTTGAAATTTTTACAGATAATGAGTATAGATGAACGTGCTCGAAGCTAGATTCACGAGACTTCGTTAGCATCGGCGTCGAGCGAGACTTCACCTGTTACAGCCTTTTTCTCTTCCCCCCCCCCCCCTCCCAACCCCAATTTTTTCTTTTAGTTTCAGAACAGACTGATCGCCACGAAGATTAGTTTACCGCCGATCGACGTAAAAATATTACACTTGGCTCGTTACCAGATGGCTACCAGATGCTTTCTCAGCCAGTTGCAGCCAGTTTCTCGGTTCCGACAATGCCACCCGGCGAGGGTCTCCGCGCCAAGTTTACGGAAATTAATAAGATCGTCAGTCTCTTGCTTCGTTCTTTAATATTTACGCTCGACCACGAACGACAACGGGATGTAATTGTTTCTACGAGAGGACCTTCGGTGTGACGAATATTTAACATTCGTTATCGCGTTCGTGTAGCTGCGCATTCATGCGGCCCACATAACGGCATGTTTTTGAAAGAAATATTCAGTGTACGGAACTCGTATGTTCACCTAAATATATTATTATTCAATCCGAACGGTGTCAATGGACAACTACGTTTTCACGGTCACGTATCTTGTTTCTGCTAATACAAAGTGAATAACCTAATTATTCGAGGCACTTGTTTCGAACAACATATTTAAAATTGTCATTGTATATGCAGTAGTGGTGGTTCACCTAAAGATCTCCTTCAGTTATGATGCTATCGAAATTATTATGCATGCAATTTAAGTGGTACCAATGAATGAGTATGTTTTCAAGGTTATTTTCGTTTTATAAATACAGAGTGAATAATACTAATTATTCGATGCACTTGTTTCGAAGACAGTATTTAAAATTGACATAGTGGTGGTTCACCTAAAGATCCCCTTCAAAATGCTATCGAAATTATCATTTTCAACGTTACATATTTTCTTTCTATAAAAAATGCAAAGTTAACGATCAAATTATTAGAACCACATGAAAATGTTTAATTGTAGCAAAGTGCAATTTCACCTAAAGATTTCAGTTGCGATACTATAAAAGTTGTTACGTATGCAATTTAAATAAATAGTTCCAATAGATGAACATGTTTACAAAGTCGCCTATTCTCTTTTTTTTTACAATCAACTTTTAAATGAAAGTTTAGTTACGTTCAACTCTTATTAATTTTTTATTAGATATTTGCAAACACTGCAAATGTACTGTTTTTTTTTCATATTTCTTTACTTGCACATTGCAGTTAACTTTGAAACGCACTCGGAGATTTAATGGCATAATTTTGAAGTGACCAAAAATGATAGTTAAATATGAAATTCACTAATAACAAGTTGCAAAGAAAATATTTTTTGTATCGTAACAACTCAGTAAGGTATTTTCAAATGGACCACCCTGCATAGTGTGCAGATTTAAATAAAATATAGTTTTAGTCCAGTGCACCAACATTTTCGTTCAAAACTGAAGTTGTTTTCAACATTGAAGATATGCTGACATGATGAAAAGCAAAATAGTACAAAAAATGTAAAGAATTTCAAAATACTATATTGTTTTAAACAGAGATAAAAGTTATTAAAACAAAAATTAATGTGTACGTCTTGTGTCTTGCAATTAATGCAGACAATTTTTATTTTTCAGAAATCTGCGCTCCATTAACAACTTATCTTACATTTAATCCTGAAGCCACTCGAGGTCAAGATTACAAAGAACCCATTATTGTGAACTCCACGATTTTTTTTTTTTTTGAAAGTCCGCTTACAAATCGATAGGGAGAATATTTATAACAAAAAATATTATGGTTTCACTAATTCTTGTCGCGTAAAAAATTTTCAAGATTTCTGTTTAGTAAGTGTTCATACACACCCCACCTAGAGCGTCTTGTTAATGAAATGAATTCGACATCTACTTCCTTCGAAGCTGTAGTTCAGGCCTTGGAAGAATACAGTACATTTGCATTAATACACATCTGCTTTTAAAAGATCCTTTTTTTTCGTTCCACCATTTTCTACTGAATTTATCTTGTCGATGCATCTTTACCACGGTCCGTGCATTATGTATGATTCGCGTGTCCTCAACCCCACTTTTACCACTTTGCGTGGTTTTATTTTACTTCTACCAGTGCCCCAACACATTTTGCTACATATTACACACACGTATCTGTAAATACGAGGCAAAACAACGCGAGCCGCGTGTATGTTCTATTCCGCAATATTATAGCTTGCAGATTTCAAACAAAATTGTCTTCTCCGTTCAGTTCCGAAAAAGAACAGACTCGCAAACGTATCGTATCATAGCATAAAGAAAGATTCGTTGAAATGACCTCATTTTTAAGTAACGTTTAAATTCTACGTTGTAATAAAACAAACTCAATTGTTCGCGTATGAGTCTCGCCGTTTTATGACCGCAGATAAAAATGTGCATTTTTATATCTATACAATTGCATATAAAAAAAGAATTCGATTACTCGGAAAACTGGTGACGACGATTTTTTATGGATCTATTAAGACCTTAATCACCGATATTCTAGAAACTGATAATTCCGAATAAAAAGCTCACATGTACGAGAAAAGATAGGAAACGTGTGGAAATGAAATGAGTGAAATCAGATTGTTCGAACCTTCACAAAACGTCGAGTGAAAGATAATTTTTTGCTGTCAGGATGCATTTTGATGTGTAAGCCTGACCGAATCCCCCACTAAAATTCGTCGAAATTGTTATAATTTATTATACGGGATCGTGTATAATTCCAGAATAAACGTCGGCGATAAACGAGATAAGCCTTGTCTCTCATTGTCGGCAAGAAACCTCTGTGTGAAGCACTATGTGAGCACAATACAGGCAGGCTAAAATTGTTTTAGACTTTGTTATTTTACAATTATCGAATTTATATTCATGAGATTGAATAAATTGACCACTGTTATTTTTCGGAAGCAACGTAAAGTGGACACTTTTGGAGCTCTGTGAACCTAAATTTAATAATGATTGTCTCTGAGTAAAATAAGCTCAATTACGACGTGAATCGAGTAATATTAATTTCATATTTTACCGTTCACTGTTCGTGACAAGTTCAGTAATATTAACATTATTGGAGCCTGTTGTTTCTCATGTTGTCTGTTGGAATTAAAATTAAAATACTGTAAGAATTTCTCTGAATTTATTTTCACTATAATGGTTTTTCTAAAATTTAATTTAAACTTGAAGCTTCAAGATAAAATTAAAATACTGTACTCTCTTAAATTATTTTCACTATAATGATTTTTCTAAAATCTAATTGAAACGAAATTATGAAAATATAATTTAAATATATCATGAGAAAAACTTGTGAATAAATTTTATTTCAACGCACATAAGACGAAAAGACGTAAAAAATCTGAACAAATTTTATCTTATCGTTATTATGAACCGATATACATTTAGATAGTTCCACGATAATTTCAAATTGAAAGCACAAGTGGACTTTGCTTGTTCCTTTCATGCACTAACAAACAGCATGTTGCATTTGTTCGCGTAAGTCGAAACGTTGAAGATTGATTATCATTGCCTGGCACAGAAGATTAATGCTCCAGAGTTACAGACTAGAACAATTTTGAGATATGCATTCAATGCTCAGCCGAGGACCGAATCGTTTCTGCCGGACACGGTGAGAAGTCTCGAGGCCGTTCACGTATAGTGAGCACACCTATGCGAAACGAGAATATAAAGCGTCTACCGCTCGCGAAAATAGAATTACCTTGTAATTCATAATTCTGCCGCGAAAATACTCTGTAAAATTCACCTGTCAAAAATTAGGGTGGCTGTGAGCACAAACAATTAAAAAGCTCACAAAACTTATTGCTTTTACAGTGAACGCTCATTCTCATCGAAGAAATATCCACGGGCATACCGTTTCCAGAATACAATTCTATAATTTTATAATTTTTTGCACTGCTAATTTTATACAATTACGCCAAAAAATCGCCAAGTAAAAATTTACGAGAGTCCGAGGGTTAATTAGAAGATTGGAAATTTAAAATTAGAATTTAAATAGAAAAATTTTTATTTTGTTCATTAAAGCAAACATTTTCTACTGACAAATTCAGAATAAAACAGACATTTTGTATGTCTCTTCTGAATGTTTACAACATTGCAACATATAAAATGACTGCAACTACATAAAGTTATCAAAGGACAGTGAACAAAGTGATGATAAAATTGCACATGTTCTATCCTGTCCCCTCGCACTAATCCCTTTAATTACTAATCACTTTATATTACCACTAATACACGACATTAACTGTTGCATCTCATCGGACGATAGTGCTACATAATAACCCGATAAAACGTGAACAACATTTACAATTTTCGACTATTATTCGTCGATGTAGATTTTACAAATGTGTAGATAAAAACTTGACATTTCGAACGAGCCCATCAAATTACAGCACGACAACGGATAGACCACAAATTTTCCAGCATTTGCACAGCAGAAAGTCGGCGAATTTTCACCGAACCAGCGCGCAAGGGTTAAAACATTCTAATTTATGTTATCAGTGCATGAATTTCTGCGGCAACGGTTAGCGTAATCTGCCTGAAGTATTTAAAACAGAGATAGCGAGTAGAACTGACAGAGACACAAATGTTCGCGACGATGGTGAAGGAATAATTTCGTAAGTGTGTGATAATGTGTCGTTCGATACCTTCTCGTCCTTGAGACCTTCGCAGCGCAAACGAGCCAGCTGTTTTAATGATGAGCATAATTTCCACGAGGCGAATTCACCGACAAGACACAACTTACGTAGGAAGCTTTCATACCGATCGATGAAACCCACGGTTTGGTATGCCAACGCGGAAAAACACATGCGTCGCACAATTTCTCTGGGGATTAAGTGTACGTGTCAGGTACTGACAACTTGAAGCGCGAGCGTCATTGTTTCTGTTCCACTTTTGAGACCCGCGGTTATGATGAACGCGATATTGCAGTGGGACCCTCATTAGCGATACTATTTGCACGGTCTCTTGTCCAAGAAACCTACTGTCCTATTACATTATTGGAAAACGTCCACTTCTAGATGACGAATCGCCATTAGCAATTGCTGGATCATCAAGCAACACCAATACTGAAATTTCTTTTACGCGAAATGAATGGCTGTTGACGAATAGGTTGTTCATTTTTGTTAACGATCCAAGTGCTTCTACGAAGAAGCGTGTGGTTGCTATCATACTAAATTAAAATCGACCAATCATGTTATCAAACCGATCGTGTCCAGTTAACGATCTGAAGAGAAACGAAATTTTTAGCAATTTTCTGCTGAAAACATTAATGGGTACTTTATTCAAAAGTACATATTGACAACTCGTAATATAGTGATTTCTATATAAATATCTCGGTTATTAGTCGTACAAAAAATCTCCACAGAACAAAGTTGTACTGTATCAAGGGGCGAATTTGATGATGGTAACAATTTTTTCTCAAGGTCATCGATATTTTTTTAAATGGTATATATTTTTTTTTTTGTTCATATTCTTATAGAGAATAAAATGACAAATTCAACAACCTATCATAATGTATGATTCGGCTCATCCGATCTCAAGATGTTTACATTAATATGTATGTTTGATTAATATGTATATGTTGTTATGCACAAATACATAATAAACGTACGCTTTTAAATAAGGCGGTCATTTAAAGCAAAAGTCCATTTGTTTCGGAAAAAAGAATCGTAAAAAATCACGTTTCTTCTTCAGATTGTTATCTAGGCGTGACGAAAACCATTCGAACAAAGTTCGTACTCGGGTCTTTGCGGACCCAGTAACCGCCGCCAACGGTTAATGATCCTAGCGGTTACGAAGAAACGAAAAATTTGCTGCACTTCGGAAGGACAATGTCCCAGGCAGGTATACTATTTGAAATGCGATAATCCCCGGTTAAGAGGCGCAGTCTGTGGTTCGTGAGGGGGCTGTTATCCGGGGAGGGTACCTGGGTACTCTGGGAATGGCCAGTTGTTTCATCCCCCGGTTGGTTTGCTTTGGTTTGCTTTACGTCAGAACGCGCGAGCGAGACGGAAGGTCGAGAGCTGTTCCACAAATTCGTGGGAAAGTTCTGTGTTTATTAAGCTTGGCAGGGAGAGTCATTGTTCTTTCGGTTGACGCAGTAATCCGAGTCATCGGAGTTGTACATTTGCGTGGATAAACGGCATTTCTGGACGTACGTTGCATTTGTTATACGTTCTGCACTGTATCGAACGATTTTATGCAAAAAAAAAAAAGAAATACTGCATTGAAAGAGTTTGCCTTGAATATGAATATTAACTTATGAACACGCGATTGAATATTAACACGTTGACCGTCATGTCACCCAGACGTGGGTGACGGAATTATTTGTCCAGGTTCTAAAATGAATTTTTACGTTCACATATATTCATTGTACCAAATTTTATTGGGATCTGCGAAATGCAAGAAATTTGGAAGACTACTCAACATCACACATGTAATTATTTTCAATTTTTATTTCATTAAATAACTTACTTCGGTTTCATGCGTGCGATACTTTATGGACGCGACGAAATCGAATTCAGTTAGATTTTATACAGTTTTTATTATTTCACGTAGCAGTGTCTTTGTAATTCTAATCATTGCAAAATGAAAAACCGATAATTTTACCGTGGTGAATTTAACCCTTTGCACTCCGCTGTCCCCTCTCAGGGGACATTAAAGTTTATTAGCGATTACGGGGAATTAATTTATTCCAGCGCAACTTTAAATAAAATATTGATTTTTTTGCAAATATATATTCCTCGATGTCAACCAATTCATATAAGTCCAATATCATTATAATACGTTACTTGGTTCCAAAATTATACTAAATAATACGAGAATTTGTAAATTTCTGCCAGAATGGTTCGGAGTGCAAAGGGTTAATATTAACACTTCATCTACCGGAAGCCTATTAATAGGATTTTAAAGAATAGAAATTTCCAAT
Source organism: Seladonia tumulorum (assembly GCA_913789895.3). Lineage (NCBI taxonomy): Eukaryota > Metazoa > Arthropoda > Insecta > Hymenoptera > Halictidae > Seladonia > Seladonia tumulorum. Next base: position 5,267,006 of record OU565282.1, on the reverse strand, counting down.
GACGATCCGACAAGGTGAACATACGAATAGATGGAGAGGATACAGGTAATCCGAAAAGAATGCGAGAGAAGGAGCGAAAGAGAGAGAAGGTCTTGCGGTCACGAAGGGGGTTGCATTATCCTTTCGTGACGGATTTAAGTGACCACCCTCGATTTCCGACGCAAAGTGGCCGTATACCGTGATTAGGATCTCCCGACTCCGACGCAACACGACCAACCAACGTGTGGACAAAGTTGCTTAATCGCCCCTCCTAATTCATGCGTGCGTGCATGCGTGCACGCATCAAAGGACCAGCGTGAGCGCAACTGTCGCTGCGAGGGGGAGAATCGAAGAATTTCGGTGCGTGCATCGAACACGAGAATCACCTGCTGCGAATCGATAGACGAGATCAACAATTTGTCATTGTAACTTGGAGGAAATTGTGTATCATTAGCAGGACCTCAATTATTCGTGTCCGAAATCTCTGGTATCATGTTTCACCCTTACGAAATTTCTGTACACAAAGATACTCGCTACTGTTCGATAATTGCAAATGTCAAGTTTCTTTAACTGCTTTAGAATATTTGAATTATTTTGTCTTGTGTACGGTGAATTCTCGGTATACACTGGCTCACGAAAGTGTGTTCGAACGTCTTTTAACACTTTGACTGCCGAACTAGAATCCTCAAAAATTCCATAAAATCAAGGTAAATTATTTAACACTAGAACTACCAAGCACTAAATGCAACTTGCATACATTGCCTTATAATAACAACAAAAATAAGATTTGTTCAGATTTTACATCAGTTTTGTTTAAATATCTACTTCGATAGAGAATTTGATTAAAAAAATTTCTCATGGAAACATATATATAATTTCAATATCTCTAAAAGAAAAAATTAGAAGGAAGTCATTTTGACCCATCCGGTAGTTCTAGTGTTAATGAAATAGAAATTGAAAAAATTAAATTTATACGATGTTGAGTAGACCTCCAACTTTCTTGCATTTTACAGGTCCTAATCAAATTTGGTATGATGAATATATTAACGTGAAAATTCATTTTAAAACCTGGACAAATAATTCCGTCACCCACATATGGGTGACATGGCAGTCAACGTGTTAAAACAGTTTAACTTTTTTTAAATTGGACCAAAAAACCTAACATTTTCTGAACAATTAGTAGAATTGGTTTACCGAATGACGTACAAAAAAGGATTTGAAAAAAATTGCAATCGCTGGGACTTAGAAGAGCAAATAAAAAAGGGCACATTCCAAAACTTTTTTATTCGAGCCTGTAATGAAAATTTAAAATATGCGTTTTGTAGATCTACGTCAGTTATGAACATACCGAAAATTTCATCGAAATCGGTTGATGCAGATAAAAACGACACGCATCTAAAGATGTTAGAATTGGTGGATTTTAAGCAGAAAAACTATTTTAACTATTTGTATCTCGTGTGTATATTAATCGATTTCAATGAAATTTTCAACATGTATATAGCTAACATATATCTGCAAAACGCATATTTGAAATTTTCACTACAGGTTCAAATAAAAAAGTTGTCAAAGTGTCATTTTTATTTCCTCATGTAATTCTTACCAATTGCAATTTTTTTCAAAATCTTTTTTGCACATCATTTGGAAAACCAATTCTTCCAACTGCTCAAAAAAGTCAGGTCGTTTGATCCAATTTAAAAAAAAAGTTATACCGATATAAAGGGCGTTCGAATACTTTCGCGAGCCTGTGTATATCCCAGGAGTCTAGTGACAAGATTGGACAAAGTGAAGTTAGGGTATTCGGCCGCGTGCTATGTCAGACCCTGAAACAATGGTTTCGAGCGATCACAGAGGCTTTTCGACGGCAAAAAAAAATTCGCTTCGCGTAATCTGTTCGGTCTCCCACGGGCTTGTCGAAATACGGTGACACGTGTGGCAGGTGGTCGCGCGGGTGACTTCCTGTTTATGGTGTTTCCGCGTCACGTGCTGATGAGGATAGCGCACTACTTCTCGTACCAAGAGACGTATCCGAGACACACACACCTGTATCGTCGCGACAAAGTGTCCCTGTGTGTTCGTGGTCCCAAGAATGTAAACACACGCCAAGTATCAATCGCACGCGGTTGGCTGTTCTAGGTTGTACAGGTGTACACACGTACACGTACGTATACGTGCAGAGTCGATGCGCAGTGCACGGATTGAGCGAGCGCCGGCGCCGTGGATAATCCAATGGGATCATCTGCCAATACTTGCGGAGCAAGGTAGACCAATGGTGTGCTCGGAGGGTGGTCCGTAGACGACTTAATTATCTCGCCGCGATTGCGCTTTTTTCGCGTCAGCTTGCAGAAGCTGACTCGAGTGTGACATCATCTGAACCGGATTCCGGTCGGAATCATCCGACACCTGCTAAACAGTTTCAACGCCTACACGACCCTTTGTTGCGAGTTCGGAGTGTGTTAAATTAATTTTGCCAAACTGACGAGATTAGTCTTTATCGGTGGTTTCTCGAGTGAACCCTTCGGGGTCGTCGTCTGTGTAATATACTGACTCTGATTCACTCTCCGATTATTTTACACTCGATGGTTTCATCAACGAACACACACCGACTATTATAACACGTCGACTGCCATGTCACCCATGTATGGGTGACGGAATTATTTGTTCAGGCTTCAAAATGAATTTTCACGTTAATATATTCATTGCACCAAATTTGATTTGGATCTGTGAAATGCAAGAAAGTTGGAGAACTACACGATATCATACATTCAATTTTTTTCAATTTCTATTTTATTAAATTACTTAAGGTAAAGGCACCAGTAGTTGACCATTTTATAGAAAAACATAAAAAAATAAGCTTTTTATAAGCGCACTTATAAGAGTGCACTTTTGATGAAAGTGAACCTCGGATGTTATGCCGTCTGCTGTTTAAATTTCAAAACAACAAGTACATTTCAAACCTTATTTTTTGTTTTTCTATAAGATGGTCAACTTTACCTTACTTTGATTTCATGGAATTTTTTAACTTTCTTGTTTGGCGATCAAAGTAGAAGAAGAAACAGAAATTATTTGTCTCAATTGCAAAACGTGGCAATTAAATCAAAAGTTATTCCTAGACATCGGATCTTTATGCATTTATGGCTTATGGAAATGTAAAAAAAATGATATAATATAAAATTCCAGAGAATTAAACACGATTTTTATTTGCTTTGGATCTACAAAGGCTGTCCCCATTAAAAATAAAATGTTATTTCATTCCACTTTCTTAAAATGTTTCTATAAAAATTGGAAATTGCATAAACATCCGATATCTAGTTATTCCCGTTGGAACTGAACGATATCATTTTGCCGTTTCACGTTTCATAACAAGCTCTGTTTGAAATCAAACGAACGTAAGTTTCTTTAAAAATTATGGGCATTTCACGATGTAATCCACCGGAGAGATTTGTTATTATTGCTTTCGAGAAAAGAAAACATCACCTTTATTTGTATTCGAGTTCTCGTGGTCCACTATTAGCTTGGAAACCGTGGGAAAGAAAATTGATAATAAAAAGATACGAATGAATCCCGCCATGGCTGTCGTGTATCATCGAAAGCGTCCGCCCTTCGAGGATTAGCATAAATAATATCTCGAGTTAACATTTACGGGATTATCGATTTGATTTAATAACACAGCGAGAAACATAACGTGATAGGATTTAGAAAGGAAACCTCCTGGACTCGATACAGATTGAACCGATAAATTATCGCCGACGCGGCGATCAACAACAACGCGTTTGATCGAATAGCATCGCCGGCTAACGTAAATAGACCGTCTGGCCCTGTTTCCTCAACGACGGTAATTAATTAAAATTTCCGTCGTGCGTAAGTCACCGGTCTAACGAAACAGTGACTGGACAATCGAGCCGCGAAAATAATTCCGGAAGTCGACCCACATTCGAAACAGATCTTCACGAGCATTATTAATTTTCTTTAAACCGAAATAAAAATTGAGAAAACCGAGAAAAGATAGGCATACAATAAATATAAACTATCTTTCATTTTCTATGAAATTCTGAACGACGAAGAGTTTCTAATCATTATAATCACAAAATAAATAGTAGTGCAAGGGGTTAAATAAAGTCTTCAAGTTCTTTTTCCCCAACCTAATATAATCCATCACGCGCGACTATGGCAGGCCGATGAACATCGGCCAGGTGGGAAGAAAAATAACGAGAGCCGTAAAATAAAGGTTTATCTTTCGAAATACAGTTCATTGCACGTGGAGGAAGCGATTATTTATGGTCCCCGTTCGGATATCGAGGCGGTAGAGCCCGTGTCGTTCCGGGCACGTGAGAAATTATGGTTTCGTGAAACAGGAGTCGTCGGGAGAGACGCGACACACCGAGAGCCGAGTTTGCGCACGGTAGTTTCGAATACCTACTTTCGTGGATACGAAATTAAACGCTAGATGCGCGGTCGCACGCCGTGAAAACGTTACGGCCCCCACGTCTTGCGAGTGACGGTAACAGGTGGATAGAGACATCGACAAATGAAAATAAAAACGGACATTCCGTGCGAAACGCCAACTAGAAGAAACACCACCAAGCAACGACGAGCATAGCGGACCAAAATTGACCCGAGCAACGGAATCGGCACACCTAGACCGGAGCAATTCAATGTTTCTCACAGTCTAAAAAACCGGTAAATCATTCGGTCGGGAGTAAAGTCAACTATGCCAAGACGTAAGGCAAAGGCACCAGTAGTTGACCATTTTTTAGAAAAACAAAAAATAAGGTTTGAAATGTTCACTTTCATCAAGTTTTTCATCAAATTTTATTTTTTATGTTTTTCTATAAAATGGTCAGCTACTGGTACATGGTCAACTACTGGTGCCTTTACCTTAATGAAGAATTTAGATATCATCAGTTCGGATAATCGAGGTTCTACTAAACCGTCAATTGAAAGGGTAAATATGTTTCAAATTGTGTCGTGTTTGGGCTCATTTTAATCAGGGAAATGTCACAATTAAGAATCGTATAAAGAAATCAATATAAAACGGTTTTTTCCTTGAATTAGCATTGTCTTCAGGATCCCCCAGTTGTAAGTTTCGACTCGATTGCATTAGTTGGTCGTATAGCACGTCATAGTAACTATAGACCCTAGTAGCACAAAAATATTAGATAGATATTTTTTTCAAATATTGGAAAAATATTTCTTAAGCCACATTTTTTCATATGAGAAAAATATTGGATCTGAATATTGTATACATGTACAAGAAATATAAATTGAATTTTTAAAAAATATAAGCTAAATATTCAGAGGATATAAACTAGATATTTAAAAAATATAAAGTAAATATTAAAAAAATGTGAATTCAATATTTGAAAAATATAAATTCAATATTTAAAAAACATTCAATAAAATTTTCAAATTTAAGAAAATATAACAAAAATTAGAAACTATGAATATGTATTACTTTCTGCGCATTTCTTGTACATGTATACAATATTCAGATCCAATATTTTTCTCATATGAAAAAATGTGGCTAAAAAATATTTTTCCAATATTTGAGAAAAATATCTATCTAATATTTTTGTGCTACTAGGGTATAATATTAACTACTTGCTCAACTTATTTTCATTGTAAGGAAATATTTGAAATACAAAATAAAAATATTCCATTTTATCTATCTGGTTATCAAAATAAAAATATTCGATTTAAAGTAGTATCTTATTTGAACCGCATTAAATTATACTATATACCAAATCATTAATGATCGTTAATATATGTTGCAAAATATGATAGAAAACCTTGTATCCAATGTTCCAGATACGAATACTAATCCTACATTATAAAATACTAACGTAAAGTGTACTTACTTCTGAATCTTCTTCCTCCGTCGGATCCACAGCACACAATTATTGACTCAGGGGAATAGACACACACGACACACACGCACGAACAACACACACGACACACACGCACAACACAGTTTATAAAATCGTGACAACGAACGAGAAGATGTCACTCCGACCACGAACAAAATGATACTGCGATTTTAACAATGATCCCTTCCATGGAGGGGGTACGGTCAGGTTATCCTAGGCAGGTTAGACGCTGAGGGTCTATAAACACTAGATACAAAACCAAGGTAAACAAATTATGGCGGGGCGCCGACCCTATTTCCCGGAATTCCTTGTTTTCGTTTCACACGTCCTTGGGTCCGAAGCGGTTAAAATCGCAGTATTATTTTTTTGTTCGTGGTTTTATTCGTGATCTTCTCGTCTGCTGTCACGATTTCGTTAAGTGTGTTGTGTGTGTGTGTTGTTTAGTGATTGTTGTTCAATTATTCGGACCTATTCTCGTGAGTGAATAATTGTGTGCTGTGGATCCGACGAGAAAAAATATTTTTCTCGTAACATGACATAGATATTTCCTGAATATTTAAAAAGAAATATTTGTTACGTAATATAAAATAAATATTGTATGTATATTTGAATATTAAAAAAAGATTGAATCTCTTTTTAATATTATATGAATGTGTATACAATATTTTGTGCTACTAGGGGAACGTCGTGTAACAAATGCGTACAAGTTCGAGATCCGTGTTGTTAGAACATTTTTATAGACAACCCTTATGTGGGCAACGAGCGTTCGGTACCGATATATAAAAAATATAAAGTGACGATTTTACTTTCATGCTGTCCCACAACTTTTAGCTTTTTTTTCTATGTTATACTAAGTATTGTTTTAAACAGTTTAAGTGAAGCAACAGCTTCAAAAAATAGTACAACTCAATGCTACAATCAAACTTTTATGCTATTCGTATGTGGACGTACGATATTTGACTCTTCAACTTGCACAACAGTACAACAGTATTCAACTTTATTTGGTCACAATCACATCCAACAACCGTATAAATAAGATTGAAGCCTTATTATTTAACACTTTGATCGCCATGTCACCCATATATGGGTGACGGAATTATTTGTCCAAGTTTTAAAATGCAATTTTACGCCAATATATTAACTGTATCAAATTTTTTAAGGACCTGTAAAATACCAGAAAGATGGAGGACTACTCAATATCATACATATATTAGGTTGAAACATATGAAACGTCCGATTTTTAAGATTAACTTTAAATGAACACAACGGACATTTCATATGGTACAACCTAATAATTTTTTTCAATTTTCATTTCATTAAATAAAACATTAATTTGATGGAATTTTTGAGGTTTCTAGCTTGGCAGTCAAAGTGTTAATATGTTTTGCATCAATTTTAATTCCGTAACCATAAATCGACAGAGAACCTTCTAAATAATGGGGATCCAGGGATCTTCATAAAAGCATAACAAATTATTAGAGAAAGCATAGAAATATGGGTACCCGGTTATCCACATAAGGATTATTCCTCCTAATCCCGAAGAAAGCTTGATCAGCGTTGACGGGAAGATCTGAATTCGCCAGATATAACAGAACAACCGCGGAAGATTAGGCTTGTAGAAATAGAACTGGATTGTCGAGCAACTGCTTTTTGTAGCATTAAACGTCGAAGGAACGGCGTCGTTGATTCGTGTTTAAAATCCTCTCACAGGAACCCTCGAGGAAATGTCTCGAGCATAAAAGCTGACACGGGAGACAGGTGGATCTAAATAAAGACTGGACCAACGCCAGAACCAGCAAAATGGCCGACCAGCAAGCGTCGCGTAGTCTTCGTAGTCGTCGTCGTCTTCGTCGTCGTCTTCGTCGTCGTCGTTTGGCGGTCGGTTATGATAGCTTACGACACCACGGGTTTACCAAGCTCACACCGAGAAAACCCTCGAATTCGACACGTGAAACTCACGGTGGTGTAGAATTTCACTTTTCCACCTATGCGCAACTAATTCGAGGACACGTGTTCCACAATATACGCCGCGCGGCTCGCCGCCTCGGTGTTCGACGTAAATGATATTCTCGTCGACGTATTTGAATACCGATGATGCGCGAGGGTCTGCGTGCCGGTCAAATTAATGCCTCCTTCAACCTCTATCTAGCTTTATCTTCTGCGAAACCGGAAGCGGAGTTCCCAGGGCAAACATCGTTTAAAACGCGTACCGCAAAATTGTGAGTTTCCGACGACGCTGCTTCGATTTTTGTATCGAATCGATGCTACCAATTACAGGAAATAAATGCAAAATTATGGATAACTTTAAACCAGCTTTTTCGTATCAGTAATTCTTCTTGATTTTAGTACCCTCTTCATAACTTTCTCATAGTTTAAAACACTTTATTACTACCGGTAAAAGAGAACGCTATAAGCAGCCAATAATTTACCTACCGGAAACCTATTAAAAGGCTTTTTAATGACTGAAGCTCTATCTCAAGGAAGCTGAACAATTTTCTTTCTATATAATAATTTCAGATCAAGTTATCACACTAATTCTGAACTTTGTTGAATTGTGAATGAAATTGCTGTGGAACATTTTATTGATAAATTCTTTAATGTTTGATGGTTGGTTTTAACACGTTGATTGTACCAAATTTAATTAGGATCTGGAAAATGCAAGAAAGTTGGAGGACTACTCAATATCATAGATATAATATTTTTCAATTTTTATTTCGTTAAATAACTTACTTTGATTTTATGGAATTTTTGAGGTTTCTAGTTTGGCAGTCAAAGTGTTAAAAAGACTGCCAGAAAATTGCCAGCAAGTAAAGCGTTAATATTGATGATTACTAGACTGTGGATTTTATGCATTTATGACAAAAATGTCTGGATGTCGTTTAAAAGTATAAAAAGATTACAATAATTTGAAAATACGAACACATTGTTTACAGCCAGATAAGACTACAAAAAAGAGAAATACATTTCTATTTGACTCCCATATGCTGTAAACAGTGAAAACAATTTTTAGGTAATTATTTACATTAGTTGTCTGAACAACTGTTCTGAACAACAGAATGATCACCTTGACAACATATTTCAAGGTCATCAAAATCGGTGAGGATGCCCCTAATGTAAATAATTACCCAATTTTTATTTTGCATGAAGATACGCAGTCTAATGATTACTATGCAAAACTGTAGGCACCTTGCGGATTTTTATGCAAAATAAAAATTGTTCAATCAAATTGCAAGAAACAGAAAGTTAATAAAAATATCTCATCTCTTTGAATGACCTTAGAAAATAGGAAATAATGTCACATTATCCTTAAATTTTTCCAATGTCTTCAGTTTTATATTTTACCTGTTCGTTGTTGTTATAAATGCATAAAATTCGCTAAAAATCGTCTATATTAAGACGATATAAAGAACATTATAAACAGCTGATATTTTAATAGTTCAAATATTCTCCATATTATTGTTTCAATTTATGTAATAATCTTTAGTACATTGAAAGGTACTCTGCATAGAAAGTATCGTTCATTTTAAATAAAGAACTATTTAAAATGAGATGCTTAAACGCACATTGAAACAAAGAATCATTTGACGAAAAATCATCAAGGAATGTTGAACAAATACTTTCCAACATTCCTGTCTAAAAAGTCTAATTTGCTATTTCAAGTAAATCTTTGCGTGCGATCTCGTTAAACAAAATGTGGAGATTTGTCTGCACATTTTGCAAGACCCCATAGAAACTAGACTAAACCAATCTTTTACCGAGAGAAGAAACTGCAATTTCCCCGTTCCGAAAGTCGGGAAAATTTCAGGAAAATTTTAATCTTGCAGAAATTTCATTGAAAATTTCATACACAGTTCTCACCGTGGTTTGCACCGTGGTACACGTCACACGCGCCCGTGCGCGTATAAATCGAGCACCTGATCAGCGAATTTCTTTTGTCTTTCGTTCCCTAACAGTAAACAGTACACCGTGTTATATTAAAGTCCAAAAACCACCACGTACAACACCAAAAAATACAACATCAATAGCGACACCAAGTGTAGTGTAAGCCTTCATCACACACACAAGGTTATTAATTATTATAATTGGTTAGCGGAGCCTTTGCACTCGACGAATAATCCATTTTATCGAGAAAAAAATTCATGTCGTACAACAATCGTCAGTGCGTTAGTAAGTACCCTGCAAAATTTCGCCGATCAACGCTTCAGACCAACAAATAAATTGTTGGCAAAACGTACTTTCGGCTGTTTTGCGCTTTTCCGTGACTGTGTACGTACGCACACTGCCGCAGAGCATTTAAAAAACAAAGTAAATTTTGTCGAAACACTCTTCATATTCAAACTGTTATAACCTCGTGACAATAAATATTCAAAAAATATTTTTCAATTTTCGTGAATTCGTACGATGATTCTGGACGCATTTTACAGCATGAAGCCTCTGCTTTCAGAGCCCCCAAATTTGATTTTTCACAGAGGCCTCTGTGTTTTGCGAAACGATGGAAACACGAAGATACTTTGACTCTCCGAAAAAGGTTTTGCACTCAAAAATCTTTTAAACCCAAACAATTCTACCCCGGCATTTCCAAATTTTTCCGAAAAATCATCATAGATTTGAACATTCAAGTTTCATTCAAGTAAGATTTTTAAATGAAAAATTTGACGACGATAAAGAATATTCGAAACGAGAAGGCATGTCCGTTTTTCCACTATTCCACATGATGCAGAAACGGATTTGAAAAAATCATTCAAGAGTAATTCCAAAAACAGAGGCTTTACGCTTTAAAATGGGCGCAGAATGATTGACGTATGATTGCTCGTCACGAAAGTTATAACACTTTGAAAATCACAGACAATGTTCGACAAAAATTTCCATAACAGTACATACGTACATCGTTGATGCGGAGTGTTTCGCCTAAAACAAGCCACCTAAGCATCTCTTTCAATTATGACTGCAAGAAATATTTCAAATATAACTTGGATAGTGTCAAACACGAATGTGCTGCAAAAGATATTTTTTCCAAAGTCGAAGTTGTTCAGATACTGGTACAGATTTGCAAACTACATCTTTAAAAACTCCAAAAAAAAAACCACGCAAACATATTCTTTGTGGCGTGTTCGTTCTATGTTATTCAGATTCCATAGGAAATATTTTTAATTTTTTTTTGTTAAATGCCGATTGTAGGCATTTACGACAAAAATGAGTACAATGCAACATTTTCAACTGGGGATGACGAGTCAACTCGTCATTTGTGTTTGCAGTTCACCGTGGAAAATTGATTTTCTTAACTCAACGAAACATTTTTGTTGCATCGATTTCTAAGACGGGTACGATTTAATTTTTAGAAAACTTACGATCAAAGACAGAAAGAACCGTTTGCTTGGCTCCCGCTTCTAGCAAGTTTTTATTTGGCATAAAGATGCGCACAGTCGACTAATTACAGTTTATAATGCAGTCGATCGAGATGCTCGAGCGGCTTATTTTCGGCGAACCGATTCGCAGACACGTTGTTTCGGTGCGGTCTGGTATCTCCGCGAATGTCAGTGCTCGGCGAAAGAATCTGGCCGGGCCAAACGAGGTAAACCGCGACGGAATCGATTGCCGTTATGAAAAATTAATGAACGTGGTCGTGTTTCGCGGCGGTGCGGGTCGATTTCCGGCGAAAAACACGGAAGATCCACCGGTTCGACGAATCGGCCGCGTCGTTTATAATTCAACAACGCAATTCTACCCCGTGCACGGTTGTTAATCTCTCTCCCGGTTGTTGTTTTTTCTTCGCACTTTACAGCCTCGTCTGATCAACGAATTTGCAATCGAGTTTGCCACCGATCGAGCGGTTTCCGACGAACGTGAAAATTTCTCAATTCTCCCGAGGAAAAAACCTCGAAATTTCGTGAATTCGTTTATGTACATGCTGGCTACCAGAGGTGTGCGAGCACCTGAAATTTTATTCGGATACCGAAAGCTTATCAAAATTCAGGTACCCAAAATTTTAGGTGGGTCGGGATCCCATAAGTTCGCAATCTTAGACGTTAGAATTTTCGAACAATTTTGCACAAAGAAAGATTTTTCGTTTTAACTCGTCGGTCGTTGGGTCGTTTCGAACCCGAAATTTCGAGTATCCGCGCACACCCCTACCCGTCCATTAAACACTCGCAACGATTGCCCCAGATGGGCATAGTTCTCGCGGCAATCACTGTAATTATGCTGCGAGACCGTGAAACGTTGAAAACGAAGCGAGAGAGCGCAACAACGATTCGCGTGGATTTCGAATTTTTCGAAACCGGGCGAATCCCGCCACCAAAGGCAAACCATATGAAAAAAAAAGACAATGTATACATATATGTATGTATGTACACACATATACGTATACATAGGTATACATAAATATATATATATAGTAATGAACTTAAAACTGAGAAAAGTACACACGTCAATAAGTTCAAACTCGAAAAGAAACAGAATACTTGACGGAAACACACTCGATATTAACAATAAAACAGTAAGGTGGAAACAAAACCTGTAAGATGTGCAACTAATTGTAAGTATCTACGAAAATCGTGGCGAAACTTGTTTCGATGCTTGCTCGTAAGTGTCGCTGTACGCCGATCGATCGTTGCGACATTTAATAGCAAGTCTCTCTGCTCGAAGGATCACGCCTTCGACAAAAAGAAAACGATAAAGATGTGTGTGTGTGTGTGTGTGTGTGTGTGCGTGTATCGCGGTGTGTTTCTCGTTGCTGTTACCTGAACAAAGAAGTTGCTGCGAACAGTACACCTTTTTTTTGTGTGTGTGTTTTTCTCTCGAATCGTAACCCGTCGTTATTGCAATTAATAGATATTATTATTAATGACTACAATCACGATTATTATGATTATTACGATTATTGTGATTAAGAAAAAGAGTGTAAAAGAGTAAAGACCAAAAAAAGTCAAAACCAGTAACAAACAAATCTTTCAGCAACCGCAATCGTCAATTATATCACTTCAACGTCAATCTCATCAAGAAAGAAGAAACAAAAAACACAACCAAAAGAAAAAAAAACAGTAGAAGAAGAAGAGACCGATCCTCGGAGAATTATCGTTTTGTAGAAATAAATTCATGGGTACTCATGGTTTCCGATACGTGTGCGTGTGCCGCTTTCTTTTTCTCTCTTTTTTTTTCTCAAATATTTCTGCCCCTCTTTCTGTCTTTTTGTTTCATACTTTTTTTTTCGTTTCGTATCTGTCTGTGTGTGTGTTTCTCTCTCCCTCTCTCTCTCTCTCTTTTTGTTCGTTTCTCTCTCTCTCTCGCTCTCTCTCTCTCTCTTTCGATACTTTTTTTTTGCATTTTAATTGCGCTCCTTTAGAACAGCCCTTGGCGATCTCAAGGATCTCGCAAACGAGGATTCTCAGCCTGCTCCCTTACGCGCACGCGTCAGGATGCTGAAACGTTATATACAGTCTATCTTTAACAAAATATGTTAGCAAAATTATTCAACCAAATACCTTCGTTTCCGTGTATCAATTATCATTCGCATTTGTTTTTTTTTTTTTTTTTATTGTTTTGTTCGTTCGGTTCCCTAAAGCGGTCACCTCGAACATAAAAACGTGCATCTCGGAAAAGATCGTAGAAAAATTCGATATTTGATTGTTGTTTACCGTTTTTCTTGAAAAATACCGTCGAATTTATATATATATAGACTATGTATTGAGAAATGTATGCTAGATGCATGTACTTTTTTTTTTTTTGTTTATATGTTATGAAAGTTGAACCTCGTGATTTGAATACCGTGATCAGAATGATCGCGAAGACGCCTCTCGACTTACGCAATTTTTCGACAAGTAACGGTATATAATGACATGTGTTGGTACTTATTCTTCGACAAATCACATCAACGTGGACTCACCCATATTGGCTAGGAAGAACCGCGGGATATCCAGCTCGAATGCCAGCAGCGAATGGGAAAGCTGAAATCATAAACAATTCGTAGTCAATCCTATTTACGTTTCTAATGGTCAGCCCTGAACTCGAGCACTCGGGTCCGTCGAACATTCTGTTCTGCCCGAATACGTGCTTCGATTATCGTTATCTCTGCAGACTAAATAACTAGCACTTTCCTTCGAAGGAACGTCGTTGAACGGAAAATTTAATATTGTATATCCAATTGAATACTTTCATATACAATGGGACCTCGATTATCCGAACCTCGTATATCTCAAGTCTCCATTTACTTCACGTGTAAAGTGACTTCTCGATATATGTCAACAACACGGGTCTTGCCAGCGACAAATATCGTCCAGGAGATATTCCCGAGCCGTGTTATGTTTACACTTCTCTAGTGGGGATAATTTCGCGACGTTTACTATCCAGGACTTGGCGACATATATAGAGAAATCACTACAATGGAAAGTTTGCAATATTCGAGTACCCGGAAAGTTAAAACGCAAAATTAAATTGAAAAACCGGCGTACTCGTGTGATTAAACATTTTTGGGGTCCTCAAACTTGACTACCACCTGACTTCAGTTTCGAACATTGCAAATTTTCGGAATCCCAAATCCAAATTATCCGACATACTCTAAGGTGTTCCATTTGCAACATTATACATTGTGCATGTTTCTATGTTCAGTCCGGATAATCGAGGCTCCACTCTACCGAAAAACTTATTCTTCTTTTGTAACGTTGTAAAATTCCTTTCTCGACGATTCGCAAGAACGTCTGAATCGACAAAAACATCGCATGCAATGAACAATTTTCTCAGCTTATAAATCTCAACTTCGTAGCCAATACTTCAACGGAGTTTCGTCGAAACTGTAGTTCGTCGAGTTTCGAATTTTCTGTGGGTCCTCCGACGGGCAAACCTTTACACTCGAATTGTAACTCAGGGTTACCACTAAAAGTTATCAGAACGTAATTCGGAACAATTTTTAAATTGCATAATCGCACAATTGTATAATTGTGCTGAATACATAGACTTACGCATTTACGACAAAAGTGCAAAATATCAGAAACACGTATATTATCTTTAGTCCAGAATAACTCAGAATTATTAAAAGAATAAGTCTTTTGCAATCGAGACAGACAATTTGTAAATTCGCACACTCTAGTGATATAAATACGCTGAATCTATGAAACGCGAAAAACTATATAAAATAGAAACTTCGAGTGTAAAGGGTTAATTTTGTAAATGACGTAAACAACTGCGCACCGAGCCGACGAGGAAATTCAGTGATGTATTTGCAGAGAACGTTAATCGTCCAACGGTACAGTTGTAGCTTGCAAATTGAATGGCTGCATTATTTCGATTGCAAATAGGGCACCGGTTTCAATAATCATCGAGCCACTATTCTCAGGCGAATAATTGTGCATTAACATCGGTGCGAGGACGAAATTACATGTCGAGTGGTGAAATCTCACTTTTGTTTCCGGCTGCGCCAGAGTTTGTTTCATCTCTCGATTGTATAGTCTAATATTAAACATCATTAGCTGACGCCAGAGCAAACATGCTTTTTGCGCGGAAAGGAAAAGAAACAAAGGCAAATCCGGCACTTGGGTTAGGGCAATTTTAGACTTAGGTACCCAAGAAGCGCCAAGCTATGTTGGCCTGAAGCCACAGCGGGAATTTGAAGAGAGTGACTCAGGGGACACGGTTCTCGATCTGCGCGTACGGCGTTCGCGAATCTGCCCTTCGCCCTTTCAGTCCACATTCGATGGATCTAATTGAGTAAGAACGTCGGAGGACCGTTATCTGCCAGAAGATTTCATCTCCTACTGGCTCGAAATCAGAGTCCGATTCTATTTCGCACACTAATGTTATTCTCTCCTAATTAACATCCGACGTTGCGTTGGTTCACCGTCGGCGCACTATTCGGCCATAATGTTTTATCGATGTTGGACGTATGCCCTCCACGCATCAAGAAAAAGAATCACTTCCGGCCGTGTCCTGGACATCCCTAACACCGACCAACCGAGATTTACCGATCTGGCAATGTTTCAGCCACAAAAAGCCCACGATGCCTCTCCGCAAATATCAAATGGTAATTAATTATGACCGCAGTCAATTTCACGCGCCATTTGCCAACATATTCGTTAGATTTTACTGATCAAAATGAGTCCAAACACGACATCATTTGGATCATATTTACTCGTTTAATTCGCGATGCAGGGGAACCTCGATTATCCGAACCAGTGGAACATGAGCGTATTAAATTATGACTTTACTGATTTGTACGGTAAAAGCGTGATGTATATAAATCGAATTCTACATACAAAACACGTATGTATTCGGATGATTGAGAGTTCAGATATCATCGGTTCGGATAATCAAGGTTCCACTGCACCGCGGTTCAATGTGACCCAAATGGTATCGTGTTTGGACTCATTTTAATCAGAAAAATGTCACAAATATGTTCCTAAAAGCGTCAAAGCAAAACGATTAAAACCAAAAAACGCGACATTACTGTAACCGCAACGAAGCTGAACCAACGCGGGCAACGTGAAAACTAAAACTATGTACGATCGAATATTTTCTACCTTTCGATCGCAACAAAACCACAGATCAAATCGGAACGTCGATTGCCGAGTTTTGCGTTCACTCCCAGAAGGAACAGGCTCGCTGTGTGCTCGAACGTTGCAGACGAAACTCGGCGCGTACAAGTTAAGATTTATCGAAGTCAAAGCATAAATTCACCCAAGCATCAACAACTCAAACAGCTACCGTCGAACCTGCTGAATCTGTTTCTAATGCCTTGCGCAATCCACACATACACTGAATGACACCGTACATCGCGGTGAGCAAACTTACTCGCTTGTAGATTACCCCTGGGCTTAGCTCCAAGAATCGCCAAGTTGACGTTTGCTTTGCGACCGTCGATTATGGGGTTGGGGTCTTTGCACGCCCTCTCCGCTGCCGGTCTGTCTCCCATGATCACCTGCGTGCAGATCCGATCGATTATTCGGCTAATCCCACTGCTCCACCTGGATCTTGGGCATTTTTTACCACCCCCCACCCTATCACCACCATCGGGGTTCAAACTCCTCTCTGTGTACCTTGTACACATGGCCCACTTGATTCGCGCTTTTCTATATGTATGGGGGCTTCTATGGGGGTCCTGGCTCTGACCTCTCATTCGCACGACTCGACTCGTGTCATCGCTAGACCGTGAATTTTGTGCGTTTCTAACAAAAAAGATTATTGCAATTTCAACCGGTAGACAGATTTCTGCGTTGCTCGCGAGATAAATACATTTACGTTATTGTTATTGTCGCGTAGAGTATCACACTGCTCTTCTTTATGATTCTTGACATTTTAGCAGGCTAAGTAATTATTAAGCAATAAGAGTAATCATATTAACACGTTTTAAAATGAATTTTCACGCTAATATATTCATCGTACCATTGGGATCTGTAAAATGCAAGAAAGTTGGAAGACTACTCAATATCACACATACAATTATTTTCAATTTTTATTTCATTAAATAACTTACTTTGGTTTCATGGAATTTTTTAGGGTTCTGGTTTGGCACTCAAAGTGTTAATGACAACTATCTAATCCTCGGTAAATTAAAGATACCCCGTGCGAATAATTATTAGATAAATTATTTTAAAATTCTTAGAGGAAGAAAGAATTTGCAAAGTATGTTTCCTGTATGTTTTTTTCTTTTTTAGCAGATGTAGACAATTTTTATTTTCTAATTTGTCTTTTATTATATCGCAATTCGAAGTTCTACTTATCAATTGATCGTTGAAGATAATCATTTTAAATAGTAAAAGACGAAAAATGTGACAAATATATCCAACCTAGTGATCGAGGAACGAATTTCCCATGATGATTATTTCAATGTATAATATTGTAACAAATAGCGCAGGTGAAACAGGTTATTAAACAATCGAATTTCCATATTATCTTCCGATAAGCGATGCGTATGTACGCGTACGCGTGATAAGTGGAGTACCGATAATAGAATAGTTACGGGAGCTGCATACACCTCCAAGGAAGAAAGGACATTATCATTAGAGCGGAAAGCTGAAACATGTTTTTTTTACATACGAGCGTACAACAAACTGGTTATGTTATCGTAATAAGTTGAACCACTATCTTTCCTCGCTCCCTTAACGCATTCGTTTCAACCGTATACAGCGAACAGCAATTTTTTTATTCTTTCTGTTGAAAACGCGCCGAAAACATAGAATTTATTCCAAAATTCACGAATACGTACTACATACGTTCGCCAGTAAAAATTGAGAAACTAACCAATTAAATAGAGACAGCGTGATACGTTTTTATTACCCATATAAGAAATTATTTAAATACCATTTATAAAGCGTGTTTTTCTCTGTGAGCATTAATTATTTTTAAATGTGCATTAAAACCAGTCTTTTAACTTTCTCGTTTTTATTGCCCGCATACGAAATTATTTAACACGTCGATCGCTGCTAATGTTCCCAAATATGAATTTATTGATACTGAAATGACATAGAATACAGTGTAAGGTGAAAACTTCATTATCAAGTCACTAACAATTATTGTTAACAACGCAGATGGTCTCTATGAATGAAATATGAGAGAGAAAACTTGTATGAAACGCACAAAATTCAGTAAAGTGTTAATTATTTCCAATTGTAGCTGCATAAATGAGCCGTCTGCTAATTATTAAGGAAAATCCTAAATCGACAAATATGTTAGGGTCAATTAAATGTTTCAACAAGAAAATGTAAAAAAAAAACCTCAAATATCCTAAGAAAAGAATGAATTTTCTCACGGATTTTCTACGTAGAAGAAAAAGAAAAATGATATTCTACCATAACGAGGAAAAAACTACTCACTCTAAGCACGTTCACGAACTCCAAAACAAATCACAATAGATATCAAAACAACACAACCATTGAAAAAATCAAATGCAACGATCAGTTCGGAAGATACTTACGAAACCGTAGCCCCTGCTCTTCCCCGTTTGTCTGTCGGTGATGACGACGGCCTCCTCGATGTCGCCGTAGACGTTGAAGTGCTCCCTGAGGCTTTTGTCGGTGGTGTGATAGGGCAGACCACCGACGAATAATTTCGTCCAGGTGGTGTCTTTTTGTTGCGGCGTGGTCCCAGCTAAAGCGCCCAGGCTCGAGACCAATTCGTCCGGCCCTGGCGCCCCGACGGCACCCACCGCGCCGACGGCACTGAGACCAGCGGCACCAGGCATCAACATCCTCCAAATTTTGGCGAGATCACCGCCAGACGGAACGACGACTTGCTCAATTTTGACACTTTCTTTGGTACTTTGATCAACGCTAATTACGTCACAAGGTTAGCTGCATTTAGATGACTAGAGACTTGGGTATCTGGAAAGGATATACAACACACACATCCTTAGTCTGACGAACACCTTGTATTTTTAGAAAAAAATTTAAACAGTTAATAATGCAATGGAAACTCGATTATTCGAACCGGTGATAACTGTAGTATCAGCCCAACAAGCTTCGAAATATAAATCAGCTGATCCATCCTCAACACTGTTTATTGTAAAAATCATTTTAATTAAATTATTGTTCTATTATACGATCTTTCAAGTGTCCTTGTTTCGTTCGCATAATCGAGATTCTATTGTAGTGTCAATCGATCAGAAATTATAATTTGAATCTGGGTTCATGCTTAACAAGAAAATTGCAGTGTTACTAGTAGTGCTAATTAACTATGATTTAGGTTGTCCCAAAAGTTTCTTTCGCAGTGTGCATATTTTTAGATAACACTAGCATACGAAAACAACGATTTGTTGGTTATTGTTTCACTGTTACCTCAGCCCCCCTCTTACTTAATTATGCTATTTATTTGCTTTAATTGAAAACGAAACGAACTTTCGGGACAATTCTTACGACTAATACTTTGCGCTTTTCTAACGTGTAGAATTAAGACATTAGGGTCGCGATAAAGCCCAATGCGAAGCCGAAGGGTGCACTTCACGCGTATTCCCCCGAGGCGTTGAAATCACCGTTCCATCGGGCCGAGCACGTGGGAAAGACATTGTTTGCAAGGGTTCTAACAGTGAAGAATCCTCTCACTATTTCGACTATACAAACGTGGTAAATTTTCTCCATTGACTTGGAAAAATTTGTCTATGTTGCGAATTGTAGCAGCTATTTTTAAAAGTTTACGTATAAACTAGGAGTCTTATACAAAATCAGAATTATCTGCGTCAATTGGAAGAAACGGTGTAGCCACATTAAAATTTCATTCTCTCTTTAAATAATCTCAGTAAGTTGAAAATAGTATATCGTGTCATTCTCAAATTCTTTTAAATTGCAAATGCATAAAATCTGCAATCTAACTAGACTGTGAATTTTATGCATTCATGACAAAAGTGAGTTAGAGGTAACACAGGTGGAATTTAATAATATTGTTTTAGTATTTTCAACCTACTGAAACTATGAACACATTGTTGACCGGTCACGAGTTAGCTCGTAATAAAAGAGATATGTCCAACGTTTAATTTCAATGCATTATGTACAAGCAAAGTTTATTGAAGTTTACTTAGATTGTTTTACTTCCATATTCAATTGGTGACGTGAGATAGCTACTGCATAAAATTGCCGGTCAACAATGCCTTAAGACAAAAAATAAATTTCTATTTTACTGCAATTTGTTGTAGTAAAATAATTATGTTGTAGTCTGATTGATTTTTCGAAATCTTAAATATTGTCAGTTTTGCTGATCAAATTATTGCAAGTATTTATTCAATTAATGACTATAAAAAATCATACGACGAAACTAACAACAATTTTTGAGATTTCGAAAAACCATTCGAGACAAGTTCACGAGTCTCTAAAGGCTCTCGATAAAATCTGTTGAACGCGATTTGTTCGAATTTAGAAGAATTTAAGGATACCGTTATTTTCAAAATGATTGAAGGAGAATGTACCGTAACTTCTGTTTCTTATAATTGACTCGGAGCATTTTAATTTTGCATAAAAATCCGCCGTCTAAGCATGACAAAATCCCGAAGAAGCAGAAAACGCGCGCGACCAATCGACGAATCCCAGCCCCCTTCTCCCCCCCCCCTTCCCATCACCACGTGATCCTGGCGAAATGCACAAACAAACGATCGCATACGTTCGCGTACAGAGACACACACGTTCACGGCCGAAGATCTGCCTAACGCGTCGCTCTCGACGTCGAAAGACCCTGATAAAAATAAACTCCCTTCTAGTCTGACACACTCGGCGAAGTTGCCGTTCCACCGTGTGCTCTCTGTCGATTCCTCGGGATTCGATCCGTTTCTCTCTCTTTCTCGCTCGTGTATACAAAAGGGTACTACTCTACACAGCTATATCAAAAAATCCCCTTACGAGCGCGGAAGCAGAACCCTTGCCTCGCGCGTCGACGGAAAAACCTGAAGCCCGGATGAGCAAAAGGAAGAGGAACAGGCCGAACCGGCGTGGCCGTAGGAAGGATACAGAAGAAGGTACACACCACGAGGAAGAAAAGGGGAAAGAAGGAGAAGGGACCCTGACCTCCATTCAAGGTTTGTTAACGGTCTTGAAAAGGGAGCCAGTTCTGCTCTCCTCTCACAAGGAGCAAACCTCTGCTGCGACGGTCTAGGTATAGGGCAGGGTATTTTTCGTGCCCGGGGCTCGGCTTTCGAATTTCTGCAATGCTGCAGGCGAGGATAGTGCCTGGGATGGATGGATGCCTACAGAGAAGGGGTCCTCTCTCTTTCCCTCTTCGTCCCTGTCCCTCCACTCCCTCCCTCCCTCTCTCTCTCTCTTTCCGTCTCCCTTTCGGTTTTTTCCTCAGCCTGGCCGATATAGCTTCATCCTTCTCGCACTCACATTGTGCACATTAGGCACAGACCCTCCGAAGTGGGCCCTACGGTTCTCTTCCGACCCCCTCCTGCAACCCCCCACCCCACCTGCCTTCACCAACACCATAACCATCCGTGATAGTGCACCACTTCACAAGAACGGCCCTTCGTCGTCCGTTTCTGTCCGATCCCCTAAAACGACGGCAGCTGCTGCAGAAAACCGGTGCAGCACGCCGTATAATCATATTGTTGTACTGCCATCGGACTCCTCCTCCACCACCACCGTTGCTCTTTCTCCCTTTTTCCTCATCCTAGAGCCGGTCACACACACACAAACTACGCCCGGGAGCCTCGCTCGAGCATAAAGGCCCTTTTCCCTTTTTTTGTTTTTGTTTTTAATTTTAATACGACTACCGTGTAGAAGCAACAACCGTATTATGTGTGTATGCTTGATTAATGCCCCCCGTGTTCCCGCGGACTCGAATATCTCAATTTCTCGCCGGATATGATGCAACCGAATCCGGTGTTTTTCGTAAACATGTTGAATAATTTTGACCAACCGATTGGCCAGGGCGCGAGCATGATAAATTTATAAACACTCGAACACGGGGGGAGTCTAGCAAAGTTTGTGTTTGTTAATTAATAGCGTCGTCCCCGGACTTGTTATAGAAATCTACTTTCAGTTCCAAAGAAATTGCGTTACCCATTCGGTAATCCTTAAGTTAGGGCAATTGTTCCAGTAGTTATTATAAATTCTTCAGTGTGAACACATAAAGCTATACATTGTAAGTGTGATAAGTTATGCATTTTTTGTCTTTGAAATAGTTTTAAAGAGTAAAAAAGAGCCTTTTAAGTAGTTCTTTTTTTTTTAATGTACTGTATGAAAGTCTAGCGTATTTGATTGGTCATGGACTTGTGGATGCAAAAAAGACGAAATTAGAAACAGTAACGAATAAAATTACCCACTACAAAAGATTACTATACAAATCTTTCAACCAAAAGAAATTATTAGATTACGTTACTGGGTTGCATTTATTTTATGATCCTTAGAGCTGTGACCTACACTTAGAAGTAGACTTTTAAGAACTATGAAGTAATCGCTGGTAACGTGTTAACATAACATTTGATCACGGTCCGCGAAGTTCATTGCACTTTTCATTGTCTGTATATATGTATTTCTGAAACGGTGGGTAAACTCTTTAACCCTTGCTCGACGGGAATTGGGACGATTTTGACCCAGAGTTACAAACGTTCCATCCAAATTCCAGTTTTTTCCTAGTCGATCGAAATGATTAGCTATTTATCCACGTGGAAAATTGATCCGAAGAAATTGATTAAAGAATACATTAAAGGGTATTGCTATATAAACTTAACTTAATGGCTCTATAAACTAGAATGGATCAAGTTACGACTGCCACGAAATCGTCATCTACCTTGAGTAAATACTGCAGTACGTATTTATCATATTTTGAGAAATAATAGCAAAGAGAAATAATTCAGAGAAAGGCTTTCGCGAATTGTCTGAAACAATGGTGTGAGCGACTTTAAAGGCGAGGACGCTGCGTGCGCGAGATCTAAGCACCACTCAAAATTAGAAAGTTATCGAAAACGGGAACGTTTGTGCATTTGGTTCAGTGCACAAGAATCCTCGCGTCAAGTGGAATAAAACGATTCCTTCAAAAGGAACGGTGGCGATCTCGACTTTCCACAGGCTCGTTTCTAAAAATGCGATTACACGAAATTACTGCTTTTCGATAGATACGTCCAAACAAATACATTTTCCGGCAAGACTCTAATGGACGATGGCCGTTGTCGGGAAAAATGTCTCGAACCATTCAGGTAACGAGGCTTACCGTCGTCGTGTCGTTATGGTCGTTGGAAGGTGTCAACGATCATTATATGACGGGTAGCTCATAAATCAACAGAAATAAGTGTCAACCATAAATAAATTGGACAGTTGGATTCTACGAAATTTCGTTCGAAGGCCGGAACACCGGCATAAACGTACCTATTGTAGAAAAGCGAAAGTTCAGCGTCCAAAATTTTCCTGCTAAAGATGTCGCCCAAACACCCTAGGTATTATTCAATTATTTCGAAAGAAGACAACGCGTGCATGGTGAAAAATGTTCTTGTTTTCGTGGTTGCATATGGTCGTAAAAAATGGGCCACTAATCTAATGATAAAAATAATTTCCAATAGTTTCTCAAAAATCTACATCACGACTCGATCACGGTGCAGCCTCGCGCAACGACATTGGCCCATTGCCACGCGCTCGACGAAACTAACCAAAATATCTTCTCGGCCAAAGTCGCAAAGGCCAAAGTTCCAGAGAAGCCTACAGTTTACTCCTTTGTTTAAAACAATCCGCCTAAAAATTGCATTAGACACCGAACTGAATCTCGCCAACCGAATGTTAGCTAATCCAATTCCAATGTATGTATGAACTTTTATCAAAGCAGGGTAAATTTATTTCAACCCCTACCTAGGATAAGGGTCCCAATTACTGTGCCTACCTTAATTATACTTATTTTGAAGGCATAATGAATATTAAAAAGAGATACATAACACAGATATTAACTGACTTTAATGAAAAAAATTTAATATCTCTTTTTTAATATTCATTATGCTTGAAAAATACGTATAATTAACGTAGACACAGTAATTGGTACCCCTACAGTAATTGGGTCCCGTACCCTAATTAATTGTGTATCGCGTGGGTTGATTTCCCGCAGCAAATTCGCGTTCGGCCCGAAAAAACACGGAAAGAAAAATAGTGTTTCTCTTATTCTTCACGCCAGACGGCTGTAATCACCTGCGCGCGTTTCCAGGCCTGCTGCTAAAGAGAAATCGTCGGAGCCGACGTCGAGGTTTATTAATAAACGTCGTGGTACACGTGCCCGTCGCCGTATACCCCCTTTGTCGTGACGAGACCGCTGCAATAGGGGTGGAACACAAGAACGACCGAGAGAATAAGCAGATCGTTTTACGAACGCACGGGATGGCCGCGCCGAAACATTTGGCCATCGGGTAAACAGCATTTCCAGAATGGAATAATAATGTAGTGAAACGGGCTCCGAGCGTTGGGCCCGATTCGAGACTTTGTTCGACGTGCAACTTACGTCTCCGGATCTCCTGTGTTACATACACGGTTTCGCGTAAGAAACGTCCGTCTTTGTTCGACGAGAACACTCTTTTCAATTCGATCACAAAGAACCCATAGCGAACCGGGTGGAGAGAGTGAGAGAGAGAGAGAGAGAGAGAGAAAATGGCAATTCACGAGGAAAGAAGATTTTCGTTGTGTAACGCGTAACGAGCACACTAGCCAGAGCCCTTTTTCAACGATATCTTTGCCAAAGATCGCTGCGACTCGGACGCGATTGGGCAACCGCGTGAAAATATTTACGTGGAATTCAATCAAGCTGTTTTGGTACGCACCTATCAGGCTCCTCGGCACACTTGTGATATCTCTCTCGTGATTAATCCGAACGGGAAAACACCAGGAAGGATTTCACATAAAGTAACCCCTTGTTTTCCTTTTTTTTTGTGGTTTCTTGGCGGCCTCGACGAGATTCGTGGATTAACAATGCACACGAAGAAACAGCTGCTGTGGCTCGCGAGATTTTTCTTTCTTTCTTTTTTGTTCTTGAATGATTAGCACGGCCCAACGGGAAATACGATTTCCTGAATGTTTGCACGTGTTAATTGTGTGCACATATAATTAGACGCGATGCACTGTTGACGACACGTACGTGGTAACTGATGTCTCTTCGCAATCGGCGATTTTCCCTGCGCGCACACATCCGACACGAACGAAGGCCCACGTGCGAGTACCGAGCTACCTTTAAGTTACCGTGGCGCACACCAGCTCGCCGGGTTCCTACGTAATTCCACTTCCCATTGGCCGAGCCGAACCCCCACCACCGAGCCCGGCCAGTAGTGTAGCGTAACAACGGCAGGACGAGGCACCGGTGACGAAGCGACTGAATCGGCACGAGACGTGTTGACAAATCTTCAAACGTTTTTCACCCCTGCAAAAGGCTTCGAATTCTTTCCCTGTAATATTCAATGATTATTTTTGAATATTTAGAAAAGACTCCTTAGCTGCGATATTAAGCGACATTGTAATTTAAACAGTTTTCAACGTAGGAAACATTCGACAAAGTACCTTTGGACATTTAATGCTTAAATTTTTATATATTTTTTAAGCAATTGGAGAATCCTCTTATTGTCACACATAATTATAAATAATATGGATTTTGAACGCAGGATGGCAAAAGAAACAATTGAATAAAATTCCTTTGGAGTTTCAATCACAAAATTTCGATACTTTTTTTTTAAATTATGAAGATCCTCTTACCATCGTAGGTAATATTAAATAATTTAATTTTGTATTTTAAACGCCGTATAATTAACCATTTTTAGAGAATGATTATTGCGAATTTCAAAAAAAGTCCACTAAAAATGCCTAAAATTTTTATATTTCTTTAAAAAATTCACGGAATTCTCTTACAGTGTAAATAATAATTAATAATCTACTTTCATGGTGTAAATGATAAACATTTAAAAACGTTGTGCAATTAACAATTTTTAAAGGGCATTCGCTGAAGCTCTGTTATTCAGTACAATAAATTTCCTGTGGCTTTTTGATCGCAAAATTTCGACATATTTCCGACTACTATAATTACTTACTAATTACTTCAAGTCAGCCACTTTTAACGGCAATTTGCGAAAATTGCTAAAGCTTCAAAATTGATATCTCACGATGAAGTAACAAAAGTTGTGTATCTATTATTCGCGTTTCCGGTGGGGAAAAAAGAAAAAGAAATTAACAACACTTGCGGCGACCACTCTGTATTTGGCGTGAAGAAACCAAATTACTTTTGCATGCGTCCCTATTTGCAGCAGTAAGACATGGCATGTGTACATACATTCAAAAAGTCAATGTGATTACTTTGTTACACTTTTTAGTGTGCCTACACTAAATGTGAACTACTGTGAATAGTGTGCCTACGAGAACTTTAATCACCAAGCCCGAAACAAATGATGGTTACGAACGTGTTAAGTATCCTGAATAAATAAACGGTTGTAACGAGCATTTCCACGCCTAACAGAAGTAGCGACGGTTCATTAAAATAATTATTAGGTTATTTAGAATAATCTACCCTCGTGTAATAAAAATATGACATATTGATTGAAAATCGAGTTGATTTAGTATGATATAGTTATTCATTAGGTAAGTTGTTAATCGATAATGTTAAGAAAGCGTGATATAGTTATCGATTCGATTGATGAACGGAAGAATGGTCGTTGTCCGTTAGGATTCGAACGCGTGCAGCCGTCTCTGGCTTCCTTTGGACTTGTTGTTTCGTTTTTGTTGTAATTCTGACGACTCCGCCGACAAAAATACAACGGCAGTTAACGTACCGAGAAGAGACGAGGTGACGGTGCCAGAAATTCGGAAGCCTTCGAAGAGTACTGGCCCGAAACGGTTCTACAGGATCCACGAAGCAAGGCGATGATCCGACGAGGAGTATCAGCTGTTCGAATTATTATCGCTGCACACGACGGCAGATGTTCACTGGCTCGAAACACTCCCCCGAAGGTTTTGAACCCGCTGATCTCTTTTCTTTGGAGCGGGTGAAAACTTTCAAGGAAGCCCAACGTCCCGTTCAATCTCGCACAATGCCCCAGCACCTCCTGCGCTCTTTCCGCAAATACGGAGAACAAATTAAACAAAGGAACGGGAAATGTTCAGTCGCCAACCGTAGCAAAATGTTAATTCAACGCACACCGGTTGGCTCACTACGTATTATACTCCATGTTTTAATAAAACGACCCGCACCAATCAGACTTTAAAATTAATTCTACTGTAACAGATTCTTTAACTAAAGCAAAACGTGTTTGTTTGTATCAACGATATGCTCGAGTAAGAAATTTGTAAATTTTATATAATAAGTATATAATTATTTATACTGTAGCAAATTCTTTACTTCAAATGAAACCTGTTTGCTTACATTAACGAAATTACAGGATCATGTTTCCCACACTAATGTATCTCTTTGAATAACAAGGAATATTGTATAATATAAATGTATTATTAATTCTACTATAATAGATTATTTAAATCAAATAAAACATGTTTGTTTGCATTAACGAAATTACAGGATCATGTTTTCCATACTATAACATGCTTGACTAACAAATTTTAATGTATCCGGTTCTTCAGTTTAAATAAAACATATTTGTTTTACCGAATTAGACTACATTAATAGTCGCAACCGCTGTTAAAAAAAGTAATGGATAAATTGTCTTCCATATCATCTGGACAGTTTTATTTATAAAGTTCATTCTTCCCACCTAACGATGTTAAAATTTATTGCAGGATCACTGTATACGTCAAGAGCTACTCGAAGAAAAATTTCAATATTTACAATCACCTCTCGGCTGTTGGCACGTTCTCACTCGAGAAAATCTATGAGAGCATTTGTAAACGTCGCTTTACTTCCCCAATTTAATAGTACAGCGCGTAAAAAAAGAGTTCATACGGACAGTACATTTAAATTTGTTTAAGCAACAGGTTGGCACAAAAACGTCTTTGTAATTATTTGAAATAAATTGTAGAGCTGGAAGAATTTTTACTGGAGACCTCAGGACGTGCTGTTCGAAATGTAATTTTTGAAGTTTCGAACAAATAGACGGAAAACGACGGACAATGAAGGAGCGGAAGGTATGCTGGCTGGTAAACAATTGCGAAAGGGATAATCTGTGGAGGTTCTTTCTCGATCCAGGATCGATCAGCAGCTTCTGTTCATCGCATTGTTCGAAGCATGCCGTTAGTTACATGTCACAAAGTATAGGATATCATCGTCGTCCACGTTTGAAGGAGACCCCATAGGTTCGTGGCACGCGCTGCCAGCTGCCCCACAGCTGTCTCTCGCCTCTCTTTCTCTCTCTTTCTCTCACTCTCTCTTGTCCCTCGTGCATGAAGCCGGGGTTCTTACCCGAGCGTGGTGCATTTACCACACAGAACGACCCGTTCCGTCTCTGTGTGCACGTGCACCGAGCCCAAAAAACGCGTGTGTCCACAGAATATTTCGTGAGTACCTACATTTGTTGCTACGTCGTTGCATACTCGATGAGGCGCACCCTCGAGGAACATCAAGACGCGCGCCTTCAAAGGGTGAACCGACACCCTTATTGTCTCTGAACGGTCCTCACGATAAATTTTCAAATACACACCATGATTCGCACGCTACCGAATGTTTTTCAATTTTTGTAGATCGTCTGGTTGCTGCATACGAATTGATACTTAACAGTAACGTTGACACTAATATTTAAATATCTCAATAAAGAAATTTATTGATACCCAATTCCCACAGAAAAATCTACATGGTTTCAGTAATTGTAAACAAAAAAGTAAGAAACCGGTCATTTGAGGGGTTCCATGCAAGAGAGGCCATGCCACAAAATGTTATATTACACTATGAAATTTATGTTAATTCTGCTACCTCCTAGTGTCTAGTTATTGTCCCACAATTTATGCCTATATGACAAAATTCCTGTCTCTACTGTCGTTAGTGCAAGTAAAATGTTTAAAAACATACAAGACAATATTTGTTCAACTTTCTCTTTAAGCCAACTTTCAGACTCGAGCGTACAAAAAAATATTAAAAGAATAAATAAAAAATAAAATATTTTCCCAGCTACGGTATCGTCGCATTAATAAGTTGGCATAAAGAAATTGTAATCTTACCTGCGAGATTTATATTGCAAGACTACTTTTCATTAAACCATTACTATTCCACAAAATTTCGGTTGTGGCATAGCTCCCTCTTGCAAAAAACCCCTCATTTGTGACTTGTTGGTTATCGAATAAAATTGAAATTGCTGTCGAAAAATGTAGTAAAAGATCATTAACTGTAAATCAGAAATTTTTGAAAACACACGTGTTATCACTCTTGCTTAGCGACCTCAAACCTGTCGAAAGACCAGTATGCACCGTTAACACATTTGCCACCAAGGTCACACACATGTATCAACCACAGCTTTGTATACTACATGGAGAAAATCAAATGAATATAACGCATTTCCTTATTTATCATTCTAACGCAGAGCGTAATATTCGAAGAATTTATAACTCTTTTTCACATTTTACACGAGTCTCAATACATTTAGTCAGTACCGCCCTCAGAATTTGCTCCGGGCCCCGCACTTGTTAGTTACTGCTGCAATTGGTAAAAAATAATATAATGCGATTGTGACAATTGAAGCATCAAATTTTTTAATTTTTTCATTATGTTAAAGGTACAGATTGTCCTTTTGTAATGGCGGGGCTCGCTCAGGGCCCCGCAATTTCTAGGTGCGGTTGTGCATTTAGTATAATATTGTAACGGCGTAGGCTGTTGCTGAAATAAATGCTGGTAGCAAACGCGTCAAGAAAGCAGCCACGCGCTGTTGCTCGAAATGAAGCATATTGATCGGTTGGTTTTCCGATCCTGTGTACGGTAAGTGTCGGCCGTTTATCGTGTCACTAGACTGCGTTGTGGGGGTTTACATTTGCGGTTTCTCATCCGGCTTGTCCGACGCGCAGGAAATAGTCCTGAAGTGTCCTAGAGGATGCAAGGCTATTGGGTTTCGTGTGGAAAAAAAGCGCGGTGTGGAGCGGCCTGGAGAGAGATGCAGAGAGGAGCGACAGTATCGAGAACCGTAGAGACGCGAGTGCTTGTGCTGAAAGTAGAGGGAAAAAAAAAACGGAAAACCAAAGTGCATCCGATGAAGACCGGAAATCCTAGGGCATTCAACCCTGATACTCGGTATATATTTAGACTTAAAGAGACATGCTCTAATCTGATCGCATAGATGCTTTCCCGGTTACCCGACGAAATCTCTGAAACAGAGTATCATAACTCGGAACGATACGGTTCTGTACCTTCAAAATAATGCATCCACCACGTGCATTGTCATGTCAGTAGCACGCGGACGACATTAACCTTTGTTCAAATCTACGAAACACATTTTCATGCAATTTATTTTCGACACACATTCATTTTATGTACCAATGAATTGTTTAGGGTTTGGAGAATGCAAAGGGTTTTGCTTTTGTTAACCCCTTCCCTTGTCTAATAAATATGTATGTCATTAATTTTCTTCAAACCGAAATAAAATTCTATTTTGCTATAGTTGACATAAATCCTTTGGAGAAAACACAGACATACAATAAATAGAAACCATCTTCTTTTTCTATGACATTCTGAACGATAAAGAATTTCTCATAAGTATAATCACAAAATAAATAGTAATGCAAGGGGTTAATGTTTGATTAAGCTATTTTTATTTTGTGCGAATTTTTACTTTTATACTCAAATAGACCAATTTTTCTCAGAATATATAATAGAATGCAATAAGGTTAAAGTATAATAGCATCCCCATAACGGTACGTTTTAGCTTGATACAATTCCGATTTTATTAATTGAATTCAATTTTGTGGGAATTTTCGCGGTTGAAATTTTTCACGAGGCAGAAACGAAGTAAGTGAATTTTTGTTTATTTATGTGACAGAGAACCTGCGGCAATTTGTGGGGGGGGGGGAGGACATAGTGTCGAGCACATTGCGATTTTATCAGTGTCCCAAAAGGGACTTTACACTTCCGCGGAGGAAGTCGGGCATTTCCTATTTGCTTATTGCATAATCACGCACGCAATGGCGTGCGAGTATCGGGCCTGCCTCGATACATATATTACACTTCGAAATAACCAGGTATATGTAGTTTTCGCGCTTACTTCGTACGCGCCGCGTTAAATGCAAATTGCCAGTGAAAGTGCCCAATAAATTTCATTTCAAAATACTAGCTTCAGCCGAGCCGAAACGACTACACCTCCATAACGCGCGTACACAACGTGCAGAAGAAAAAAAAAACAAACATTTTAGATGCGTGTCGATTTAATTCAATTTTACACGCTTATTAATTTTATTATCCAAGAACGCAGATGCTTGTCCATATTTAAACTATCAATCGTTTTGAAATTGTCTGCATGAAAGATTATTACGGCATAGTTGTGGGTTCCTTGCGATTGAGTTAAAGAAGCCACGGTGTACGAACAGTGAGAATTTTTCTCTTTGAAGAATTACACGTGAAAGCTGCAAAGTATCCGCGTCTTTACAGACACAATACCAGCGGTGGCGGCCTTCTCGAAATAGACGAGAAGCCCAGCCCTCCAAACTCGTCCGAAAATAAAACAGGTTTCTTCCCTGCGAACCACGCTGTCCAATTGGTCGCCTCTCTTAGAAGAGTTCTCTGATTAATCGACAATTAAAACACAACCACGGTTTATGTTTTATCGTTAGATTCGACGGTAATGCACAAAATCGCGATTTCCTTTTCGTCGCCATGCTGCTACGAGCAACTGTACAACCTGCGAACAATTGTTCAAACAAACAGCCAACGCTCGCGCTTCCCTGATGCACGAATTACATTATCAAGGGCGCTGCTAAAAGAAGCTCGTCGTCGTTAGTTATGCGTTTTTCCAATACATGAGAGACTAAGTGGAAAGAGTATGTACGTTTAACGATTAAATGGGAAAGTGTACAAAATATAGCAAACTGAATAGATAAACGAGT
Source organism: Seladonia tumulorum (assembly GCA_913789895.3). NCBI lineage: Eukaryota > Metazoa > Arthropoda > Insecta > Hymenoptera > Halictidae > Seladonia > Seladonia tumulorum. The sequence goes on along the minus strand of OU565282.1, from coordinate 5,234,782 downwards.
TGATTGTTTGCCAAATCGATTAAACAAGCAGAGAAAATTGACGAAGTAGTTGTACACGTTTGTTTTTCAACGAAACTTTCATCCAAACGTAAAACGTTTAGCAAAATGTAGATAAACTGGCAACTGTTCGTAATAGCAATATATTTATAAGCAGTAGGATCGATAACACAAATTGCGAGAAACAGAAATCAAGTTGAAAGTTCTTTCTTTGTTCAATCATTTTAATAGATTATAAAAGATTATAGATTCAAAAGTATATTGACATTCCTCAATTAATCTTCATACCATTCTAAATTTCGTTTATTCAATGTCGTCATAAATGCGGAAAATTCGCAGTCGAGTAATGAAGTTTACTATACATAATTTTATGAAATCACGTTAATTAAGTAAGACGAGTTTAATATTTTCCTTTCTAATAAAAATAGTCATCGTTCTGACTCATATATTTCTTATGTCTCTCGTTCAGAGCGACTAGCTCCATCACGCTTGCACCATCTTCGTTCTGATAATCCTCCCAGTTCATCTTCCTTTTGTTCGCATCCTTGGTATAATCGTCGTCGTCGTCGTCTTCAATGTAATCATCCTGAGTATCCTCGTCGCTCCTACTCGAAACACTGTTTAATAATAACCGTCCTAATACTTTCGCTTTCTTCCGATCTCTTTTCGTCATACCGTTTCCACCGTTATCGTGCGTATTCAAAGCGTCCCTTTTTCGCAAGCGTTGGGCAAACACAAACTGAGGCCATTGTCTGTCCTTCGTTGTCATATCGAATAATAATTTGAATAGTGACGCACCTGGAGTCGAAGCGACCGAATTGCGAAGTTCCTCGTTATTTTCGTTTAGATAAGAATCCAAATCATTATCGAATAAGGAAGCGTAGCTTGTTCGGCGACCGACAAGCTGCATGTATTTATGATTTGCCTTTTGTTTACCCGTTGTCGTAGGAGTGTGTACGGTGATTTCATTGGACAACGGCGAAAAATCCGTTAATCCTTCTGATGAGTCGTCTACATAACCGTCGGGTTCCGTTGAATATCTTTCTGAGAAAATAAATGTTAAACGATAGTGGTGAATAGTTGCTCTCGCATAAATACTTGAAAATTCAATTGCTATATCAAAATTGCTACATCAACATTGATACTGTACCTATTGGAAGCTCATTATTTTTTTAATGACCCTGTCACATCTAAAAGCAGCTTAATCATTTTCTTTAAATAATAATCTCGAAAGAAATTAATACACCACTTTAGTTACTTTTCTGGCTTGAGGATGAGAAAATGATTAAGTCGTCGCCGGTAGGTAAAGTATTAATTTTCGATTACACTATTTACACTTATTTTCGATTACATATTTCAACCAGTAAACTTTCTCCTTAATTTTACCATTTCTTATGCGTCTAATTAGTCTTATACTTACTTGACAGCACGTAAGAGTCAGGCATGAATACCAAACTAACGAACAATAACAGAAACACTTTCATTTTTCCACGACACATTAGCAATCTAACCGAAACTTTTCTCTAAACTCAGGGATGTGATACGTGTTACAGCACTGTCACTGATCTAGCGAAACTGACTATAGTCGTCGATGCGTCCTTGCTTGGGTCACCCCACGATGTCGTTATTGAAACACCATAAGTATGTATTTACATTTAATCTGTGTCTGTGTCACAGAGATTCTGAGAACTCTAATTAATATTCAATTTACGGAGTACTAAAATTGACTATTTTACATTATATCATAAAATTAATATACATATTTATATCCAAAAGAAGAATAAAAAGTTATTATATGTTCGATTGAAATAAATTTATTGAACGATTCCCCGCAAACGCATCTTTACAATCTCAATATGTACTCAGGAATGCGAACGAGTGTCGAAAATTTCAGAAAACCCGCCATTTTGACAGCTCCAATCGTTCCCAGTATTAAATGAAAAATTATTTAATGTTAAAAATCTTACGCTTCTAAGGGGAAATTCAATTTCTAATATCTGTTACGGATAAGTCTTAGATAATTAAAAGAACCTTGTTGCGATGCGTAACCTACGCGACAGGCCTGAAACCATTGTTAGGAATTGGCGGTGTATTGTACGGCGTGTACAAGTATCTATTGAAATCATGAGGAAAATATTCAGGTATTTGTTCTCGAGGGAACTCATTCGTAGCCGAAGAGTCGGGAGGCGGGTTAAAATAGTAATTGTACCTTTCGTCTGATGAGTAAAAGTTCCCCGGCTTATCGTAGGACGGTAAATTATAATTATCGGAGTCGTAATTATGATACTTGTACTCGTTCGTTTCCGTGGTAAAATCGATGTGATGTATATCTTGCGGATATCCATTGTAATATCCATGAAACGGAGTTGTTGTTGTTGTTATTGTTGTTTCGTTATTCTGCGTTCCATTTTGATTCATCATTAGAGGAAAAATGGATGCAGGATTCGTAGAGTTGGTGTTAGTCGTGTTCCTCTGAGGTTGCTTCGTCGTTTTATTTGGTTGTAGAAAATCGTCGAAAATTAGCGACTCCTTGGAACCTCCAAGGTTGCTTCCCGATAAATTGTTGTATTTCCTCTTTAATCCGTTTCGCTCGCTGCACGTGGTTTCGCCTTTTAATATCTAAAGTGTCAGTATTACATACAATACAATACATTACATCGTCAATGCATTTACGATAAAGCTAAGAAATATTAAATTAATATGAAACATAAATGGCTACAAAATCAATTAAGCTTTTGAAAAAGTGGACGTTCTAAAAATTATTTTTGTAGAGTCTTCAGGAACTCATTTAGAAATCCAGGAAATTAATTTTTCTATAGCAAGAATGTTACAATGTTCTCTATAATTTCAGAATATACTCGTTTTAATGTACAAATAAAAGTAACATTTAAAATAATTAAAAATCTACTAGGAAATGAAAATGAATATTATAATAGACTTAACATCTCCAATTGTTTTGAGTATGTGTCGAGCATAACTAATGAAATACAAATGTATGTAGTACGCAAAGTTTTTATACACTTTTTAAGCCAACGTTCAAACAAATCGGAAGCCAGTGTTTAAAGAGTTGTATGAAAAACCGTCACGTGCGTACGGATCCAATTGATCATGTTACCGAATTCTTACCTTCTCTTCCGCATTGCGGTCGTCTTCAAACTCTGCAGCTTCGCCAGCCTCTTCTTCAGCGGCGTTTGAATTCTCGCCCTTCTTGTCCCCTTCTGTATATTCGTAATTGTTGTTCAACAATTTGTTTTTGTTCTCCAACAAACTCAGTATTTGTTCCTGCTGCGCCAACGATTGAAGATCATTTTGCAGTCCGGCGACCGGTTGTAAATGCACTGGGCTCAGCACGGGGTATAATCCGAGAGGAGAGGCGAAGATGTAAGGATGCGACACATACGGGTAAGGGCCGTAAATTGGAGCAATATGCGGTGAAACTCGAGTAGCATCGAAATTTAACGACACAGGCGGAGGCTTAGCGTACGTTTTCACAGACGTTGTCGGACTCGTTAAACCGGCAACTTTTAAACCAGACAAAAATGCCAGGCTACCCAAGACTTTGCTTTTCCTAATCGTAGAGTTCGCATTCTCGTTCTTAACTTTGCTTAATTCTTCTGTCCTTGACAGGCTTAGTTTCGGCAATAGCAAATCGCTCCATAAACTCGTTACTCTCGGCGTTTGATTTTCATAGTTCTTCGTGGTCGACGTTCCCAACGGTTTCCGGGTGATTTTCAAATTTTCCGACGTCGACACGGTACCGCAATTTAATACTAGAATATAAACGAAACAATTAGAGTATGTACGCAGACTTCCGCCACACGTTTGTATACTCACTGTTGAAACAAATCGAAGCGATTAGACACACGAAGATCAAGAAACTCATTGTGACTGCACGATGCTCGAAACAATAGTGAAGAGAAACAGAAAGAAGCTCTTTAAACAAATATTTTGCACCTGCGGGTCGCCCTCATGTTCCACTTTGTGAAAGTTCCTTAGATATACCATTGGAAATGTGTTAATCATGGCGATGTGAACTTCCTCATTAGGGTATGTGGGCATCTGCTGTGAAATGATTCATATACGGAAGCGAGTGTCTTCACGAAGTTATCAATTACTTTGATATCATTCTAATACATTTTAAGCAAACATGCGTGTTTGCCATTTAATATCGTTAGAATAATTTACAACAACAGGCATCAATACATACGAATTGCAAGTGTACCCGAATATTTAAACAAAGAAGGAAGGGAACAGAAATGAATAGCTCTCTGGCACTTTGCGAAAACCTGGAAGTCAAATATTGGGTGGTAAGAGAAAGAAAAAATTGCGATTTATGTGCAGACGGATTCGACAATTTGGGACATCTAACAAATAGACAGCGGATTTTATGCATTTATGGCAAAAATGAGTAGATGTAATTTAAAATAGTCAAAATATTGGAAGAATTTAAGAATATTTTTATATTATTTTCAGCTTATAGGAGAGAAAATAAATTTCTATTTCACTCCAGTTTGTAACCATAGAAAGAAGAAGTGAATGGAAACGAACGAATTCGTAGAATGCTTAGCTTAAAAGCTAAATATTATTATTATGCTTCATTAAAATATCAAGGATAAGGTATCAACGTTTAAAATTGGCGGGTATGGTGGGGATGCGCGCGCAGTCGCCTGTTATTCCGCCATACGGGGAACTACATACTGACTTTTAGGTGTCGGATAAGACTTTCTGAAAAAATGACGGATGCAGTTGAAGACAATATGAAATTAGATGAAAACGATACTAAATTAGACTTCGCAACTCCGGAGAAACAAGCAGCTCGTGCATATTTACGTGAACGATTTCTGCGAGTGATTACTGGGATTGTCGGTACGACATCATCATATTTCCACTCCTATTTTCCTTTTTATTTAGATTTCATAGCTAAAAGACACATCGTAATGTTCAAATTGACCAACATTTATTTTCTTCTGCCTAATCGATTTAATTAACCGCGAAATTATTTAAATATGGCGCCAACATCAAAGTGCAGTTCCTATGCGCGAATTTAATTAACAGGAGTCGAATTAAATTTGATTTCTGTTGACATAGATGTCAAATTCGTGTTAAATATTCTAAGAAATGTAACAGAATTCTTAATATTCGAAGATTAGATTTAGTAGGTTGTGTGAAAATCTAAGAATTAGGTTAGAAAGGAGTAACGCATAATAAATTGAATTTTATATATTTTAGGTAAAAAAGCGGAATTTTATTTACACGAAAATACTCGAGTTTGTGCCGAGTTTCGAGGCTGCGATATAGACTTTTTGGAAGTCTATGTACGCAATTTGGAAACACCATTAGGAAATATTCCAGAAGCTGTTTTGAGAGCAAACGACATTATTCATATGGATGTAAAAGATGTTAACACTGTACAATGATGGGTTTTACAGTAGGTAAGTAGTAACCAAGCTTTGGCTAGTACTCTGTAGGAGCACAGTTTCCATTGTACAGTAGCTTAATGTCGAAGCTGTAATTATATGTTACAGGTAAGAAAGAAGATTTCCAGTTGCATGAAAATATTCATACTTGTGCCGAGTATCATAATTGTGATACATGCCATTTAGCAGACTGTGACCATAATTCCAAAGTACAAATAGAAAATCATTCCAGAAGCTGTGTTGAGAGCAAATCACATGGATATGGTATAACAGGTAAGTAATAATTAAGTAACAATCTTACTTTGCATAGGAAACAAATTGTTATTTTATTTTAAATGTATTTTTATAATAACTTATACAAATATTTATATACAATTCGTAGTTTAAGATCGTCGCATATTTAACATTGTATTTATTTCGGAAATGATACGTCGTAAATGATCAATGATTTCCTTGAGATGCCTATTTTTTAATACAACTTGCTGGAAAGAATAAACGCGATTGTGTAACGCATGAAATTTAATAATTCATTATCTGTTTTGCATTTCAAATCACAACTTACCTCCATAATTTCTTTACTTTCTTCACATGCAAGTCTGTAAGCCTCGGATGTCTTTTTCTCGTCAGACTTCATATCCCATTCTTCTTTCAAAGGAATTAAACTTTCTATGTGTGTATACTCCATGCCTTGCAATTGGCAGCTTTCATTGCATTTTTCATAAATCAGTCTTAAACGTTTGAACAACAGTTTTAGCGTTCTTAGTTGCTCTTGCACTTTATTCTTCTTCTCATTGGCTAAACTGGTTCCTTGAGCCATTCCTGAAATTTTTAAGGTTGTTTAAATAGTACAACAAAACACGATTTATATTAGACAAATCAATTGAATTCTAAATACTAGAGGTGTGCGAGAACTCGAAAATGTCAGGTACCTGATGGTCGTCCCAATCAGGGTTGGATATCCTTGTGAATAAAATTCTTGACCTGTCCCAACCTGACATTTTCAAGATCTCGTACAGATCTACTAAATACCATTTGGTGGTTGCAAGACTTTTAATGTCTGAAACACTTCTAAAGTACGGCTGACAATATCCTGAACAGTTTCTTGTCCAAATCTGCATAAACTGGCAGTATTGAATTCTTTAGTTTGTTGTTGTTGCGGCGGTGGCTGCGTAGGCGGCACAGGCGTTTGTGGGATAGTGGCTTGATTACTTGTTTGATTACTCTGCTGCGCCATAGCAGCCTGTTGCTGCTGCTGCAATTGTAATTGTTGTTGTTGCATCTGCTGCATCTGTTGTTGCATAGCAACAGACTGTTGTTGTTGCTGTTGTTGTGCTAATACTTGCTGAGTGCTAGCCATACCCATAGCGTTTGTACCTACACCACCTACACCAACTCCTACTCCCACGCCAACACCAAATTGTTGAGGACTCACCATACCTACATCAATTTACATAACCAACGTTACAATTGACATATAATATTTAATTATTTCTTATAGTAACATACACACCACCTTGTTGAGGCCCCATTAAACCTGACACCATCTGTCCTCCACCGAACTGTGTTCGCATTGCAGACTGCTGTACATTAGGAAACCCAGAAGGGAAAGGATGTTGTTGGCCCGCCATATTTTTCAAAATTTATAACTGCTTCGTATTCGTTGATATACGGTGGTAGACAAAGAATTAATCAGCAAAGCTAGACAATTTTGAGGTTAAGTAACATTTTAATACTGTGCGTTTAACACTGTTTCACAATACGAGGTATTAATTCTTATCCGAAATTTCATGAAATTTCTCTTATAAATGGAAGACAAACAAACGTCCGTCAGAACGTTGACAAAATGTAGAAATTATATTCGTCGTCACATAAGTAGTTTTAATGAACAACTTTTCGCAACAATATTCTCGCTTACTTTTCGAAATTACACAGAAAACAACACCATCATGACATTAGTAAGGATGCGATCATAAAATATACATATTTTTTTCGATTACGTGCTATAGAAAACGCACGTCTCACATATTACGATACAAATTGTTGACATCACATTGCGCACGTGTGCCGCGCTAGTAGCGTCACCACCTAATGCTATCGGCTTTTGTTTGTATTAATTTAAATTTTTTTAAATGCTATTTTGTATGTAACCTGAATATTCGTAACTATACGTTAATTTTAAGTAAACTAAATATTTTCAGTACTAAATTTTTAATACTAAATTTTCAAAATTTTGTTGTGTGTACTTTGGTAGAATGCAACACGAGGGCAGTAGCTTTAAAAAACGGTTACGGAAATATTTTTATGTATAACTATAACGTACTTGTGAAATAAATATTTGTTCTTTTAATGACAAAACTGATTGATTATGCTTTTATTTCTACACTATGTTGCAAATAAACTCATATGTGGCAAAACTCAATTTTGTTGCGGACTGTAGACCCATACTTTCTCGTTATGTCGAACTTTTAAAACTGATGTTACATTAAACTAACGAACGTCTCTGTTTTATCCGGAAAAGACAAACAGCCTGATCGCATCTCCGCGCCGCAGGATCAAAGTTGAAGAGAAATTCCTCGAAAGATAGGTCAGAATTTGACGGTATTCGAGCAATGTCTAAACAGGAGATAAGGCCAGCGCACACGAAATGAACGAACGCAGACGGGAACGGGCCAATCTTCTGTCCCGGTGCACCTTGCTCGGCTGTGCGGTCACAGGAACATTGTTTTTTTCCGTCGCAGTCAGTGTCCATCAGACTGTTACGAGGGCTGTTCTACACGGGAACCAGTCGGACTACAGAAGAAACGGTACCTGAACGAAAGGGCACAACGTGGACAGCAGTTAGAATGCTTCTCAAGCTACTTTTCTTCGTCGCATTATTGGCACACATAGTTTCTCTCTGCAAGAGTCAAATGATACAAGACGGGATTCTCAAGATCAACTCTACGAACGCTACATCGACAACGAATCCTCATGCGAACGGAGCTCACGGACACGGAGTAATTGATCTTAAACGATTAACGAGTAAAACAATGAACGATGGTACCTTCACAGGTGACTTCATTGAAAGGAATCCGAAGACCAGTGGAAATAACCGTTGCCCTTACGAGACGAAACAGTTATGCTTGATTTTCTCTTTATCCAAAATCGCTAACGTTCACGTGGCTGGCCAAACGGATCAAAGTCCGAAGTCTTCAGTTTTCCCCGGCGCATGGAACGAACATTTCGGCATTCAGAAACTGGAAGAAAACGAAGATCACTATGGACGCGGAAATTTCGCGGGTTCGTCGAAGAAAAACTTGAAGTCACCGAACGTCCATTGTCGAGCGATTCGCGATGTTTACATAGCCGAAGCCAAACGGAAACTGCCAGCCTTCGTGTGTAAATTTCACAACAAGACCTTTGTCTTGTCGAGCACGAGGTTTTTTCAGGACAGGCGTCCGTATTTGGACATGAACGTCAACGAGGATGTTTTTAAAAACGTGGTGCAGCCTCGAAAGGTTTCTAGGAGCAACGAGTTGAGCGTGATACCAGCTCTATTGGTTTTAAATGTGCCTAACAACGATTACAGAATCGAGACGCGGGACTCGGTTTCCGATGAGAGAAAAGTCAATCCGGACGGAAGGAATCGATAAGAAATTATCGGCCCGTTTGTATCCTATTTCGTGGGACATTCGTATACCCGGTGATAACATCGAAATCGTTATCTATCGCCGACGGGGTTAGACACGTGGACGTATTGTATGTACACAGCATTTGTAGTTTCTTTTTTTTTTTGTTGTTCGTTTTGTAACTGAATAAATTTGGTTTTATCGATTGTAACAAATTTTCGAACGTTTTATTCGATTTTAATCCATAATAAATTACATGTTTTGGATTTCGTGTTACAGTTTGATGAAGTAAGAGTTCCAGTAATATTCTATGTTTAATAATACTTTATATATATAGAAATAATCAGTAATAACTTACAATAAAGTGATTTGACTCTTAATACTTTGTAATAAAAATTAACTCGCACGATCTACTAAACAAGTACGTATCACAAAATTCTAGAGCGTTCGTATTGCTAGAAACAAGTCTCACTATGGATAGAATACTTTATTATTTCGATTTCTCTTCTAACGATTGATTATCTGCTCGCTCCGCCTCTAGTTGATGCAACACTTCCGGTGGAACAACGACTTTCCGGACATTCGACAGTATACTCGGAAATGGTTGTTCCTTCACAGGCTTCTTGTCCGAGGGTGCAGAAGCATCTTCGTGCGCGAAATGTGTCGCCTTGGATGCGAGAAGATGAAGATGCGGCATCTCGTCGGTAACTTCGTCTTGTTTATCTTTCTCGTTCGACGGAACCTTATTGGAATCATGCTTGTCGTCTGAATTTTCCAATTCCTCCTTCAGTTCGACTCGCAGTTTCTCCAGAATGTCTTTCTCTTCTTCCGTTAACGGAAGGAGCTTGAAAACGAAACGTTTGTTTTTAGGTTTAATATTTAAAAGATTCAAGTTTTTAAAAAATAAAAAAAAAACAGTTTTTTTGGAACCTTCGTTGGCACAGTTGAAAAGTTTGAATTATTCTTTGATTAACCGGGGCAGTCTAGTGTAACTATACCATTAGTAAAACTGGTCCAACATTGTGAAAATTAAATTTCAAACACGTTTTTAAAAACAATTGCCACGATATTTTGAAACTTACTGTGGCAATGTAACTCTTTTGCATATATCTTCAGCACACGTTAAATATTTCAGAAATTATTTAATTATGTAGGTGGCTCGAAATTCATTTTGTAAAAACAATTAAAAAAGATCGTTTAATATTTTTCCCACGAGGCTCAACTTGAATATTCGACGAATACGTTTATGAGTGGATATGACTTGGCTATTTGATTGCTTCTGCGTAATTCTGTAAAAACTTGTCCTATTATTTGAACATTACCGTCGACTTTCATGAATGATAGAGACAATCAATAAATTAAGGACACGTGAGCCAATCTTATTTAGTCATACGCATAACCGAAGCTTTTCATGTATTGCGATAGTAGGAGCTTCCAACTTTAAACTGAGTCCATTACTGTACTTTTTTTTTTTCTTTTTTTGTTTAACGTAATTATTACAATTCAAATATTGAGAATAGAAAATTTAGTGTTCAAATACTTTTTCAGTCCACTGTATACGTCGTATATGCATAACTTTGAATACTTTGCGATTCATTCTTGCTTTTTTCACTGTTGATGAAACGGCGTGCATAAAAGTTATGCAGAATATTCGCCGACGTTGTTAGATTAGTACTATTAATACGATATGATACAATGACTTAAAAGGACAATCGATTCGGTGAGTCACTGATTTCATCGTTCGATTAGCCATTGTACGCGAAGATTCATTCGCAAAAAAAAAGTGTACGCGTGCAGAAGCTATGGACACGGTATATTCAACAAGCCGACCGTGCTTCTTGGAACTGTCACGTCGATTATTGCGGGTGTGCATACAATAGCCATGACATACCAACCAGTCTTGTTAGCGAAAGCATTTCAGGTGTGAAAAAATTCGAAAAGGCTAGTCGAAATTGACGGGCAGGAAATAAATGAAGATTTCTACCTTCGTCACTGGTTCCGAGGTTGGTTTCTGTTTTAATGGTTCCACGTCGGTATCCTTTTTTGTTGGATCATTGCTTTTTTCGTCTTCCGAAAAGTCATTGATTTCAGCTTGTCGAACATGTATCGCCTCTATTTTGTTTTTGGGCGCTTCCTCTTGCTCTAAACTGATATCTGTGGGACCGTTAACATTAGGTAAAACGGTGGCCTGTAATGCAATGTCGAAACACTTAATTGGCTACTGAAGAAATTGATTTCGGAATTTGGAAAGTTTGTGTGTGTAGTCTGTACGCTATATTAATATTTTGCGGTAAGAGAGTAATCATTGACAAGCACCCGAAGTGACGTCTTCAGATCTTAATGGAACTTTGACGTATATAAAATATTAGACGTATATTTCTATTAGCGCTCATCGTTCATATTAAAAGGGGTGAAATCGGCCCTCAGAGTTTTGGATGGGAATTATTAATATTGTCGAATTAAATGCAAATAAAAATTAATTTTTTTCGTTTACAAAATGAGTGTAACTTTCCTTATAATCTACGCAATGCCAGAGTATTACTATAGAGTAAATCTACAATTATAATTATAATTAATTAGGTTCAGACTTAAACATTCATTTTTGCGGTTATAGTATGAGTGTAACAAGTTCGTTAATTTATTAATGTGTTAAACTTAAACCAAATGGTTTATTTAGCAAGTTTGTTTACAATCTATGAAATGCAAAAGGACTGATTGAGTAAGCCTACAATTATAATTATAATTAGTCAGACTTACAAAATTCATTTTTGTGTTTATAGTATGAGTGTAACAACAACAGTAAATCTACAATTAATATTGCACTAATAATTAAATCTACAATTATTTATATAGCTAAGAGAATTAATATATCAGAAATATGAAACATTTTCGTTTTTTCCAATATTTCATTAGTTTTTAATGCATCTAATTTTTCTGGTTGTTGGAGTGGACGGCGTATTAAAGTATGTGCATTTGAAATTATGACAGTGTCAAATTACCTTCCGTGAGTGCGATCCTTCATGGAACGCCTCCGCTAACGCGGGATTTATTTCTTCCAAAGGCTGATCCCCATGCCTTATGTATACTGGGATGTAACCTGGGATGCTGGGTAATATTTGGATCGGAAATGAATCTGTAAGGTATTCGGATCAAATAAAACCTACGTTTAAGTTCATCGCGTAGGAGTGTACGAGTTATTCAATCGAAAAGCGGAGCAACGTTTTTATTCAAACGCCTTTAAATCATTAAATTTTTAACTTGGACGAAACTGTGCTGTTTTTTAAGAATTTCAAGGTATTTTTAATTTTTGAATGCACCTTTTGTCAATATTGTGCTCGCATTATTGTAATGGCAAGGGATCGCGAGTAATTTAATTTATTCCAATTTTATTAATCACCACGAATTTCATTTGATTTTCTACTAGAATATTAGATAGATTATAAATGGATAATTGATTTATATCATTGCGATGAATATCATTATTTCTTTAAACGTTTACGTGTGATTCGATCAAATTTCAGTTCGTATTTCATTTGGTCGAACACACGTTAAAAATAAACATGAAAGGGTTATGTGCATATAGGAACGACAAAAGTAGAATTATAAGAATCTTTTTCACATAGAAAATTACATTTTATTGTGTAATCGTTGTTATCATTTGAAAGTGTACAGTTTTAATAGTGGAAGATTTGATCGAAAAATACGAACTGTTGGAATTCTAGTGTTTTGTGCGATCAGATTTTGATTTGAACAAAATTTTAAGACACTACTGTCGAATAATTTTGTCCACAAGTTAATTAAACAGAACTATTAAAACTCTACTATCTCAATTATTCGATAATATAGTTTTTAATATTCGTTTGTTATAGAATTCTGGATCAAGTACCCATGTCAAATCGCACTTTTCAAATCATTGACATTATTATGATCATTCTACTGGTCATTTTTATTGCAAATGTGTTCAAAACATGCTGAAAAATCGATATCTGAAACTACGTGTTTTACTAATTTTCTTCCGTTTTTATTTTATTTTCAATCATTCACTTTCCAATTTTACTCTTTAATCATTTTATTCTATCTAAAACATTTTTTAATAATTGTACCTTGTCTAAAATATTCTTGAATATTTTTACTTCAACTAAAATACTTTTTACTAATTTTACTTGCACTATTTTTTAACAATTCCACGCTTACTGAACTTTAACTTCAGCATTCGGATGTACGAAGTTCTCTGCATTTATTTTACTGATACAGTTCTGAGTTTGTTGTCCGATGAATTCCAATTGCATAAATAAATTACATAAATTGCATAAATTTGATCTCCTGTAATCATAAAAAAAGACGACTTAAAATTCTCTCGTCTTTTCGACGATAATAACATTCCCAGCCATCAGGCCTTTCATTTCACTTTTATTCTCATCACTTACCACTGAAAATCATTATTGCTTGCTGATCAAGATAGCATAACGATTTACAGTATAGCGGAAGCTCTCTAACGATAATAGCGGGATCCCTTACAGTGAAAGTCTGAAATTAAATTTGTTTACGATTCCATAAGCATCCTACGAAGAGTACCGGTTCATTCAAATTAATTAGAAAACAAATTCAGAACTATGTCAGTAGGATAATTGAAGAAAAATTCCTATCTCAGTGCAAGGATGCAGTTGTTCACACAGTAGGGACATTAAAAAGTGTTTTGCAACTGAACACAAATATCGTTTTCAGTTTCCTCAGCATGCCTCAAAAACATGAATATTATCAGAATAATAATGAATACTATTACAATCATGTCATCGAAAACGTGTAGAATAAACTCAGTAGAATGATATACGAAGACGGCAAATAAAATATTGTCCTTGAATAATAATATTAATGCTATTGCTGGTGTGAAATGTTTTTAACATATTTGCTCAAGTATGTCGCGTGGAACCCTAGTTTCGTCACTCTGTCCAAGTGCGACTCTATTGTTTTTGTTTAAATTGAAAACTACTTCTACTATTAATTTGCGAAGGTGTTGTTTACGAATAAATAATTTTGTTTCACATACGATGCTGCTGAATAGCAATACGACACACGAAGTCTTTATTCCGATAATTTTCAGGTTCTTTTATAATTTCCTCCACTAATGTAATTGCACCAATCAGGTTTGTATTAATTATTCGTTAATGTATAGTAAATAACAGTTACGTTTAATTCAACATTGCACTAATTTCAACGATAACGACACAATTTTGTTCAAGCGAAACCGGTGTTATGTTTGTTCGAATAAAAAATTTATATACAATTCGTTTAATTTCGTAAAGCAGTTGCTGTACGGAAACGAACGTCTCCGTTTCACATCGTTTATAGTAAATGCAACGCGTAGCCCAACAATTCTCTCACGGTGTCCCAGAATTTTATCCATTAGCGTGTACCCAGACGCACGTAACCCCTTTAACCTACACACATTTCCCTATCACCTAGAGCGCTGGTACGGATCGCCAGCCGCGATAGCAACCGTTTCCATAAAACGCGCGAGCATAATTCATCTCGGGGATCAATCACAGATATGCTCCCCTAGCGCGCACAAAAACAGTTTTCTGTTTAACGGGGCATACTCTTTTGTTTTTCGTTTTTCCACCTCTGTGATAACACTCGCTCACAATGAAACAATGAAACACCAGATTTCGGAATCACGCTCGGACTGGTACGCGGGAGTTTCGAATCATTCCTGTTACTCACGGACATAACCAATAGCGAGTGATATTAGGAACACAAGATGGTAGACCCTGGTACCACACAGCATCTCAGCAGCCTGCATCTTTGAACGGTACTGAGCCCCCGGATCGCGGGGCTTCCTCCTTTATACGTACGGTCCCCTCTACCCTTCGATACACTACTCTCTACCACGAAGAGGTCCCTCGGGGTTAACGACGTTCCGTTAATATCGGAACAACAAAAAGAAAAGAAACGCCGTCGAAACTTCCTTTACTTTCGGCAATCGGAACAATGCCCATTAGGATACCCTTTCTTCCTGGAACCAGGCCGACCGCGGCTGCACAGCCACTTTCATCATCTTCTTTTTCCAGAATCCAACTGCCATCAAACTATATTCGTTTCGTTACATAAATCGAATGATTCCCAAAGAACTAAATTAGTAAGCGAGCTGCACAAAATTCAGTTTTTTCTACCATTAAAAGCGGACATCTTCTTTGCCAAACCTAATGTTAAAACCTGCGAATATATCTTCCAGTTTTTAAAAGACTGCAATCTTCATCTCTAGCGATTATGAAGATATCATTGTACACTAACTCTAAGCCTACTGTATAATTGATGAGCCAAAAATAGTTTCTTAAGTATTCACAATAATTTGAAACACCAAAATTTCTTTTTCTTTTCTTCTGTTATTCAACAGGTAATATTATTACCGTTCTATTATTAGCATCACATAAACTTCATTCGTGCAAAGTGTCAAGTTTTTTGGAATTTTTGTGTTGCTGAACTTCTTTTCTTAGTTTCTGCACTCGAGATGACTTTTTATTTCAAAACAATGTTTACCTTGCCAAATATGCTTGCGTTCACCACACTGTGAAAATATATATCGTATAGTTTGTATTGTATATGCTATATAAGCCTTGTATGGTTTAAAGCAATAAATAAATAAATTGAATGGCCCGTATACTTATGTAGCGGATCGAGACGAGTTTGGTTGCAAATTTTTGCAATTTCGTACGCGCTGTGATTTCGCACTTTCCGCTCGAAACAAAGGAATCTTTAACACGTTCCTTGGAAACGTCACGCTTGTAATCGCGCGATTGCGATTTTCTGGCTTGCAGTCACGTCATCGCGTGAATTTGTATTAATTTTGTACATGTCGTTTTTGTTTTCGTGCATTTTGGAAACACGTGCTTCGTGGTACGGTCACGGAAAATTCGAATTATTTGAGGCTACGAGACACACTACAGATTGTTCTATAAGAATTGTTAAAGTATTGTTAAAGAATATAATCAACGAATCGTTTACACCAATACAAGTTTGGATTAAAGCAAAAGTTTACAATTTTCAGTAATGTTCCCAAGTCACCCCAAGTTCCCCACTCAATTAGAAGAATAACTACTGATAAACTATTGCGGAATGTTGTTATTTATTCTCGTTAATATAGAATCTTACATTGAATCTGAATGACAGTAGCAACGATTAAAGCACACAACTTCAGTTTTCAATATGCTGTGCACTGTTACTAATAGTGAAGTAAGTTTATAAAGACCGCTTCTATAAATTGCTTATATGTGCCCATAATTATGAAAGTGGTCTGTCAAAATTAAAAAAAAAATGAATTTATTCAATGTAATTATTTTTTTTTTTTATGACTTAGACCACTTTCATAATTATGGGCACATATGTAAATATTTCTAAACATTTTTAAATCGTAGATTGAACTGTTCGGTGCTTGCTAAATTTTGATTAAGCATTGTGTATTTATACTTTTGTTTATAACGGTTCAAAATTGTTGTCAGGTAATATATGTTTTCTTATGCCGAAAAGGCTTATAACGAAAATTGAAATTACGGTATTCTTTATGCTTCATAATTTTGCATTACAATGACCTACCACTTTGTAAAATCTTAAGTTCAGGTTGCAACACAGACCAATTAACAATAAATTTTTCAAACGATTACGCTGGTACGAAAAATTTGTAAGGAAGTACCCCAACACGTGACATGCAAATAAGTGTACGAAAAATTAAAATTTTGCTAACGCAAAAATAACATTTCAGTTCCATTAGTGAAACAAAAAAAAAAAGAAACAAAGGCGAAAACACGTTTTGTGTGCACATTTTCAGAACATGCAGAACATCCTCGACGTCGGGAAAGATAAGTGAAAAATGTGATATAATAGGTGGTATTTTTTATCATTGATAATTAACTGAAGCTGTTATTAGCCGAGATGCTACTAACCCAACTGTACAAAAAACGATCCAAAAAGAGATTTAAGAAAGTCCCTTGCCCGTGAACGGCATGCCACTGTTAAGAACAGATTCGTTCTCTTCGCACAGGTAATCATACACCGTCAGAGCTGCGAGAGATCTTCGACCTTGAATCTTCTTCTTCCTGATCGTTCATGTGAGTTCGATATGAAGAGCTCGACGGTGTGTAAATTTTACGAATCGAAGGCCGGTTTCATGTATGTGTGCTTAACAAAGACCGATAAATTGTAATATTAGTTTTGTCCCATAGGAATGTTTGTAATGTTTATAAACATTTATTGTAGCGCGGTCACGTTTCATAGCTCGCAGAGACGACAACTATGCTTCGATCATAGCTTGGACTTGTTGGAAATACCTCCCTGAAATAGCGAACACATGAATTGTTAATCGACGTGGTAATAATTATACTTAAAGCGAATCTTTATGCAAAATTTTTCCAAGTTTATTATGAGCAACAGAAATGAAATAAAAACGGATTTTTCTTCAATAATTTCAGTAAGTCTATCTCACTAAGTATATATCTAAAGTATAATTAATTGACTAAATTTCTATCATTTCTCTTTAAAATTGCTGTTTTATTCTACAAAATAACAGATAAGTATTATACGTATCGTTACAATAAGTATCTCATATGTATTATTATATATCTTGTAGAATAATATGTTAAAGAACAATACATTTAAAATACTTATTTGGTATAAAAAACAAAAAAATGGTAAAAATTAATTTGAAAAATATGCGAATTTCTTGCAAGCCCAATACACAACTCGGAAGACAGCTTACTTCAGAAAAGCAAATGATTATTTTCCGCAGCCACTTCGTTCTCAATAAACATTAGACATAAGCGTTCTCAAGTGGAATAGTAATTAACAATGATAAAAGTATTGCAATGTCAATTTAACTTTGAGACTTACATAACGGTAGCGAAGAATCCGCATCGGTATTTCTTTTAACAAAACTGGTCTGGTTTGTTTGCATTACGGTGGTTTCAGTATGTGCAGTCTACGCGAAGTTAACATTCACGCGGGAAAAGAATCAAACGAGACGTGTCCGCAGTTTGAAGGTAACATGTATAATTTTGCGAGAACGAATCTACTGGTAATTTCCTTTGATCTGCTCGTATGGTTTTGCTTGAGATCAGGAACGGGATAATTTGAATGTTGAGTTTTTGTTGCTACATTGATACGGACAAAATAGAATGGAAAAAAGCGGGCGTCCGTACGATTTTAATGTAGCACCATTGTGACGAATAAAAGCCCCGGGGGCGATGATGTATCCTGGTCGAAAGGTCAGGATCATCGCATAACGCCAGGAATTGATGTGTTCTTCTTGAACTTTTCCGTTGCAACGGACGCGCGTAAAAACTCTTGTTTGATGAAGCGTGACGTTTTGAAATTGCCACACGCTTCCTTTTTTTGGCTTTTGTAAATGAGTCGACTGAGGATTTTATACATTTATGACAAAATAGGTAGGCGTATTTTACAACGGTAAAAACATTAGAAAAATTTTAAGCTACTGTTATATTATTTTCAACCTATT
Organism: Seladonia tumulorum; assembly: GCA_913789895.3. NCBI lineage: Eukaryota > Metazoa > Arthropoda > Insecta > Hymenoptera > Halictidae > Seladonia > Seladonia tumulorum. Next base: position 5,216,255 of record OU565282.1, on the reverse strand, counting down.
AAACATATTAAGGAACAATATAAATTTCTATTTCACGCCAGTCTGTTGCAATTCAGGTAGAAAGTTTTTATTTTGCATAAAGATCCGCAGTCTAGTAACAAGAAAGATATTTCATGTCAAAACAAACTTTTGCTACTAACTTACAGCACAAAATGAAATATAATATATTTTTAAATTACTAATGCGTATTTAATAAATCTCATTTCCAGATACCAGATTCTGTTTCTTCCCATTAAACATTGCATAAAAACATTTCCTTTTGAGCTTCCGATAAACAAGCGATAGCCGTAATATTATCAATACGCTTGTAGTCGTAAAGCAATTTTTCTAATATCATTTTACAGCTATTTATTTTCTTCCGTTTAATAAATATAATTTCCTGTCCCACTGTTTCTAATATCATCGTTTTTATCTCCGGGTTTAATAGGCAGCAATAAATAAAATAGAAATTGAACGAGCTTAAAAATGAAGTGTCAGTCATCTTGATTGGTGTTTAATTTATGTACTCACACTTGTCAACCATTAAACGCTTGTTAAACATGCTGAACATGTTCTCTCTATCCAGCATTAATTGAAATGCGAGGCATTTATTAACAGCATCGGAGTAATAATTAAAAATTGCGTCACTTTCCATTTTACATTGCTCGCACCGGTCAGCTCTATTGCATGACTAGCAACCAGTATCATCGATCGACGTCCCCCTTTCCGCTTATGCGTGTCAAAGAAGGATGTAAGTGACTAGCTAGACTAGATACTGTGTATTGCCGGATGTGGACGCATACATAATCTCGCCTATTGACACAGTTCAAATCCAGGTTTAGTAGGTCGATCGCATAAACATTCCACGTTATTTTTTTTCGGAAAAAATAGTTGTAATTTTCTAAATTGTATGCATCATACTGACGGGAACCAGTCACCTTGATTTAACAGATAAGGAATGCTTTTATGGAATACCGGTTTGTTATAAATATTGCTCGTCGTTTTGCTAATCGCTTTGCGTTCGCCATCGCTGATTAAAGAATTTTATTTTTTCAAATTGATTTACTAATAGAGTCGGTACACCGCTTCGTGGAAATTAATGCTGATCCATAGACCGTGATGTCATTAATGAGAAATGTTAACAAAAATCATTGTTTGCATGCTTACCATTGCTTGCACGATTAAGTGTTTAACCCTCCGTATGCTATGCCGGAGTCATTCGTGACCCATCGATATAAGACGACGCTTTTTATTTCGAAATAAGAAAATCGATATCCGAAATACGACGAAAGTCGGTCCCGAGCCATCGCCTTATATCGAAGGCAAATTAAAATGAATGAAAAAAAATAACGGTTTATAAGTGGCATTATTTTGATATCGAATCAAAATATATTTCTACTTTGTGAATACAAAAACGTGCGATTTGATGCTTTGTGACAAAAACGGAGAACAATATTGTATTATACAAATTGTTCAGAAATTTTTATTTCGCACAAAAATCCGCAGTCTACATATACAGGGTGTCTGCAAAAATGTCGGAAATTCTTGAAATTGTTGGTCCCCGAGGTCATCTCAAGTATCTTTTTTACTTGTTTTCGAGTTATTAACAAAAAACACGGGCCAATGAAAGCGCGACTTGATCCTGTTGAGCGTAGCGTTGCTATTGGTCCAGCCAGAATCCGTCCGTTGTAGCCGCGCTCTGATTGGTCCGTGCTTTTCGTTGGTAACTACTTAACGAAGCCGCGGAGAACATTTTCGTAAAGGAAAAAATTACTTCAAATGTCCTTGGGAACCACCCCTTTCAAGGTCTCCGAATGTTTAAGGCCACCTTGTATATATTACCCTTCGCTATTTGGAAATTGTTGGCACAAAACGTGGAAAGTCAGTTCCACTTAAAACCCGACAGGAGAAATGTGAGTGTTCGATCGCGCACGTTTTCGGATCAGGTGAAAATAATTCGATCACCACCTGTTTCTCATGCTAAGCATGGCGGCAGGGAACGAGGTGTAACTAGATCGTTCGCACTTGCCAAACAGGATGTTCTTATTGCATTACGAGCTGTCTGAGATTATCATTGGGAGCATCATTTCGATGAATCAATCGAACCGATCCCTTCGAGTAGGACTCTCGGCTGAATCCTCGCGAACCAGCAGCCGCGGTAATTTTTTCGCGAAATGGAAAATTGCCATGGGAACGGTACAACGCTTGCAATGCGCAAAGAGAGAGAGAGAGAGAGAGAAAGCTTTCCGTTCGCAGTGCGGCTGGATACAACCGGTTTCGTTTACGAGCCTTAACGCCGCCGAGGATTAAATTAAAGCCCCGTCGTTCTGTAATCACAGAGAAACTTAAGTCATAGGACGGATCGGTTCCCGCGAAAAGGAGAAGCTACGAGAAAGCAGTGTGCCAGAAAAATCGGATCTCGGTTCAACCGGCGATATACAGCAACCAACACGACAGCCTGATTCTCCGTGAAAGAGAATCATTTCATCATCTCATTTTCCCTTCTCAGATCTAAGAGAATCGGTTAAATCAGCGGCAACACAAAACACATTTGACATCATAGAGAAAGAAGGTTTATCTAAAGGTGTAAACTACTTCACATACTTCCACAACCGAAAATCTAAACCGTGGTACAGTCACACAAACCTCCATCGTGAGATTGTCACAACGACAAACAGATGCAGATCAGGACACTCTACAATCTTGCCAGCTCTCTTGCTCGAATTGGCATAGTAAACGATCCACAATGTCGGTGCGGTTATGAGAATCAGGATATCGACCACGTGCTATGGCAGTGTCCCACGTTTGATGAACTGAGGTTGGAGTTTATCAGACAACTACGGAAACTGCATCTTTTTTGAAATATGTAAAATAACTCACTACTCGTTTTTGAATGCCTGTGAGCTAAATATCTGAGAAAATTGTACAGTTTATAATAATGTACAATGTATAGGAAAATAATGTATGGCAAAATAATCTCTACTTTGAGATTCTAATTGCATTAAATAAAAAAAAAAAACCGGCAATATTTCACTCTCGGCTTATCACCGTTGCGATTAGTATCAATATCTGGCGAAGTGACTCACGATGGATGGTGCCGATTGCAATTCGCTTTCTCGACGACCGCGCTACCGATGAGCACCGACGCGACGTTGACCGTGGTTTGACGACGCTTGTATAAATCATGCGACGTAATTGATCGTCGCCGGACCTGGAACTACCGCATGGTCTTCTTGGCAAGATAAGAATATTATTTACGGGCATTGTTGCTTGCATTCCAACGGATTCGTCGTGATAGACCGAGGAGGCGCGATGTAATAATCGATAACTCATGCGTCTTCTGAGCAATAATTTCTCGGAGGAAATGTTTCGTTGCTCTTGGATTATTATCCAGTGACGTCTTTATCTTTTACTCTTCGCAGACCACGTCTGTGTACTGTACTCTGACTCTACAAAACATTTAAACGTACACAGGCTCACGAAAGTATTCGAACTCCCTTTAAATCGGTATAATTTTTTTTTTAATTGCATCAAACGATCTGACTCTTTTGAGGAGTTAGAAGAATTGGTTTTCCAAAACATTGCAATTGGTCAGAATTACGTGAGAAAATAAAAATGGCACTTTTCACAACTTTTTTATGTAAACCTGTAGTGAAAATTTAATCCTTTGCACTCCGCTGTCCCCTCTCAGGGGACATTAAAGTTTATTAGCGATTATATTATAACTTTAAATAAAATATTGATTTTTTTGCAAATATATATTCCTCCATGTCAACCAATTCATATAAGTCCAATATCATTATAATACGTTACTTGGTTCCAAAATTATACTAATTAATACGAGAATTTGTAAATTTCTGCCAGAATGGTTCGGAGTGCAAAGTGTTAAAATATGCGTTTTCTAGATATATATTTGTTATATACATGCTAAAAATTTCATTGAAATCGATTAATATACACACGAGCTACAAATAGTTAAAAGTGGTGAAAAGAAATACTATTACAACCAATATATTTTGCACATTTATAAAATGTATACTTACATTTGCGTATAATACTGTACATTTATAAATTCTATAGTATATTTATGTAATACCGTGCAGTTACAAATTATATATTTATACATATTTATACAACGCTGTATATTCGTAAATTGTACATTTGTATTTATACGACACTGTATATCGTTCATTCGTAAGAAAAGTGACATAGATCGAGAAAACAAAATTTTACAGAACCATTTGAAAATTACCTAAAATCGTCAATTTTTTTTATTCTATATAACCAACTTAGCAAAATAATTTGTTCACGTACATTAGTTATAATTTACGTTTACTTATGTTACGTTTAGTTTTGCATATATTTTGTACATATGCACCACAATTTACACATTTACTTTTTCATAAATATATTTCGAGTTACGTCGTTTGTCCTACGAATAATTGTTGAAAGGTTGAATTAGAGTTGTGACGTTTTTGCTGTGAAAAGTTAGAGCGACTTCGAAGCAAGTGAATCGGTAAGAATAATTAAAAAAATTTTTTATTTCTATCACTTTTCTTATGAATGAACGATACGTATAAATGTGTCCGTTATTAATGAACTAAAAATTGCCAATTTACAAATTCGGTGTTTCTCCGTGAGCATCAAATTCTAAGCTTCGCAGTATGATCACAACCGACGAGTGAAAAAAAAAAAAACAAAACGTGAAATAGGTGTTACCGTTGCGTATCAAACCGCGAGAATGAAACTATGGTAGTTCGAAGATTGGAACAGTCGCCGAATTAACACGCTAGGCAAGACGTTAGCACCGCCGGTTTATTAGTGACCACGAAAAAATCTATTCGGAATAACGGACTAGAAACTGGGTCAGCAGTATCCACTGCCACGTATATGTACATACTACACGAGACATTGACCTAACGAAAACCAATTAATCTCGCAAACGATACGATTTATCGACTCCGCGCTGCAACGAATGGGGCTCCGAGCGTGTACAGCGCGCGCGTTCGCGGTTTGGCTTATTACCCACCTGGCTCAATTAGTCATGGGGGCTATAGCTGATACGTGTCACTGAAAATACGACCCACCTGCGCATCAATCATCCGAGCAATCAGCCTGATCGAATAGGATTGATCATCGTTTCAATCTGATTTTTCTCTTCTATTACGCAAATTACACATCGGAATTGTAGCCGCCGTAATATTTCAAGTCTCTCGACGACGTCGACGATGACCGATGGAAGCGTTGACATTGGCGGTTCACGCATTAAAATTTCCAAAGAATACCTATATATCGTTCGTATACAATGTACCCAACAAGTATTTAACCCTTAGAGACTCCTGCGAATTTTTCACTGCATCCAGTAAACAATTTGCTATGAATTTGGCACGAAAATTCCTACAAAAAAAATTTCAATTTCAATTTCTACAAATTCCTATCCATCTGTTTTCGCATTAAGCTCGGTATTTTATTGCAAACCTTGGCTTCGTTATAGAGGGCAGGTTTCTGTAAACGGAATTAAACGTGTAACTTCAAATTATATAATTTAAAAGTTTAAAGAAAATTCCGCAATGCTGCAAATTCAAACGTCTATGAAAACTTTAAAAAATTTCTCTCGTAAATCAACCTGCCATTTTAATGTTGAAGCCTCTTCTTTGCAACAACTCTTTACAAAATGCACGATTTTGTTCACTGTTCTGTGGAACAAAAACGAGGTAAAACAAGTCCGTGTAAAGTCCTCATGGTGGAACTTACGCTACTGTAAATATATCACACAGTATATATAGTTTTCCATTCATACAAAAAGCATATGCGGCAATCATATTCATTGAAATTAAAATAACCTTGATTTAAGAGTAAAATTAAATATCTACACAAGAGTAACAAAAGATGGGATCTTGATGACCAACTTCGTACCCTAAAATGGCGAATTAATGAAGCTGCAGGCAATAATAGTATTTCTTGATCGAAAAAAGGTTCATAAAATTGGACATTTAATATTTAGTTATTTAGTAAAAGCTGTGTCAAATTGACACGAAGGACAGGTGAGAGTTGATTAAGTCAATCGTGGATGAAGTTTCTATGAGAAATGGCAGGGTTCCAGCAGGATTCCAGGAGAGTAAGTGCGAGGTCCTTGATTTTTCAAGAGTGTATGCTCCGTTAAAATTTTGTTGCAGACGGTGACTGCTTCCAGTGATGGACGGAGAAACCAAGGTCCGATTACTTCACTCGTCGGAGTCAGTTTTTGTGTATCGTCCTCTGGTTCGCCCAGTTTTTCCACATTGGCCTGCTTGTCCAGAAGACCTCGAGGGCCGATCGCCTACGGCGACGGTCAACGACCGGAAAATACTGGTGAATCGTGGAAAAGAAAATGGTGAAGAAGAGGATCGGGAAAGCGCTGTCCATGATTGAGACTTCGATGGAAGTCACCGGGCTTCATTCGCCGACCTGCAGACCCACATTTTCACTAGGTTTTTATCGGAATGCCTTATCGGAATCAAAACGGATTTTATGCGTTCACCGCGAAAATGAATGGGTGCGATCGAAAACTGTAGAAAGATAAAAAGTATTTAAGAGGATCGATATTTTGTTTCCAACGTACTGAAATTATTCGATCAATTTTTTCTGTAGTTTCGGTATCTCGCAATTGATGCAGAAATTCTGTATTTTACAGTCCTGTGTATTTAGCAATCGTTGTTGAACGTTAAATTGGATACTATTCCAATCGTTTCGGATCAACATTTGTCTCACATACAGAGGATCATCGATCTGCACGCAAAGTACGTACAACAGAGCAACAAACCATTAGCTTTTAATTGCAGCGAGATAATTACGTTTGCACATGCGACTTGTAATAGGTAGTGGATTAAGTATCGCTCACGTAACAATAACTCCGTTGTTTTTATCTCGTGGGTCAACGACCCGTTTGAGATGACTGTTCATTTTTTTTTTTACCAGAAGCGACAATGAAAAAACTGGACAGTCTCTGGATCATTCCAGTAACATTTTGGCAAGTGGACAGAACTAATTAAGTTTTTTTCTTCAAGAATTTAGAAGGATTAATTTGCGACACGACGTCTTCGTCTCTAAATTTCATTTTTGAACTCAAAGGTCATTTCAAGGTCATGTAATGTACATATAACTGAACGTATTTTAACATCAGCTACACGATGCGATAAAAATAATTATACAATTATACACATATAACATTGTAAGCTCCGAAAAAAATTATCCTAGAAAAAAAACATTTTTTGCGATAGAATGGTTTTTTCAAATAGCATACAAAATATATTTTGTACCCCCACGATTAGAGGAGATATTTAGGGGTGGCCTTACTTAGGTGGACCACCCTGTATAACAATGTAAGAAAATTTTCTTTTGCAGAACTGTATGTAAATTGTATGTAGACTGAAGTATTCGTTTTTACAACTGTTTATACCATCATTGCATGTAAATACTAGTAATTTGATTAGAGTTTAAATACTTTTTGCATCCACTGAACGAATCGTTCTGAAACTTGTCGTTTGAATCGATTTTAAAAAAGTCATTCCGTTTCAAGGATTGTACGAAGACTTTTTCGGTTAACTGCGTGCAAATGATTTGTTGCAACAACATCTTCCGTAGGATAACGAAATAATAATAATTTCGGCGGGGAATTCGTCGAACGCGCGCGCGTACTCATTCTCTGACGTCGTCGGCTCGGAAAAATAGAGAAAAGAATCGGAACTCTACCGTTATGTTCACCCAACTCGCGCCATAATTACAACTTGCTACTTGCGAGATGTATACGACCAGACGATACAGTCCCGGCCGAATGCCAGAGAGAATCCGCAGCCTTGTGTGTTTCTATGGCGATTATGATAAAGTTGAGTCACGGTGTGTCTGTCAATGTTTAATAACCGCGCGATTTGTCTTCTCTAATTTATGTTGCATATCATTCGAGACGACGCAATGTGGGTATTTAGCCGCAGAACAACCATCTAACCTTCGTTTTGTTTTATCCTTTCGGTGCGACGCGGATTGAAAATGCATGGCGGATTTCTTGGAAATTAGCATTAATGTTAATCACGCTTGAATCGGTATTTTTTCGAAGAAAACCATTTTTTCAAGGAATCGGCAGTCCATCATGGACGTACATATTATTACTGTATGCTGCTATGGTTTTATTCGTGAATATATTTAAATCAACGTTCCCCTGATTATGTAGATGATATGTTTGCGCTTTTAAATCAATTTTTCGTCGTATCCGATTATTTACTAGATTACTGATGAGTAGCCCACGCAAACTTTTATGCAAAATCAAAATTGAGATACCTCAATCGCAACAAACTGTAGCAAAGTCAAAATTAATCTTTAACACTAAACCTACCGAGCACAAAACATATAATAGTGAAATGCCTTATAGAAAGGAGAAGATTGAATTTAGTTAAATTTTGTACTATTTTTATTATAATATGTGCTTAAATAAAGAAGTCAATTCGGTAATTTCCTATGAAAACGTTTTCATAATTTCAACAATTGTGAAATAGAAAAGCGGTCATTTGACCGTGGTAGGTTTAGTGTTAATAGGTTCTATATTAAAAATAGTGTACAGATAGTTCTAAATTCTTCTAATGTATTTACTGGTTTGTGGTTCCTCTACTGAAATCCGTTTCTCATTTTGAAAATTGTCTTTTCCTGTTTTTCTCGTTCAGAATTTACTTATTCGCGAATGAATCATGGCGTCATGGTACTCAGAATGCTCTCTATTTTATGTTTCGCAATGTCGTTAAGTTCGAAGACTGTATTAGAAACCTGAGATAGCTAAATATTCACTTCACTCGGTACGTAGGCATTACGTTACTAAAAGAAACGGCTTTTAATGTTAATAAGGTAGATGACCCTTTTCCGGATCATATACGATTGCTTTATGAGCAGCAGATTTTTTTCACTGAAATCTGCGAGTAGGTACTTTCGTCGGATATTAATTATCTATATTCGCGTTTCCCCTTTTCAGTTAAATTATGGTTCAAGTGCGATGATTATTACTAGACTGTAGATCTTTATGCATTTTTGGAGTTTGGAAAATTCTAAACTAGAAGAACACGTATATATTAATAAAACATTAGTAACATTTTTATTTTACTTTTACCAGGAGAAGTCCTTTCATCGACAAAATGCAATTTTTCTCGCTTTTACTTTCCTCGAAACTCTGAAAATGGGCATTTGCATAAAGATCCGTGGTCTAATTGTAACGGATATGCAATAACGTTTTTAAACAATTTGCATCGTTTTTTAATGAAAACACAATGTAAATTCTCTTGTTTCGCCTAAAGAAAGTCAGATGAATGAATTCTACGCATGCTACGTATGCTCATAAATTTCTTTGGTTGCCTATACTCATTGAAAAGTTTCTCACATTATGCAAACGTTGCGTTTAGAAACATAACATATTTCTAATTATATCGCAACCATAAAACCTTCGCTGCAATTCGACATGTTTTACTTACACAGTATAGAAACAATTATTATCGTTCCAAATTATAAATTCTATCTTGAAGAATCGTGAAGGAAGCGAGAGCCGAAATGTTTAAATTTAGAGGCAGTAAAAAATTTCTATTTTCAACAAAATTCAGAGGGCAACGATTTAAGCACATATTAAAAATGTATAAGTAGAATATTACACAATCGACGGGATTGCTTCAGTGAAAACAGAAGCGACTAACCGCAGAAAACGATTAGAATTTCACCGCATGCATTTTAGTATGGTCACGATGGATACGTTGACTACCGAGCCACCGTTCCAAACAATCTCCAAAACTCAAAATAATTCAGCTAGAGAGCCGAAAATCACATAGTTAAATTTGATCAGCCCAAATCCGAATGAAAAATGATTTCTCGTTGTTTTGTTAGGACAATGGTATTCAGAAACAAAAGGTTATATCATCCGCATGACCAATACGGTAGCGAACGCGGTAGCAGGAAAAGTTGAACTCGCAGTGATTCGAGGTTACGGCTACGCATTTTTCGCCGATTAGTTTCATAAACGGTCGCGTGCGTCTATTCAATTAGCAATAAAAGTTTCAAGGTTCTAGCTACCGCGGTGCGAGAAGAATCGTGTGCCACGTTCCATTAGATTTCCCCGAGGTTCGTAATAAACCTTTCAAGGCCGACGGGAGAGTACTCGTATAAAAATCATCGCGGAACATGTGATCGATTGTTTTGCGATCGTAAACGCAGGTACGTCATCGATCCTAGAGAGAGAAAAAGAGAGGGAGAGAGAGAGAGGAGCATACGACCGTTAACGGGCATAGTATGCAAAATGAATGCTCGTTAACGCGTCGTTTCTTCCCCTCTAACGACGGGCATCAATTACGTCGCCGCGACCCGCGATTATTTCCTGCGAATCGCTTAGCATCGCATCGGATAGCGCGATAAATCGCCGGTGTTTTATTGAAACCAAAAACGAATCCGCTGTGTGTCTGTGGTTCCCTTAATTTATTTCGATGCTCGATACACACGGTTCAAGAAATGGGTGATCAAGATGACGGACGCGTCGCATCGTACAAAAATTAATGTTGTTGAAGCGTTTTATGTTTGTTCGTGGTCCGTTAGGCGTACGCGCGTGTAATACACACGGGTTCGCGCAGGCAGCATCAAGTTTGCTCAACTCTCCTCTCTTCGTTCACTGCCCGTTCCGTTTGTTGCTTTATTTGCCCCTGAAAGAAAAATGATTTCATTAACAGGAGCGATAAATCGTCGGCACGTCTGCCCCGATGTACTGGTAAGCGAAACTTCGCACGTACCAAGATTGCGCCGAGGCCTGAGCCGAGGCTTGGGAATACGAATTTCCGCCGTATCCACCGCCGCCATGACCACCGCCGCCACTGAAATTCCGCAAAGATTAGCATACGAGCGACGATCGAAAAGAAAACCGCGAACACTGTCAGCTTGCGACGGTGTCTCAGAAAATTTCATGGCTTTGCTTTTATCTGCGCCTTCGCCTGTCAGTCTGCCAAATTTTTCACCTGCTTTGATATTTCTCTACGATTCGACAACGTAAGCAACAATGGAAAACAACCAGACCGAACTATTGGGTTGGCAACTAAGTAATTGCCGATTTGTTCAATGAAATAAAAGAGTTTTTTTTTTACTTGGAATGAACTTTAATCTATGATGTATTTTCCATTTTGTTCGATGACCTTTTGCCATCTTTCTGCCAACTTGAAAATTCCACGCTCGTAGAAAGTCTGATGCTTTTCGGCCAAAAACTGAGTTAAGTGAGATTTTACATCGTCATCATTATTGAAAGTTTTACCACGAAGGGAGTTGTCCAGGGATCGAAATAAGTGGTAATACTTTTTGGCAGCTTGCACTGCGTTCTTTCCTTTACGGAAATAATAAAGCAATATATGGCGAAAATGTTCGTTTTTGCACTCCATATTAATATTGAGGTAAAAAAAAAACTTTAAGAAAATATCTACGCAATGAACTTGTAAAGCTAGGTTAGGATGCCAGCTAACATATATAAGGAGAAGAAGATCATAACGTTTACGGATATTATAAAAATGGGAGTGAGAAACATATATAACTGAAATCGGCAATTACTTAGTTGCCAACCCAATAGAAGTGGTTCCCTTCTGCGTTAACACTAGATTGCCCAAGGAAGTCATTTTGACTGCTTTTTAATTTCAATTAGAAAAACAATTATGTCTATAATGACACAATTTGTTAGAATTTTGTGACTTTTTGTACGACATATAAATGCGTTTATTAATAATTGTAGTTACCTCCCCCCAAAAGCAGTCATTTTGATTGCTTGGGAAATTTTAAATAGTCAAATGACTCTTATTATTGAATCGAGTAAATTTCTTATATGACCAGTTCGCCTCTGTATTGAAATAACAGTTTTCATTTTTTTTCGATTACCGTCACATGATAACATACAAATACACGATAAATTGTGGATTTGGGCGTATACTTGATAAGTTGCAGTTGCTCAATAAGCTAAAGTGGTACTTGTTATTCGAATCTTTATGCAGTGATACTTGTTCTAACAAGTTGTTTATCTTATTTCTTTTGCGCTCTAAATTCATGAAAGAAATGTCGAATAGAAGTGAGTTATTGGAAAAGCTAACTAACATAGTGAAGAGTGCTCCGATATCGAATCAGATGCAACAAATTCTGAACTACCATCTGAAGATGAAGCGACTTATTTTTTTTCCAAGTGAAGTAAATTTTTTTTCTTGTTAATATTTACTAATAACTTGTTATATAACTGTAAATAATATAAAAAATATTAAAAATTAATTTTAAACAAATTTCTTTACACATTAGTTTACACAATGCAGTCATTTTGACTGCTTTTGGGCAATATAGGTATATACTAAGTTTCAGTCTTTCTAGTGTTAATAGAACGATTTCTAATCGGTTCAGTTTCTCTACATACACTGGCTCACGAAAGCGTTCGAACGCCCTTTAACCCTTTGCACTCGAAGCTATTTTAACTTCAAAACGAAACATTTCGTCCGACCTACAATATTTCCCTTTTATATATATATATATTTTTTCATGTTATACATACGAATATGTAATATACTTCAGCACAATACAGAAGTGCTTAGTAATTTATTAAATACAAACAAATTTAATAATGTAAAAGATATTTTGAATAATGGCTCAGCAACTTTTAGTGGCGCCCTACAGTCGCCATTCGAGTGCTAAGGGTTAAAACAGTACAACAGTTTTTTAAATTCGACCAAACGTCCTGACTTCTTTAAACAATTAGAAGCATTGGCTTACCAAAGGACGTGCAAAAATGATTTTAAAAAAAATTTAAATTCAAGCTCGGAATTGTAAGAGCAAATAAAAAAGACACTTTCTAAAACTTTTTTATTTGAGCCTGTGTAATGAAATTTGATGAAAAAGTCCACCCCTTTGTTTTTGCCATCAGACTTTATCTGATACCTTCCCAAACTGACAGAGTCTGGTTTCTATTTTATCAGACCTCGTATTTTTACATAGAGTGCATTATCAGTGGATTTTTTAATCAACGAATAGAATCGGGGTTTTTTATTTTGTAAAAATCGATTATTTTTTGTAATATGAGCACATTAATTTTAGCATATGCATATTACATTAAAGATAATGTTTTATCCTACTGTTCCCTTTGCATTGCCACGCTTTCTTAAGAAACTGGATTAAATCGAAATGAAGATTTGAAAGAAACAAACTTTTGAGACAATCTAATAGGCCATGCGCGCTGCAGGATTTGTCTGAATTCGTAAAATTAACGTAGCTCTATAGGCGTTTGCAGAGTGCAACTTGCATTCCATATGGTAGAAGAAGAATTGAATAGAAGAGAAGAAAAATAAAGACTTTTCTTGTAGTAGAGAATTTGTTTTCCCACACTTCTGCTTTTTGTTGTTGTTGTTGAAAAAGCTACGAGACTATGAGAACTGTCAGACTACAAAATATAAAGGGACTGTTAAAATAGAAATATAAAAATAATTTCAAAATCATTATTATCGAGCTAGCAAAGTTACTAATACACCTTCCTGACGATGTTATGTTTTTGCCAGATAGAAATCTGAACTGATATACTAAAGTAGATGTACTAAATGGTACATTATAAAATAACACTGTTGAATAATTTTGATAGTACTTTGGCCATATAACAGTGACTTGTTTATGTATACTTTTGTCATAAAATTGGTAAAACTTACCAAGTACTGCAACCACCACCTCCGGACGGATGATACGATGGGTAACTCGCTGCAACAGGTACAACAACTACTGGTACAACACCAATTGTTTGTGTTCCTACAAAACCCATTTAGCGTCAAAAGCGGAAGCGATGCGATGCTGCAGTTGTAGAACTAAATATGTAGATGTAGTTCCATTTTTTTCACACTGTCTCTTACGAACTAAGACTGTACAATTTATATAACACTGTCGTCGTATTCAATATAAACTTACTCTGTTTTAAACCTAAATTATTTTCTCCTCGTAAATTCGGAATTGTGAGTAAATATAATTATCAATCTACTGCATGCTTGAAAAGTAATAAAAGAACTCATGCTATTAGCTATTGTTCAGTAACTATATTGTTATGCCTAACTACAGTGTAGTTAATGTTTTTTTTTTTTTTTTTATAGACTATAAACCGAAACTACAAAATTATTCAGTGCAATTATTAGTTTCATTTCAGTTTCTCATTCTGTTTCAATTGAATGAGTGATAGATTAATTTTTCTTTTTGGAAAATTAAAAAATTGGTAGAGTGTATCAAAGATGATATTGTCAGTTGACTACTGCTGCGCAATATTCTCAACACCTGAAGCATGCCGCCATTGCCAAAGCTTGAATGATCAGTGGACCGAGAATTTGCTGCATTTATAGCAAAAATCTATACGTGAATAATAAACGAATAACCCTTAAACGAATTTAAGAATATCGATGTATTGTTCCCAACTTTCTCAAAATTGTTGAAGAAGAAAAGAAACCCGTATTTGGATTCTGTTTCTAATAATTATTTGCAAACAAATTTTGTTCTGCATAAAAATCCACAGTCTACCGATTACCTTACCCTGTTGATGCCAGGAAGACTGATTTTAAAAATTGTATCGATTAGAAAACTAATAAAATAATTTATGGAACGACGTAAAATATCTGTGTTTTCACAATATAGTTGTAAAATCAATTTGTTTATGTCAATCCTGGTATCAGAAGAGTGTATTTTACTGATCAAATGTTTTATTTAAGTCAATATTAACCAATGAAAATATCCACTGAAAGTATTTGTTTTTTTTTAATGAAACGACTGCAATCATGAGTAGATGTTCAAATCAGAGAAGAACAGATGTAACGCTTTCTCGTAGCCTGTTTTTCGAAAAGAGAAACTTGAGCTATACTTTCTGAAATAACAACCGTCCACCATAATTAATTGCAAGATATAATCTCCACTTTTGTATCTCTTAACAATTTCAATGAGTTGAAGGTAATACAATAGTATTTTCAAATTTTTAAAATTGTTTTTACTGTTTTACATACATAATCCATAATCTGCAGTGCATTAAAATAACACTTGAGTATCTTAAACAAAATGCTGCTACAGTATCTCCAAAGTCTCTCCTTTCCAAAAACCGCAACGTGTCAAAAACGTACGTAATTTTAAAAATAATCGAATATTGATAGAACTAGACAATTCTAGCAAAAGAATCATGCATTAAAGAACTGTAAATTGAGATAAGATTTTGAAAGTAACATGCAGAAAGTCGTTCCTTTGTTCTTCGTTTCAGAACACATGCAAATTGGTTTGAACAGGATGATGTTGCACAATGTTTCAATGACAATGCTTCAATAATAATTGTCTTCTATGTGGGCCAAAGCGATTTCATTTACCACCACCATACAGTGGTTAAAATGGGTTTTCTAGATGGACAAAACCTAAAACTTGCATTAATCCTAGTTTCTAAGGTTTAATTTGAGGTCAGTACCATCAACTCTTAGTGAACGAATAGTATAAATATATTAACGTGACGACTACCATCTCGAAAAATCTTGCAAAGTCAAACTAATTTGTTAGTTAATGAATCCAAAACTGCAGAGTCAATACTAACATTAGAAAAATCAATGTTATATATTAGGTTGTAACATATGAAAAACGTCCGATTTTTAAGATTAACTTTAAATGAACACAACGGACATTTCATATGGTACAACCTAATAATTTAAATGTACTTTCTAAACATATTAAGAAAGAAAATAAATTTTTGCTTCACTCCGGTTTCTTGCAAAAGGTAAAAAATTTCTATTTTGCATGAAGGTTGTTCCAAAAGTTCTTTCGTTAATCATTACGACCATTGATCATTATGTAATCATTTTCTAACATCTGCAGCTCATTGCAACGTTGACCGATTTTGATGAAATTCTCAGAATATGTATAATTGATACAGATCTACATTTTCAACGTAAGTCCACATAAAAAAGTTGCAAAATACAACTTTCAGTTTTTTCCCCTGCAATTTCGACCAATTGCAATTTTTGTAAAAAAATTTTTTCACCTTATGTAACGATCCAATTGTTCTAACTTCTCAAAAAAAAATTCAAGTAGTATAGTCCAATATTGACAAAGTTATGGGATTTTTAAGAGTGTACGAATATTAGTTCGAGTCACTGTATGTACTGGAGAGCAGAAGATAAGAATTGAATGAAGGAAAAGATGTTTCGTTTCATAAAAATTGAACTGATTTGAATTTTAGCGTTCGTTTATCCTAACCCTGGCTAGTAGACATCGGATGTTTATGCAATTTCCAATTTTTATAGAAACATTTTAACACTAGATTGCCTAAGCAAGTCATTTTGAATTTCATTTTTTTTATTGCTAATACTTATTAATAACTTGTTATATGACTGTAAGTGATATAAAATATATTGAAAATTTCTGTTAAACACATTTCTTTGCGCATTAGTTATTTTTTCACAATGCAGTCATTTCTAGTGTTAAGAAAGTGGAATGAAATAAAATTTTATTTTTAATGGGGACAGCCTTTGTAGATCCAAAGCAAATAAAAATCGTGTTAAATTCTCTCGAATTTTATATTATAGCATTTCTTTAACATTTCCATAAGCCATAAATGCATAAAGATCCGATGTCGAGTTATTAGAAATATCGTATACCAGTGCAACACACTGTATAGTATACTGGTATACCATTTGGGGAATATCATTTAACACTAGAACCGCAGGAACCGAGAAAAAATAACGGTTCGTTTAACGGTTTCGAATTTTTCAATTTATCATTGTTGAGATTGTACAGATGCACTTGTATTAGGAATTTATTCCGCAAGAGAGCTTACTTTCAGGACATTTATCGTGATAGAAATCGATAAAAATCTGAATAAATGCGTCAGATAGATAGATGCACGTCTAATACTCCATTTAGCACCACGGATGGCATGTATAGTTTTGTCCAGCTAGCAGCTCATTTTGACCACACGCACAGCACCAATGCTAACCACCTCCACCTTTGGAATACCCACCTCCGCCTCCGCCGCATCCTCCTCCTCCACATCCGCCACCACTGGGGTAGCCACCGCCACCAGAAGGATAGCCACCACCAGGGTAGCCACCACCAGGGTAGCCTCCACCAGGGTAGCCTCCACCAGGGTAGCCTCCTCCACCACAACCTCCACCACCGCATCCTCCAGGTCCACCTCCAAGTCCGCCGCCATATCCGAATCCACCTCCAAACCCACCTCCGCCTCCGCCTCCTCCACCGCCTCTTCCACCTCCCAAGTATCCCTTCAGCTTGCACTTCAGGCAAGGCGACCTCCTGTTACGGACTTTCGTCATCTTGTCCATTTTCGGTGCGTGCAACAAGATGCCCTCTGCGTCGTCCTTGTCCAGCTTCACTCGGAGCACCTTCGTCTCACCGGACTGGTTGATCCTCTCCACGTTGAAGCCCTCTCCGTTCTCCAAGTCGTCGGCTACCTCGTCAAGGTCCACTGGCTCGTCGGTCTCGCTGTCCTCTTCGTCAACCTCGATCACCATGATCACCGTGGCCAGCGGCCCTAATCAAATTCCAGATTCAGGTTAGTCTACCGATAACTAGACTGCAGATTTTTTTATGCATTTATGAGAAAAATATGAGTAGTTGCAATTTGACACTGTGCAAAGACAGTACCGCCCCTGGCATTGAAAAAACGGAGCACTTGCCGCCCCAGGGCCCGCCTATTGTTAATAACTTCCTATTCTTTTTATTATTGTTCCCCCCTCAGGGTTATAATAATCCTCTATAGGTTCACACCTATGCGGTCACCCATCTTTCGACGGGCCCCAACCAACATCGCTTAACCTCAACAATCACCATCCCACACCACCACCGGACGAGCCACCACTCGCCGGTTGTTAATAACTTCCATAATCGATCAAAAGTAAATTAATTAAATTGTAATAGCTGAGGCACCCAATTTTTTCATTTTTCTTACTGTATTGTACGTGGGTAATTTTGTAAGGACAGAGGGGACCTTTTTCAATAATTTTAACATTATTAGAAAACGCAAAACGTTCCTAAGTGGTGCCTATATTTTATAACTAGACATCGGATGTTTATGCAATTTCCAATTTTTATAGAAACATTTTCAAGAAAGTGGAATGAAATAAAATTTTATTTTTAATGGGGACAGCCTTTGTAGATCCAAAGGAAATAAAAATCGTGTTAAATTCTCTCGAATTTTATATTATAGCATTTTTTTTTAACATTTCCATAAGCCATAAATGCATAAAGATCCGATGTCTATTTATAACAAATGTAGAGGCTAATTTTTATTTTGCATTAATGATGTGTATCGTTATGAACAGTAGAGTAGATGAAGTCATTAATTTGATTGTATTCAAATTGTGAAATTTCATGGATAATGGAAGTTGACGATTTATAGGAATCAATGGTTTGTTTATTCCGGATCGCCTTACCTATCAGTTCTGGCACCTTTTCGATAATATCGTTTTCGAACGTTTCGTCCGAAGTCTCGCCACTGGCATTTTTCAGACCATAGAGATTTATAACAAAAAGCACATATTGATGTTCATCCTCTTTCTCCGGTGGTGGTGGTGGTTTCAGTTCAGTTGACAATGTCGTGTCCTCTGCATCGCTTATCAGCTCCGCATCAGGTTCTGAAAATCATTTTACGATCATTGAATTGTGAATTTTATGACAAAACTTACGATTCATGGCAAAGACGTAATTTAAAATAGTAAAATAATTCAAAGAATTTAGAAGCATCAACATATGATTTTCAATTTACATTTTCACTTATTCTTATTTTTGTTTGTCTCTTCGAATTGATGCACAACATTTTTATTTCGCATTAAGATTCATAGTATCGATTATGATCCCAATACATGTTGGTAACATGTCAAATGTGATGATAAAGATAACTGAAGGCAAAATTAAAATTATTAGAATATTATACCTGATATCATTCATTTGCTTCAAATGTACAAAAACGTGAATGAACAAATGTTACAAACAGGTCAGTTCTAAAGTATCACAAAAGAAATTTTTATAAACAGAGACTGTTTGAAAAGCACATTTTGCAGTGTTTTAAAAAATTATGACTTTAACCCTTACATTAATACTCAGGACAGGAGTACCTACTTCCAACTTGTTTTCGAACATTGTTGAATGTTCTTGTTGACAAACAGCAAAATTACTACAGATTTCTACCTTGTTAGATAATTACAAATTAATTTAATCTCGAGGCATAACAATATATATACTAAAACTACGAGATCTAACGATTACAATGTTATTGAACAGACAAGGAAATCTCGAGTATTGACATCAGGGTCAAACCGAAATCAGAATGAATTTGAACTAATCGTTTCACGAACAGGTTGAAAGAAAACAACTCGACTTCGATCGAAATGAAACGTCGTTCGCTGACTTTCGTAAAAATAAAAATTCTCGATAAAAAAACCCGCGGCACGTGACTAGTTAGGGGCGAATAAAATAGTAGAGTAGAAAGTGAAAGGGGTTGTGCGATTTGGATGACTACCCTTAAAATTGGCTTACCTGGTGTCGGTAATGCCGAAAGCACCGTGACAAATAAAAATATAGCTAAAGCACTGATACGCCAGGACGTTCCGCCGGCCATTGTGAAGAGCTTAGGTCTCTCCGGATGCACTGTGCTCCGATCCTTTCATGTTACCGCTTTTATAGCCATCGATCTTTACACGTGCGCCGCTCTAAGATAATTACGTAACATCGCCGGAACGCGAAACCACCACTCTGCTATTTTCCGTCACAACAGCTGTTTACTACCATCGCGTCTCTCTGGCACGTTTGGTTTTCCCCTGCATGTCCGGCACACTCTGATGTTATTGTTTTTCAGTCGATCCGGTTTTGTGAACACGATCCACAGACCGATGCTTCCTAGACCAACCAGATTTTTCAAAATTTTGTGTCAACATACACAAGTTAAAGCAGTGTGCCCCAAACTTTTAAGCCTTTTTCAAATTCTCATGCCCCCTATGTAACATTCAACATAAATGATAGGTTTTAGGAAGAAATTGTTGAGGAAATTTTCCAAACATATAATGGAGAACTGAAAAGTCAAGTACGAAATAATTTTAATGAAAGACTTCTCTATATTATAATTATTTATCATTTAAATTTAGTGTGATCCTGAACTGAGAGCCGCCATTAGGTTAACTTAAACTCTGGACGAGTTCTTTTTCAATCGAATCACTATATCCCTGTGGGACGGTGGCCTCCATGTGGGAAAACACCGAGTTCAAGTGTACCGATCTTTGATCATTAAAATTGTTAAAACGTTTCGACACGCGTTTGGTTTTTCCACGAATCGATATAGAACCACAAGACAAAGAAATAAGATGTGAAAGATATGCGTTAACAACCAGACTGCAGACTCATGAAAAATAAAAGTGTCCTGTCACGATTGGACAAACCAGGAACCGAACACAAGAATATTTCACTTCTCTTTTTTTTTGGATAACTGCAATAAATTTTAAAATTCTTTTAATAAATCTGCTCTTTGAAATTATATTCATCAATTTTTGTCACGGTTGCGTAAAATCCACAGCTCTATCGATTAACTGTACATGCGACTGTGTCAACAAAATATTATTTACCAGGATACGAGAATTTTTCATCGACACTACGTTAATTGCCCGATAGTATGGGTTACTACGTGCACACATCTCCTGCACCAACATGAAATGAGAAAGACAAAATTATTGTTATGTAAAGTCTCGAGGTTGGCAACGACGTTGGACGTGTTTATAGTGAGAAAGAGGAAAATCGGAGAGGCTCGCAGATTTTCTATTAACTTTGTTTCTAGAATTACGACGCTTTATCTGAATGCGATTCATTTGTAAATACGTACGTAGGTACGTAGACACTACAATTTTGCACATAACAGACAATTAGCTCCGATGCTTTTTGCTTCGTAATAATAGTGTTTTTTTTTTTTGCGGGAACATCTATTGATCTTCCGCACCGAGAATCGAGTGTACATTAATCAAGTCAGTAGGATTACAAAATTGATAATTATGATCGGAGTGTAAGCAAATATCACGCGAGTTATGGTCATCGCATAGTATTCCCCGAATGCCATCTTAAAAATCCGTTATCAGTTCTACGAACACGTTATTTTATCAATTAATACGTAAATATGAACTTGACCTCGAACTTCATCTCGCGACGTAATTCATATATATATAATTATATTACATAAACATTGTAATGCAACATAGTAAAATGGTGTCGTTGTCAGATCAATAGCCAAAGAAATAAAGTTCTAAGTGAAAAGTGTTCGGTCACTGTGTTCTCGTCGGTCATATATTTTAGTCATTTTAATTTCTGTGAGATCTTGATCGTTCATTCGCATCTGAAACCCGCATGAAATAGTTCGCCATTATTGTCCGTTATCATGCTTGAACTTGACATCTCGCATTTACTGTCCTCATCAACTGGTTAACGTAACACGATACTGGATCTTGCAATTAAAGCTCGTATCAAACGATCTCGAATCTGTTACACAGACATGTTGTGGCAGCGGTATTCTATTCTTAATATCAATAAATTCATCGTAGAACAATTTACAATTGTGGTTTTCACTAAACCTACTGGGAAAGAGAAAATGAATTCTTGTCCAACCGATTGTAAAAGATTTTTATTTTTCGTCCTTACGAAAAATCCACAGTCTAGTAATCACAAAGGTGTTTCTAGACCATTGTTATACATAAATAATAATTTATATCTTTGCTTACGCATTTTTCCTATTTTTCTCACACACGCCACGGACATACGAAAAATGTCGAAGAAAGTGTCGTTCGTGAGAAACACTATTATCAACTATTTCCGCTGTAAGCAAGTCTTTTGCCTCGCAATCGGTTGGAAAATCAAAATGCGGTAATCAAAACTGTTTGCCGTGCACGATGAGCCTTCACATATTTTTCTTTCGTCACAAACGATCAAAAGATTTTTTTTTTTTTCCCGAATGATGAATTACGAGGCGATATACCATGGTCGACGCGAATTGCGCTGATGCGATGATGAAGAAGTAAACGTAATTATGCGCGCCTAGAAGACCGTTCCGCGCGTAGCTGTTCCTATGACTCAATTCGATCAAGACTGATAATTCGCGGGCTTCGTGCGACCTGCGAATAGTCTGTAAACAATATCCTAGAAGCTCGTAGTTTCTTTTCCTGTTGACTGTTGCAGAATCATGATCTCCGCGCGACCTTGGCCTATCGACGCGAATTCAATCCACGAATAATAACGCAATTTTCAATGTTGAAAGGAAGCGAGCTGTTTGGAGAACGAAGAAAAAATTATTTCACTGATTTTTTGTTTGCATTAGACTGCGGAACCTAGTGTAAAATAAACGTGTTCACTATACGTGTCCCAACACCATTCCAAATTCGAATTTGTTTATAAAGACGTGAGTGTGTATATTTTAAAATATGAACGGGTTATTCTATTTTACAATGGTCCAGTAATTTTTGGACCACATCATAATTGCAACAAACAAATTGGAAATGGAAATTTTATACGTTGAAATTAATATTACAAAACAATTTTTAATTCTTCTAACGGTTTTGCTCATTTTTAACACAAAATCCGCAGTTATCGGCGAAATAATGTTTAAATACACAATAAAAGAGTTTCAGTCAACAATTCCTGCCGAGTCTAATTTAATCAGCAAATGATCGCAGGTTCATTATTCGCGAATGATTGAAAAACTCGGGTATTCCTTGAACTTGTATAATCACACCTCCAATTTACTTATTTCCGGCGCTATTCCACGTACGTGGTTTCCCACAAATTGAATACATTATTTAGTAATGAAGCGCCATTGGAAAAAATTAATAGATTCTAGGTTTCCCCGAATTAAAACACAATTAACTGTCGTTGGGAATAAAATTAAATAATTGGGATCATTAAAAACCAATTGATACATTCATAAACTATCATGTTGCGAGTATATTGAAAGCAATATATGTATGCATACATAGGGTAATTTTATTTATGTAAGAATTATATTCTATCATCTCGATAAGTGGTCTCAAATTATTCCCAATTATTTTTGTTATATCTACATTTATAATTCTATTGAAAAAAATCCTCAGACCAATTTCTGTAATATAAATTCTGCATTAATACGCATAAAAATATTTAGCGGAAATGTAAACACTATGGGAATTATTACGAAAGTATAATTACAATTTCTTTTTTTTTTTTGTTTTTACCTTGACATTTTTATTAAATGCGTTAATCCACCGTGTAGATTTGTATTACCGATTAGAATTATCACACTTGAGTCGCGTGTAATCGTTTTGTGCTTCCTGACATGTAATTAAAGATGAAGATTGCAAATTAGATCTTGTGTTTGCACATGCTCTCTTGCGTTGTGTTTGTTCGTGTTCAAGATAGTATCGCTAAAAATAGACATGATCTTTTTGTTGAATCTCGGCTCGAATTAGGACAATCAAATTTTCAGTACTGAAGAAAAGTTCTTGTTATATATTTGTTTGTTATAAAGTTGTTATAAAGTTGTTATATTCTTGTTATATATTTCGGCATCATTTCCGGAAACTCATTTTTTGACGTCATTGCCGTGAATTTTCCCTGAATGAAACATAAAAGAAGAAGAAAAAAAACATAAAACGCGTGTTCATTTCCATAAGCGGCGTTCCTAGAACAACCCGAAGAAGAGTTTACTGGTTTAATTGACCACGAGTAGCGATAATACTAGGATACGAAATTACA
The DNA here is from genome assembly GCA_913789895.3 of Seladonia tumulorum. Taxonomy (NCBI): domain Eukaryota; kingdom Metazoa; phylum Arthropoda; class Insecta; order Hymenoptera; family Halictidae; genus Seladonia; species Seladonia tumulorum. The sequence continues at coordinate 5,192,501 of OU565282.1, read as the reverse complement.
GTACCGCCAGTTGAATTGGACGTCTTCTGCGTTCACGTACATACGGGGACTTTTTAAATTACTACCGGCTTAGTCACCACAAGATACGTTGTGCCGCAAAACGGTACGATGCATCTGCAAACTATACGTCACGACGCTTCCCTTCTATCGAGTGTGTGTTGCACATCAAACTTTTTAGCTGCCTCCAACATACATTTGAAACGTGTTTTTGTAGCAGACAACGCGATCAAATTGTCGCACAATATTTGTAATAATTATTAAACAATTACTTTCAACAAAATCTTTGAATTTTTCAAAACCCTTGTCCCCTTTTGCAATTTTGTACTGCTCGAAACTATCACTTTTATAGCTTAACGTCTTACCGTATCATTTTCACTTTTTCACTTTCACTTGTGTTTACTTTATTATTGATTACAACTTGTTTGTCCTTGATGATTACTTGGTATAAAAATAAAATTTATATTTATTGTACGTGTGCATTTAATTTAATGCTTAAATATTGCTAACAGAAGAACAAAATCTCTTATCTTGAATTAAAAAAGAAATTAATAACATTCATATCCAGTATTAGATCCTGTTTGAAATGCTCATCAGAAATCTGATTTATTATTCAACAAGGGGATAATATTCACGTTCGGTTTACCATACATATATCAATAAGAATTATTTGTTCTATGGCTTCTAGTTTTTCAGTGTTTGCATTGTACGGTTTATCCGCTTGATAATCTTAAAATTAATGTTTCTTAAACGAAACGGCGTAATAGGCGTGTTTTTCATTTGCAAACATTGCAAGATTAACATTTTCCGATGAGCGAGACCTAAACTAAAATCTTTGGAATTGTGATTTATGATTAAACTGCGGATCTTTGTGCAAAATAACAATTGCACCGATTACAAGAAATAAGAGTTCGATAAAAATATAATTATTCTCTAAATAATTTGGATAAGTTGTTAACAACACACCAGCAATCTTACATTCTTATAATGTTTCCTCTGTTCTGTGTTTCGCATACTCATTCTTGTTATGAATGCGTAAAATTCGCAGTTTACCTGTGATGTTTCGCCTTATAGTCATAGATATACGTACGTATGCTTCCTGTCGATCTATGAATTTCGAGGGAAATTGAATTTGATCTTAATAGCTGTGTCACGTTCGTTATTAGATGACTCGAGAAAACGAATCTATTTTGATAATACCTGGACATATATCGTGGTTGTTTGTGATATGCGAACAAAAACAAACAGTTTTTCACGATATCGATCACCTTTTACAGCGAATCATTGTTTAGTAAAATATAATTTCCAAATTTTGTGATTCGATGTCATGAAATAACGTTTTGATTTTACGCGTTTATAGTAAAAATTAATAGGTGTAATTTAAAGTAGTAAAAATATTAGAAAAATTTTAAGATACTCTTATATATTATTTTCAACCTATTAAACATATATTAAGAAAAGAAATAAACTTCTATTTCACTCCAATTTGTTGTAATAAATTTGATGCATTTGTTACAAAAATAATTCGATGAAATATAAAATTGTGAAAACATAAGGAAACGAGGCACATTCTCATTTAATTTTTATTCCTTACATTTCACTCACAATTAGAACGATTAATTATCAATTGTCGAATTAATTGTGGTTGAGTTTGATTTAAGCATTTGAATACAGTTCCTACACGAAACTAATAAAATACAAAAATGTTGTCTTGTAATATCTCTAATAGCAATCTACTGTTAGCAATAACACAAACAAACACATACACGCAGAAAAATTGTTAAAAGTGGTATAATAACTTCTCTGCCTTCCTTGTTTACCTCCTGAAGATATTATCCAGAAAGACAAAGTCGATTTCCCTTTGTTGAAATAAATCATCCCATTATTACTGTTTTTCTCATGACTATAGGCTTCATAAGCAGTGAGAATTATTGTTTTCTTTTCCTCTCCATGCAATTGATTCATCATTCGAGTGTTCTTAGCAACCAGGAAGCATCTTAAAAAGACGATTAGTAAGATGATCTTGGACATCAGAAATGGATGCGTAGAATTTAAAAAGAAAGTGATCGCGAACTTTTAAAATATAAACAATTACTGAAATAGTTGAAGAATATCATCAATGGATTTTTAAGAGCATAATTACGCAAAAATCATCCAGAAATAAAGAAACGAAAATTGCGACATAACAATGGCCAAAGTGAAACAAGGCAATGTCAACGGGTCAACTTTTAAATCCACAATCGCCTGGTACTCCAATTTACTATTCTTTCTCTTCATGACTCAATCCATTACATAAACTTCTATTATCAATTGATATGCGGAAGCATTTTCAAGAAAATGTGATCTGGAGTTTTAGCTCCTACTATGTTCTACCTCAAAAGGCTTCCGCTACTAAAAAGTCTTAATTGCCCGATGTATAGTTCACATAAGACTCGCCGACAATGAGTGATCGCAACGACACTCGAGAAGGTCACTACCGTGACCTTGAACTCGACTCGTGAATGTACATATCTCAGTGTCGGATTTACGTGTTGCATCGCGTGACTCACCGGGTAGAACTTAAAGCTTTTCGAGAAAGGACTTTCTACCAAGTTGTCAAGTCAAATTGAACAAATGAATATTTCATGCCTACTGGAAAGTATTACGTCATTTCAAAATTTTTAATATTTTTTGTGTTACAGTTTTTTTATTTGTTCCGTGCTCTCCTATTAGATGGAGTTGAGCCCATTTATTGAAAAGAGTGTTACATAGTTTTAACATTTTTAAGATTTTATGTTATACATTTTTTATTTGGTTCGCGTTTTTCTATCATCTCGGCTTTCAAGGTGTCCACTTTCTAAATGCTGTTATAAAAAAGCTCCAGGTTAATAAAACGTTTTTGAAGGTATCCTATTAACATTTTCTAAATTTTCAGCCAATTATTTCTGTGGCTTCTTTGAAATATTATCATTGTCATTATAATTGTAAAGATTTTATATTGAAACGGTGTATAGCCGCCGATCCTTTTGGAAGATACTTCCCATAGTATTTCGAGCCAAAGATATCAGAGAGCGTTTCATTTACGAATTTATCAAATGGTATCATCTATTAGAAAACAAATATTAGCTCTATCGCAAAACTGATAAATGAAAATATTGTTGCAAGGCAAAGTAAGTATATCTCGTCGGTGGCAAAAATCATTTGTTCCCTTCACGGTGTCCGTACATTTAAATAATGTTTGCAATTGTTTACATATGTCAGTATAGCCGCAGGTGAATCTTGCCGCTTTTCCCATAAGATACAATGTAAAATCCGGCAAGATTCATCTGCTCCGTAAAATGTCCGTACAGCGCCATTTCGTGCAGCGGCAAAACGCTCAAACTGCTAGCCAAAATTACCGACAGCAGGTTATTTATCGGTATGCGCCACCTTGCGGCGAAATTTGGAATTAGCTATGTCGGTAAATTTAGCTACCAGCAGCGCCACTTGCGGCGGAATTGAGAAGCTTTCTCTAGCCTCCGTACAGCGCCATTTCGTGCAGCGGCAAAACGCTGAAACTGCTAGCCAAATTTACCGACCGATGATTCCACAATTCGTCGCTAGATGGCGCACGCGAGTACATTAGGTACTGTCGGTACATTTGGCTAACAGTTTGAGCGTTTTGCCGCTGCACGAAATGGCGCTGTACGGAGGCTAAGGAAAGCTTCTGAATTTCGCCGTAAGTGGCGCTGCCGTACATGAAATTTTAGCGATTAATTTAAATTGATTTTAATTTACTTTTATCATGATTCCGTGATTCCTTTTGAACGTTGGCGTTACTATTACAAACTGCAATGTCAAGTAATGTGGAATTCTGCAAAAATCATTTGTTCCCTGTACGGTGTCAGTACGTTTAAATAATGTTTGCAATTGTTTACATATATAGCGGGAATGATTCTTGCCGTTTTTCCCATAAGACACAATGTAAACTCCGGCAAGATACATTTGCTCCGCTCAAATGTCTGAACAGCGCCATTTCGTGCAGCGGCAAAACGCTCAAACTGTTAGCCAAATTTACCGACAGTGTCATCGGTCGGTAAATTTGGCTAGCAGTTTCAGCGTTTTGCCGCTGCACGAAATGGCGCTGTACGGAGGCTAGAGAAAGCTTCTCAATTTCGCCGCAAGTGGCGCTGCTGGTAGCTAAATTTACCGACATAGATGATTCCAAATTTCGCCGCAAGGTGGCGCATACCGATAAATAACCTGCTGTCGGTAATTTTGGCTAGCAGTTTGAGCGTTTTGCCGCTGCACGAAATGGCGCTGTACGGACATTTTACGGAGCAGATGAATCTTGCCGGATTTTACATTGTATCTTATGGGAAAAGCGGCAAGATTCACCTGCGGCTATACTGACATATGTAAACAATTGCAAACATTATTTAAATGTACGGACACCGTGAAGGGAACAAATAATTTTTGCCACCGACGAGATATCTCGTCTGTGGCACTGTCCCTTCCTCTATGCTGATATCTCATCGGTGGCTCGTTTCTGTTCCATGTTTAGCTGAGCAAATGTCAGCACTGCATCGGGAACACTGAAAACCCGGGCGTGAGCACTCTCTTATCTCGTCTCTGGTTATAATAAACTTTATAATGTTTTGTAATAACTATGCATTCTCTAGGTTACAATTATACTCATTCGAATTGAATTTACACTGCGTATATTAATAACAAGCTTATGCAGTTTCTTAGTCAAGACATTATAGTTTTTTGTACTTTTGATTAAAAGCTGTTTCTATCTACCTAACCTGACTCGCCGATGACCACGTAATCCTAACGTCACGTTATATAGTAACGTGGCAGTCGTCAACGTATGTTCAAAAGCGCGTGTTTCGTGTCCCGAAGGGATACATAACATTTTTTGACAACAGACAGTGTTCGTTACCTTAATTTAAATCAAACACAACGGAATTGAGTTTCTTCGGCTAACATGTGCATTTTGTCGTGTGTAACGTCGTAGTATCGTTGACCTTAAATGTTTTTCTATCAAAATTGTAACCTCACTTGCCGGTCAGAACAAATCCAGAAACAGAAAGTTATGATTACATTGTTACTTAGAGAAAGTTGAACCTTATTTTACTGTATAATAGGAAAAATGAGCTCGGAATGGGGAGTACATTTGTTGACAATATCAATATTATTTCTCGCCGTCTGTGTGCAAAGTTTTCAGGGTTTGGAAGTGATATATGCAATAAATTCTGGTGGAGATACACACACTGACAGTTATGGAATTCGATATGTCAAAGATCCATTAATGAGCAAAGTTGGGACAGCGTCCGACTATGGCAAGCAGCTAATCATCGGACGTGTAAATGCCATTGATCAAATACTTTATCAAACAGAACGTTACCACCACAGCACTTTTGGGTACGATATACCGATTAGTGAAGACGGAGAATATGTTATGATATTAAAGTTCTGTGAAGTTTATTTTAATTCCCCTAATATGAAGGTAATGGTTTATAACATTTTCATCTCAATTATTCATTTATATATTATATCATACAGTTTTCTCTAATGATAAGGATTTACCTAAGGATTTACCTGTAAAACGATGTAATTTAGTTGAAATATTCATTCTTTAATAAGAAATGTATTTTGGAATAGAACATTCCCATGCAATATTATCTGAAGAACATTCAAATAAATTTTTGTTAAAATAACATTAAATAATCTTATATTCAACTATTTTTTTCAGGTCTTTGATGTGGTTCTAAATGGAGACCATACTGTTGTTACTGACTTAGATATATTTGAAAGAGTTGGACGTGGTATAGCACATGATGAATATATTCCATTTAAAGTTCAAGCTGGGAAATTAATATACAATGATGAAGAGTCGGATATTTTAGCAGGAAAAATTCGAGTTGAATTTATAAAGGTATTCCAATTGGTCGCCTGATTTATTTCATGGAGCTCAGTCGGTTTATACATTAAAATTTAATGAATTTACTTAAATTATTTGCAGGGGTACAGAGATAACCCAAAAATAAATGCAATTGTTGTTATAAAAGGAAATATAGAAGGTACTGTTTAAGATTTGAATGCATTTAAAAGTTTGTCGAGCACATTGTATAATCAACTTTTGTAATTTTCAGATATACCACAGTTAGGCCCAATTCCCCAAGAACCAGAGGAATATCAGAATATACAAGAAGACGAAGAAGAGTCTACAGTGCGCAGTCGACACACAAGTGGCCCTAGAACTCCAGATCCGTATTCGATTGACGATTCTTCAATAATGTTACCAGTTTTTGTAGCGATCGGGGCATTTATTCCTCTACTATTTTGCCTCTGTAAACTATAGGCAGTGAAATTTTCTGCACAGAAATGCCTTGTATTTAATAATAATAGTGTTCTAATCAGCTTAGGTAAATTTAGCGTGTGAGAACGCGCAAGCATCGGTCATGTACATATGAAGTTGATTTTTCTTTATTGAGCTACATCGACACACTTTATCATAGCTATTTATTATTAATTTAATCGAATGAACATATCTATGTATGTTTTTGTGTAACAAACGATTCAAATTAGGTACGAGTTAGAGAACATTGAAAAGTTAGGATTTGTGCAATCATGACTTTCGTTGCCACTTTATGTGTTCATTGGTCAATTATTTAGTAGTTAACATTTTATTGGCAATTAGCACAAACGTTTGCACACATTCGTCTTTTCCTGAACAAATGTATAAAGTTTTTAAATCTACGCGACATTCTTCTGTAATTCAATGCTATGGCAGAAGAACGATCAAAAGTGTAACACTCCAGAAGTATACATTTTTGTTAGGTCTACGTCCAATATTTTCACTGAAATTTCTCTTGTTTCTTTTTTTTTTTGACAGTTTCTGATCATTTTGTGCATTAGAAATTGTTGTACGAGAAGTGTTTTACATTCACTATGTCACATATATTCTGTTGGAAATGGAAGTGCATCCAATAGTCCGTAAAATACCAAAGGAATTTTCAACTTTTGCAAATCAGAGTAAATAAAGCTGTTAATATTGTCCTATAATATTATTCTCTTCATAATTTACGCATATATTGTTTTCGATATACTAATCATAATCACGTCATAATTTATATTAGAATGTTGAATCACGTATTAATAATACACGTTGTCCACAATTTTGTTCCTTTTTTTGTAAATTAAGTTTTTGTTTGTTTTAAGTATATACACGATCGAAGTATGAAATACACATAACAGAATTTTTCCAATGAATTGTCTTTTATTTTATTTTTTAGTTTGATAATTTCATTATATTACCTTTTTAATGTTTGTATAGGTAGTACAAATTTGGATTTATATGCGCAATTCTTATAATTTATTTTGTGTGAAACAGTGGACTTGAACAAAAAATTTGTATTACTTTTGCTTCTCGTTATTTATTTGATACATTTTGTATCCAGGATAACACTGCAAAATTAATATTTATTGATACATGAATAAGGATGGAAACGGTGTACAGTGTTTTTATTATTGGTTTCCAGATAGTGTTTCAAGTTTTAACTTCTCGCAGTTAAAAAATCTGTGCGTATTACTTCCTGAAATGGAATTGTTAAAACACAATAAAACGAAAAACAGTAACGAAGAATAATTAAAAATTTCTTTCGTCTTAATTATAATAGTAAGTAAATTAAAAATAAAATAACTCTGCCAAATGTTACGGAAGATATATTTTATTGTGTTTTTGCATATTCTTGCATCTTCATGGAGTAATTAGGCTACTGTTTAATAGTCGAAGATTTATTGACAAATTCATATTTTTCATAATTTAGGTACGAATAGAAAATAAAGAACAAATTCAATCTACTTCGTTTCCCATATATTTTCCGCATGGTCCTTCAAGAGCTACTCCGATCAAAACAATTTAAAACATACATGCAATCAATTCAATGCATCGAATTAAATCAAATATTTTTTCTGAATTTCGTTTCTTGTAATAAAAAATATTAAATTTTTATCGAACAAATGAAAATGATGAATGTCGTACTTGTTATAGAATTTCTGTTTAAATTTGATAGATAAGAATTGTTTTAATCATTGAAAAACGTGCGAACCAAACTGGAAAATTGCGATTCTGAGAAGTATATTTACTCCAAGTATATATATTCGTATATATTTATAGTATTGCAGAAATATAGTATTTTATATATTTTTTATTGTCATTAATACAACACACAAATGTTGTACATTAATATTAAAAATATAAAGTGATTAATGGGTGTCAACAATTTTTAGGACATCTTAATTTTGTCATAATAAAATAAAATTTCTATTCGATACTTCTTCAGTGCAAACCGTAATATATTTCTAGTAAAATATACTAGATCTAATGTCTTCATATAATTCTCATTAGTTTACATTTCTAATGGGGTTTAATTTTCTTTCTCCAAATATTTCTTGTTTCAGTCGGTAAAAGTCAACATGTCCGGTAACTAAAATATTAAATTATAATTGAAATTATTGTTGATATTCGCGTTCCTGTCGAAGCGTGCGGCGTCGAATATTTGTGGAAGCGTTTTCAGCAGAGCTCTTCTGCCGCGGACACGTTTCAGGATGCGGTCGATGATCGATCGTGTGATTTGCACCGATGAACAGAAGAAAGCACTTCCAACAAGTTCAATTGGTCGTCGAGCACTGCTGAAGGTAGTACGTGCATGCACATGTGTACGACCGGCTGGGACGTTCTTAATGGGAATAAGCTCATTCATCCCATATGAAACGGAAGATCACGTGACCTCCGATCGTCTAGGTCTTTGATGTATGGTCATCACTGGCAATTAGCTGTCAATTCAAGGCCGTACTTGTGTCTCCGAAACCCCGAGCCCTAAGTCTCGAGTGGCAATCATCCCCGAAGAAGAAAGACAAAATTGTGCCGTAACATTTGCCGATGGGAACAAAATCGTACCCCTTTCAGAACTTTGTCGCTTGTCTCACTCGCTTGTCTCGCTCGCGCGACAACGGCTGCCCGATTACGCGCATTCCATTCTCAATTTATTTATTTGTCTCGTTAACAAAGTACTATTAGTATTTCTGCGGATTTTGTGCATTTATGACAAAAAACGAATAGGCAAGACACGAATTAGTGACAATGTCGAAAGATTGTAAGCATTCCCACATATTATTTGTAACCAACTATAAACAATACTTATGAATTATAATAATATAATGGTAATAATATTTCTTTTTATTATTGTTCCCCTCAGGGTTACAATCCTCGCTATAGGTTCACACCTAACCTATGCGTTCACCCATCTTTCGACGGGCCCCAAAAACCAACGTCGCTTAACCTCCACGATCACCATCCCACAACACCACCGGACGAGCCACCATTCGCCGGCATAATGGTAATAATATAATTATTAATTATTAACAGATTTTTATTCTGCATAAAGATCCGCAGTCTAAATATCACTGTTTATCCAACATTATCTTTTTTTATCTTTGTAACGAAACCAACGAGAACAACGAAACAGCAATTTCTTTCAGAGGTGCAAATATGCTTTTTTTTTTCAAAAAAGTTAACTTCGACATTTCCCTTTTATCCACAAATGTTTCTGCCCCCCAAAAATGCGAACACTTTAGTTCAAACGATTCATAAACGCAAAATATGCTTCCTTGCTTAACTCATTTATGTACGTTAATTTATTCGCTGAAATAACTCGGTACATATGAAAGTTGAATTTTTCAGTTGCCCTTCAATATTTAAGTGTTTATTCAGTATTTCAGGCTTTGATGTACGATTTAGTGTACTCCGAAGGAAATGTTTTAAACATTTAAAAAAACGGCCGTTTCTAAAGGGTGGACACCGTAGAACGTTGTGTACGTAGAGGCAACGTATTCATTATTCGTTTCCTTTTTATAACACTTCCCTCTGCTTCAATGGCTACTTACGTTATCTGTAAATTGCATATAGTATAAATTGTATAGTATAAATTGCATATAGACATTTCGAACGTTTCACAAAATAATTGAAAGGATATTTTTCACGTAATAGCGAAGCAACTAAAAAAAAAATAAATAAAACGAAAAAGCATATGGCACTTTACATTGTCGAGGTTTCGTATCAAAGCTATATTTAATAATTAAAAAGTGTGCATCGTTGTTCCATCAATTTTTCAGTTTAAACATGTTGTTTGTCAACACTTTTTTTTTTATTTTACCGATACGTTTCAACCAGTGCGACTCCGTTAAAAAGATTAGTCAATATATGCTTGTATAATCTAGGAGTCAACATTTTAATCTGAATAAATAATAACTTTTCAAGATTCACAAACAGAACGAATCCGATGGAGGCCCTGGATGTAATTATTTCGAGTAATTTATTGCTGTTTGTCTGTCAACTCGAGCGATCCGAATTTTTCTTGCAAATTAACTTAATTATTAGAAGTACTTGTAGTATTTGTTGAAGCCAAACGATTGTTCACGAGAATCGAAGCTATTTTGATGTTTGTTTCAAATTGGTTATGGTTGTTCCGTCTCGAAACTAATAAATTAAAAATGTCCGATGGTCCCGGATGCCTTTCAGTACCCCTAAGATTCAATTTATTTGAAGGGAGACAATTTTACAGACCTTCTTCAAGGTCACCTTCTTGACTGCTACAGTGAACAATTCATTTATTATATTCACGGTTAAACTAGTGGTTTCGAAGCTGATACTTGATTTATTCTTTCGATGTAATTTAATTAGAAATAACTAAATAAGTGCTGATCGAGTTATTAAAAAATGTTTCACGTAGAATTAGAAATTCTGTTCTGGTAACATCTCTTTTTTATGGTTTTATGTCGTATGATCGTCAACTATGTTTACAGAAATCGGGTTCATCCAGTTAAAAAATTTCGAAATATATTTTGTAACAGAGCGAATTTTTCGTGAGGTACTTGCTGATAAAAAAATATCGTTCGCTTCGACTAATCGAGTTGTTGTCGAATTGATTTTCAGCTGTTGCTTTCCTTCAATTTCTTTTTCAATTTTGCGAGTACAAGACCAATTGTTTGCGAACAGACGCGAACAAATTTTGAGAATTTTAACTTTTTTTACATCGGGCTGTTTAACGACGGCTATTTAAATGATTTTCTAAGAAGCAAAGAAAGGACAGATCTTTCGATCTGTAACGATGACAATGTCGATCCGTATCGTTTGTTAAGTCACCTTGACGATCAGCTACCGAGAAAAAATTAATTATACTTCTGCAACGACGTTACTTTCGATAAAAAAAAGATACTGCTACGCGTATCAGAGTTCGCTAAGGCAATTGTTTCGATTGGCTTGCGATTACAGCGATTAAAAGCATTACGATAACGCTGTTCCACAATACGAAAATGACACGGCGAAGAAAATGACTCGATATCAATGAAAAATAGCATTTTTACGGAAACAAACAACTATGCATTTCGATTGAACTGTATATCGCCACGATGTAATGTTTCCAGAATAAAACAAAGCTGAATAACATGTAATTTGCATTGTTACCATCTGTAACCTACGAATAAACGTGAAAAAAGTCTGGATAGAGTTTTATGCATTTGTGGCAAAAATGAACGGATGAAATCACACAAATCTGTAAAGCTATCGAAAGAATTTCAGAATACTTTCATGTCGTGTTTGATTGAATAAAATTATTAAACAGAGAAGTATATTTCTGTTTAATTTTTTCCCTAATAGAATTACTAAACGAAGAAATATATTTCTATATAATTTGCTTCTCTTGCTGTTAAATAATTTTCGATTTAATAAAATTATTGAACGAACAAATATATTTCTGTTGCATTTTTTTCTCCTCCTGTTATATATTATTATCGATTTATCGAAATTCTTAAGCGAAGAAATATTATTTTTATTCAACTTCTTTCTCTTACCGTATTATCATCGATCTATTGAAATTTTTAAGGCGATGAAATATTATTTTTATTCAACTTCTTTCTCTTACCGTATTATCATCGATCTATTGAAATTCTTAAGGCGATGAAATATTATTTTTATTCAACTTCTTTCTCTTACCGTATTATTATCGATTTATTGAAATTCTTAAGCGAAGAAATATATTTTTATTCAACTTCTTTCTATTACTGTATTATCATCGATCTATTGAAATTTTTAAGGCGATGAAATATTATTTTTATTCAACTTCTTTCTCTTACCGTATTATTATCGATTTATTGAAATTCTTAAGCGAAGAAATATATTTTTATTCAACTTCTTTCTATTACTGTATTATCATCGATCTATTGAAATTCTTAAGCGAAGAAATATTATTTTTATTCAACTTCTTTCTATTACTGTATTATCATCGATCTATTGAAATTCTCTCAAGGCGAAGAATTATTATTTTTATTCTGCTCTTTTTCTTACATCTTCTACTTCGCAGTCTAATTACAAGTGTACATTCGACAGCAATGTTTCCTCATTGTAAATACATTTGTGAGCGTGAAAGAAAGCTTGAAAACGATGAAGAGAACAGATTCGTTGGAATATAATTCGCTCTCCATGCTCACGAGGAGAAATGCAACAGAAAGGCTGCAGCGAGCACCAATAACTAGCTCGAGCATGCACGGTATGGTAACGCAGACTACAATCGACGATTAAGCGCGCGCGCGCGCCGACTTGAATTCGTACACGTACCAATACACGCGTCTCCTGTTCACTTTATTAAAATCACGGACAGCAGAATATAATAGGGAATAAGCTGGCCGGGATAAAATTCACGTTAATCCAACGGCGACGCTGCTGTTTTCTCGGCTATCAGCGAAAAACAACCTTGTTTTCCGGTGATGCTTATCCAGCATGCAGTACAATCAAGCTTCGAGGATTCGCCGGTCGATAACAGGAAGCAATCAAGTCTAGATCACCGATCGATCCGAGATGAAACGCGAGCGACCGGTGTCGTCATATCGCCTGACTTTTGCTCGATCTTCGCTCGATCGATCGGGATTTTTGTCGGACGCGGGAAATGCCGATTTCGCTTTCCCGTCCTGTGTGCTTCCTCTTTTCTCTTTTTTTCCGCTCGCGGGCTCCCAGCCGCCAATCACAACTCGTTGGTCCAATTTGTTAATGCGCAACGTTAATTGTCCAGTTAAAGCAGTTAGTCGAATTAGCGAATCGACGAACTCTCTCCGATCGACGTTGCGACGCGACGATACATACAGTTTTCCGTGTTAGCCATGCTGTAGGGCAAGGGACCTAATTACTGTTGGAGGTAACTATATTAATTATATACTTATTTACAAAGCATAACGAATATTTTCAAAACAGAGATATATCTATTTTTAAAAATATTCATTGGCTTTAGAAAGAAGCATAATTAATGTATAGGAACAGTAATTAGTACCCCCACAGTAATTGGGTTTCCCAGACCCTACTAGAGAATGAAATCGTTCGACATGATTCCATCAACTCGAATTTTTGTATACACATAATCCTTATCGAATTCACTGATCATGCACACCTGTAGCGATAAGTACTAAACTGTGAAAACGTTCGAAGAAATTAAGAATCTGGTTATATCCCCCGCAATTTAAAGATTAAAAATTATTTTTTACAGCTTGAAAATTGTTACAAGAAGATGTACATTTTAATTGAACCTCTTTCTTACGATTGATGCAGATTATTTTTATTTTGCGTGAAGTTCCACGGTATACTACTAATAAACATTATAGCATCTTTTTAATTTATTATTAGTTTTTCTATTTTTTTCTTTTTTGGTCCTATTATTTTAAGTATACCTCGAAAGAGTATTCCTTTATTGGTATTGATCTTTTTTAACAATTTCTTTTACTAATTATATTGGAATCAGCTAAATACGTGTATGTATTTAAACCGGAAATTTAAAAATTATTGATTTTAAACAATTTTTTCGACTAATTATATTGAAATGGGCTCGATATGTGTATGTAGTTAAACTGGCAAAATTTAAAAATGTCTAATGAGACTTGACAATATCTGTGAACTTGTTTCGGTTTCTAGTTCAAGCTTTTATTTATCATGATTCGACAGTTTGATCAACTGCAATCAAAAGTATATATTTCCAAAAAACTTCTCAATTTATGTACCTTTCGTTCCAACTCTAGAAAAATTGATTCACAGAGTATTAGCATAATCGAATATCAAAGAAGACTGATTGAAATTTGCTAAGCTAGATTTAATTGAGGTTTAGTTGAAATTTTAATTGTCTGTGCGCGTGTGCATCTACGTGCCGATGCTATAAAAATTCTAATGCTATAATCGTCGCGATGCACAGTGGCGATTGATTAAAGATGGCAGCGCGGTTCGGATTCGTTGCGTCCTCCATGTAAATTAATACTTTAAGCGGGTGATTCATATTTATAAACTGAGTTCACGATCGAGAATTGATCGAGTTCTTGAGTTCCCGCGATGTTACTAGGCTCAAAGTTGTGGGCTCAACTAGGCTCAATTCCTGTGGGTATACCAATCACTGTGCCTGTATTAATTATATTTTAAAGCATAAAGAACATTAGAAAAGAGATGTGTACAACACAACATATTTATATACAGGTTGTTTTTAAAAAAACATTCAATATTTATATGGTACATAGAAAACACTTAGTAAACATACGTCTAAAGGTCAATACCTTCTGAGATATAAACATTTCTGTTTGCCAACATCATGATTCATTTACTACTGACTTTTTCATATTTATAGAAAATTTTTTATCACGTTTTATCATTTTCATTCAGAACGCGGTTTATAAACAAAAGCAAACAAAAATGTATATATATATATATATTTTATTTTTTTTTATATATATATCTCAGAAATGGTTGACTTTTCGACATATCTTTAACAAGGCTTTTTTACTCAGCACAGTGTGTTCTATATAACATGTAAATATTGAATGGTTTTTTGAACGGTTTACATATACAACACAATAAATTAAAAAGACAACAAAAAAAAACAAATAAAAATAAAATTTTAATTTATATAATGAAAATTATGTTTATAAAGGTTTAAAAATAAGTATAACTAAAAAAAGGCACAGTAATATTATGTACTGCTATACCAATACATATTGGTACCCCCCACAGCAATTGGGTATTCCCGTACGAGTGTTCTCGAGGGTGTTTCTTTCTTGAGCACGATGATTATGCGAGTTTTATCTTGTACCGGGTGCTGTGTACCGAGCTCTTTTGCATTGGTGTATGTTTGGGTTGTATATTAACATTGGTTTGTGTCTATTGGATGGCACGCGGTGCGGTGGATGTGGCGTGTTTACACGCGATTGGCTGAGCATGCTTGTGCCCGCGATATTTAGATTTGTCGGTGGTAGGAGAATGATCGTTTTTTCTTCCCCTCCGTGGGATTCCTGGAAATCATTCGAACCAATGTCAATCAAATTTCGCGGTGTTTGATTTGTGTAAATTTTTGGCGGTGGTTAAAAATTCCAGACGCTTCCTGGATATTATTTATTACTTGACAGTAAATTTGGACCGCGGATTTTTATAGGAAATAAAAATTGTTTGCGTTAATTGCAACACGCGGAAGATATATAGGCTATGGACGCAATTTTACTGTGCCTATATTAATTATACTTATGGCTTTGAAGGCATAATGAATACTAAGAAAGAGATGTACAATTTTTTTCATTAAAATCAGTTAATGTTGTATATATATCTCGTTTTCAATATTCATTATGCTTTAACAATATAATAAATAAATTTAGGCACAGTAATTAGTACCCCCCGCCCACGGTAATTAGGTCCCTTATCCTATAAAAATTTCTTTCTCTAATATGTATTTTTATGGAGTTGAAAATAATACAACATTATTCTGAAAATCTTTGATTGTTTTTGCTGTTTTGCATTTGACCCTTGTTTTTATCATAAATGCGTAAAATCCGTAGTCCAATGACAATATTATAGTTTTTCTCCGGTTTCTATAATGAAGAAATAAAACTGACAACTAAAACATACTAACTAAAACTGAATATGGTATTTTGAAATACACCAATGTTATTCAAATGTTATACCGTTTCGAGTACTGTGTTTCTAGAAATTGTTGTAAATAAAATGATATGGTGTCATGTTTTTATTTAGAGAAGTAAAGTATACTTTGACTATATATCGTGCAACCAAAATGACTCGTTGTTAATTTTCATAAAGTTTGGCTGGCTGCCCATTTGAAGTGATTCATTTAGTCATGCGTGGTTCTACTGATAATCAGATGATTTCAAGCATGACATTGTTATCATTTAATTAGATTCATCGTATTTTGTGATACGATCATGTACAACCATTGTGGTCGATAAGTATTTAGACACTTCCAGTACTTTTATTTATTTTCTCTTCTGATTATAGTGACGTAGAAGTACTGCAATTTTCTAGTTGCTACGCGTAACAATCTTTATCATTATCATTTCTTTAAAAATTCATTATCTTCTCCATCACTTTTGCTATAATTAGACAACTGCGTAGTTCGGATGTTTTAACACTTTTCAAGTTACACTTTACAGATGATTTATAACGCAAAATATACAAAGAAGCAGATTATATTTATCTATCAAAGTAACCTATGTACGTCAATATAAATATTACTATTTAATTTTCAAGTACTAATTGTCAAGTACTAAATCGTTTATTCGAATCGACTTCGAACATAAAATGGGGGATGAAAAAATTGGTCTCATGCATGAATACACCGTAGTATAGTATATTCATGCTATACGTCCTTCTACAATAGTTTAAAAAAATTAGTTAAATTTTTCAGCAAATACTATTCAAAAATATCACTTAATGCTACTCGTATAAAACGTATATAATAATCTTTCAAATACAACTTTACATATCGAATGAAATTGTCTTTTTTTTTTACAACCGTTCAAAGGTGTTACATAGATGATTGAAAAAATTCGTGACCGATTTTCAGAGACCCGGAGATCTTTTTGTGAAAACAGCAAACACGCATTTATTCAGATTTTTATCGATTTCTATCACGATAAATGTCCTGAAAGTAAGCTCTCTTGCGGAATAAATTCCTAATACAAGTGCATCTGTACAATCTCAACAATGATAAATTGAAAAATTCGAAACCGTTATTTTTTCTCGGTTCCTGCGGTTCTAGTGTTAAATGATATATGCCCCAAATGGTATACCAGTGTACTATACAGTGTGTTGCACTGGTATACGATATTTCTAATAACTCGACATCGGATCTTTATGCATTTATGGCTTATGGAAATGTTAAAAAAATGCTATAATATAAAATTCGAGAGAATTTAACACGATTTTTATTTGCTTTGGATCTACAAAGGCTGTCCCCATCAATAATAAAATTTTATTTCATTCCACTTTCTTAAAATGTTTCTATAAAAAATGGAAATTGTGCATAAACATCCGATGTCTACTAATAACCATTACTGTTTGCATTAGAACCTTCCTAAACGTTCCGTAACAAACTCCATATGTACCTGCAATTATCCTCGAATGCATCGGCAGCAAGAAACTATTGTACGGAAAGTTTTGCCGGGGTCACGAAAGACCCGAAGGGTAGCATTCGAGAGAGACAACGAAAAGGCTTTCACGGAATTATGTTCATTCCCTGGACAGGGCCGAGAGCCGGCCAGTTTAGCCAGTGATATTGAATCATGAGTAAAAAATTGAAGGAGAAATTGTTGAAACAGAAAATCGGCGTCGGTATAATTTATTTTCCCGCGGACAAGAGGCTCGTGCGTGCGTGTTGACGCTCGCTTGTTCGCAAGGGAAACACGAGGGTGTTGGTGAAATGGCAAAGCGACGTCGCCGCCGGCTGGCCAGCCGGTTAACGATAATCCGTTCGACACTTTGTCCTGTCTGATCGTAGATTGTCCGACGCGGGTGTGTGATAGCACGCACACTCACTCATCCCGGGACACATAACCCCACCAGTGATCTTATAAAAGCGGCCGGTCAACCGGGACACCGGCATCTCGCTGCTAGCAACAGCTAAACGTGGTAACACGCGTTCTCATTCTCTAACGTATTTCTCTCTCGTGTGATATCGAACCGGCTCGAAGATGGTGCAGATCACTGGAAGGTACCAATACGTCTCCAACGAGCATTTCGACGAGTTCGTGAACGTGCTCGGACACAAGGAGCTGGCCGCCCCGTTGCTAACCTCCAAACCGATCCTCGAGATCTCACAAAACGGCGACCAGTGGACCGTCGTCATCAGCTCCGAGGAAAGGACCAGCTCCACCACTTTCAAGCTGAACGAGACCTACGACGAGAAGCTGCCGTCGTTCGATCGCAACTTCCCGGTGAGCATCGACATATCCCCGTTCTCGAATGGTATTTTCCAAAGTACCTTGAAAAAGTTCGCTCTTCAAAAATACAAAGCGCAATCCTTTGCCTTGCGGTCAGTTTAACGGATAAATATTCATCTAGCTGTGGGCCAACGGAACCCAATTACTATCGGGATACCAATTACTGTGCCTACATTAATTATACTTTAAAGCATAACGAATATTAAAAAAGAGATATATAACATAAATGACATTATATATATATATATATATATAATTGATTTTAGTGTAAAGAAATTTAATATCTCTCTTAACACGTTGACTGCCATGTCACCATGTGACGGAATTATTTGTCCAGATTTTAAAATAAATTTTCATGTTAACCCCTTGCCCTACAATAACGAGCCAGACTCGTCATAAACATTTTGAATGGAGTCTAATAAATGTGAACGTTATTAATTTCCTTCAAATCGAAATAAAAATCTATTTTTTTGTAGTTGATACATATCCTTTGAGGAAAACGTAGGCATACAATAAATATAAACTATCTTTTTTTGAAGAATTTCTAATCATTATAATCACAAAATAGATAGTAGTGCAAGGGGTTAATATATTCGTTGCACCAACTTTGATTAGGATCAGTAAAATGTAAGAAAGTTGGAGGACTACTCAATATCGTACATTTAATTTTTTCAATTTTTATTTCATTAAGTAACTTGTTTTTATTTTATGGAATTTTTGAGGTTTCTAGTTTGTCAGCCAAAGTGTTAATATTCATCATGTTTTAAAAATAAGTGTAATTCATATGGGCACAGTAATTGGTACCCCCACATAGTAATTTCCCTGCATTGAATGCAAACCGTGATTAATGCAGCTGGGTTTATTCATAAGACATGGTTAATCGAAATTAATCTTTGCACACTTTTCACTGCTTCATTGCCCTATGATATAGTAGACCCAGATAGATCAAACATATTTTTCTACCTAAATCAATGTGAATTTCAATTTTCATCCTATTATTGGAGTAGTTAGTCCCCTCTAATAATGTAAAAAATTAAAATTTTATTTGATAAAATTTATTGTTTATAAATTAAAAAAAACAAAAAATCAATGCTTTGCATCTTTGTTATTGCAAAGGAAACGGTACTGATTGTGGTAAAAAGTATTTGATATTCGCATGTCGAACGTAAATCTTCGTTAATACAATTATTCAGATTGATAAGATATGGTTAACTCAAATGAACCCTTACTTGACGGACACTTTTGATTATTTCATGGTTCTCATGGCTACAGTGGGATCTTCTTATGTTCCATAAATCTAGTCAAACAAGCTGTAATATTTATTTTACAATCATTACATCCTTCACATTATTTGCGTATTTAAATAATTTTTATAATGTCAACGGCGTTAGATTAAATAGTCTTTTTAGATTCACTACGCTACATCGATATCGTTAGGCTTAAAAATTAGTGACTTGAATAATTTCTAATTTATCTTACGCTGATAGATATACCTACATACCTAGCATCAGATTAATAATACGAATATCGTCCTGTCACCGTTTATGGTAAATAATTTTCTCTTTCAAACTGTATTTATAGCTGCGAAGTATGAATTTGATTTTAAATTGACGTATAATCATCGTACTGCGGATTTTATGCATTGGTAATGAAAATTAGTTACATTGAAAACAGTCAAAAGAATGTATTATTTTCCAAGGGACCCGATAACTGTGGGGGTACCAATCACTGTGGCCATATATATTAATTATATTTGTAAAGCATAATGAATATTAAAAAGGAAATGTATAACATTCACATTAACCGATTTTAATGAAAAAAAAATACTTTAATATATGTTTTTTAATATTCATTATGCTTTACAAATATGTATAATTAATATAGGCAGAGTAGCCCCACAGTAACTGGGTCCCTTACCCTATTAGTTTTCTGTTTCGAACAGTTCATGCGGATAATTTTTACTTTACACAAAGATCCGCAGACCAATGAACACCATAGTGAGATTGATATTTGAACGTGGGATGTTATGTGATGTGTAACGTCGAGTAATTCTTCCCAAGAGAATCTCTGGTTACACATCGAACGTCGAACCCGGGGAGATTGACAGCTCTCAGTAACTCGAGCGGCAATTGACATCAGTTTGCTTGCAATATATTATAATTTAGATGTCGTCTAATCACGGACGATCTACAATCAACACAGATAAACGGGGCTTTGACAAAACGGATGATCGGTATCGAAATTTGTCGAGTCTTTCCGATTGCTGACAAACAAATTGCATTCAAGTATATTCTCCTCCATTGTTGAATTATCGCACCAGTGTAAATAAACCACTTGTATCGGAGAAAAGGAAGAATATAAATATTAATTATGTAATAATTATCACGTGATAGACTTACAATGTTTATGTCACGCGTTTCGAATATTTTTAAACCCTGTATACAACTTTATCGATAAACGTATTAATAGAAATCTTTAAACGTGAAAAAAATCGAACAGAACGTATATATATATATTTTAATTAATGAAGGATAAGGTCAAGGGAATAGAAAAACTCTGAATAAATTTTTTGTCCATTTTAAATGAAGCAGAACATTAAAAAAAAAATGATATACTTCGTGCTTCTTCTGTTTTTGCTATTTATTTTTTAATGCGTGTGTTCGTGCACGTTTCTTCGCAAGTCGTGAACATTTAAGACGAAGTTCAATTAATAATTGGCCAAAAGAGTCAATGATTTAATTCGTAATCTCTAACTGTGTTCTCTGCGCCATTTTAAGAGTGAATACACTTGTGTGAGAAAGTAATGTCATTCAGAAACCTTATCGACACGATCATTTTAAATATCAATCTATATTGTATGCTGATCAAAATTACGTGTTTTGAAAGATGTACATGACTGTTGAAACAATTAGGAAAATTGAATGAAATAAAACTGATTTTCATTGACCCTCATCGACAAAACAGAATTGACTGTCTTTCTGAATTATTGATGAACTACAGAAATACGATGATAATTTTTCTAAAATACTAAAGTGTATAAATATTTATTATCATATCGATAATAATATCACCATACTATTACTACATTGAGTACAGAATTTAGTGTTACGTTCAGAAAATTTCAGTTCTCGATCAATGTCACGAAACGCCATTCATATGTATGTATAATCAATTCGGTAGTGCGAGGGACCCAATTACTGTCGGGTTACCAATTACTGTGCCCATCTGATTTTAATGAAAAAAATGTAATATCTCTTTCTTAATATCGTAGGCAACAGTAATGGCACCCCCACAGTAATTAGCTCCCTTACCTCTAAGTACCAGTACGTTGCAATGATCGAACGCTTTTATAGCATTATAAAGTTTTTCATTCGAAGCAGTTTAATCCCTGAATTATTGTTAGTCCTTAAACTTTTGCTCACTGTAATTGGAGTCACTAACTATATTACTTCCTCGCATTTTATACTATTATTTTCAAAATAATAATTATATAGTATACAACGATATTTCATTACACTGCGCGCAGTCGTGTCTTTCAGATCCTATAAATACTAAATATCTAATTTCAATTAATTAGCGTCTAGATTTTTAGTTAACCCACACAATTTCTGCGAGGATTTGCTATCTGATATGGTTTGTAATTTGTTTCATTAATCATTGATGGTAACATAATCCCATGTGATCTCTAGTCTTTAGAGATAAAAGAAATACACATAATCCCTTGTATAGCATAATACTTGACATGTTAAAAAATTCTTTCAATCGAACATCGTTAATTAAACGCTAGTGTTTAAAAAAAATTCTGATATCAATAGAAGGGTAGTTTTGCAACACTTATTCTGGCATCTGTTGAGAATGTTTAGAACTAAATGGAAACCTCTTGTTGGTATATTGTGTGCATCGGTGAATTATAAAATGCTAAAACAGTGGTGCATCGTTTATGAATCCTGACATATGAAATTGAGCGGCATCCTTCCTCCCCCTGCATCCTAACGATGCATGATTAAATGATGA
Source organism: Seladonia tumulorum (assembly GCA_913789895.3). Lineage (NCBI taxonomy): Eukaryota > Metazoa > Arthropoda > Insecta > Hymenoptera > Halictidae > Seladonia > Seladonia tumulorum. The sequence continues at coordinate 5,170,217 of OU565282.1, read as the reverse complement.
ATATCATTTAACCCTCGTGCACTGTTCGGATCAATTTCAATAAAAAGCGAACCCTAATATCTCGAACACATTTTTGCTAGAAAAAGAAAACAAAAGTTAATCGAGTAGCAACAATTCACGCACACACACACACACATATATATTAATTCTTAGGTTTCAAAAGTCGGCTTTGCTTTAGAGTTATACCCTGTTTTTGTTAATGAGATTAAATTGATTGCTGCTCAACTAGAAAATCAATATATAAAGAAAAAGTGACGTAATAATTTCAAATAAAAAAAATTAACACTTTACCTACCGGTAGTTGTTTAATGGTCCCTAAAAATCTTTCGAACAGATCCACAGCAATAATTCTTCAGTAGAAACAACATACGCATTTTTAATCATGAAGCAACAACATAGTCTAATGTAATTTCTTTTTGAATTGTTATTTAAAAGATTTTCAAGCTTCACAGAATCCTCACAATTATAATTCGACTCGATTTAATGCACAAAATAAAAATGGGGGTTTTTTTGTACGCTGTAAATGAATGATATTTCAGGTTCGCAAAACGCACCTATACAAATAAAATGAAACCACCAATGCTCGACTAATTTGCATGATTTACTGTTCCAAATAAAAAAAGAAAGAAAAGGTACAATTAGTTCTGCGGTTACACAGTACGGGAACTGAATGTTACACTTTAGAATTGCAATTATAATTTATAGAATCATGTTGAAGCATTCAAGCGGTTCAATATGCTTCTTTATTAATTAAATCACTAGAACGTAAACGTATATTTAAATAAAACTTAAATAAATTACGTTACACAATTACAGAATAAGATATTAGGTTCTATTCTTACCTTGATCATGCTAAGACAAATAAGTTAGAGCGAATATTTTTCATTGATCAGAAGGTTGCGACTTTCTTTTCGACGGTAACGTGACCGCCCACGAAAACTCAGAAATTTCGCAAAAATGAAGTATGATTTTTGTATTCGTTCGTTTGCAGAGCATTGCAACGCAGGAAGGCGATAAGCTGAAAATAGTAACAACAGTGACCGATGGTCTCAAGATCACCCGTGTCTACGAATTTACAGAAACCGAAATGCAAGTGGTGAGTATATATAGGGTATGGGGACCCAATTATGGTGAGGGTACCAATTACTGTGCCTATTTTAATTATACTTATTTCTAAGGTATAATGAATGTTAAAAGAGACATTAAATTTTTTTCATTAAAATCAATAAATATGTAAGTGTAATTAATATAGGCACAGTGAGTGGTACCCCCACGGTAATTGGGTCCCTCGCCCTAAACGAATAAAATAAAATTGCGGCTGACGCGAGAAATTGCACATCGATTGCGGTTCGCAAATTAAAGTGTTAAACTGCGATCTGACTGATCCTATTTAAAGCTGCGATATAATAAACTGATAACAAAACGACAAAAATGTTTAAGCATGTAGCAACAAAGTCTGCAAGTGATAATATGATCGATCGTGAAACAAAAAAAGAAACTACATAATGCACTTTATCGTGAACCAGTAACGATCGAAAACCGTTCTAGATGGCCGTGCTTTAATTCTTGATATTTCGTTTTCAGCACCTGTCCGCCAACACGGTCGACGTCACGGCAGTACGTACATACAAGAGGCTCTAAATAACAAAAAATATTTAGATAAATAAATAACAGTCAATCTTCCATATGAATTAAAAATAAAAAATTTTTTACAACTGTATCCTTGTCCTTTCTTTTACCATCCATCAGAATTTTGTCTCACGCGAAAGCCCGAATGAACGTTAAGAACGGTGGCAAAAAGAACGAAATAACTTTAATTCAAACGTATTGCAAACAAAATGCGCAAGAGTAAATGCTCCAAACAGAATATTCGTGATTCGCCAAGCGTTTCCGGTTTTTCGAATGGACATTTTCACAAGCAATTAGTCTTACGCATACACGAGTACAGGTGAACAGGATAACATTGTACGACATTAACAAAAAGAAAAAGAAAAAAAAAGGGTTTACAGATTTAACACGTGAAAACAGACAAGATATAATTAACGATACAAAATCGAAAGTAAAAAGTCGTTGCACAATAACATTTTCTGACAATTAAAAACCTCTGCGTTTGTATTGTAAATTGTTAAAACACTTTTTTTACTCCTTTATTCATATTATTTAGTTGCAGTAGAGATTGTATACTTGTTTTAAAATGTATAATCAGTCACATCCTTAAAAGTGGCAACAAAATGGTCCTGAGGGGGGAGGGGGGGAATTAGGGGACAATTTCATCTACGTTTATTATCATCCGAGAAGGTCTTAAGAATGATCTTGAGAATTCCTCCTTCGCCGACGCTATAGTCATCCGGCCGGTGAATAATATAAGCCTTCGATTCAGCGGATCTCGCGTGTACGTACAAACTGTTCGTTCGTTCGTTTCGTATTTGTTCGAATTTATTTAATAATAATAATATGTATCACATTAACTCATCAAAGTGCTGTACATAAATGGATAGAGAATACATAAGAATGGTATTAATGAATGACAAGTGTATAATATTCTCTTGTAGTATACTCAACTTCGGAATAGGAACAAACAAAAAAAAATAAATATATAGTACCTGTTGTTCGCGTGTACGTGAGTGTGTGTATGTGATATACGTATGTTCAAATACGCGTGTTGCGTTGTGTGTGAGCAATTTGTACGTGTACGTGTTTGTTTATCGTAGCGCGTGCGCGCGCATTCCTACATACAGAATGCTGTGTGTTGCGTGTAGATAAGTTCTTTTCCATAAAGATTACGACGATTAATCATTTATCAAATATAATGGTCATATAAAATTAAAAAGTATAAAAAGACCGTCCAGTTTCGTGTTTTACAATAAGAATACGTTTAAGAAACCGATTCGTGCGGTCAAGTATGCGACGCGTAACGCTTCCATCGGATCTCGAATTTCACGTCTCGTCGGTCTGGTTGGTTTCGCCTGTGTGTGTTTTTCTCTTTTTCTCTCCTCTCTTTCACCGGTCGTGTGTGTGTGTTCGGTTCTTTACAGGCCAGTTGCAGCACCACGTGGACACTCTCCTCTGGCAATCTGAGAGACCGCTTGGAAACGTATTCGATTTATTTACAAAACAACCGATATCCTTTTCCGCATTACGATTTTTTTTTTTCTCTTCTTGTTTTCCCCCTTCTATTTATCTTCCTCTTCCAGCGAGACATCATTGTTTTCCCAACACGACTGAAGCAGTCAGAAGCGATAGCATATATTTTGTTTGTTTTTTTTTTCTGTTTAAAGGATATGCCCTCTCTCTCTCTCACTATCTTTCACGCGCATTCGCTCACGCATACATACCATATCTCCCTATCGCTCCCTCTCTCTCTCTTTCTGTTTAACCATTCATTCGTACGCTCTTCCCCGTTCGCCAATATAGATAAAGTCACTCGTCGCTTCATCGGTACATGTACACATTAATATATTATCTTTTATACTTTACGCTAGTCATTAGTAAAAACTCCTTCCGGTTCGTTATATGTTCCCTAATCAACTACTTCAGCGAATATTCCAGCTCCTTTCTTCGTAAAAAAAGAAAGGACAACATTCATCGGTGCGGGACATACGATCAACATAAAGCTAAGGATCGAGAGAGCCCGGCTGTCCACCGCCATGAATTCAGTCGGAGCTCATGATCAGTTGGTTGTCGTTCGGCGTGACCACCGGTGACAGGTCCTTCTTCGGCACGTCGTCGATGATAGCGTTCATCTCTATCTTCTCGGACACGCCGTTCTGGATGACCTTGGCCTTCTCGGTAGTCGGTTTGGCGACGGCCGTGACCCGGCTGGACATTTTGGGCACGGCGGTGACCTTCTTGATAGGCGAGGCTGCCGTGGGGGCCTTTGTCGACGAGGACACGCGTCTCGTGGCGGACGTCGAGGTGGTGGTGCTGGTCGTGGATAAGCGGGTTGTCTTGCCGGTGTTCCGCGACATGGAAATCTGTTTGTTGGCCGTCTCTTTGACCTGTTTGTCGATAATCGGGGGCTTGCCTGGCGGCAGACGAGGCTTCGCTGCGACTCCAGCGGTCGGGGCGCTCTTCGGTCTTGAGATGGACGTGGTCGTTGTGGTGGTAGCAGCGCTGGACTTTGCGGTCGAACTGGGTTTGGCGGTGGTGGTGGCCGACACGGGTTTCGTCTTCGTTGTCGTCGTCAAGGTTGACGTTTTCGTAGTCGTGGTTTTCGCTGTCGCGGATCTGGCCGTCGGCGCAGCCTTCGCGGCGTTGGAAGTCTTGGCCGCCGCGGCTGGTTTGCTCAGGGGCTTGACGTCGCCGTTCGCCGTCGGTTTTTTCTCGATCGGAGCCGGTTTCAAAGCAGTCGGGGCGGGTTTTGGTTTCGCGGTGGCATTCGCGCTCAACCTGGTACCGGGTTTCGTTGTGGCAGTCGTGTTGGTTGTTTTCGAGGCGGGCTTCGCGGCCGTCAATTTGTTGCTCGTTGCGTTCGAGGAAGCTATCTTCTTCGGCGCGTCCAGATCCTTCGGACGAGCGGTTGCCGGTATCGCCGGTTTCTTAGCTGCTCCGAGCGCTCCTCGTGTCGTGGAAGTTGCCGATTTCGAGGGCGACGTCGGATTCGATTTCTGCGCGGTCTTCGGCACTGCGGTTTTCGATGCCGGTTTAGGCGAAGCCTTCACCTTTGCTTTGCTCTGGGTTGCAGCGACTGCGCCCGCTGCACTTGCTGCGACTGCGGCCGCTGCAGCCGTCACCACGGCCATCTCTGAGGTTTTTGTTTCGGAAACTTTTGGCAACTTCTCGGGTTCGGATTCTTTCACCTCCGAAAGAACTGCTTCGACCTGCTTCACTTGCTGTAGTTTGCAGACTTCTTCGACAGCGGGTTCTACAGGTTTCTCGGGTTCTACGGTCTCCTTGACTTCCGGTACCTCCTCTTTCTTCGAAACGTCCTCCTGGATCTCTGGAATTGGGCAGCTCACCGGAACATCATCCGTTTTCGGTTGCAACTGGCATTCCAAACCTGTAAATTCTTGCATAGACTCTGACAGACTGAGAGGCGGTTCTTTCGCCGGCTCTTCTACTTCCTGCGGCTTTGTTTCGACAACCTCGGGCTCCAGAAGGGTCTTCTTTGGCTCGGGAACTATTTCGGTTTCCTGTTCGAAGGCAGACTTCATGCGGCAGATCATATCGTCGACAGGTGATGCAGTCTTTTCTTCGACATTCTGTGGTGATAGGACCAGTGTTGATTGGTCCTCTACTTCTCTCTTCATACAGACCTCTTGCTCTTCGGCAAAGTCCAACAAATTCTCCTGAGTCGGCTGTGGGGATTCGGCGCGCTTCTCTTCGGCGGATTGTACATCCAGAATCTGAACAATCGGTTCGCATTCCTCAACATTCGGTGGTTCGCTAAAGTCATTTTCCTTCACCAACTCGCAAACGTCGTTGCTCATCATTGAAGACATTTCGCGCGGGCAAACATCGCGCTGTACCATTGGCGAAGATGTACGAAGCTCATACGTTGGTAGTGTCGACGATTCGAAAGGATCGACTACTTGTTGAGTAGCTGGAGAAACGTCGAGCGCTTCGGTGGAAGAGGCTGAAAGGACATCACCTGCCTTTTCGACTGGGGATTGACAGAAATCATCGGTCGACGGCAACGGAGATTCGCGAACGTCGTTCGCTTCGGCTGGCGAAAGTTCGGAGATCTCGTACTGTGCCGTTGTTGCCGATGGTTCGAAGGAATCGATTATTTGTTGAGACGTTGGAGCAGATGAACAAACGTCTAACGCTTCTGTGGAAGAGGCTGAACGGATGTCATCAGACTTTGCGACCGGTGATTCGCAAACCTCGCGCGACTCCGGAACAGAGGATTGACAAATGTCTTCTGATTCTATCGCCCGAAGTTGACCAATGCTGGTAGATTCGGTCAATAACGATCGGAGTTCGAGGTCGAATTGTGGAGGTGTGAATATCCCCGCATTCGATGTCATCTGAAGCCCAAGCGGTGCAGAAGGGATTTTATCGGTCTCGGCAGGAGCAACGAGGTCGCTCTCCATCGCGTCAGGTTCTGGCGACAGCGACGAAGGCGTTTCCGCTACCTTGGCGTCGGTTTCTTTCTGGAATTCGTTTCCTGAGAGCAACGCGTCCTCGCTGGCCTCATCTATGGGCTTGGTTTCGTCGATATCGACGGTGGACGGCGACAGCGGTTGTTCAATGTCGACGGTGGACGGCGACAGCGGTTGTTCATTGTCGACGGTAGACGGCGACAGCGGTCGTTCAATGTCGACGGTGGATGGGGACGGCGGTCGTTCAATGTCGATGTTAGACGACAACAGCAATTGTTCGTTGTCGACGGTGGATGGTGACAGCGGTTGCTCGTTCTCGACGGAGACTAGCTCTTTCTCCGACTCTGCAGAATAATTCTCCGTGAGAGGAGAATGCTCGGATCTCAGGACCTCTTGTTGCTCCGGCTGGGAAGACTCCGATTGCATGTTCAGTAAGTCGAAGGGAGATTTCGGTTTGTCCGCGTGCTCGGTGAAAACGCTGTCCTCCTGCTGAGAAGAGAGGTTCACGAGCTCTGCGGGCTCTTCGGGGAAGGCTTGCGTGTGCGGTGGTTGTTCAGTTTCCGGCGATGCTAAGTTTGTAAGCTCCGGATGTAATTCCGGTGATTGCGCCGTCAGACCTTGCTCCTCCATGCTGCCGTTCTTGTCGTCCAGGTCAGTGTTGCTGAGATTGTGCACGGCGTTCAAGTCGACACCCTTTTTGTAATCGCCGTCGAAGTCAGCACCCTTGTCGAACGCTGCTTCAAAATCGCTGGGCGTGAAGGACATGGCCATGGGGTCCTTAGCGATATCGTAGTCGCGCTCGAAACTAGAAAAGGACTCGTCGACCGTCGAAATACCGGTTCTGTGAAACTCGCTGGTAGTTAAAAAGCTGGCAGACGACACGTCGCCGAACTCCGCCTTTGTCGAGGAGACTTCGGAGTCGTCCATGTTCCCGGAAAAGCCGATGATCTTCTGTCTTTCGGTGATAAAGTCCGTGTCATCGTTGGATTGCAGGTGAACGCCGTTCTGATATTCTTTTTCTTCCGGCTCGACCTCTCGCGGCCGCTGGCATATTTCCTCGTCGAATTCGCTCTGGCTGGGCACCTGGATGTCATCCATTTGCGGAACCTGTTTCAAAGGCGAACCGGAGATAGGGTAATCTTCCATGAGGTTGATTCGAGCTCCCGCAAACTGAGGGGAGACGGGAACGAACTCTGCCGCATCCGGGTTTAGTTGAAAATCCATGTCTTTTAACTTGTCCTTCTCGTCCGCGATAGATTCCTCCTGCTGTTCCTCTTTCTTTTCTTCTGCGCTAATCTATGAACAAAAATCGATTACTTAGAATGGTGAATACTAATGTTTGCTAATGCTTTTCTACTGATACTAGTAGCTGTCGACATAGAATACCAATGAAGACATAGATGTGTGTTTTAAAATGCATTTTGATGTAATTGAACATTATTCCATGATGCTTTTTTTTTAGTCTTTTTAGTTGTGCTTCTTCTTCTACAATAAGAAACATGGTCTGGTATACACGAAGAAGACTATTTTGCATTATCTTTCAACAGACAAGAAAGAACAACATATGGTGTCGATTAAATAAATTTGTAAATCTATATTAATTCAGGTTTAATACTTGCTTATCAAGAATAGAATTAATTGTGATTTATAATGATCAAATTAATGATAACACCTTAGAAATGCAACTACGCTTCAAATACTTTGTTGGTAAAGGTAAATGTAGTACTAGACTGTATATTAACACTAATAAGTAATTTCTTTTAAAGACTTTCTAGTGTATAGGCAAATTCCTTTACAGATTAAAATTGTTCTAAATTGTACAAACACACACAAAGTCAGATTGCCATAGTAAAAAAAAAGACATATGTCATTTTATGCCTGCTCTAGGAACTTGCAAAGTTTTAATAAAATGCAATGCTAGATATTTTTTATTGTGATTCTTCCACTTTCAAATATTTCTTCTCAACATAGAGTTATACTCTTGCCTCAAAGTGAATGCTTGACGAGCTCCTTTTTTAAAATACACATGTGTGTGCGTGATTTGTACCATAAATGGCTACGATTTTCTTCGTATTTATAGTGCGTTAAACGTCTTCACTAGTATTGAAGCGTGCATTTACAATTTTCTTATTGCCTCGGGTCTGCAACAGGAGTAGTCATTAGAATTTTGTAACGAACAAATTCCTGGAGGTAGCAAGTATAAAGGAAAAATGTTAATCGACGCGTACCTCCGTGTTAATAAGCTCAGACGACTCTTCCTTCCATTTAATCTCTTCGCTCAGGTCCTCAGAATGGATTTTCAAGTCGTTGTCTTCGATAGGAACTTCGGAACTGTCGATTTTCTCCTCTTGTTTAGCTTGTTGCGGTTCGTTCACGGGCGTTGTCGACTCTTTTTCTTTGTTCGGATCAACGCGATAGTAGTTCCACTCGTCTTCCGAATCCTCGCTGTCCGCTACATTATCCGCTTCAGGAATCAGCGCATGCTGAAGAGGCTCTGGAAATCATAAATAAGAGTTAACTGAGTTTGATCTTCCGTCGAAGCAGATTTTATCATTCACACAGATTACACACAGTGTAATCGAACTCTTTATGCGATACATTTGCTGCGTAAAAATCATTTTTCTGAGTTTTATGAAAATCATAATTTATCAATCTGTTTCTAATAAATTTGTTACTTCAGGCTTTGTATTCAAGGGAATCAAGATTGAAAATGTGTCGCTATCGAATGAATTAAGCATTAGAAAGAATGATTGTTCAAAAGTGCAAAGTTTTAACGCTTCACCGACCCATTGATAGGCTTCTACAAATGACTACATTTTGAAAAGAAAAGTTTCGCGAAATCTTTTTTAGATAATTATTCCAAGAGCAATGACTAGATTAAGAGAATGACTGAAGTTGTAGATAGAAGAATGTAGATAGTTAAGATGTCTGTTTAAACAAACGATTTATTCTCAGATGTTGTTGGAGTATTAAAATACCCTGTCGAAAATACGCAACCTAAAACAAATTATTTTTATAATCCTAGTTTTAGAAATATCTAAGAAAAAAAAGGGAGGGAGAGACTTCAAAGGGGGTGTCTACCCCCTAAGTTTAATGTCATCCAACATGGCCGATGGTCGATAAGAAATATACACGGCAAATATCTTCCCAAGAATTTCTTACTAAAATTCTTGACTAAAATCGACTAAAAAATGTTGTTTCGCAAATCTCATTCTGTCGATCACTTCGCAGAGCACTTCTGTAGCCGATACACGTAAACCAGCGAACAAGAACTTCGGCGTAAAAATCCGAAGAATTTCGCGGCGAACAGTCGCACGTAACTCCGCCACGTTGATAGACCAGACGACGACGGGGGGGGGGGGGGAAACAAGACCTTTCATTTACGGGATCGTAATCCACAAAGGATCCGCGAAGCACTCGCGTAAACGACGCCGAATCGTTAACCGGCTATCAGGCTATGCAAATTCTCTTCCCCTATCGAGCTAATTGTGCATTACGAAGAACTTCGACCTTAAACGAAACGGCTTCGCGTACGTGATAAGCAAATTAAGCTGACCGAGCCACAATAATTCGAAAGAGGAATAACAGAAATTGTGCCGAACGAAACTGGAAATAGCCGAGGTTCAAGGTCCCAAAAAAATGCTCAGATAATTTAAGCAAAATTTTCCAACACAGATTAAAATCGAAATTTCCATAACAGAACACACACACGTTCGTTCTCGTCTTACGTGATCACTAGCGCAGCGTATCACTCTGGCCTAGCAACCTAGCAACCAGCCGAGCTTTTAAATGCAGTTATGCAACTTCTGGTGCACAGCACGACGACACTTCCACTGGATCCTGGCAAGGAAACGCGAGACAGGGGTGCGGCAGAAACGCGCGTCGGAGAGAAACGCCCGAATCATCCGGAAAAATCATTGACGGATGCGAAGAGAGGGAGAGGGAGAGAGAGAGGGAGAGAGAGAGAGGAGAAAGAGAGTCGGACCGTGACGGAGCCCGGAGAAAAACCAGTCCGAGGGGTCCAAAGGACGAGACCGGACGACAACGAGAGACGATTCCGGTGTCCGAGTTCGATCGGATGCGGCTTGGTCTGCGCAGAAAAACCGCGGATGCAAAACGAACGAGAGAGAGAGAGAGAGAGAGAGGAAAAGGGAGTTGTTCGATGCACGGTTGTTGCTGGCTGTCGGAGAGAGCCAGCAACGGTTACTCACGAGTTCCAGAAGGAAACGAGAGCAGGATATCTGGCCGCAGGAGCGATCGTCGCCGACTAAGAGGAACTACGCCCGCCAAGAGATGCATTATCGATCTAGTCTAGAGCCCCCGGAGCACCCCCTTCCTCGCCGACCCTACCACCACCCACCTGTGTCACACCGTATAGCAACAGTCGCACCTCATCTCCGACAGGAACGCTGCTCCTGCGATTGGTCCTGGCCCTGCACAAAGTGACACGCCATCGGGACACTAAACACGACCGTTAACCCTTGCACGCCGGTCTCCGGGTCCACCTTGACCCAGGTCGTCCACAACCAACGAATTATGCTATCTTGAAAACACCTGGCTGTTGGCTAATGTTGCTAATGTTGCAAATATTTGTGTCGAGTATCGTGGACAATTTTCTACATTGCGGGTGAGTATTTAATAATTGCCACGAATTGACAGTCGTGTATGGGTCCTTGAAAACGGTTGTGCGAGAGATTCTGCGTTCAGGGCTCTCGTTCGTTTTTGCTTGATGTTTTGAGAAAGCAAGCTGCGGAAAGGGTGTGGTTTTAGGGTTACGAATTTTTCCGACTTCCACTGTGGAAACTGTGGACAACTGATTTCTACGTAGAATTAATTTGTGAACTCTTTCAACAGTAGAAACAATTGTGTTCGAGCATATACTTATAGAGGGTGAGGCACCCTTAACACTAGGACTACCCAGCACTGAACGCAGCTGATTGTATATTACTTTATAATTGTAACAACATTGAATTCGTTTCGGATTTCCTACGATTTTTATATTGTAATCTTATGATCGAGTGAGGAGGATGTTGACCCATTTGGTAATTCTAGCGTTAGCACGACAATTTTCTTTGACAAACCCTAACACGTGAAAATGGAGACGAGTTAACATTCAGGACAGTAGAAAGATAAGGAGAATTGTGATGCGTAATTTTCAATTTCTTAAAATCATTAAAAAAACGAATTCCTAAATGACTACTACATCTTGCAATTCAGGACAGTCGAAAGATAAGAATTGATGCGTAATTTTCAATTTCTTAAAATCATTAACACTTTCGCTGCGGACGAAAATAAGTAGGCTTTCGCCGGGAGCTGAAATTAGGATATTTTTTTTAAATGAAATTTTCAGTCCGTAAAATAAAACCTGATTTTTTTTTTCAAAACAAAAACAATAATTCATGATGTTCAACCTAACAAAAGGTTAGGTTAGGTTAGAAAAACATATATATATATATACATGTATATTTTGAAAAATATATATTTGGGGTAAGTATAACTTATTTTATGTATAATATGATTGGACTGCTACATCTTGCAATTGATACGGACAACTTTTATTTTATATAAACATCCATAGTCTACGTACACGATGTCACATGTAACGAACACATTTGGGAACAATTTCGTTTAGTCTGAATAACGAAAAAAAGAAAGAAAAAGAAAATAGCAAAAGTTGCTTTTCACAACTTTTTTCTTTGGGCTCGATGAACATTTTTACATGCCATCCAGTAAACTAAGCTAGATTGGCAGAAAAACTGAAGTCGTTTGGTCCATTTATAAGAAGAGCGTGTTTTGTTGATTGTTGAAATTACGAGACCGACTGTTACCAAATTATTCGTATCCAGACGTCGCCGAGCAATGACAAGTAATGATGAAAGGGGATCAGTCCACCTGACTTGTCTGTGGCTTGTCCGGTCATTCAAGCGAAAAAATAGTTACTCTCTTGTTTGCATACACTTGGCAAACCGTGTCGCGAAAATTTGATGAACCCTTCGGAAGGGTTGAGGACGTGCAACCGGTGTTCCATGAATTTCGAGCTGCACCGATTTCGGATGGCAGCACTCTCCCTAGGTGATTGACCCATCACTGACCCGCGAAGGGTGGCCACCCCAACGGCACGCCCTGCCCTACCTTCTCCCTGCAGAGGTTTTAGACTAGTTCAGGGATATGCGGCTAATGCGCTCAGTCCGTGAGACCCTGTGTTGTATAATCTCCATAACGCGAATTTTGCAACCCATCTTGCAATTCTGCCCAATTGTTCGACCCCATTAATATTAGAAATTCCATTTTATTGCAATCAATATTTAGCCATTCGAGAACACGTGGTCATAGAATAATTATAAATTTTCTTCTTTCTACTAATCAAACAAGTTCTAATCAAGTTGTAATCAAGGGGTTAGCAGAGATTCTATAGTTGCATCCATGAGGAATTATTGGGGGTGTCCCAAAAAATGTATACATACACTGTTTAACGGATCATCACTTTCTGATTTTTCTTTCTTTTCAGGGTGTAATTAATTGGACTAATTGGATTAATTGCTAAAATTAACAGTGTATATACATTTTTTGGACACCCTGTATTATTAAAAAAATGGCTAAAAGTTTGTATAGATACACTTTAGTCGGTTTGATAAAGTAATATAAAATAATCACTTTTACTGCACTGTAAAAACCTACTATTAAGCTGATTGTTCTACTTTCTTAAAAAAGAAAAAGTAATATACCAAAAAGTGATGAGAGATCTCTCCCGAGGTGGGTTTACAAATTTTTATTTCAAACATTACTTTCTCTTTGAAGTACCACAGAGAAGCAACTATATTTCTTGCAATTACTTAATTTTCTATATTCTTACTAACACATACAAGGTTCTAAAAAATTGATGTTTGTGTCATAGAAATTTTATTTCTAAAAATACTCGTAATAAGATATTTTGTTTGTTGATTATTGTACATTATTTAGGTCTGATTACGTTAGTTTATATGTACTTGCAAATATATTTCCTTACTTATATTTTCGTTTTCAACACTGATTTACATGCTGCGTAATGATTCCAATTGAAGAAAAATGAAATAATAATAATGTTACGTTTAGAATGAAATAAATGTTTAGTAAAAATTGATTTTAACTCGCCAAATGACACGTTCGATAGTGTTTTATTTTCATCGAGTGGTGTGTCCAGCAACAATTGATGTTACTTATTGCTTTTCTTTGGTGACATAAGTATTATAAAATTGATCGTCGATTGCTCTGTTAAAATCAAACTTTATTGTTCCATGTTAAGTCGACAAAAAGAAAAATGTTAAAATACAAATTATTCAAGAACGAAGGTCGCTATGAAAGCATTTAATTTATCGAAGCATTTTCTTTCCTAGATAATTTGCATTTCTCGAAAATGTTCACTGGAAAATATACAACGTCAGTAATAAAGCCGTTCGTGTATAATTGCACACAGAATGATGAACACCGAATGCAAAGAAGGAACACTTTCTACAAAACAACTTTCTCCCAAGTTTGTTTTTTCCTCTACACGAACAAGCTAGCAAAAGTGATTTTTACAATGCACAAACACGACGAACTGAACGATCACTGATGATGACTGAGAACGACAGTTTCAGGAGCCGATGAACGCACACACACCTGTGTACCCGCTTCAATTGTGATTTAATGAATCGAATGAAAAAGTATTTGCTCGATGGCCGGCTCTCGATCATGCTCATGAAAGTGTAATGATGATCGGGGATGCGAAAAGGAGTTCGGGACGCCTCGGATGCAAATGCGAGTTTCTTAAACACAGGTTTGACATTAATTGAAACTCAGGTATCGATTTCTTTTTTTTTTTTTATTCATTTCGTTTATTGGCAAATAGTTTTTCAACTCGTTTCATATCGCAGTCTACCGGCTACATTATAACAACTACTACCTATCTATAACACGCTACACATCGATAATACAGCATAAAAATTATTCTCTAGTTTTCATTGGTAACCATTTGTTTATAAAGATAGTTACAACCGAGAAGACTGGTTAACGATACATGTTCACGTTGCTATCGTAAACGTCATAATTTCGTGCTTTATCGATCGTAGACTATCTAATCGGATAAAGTGTTCGTTCACACAGGATATACGTATTTACAATAAACATATATTGGATATTTTGCGGAATTGTTATTTGTGCCCTGAAAATCAAAAACAGGATTTCGTTGCAGTACATTCTTTCATCTATGTATATCGGAAATTTCTTGACAGAAAAGAACTATGAAAAAAAAGACCGAAAGCACAGAGGAGATCGTTGAACCAATTTTAGGTCAACTGTTTATATTTTTAGGAAAAAATATTGTCATAAATAGACCGCGCTCTCTACCCTCTCGCACCATTGAGCAAGCGAAACTGTCACGAATAGGAGAGTTTTGTCGTGGCCGATGGCGTCACGCTTTTAATTAGAATGCGCTCCCGATCTATTATGCGGCGTTTCGATTGAATTTCCCAGCAAACCTGACGACACAATTTTCATCATCCTCGAAAGTAATTGTGTTCGATAGACAATCAGATTTCAATTAAAATTACATTTTTAATACGCCGAACATTGTCCGTCCCGCGTAATTATTATTTACTTGATTCGTGGAATAAATGTTTTTCGCAGCAATTATAAATGATAAAAAAATGTATGTTTTATTCTACACTATCATCTAATGAATTTTACCGCCGACAAATTTTTATTCAATGACATTCAACTTATTTCAAGAAATAGTAAGTATCGAGTCTTATTGATTTGTCTAAAATGGTATCTAAAATACAAAACATGGTGGATTAACTAAGTTTACTAATGTTATACTCAGAGATAGGTGAAATATTAAGAAGAATGTACTATTTTAAATAAATTAAGGAGATCACACGAAATCAGCAGAAAATTAAATCTTGGCGTGTTAAGTATTTTTATAGTACTACTACTTAGCAATAATATCATGTATACTATTACGAATCGATGTATAAGAATAGCAAAATAACATTATATTTAGAATCAAATGTGTACAGTAAGAAGATGTTCGTTGCATGAATCTGATTCAAGAAATAAATGTTTCAGCATTGTATTTCAAATGTTTCTTGGCAACAGAAGTGAGTCGAGGAAAGTTTTTAGTTTACATACGATTATGTTCATACAATACACGGTATACTACACATTAGGGGACGGCTCAATGCAGCACAAAATAGTTTTACAAAAATCCCAATTAGTTTTAGTATCTTCCAAGTAAAATGCTGTCTCCAAAGTTACATAACTCATTATCTTCATCGCAAAATAAAAATGTTGTAAGTCAATTATAAGTTCTAACTCGATTAAGGAACAGAAGTCACGTGAAACTGTGCTCCGTCGTTTAACAGTTTTAACAAGTCATGAATAGTGTACTAAACATTCCTAAATTCATGTACAATTACTGTATCTCCCCTTTGAATAATTTTAATACTTTTCCATATGTGTTTACAATTTTTCATTTGATCTGTTAATTTCTGCGTCAAATGCATTGTTATGTAAGTCAATTTTAAGAAACGAAAGCTAAATGGAAATGTGTATTTCCTCTTACAATAACTGTAAATATTCTTCCTGATGTCTTTCCTATTTTCTATTTCATTTTCCCAATTTTTATCATAAAAGCATAAGCTCCATTTTATTATTATGCTTCCATTTCTGTGTTGAATCGACGAATTAATTAATCATTGCTCAGTTAACTTGTTCAAGTGTTAACACTAGGTTTATATACGGGACCAGTCAAAATGATTTTTAATTTATGAGGAGTTACTCATCAAATTTATTTGTTGCGTATATATATCAAAAATAAGAAAAAAATAGCGAAAAATTTGGACACGTTTTTGTTATTTTTAGAAAGTCATGTAAAACAGTCGGTTTCAGTGCTCCGTAACCTAGTGTTAATTCTGTCGGAATTCCCTTGAATCTATAATTATGCGCATCCCCGTGTATCTCGAAGCCAATAATATTAATACCGAACGGGCGTTCGCAACAGACCTCGGGTGCGGCTACTTCGAGGTTTCTAGAACCCATCCAGATAGAAACAGGCTTAAGGGATGCCAAAAAAAGGGGCAACCCACGCGGAGAACGTTGTCTTAACCCGTTCCTAATTCTAGCCTTCCTTCACCACCAACGCGAATTCATTGGTGAACGATCGATCCACGCAACTTTCCAGATCCATATACGTAAATACACCATGCACTTCTTTCCGAACTATTTCAGCTCGTCGATTTTCCCTTTCGTTCCGTTTCCTACGGCTCGCGGCACGTCGCGTTGCTATTTCGTTCCGTCAGCGACTCGGTACGGTCGGTCCGAGGTATCACAATTAATTACATCGTTTAATTATACGCGCGTACGTCTGACGCGGAGACGCGACACCTCCGACAGGGAAACGTGTTGGCGACGAGTCTTCATTATGCTCTGTGGAATGGCTTTAACGTTAGAACCGATGGATGAGTTCAAATGACTTGCTCCAAATTGTTTGTTTCAGAAATATGTTTCCATGAGAAAATTTTTTAATAAACTTCTCTATCGGAATAGATATTTAAACGAAACTGGTACGAAATTTAAACGAGTGCAATTTTGTTGTTACTATAAGGCAATGTATGCCAGTTGCATTTAGTGCTTGGTTGTTCTAGTGTTAATGGTGGTTCCCAAAATTCTTTAACCCTTTCGCATTGTACACACAATTCCCGGAGTTTATGTTAGATTGCAACGTGTGTAAACAAATCGGATCTTTATGCAAAATAAAAATGCTCTGTATTGATTGTGGGAAGAAGGAACAAAGTAAAAATTGATTTCATCCCTTAATGACTTTGTTACATTAAAAACAATATTGCAATATTCCTTAATTTTTCTGGTCTTTTACTGTTTTATATTTCACCCAATCAATTTCTTCATAAACGCATAAAGATGCACAGTCTAATAATTACAGTGAATTCTCGGTATATGTCAACAACACAGTGGGCATAACTCCGCGACATTTATCATCCAGATCTTCGTGACATATACGGAGAAATCACTGTACATTACTACGACTCATCACTATGGGCAGGTAACTCTTGTATTAATGATTTTGTACGTTAAACTGAATTAACGTTCGAATTCGATTTTAATGTACATAAACTCGAATAAAGTTGAACATTATGTTGTTAACGTTGAACGTGTTGCTAAGAGTAATCATTACATTGCAATCATTTCGAAGGAGTTTCGGACATTTTTTAGCCCTATTACACTCGGAACTTGTCTTCTCAAAATATACTTTGAAAGAATTTTTTAGTGAAATAAAATTAGTCTATATCCATTGCAGGAAGCAGAGTAGCCCCCTCCTCCCCCAGGTTTTAGATCAGCGATTTTACAGATGACAGCCCCAAATTAGAAGCAAAGTTCTCATAGATCTGTAATGGATCGGACACCTGACGCCTCGATAAATCGTATCGCTACCGGAGCTCATTCCAGGCCGTTTGTTTTTCAACTTAAACACGCAGCATTGTTGCGCCACACGTCCTAAATGCCCCGACACACGCACGACAAGCTCCGGTGGCCAGAGCACGGTCGCCTAAGCCGCAGAGTATCGTCGGAAGGGAAGTCCAAGTGGGATATATGTCATTGAGACTTTCGACGTGAAGTCTTGCTGATACGTATCGTGTAACTTGGTCAGAGAAGAGAGCACCAGCGCGTAAATTGCTCTCTGTTCGCGAAATTAATTGCCGCGTAATGCAGGAATTGTAATGTTGAATTTATTATGGGTGCTTCGAACTTGGCCTTTACGGAACCAGTGGACAGAATTTTGGCTGATCCGCATAGTTCTCTGCTGCGGCCTATCTGTTGTTCCTCCGTAACATTGGGATTCGATTAGATCGTCCTTTCGAAATTACTTTCTGCTTGAAACAGGAGAAATTAACCCTTGGACGACGGACACTTCTGACTATTTCATTTCATTGGAAATGGACTGTGGCCGCTATTGTGGGAACGGTTTTGTCTCAATTGAATCAAAAATGACCATCCCTGTCTCATGTATTTATCTACTTTTTTCAAAAAACGTTAATCTTCTTCTTGCACTCGATATATTGCTAGAAAACTAGAATTTGGATGGAATGGTTTATAAGTCTGGGTCAAAATGCACCCAGATCCTGCTATTCGAGAGTTAAATAAAGTTATACGTCACCAAAGATACCATTTACTTTTTTAACTTTTATCATTTGCATAAGCTTAATAATGAATTTTCTAGCAATTCTTTTTGTTCGTGTTAAATGTTTAACGTTTACCTAGACGTGTTTGTGCGTCAAAAAGTTAACACTAGAACTACTGAGTCTGAGATTGCAGATATTTCATTTACAGTTAGTGAAATAATTGAAATTTGTTTAGTACATTTCAGTACTCATTATTTTCCTGCGCGAACCTTGATGTCGTAGAATGTGAAATAAAAAAAAATAAAAAATTCTCATTGGGAATCGGGCACGACTAATCGCTATTAGAATACTATTAGCTGATATATAGTTTCAATATTTCATTATCATCACCCTTTATCAACCCTTTGCAGACGAGAACTACTTCAACTATATTTCTCGCAGGATCGAATATATTTGTGGTATAAAACGAGATTATGTGCTAAAAGGTTGAGTCAAAATATTATGTTCAATGAAATTATTTTATCGTTTCAGAGAACAATAATATGGTTTAATTTTTGTTTTTAATTGAGCTGTGAGAGGGGAAGCGAAAAAATAACGGTTAATATCGTTTGTGTTGTGTGTTCACTTGCAAATGTTTGTTAGTATTATCGCAATTTGAATTTCATAAACAGTTGTACAGAAAATATATTTAATACTGACATAACAAAGATATCTTTGCCGCCTGGTAGGCGGCATTCGACCGCAAAGGGTTAATATTTTGAAAAGACTCGAGTGTTGAATCCAACTTTAAAACCTATTTCGTTGCATTGCATCCTCTTGTAACTCTGAGAAAACAGTGTATCGAAATTCCAAGGAGACTCCGTCTCACTAAGCAGTGATTACTGATTACGCGAAGCATGATCGTGTCGACTGCACGATTCCATGGGAAATGATCGAGATACACCAGAATTCGCTGCGGCAGTTAAGGGTCGTGAAGGGGGCAGCAGTGTCATCCGCTTAGGAACGACCGGTACCCGGTCGCATGATCTCGCAACGTTCGCGGTCGAACGACGATAGAACCCGAGACATTCGGGAACTAGATCCTGCGTGTACACGTTGGATCGTTAATTTCTGTTTCAAAGCAAGCATATAGCTGACCGAAACTAAACGAACTTCTCCTCCACGGCAGATCGGAACGCGCCGGCGCAAAAGAATCCCGCGAGAACGAAAAATAAATAAATAAAGGAAGACGAGAGCGAGAGAGCTCTCTCTCCTCCCGAAGATTTCGACCCGAAAGAGGATCCGTTGTATCCCTGGACGCGTTCCCTCCCTTCCCTCCTTTTTCGTTCCGTTCGTCCCTTTTTTTTCTCTTTATTTCGACCGTGCGGTGCCGCTCGTGTATCGGTTCAGCGTGTGTATAGGCAGCAAGCGTGAGTTAATTTTAGCCCGGCGACAGCAGGCAAGAAGATGAAGACAGGAAAAGTAAAAACGAACCGAGACACTCTTCCCTCTGCTATTCGAGGCTCCTCCTCCTCCTCTCTCTCTTTCTCTCTCTCGATAACGCTCTCGGTTATCTCTCTTTCTTGATTCCTCGCTGCTGCACCTGACGTAAACGTGATTCGGTACGCAGTATGGGATTTGGTCGGGGAAAAACACGCTTACAAAAATATTCGACGATACCGTGACGTGTGACAAATCCGAGATGTACGAACTCCGTTCAACGGAAACGGTACACTTCGATCACGCGGAAACGGCTTTCAGTATTCCTCTTTTTTTTTTTTTTATTGCGGATTTCTAGGAGTTCTCTATTTAGATCGTTGTTGTCGGATGACTTCGAGGAGCTTCAAGGAATTTTACTGCAAGGGATTACATATTGGACGTGCTGTATCAGAGATAGCTGCATATCTTTGAATACCGGTTGATAAAGGTCATGTATTGCGATTGATGGTGAATTCAGATAACATGTAAATATTGAAGCTCGACCGCGAAGTCTGCTCGAGCCTCAAAATCTATGAAAATATAACAAATAAATGAATAATCATTGTATTTGGTTTGGAATCGTACGTGAGAATCTAGAACGAAACAGATTTTCTTGAGATTTCTGAAATTCGAGAACGTAGAGGAATAAGTTCCTCGGTAAATATAATAGAATTCATTGATAAAAAAATATGACCATGAAGAGGAAGGATGTTAGATTTGCAGTGAAATAATCACACCTTGCTAAGCTTGTCGATTAAAACAAATGACAGCGGTAAAGTTTTATTTGCAATAAATCTAGCCAGCGTTGATATCTTAGATTCTAATTGATTTAATATTCAACAATCTTTATTTCAATCATAAAAATTGAACAATTCTAGTATTAAAAGTCTTGCTATTGTGAAAGCAATCATATTTTATTTTTAACTGTATACTATGTAAAATAATATTAACCGTTTATATACAATAGTTAATATTTTAATTTCCACGTATTACAGAATACAGAATCGGCAGTAGTATTTTATATTTTTTCTTTTTCTCCCTCCTATATGCTTAATAACAGCTTTCGGTTGTTTTTCTAACTTGCTATTTTAATTAATTGCTCGTTATTTGAGCTAGCGAGGGATTACATAGTGTTATTATTATTTGATAAAAAGAATGGAATCTCGTGAATTGGTATCGATTTATATAATAATTTTATATTGAATCTTTTTACAATTTGCAAAGATTTGGAAATATCGAATTGCAAAGAAACCAATTTTTTAGAAATTCCTGGGAGACTGCACACTGCTTGTGCTCGTTAAAAGTATGATGCTCTATATCAAGAATAAATAATCTATATCGCAAATTGAAACTGCAAAATTATAACCAGTCATTAATTACAGTATAACTGATAATACTACGCGGACATTGAATCATGATAACCGATTGTCAACAACAGTGTTATAATTCGATTTTTATTATCGAAGATACAAAGATATCATCAACTTTATGTAATTGTTGCAGAAAGTATTACAGCAGAAATTGAAATTGAAATTGTATTCGGTCATGGACTTGTAACAGTGTTATAATTCGCAAACAACTTCTGTTGTTGTGCGTGGTATTATATAAATCTAATCAAGTTTCGGGAATTTGCAGCCCAGAAAATCAATATTCGTTGCTCCACTTTCATTAATTGAGCGAATTTATTAAATACTTTTCTATAATCGATTGCAACTATTCAGTTTATTTGCACGATTTTTGGCAACTACGAAAGATTTAAATTTTTACGCTATTGAATTCATTCTTAACTCGACTACTCTCAAGGACCAACAAAAAGATGTTGATTTTTAATTCAAGTATACAAGTTAAACAACTATAATCGATTCTTTTATTAAATCTACAACTTTCTCTCGCAACTTCAATAGGAAATGTTGAAAAAAATGTTAAACAACAAATATGTTTCAGGAAGTTGCAGGAAACACCCTGTGTACAGCAAAGTCACAGCTGCTGATAACGGCGTCACTTTAGCCCAGTGAATAAAAACGTTTATCGTACATGCTGCACAGGGTGGAACACTTAACACAAGTCATCTCGACAAATATAGTTCATTTTTAAAAATACAAAGGAATCTTTGATGCACTAGTCGCTTGACTCCACATGGATACATAAACACTATTATAGACCCACCTAAAACATACCAGCTAACCATGCGCTTTTCGAAAAGCAATTTAAAAAATATAGACAAAGATTTCCGCGTGCGGGATAAGACAACCGTTATCAATTCACCCGATAATTAAATTTTGTAGACCGTCATAGGTGATGATATCGCTATTGGAAAATTTAAAAGAAAATGATGCAAATGTAAGAAGACGTATGTACACATCAATTTTTTAAAGAAATATAATTTTATATATATTAAAACAAAATGGCTATCGTTCGAAGACATGTAAGCTCTTAAAATGTCAATTAAGAAAAACGAATTTGTCGATGAGGCAAATATCAGTTGCGCTATAAATACAAAATGAGAAACACTGATCTATTGGAACTGAAGCACGATCGATGTCACGTGATTCCCGTGCGAGTCAATGAAACGTCACAGCTGGCTGCAGTTCTGATAACAATGATTTCACGAAACGCGACGTAAGGGTTGTCGGACACAGGGTATCGGCTTTACGCGGGAACAATGAATGCGTAGCCGTGGTCGTTTACTACGATTACATTCGTTCAGGACGTAATGATGTACACAACGACCGACAAGTTTCCGATTCAAGTCGTTACCGGTTCGTTTCATTGTGCTTCCTCCCGGCGTCGTGACCGGCCAAGATCACCGATATCGCGTTAGCCATTCTACTCCAGTTCGTCCGCGGTCGTTGAATATTAACGAATTTCTGGATCGCGAGATCTAGACCGCGCGCGTGGTCCAGTCATTCCGAATACAAATCGGCTGGTCGATTACCCAACAAACACTGCTGCAGTACACCGATCAACGAGATGACGAGACGTTGCCAGAAATTTCAAATACACCGACATACAATATTAATATTATAACTGTTTATAAAATTGCGAATTAACAGCTCAAAAAATGCATTGCCTTACCTTGTTACATAAGTTGTCACATACAATGTAATTTACATTTAAACAATTGATACTTATTCGGTAAGAATTTAATTATAAATTCATATCGAATTTCGTATTTAATTATGCAAATAAAGAATGCTTATAAATCACAAAATATTTTGTAATACCCCGTGGTATCATATCTTAAACGAGTACTTCTATTTTTAGCGTAAATATGCATACTCATAATTCTATTCGGGAAAGGAGAATGCGATTTGCTTATATTATTTATTACCCGCAGAATTCATAAGTTATGATAATGTTATTCAAATGTTTATACAGAAAAAAAGATTATCTATGTGACCGTTCCGTCAGATACAGTGAATCCGGGTTTATACGTCGCAAAGCTTCTGAATTAGCCGACGTCGAAATATCCCCACTACGCCACGTGAGTGCGAGACCAAGAGACCATTACTAATCCAACAAGGAAACTTCTTTATTTTTCATTATTTTTTTATGGGACTTTCACCAACATATTCGTGGCATTTTTTCGATGAAAATCATTTACCGTTTTAAAAATTCCACAAATATATTGGTGAAAGTCTCATAAAAATAATGAAAAATAAAGAAATTCTAGAGCTTCGCCGTCCTTTTCTACATTCGGCACTGCATCAAAGAATAGTAGGGTCTCGACAGCAGCATTGACAACGCTGTGACTTTGACAGATAATTCAAAGGAACCAGGAATTACGATTTGTTTACCGACTGCGGCGAGCTGTAAGAGACGGTAGACTATCGTTGTCCTTTTCTACGTTCGGAACTTCACTGAAGAATAGTGCCGAGCACGACAACACTCGAGCTTCTAACATATAAAGCGGATTCACAGTGTATCATTTGCACAAATGGAAAATATTCATTTATTATTTAGCAATTACTTTACCCAGTTTAATTGACTTATCAAAATATTTACAGTTCGCTTAAACGTACACGTCATCAGTTTTCGTTTTTACTTGCAGTTATGGTGCAATTTCCTTTAAACGATATGACAAATTGCAGCAATCGTCTACTGTCAAACGTTATTCACGCTATTCAGTGTCAGCCAACTGTATGTGACGTGACATTGGCTTCTTTGTGACAAGAAATTGAAATGCAAATTGCAGATCTTCGCTTCATTAATTATAATAAACGATAGAGAAAGAACACATAAATAAAAATTTCCATCCCTTTTCGATACTTATGTAGTCAGCGAAAATGAAAGAAATGTGTTCCATTGATACAATTTTGTAACATATAAATTGGAAATATGATTTTTTTTTAAATTGCTTAGATATGTGTCACTTAATTGAATAAAAACTATTCCCACTAAGTTTCATCTCGATCGGCCACCGGTACCTTTCGGAATAATATCCAAAAATAAAGTAGGCACACGTTGCTGTATCAAAGTTGCAACAGGTTATTTAGCCCACGCTGTATGTCAGGGCTATATTTAATAACAACGTCATTAAAACTTGTTGAATCTCGCCCCATCGCATCATTATTATTTTCATTATCCCAGGAATCAATGTACGAAAATAGATATTCTGTTCATTTTCCTTTTTATTTTATGATTATTATTTATTGATACCTCATCTGTCCCATCGAACCTTAGAAGGCTTTAGTTTTTACATTCCTAAACCTACTTCTTCCTAATTTTAATGATTCTGTGTACAATGATGACAAATCATTAATCGTGCAGTCCGTAAAGTGGATACACATGATAACAATTTTTTTCCAACCGAGTTACTGCAGACTTAGTAGTGCAAAATAGATGGACTGTAGAATTTTGTGCAAGATCATCACATTCATATAGATCAATTTTTGGAAACAGAATTTGAATTTCATTGACAATGAGTCGTAACATAAATTTCTAAATCTTATTTTCATCTAATAAAGTAGAAAACTACAATCGATCAATTATAAAATCGTTGGCTATAAATAGCTTTTTATTTAATCACAGTTATCAGCAGTTGTAATGAGTCACAATTGAATTGCTAAAATTAGAACATGTTTATATTTGCAACCGAACGAGTTTACGTTACAGTATCTTTCGACTTGATCGTTGCTAGAAAGAATTCTGACTCTGCTTTCTAAAAACATTATACATTAGAACATTTTCAACAAACATGTTCCACGGTTCACGTTTTACACGGAATTTGTTCAGAACTTTCGGAGCTCTTTCTGTCCTGGAATTTTTCCGTGCCACGGTCAAAGTTCTAACAGTATGATCACTTTGGTATCATTAATGAAAATACATTTACATAGTCACCGTTGCCGGAGGATTAAACGGAATTTGTTGAGAACTGTTTCTGTGCTGGGATTTTTCCCGTTTCACGGTCAAAACTAAGTGAATTATGAGAAAAAGCTTAGGCGTGACCCTCGAAGAAAGTCTTATAAAATTAGCTCGGCCATCGCCGCGCTAATCCCGCACCCACCCCGCGCCCGCGCTTATTATTAGCGCGGTGAAGATCGCGATCGCGAGGGACACGGCATCGCTTCTCGTACGTAGACCAGTGTAATTTGCTTAGGTTTGAAGTAAGCCGATCCGTGTTGCCGGCAACGCGCGACATATCCAATTATCGGCTGGTACCACGCTAATGTTGTGACACGGAAAGTCGACCGCGGGTGTATCGTCGTGAATTCGAAACGGCGAATACGGCCAGTAGCGCGAAACTCGAGAGCTCAAACGGACACTATACTGTACAGTACGGTGTTTAGGGCCAACTTTACCATTCTTTTACTTTACTGCCAAGCTTTCGTGCGTACTTTCGTTTACGGTTGAAGACAAAATTAAGCGGACACCCTATTAAAATTGGGTCAAACGACTCGAACTTTTTCGAGACATTAGAAGGATTAATTTACTAGGTGATGTGTAAACAAATGTTTTTTTAAATTGCTATCGCTTGGGACTTCTTATTGGACATGATAAAAGCTATATGGTTGGTTAATAGAAAATTATGGTTCAGCTGGACCAAATGGACCCAAATCCGAGGGTTAAACGAGGAGAGTGGATACATCTCTTCTAATTACTAAAAATTTGGGATAATCTAATTTATTAGTAACCATACAGTGAAGACCCTATAACAATATTATTATTTGAATTTTTATTAACATTTTCTATGCCTCTATATAAACCATCCAAAACCATTCTACTGTAATATAAGAGAATTGAAAGAGTAATTAATATCATAAATCTAAACTTCTGCTGGTTACTAATAAAATTGTTCATATCCCTGGGTCATTATCAAACCAACAATCTATCGTTAATATTTCTAACATAAATCATTTTCTACAATTTTACAAGTAGGTTCACTGAAAAGAAAAATAAAAAAGCCTCAGAATAGACCTTCAAGTAATCAGTGTTAAACACTCTTCCAATTATTCACATGTTAAACATTGTATTTTCTATAATCGTTGAAGCAAAAATGTATGTAATAGTGCTTTCAATTGAATTAAACGAGGCTTTCAGAAGATGTGAGCATATTTAACGATATAGAAAACAACACAAAATTAAATGTTTGAATTTATAAACATGCAGGTACAGATATACTTTATCAAAAAGTTTTCAATATTCTTTGCAGATTAGTAAAATTGCAAGTAATTCGCCATTGATAATGATAAGGTATGGTAGCGGTTGCAGATGGCGGCAACCCGTATTCGAATTCCACGGTTGCCAACAGTAATCGCGCGGAGTTGAATACGGGCGACACGATAAACATTTTTTTATTTTCAATAGCTCTGTGCACACACGAGTCCAATGCTAATTTTTGCGGTACTCGTATCACATTTTTATTAAGATAAAAGTTAACTTTCTGCTACAGATACAAGACCATAAAGTTTTCCATTTAAGAGATAATCGCTTTTTGCAATTATTACGGCATGAAACCACCATAAAAAATATCTTTTCCACTTACAGTGAATTTATGTAGCTCCGGCTCCTTAAATTTAATGCGACTCTATCCTTGGACTAAACTTGTAAATTGCTAATACTGCCAATTTAAAAAATAAATTGAATGCTACCGTATTTTTAATATTAGTTTCAAGTGAAGGCCAAATATTAGTTTCAAGTCAATGTAAATGATTAGCATAGCTGATAAAAAAAGTAAAAAATGATAACAACTGTAACACCAAACGGGCAAAAGATTTTAATTAATATATCTAATTTGGAACAGACGGCTAAGGATTTATAAAAATTACCAAGTATTTTGGTTTACTTATTAATAGCATAAGAATAAAAACTATACTTAAATACTAACATTAGATGACTTCAGATCGTTTAATATACATTTATTAAAAATTCAACATTCGAACTAATAGTACATGATATAAAATCAATATATAATCAATTTACATGCAAATGCAATTGTGTTACCAAAAACTACAATTACAACGTACGTCAAAATGACAGTTAACGTAAAATTTTAATGAAAGTATTTGCGTCTTGAATAGGCAAATAATTCATAATTAATTCCGTAGAATTAGCCAAGGTTCAATCGCGTATAATGATCATGTATAACCGCCTTAATAAGCCTTAATCATTTTAAAAAGACAATACACTCATATGGTACGCACACATACGTCAAGAAGCTCTAGATCCAACAGATCAGATAAACCACACCTTTGAACAGACACCAGTCAATGTTCAACTCATCCGAAAACAATTGCACGTATTGTGAAATTCATAATTAGATCGCACGCGATCTCCCGCGATACATCGAGGTGTGCGATATAATTTCGGGATTGAGCGATTTCGCAAACGTTGCACCGCAACTGCGTAACGTGGATACCTGCATACTCTACACACGCCTGACGTGCGTAGGATATATCGTCAGTGGGGCGCAACTTTTTTTCTAGGAGCCATTTTAGAAACATACGTCATTTGGCGAATGACTGGCCAGCGTTGGAAAATTGATGAAAACCGCGTAGATCTTACGGGCTTCGATTCACAACAGCAACATAGATGAGAACGCACTAGCGAAAATTCGTTGTTCCGACGCAGTTTTGCGCATCGAAAGAAGCACGGGACGAGGATTAGCGAGACAGACGTCACCGGCAAATCATTCGAACTCGTTTCCAAGAAATGCTGCCAATCCTCGTTGGCGAAGTCAGAGCCTCTCACGAGACAAACAAAAAGAAAAAAAAAACTTTTGGTACACAACGGTTTTGCGAGGCAACTAAATGTTGCGACAATTGACTGTCGATTATCGGCCGCTCGTTTGTCATTCTGCGAGCAACGGTTCGAAAATGCGCGAAGGAATCCACAGAATGACACGAAATCGCCCGGCGAACGTTCAACGCCGGCCGGCATCAGTTCCAAATTTAAATTCGCCGCAGACCCGTTCATGGTGGACGTGATTAACGTACCTTGCAGAACGCTCTTTCGCTGCCACTGCCTGTTTCTCTCCTCCCGAATGGATATTCTATGCGGTATTCCGTAGCGACACACGCCCCGAATCGAGCTACTCTCAAACTTATTCTCGAAATGCACGATGTACAAATGCGAATGTGTACAACGCACCGCGAAAAACACTTCAAGGAAGATCGAAGAAGACGCACATTCGCAATCGTTCGGGGCTCGAGTCCAACTGCCGGAACCCCCTTCCAGACGACCCACGCGGCACGTCGCGCGATTGGCCGACGCCCGCCGTGCCGAGCGCCAATCGGCACGCGTCGCAACTGCGTTTGCCAATCGTGCGCACTCACGACCCTTCGAGATGCTTCTTTCCACTGGCGGCAAATTTGGATATAGGCGCCGATACAAGCAACTATTATTCGTATTATAAACAATTTTTTACAATAGTTTATTAGAAATTGGTTTCAGATATATTTACGTGTACATCGTACGAACTATAAAGTACACTAGAAATATATAAAATTCGATGGTTAAGATTTACATGCCTGAAGAAGATATTATGACAGCAGAATCTACATTTTATTTAAAATTATTTGAATGAGTGTATGTTTAAAAAAAGATTATACGGTTTTTAATCAATAAAATGCCACGTAAGGAAGATAATATTATGTATTACTGTCGGTATTCTTGTGTTTATGATTATTCAGATGTATCGAATATTTAAACTATACATAATTTTACATAATCATTTATTATGAATGATTTCTTTTCGGTTTTTAGTACTTCTTTCTAGTTTCTTAAATTAAAAACAATAGTTAGATACCTTCTCCAAAAGAGAGTAATTGAAAATATCTAAGATAGAATATAAAGGAACAAAATAGATATATGAATTTTAAAGTAATTGTCATAAACAAATACTCTAGCATTCTATGACATATAGAAACATTTCAAAAAGGCTACAAAACAGTTTAGAGGAATAAAGGCAATATAAAACCATAACAGTAAGGAAATTAAATAACAATGTTACCATTGGAACTGCTTCAATGATACGCCAAATGCACATGTATCTATACTTACTAAATAGCCATAACATTAACTTAAAATAAATTGCAAGAGTTACAACACAATTAGCAAAATCTTCCATGACATTGACACGTAATATACAATCATATTGGAAGCATTAAAAGCTTAGAAGATCATACTTACTAACGATAATAGTAAATTACTTTAATCAGGTTATAACAGAAGGAACCGTAATTGACTTTTCGTACACTGTGTGATATCAACAACAGAAAGTATAGAATATAGAATCTTTAGAAAAGTTATATTAAGCACATAAAAATCATATAGATTTGCACACCGATACGCAACTCAGCCATATGTTTAATATTTGGATCATTTCTCGCAAGATCAAGATCAAGCCTTTAATACTGACTGATAATAAATAATTCAAAGTCACCAGTCGAATCAAGTTGCCTATGCAAGCCTACCTGCATGAATAATTGATTTAGCTGAAGAACAAAATATAGACAGCATGCTTACAGTACAAATTCATATTTACCAAAGAAGACAATCCCATAAAATGGTAACAGCATATAATAAAATAACTACATAGATGTTCCTAGGTCACATTTCAAGTAAATCTTGTAACGTGTAGAAAACTTTTATCTTGCATCAGAAAACTAAGAAATGATTACAAAAAGTTGCTTACAGGGTAACTAATAGAAGATTCAGATATCCCCAGAGAAATCTGCACTCCCTATAATGCAATGTTTTTAATTAACAATGTACAACATGAATCGTATGAGAAAGTAAGCTATAATTTGACGATGGGCAAGAGAAACTTAACGCTGAACAGGTACATAACGAAAGATCTACAAGTAAAGGCATCAAGATGCATAACACTACATAATAGAAACTCATAAAAAGTTATTGATAATATATTAATACAGGTAATGATTAAGACATATCTATAAAATAGCCAAGGTCACCATATTTAAACATAAGTGTGAGCTTTATATTTTTAAAAAATTTATGATTTCGTATCTCACCGGTTAACACATGTATACATTTTCCTACCCAAATTGAAAATTGAATACTAGAATATTATGAGACCGCTGGCTATAATTACACTGCAAATAATTTATTTACTAATGTACTCAATAAATGTACACACACACACAGTTTTGAGCAACTATGTATCTAACGCGTTAATGTAAATAGGAATGAGTAATATGTAAAGTACAGTTAACTTGAAGATCAAGATATTACCACGTCGATGAAATTTGCACATAGTAGTGCAGTATACTCGAGATACTTTCAATTACCATCACCCGTTTTTACGTGAACAAGAACGTAACCGGAAATAATGACTCATACGTTGATAGTTAATGCAATTCGTAGCCGGATAAACATGTAATCGAATTTTATAACCTTCGCCTCTTGGAAACAAATCACCCTTCACCACAAATTATCATCCGCCATATTGAAAATACATAAGAAGTCATAATATCGAAAATAATACTAGAACTAACTGTTAATTTCATCAATTATTACTACTATATTAATTAATTAATGGTCTAAATTATCGTAATTTTTATAGAATAGTTATGGCACAGTTCATTTTTATTGTACTATAATACTTCTTAAAAACCATTCAAGGACGTCACAATGCATTTTCTAAAATTGTGTTTTCCCTTCAATTCATTAGTGGTTTTATCAACGAAAAATTAAAATGAATGACTTTTCTATGCAACACACAATCGCCATCTAACATTAATAGTAATAATAGCTCATTGCGAGATCGTGATAAAAAAAAGGGTCTTCATCATTCTACAAAAGTTAATGTAATTTTTGCAAAGCTTAAATAGTGTAAAAGACAAATACCATTCGTTTATAACATTTCTAGAAATGAAGTATGTTAATCTTAGCCAAAAATATAGTACTTGACTATAGCAATCTTAAGGAGCCGGGGGCGGGGGTGTGCGTCTTAGGTACGGGGTGCATACTAAAACCCCCATAAATGCAAAATATAAAAAATATATTATCTCTCTTGCCTGAAATGTCTAAAAAATATTATTTATCATTGCTTATGCCTTCAGAATCATTTTTACCTCGGTAAAAATATTCACTCCCAAAAATAGCATTAAAAACAAACAGCTACGTACAATAGCTGCCCCTCAAAAGTATGTGGACGATTGTAAATTTTTGAGAATCGATGACAAATTTGTTGTATAGAATGATATTGATTTATTAGCAAATTTTCTTATATGTGTCTATTAGTAGTATTTGCAGAGATTAGTCTAGTTTTTGCACCTGCACTTAGAATTAATTGCTACATACATTCAGAAGGAAAAATAGTTACAGAGTGTTATGAACAAAATTAATTGATTACGAGTTATGTTTTGGATTTAATTTAGCTATGTATCATGGGAAGAAAATATTAAGAATATTGTAAGTAGTACTGATTAAGTATGATTTTTAAATTAGATTCAATCTCGGCGTTCGTCTTCGTTCAGCCCCCCTCTCCTACGTTTAGGAGGAGGAGTTCTTCGTTGCTGAAGAATGTAACATAATACGGGTCGGGTATATCGGTGTGAGACTAGGAGACCACTACTAAGCCAATTTTAGCATATGTACTGCCTAAGCAACTACTAACAATAAGCCGAGGTTCAGCGACTTTTATCGGTTAGATATTTGGGACATATATCGAGAAAACACTGTATTCGGTGCTTTACGGACCACGTTCTAGTTTAAACACGCCGAAAGACCATGATCCGAAGAGACGTCTCTTCGCGCGATAAGTGTGATGCAAGGCAAGTACTTGCAGCGTAGGGTAAGTGGCCCAATTACTGTGGGGGTACCAATTACTGTGTCTATATTAATTATACTTATTTTCAAAGCTTAATGAACATTAAAGAAGAGATATGTTATATACCTCTTTTTTAATATTCATTATGCTTTAAAAATAAGTATAATTAATATAGACACAGTAATTGGGTCGCTTACACTATTCTGTTGGGCGAACCGTGGAGCCTAGCGGAGTGGAATAGGGAAGAGCATTCCCAATAAATCGGGTGTAGAAGTTCGATGCAAAATAGGCATGTGAAGGGACAAGAAAGAGTGCGGTCTCTAGGAAGAAGGCTGGCAGATTTGCGAGGCGGATGACAATCAGTGCAGGAAGTGCAGTGACTGGCACGAGGTGGTGAAAGCCGAAGTACAGCGGAAAGTGGGCCGGGTTTCCGAACGATATAAAGAACGCACAAGAGTTCGGACGTCCCACGTTTGACATTCGTATTTATGAAGGTAGCGAGTACATATATGACGACTGCTTTTCTATCGACGTAAACACATCAATATCTCGAGAGACCTAACCACGCTTGGTCCGCGCACCTGCCACGAAGACTACAGCAAAATCGCCTTCGCAATAGGGCAGCAGCCCAAACCAAAGCGGTATTTTGTTAGACGAGTTGAACAAATCTATGGATTTTATTCCGTGTGTCCGTCGGGGAATTGTTTGTTTTAAAACGTCTCCGGGGTTAAACGGCGTTAATTCTACGCAGAATGTAATTTCGTCGCTGCACAAACGTTCTGCACGCGTAAAGTTTCGAGTAGAAGGATAAGAGGTTCGCGGTGGCTAAACGCGTCGAGACAGTCGGTACTACAGGAGGGTAGAAGCTATTTCCGGTGCTCCACGTGTGTGGGGAACAGAAGAAGAATGTGAAAATTCGAAAAAGTCACGCTGCTCAGGCTGTTTCACGAGAGCCTACAACTACATTGTAGACGAAGCTAACGAAACGAATTTTTAAGAAATATCGGACTCGCGGTACGCATTTTTCTGCGAACTTCACAGAAGATGAAAATTTGGAATCTGATCTACGTAGGTCCAAGAATCAAAATTAATGAACAATACATAAGGGTATATGATTGGTTCAACGTTGCTAATAACTGAACTGCTGATCTTTATGCAAAACAAAAATTGTCTACATCCTATCAAGGTTCTTATTATCAATCTGTCAGATTGTTTTACCGAAAATGAGTCATCGCTATTATTAAATCAAGGTGTAACCTGAGCCCTCCCACTGTAATCGAACTTTCTAATAGACAAATGAGTAGACACTAAAAAATAAGCTTGCATTTGTCTCGAACAAAAACTCTATTGCACAGGGTAAGGGACCCAATTACTGTGCCTATATTAATCATACCTGTTTTTAAGGCATAATAAATATGAAACAAAAGATATTACATTTTTTCCATTGAAACTTGTTAATATGTTATGTTATGCACTTCTTATGTACTTCGAATGTTTTAAGAAAAAGAATATAATATAAAAAGAATTTTTGAAAAATTATCCGGTAACACGACTCTGTCTCTGGGCCTGAACGGAACGAGAAGCAAAACGGGCGGGACACTACTCTTACAGTGATGGTATCCCCGCACTAATTGGATCCCTTACCCTATCTAATAACTAAATACAGTTACTAAAAGTCTAAAGCCGGAATTACAATCGAAATGCAATCGAAAAATAAAGGTTCTCCTGCACAGTTCCGACTTGTCCGCAACCACGGTGCAGCACAGTGCAGTTTTGTGCAACACTGGTCGAAAATATTCGACCGTATCGATTCTCGTTCCAACCGGTTCCTTCGAATCACCGGGATCCGACCTCTTGGCGTGAACATGCACGGTAACGCCACGGGATCTTATGGTGTTATCAGAAAATTAACTGGTTGCCTTACTCGCGAAATTTCAGATATAGGATAACGGCTTTAATTCGTGGATTCTTGTTTCGTCCTCTTTTCGATTTTCAATACGAGCACAGGTATGTATTTCAATTTATCTTGATTCCGAAATCGATAATTATGATCGGTAACGATTTTTCGATGCAACTTAAAAAAAATACAATTTAATTATACATCCCAATATATAAATCGAGGAATCGGTTAATCTTCGTTGATATAAATTAATATAAAAAGACTAGGACAGACTGTTAGTTTTCTATTTCACCGGGTGTATAAAAGGATTTAACAAGTTATAGTTTTAAATCAATGCTATGCTAATACTACATTACCGATTCAAGGTCGATTGTAGTGGCCAAAGCATTCGCATTTCTACCTGGAATGTACAATCGAGAAGGAGAGTATTCTTCGGGATGAGGTAAATGAAAAAGGAGGAAAAAGTGGCCTGAAAAAAAAAACCGTCATTTTTGGCCTTCGCATTTCTTATGCGTGTCGTAATATTCTAGGAAAGCATTTATAAGTTTTACACTAGGTAATGCAGAAAAATGTAATTATTATCAGGTTAATTAAATATATTCGTTAGAGAATTTTTTCGAATAAATCTCTTTTATCTAAAATCGAATGGACTACTTTTCGATGATATTTTGATAGAAAAAAATGGACAAGTAAGGTTATGTATGGTAATATAGCACAATTTTATTTGGATTCATTAACTTTTCAGCTAAAATTATGTCAATTCTAAAACATGACGATGTGCCCCGTAGTCCATTAAAATTGTTGGCATGAATATTATCATTAATCTAATATTAAATTGTGATCATTTTAATATACCTACGGTAACTATTTATCAATTTTCATAATACACATATAAACGTCATCGTTGCTTTGCAAGCTATTTATTTTTTATTAATAAATGAATTAATACTGGTTCATTGTTCAAAGTCTTTGTTCTTTGTCGACATTCGACAGGTGTACACCAACTTTTTTCTGTGACTGTACAGGTATATATATATATATTCAGCCGTTACACTTTAGAACAGATCAGGATCTTATTCAAAATGCGCGCCTATTAATCAACTGACTGTTCTATGTACATCGGTTATGCATTGGTTATGTTTGGATCGTATTATTTTGTCATTTGATTCCGATCTGTCTGGGCAATACGAGGTGTACAAAAGATTATCGATAAAGTATTAATGTATAAACAAACGAAAACTACTCCATCAGATGCTAATCCGGCTAATGACACAAAAGACTGGCACAAAAACGAAACACCGGCATTTCTCGAGAACAGATGTCTAGTGCGCATGCGCACCGAAATAGTATTCCGTGAACATAGCTTCAAGAGTTCTCAATGTAGATGTAGATACTAAGAGGTTAGGCGCGAAATTCAAACGTATATTACCAAACCGTTACTGTAGACGAAATATATTGCATTATATGCGTTAATCAGAGTGCTAAATACAAATTATACAATTGAAATTACATCTGTTGTAATTTTAAAGGAAGATCTGTCAGCAAGTCTTACTATCCATAGACTCTTTATTTTTTACTTCTATTTTTACTGTTTCATACACATCTTTTTATTTGCCATAATGGACTATAATCAAATGACAAAAACAGTAAGAAAAATTGTAGTAAAAATAGTATGCAATTGAGGAAATATATGCATGTATAAACTTTAGAAAAATATGACTTTACGTAGTAGTAATAATAGACGTAGAATTGAATAGAACATATATCGATACTTTAGACGAACGTTCCGAGCTCCGAGAACATCTTAAATTGTTCCTGACTGCAACGCTTAGGGCAAATATCAGAAAAACTATGTATCTCGCTATCTTTCATAGTGTTATATGTAAGCGTGGTTTCGTTGCTCTCATGGAATCAGGCCAGTGCCCCACAGGGCAATCTGAACCTGTTTAGACATTACTCTCCCTCGGATTTGTCTTCTCGATTGTACCAACTATTAGGAGAAACTCTAAATAATTGAATTTCTCTAACGCTTAAGAAAGCCAAAGACGAATGCCCATTGTTAGTTAATATATATTTTCTGCCAATTGAAACTTCTGTATACAGTAATGTCTCGAAAAGAATTATGTCGTATAGAGAGACACTGTTCCTTAGCCACAAAACTTGTTTGTTTTTAATTTTCTTTTTTCAACTTTTACCAACACACATTTGTGACATTCTTCTGATTAAAATAAGACCAAACACGATACAATTCGAAACGTGTGTTTGTTTAATCCATGGTACAATAGAACCTTGATTATCCAAACTAATCAGTGGAACATGACTGTTCGGATAATAGAACAATTACTTAGTTACAGCGTTAGATTAAATTTTTACCGACTTGTACAATAAATAGTGTTTTCTATGGATCGCTTTAGATTGAATTGTTCAATGGAGAATTTGAAATTGGGTAATGATAAATTCAGATTTCAATGGTTTGGATAATCGAGGCTCTACAATATCGTTAATTAAACGAGTAAATATGCTCCGAATTAAGTCATGTTTGGTCTGATTTTAATCAGAAAAACGTAACGAACATGCCAGTAAAAGTTTCATGAAAATAATTAAATGTACAGGGTGTCCCACGCAACTGGAACAGGCTGTATCTCCTAAACGGACACGATTGGAAATAGAAGAAACTGTTATAGATCAAGGTTAAATGGTATCGGACAGTGCATAACATGCAATTAACTTTATGCATTTTGATGCATCCGAAAAATGTAACAGCCTCTTCTTTAAAAATGTAAACCTATGTTTCTGACTGTGCATAAAAGTATTCATATTACTCACATGCCCTAAACTTATTCGTTAGGAAGTTATTGTAGCTAAAAGTTTTCTGAATTATTTTGGTCTGTCGGTCAAGACATTACTGTATTCGAAAAACGATCATTGCAAAGCGGTTGTGTTCGATCAATGATTCCTCTTCAAGTTCTAGCTCAAAACCTCGAAAAATCGTACACCGAGAGAAAGCTCCAAAGAACAATCTTTCCCAAGAAGATCGCGCACCTGAAGATCCATCCCGGTATGGATCGGTAGAATGGCGACTTAATTTTTGGTTCACACTTACTGTTAGCCTGCGGCGAGGGTGGAGAATCGTCATAGTCAACAGGGGGTCCTGCTTCGTCGACGTTATCTTGCCCGTGGTCGGCCCTATCCCCATCGTTCTTCATCGGCATCTCTTCGTCGTCGACGGTTTCCTCGATCTGTTCGCGAACCACATCGCGAAGGATCGCGAAATTGTCCTCGCGTATCAATTCCGGTGTTACTTTCTGGACCACTTGCGGCGCCGCAAACTCATCGAGGACCTTGTCGTCGTCTTCGTCGTCCTCGTCCTCGTCCTCGTCCTCGTCCTGATGATCCTCGTGCAAATTGTTCTCGGCGTCCGGCTGGTATTTCGGGTTGATCTCGGACGCGTTGATGCCCACGTTATCGAGTACGTTCGAGTCTTTGTCGCGGTGGTCTTCGTCGGGATTCGAGTCGTCGTCTTTGTAAAATTCGTAGGAGAGTTTCTTCACGGGCAACATCGGCATTTCGTCGATCGCGTCCACGTCCGTCTCAGGCCCCAAATCCGTGTAATCATAATCCGCGTCGCCGTTCTCGTGTTTCCCGTTGCTGGCTGCTAGAATACCGTCCTCCCCGTGATCACGCGGCTCCTGCGACAGCATCGTCTGCTTCAGGTTGTTCGAGTTGATCGCGTTGTGAGCGTCGTCGATGTCCAGGAACAGCGGTTTATCCTTCGAGTTCATTTTCTCCAGTATATCATGCACTCGCGCGCTGTAGAACCGATTGTACAAACGGGTCTTTCGCGATCTGGCTGCGATCTCGCTGGCTGTGGATAACAAGACCACAACCAAGGTGACGTTGTCCCTCGAACCTGCGTGCTTCGCCCACTGCAGCAGGATGTGATGGGCACGTTCCAGTCCGTCTGCAATTCAAACAGACTCTTTTAGTCGAGATCAATTCACAACTATTATAACTATTATATAGCTAGTTCGTTCGCTAGTGGACAAAATTGTTCAAGGTCAGTTGGTTCAGGTGGCTTGAAAATGATCGGTGTTGGATTAACACTAGAAAGACGGGAGCTTAGTATATACCTATATTGCCTGAGAGCAGTCAAAATGACTGCATTGTGAAAAAATAACTAATGCGCAAAGAAATTTGTTTAACAGTAATTTTTAATATATTTTATATCACTTACAGTCATATAACAAGTTATTGATAAGTAATAGCAATAAAAAAAATGTATTTCAGTTCGAAAAAAAATAATTTAAAGCAGTTAAAATGACTTGCTTAGGCAATCTAGTGTTAAGGTGTCAAAAGACACCTCATGGTAGAAATAGGTATACCATATGCACATTTTTAAATCCAGGATGAGCTGGAGGAAAATGATATCGCTGAATTAATTTAACAACTGTTGTACGAAAAGTTAAAAAATTAATTGTGGAGAAATGATTAAACTTAGAGAATAATGTTAAGTTAAAATTTGAAAGGTGTCTTTTGACACCTCTTGGTAGAAATAGTGTTAATCAATAAGCAAACTGAGCACACGCGCATCTTGGTGTCGGGAGAAGGGAAAAGCACCACAGACATTTTCAGAAAATTTTACATCTTTTATAATCATTAAAAATCCACGGTTACGTAAGCACAAGTTTCTTCATTTCAAAATAGACTTTAGAAGAGTCAATGTTGATCGTGACTAACTTATCATCGACACGTGAATAATTCTAGTTCCTGAAATGAATTCAACCAATCAACAGTTTCTTCATTTCAAAATAGACTTTAGAAGAGTCAATGTTGATCGTGACTAACTTATCATCGACACGTGAATAATTCTAGTTCCTGAAATGAATTCAACCAATCAACAATTTCTTCATTTCAAAATAGACTTTAGAAGAGTCAATGTTGATCGTGACTAACTTATCATCGACACGTGAATAATTCTAGTTCCTGTATATTGAAATGAATACAACCAATCCACAGTTTCTTCATTTCAAAATAGATTTTAGAAGAGTCAATGTTGATCGTGACTAACTTATCATCGACACGTGAATAATTCTAGTTCCTGAAATGAATTCAACCAATCAACAGTTTCTTCATTTCAAAATAGACTTTAGAAGAGTCAATGTTGATCGTGACTAACTTATCATCAACACGTGAATAATTCTAGTTCCTGAAATGAATTCAACCAATCCACAGTTTCTTCATTTCAAAATAGACTTTAGAAGAGGCAATGTTGATCGTGACTAACTTATCATCGACACGTGA
Source organism: Seladonia tumulorum (assembly GCA_913789895.3). Taxonomy (NCBI): domain Eukaryota; kingdom Metazoa; phylum Arthropoda; class Insecta; order Hymenoptera; family Halictidae; genus Seladonia; species Seladonia tumulorum. The sequence goes on along the minus strand of OU565282.1, from coordinate 5,131,124 downwards.
ATAATTCTAGTTGCTGAAATGAACTCAACCAATCCACATTCACGAAGAAAGAAATCATCGGTTATTGGAAAATATAACAGCAGAAGAACGAAGAGAAAAAAAATATGCTGATTGTATACGTGTTCACTGAGGAAGGTTCTACGAAACTATTGTGAAAATTGTAGAATGCGTTTTTGGTGGTTGTTGAAGGGGAAGTGTATAGCGACCGACCATGTTCGCACGGCACTGCGCGCGTCACTTTGAGCAGCGGCATATAGTCAGAAAAGTACACGCGGCTGAATGCGTGCCTCTGAATGCAAGTGCAATGACCTGTGCGCCGCGTTCGCATAAGTATCCAAAGCCCACCCACCCTCTCTTCCTTCCCCCAACGAATTTTTTCCTATTTCAACCCTGCCCGAAAAGATCGTCTCGGGCTAACCGATTTCGGCCCTTCGTTCGCGCCCAGTGACTTTATTGCGACGAAAACCGCCCACCATCCATCCCTATCCCCCCTCCTTCTTCTTCCCCCTTCCCCTCACTTGCATTAATTCTCCTTCGGTCTGCTTTTCCATCGTCGCGCCGGCCCAACCCTCTTTTCTTCTCCTTTCGGGATTATTCCTACAGGGATTTGCCTCGCCTCTTTTTCACCGGCTCACTTTCAACGTTATTTATAACCCGTACTCTCTCGTACGTTTTGCGCGCTTCGGCTTTTAATGGTATTACATACGAAAAGGGAGTCGGAGAAGTTGGAACACGCGAGAGAGACCCGGCTTTTGTTCGGATGAAAAACGCTGGCGAATCATTAGCTTATTGTTATCGCACGATACTGTGTTGTTTAGAGTTGCTTGAAGAAAGCCAGTCACGAAAGCCCACTAGTAAATAGTTACGAAAAACTAAGGTTTCGCACTTGTTTGTTTTGAGCGGTTGTTTGATTTGAAAAGATAATAATGCGATTTTATCTGTGTTCGTCTAACTGGTAAAAATATGAATTCGTATTTACCAACAGGGCATGTTTTGTTCTTAACACTTGAACTACCGGATGGGTCAAAATGACTTCCTTCTAATTTTTTTTTTTTTAGAGATATTGAAATTATATATATATGTTTCCATAAGAAAATTTTTTAATAAAATTCTCTATCGAAGTAGATATTTAAACAGAACCGATGTGAAATCTAAAAAAATCTTATTTTGTTGTTATTATAAGGCAATGTATGCCAGTTGCATTTAGTGCTTGGTAGTTCTAGTGTTAATTTGCAACTTTTCGTTGTAAGGGAAATGATAAGTAGACAGCGGATCTTTATGCAAAATAAAAATTTTCAATCTGAATTGCATCAAACGGGAAAGAAGTACAAGTTTATTTTCTTCCCTAATATGTATGTGCCCATAATTATGAAAGCGGTCTAAGTCAAAATTAAAAAAAAAAAAAAAATGAATTTATCACTTATTTCACACGACATGATTGTAAACTAAATTTATTCAATGTAATTTTTTTTTATGACTTAGACCACTTTCATAATTATGGGCACATATGTTTAATACCAGTAATACTTTCTTTACTAATATGTTTAATTTAAGGTTGAAAATAATATAAATGTACTTTCAAACTTTTCTAATGTTCTTACTATTTTAAATTACACCTACTCATTTTTGTCATAAATGCATAAAATCCGCTGTCTAATGATAAGTTGCTCGACCAATCCTGGCACCTGGCACTTGATGCTAAAATCACCATTCTCGGCGATCGGTTTTCGCTTAAACGCGAGCCGTGACTCGAATAATATTTACGAATTATCCCGACATCCATCCTGCTACTAGCATCTCCTTCGAACATAGCACATGATCAAACGGGTCGTAACGTGTAATCAGAATCAATTCGCGAACGCAATTCCCATATAACCGGCGACTCGAAACGCATCGTCCCGAGATATATCGATTGCGGATGAAGCATTGATATAGAAGAGAGGATGGATCGGTACATTCCTGAAGCCTTACAACAGCGGAACGATCGTTTATCAAATCTGTACAATCGTGGACCTCGTATTTCTTCACGAATCGAAGTATACATAGAAAACTTTTATTTTCGGTAACGGCGAACAAAATTGATTAAAAAAAAAGGAAAAAGATCACGTGAGAACACATTCCATTCTTCAGCGTCTTTCTTATAATTCTGTTGAAGAATTTGTAAAAATCGCGACCAACAATTGTGCCCATAATTATGAAAGTGGTCTGTCATAAAAAAAAAAAAATTACATTGAATAAATTTAGTTTCAAATCATGTCGTGTGAAATAAGTGATAAATTCTTTTTTTTTTTTAATTTTGACTTAGACCACTTTCATAATTATGGCACAATTGTCCGATTGCCTCATTAGCTCATTTGTTACCCCGAAAAGTTTTTTTTACTACTCATTAGGGTTAATCATTTCTTCGACTATGCGTATTAGTTGTACAAATAAATTCTTTTTAATTTTAGAATGAGAATTTTATTAAACTTCGCATGACGCTGGCTGTAAACGTGTATTGGAACATATGTAGTCGCCAGCCTATGGGTCACGCGAGATCCAGTTATCGGCAACTACGGATCCATCATGCGAGGGTTAAAAATAATTGTAACAGACATGAACGCTATTGTTATCGAAAGTCCTTATGTTAATTTTCTGGCATCTTTCACAAAGTCTGCCGATCTTCATACAATTTTCCATTTTCGTAGGTTGCTTTCTAAAAATTGAGAGATTGATTATTGTTTTATAATATAAATGGTGTTTCGTGTTAATAAATTCATAAATATTTGGAGTCTACTCAAGAGTTACTGCACGATGAGTGCGCGAAAAGAAGTCTCTATGGGAAACATAATCGTGTACAATTTTTAATAGTTATTGATAACGCGTATTTGTTTAATTGTCAGTATCGTTTTAGGTGGCTTAAATTTTCTGTTTGGCTAAGCGTGAACCATTGGAACATCTTGTGATCGGTTCGTACTAGGTCACCATAAAAATTAGTTTAGCTTTTGCAAGCCAAGTTTTTGCAATTAATTACGTAGAACGGGTACAAGTATCAACGACAAAGAGGAAGTTCTAACCTCGCGGTGAAATATCGTCCCCTTCCTCGAGCAACGCACTTTACGGACGAGGATAGGTTAAATTACACGGAAATATTGGGTTACCTGTGCCACGATACTGCGACAACGGCTGAACAATAAACGGCTGTGTTAATGCCACATAGTTCCCTCTGTTCTGTGTGCCTAACTTTTGTACAGAGCTACCCGGTGAAAAAAATATTACTTGGATAGTCAGTCTCTCGGGGCCACGAAAACCAAGCCAAACGATGGCGAAACGAACGTTGTCATTCGAAATGCTTAACGCCTATCCTGCGCACAATGTGTGCAGATGCGCGTTGAGACGAAAAATTTTACGTTTTTGAATTTAGCACAACTGCGTTTTCGCGCCGATTTATGAAAGTCTCAGTGCGTGCGCCGGAAAGTGTTAGTCACGCATTGAATTTTACAAACGAGCGACTTTTCATTTCTATGAATTTACAAGTGAAAGGATCACTATTCTCATCTATCATCTGCAGTAATTACACGAGGCAATGAAACACGATTCGAAAAGAAAAGCTTGTTGCGTTAAGCCACACTGTTGCTAACATATACAATAAATTTATTGGACAGGACATTAAAGAAACACGTGTTCAAAATCTTAATCGATCTGAAGGTTGGTTACGGAGTAAACTGGAAAGATCAATTTTTGGCATAATTTCTCTGTGCAATGGCGTGTTAAAATAAAAAAAATCAGACCTATGTCAAACTCCTAGATACACACACTCTGAAAATCGATTCTGATTTTTAAATTGAAAATCCTGATGACAAAAAATAAAAAAATGGTCCAAGATATCGTTGTGAAAGTTTAAAAGCAGCATCGTTTCTATTTTCACCGTGGCAATCAAATTTTCAGAGTTGTATATTTCGAAGTAGGCACACAAACAGAAGAAATAGAACACATATAGAATAAATACAGTTATAAATTTATTGTACAGGACATTCAAGAAACACGTGTTCAAAATCTTAATCGATCTGAAGGGTGGTTACGGAGTAAACTGGAAAGATCAATTTTTGGCATAATTTCTCTGTGCAATGGCGTGTTAAAATAAAAAAAATCAGACCTATGTCAAACTCCCAGATACACACACTCTGAAAATCGATTCGGATTTTTAAATTGAAAATCCTGATGACAAAAAATCAAAAAATAGTCCAAGATATCGTTGTGAAAGTTTAAAAGCAGCATCGTTTCTATTTTCACCATGGCAATCAAATTTTCAGAGTTGTATATTTCGAAGTAGTTACACAAAAATCGTTTTAGCTTTCGAAATTTTCGCCGGTCTTTGTGACGCGTCACACTGAACAAGCTGTAACTTCGTTATTTTCTCGAATGCTGTAGCAAAATTTTAGAAGTGCTTTTTGATGCGTCTGCGCTTCTGCGCTGTGCGCCGTGTTCATGGAAATTCGTGGATAGTTGTGAACAAAGTATTATCGATTGGCCCCCCTGGAAAACGGGTGTGACAGGCGGCTCTGGCACGCATCCTATCGAACCGGATGGACATTCGACCGATCGATAGTTGGCTCCCTTACATTCGGATCACATCACTCTCAATTTGGTCGGTCACGAAACGGGCCTCGTTGGGGAATCATTCCGTGTAGGGCGGAGGGACTTTTACACAAGCCCTATTCCCTTAGGAATCGTCTAATCCTCCAGCCAATTGCCATAGTTCCTTGCGATGTTGAATAAAATTCAACATGTGTCTTCGCATCTTCAATTGTCAATGGTCAAAGCCGCAAATTGAAACAATGTGTGTTACCTAGGTGCACACGTCTCGTTGCTTATGCTTCAATCACAATTTTATCTTGAAAATCAACATCTGTTACGTATCGTATCATTTTACATTCTCATTTTTCCAACCGCGTCTTTAATTTTTTACCTGCTCTCGAGGAGTAACAAACGAGTCAGACTCGCGATGAAGATTTCTAACAAAATTTAGTAAACATTGATTTTATGTCTGTCTTCCAGGACGAGATGAATTTCTGTCGTAAACATACAATAAATAAATTTTCGTTCTTCTTCTGTGAACTTATCGAGGGTCAACGAATCACAGCAAGGGGTTAATGAAATTAGAAATTGCAGTGTACGTGAAATTTTTCTGTCGAGTATAGTAAAATAATAGTCTTATTTGTTTCTCAGAAATAATTAAATTGTGTAAGAAATATTAGGTTGTAACATATGAAACGTCCGATTTTTAAGATTAACTTTAAATAACAAAATCGGACATTTCATATGGTACAACCTAATATGTCTCGTATCGTCAGAGTTTAAGAAAGCAACCAGGTAGTCTATCTTACACGTACCATTCAGTACATTTTGAAGATTGAAATACGAAACATTTTGCTATTTACAGAATAATTTTTTAAATACCACTATTATATTGTGGTTCAGGCTGTAAACCTGTACTGTTTGTGACAAACAATTTATACAGTGATTTTCTTATGTTTCACTTGTATTAAATAATTTATGTAGTGATTTTCTTATGTTTCACTTGTATTAACACTAGAACTACCGAACCAGTTAAAATGTTTTCATCAGAATTTTTCGAATGAACTTTCTCATTGAAGCACATATTAGAATAGAGATGGTATTAGGTTTGAATAGATGTAGTCTTGTCAGCATTACAAAGCAATATTCATCAGTTGTATTTATTAATCGGTAGTTCTAGTGTTAAATAATTTATGTAGTGATTTTCTTATGCGTTACTTGTATTAAAAAAAAACCTATACGGTGAGATTCTTACGTGTTAACCTAGCCAAGGACAGACTTCTGACTGGGTACTGTGTATCTAGCATTTCGATGGGGAGGATAACGCTAGCCCTAACAGTCAGTGACTCATAATTCGCCAGTATGCGCAGAGAGCCAACGAATTTTAGCCCCCAACACGGAAGGTTTCGCTTAGTGAGTAATGATTCCTGGAATGACAGTAAAAGGATAGTTTCGCTAATCCTACTAATAATTCAGAAGGCTGGTTATCCCCAACGTCCGCGAGAAATATTTCTCAAAGTTGTGTGATCGATCACAGAACTATGTGATTGTGCGTGCAAACTATTTTCAGACGCATACAATACAAACTGCAATAATGTCAATACTACTAATAATTCAGAAGGCTGGTTATCCAACGTCCGCGAGAAATATTTCTCAAAGTTGTGTGATCGATCACAGAACTATGTGATTGCGCGTGCAAACTATTTTCAGACGCATACAATACAAACTGCAATAATGTCACTTAGTGTCGCATAGCGAAGGAAGTGTCCGTGAACATTTTCAGTATGCCAGGCGCGCTTCTTCTTTCAAAAGTGTTCGGTCATCTATTAGTTTTATAAAAAAATGTTACATAAATTTCGCCACATCTTTATGTTGGCAAAAATGTGCTTTTAGCTGCATCATGCGTGTTATTTGTACAATTGTACTGCCCGAGTATTTTCCTAATAGAACATGCAATAAGAGTATAAAAAGCGATAAAAGCGGATAGGAGAGACACGGTAAACAGAAGAACAGTAAAGGTATTAGAAAAATTTATAACTATTTTTGTATCATCTTCAACCTATCAAATCCATTAAGAAAGGAAATCAATTTCTATTTTTGAAAGCAAATATGTATTTCTGATATTTCCGATTTCATTTGCAAATCAGTTTTAGCGGAATACAATGTATTGTTTCAGCCTGACAAATCCTTTTTGTTTACGATTATTCCTTTCTAAAAATGTTATCAATATATTCGTAATATTTTTCTGATTGAAATGTGATCAAACGAGACATCATTCGATTTGTACAGGGTGTCCCAAAAATGTTGTACTTCTTTGAAAAGGTTGGTGGATTAAAGAAATAAATACGGTCCGAATTGTGTCACGTTTGGTCTCATCTTAATCAGAAAAATGTCGCAAATATGTTGGTAAAAGTTTCGCAATAAAAGATCGTTCGAAACAAAAATGTTTTGTCACTAGTATTGTCTAACATATTGGTGTCGATGTTCAACGAATGATGTTTATACACGATACAAGTAACATTTTCCAGATCGATTAACTCCATAAACAAAAACTATGAAAAAATGTGGATAAAATAATAGACACCTGTAACTTGAAAAGATTTTGTCACTTGGCGGTATTAAAGAAAATTTTCCGGAAAGTATAACGGTTGAGGAAATTTAGTTCAAGTATAAAAAGATACGCATCGATCTATTTGCGAACGAAACAGTTTAACGTTTAAACGTGGATTCAATCGTTTTGCGTAAAGGCGACCTAATCGAGGCACTAATGTAGTTTGGATTTCTTGCTTGGTGTTTCGTTAGCGATTCGATGTGTGTTTTTATACGAGGGTGCAGACTGTCGAGAAAATGACCTTCGCCGTTTCGCCGTAGCATAATTAACAGGATTTATTAATTCCCGGCGAAAGCGGGCCAGTCCGTTCGCGATCTTAAGAAAAACCTTTTGCCGCCAAGTTTTCCCGTCTTCGAACTGTTACTGTATCCAAGCGATATGAATTATGGAGGTGGTGCGCGCATAAATTGAGGCTTGCTCGCGGAACGATCGTTGAACTAATGCTCATCGGCCCTGACGATCGGTGTTAGTAGCTGTTTCGCGATTTTTCTACGAAAAAACTCTGCTGCCTCGCGATAAAATGTTACCGTCGACCCTGTGTCACCCGTTTCCCGAATCTGCTCGAGCTTGAAATTCGAAACGGTTCGATCAAAGGATTTTAATCTCGATGATTAATCACATACCGGCGAAGCAACATTGCAGATAACAATGTCATTCGATACAAATTGCAATCGGATCCGCATTTAACAGCCTGTGTATCGTTACAATGGATATTGCATTACAAACTAATTGATCCTGTTCACCATTGAGATTTCGTTAGCGTTTTGTCAATTAACAACGACTGTTGCAAACCGTTGCAATCTTTATTCGGACACCAGTAATACTACCTGTATTATTTCTAGCCACGACAGCCGTTTATTGAAGACCATAAAGTTCTTGCCTATCAATATAAGAACTGCCTCGGTGCGACCGTGTCCCGGCGTTGACAATAGCACAGCTGATCGTGCTCGGCGCCGGGACCGGGGTGAACGCACTCAGACGTAAACCTTATGTTTACGTCTTACGCCGAAACCGTCGCGTGGGCCACCTTTCCTATATTCCAAAACACCAAATCCGTTACCTTATCGTCCTTGTTTCCCGTGCAGCAGCGGCCGTCAGGGCATTGCCCTCGTGCGCTGACTAACGTTCAGCACTGCCAAATCCTTTGTCATTTTCAAAAACCCCACTCCTTAGTCCTTCCGCAATCGGTGGCCCCGTTTAGTATAAATATCGCGCGATAGCCGTATCGCGCTCTCTTCTAACGACTCTCGTCTTACGACTGCCTTCAATCTCGCGATCACGCTCACACGTCTTTTCACATCAACTCTCGTCATCCGACGTTCGTTAGTTTCGTGCGCTTCACGATTTGTGTGTCACATTCACGCCGTCTCATTTCACTATCGCCTTGTCATCACTCTGTACATATCCATCTGTTAAATATAGTCTACTATTTATTCCTAAATACAGTCCACTCGTCTTTTCTACCGCCTTGCTTTCGCCCTCCGACACATACAGTCCACTCCCTTTTTTACCCTCTGCTATCGCCTCCATCCTACGACTAGAATCTCAAACAACGACATTACACAATTTCTCAGATCGGAAATTCAGATCAGTATCAGGTATCAGTTAATATATATGTTATACATCTCTTTTTTAATATTCCTTGTGCTTTGAAAATAAATCTAATTAATATATATATAGGCATAGTAATTGGCACCCGCACAGTAATCGAGTCCCTAACCCGATTTCAGCCGAAAAATGTTGATCATTGTGAATTATTGTAATAAAAAGTGCAGTTCTTGTTTCGCTATGGTTTTGTACAGTTACCATGACTTTTATGATCTAAAGTCGTAGAAAATGCAATTCTGCGCCATTATGTAGAAATTTTCGACATACATTACTCTGTTATCATGGGAACAAACCAGTATGATTCATAAAGTGTTATGAAAACGCTCGCGGATACACGATCATACGTTAGATTAGATCCACACACATACGAAATTAATGAGTTTGTTAAGCGGAAACTACTGGAACACATAACTGAGTTCAGTTCTAATAATAGCCGAATATATAAATTCTGCTTGTTCTTGATTATTCTTATGGGAAAGTCATGCTTATCTTAAAATTGGATTTTCTAAATTCTTTAATAACATTCTCTCGCTAATTAGGTCTTATTATAATCTCCTAATCGCAATTTCTACATTTTGAAGGCTTTTTCGTGCGAATCGCAATTTGCAAAAGAAAAAAAAAGAACAAAAATTGATTTCGCGTAGTTAAATGAAAAATTAAAACTGTGGCATGACAAATTACTTGATCACGCTTTCGTCGCAAGGTAATCAAGAAATTAAATACGCAATTCGAATATTAGGACTCACGCGTACACGCCATTGTTAGTATAGCGCGTGAAATTCATGTTTCATATTCGGTATCGTGAATGAGCCGAAATAATTAGTTCGTAATTTTTTCACAAAATCAAAATTTTCAATCAGTCAATTGATCAATGAAATCAATTAACACGTTCTTCTGCATTTTCTCAAAGAATTCTCGTATTCGCCTGTGAAATGTCAGTGATCCTGGCAGTAAAATTAAACGAGGTACGATGGCATAACCCGTATAGTTTTCACGGACGTAAAAGTATCTATTGTCTATTGTTTCGAGTTATAATACATGCCGGTAATCTAAATTGAAATCTGCGTAGCATCTGCGGACTGTTACGAGATCGCGTCTCGGAACGCAACAAGTCGAAAGAACTCTTTTCAGAGAAGTAGGTCATACGATATATAAAAAGTCGAAAACTGTTGATCGGTGATCTCACGAAATCCGCCACAGTCGAAGAAAACAAAGTGACCGAGTAATTTTATGGTACGATACAGACGTCGTTATCTGCGTTTTAACCTTCGGCAACCGAATGGTCCCAGTGACATAATGCGAGACCCATTTCGCTTGGGTCAATTATTCTGTCAAGTATACATAGTGTTCACACAAATATTGCCTATTGATTTCTACAAGAAATTTAAATTAAAAAAATTACTTAATATACCACGTTTTTTTAAGACAGACTAAACAGTATAAAATAATTTTCCTAGCCCCATACACAGATTCCTAACGTCATACAGATAGTTCCAAAAATTTGTGATTGTGAATTTTGAATATGAGAATATTTACTGTTGAGAAAAGTCACGCAACAGTTCATGTCATTTGTAGTGCAATAAAATTGTTAGGAACATAGGCGAACTATTCATTCATCAATTATTTATTGCAAGTGCTCCACGTTTTTCGTTTTAAACCTTACAGGTATTTTCATAGCTATTCAAAATTCACGATTACAAATTTTCAAGACCATCTGTACGGGACTAGGAAAAATCATTTTATACTTTTTAGTCCGTCTTAAAAAAGTGGTATATTAAAAATTTCTTTTTATTTAAATAATTATTTTCTGCTTTTGATCTTCTGTACTTTTGACATGAGATTTTTGTTGCTAGAATGTTTTGAAGTACACTCGGTATGCTAATTCTATAACAACAGAAGCTTGTTCGGTGGCGCCTGGTATCGCTCTGCGTATTACCAAAATAAAACGGCTGATTCATAAAAACGTCTTAATAGGCTTAATATACTCTTATAAGCAACTGTGATTTCGGCAATCCGCATTCCCGATGAAGGAATATTTTCTCTACTTATAGTATGCTTGTAATACTTGAGGATTGCATTAGGTTAAGTATCGATATACGTTTTAAAGAATACAGAAAAATGCTTGGAGAGTGTCTTTCGAAGCCCCATTTACTGCTAAGTGCATTCTGACGTGCATTCATACGCGAGAATAAAAAGGAGTATTCATACTTCGTTGCAAGCTGTCAGAAATTGTCGAAAAGGAACACTTGCCACATTACGAGGAAATTGATCGCCGTGTCACGCTCTAACAGGATTGCTTTATGCTACTGATATCGATCCAGGTCGCATTATAATGACCGACAATCAAGCAGAAGATTACGGAAGATTGCAGAACATTGTGGAGATCGAAGAAACCCTCATACTTTCCATCAATCTTGAATAGTTTTCCAGTTACACTAATGCAACCAGACTTTTAAAGCAGAACACTTAAACTTTCCATATATGTACGCCAGTTTTTGCAATATACAAAATGGGTCAATTTTGCGCATTCTTAATATCTAGGATTAAAAGAGAAGTTCTGAAGATTAAACTAAAAATTGAAATTCGTAGAACGTGACTAACAAAAAAATCCATCTCAAATTTCAATTTTAACGAAGATAGAAAATGTTAACAGTCAGCTTGGAATAAATAACTGAATTCGAGGTAGTAATTTTCAGCTGATCTTTACAGAGAAAAGTGAAACTCAAAATTGATAAAAATATTTTTGATTTACGCAATTTTCTACGCTACATTACAAAAGTGTTCATTGAATACGGCGAACAGAAGAGATCTTTTTCAAATTTCAATTTCGAGGGATATATAAGATATCAACAACTGTCAGCTTGGAATAAATAACTGAATTTCAAATGCCACGTTGTTCTAAATATTTTTACGTACGAAAATCTTTTCCGTCTATTTTGTGCAACAATTGAGGATTGCGAATTCTGCTCTTTCTCACATTCTCTAGAAGTTTCGAATCGAGCGAGGCAATTTTTTTCCGAGATCTCCACATTCGTGACATTTTAATGTTCGATATCGAGCGCAAAAAGCCATCGATAACTTTTTACGCGAATCACGTTAAATTACGCTTAGCAACTGCAGACGAGTATTGCGAGGAATTTGAGATACTGTTAGAGGATGTGGTAACAGCACGCAAAAGAAACACGCGTTTCACGCATGACATGTGCCTCGGCAAATTTTAGAATAACTATCAACCGATTTGGATAAGTGAAGAAGAGTATTCGCCCATTCCCGATTCGAGTCATGATAATTATTATTTATAGATCATGAACTTAAGGAACACGAGAATCGGCCGCGAGTCGTCTCACGAGGATTACTCTTCGTATCTATATTTACTCTCGGAAAAGAAAATAACCGGTTTATATAAATTTCTTCACTTTTTGGTAGCCATTTTGTATTCTCTTTGCAAGAATTTTCACCGTAGACAAATTCTCTTATTCGCGTTTATGTTATATATTCACACGGAAAATTTCTTCTCGCAATTTTAATTTCTACGTTTAATTGAAACGAAATACGTTGAAGGAATTCGATGCAAATGATCGTTAAATGTATGCAAATTCATAGATACACGTTTTATTACCTTAATAACGAAGTATATATGTGGTTAAGTATTATCCAATTCATATGTTAATGCAGTTTGCAGGCTCAGGTATGCCAGGAAACACGCAAATATCCATAATCTCATTATATGTAATTACACTGTATTTCTGGTCGTGTAAATTCCTGTTTGCCAAAGTACCTAATCCACTTTTTTCACGATGTGGAATTGTTATTTTAGGTTCGAAAGTTCTTTCGGATTTAAAAAGAAATACATTAACATATTACTTGTCGGCGCAATTATGACTCACATCTGAGAATTTGTGTATAAAATTAATCAACAGCAATGGCAATTTTTCGGGATTATTTTTCAAAGGAAGCTTTTAGTAAGTCATAGTATATAGTCATTGGGGAAACTAGTCGGCTCGAAAACTAATAGGATTTCGGCAAGTCGATACGATTATTTCGTAATGTTTAAAAAATTTACGATTCATGGCTAAGGTACTTCACAATGAACCTACCCTCAAGTAATATAACTTAGTCATTTCTGTTACTTATTAGTCACTTATTAGTAGACAGCGGATCTTTATGCATTTATGGCTTATGGAAATGTTATAATATAAAATTCGAGAAAATTTAACACGATTTTTATTTGCTTTGGATCTGCAAAGGTTGCTCCCATAAAAAATAGGATTTTGTTTCATTCCACTTTCTTAACATTTTTCTATAGAAATTGGAAATTGCATAAACACCCGCAGTCTACTTATTAGTTACTTATTCATTTCTTTTTTAGTGACTGGTATACGTTGTTCTATAAAAATTACAAGACTGGATTTATTTAGATGTAGAATGACGAAATTTATTTAATATTTTCATCATTTGTTTTATTCGATAATTCTTATATAGTAATTTTATCTTTGTGATCTCAATAAAAATGGGATAAAAGATGTGAAACCGGGTATGGTACGGTTAAAAAAAATGATTTCGAAGTTATTTTTTTTAGTCGTCCAGAAGTCTGTTCGCGGGTTTTCGGTAAGCAACCGTCTACCAAGGTTGCAGGAAAATTGTTCGACTGTCATTTCGGCGTGTTCCCTTGTTAGAAATGAACGGTGCGCGCATCTATGCACCGACGCTCGTTAGAGACCGCGTATCCGTTGCCGGTCCGTGCATACATTTTCATAAAAATGCGGAGATCCGCTTTCTTTCCTGTTACCCGCCGCGGAACGCGATACCACGTTGTGTGTTACGCTCTCATGTTAATTCCGGCAATAAAGTCGGGTGTTAAAAACCGCTGTTTGCTCGGGTTTCGCGCATTCCTGAATCGCTTCGATCGCTCGGTCCATGAGCGTTCGTTGTCTCATAATTATGCGAGGGTGCGCACGATAGACAAGTATCCGGGGACAACTAGCACACTGCCTACGACAACAGTTTGTGGCCAAATGAAAGAATCGTAAATAGCAAATAAGAAGTCGCGAAGCCTAGGAGGAATGGTAGATTTTGGGTCTTTGGAGAAATTAAGAAAAAAATAAAAAATGCTGTAGTAATTACGAAACAGAAAATTATGGAATCCACGAAAATGATTCTTGTGTCTTTGGAAGGATTAATTTACACAAAAATATTGGTCCCATCCGTTGCGAAATAATCGCAGACTTAAATAACAAACACTGATCGAAACCTGTTAAAAAATGCTGTAGCAATTACGAAACAGTTGTGACACATAGGGAAAATTATGGAATCCACGAAAATAATTTTTGTGCCATTGGAAGAATCGATTTACACAAAAATATGTTTTAAAAATATTAAAAATATGTCGAAAAGAAAAGCGCTTAGGGGTTTATGGTCACCATAACGCAGCCTCGAGGCTAGGCGTGAAGAAAGTTTCAACTGCTCGAAGTACTTGTATAAATTGTAACGAAAGTTTAAACACGATGTACTCCTAAAATATTTAAATGAATTTGTTGCACGGATCTGAATTCAGTATAAAATGTCTGCTGTGACAATGAAATCCACACTTGCAAAAAAAAATTCAATATTGCTGATTTGAACTTGTTCATCGCGTAGAATACGTGATCACTAGATCATTATGCAAAATGAAAACTTTCTACGTTGATTGTAAGGAACAGATATTTAATTAAATTAAAATGTAATTCTTCTTGTAATATTAAAAAAGAGGTATCAAATCTTTTCATTAAAATCGGTTAATATATTATATGTTGTACAATATATATACATATGTATATCTTTTTTAACATTCATTATGATTTAAAAATAAGTATGATTAGCAGAGGCACCGTAGTTGGTACACCCACAGTAATTGGATCCTTAAATAGAAAATTTATCAAAATATTTTTAATTTACGAAATTTTCTACACTTCATTACAAAAACGTTCATTTAACATAAGAGATCATTTTTAAATTTCCATTTTTAAGGGATACACAAAACGTTGTAGCCAGCAGTCAGCTTGGAATAAATAATTGAATTCTTCTTTTAATGTAACAACGTTCTTAAATTTCTCTAATACCCCTGCAATTTTACAGTTCGCCTATTTGTTGTTATCACAAGTGCAGTAAACCGTCACTTTAGTGATCAGCTTATTATCAAACATCAAGCTTCTGCAAATGCTCTAGAATTGGGAGTAGAAAAGAATTAATTGCAAGGGTTGTAATGGATTTCCAAGAAGAAATTATTCGAAAATAGCCAAGCAATTTCTAAATTAATTATAGTTCGATTGTTTTTGAACAATATTAAAACAGTTGTAAATGCTCGGTGAATTTCGAAGTGGAAAAGTTCGAGTCCTCACGCCGCTGGTACGAGGGCAATGGCGTGAAAAAAAAAGAAAAGAAACGGGATGGAACAGATGGGTCCAAGGTTTCTCGAGCTCCGCTACTTCGCGTAGCGTTTGACGATTTGTTCGACACGAGGGGAAAAATGAGTGACGATGATGTATGCGGTCCGTGCGCGAAGGGGAGAAACTAAATCCGTATAGGGAACAATCTTTTGCTGCAAGTTTCGCTGGCAATACTGAAACAATTCTCAAACTGCTATGTGTTACGCTGACTTGTACACACACGCTAATATTTATTCCCTCGTTATTATGACACGTAATATTTCAAAAATCTCTTCCCCATCCCTTCTGTGTTATCTTATGTATGACCAAAATAAGTAGATCAATGCAAAACAGAAAAAACCATTTGAAGAAAGCAAACATGCTGTTGCGTTATTCTCTTAGAAAATTGTTAGAAAAGGATATCAGTAAGAGAGGAGTATCTTCGAAGGATTAACGATTATTTAATAGAGCTTAGAGCTTACGTAGATACTTCTCGGAAGCGGTTCGTCAAAACACTGCGTTATCTGCCGATCGTGTTTTGTCCTTCCCCGCGTTGACCGTTGATCGTACGATTCGCTCGCACACACACACAGACAGACAGAGAGAGACAGAGAGAGCGCATTCTTACCGCAGCAGGCTTGAAAATTCGCTGCCTGCTTATAATCGACATAAATTTCCTTATGAGCAGACCTTTATGCAAAATGAAAATTTTCTACCTGGATTCCAACAAATTGGAGTGAGATAAAAATTTAATTTTCCATCTCAATATGTTTAGTAAGTTGAAACTAATATAACAGTATTTTTAAATTCTTCCGATTGTTTCACTGGTTCAAATTACACCTACTCATTTTTGTCATAAATGCATAAAGATCCGCTGTCTACTTATGAGCATTAAAAGAATGCGTCTCTTCGCAACGTGTATAGATAATAGACATAAACGAAAGAGTCGCTAAACGAGGAAGAATACCAGCACTGATAAACTGGCTCTGTACGCCGACCGAGTAGACGAGAGTTATATTAGTTTTTTCTGCAGCCAACGGTAAAAAAAAGAAAAGAGTTCGTCCGGTAACGAAGTGAATTATTATACGGAGGGAAAAACGGTGCGAAATTCTTCCGGCAGCGAAAACGCAGTAATCCGTCCGACAGTAGTGATGCATATCCTCGCGATCGTATCGCGAGGATATCGGACGGAAATAGAGGAGAGGCGCTTGCTTTCACGACTTACAGGTCAGGAGACTGGCGGCGTCGCGTCCCATGAAGCGTTCGCGAAATTCCGCCAATTAGCTCGCGGCTCGTGGCGAACGCGATGTGTAACAGGAAGTAAAATCGAGACTCCGGCGAGAAAGGTGGCCGCGAATTTTCCTCGGTCCCGTAACTCTAGGTGCTCGAGCGCCGTCTTACCGCAGACCGACGACCACGACGACCACGACGAACGATGGACGCCGTGCTTAATTGCATTTTGCGCTGCGGCAAAGTGTCGGCCGATCTCTGTCCCGGGTCCGAGGAATGAAAGCAGAGCAAACGCGGTAAGCCGCAGCCCTTGTAACCCAACACCCGTGCGGCGGACGGACACAACAGACTCCCGGAGGAAAAACAACGACAAAAATCAAACCCCGACCGCCACGCCGCACAGTGGACAAAAACGGCCTTTTTCGATTCAAAATCAAACAACTTTCGAAAGCTGAAACTTTGTAGAATATGGGAAAATAGGGAGATTACGGTACGAACGTTTTTTAACCTTGAGAAAATTCGTTAAAGTTGCACAATTTCAAGAAAATTTTGTTCTTGTGGCTAATACGCGCGGAAATTTTTTTTTTAACATGCTATATTATATCGTTTCCCATAGATTTTTTCACGCTAATTTCAAATCTGTTTTCAAAATTTGTCTACGACCTCTGGTTTTTGAAAAAAAAAAATAGATTTTTGTGACACAAATTAATGAAATTTTTTCGTTAAAATGACTCGATAACACACTAGTTTGAAAGTATATCGTATTCCCATATATAAAACACAATAAAAATAATAATAATGAAGTATTTTAACGTTTTGAGTTACTTACGAAACATGAAGCACTTCACATCTCGTCATCACTTGACGTATCGCTGTCATTACTACTGGCACTTTCTTGAAATTGTGCAACTTTAACGAATTTTCTCAAGGTTAAAAAACGTTCGTACCGTAATCTCCCTATGTTTCAGCTTTCATTTAAAAAAAATTTCATCGCTCTACGTCATTCCTATCGAAAGTTCTTTGATTTTGAATCGAAAAAGGCTGAAAAGTGTTCCATTGTCCTCAAAGTGTACACGCTGGCTGCACCGAGCGCGAAACCGGGACCAGTATTCCTTAAAAATCGAGTGGGAGTCGAACCAGAATTTTGTACGATGGATCCTCGAGGGATGCAGGAAACTTGATATACTGGGTGGACCCGACTAAATCGGATCACCGAAATATCATATTTGACCGATAAAAAATAAAAGGAGAGGAAAGTTGCATTGTTTCGAAAAGCACGTGTAACCGTAGAAACGGTAGTTTTTGGTGATTATTCTTTCTATGAAATCTCTCAAGGTTACTAATACTTTTTTTGTTGATAAATATCTCGAAACTAAACGACCGGAACGTCGTGATTCTGTAAAAAATATTAGCTTGTACAAAACAATTTTTTGCGCATTGACTCTGTACATTTACCGACACATAAAATCACTAAACAGTTCTTTTGATCGCTTTATATAGGGGATGGGGGGGGGGGGGATAACTGTATGTAATGATTTCAACTGGTTACTGGAAAATTTGAATTTCGAGGGAAAAACACGTTTCGAACTCTCGATCAAAATTGACCCTGTTCCAGCCACATCCGAGAGTTAACCAACAAGTATTTCAAACGAAAGTGCATTGGTATCTACCGAACGAAGAATATCCAGATGTAAAAAAAATGTTGAAAATTCTTTTCATAAAAAACTAGAATTAATTTCTATCTTTTAAATAATATTTCTGCTAATACGCTATTACATTTGATTATTCCGACATGATTTGCTTCTGCAATTGTTATCAATAGACAGCGGATCTTTATGGAAAATAAAAATTTCTACCTAAATTGCAATAAACTGAAATGGAATAGAAATTTATTTTCCTTCTCAACATGTTCAATAGGTTCAAAATACCATGAAAGTATTTTTAAATTTTTCTCATGCTTTTACTCTTTTCAATTATACTTGCTCATTTTTGTCATAAATACATAGAATCCGCTGTCTATGTAGTTATCACTTTGATTAATGCAATTTTTATTTTGTTCGAATCAGACCATAAAATTTAATATTTGTATAAACCTTCGTCGTCTACATATTACTAGGATAAGGGACCCAATTACTGTGGGGGTACCAATTACCTATAAGTGCCTATGTTAACTACATTTTAAAGCATAGTGAATATTAAAAAAAGAGATATTAAATGTTTTTCCACGCAGGCGCAGTGATTGGCACCCGTACAGTAATTGAATCCCTTACCCTATAGTTTATTTTTCTAAGAAAAGAGAAAACAATGGAGATCATAATAGCTGTCCACCTTCTTCACTCCAATAACTCTAGACTTTCAGCGTTCAGAGCCAGTTTTCATAAATTAAATATACTAGATAATTAGAAGAAAGACGAATATTATACTATTTATTGTATGGAAAGGAAAGATACTTGCTACTAAACAGTGCAACTATTCGAGTAACGTGAAAAAAAAAGGTTTCAATCCACTTAGTCAAGGTTCGATTATATGTGAAAGTACCGCTTACATTTCTCAAAGTACTTAGAAAGCGTTCAAACAGCTAGATTCGAGTGTACTTACAAACATTCCTCCACTTTTGCTGGATTCGCGACTCTACTTACAAACAGTAAAAAAAATTATCTACACGAACTAATGAAATTTGCATCTACTTCTGATACACTTTATCCCACCCCTATAATTAATAGTTTATGGCAAAGTAAATAAAAATTGTGTCTAATTTCTAATTTTTTAATGTGCATGTACTAAGTCTGAAATTAGTAGGGTGTTTTATTCAGTTTCTTAGATAAAAGTAGTACTTAAAATTAGTATTGTAACTACTATGTATAGCCTTAAAAATGACTTTCTATTTGTTTTTAAAAAATAATTTTCTCATCACAAAAAATCAAAGTATGGTATACCACGCCTGTTTCCTTAGTGCAAAGTAATCTCGGTGTATGTACTATTGTTTGGTGAAAGCGAACGATAAAAAAAGTCATAACACAATAAGTGCGTGAAAAATAAAAAAATTTATTATTTCGCGGCAAGCGGTGCTAAAAAGATATAAACTTCCATAAAATTGTTACAAGGATGTCGTCCGTGACTACACTATACAATTACACTTCTAACACAATTTCAGTGTTCACAATTAAGAATATAAATACACACTACACACTGTAACGATTCTTTTCTCCACAGCTAATAATGTTTACAACATCATCAAGCAATCTGAAGAAATTACTATTTTTATAGTAGCCGACCGGAAGTGTACGTAACGAATTCTCCGAAACATTCCTATCGTCCATCTGTCTACGTAATTTTCTATGCTTGTACCAACTGACGTATAAATTACTGCACGACTGCCATAGCCCCCACAACTGCCATAGTTCATGAACATCTAAATTTTCTTATAATCATCTACAAAGTATTAAAAACAACAGTTACAAGAGCCGTGAAATTTCACTTTTGGCATCGTTAAATGACAAAAGAAAAAAAAAAGAAAATTATGCTTTATATCGTCCAGACACCCCTACATAATCAAAAAGTTTCACAACACTTTCGAGATCCGGTTTGAAAAACTTTCTCCGTATCCCAGTGCCGCTTAAGGATAATCATTTGCGAGAAAAAGCGCGAGAGTTAATATCGATAGACACGAACACAAAAAATGCGGGTATCGAGACAGTTTCAAAAATGAAATGCTCATATTTTCGAATTTAAATTTCGAAATTTAACATTGCACTTTGAACACTTTACAAAAGTTATATCGTCTCCGTATTATCAATCTCTAAAAAAGTAATAAATAAGAAAATTAAAAAATAATTCACTATAAAAGCTCAGTATCAACTACCACTTTTCGACAAAAAGATGGTTCAACATCTCGTTAGTCGCCAATCAAATTTGAAACACCGACGAAAATTAAAAATAAAATCCACGGAATTTTGATCCCTTTACAGTTTTATAGTATTTCAAAAATAACCCCACAACACTGGTAACGGTACTATACATTTGATTACTAGATTTTATGCATTTATAACGAAAATGCAGTAGATCACACGCGAAACGGTAAAAATATTTAAGTAATTTAATAATACTGCTGTATTGTTTTCAACTTTATAAAATCATTCGGAAGAAGAGTAAATGTGTACGTAGCTTCTCTGACTTGACATTGATACAGACAGAAGTTCAATTTGGTACAGGAGTTCGCAGTCTTACCGATTAAAAATCTTTCTCGAAATAGAAAGTGCTTCAACAATTGTTTCCAGCCCCGATTAAATACCACCGTCAGTCAGAAGAGATACGTCTCATACGTCTACGTAATAACGACCTATAGCAAATGACATGTTTGATCTTGGAAAACCGGCACCATAAAACGTGTACTGTGACGAGGGATTGGCAGTTCGTCCAGTTCGCCGTGCTAATTACCGTGATTGTACTCCGGTAACACGGTCCAATCTCGTCATTTACAATGCACGTGAATAAGATACGATCGTGAGGAGATCCGGCCGGTGAGCGAGATGGCCCCATCACGCCGGCCGGTGAAATTCACGAGCGTAGGTTATACATACGTATTTCACCAGCGATTAAGTACACTAGCACGGTGTGAACACTCGAGGGTAGATCCTTCACGTGAGCGAAAGAACAACAACAACAAAACGGAACGGACGGAACGGAACGTAACGAAACAGAACAGAAACAGGTGAAAACTCACTATTATCGTATACCGGCACCGGGGAAACGTGGTCCAGACAGGTAGCCGTCACAGAAAGAACACCACTCGACGAAGAGCCGGCTCTCGGTCGGTCAGCTGGGTAAATTGTTCGCGACCGGTGCGGTGTGCGGCGCGTTCGCTTGCGTGCGCAGATTATTCGGGCCGGTTCCCCTCGCGTTCGCAAAACGATCGTACGAGGGCCCCGTGTATCGGAACACACGGCTAGACAAGAGGAGAATCCTTGCAGATTTGAAACAGCGGGCGTGGCGTTTCGCGACCGACTGGCAGACTGTCGGCCACCGGATGTCGCCACCAGACCGTTGCCGATGACTCACGCCACCCTCGTCGGCTCTCGGCTTGATTGGTCCTTCGCAACCCCCACCCCGCCGCCACGGTCATCGCTCGACGACTCTCCTTCCCTCTCGCCCTTCTCAACCCCCACCCCGTATTCTTTCGGCCGACCGTCTGCCCGACGCGGCGCGGCGTTCGTGAAGATAGCGATCTGGTACGTAGCGTGCCAGGATCCATGAAATCGCTGGATCCTCGAACACGTTCAGAGCAACCGAATATCCAACGCTTACGCGTGTCCCATGTTTCGTCCACGGGTTTCACGGAAGCCGAATTGTAATTATACTTGGATATCTCGAGACATCAGGCTGAGCAACGTCGCTCGGTCGAGAAAAATCCCCAGAACGTGGCAATAATGCCATTTTAACAAATTTATATAGAATTATTGGAATAAATCGATCATAGATCTTTGTGCAAAATGAAAATTTTTTACCTGAATTACAACATAGTGGAGCGGCGACATAGAAACTCATTTTCTTTTTTTACCATGTTTAATTACCATCTTTGTCGTTTGACATTACTCATTTTTGTCACAAATGCATAAAATCCGCAGACTAATCGTAATAGAAACTAAGAACAAAAATTGACATTAAAAACAACTGCGATATATACTATTTGAGGAAATAATTTTTCCCATTTCCTTGTTTTGCTTTCGTATATAATTTTTAAAAGTTTTATCGTACAGATATTGTTCAGTGCAATGAGAAAATTACTTTAAATCATAAAAATAAAATAGAATATTTGGACGGTAATTTCTAATTGAATTTTTGTTTGTTATTATTATAATTAATTTTTCCGTGTATAAACTTTATTTCACATAACAAGTCGCAAAATACCATAATTTATTTTATTTATGATTTTGCGGCACTGTGCGTCGCTCAAAATTTTGGTCGACTCGTAACCTTCGGCGGTTTGTTGTGTTTCTCTTTTTTTACAATTTCCATGTAACCGTCAGTAATTCTAGAATATCAGTAATAATGGATGAGATTACTTAACCTTATCCCTTGTAATAAACTTTTAAACGTTCGTCAAGGTCAGTGTGTACAAACGTCTCCAGAAAGATTTCATCCTTGTTTTTCATGAATTCTTTCACATCTGGACAATTCAAAGCTACATTATCGTTAATAATTTATTAGAGAAAATGCGAATTCTATTAATCTTCATACGTTTCTGAGTAATAGTTGCACAAGAGGTGTTCAAATGATATTTCTTCTATTTTCACTTTCTATTTTAATCTTCATACATTTCACGGTGTTAATTTTCCCATTTTCTCTTTCTATTTATATAGAGTAAAATCTTTGGTTTCTCCATAAGTGTGTTGTAATTTCGTGTGTTCGATCGAAACATGAAGTTATTGTTATGCAATTATTTCTGAAGGGTGTGTAAGGGTTAATCCAACAAATACGGTTCCATTTTGTAGGAAGGGTCAGTAAAATTAGCTAGTCTACGATTTTTTTAAATTTCGGAAATTACGAAGTAATTTTGTCGGTGTGCATCATTTCACGAATTTATTTATTTTTGTGGAATATATGCTAATAAAAGTTTCACACGATCTGAGAAAATGAAGTCTTCACCATTGTTTTCAAGAGTTTATTTTAATAATTTAATCTCTCTGTTGTAAAGTTATTAGTGTTGTAATCTCCGCTGGTTTATTAATGGTTAATTATTGAAAGCTATGCTACAAAGACACAGATAAAAATTGAAGTTTTGGGACACGTTATCGTTATGTCTCTCAGACCTTCAAATTTCACCAACATGTTTTATCTTTGAAAGTCATGAGTTTCGGGTGGCCCTTCCGGTCAACAGACCTTAACTCTTTACGCTGCAAATTATTTTTCAGTTTTGTTCCCAATAACTCCCTACCATTTGAAGCGTTTTATTTAAAATGTACTTGGTTCCGAAAGATAGTTTCTTTATTGCTACGAATTTTAAGCAACATGTTTTTTAATTCAATAAAAACAAAATTAATATTGTAAAATGTAATGCATCTCTAAACTGGCAATTTGAAAATATCGAGTCACGGTTGCAATTTGAAACAATACTAAAATCGAAAGAATTTAGGAGTATCAATATATAATTTTCAATTTACTGAAATTATTGAAAGAAAAAAAGAAACTCTTGAGTGGTTCCTGTATATTGCAACAGGTATACACAATTTTTATTTTGCACGAAGATCCGCAGTACAGTGATGATTATGGTTATCGCAACAAGATGCGGAAGTAGATAATCGATGAACTCTATTAAAATTGATATAGGGGAATCTCGAAATAGCGAAACTCGATTTCTGGGACGGAAGATGATCGGAATCACGCAGGAATCGCATACTCGGTGCGAAGCAGGCTCATGCATATTGATACGCGCAATGCTCAAACAACTTTCGTCAATCCACTCCTTCTTCTGGATTGGTGTTCAGCATTCTCGACGCGTTAGGGGAATAATGGTGGTGTTCCCTCGTGCTGTAGACTATGCGTCACACTGCCCCCCTTCATCTTTCGCTGTACACATTTACCGGACCCTGCTATTTTTGCCCCCTCCTCCCCGCACACCGGTGCCCCATTGCTCATTGTTATTATAGCGTTCCGTTTATTCCGCGTCTATTTACATATGTATGGATCGGCGTGTACGTGCACGGGACACGTCATCTAGGACGATAAGCTCTGTAAAATTTTGCGATCGCCATCCTCGATGCTTTTACGGACCGATTAATAGAGCGTGAAATTGCTAAGCATCCGCAATTGCACTACGCTCGACGACGGAAAAAATGTTCTTTGCTGTCAACCAAATTATCGGGACCGGAAGTCCTCGCGTTCTACCGCTACATGTTCAGCCCTCGAGACAGGTGCAGCCTCAAGACCAAATTATTCTCCTTACTCGGTGTACAAATTAACAAATTAACAACCTGCTTCGCGACAACGGTTTCCATAGTCTTAGTTAACATTCTATCAACCCTGTTTTCACCACAGAACCCTTGAACGGCACAAGTAGATTTTTTATTTTATTAACTACGATATACGCTTCATATACGATATTGCTTTCAACAATATATCTTACTACAGAATTTTTTATAAAACTGCTACCCCCTAAGAGTTATATAGATTTGCAATATTTTTAAACGTGTTTACCTGATACGAAAAAACTAAAAAAAAAAACGTAATCATAATTGGCCTTATAATATAGTGAAAAACTATTTTTAAATTTCCGCCACAAACTAACACATGCAGTAGCAACGTAAGCATTTTACATTGATTTCGTAGTAATAGAAATTATTTCATTTTCCGTCCAACCGCGATCAGAGTATCAGACGAAATAGAATATATTTCGTATAATAGTATGAATAGTATATTTTTTTCAAAATTGCATTCTAATATTCTAACCTGAGACCTTGGAATAAAATTGTAAAGCGATAGGTTAAATAAATATATTCTGGAGTTGGAATTATTCGTACTTGAAATGATTAATAACAATCAACAGATCGCGATAAAAATAGTATCAACAATTCCACCCATAAACCATTAGACGTGCACACGAAGTTACGAAATCACACGAATCATACACGATTTGTGCCGAGTTTCGAACAAGGTCAGCACCTTTAGTATGAAAACAAAACAAAATATTGACGAACATTGTCTTTATAGCACGTCGTTTATTTTCAACAAAATGACCGGTGTCCGTAATCATCAGTTCTACCAAAAAATTCTATTAAACCGAGCAAAACGAAGCGAGAGGAGATAAAGTTTAAATCAGCACATCTTCTTGTCCACGGCTAATGAAAGCTTTCGCGAAGATAACAAGAGGCGTGCAGTTCCCGTTCTTGCCGTGGTAAGTCTATAAAATTATTGATCTGCATAAAATTCGTGCCTCGGTTAGTGGCATGAGCGAGCCTATGATGAACCAGTAACGACAATTTGCGCGATGCTAATACGCGTTTCTTACTATACCGGCAATATTCTACACGTACAAAGCAAACCGTCCGACCGACTTATGGTTGTAAACTCGCAGCGTGTGTTTATACAGTATTAAAAATATTGAATGTGTTCGCGGAGGCCGGACTCGCTCCTCCGGGTTCCCGAACGGCGCGCTATAAAGCCCTGTCGAATCACCATAAATGAAGAAAGCATGCAATAAATTCCAAGATATAAGACTACATACTACATTTACTCATCGCGAGATTTTGACAAAATGAGGAAAAAATAAGGTGTAGGATAATCCTCCCCGCCGGCATAAATTGAAACACAAACGAAATCTTTTTCTTGGAACGAATGACTATACTTATTCGATGACTCTTCCGGGTAATCTGATTCCCTGAGCATTGTATTCTCGCGAAACAAGTTCTGCTTACTGCAACCGTAAATCGATTCAATGTGTGTCTTTGATAAATCAACAAAACACGAATTATGAAATTGAAGACATTTTTAGTGTAGCCAGGGACATATTAGGGGTACCCCCATAAGTAATCAATTATTTGCAAAAAATTTGTGTTGCCTTTAGTTCTGTACCGATCGTTCAAGCCTGTGTTCAGAATATTCTAAAAACTATAATTTCTTTACAACCCTGTAATTAAATGATCGCGTCCGTACCTTCCGTGGATCATATTCACGCGGAATTTAATGCAACGGTAACAACAATACAAAGATGTTTTTGGAGATGTAATGAAGGTCAACAAGTATCAACGTTGGTTCAAAAGGTTTGCTGCTGGTGAACATGATCTCTCTGACAGGCCAACCTTTTGTTGAAATGATGAAATTTATGTGAAATATTGATGACGAATATTTAAACTTGATATTCTCGGAAACAAATTGTCAGAAAAAAACATTATATTCTAGATTTTCGGTTCAGTTTCTCTGTAGGTTAATCTTCGATATACTTGTTTAATTTCCGCTGCGAAAATTTGTTTAGGTTGTTTGTATACGCCGAAGGTAATTTTGCAAAAAAAAATTTTTTGCAATAAAAGAACGCGTATGTAAGCAGGCCAAGAATTAAAAGTTTCCTGTGCCACAGGGACCTCTGTGTATTTGGTGTAACTCTTTGTGCGATTAATAACGGGTGAAGGGATTACTAACAAGAAGAACGTATCGGAGGAAGAGGAAGAGAAAGGGAAGAAAGGGACTATCTGGCGCGTCCGAGAACAGAAGTCGTACCGGTTTTCTGGGCCCTGATGCTCACTTTATACGAACAGGCGGAATATAAAATCCACGAGGTTTTTATCACGGTCGGGCGCTGCGTGGATGACGAAAGAAGTATTACAACGACGTTAAACTGATCGATTGATCGCGAAGCTCATATTCCGGTGTCCGAAAATTCGAGATCAACAATAAAAAAGCTAGCCACGTTGCAAAATGTATAAAAGATTCAAGGCATTCTGCACGTCCAAAAAAAAAGCATTGGAGAAATGTTAAAGCAATTCTGAATATTAAAGTAATACTGAATATTGAATAAATCCTGAATATTAAAGAAATATCGAATATTGAAGAAGTATTGCAGAAATTCGGAATATTAAAGAAATATTGAAGAAATTCTGAATATTGTAAAAATGTTGAGTAATGAAGAAATATTCAAGAAATCCTGTATATTAAGGAAATATTGAAGAAATATTGAAGTAATTTAGTAATGAAAAAGTATGCAAGAAATACTGAAGACATTCCAAATACAACATTACTGAAATATTGAAAATTGAAGAAATTGTGAATATTGTACAAATATTGAGTAATGCAATAATATGAAAGAAATATTGAAGTAATTGAGTAATGAAAAAGTATGCAAGAAATACTGAAGACATTCCAAATACAATATTACTGAAATATTGAAAATTGAAGAAATTGTGAATATTGTAAGAATATTGAGTAATGGAATAATATGAAAGAAATATTGAAGAAATATTGAAGTAATCGAATAATGAAAAAGCATGCAAGAAATATTGAAGACATTCCAAACATAATATTACTGTAATATTGAAAATTGAAGAAATTGTGAATATTGTAAGAATATTGAGTAATGGAATAATATGAAAGAAATATTGAAGAAATCTGTATTTGCACGAAATTACAAATTGTTCACGAGCAGTTCGAATATCGTTTCCCGATGTTGTGCCACCAATAGAGCTTTCTTATCAGGCCTACCAATGTGTACATTTTCTCGAATTAAAATGTGTGAGCTGCCATCGGCTATTAGATCTCCAAACAAAGGCCGCTAACGAGTACGTCTGCTATCTGACAATTACATTAAAAGGATTGGGTGGGTGGGTGGGGGGGGGGGGTATTATGAGGCGAAACGTATAGGTCGAAACTGCTGATCCACGACACGTGGCAGTATTTGTGTAGTAGCTTTCTGTGTGCACGTATGTGGAGGTGAATGCCGGGTGTGACACTCGAATAGACTGACCTTTATATCTTCCCTTGGTCAGGCGATTGGGCGTGCCAAGAAATTATGAGTTTTGTATATTCAAAATAATGTGAGCACATTGTGGTCACCAAAATAACATGTACATGAATATATCTCATGAATGTATTAAAATAATAATATCTATTAGTACTGTTAGTATCTATTGATACTGCTTCTAATCTTTGTAGGTTCCTCAGGATGAAACTACATATTTTCTGTTTTTAGATCATGCGAAACGATTTCAATGAATTTTTGGTAACCTTTCATGGGGTCTCATCAGGATTTGCATCATTTAAAAAATGAAATAAAATTTAAGGTATGTGACTTGAAGACTTGTAACAAACTTGTTTGTCAACGATATATAAATGATAGAATAATTTATTTGTTTCAGTGCCACATTTGAGAAGCCACAAATTGAAATTCTCTAGTTACAGAAAACTGCATCTAGAGACGATAAGAGCAAAAATTTATTCATACGTCGCCTTAGGGCAGTAACAGGGTGTTTGTAGGCCGCAGGCACTTTTGAACCCGCTTTACCACCCCTGTTTCTCTCACCCTTGCTACTGAACCCTTCTGGCTGCAAGTTTATGAGGTTTAATCCTGTTTCTATAGACGCTATCATTTTTTCGTGGGTCCTACAGATTATGCCAGAGGTGCAGGTTGGATCAAACTCCAAGTCATTGAATACGTCCAGAAATGTTGCATGCCCTTTGTCACCCCCTACTTTTCACCCTTGTTGTTGAACTCTTTCGGCTACAGTTTGATTACAATTTTTTGTTGGCTCACTATATCAACATGTTGGATAATACCCTACATGACAGAAAAATAATGCATCGAAAAGTGTTGCAAGCACTTTTGCCTCACCCTTATCGATGAACCCTCCTTGCTGCAAGTTTACGAGGTACTTTCAGTTTGTCTCTAAAACTTGTTGTACATTTCTATCGACGAATGGTAAAATGCTATACGTTTCTATTTGCTTGAAAAATTATAAATTAATTTTACATTTGAGGTATACGCTATGAAATTAGGAAATTTAACGACTAGAACGTTATTGGACACCATAGAAAATGTGTTGAGTATTGCAATTTGTTGTGTATGCACTATATGTACGGTGTCCGTTGGATAATACCCTAAATCGAGAAAGACAATGCGATCGTTTTTGTCTGCAGGTGCCCTCCGTTTCGACATATTTGGTTTCCAGATATTTTGGAAATAGGATCCCAGTTAAACTAACACTAACAATGAGTCACTGCTGTCGAATAGCACTATCAACAGGCCGTTCAAGGCAGTTCAGGGGTTATTCCCACCCCTGCACTCTGACTACCCTCCGACTACCATCGTTCTATCTCGTGCTTCTTGACGAGAGTCTACAGGCGCACGCAGTATGTCTGTCAAATGGGCAGACCAGCTGGCACGAAGCAAACGTGGAACTTATATCTGGTGTGATTCATTGTCGGGGAAGTGGCTTGAGCGGTCAATTGTGCCCATAATTATGAAACTGGTCTGTCATATATTTCTTTCATTTTTTTTACATTGAATAAATTTAGTTGAAAATCATGTCTTGTGAAATAAGTGATAAATTCGGTGAAAATAATACGGTGAAAAATAACCGCATCTCTAGAATCAGCGTAAGAATTACGACAAAATTTTCTATTTTACAACCGACCTTCCGAATGTTTGTTACGAATGCAAAAAACTATGTAACTTGAACGGAAAAATTATCACAATTTTTTTATGCTATCATCTGTGTGGAAATCGTCTTCGTGAAATTTGATTCAAAATAAAGTGTACCGGGGTTGAATCTAGGAATCCCAACCTCCTAATTGATCAGCTCTTACTTGATAAAAGGGTCTTCAAGATCTTACATTTCTTTCTGAAAGATTGTGGATTGTGTATGTAATGTCATTACCACGTCTATTCCCAATTAAGCGATTCCAACTGATATGTTTCTGTTACGCTACCTTCACGTTAGTTTAATGCTATCATTGTGATATTATGTATGTAATACAGGCTGCAGAATAACCTCTTACCGGAGGTTACAATTGTACAATAAATAAAAAAAAGGTACTGGGTTAATCAAATTCAATTGCTCGTTCGACAGGCTGTGGTTAAGAACCTGTTATAACTTGTTGCACCGACTAAAATACATTAATTTTACACCGTGAGTGAGGAATTTCTGATTTTCCATTTATAGTAATTGCCAACTCCATTACTATATTCTGCACCATTATGTAAATTTAAATGTATGTAAATCGATTTACGAAGACACAGATTAAGCGAAGACTTTTTGATGAAAGACTCTACTAGAATAAGCGTATAAATATAAAACTAAAAATCCAAATTAGAAACTATTGTATACGTATTATATTACTTGTTATCTTCATTATAATGTTTATTACGTTTAGTAGATTTATTATATTCTTTCGATGAAAAATTTGTTATTCTTGAGGGAATATTCAATTAGAAAGTTTTTGATTTATCTACTGTTCTAAACACGCATCATAAATTGTTGCGATAACAATCAGCTGAGTAATGTATGTTTTTATAAACTGGTCAATGATTCAAAATTGCACGTCGGTGTTCTATAGTTGTCAGCAAGAGCATCAAGGGCGGAGAGCAAGAGACTGGCTCAAGGACACATGAAAATTTTACACTGTTTTTTTTTTACGAGTCTCTGCGAACGCGATGAGTCATAATTCCCGGTTAAATAACCATTTTCGCTTTTCAGCGTTACGCATGAATTGCCACTTGGGCACTCGGGTCGTATCAGAAGTGTTCGAGAGTTTATAAACACCTAGGTAAATGTAAGAAATCGATTATGCGAACACGTGCCGAAATTGAAAAATTATTTAAATTAGAAAATTTGTTAATATACCACATTCCCCTAGACAGGAAAATGGAACGCTTTCGCTTTCTTTTCCTTGTCCGATACAGTTATCGATGATTGAATTTCTTTTCACTTGTTCATAATAATTATTGATGAGAAAATTCATTTCAGTTGCTCATTTAATTACCGAGTCATCTACTCTTTTGCAACAAGACGAATCAGCAGACCGTAAGAACAACACAAAATCTAAAAAAAAAGTTTATCCAAATTTTTTCAGCTGAAAAATCATAAAATCAGAAATATAG
Source organism: Seladonia tumulorum (assembly GCA_913789895.3). Classification (NCBI taxonomy): domain Eukaryota; kingdom Metazoa; phylum Arthropoda; class Insecta; order Hymenoptera; family Halictidae; genus Seladonia; species Seladonia tumulorum. Next base: position 5,100,133 of record OU565282.1, on the reverse strand, counting down.
ACGACTCATGTATTTATCAAAACTAACGTGCATAATTCATGCTGTGCCCGCAGCAACTCAGGTTAGCGTTGAACGAATCCTTTCTGCTCTAAGATTAACGTTAGACAATTTGCGTTGAGAAAATTTGGAAAAACTCATGTTTATCGTATGAAATTTTGATTGTAGCCATTAATTTTATGAGTAAAAAATTTGTCAAATAATTGATTGTCTATCCTCTGAAAGTTGTACTATTTAATAATAACTATTACAAATTTCCTTCATCAATAACTGTTATGAGCGATCGAAATGAACTTCTCTCATTGTTAAATGTTATGAGCGATCGAAATAAATTTCTCTCATCGTTAAATGTTATGAGCGATCGAAATAAATTTCTCCCATTGATAATTGTTATAAGTGATCGAAATGAATTGCTCTCAACGATAACATTTACCAACAAGAGAAACAATTTTCGGTTACTGATAATCCTTATTTGCAACCAATACGATTTTAGTCGACGAAATGCTTGTTATTCCATGACTTTGTTTCCTTTTCACATTACATTTATACAACACAACACATACACCTACACCTACCTACACCTACATTTATTCAAACCTAATACCATTTTTATTCTAACATGTGCTTCAATGAAAAAGTTCATTCAAAAAATCCTGATGGAAATATTTTTATAATTTCAGTCATTGCGAAAGAAAAAATTAGAAAACAGTCATTTTGACTGGTTCGGTAGTTCTAGTGTTAAAAAAAAAAAATTGAAAAAAATTAAATGTATGATATCGTGTAGTTCTCCAACGTTCTTGCATTTTATAGATCCCAATCGAATTTGGTACGATGAATATATGAACGTAAAAATTCATTTCAAAACCTGGACAAATAGTTCCACATTTGGGTGACATGGCGTTCAACGTGTTAAAAAGAGTACACAATTCCTCTACTTTTGGCAAGCTATGAAAGTCAAGTGTTCCGTGTTGCTAGCTTTGAAAAAGTTCATTCAAAAAATTCTGATGGAAATATTTTTATAATTTCAGTCATTGCGAAAGAAAAAATTAAAAAACAGTCTATTTTGACTGGTTCGGTAGTTCTAGTGTTAATAAAATAGAAATTGAAAAAAATTAAATGTATGATATCGTGTAGTTCTCCAACTTTCTTGCATTTTATAGATCCCTATCGAATTTGGTACGATGAATATATGAACGTAAAAATGCATTTCAAAACCTGGACAAATAATTCCACATCTGGGTGACATGGCGTTCAACGTGTTAAAAAGAGTACACAATTCCTCTACTTTTGGCAAGCTATGAAAGTCGAGTGTTCCGTGTTGCTAGCTTTGACCGTACCGTGCAGAAGTTACAGAATCGATAAGAAGCAATTCGACGAAGTTGCACTGGGACCACAAGAGAGTTGCTGCATCGACTCGCAGGGACTCGAATCGACTGGAATCGATTGGAATCGACTCTCAGGGACCCGCAGCTTCCCCGAGCAACAGCTGCGAAAGGAATCGGTGCTCCATCGAGTTCGAGCAACGGGCAGAGCGGGTCAAACGTGACGTAATATCCGGACGACTTCTCGCGAGGTGGAAACGCTGCTACGGAGGGAGAATCGGCGGAGCGTGCAGACACCACACGTCGATCGCTTCTTCTTCTGTTGCCCGTTATTCTCTCGGCGACTTCCACCGTCTCGCTTCGGCCCAAGTGCATTGCCACATTGCATTCCCCGAGAATGAATCATTAAGAACCTGACGTTGATACGCGAAAACGTGCGATCACCGGTTTCTCGCGACGCTCTTCGTGTCCAGACGCCGCGCCGTCCCACCTACGCAACGACGCGCACACCAACACGCTCACGTACACGCGCGAGAAACATACGCACACGAGCACGTGCATCCTCGAGGGGAAAAGTTCGCAAGAGAAAGCATCTTTTTCTAATTGCGATATGTGGTGTTGCGCCGAGGGTTTTCAACGTTCCCAGCGCCGCACAGTGGGCAAAAACGGCCTTTTTCGATTCAAAATCAAAGAACTTTCGATAGGAATGAGGTAGAGCGATGACATTTTTTTTTAAATGAAAGCTGAAACTTTGTAGAATTGGGGAAAAATAGGGAGATTACGGGGTACGAACGTTTTTTAACCTTGAGAAAATTCTAATAAAGTGATGACGAGATGCGAAGTGCTTCATGTTTCGTAAGTAAACTCAAAACGTTAAAATACTTCATTATTATTATTTTTATTGTGTTTTATATATGGGAATACGATATACTTTCAAACTAGTGTGTTATCGAGTCATTTTAACGAAAAAATTTCATTAATTTGTGTCTCAAAAATCTATTTTTTTTTCAAAAACCAGAGGTCGTAGACAAATTTTGAAAACAGATTTGAAATCAGCGTGAAAAAATCTATGGGAAACGATATATAGCATGTTAAAAAAAAAATTTTCCGCGCGTATTAGCCACAAGAAGAAAATTTTCTTGAAATTGTGCAACTTTAACGAATTTTCTCAAGGTTAAAAAACGTTCGTACCCCGTAAAATCTCCCTATTTTTCTTTATGTAGTATATTAATAATATTTTAGAAAGAAAATGATACGTGAAGCGATTTAGTCAAGAAAAAATGATTGCGATCTTCAAGTTTAGTATATACCAATTTAACATTAGAACTACCGGATGGGTAAAAATGACTTGCTCCTAATTTTTTCTTTTAGAAATAACGCAATTGTAAATATGTTTTCATGAGAAACTTTTTTAATAAACTTCTCTGTCGAAGTAGGCATTTAAACAAAACTGGTACGAAATCTAAATAACTGCAATTTTGTTATTGTTACAAGGCAATGTATGTCAGTTGCATTTACTGCTTGGTAGTTCTAGCGTTAAGGGACAACGTTGATGTTTAAGGCTTCGCCCTTCCATGTTTATTGGGACACCTAATTTTACTTTTGAATATAACTTCAACGTCATTCGATGCGGTTGTCGTGCATTCGTGTCATGTGGAAAAACAAAAAACATTATTATGACGCCTGATCAAAATGTGCTGATTTGCCCCTTGGCCTACAATAACGAGCCAGACTCGTGATGAAGATTCTGAATAGAATCTACTAAATGCGAACGTTATTAATTTTCTTTAGAACGAAATAAAATTCTATGTTGTTGTAGTTGATATATTAGGTTGTACCATATGAAATGTCCGTTGTGTTCGTTTAAAGTTAATCTTAAAAATCGGACGTTTCATATGTTACAACCTAGTACATCCTTTAACTTGTAACTATCTTTTTTGTTCTACGAGATTCTGAACGATGAAGAATTCCTAATCACTGTAATCACAAAATAAATAGTAGTGCAAGGGGTTAATCGATGCTTGATCGTATAGAAAACAACAAGATGGAGGTCGACAGTCTTGTAAAATGGAGAACTTTTGAACGGTCGAAAAAAAAATTCAATTTCAGAAACGAATCGATGCGCATGCGTCAAAAAGTTTCTGCAAATTTCTCGCGCATTCCATTTCTGCGATTCGCGTTACCGCCTGCGGTTCGCGATGGTTTTCGTAGTATAAATCAAACGCAGGTAATGATCCCCGAACATTATAAGCGTGTACACAGGCAAATAGGAAACTGGACGGCACAGAGAAAGGCGTTTAAACTCGGACAAGCTTACTCACTCGGCCATGAATGCGCCGCATTTTCGAATTCTTTGCCGTCGCGCGAACAAAAAGAGAGAACGTACGTAGCCAGAGAAAGAACGAATCAGAGGAAAAAAGAAGAACGGAGACAGAGAGAGAGAGAGAGAGTGAAAAAAAAAAGAAAATCATAGGCAATATTACGGCCGTTAAACTGACTAGAAAACGCGCGGCAGGCTAGAAAATACGAGGCAGATGAATTGCAGTTCTGTCGATCCAATTTGAAACTTTTCATTGGGCTGCTATTTCTACGTAAATTAGCTCAAGAAAGTTGTGAATCATTTGAATCGTTTCGAATGTTCCACTTTTTTTCTCGGCCCCGGCGAAACATCAGTGTAATATCGGTTTTCGAATAGTTTTATTTTTCAAGCTTGTGTGGCGGTCCCTGTTTAAACTGTGTGCTGCGTGTACTCAACTTGAAATAACAGCAACCGAATGGTCGCTTTGAAATTAAATACTGTTAAATTTAAAACGTTTGACCGTTTAATTTAAAACGAACAGAAAGAATACAAACGTTTGGAATACAAAACTTTATTGTTTTTAATTATTTTTCGGTGAAACTTCGACCTAACGTATTCGTTACGTTTTTCTGATCGAAATGAGACCAAACGTGACATACTTCAGGTCACATATGCTTGTTTAACCCCTTGCGCTACTATTTGTATTGTGATTGTAATGATTAGAAATTCTTCATCGTTCAGAATTTCAAAGAAAAAGAGGATAGTTTATGTTTATTGTATGCCTATGTTTTCTCCAAAGGATATATATCGACTACAACAAAATAGAATTTTAGTTCGACTTGAAGGAAATTAATAACATATGTATTTATTAGACTCTGTTCATAATCTTCATCACGAGTCTGACACTGAATTCTCCATTATCCAATCTCAAATTATCCATTGAACAGTTCAATCTAAAGCGATCTATTTATATGGAGTGAACGGAAATCACAATACAACCGGGGGAAAATTTGGTATAATATTTTTTTTTTATCCGAAGCTTCGTTTTGAAGGAAATTTAGTTTGACGATGCAGCGAATACGCGTGCTATTTGACAGGAATCGTCTGACGCGTCTGATCATGACCAACCGATTCTACTTCCTGCGTACATTATACCAAAGCACGTGAACCCGATGGATCTTTAAACTCGATTTTCTCGAAAACGATGCGTCAGATGAAAATATATTAGTTCTTTTTTTAATTTATTCTTACCAATCAGTAAAGATGTAATCAATGGAGCTCACTGATCGGTTCGGATAATCGAGCTTCTACTGTTTCGTGGATTAAACAAGTAAATGCAAACCAAATTGTGTCGTGTTTGGTATCATTTTAAATAGAAAAATGTCACGAATATGTTGCTAAAAGTTTCATAAACAAATCAGTGAAAAGAACAAAGTTTTGTCAATATTCTTTTTTATATTCAACACTAACGATGATCTGTACGCTATACAAGTGTTTTTATAGTATTTCGTAGTCCGGTGAAGGATACTAAATAACTATAGCGTGAGATTTCGAACGGACAGAGTTAACCCTTTGCACTCGAAGCTATTTTAACTCCAAAACGAAACATTTCTTCCGACCTAAAAAATTTTCCCACTAAAGATTTTTTTTATGATATACATACGAAAATGGTGCAACTTACTCATACTGAAGTTTTTAGTAATTTATTAAATACAAACGATAAAAATATTTTAGATAAAAATATCTTACTTACAGTCGCCATTCGAGTGCTAAGGGTTAAGAGTTGAAAAGTGCACAGTGAAGCTGCAAGAAAACACTTAAAAATATATGCCCACATTTGGAAACATTTTTTTGAAAATTTCTAAAGCTGTTGTCACTATTATTGGTTTTTTCAGTTTTTATTTAGCAATAAACTTTCAACGAGGAGTTGAAAAGTACACGGTGAAAGTTCGATCAGCAAAATTTCCGTGGCCCTGTGCAGATTTTGAGAAAACGAGTCTGTAGTACCGAGTCTAGAAGTACTAGAACCAGAAGACCCCAACATTCCCTGACGGTCGTTAACCGGCGTCTGGAGTCGTAACTCTTCAAATTACATCATGAGTCATCGGTTACCAGTAAAGCGAAACCTATTAAAGATCGAACGGCAGAACGTATCAGCATCTTGGAAAGCACGGAGAGCTGATCGATACCCTCTGTCGTGCTTAAATAGAGATTGATCTCGCAGCCGGTGCCAGAAAATTTCCTCGACCCTCCAAGTTTCGAGCTCTAGCATCGGCGAAATATGTACATATACATCAGGGTGTTCAACTAGACAGACTGACAGAATTTCATTTGCTAAAATGGAATTAACCCTTTGCACTCGGCGATATTTTCATTCTAAAACTAAATTTTTCTTCCGTTTTAGAATATTTTCATTTATTCATACAAAACTGATCCGATTTCCACATATAATATTCAAATGTTTAGTAATCTATCAAATACAAATTTCGTAACGTAACAAATATTTTGTAATATTTGTTGTAATTTCTTTGAAATAATGCCCTAACAATTTCTAGTGGTGCTTCAGAGTCACCACTCGAGTGCTAAGGGTTAAAAATCATCGTAGACTTCGCGACCTGAGAGTGACAGTTGCAGAGACGTGCTAGGAATGTTTCTCTTCAGAGATTTGCCAGCAAGATTAACAAGCAAAAACCGAATGCCAGATTAAAATGTAATCTTTGAATTTCATTTATTAACGGTTGTACTACGTTCTTGAAAGTGGTGACGAATTTTTTTTTTGCATTTTAAATTCCTACGTCATTTATCTCTGTGTCACGAACAATCGCTAAACTACATTAACCTGTAATTGGTTAGGTAGGTTCACGATTCACGTATTTTTATTTCTTTAGGCGGTAACACGTTATAAAAATTTTACGAAGCGGCGCGTTCGAGGTAATTAGTGTCCTTGGTAATATAAGGAGCAGTACTAAAATTTTTTTGAATAACTTCTTTTGCGTTATGTCGGTCACAAATGTTTATTAGTCACTATTTTTAATCGTTGCTCTAGTCGCTTTGCTAATTTGGTTGTTCAAGAGTTTTAAAGATCGGTTTTAATAATACTAGGAAGATAACTATAATCTCTTTCGTTTACTTTCATTTAAGTGCTATAGCAAGCACACGTGCTTAGACATTTTTTAAAGTTTCACTTAATTTGACCATTACATCTATTATACTTTAAAAATTATGTGAAATATGTAGTATATACTTCAACAGCGTCAAATGGATAATAAAAAGCCATAAATGGTCTATTAGGAAACATTCTACTAAATCAATTATGCTTCTTCCTTTCCTAAACTGCACATCTGCTTTATTTATTGTATTAACTATCGATGCTTAATGTATATAACATACATAACATTAGATGCAAAACATAATTTTTGCTCAAATTCCTACTAAATAATATATAATCTGCCTTCGAAATTAAGTGCGTACGCATTCGGCAACTCTCATTCGGCAACGACGTATAATATTTTTTTCGACAAGTATTTTATACTTGTACTCCAATTGCAATTACGAATTACATTGTAATTTAATTGAATGAAGATCTGAAGTATAAATGACGATATTCTTTTTTATTAGAAATATAAATTCCTGGAGTAATTCAATTGTAAATCTGCACAAGTCTGATCGTAATTCGTAATTAATGTGATTTAATTACAAAGTATTTTGTTATTGTACTCCATTGAAATTGCGAATTACAATTTCATTTCATTGAATGAAAAGATCTGAATTATAAATTACAATATGATTGAATCACAGTGTAATTCAATTAGCCTGGTACCATTTAGGATACCGTTTGCCTAAATCGTACTGTTTGCATGATCTCATAAAAGTGTTCGTATCACAATGATCTGTCAATAAATATTTAAAAAATCATATTAAATTGCAACTTCGATAGTTAATACATAGATGCAAAACATAATTTTTGCTCAAATTCCTACTAAATAATATATAATCTGCCTTCGAAATTAAGTGTGTACGCATTCGGCAACTCTGCCCTATGAGGTTACCGGGGCCGGCTCGTGAAGCTGCAAGAGAAACGATGCACCGCATCGGTGCACTCTTGCACCGGGCGTAGGTGTGGCGAGCACAAACCGTCCGATTCCCAGAAAATCGGCATTTTTACGGCAATAACCAGCTTCATCGAGACGATATGGCCTTTCACCGTGGCCGAGGAACAAGACTCGTTCCATGCATCTTGTGTGGCGAACAGAGATCAAAGCGAGAAGGGGCTGGCGCAACCTGAACGATCAGGATTTGCGGCAAGTGCAGACACGGCATTGTTATATCGCGATTTGAAGTGCAAGCGAAAGGTCACGTCTTCGAGGAAGCTGCCAGCGAACGATATGGCCGATGATATTACCGAGCTTGCTAGAAACCACCGTGGAAACCAAACTTTCGAAATGAACACTTGCCCCTTGGGTTTTGTAGACAAAATCCTGTTCGTCTGTTTTGTTTCAGAAAATATACACTGACTCCAACTAATATTCGTACACTCTTAACCCCTTGTACTACGATTTATTTCACGGTTTCAGTGATTAGAAGTTTTTTGTAATTTATAATTTCCTTAAAAAAAGGAGAAAATTTATATATATTTTATGCCTATATGTGCCCATAATTATGAAAGTGGTCTAAGTCAAAATTAACACTAGAAAGACGGGAGCTTAGTATATATACCTATATAAATAACTAATGCGCAAAGAAATTTGTTTAACAGTAATTTTTAATATATTTTATATCACTTGCAGTCATGTAACAAGTTATTAATAAGTATTAGCAATAAAAAAAATGTATTTCAGTTCGAAAAAAAATAATTTAAAGCAGTCAAAATGACTTGCTTAGGCAATCTAGTGTTAAAAAAAAAAATGAATTTATCGCTTATTTCACACGACATGATTTTAAACTAAATTTATTCAATAAAAAAAAAAAAAACAAGAAATATATGACTTGGACCACTTTCATAATTATGGGCACATATGTTCTCCGATAGCTGTACATTAACAACTCCAAAATAGAATTTTATTTCGCTTTAAGAAACATTAACAGAAACATATTTATTAGACCCTGTTACACACATATATTTGTTTTAAATACTAATGAATTGACATTTTTAAGTAATAATGAAATTCTGATTGTTCATCTTCTCGAAATAATTTTGTGAAATTTGATCTAACACGAGACAATCATGATTTGTATAGAAGATGTCCCAGTACTGAAAAACCACTATAATTTACATAGAAAGAATATGCCACCACGTGGAAAGCCCATAAACGAACTGTAAACGAACGAAAGCTGTTATAACATTTTTGTCTCATCACTTTATCAACAACTGCGTCTACCGGAAGCCCTAATTGGCATTTTAATGAGTTTATTTATTTCTCAGTGAATAGATACGTCAGTACGACGACCAAGAAGACTGCCATAGGGTAAGGGACCCAATTAGTGTGGGGGTATCATAATGAATACTGATTTCAACGAACAAAATTTAGTATCTCTTTTTTTTAATATTCATTATGCTTGAAAAATAAATATAATTAATATAGGCACAGTAATTGGGTCCTTTACCCTAATATGGATTCCTTATGAAAAAATGTGGAACATCGTTTGAATGAGTATATCGTCTTTAGTCTGTTTTCGTGATCAATTTAAACGGAAGTGACTACCGGTAGTAGTACAGTTACCGTCTAATTCGTGACTCACTGGCTAATAGATGCCCTAGAAAAGAATTAATCACGAACAGTTCATTCTGAACACGAAATTCAAGTTTTGACCACTTATTTCGTTCCAATACTAATTATTAATTGTAATTATTTCTCAAATAAAAAGTGAGTGAAAAAACCATAATTTCCATGCACATTCCTATCAAATGAATCACAGGGATACAAACAGTTTTTAATTGAAACAATAAAGAAATCCTCCATTTCTATTTCCTTTGTTGAAAATCGAGTACTAAACTGGGAATTTAATTTTTTCAATTTATTAGATGAAAAGCTGCAAGAAAACACTTAAAAATATATCCCCACATTTCGAAACATTTTTTAGAAAATTTCTAAAGCTGTGGTCACTATTATTATTTTTTTCGGTTCTTATTTAGCAATAAACTTTCTACGAGGAGGAGCTGTATCTCTGAATAACCGAGTGGTTCAATTTTTTATTAGTAGCACGGTGAAACAGAGTTCGCGTGCCACACGTGATCACGTGACTTCCCCCGTTTCTCGCAACTTTACAACTTTACATAAAAAGAAATGACTTGGTAATTAATGACTAGCGTCGCGTTAAATTCGTCTCGACAAGCCGTATCTTGTTACGAATAAAAAAGTTCGGCGACCTACTTAACAACAATTAACTCGCTCACGAAGCCTCCCTCAACGTTCTAGAAAAAAAAATAACTATTTCTATATACGCAACATTCTCTTTTTTGTTGCACCCGTGGGATGTTCATTTGACAAACGAAAATTTCACGTTCGCGATAAATGCGAGACCATTAGGCCAAAATAAGCTTAGCCTAGACCTCATTCTTCCAAACGATCGTGTGTTCATGCTCTCTCGTTGCTTGCTATATAGGATTTGTTTAAAATTATCAAGTTCTTGACAACAATTTGATTGCAGGAATTTTGTACGAATTTTCCAATGCATTGAAGAATTAAACAATAATCAATACATGGAGCGTTTAACATTTTTATGATTAATATTGTCGAAAGCACGAACACCAAGCAAACTGAATAACGTTTGTCAATCAATTAATTGCGAAACGTGCGTGCAATGTCAGAGTCAGTGTGAATAGGCATGAACACAATCAGTATCGATCGATCGTTCAACATTTGCAATTATAACAGGTCGGGGAAGAAAAAAAAATTAAGAGACGAACGGCTGCGAGCTTCGGCGCCCAATGAAAAGCGGCGGGCAGGGGAAAAAATTAATTATAAACCGATGGAGACGTGCGGGCGACTAATTAACTAAAGCCTCGGTCGGTGTGTATACGTGCGCGCGTGTGTACGCGCAACGTCAATAAAGTCGCGACAGACAATTCAATTTCCAAGCTTCGCTGGTCCCTTGTCTAATTAACCGGCATAATTACGGGACAGCGAGGTGCGATATTCATATTATGAATGATTTTTTCCCTACTACATAGTACATTCTCCGCTAATTGAAACCCGTTCAAGCAATAACAATTTCGAGTTAGTCGGCGTACCTATAAATATTCGCTATAACATTGTTCGCGACAGGAAAAATTAAATAAATGTTTAAATAAAAAATTAATGTCAACTTGATTTTTCAATTGTCTCTATACATTTTTTACTTAATAATGTGGTAATTAGTTACATTAGGGGCTTCCTCACTGATTTTGATGATCTTGAAATATCTCATCCAATATTTATAATTTACAATTATTGACATTGTGAAGACGTATCCATGGGGAATTATTCAACAAAATTATGTTTTTGGGTATATATTATTTAAAAAATTGATACAAATGTGGATAGACACGTTCTTGTAATTATTGTAAAATAATGTTAAGTAATCAGTTTTAGTGCTTTGTAAATCTAGTGTTAAAGGGACATTCAAGTTGCAAAATATGAAAGAAAACCTTGCATCAAATATTCTACACACGAATAATAAAATATAATACTAATGTACTATAAACTACATTATAAAATACTAATGTAAAGTGTACTTACAAATTTTTCTGAATCTTCTGCTCCTCCGTTGGATCCACAGCACACAATTATTGACTGAAGCGAATACATCCGAATAATTGGACCACAATCACTAAACACTACACAACACACACACAACACACTTAACGAAATAGTGACAGCAGACGAAAAGATGTTACTCCGACCACGAATAAAATAATACTGCGATTTTAACCTTCCCCTCCCACGGACGCGTGATACGAAAACAGGGCAATTTCGGGAAATAGGGTCGGCGCCCCGCCATAATTTGTTTACCTTGGTTTTGTATCTAATGTTTATAGACCCTCAGCGTCTAACCTGCCTAGGATAACCTGACCGTACCACCTCCGTGGAAGGGATCATTGTTAAAATCGCAGTATTATTTTTTTCGTGGTCGGAGTGACATTTCCTCGTTCGTTGTCACGATTTTATAAAATGTGTTGTGTGTGTGTGTGTGTTGTTTAGTGATTGTTGTTCAAATATTCGGACCTATTCTCGTGAGTGAATAATTGTGTGCCGTGGATCCGACGGAGGTACAGAAGATTCAGAAGTAAGTACACTTTACATTAGTATTTTATAATATAGGATTAGTTTTCTATCATATTTTGCAACGTATATTAACGATCATTAATGATTTGGTATATAGTATAATTTAATGTGGTTCAAATAAGATACTACTTTAAATCAAATATTTTTATTTTGATAACCAGATAGATAAAATCAAATATTTCCTTACAATGAAAATAAGTTCTCCAAGTAGTTAATATTATAAATTATAATTTTTAACATGAGAAGCTGTAATAGTTAGCAAAGTATTATGTGTAGTTTAATTACGAATATGTAACATGTTGATAAACAGACTACAATATCGTAATAACATTACAGGCAACAAAATATAAGTCACTGTCAACTATTTGAAATACTGATAAATTATAATTTTTAACATGAGAAGCTGTAATAGTTAGCAAAGTATTATTTGTAGTTTAATTACGAATATGTAACATGTTATAAACAGACTACAATATCGTAATAACATTACAGGCAACAAAATATAAGTCACTGTCAACTATTTGAAAACATATTTCAAGGTCATCAAAATCGGTGAGGAAGCCCCTAATGTAAATAATTACAAATAATGTTGTAGCTGATGTCAAGAGGAATCCAATGAACTACTTTGATTATGGCTCTTAAAGTCTTGTTACAAGAAAAGAGCTTTGGTATTTTATAAAGAGAATTGGTAAAGATTTAAAATGAAATTGAGGTTTTATCGTAATTAGGTATTGTTGGGGAGGATTAAAATGTACAAATGATGAAAAAAAGACACTTGAATCCGTTTTACTACTCTTCTTGTTTATCAGATGGATGAACGATGATGGAACGATTAATTAATTCATAAATGGTTTTTCGGTTCTACTGGAAAGCATACTTTCTCAGGTGTCATATTTGCAGCGGTGCGATGTGTTTTTCTCCCGACTTCTAAAAACGGCCGAGGCAGGTTTAACGCGCTAGAACGTCGTATTTTAGACGGACTTGAACTAGGGGATTGTCAGTTTTCTCAAATTAACCCTTTCACTGAGAAGACTTCTGACGCAAGCCACGCGGAATGTGAGGCGAACCGTTGTACAGGGCGTTGCAGCTTTCAACGGGTGCACCATACGAGCTTGGCAGTGACATTTAAAATAGAAAATGAAAATTTATTATCACGACCCAGTAAATAACAATATTACCTATTCTTACCGACACTCGCTGTTTATGTTCGAACAAATTTCAAATTAACGTTCTCCCAATAAATGAAGGGCGCAGAAGCCAAACGATTTCAGAGTTCAATTTTCTCATACCAGTTTATTTTAACCTCTGTGCTCTAGCGTTATTTCACTTTTTAACTTACGTTCATTTGTATTTAAAGTTTTAACCCTTTATTTTTTCGATTGATTACATTTTCTAAAATACTAAGAACACTTTTTCTGGAGAGCTAGACTATGAATCAAAGTCTTCGCTAACAGGAAAAATGAACACTATGCTGTCTTGTTACGTGCGTAATTAAATTATACGTTTGCAACTTCGGGAAGCAGATGAACGTTTTATCCTCGAAGAATTAAAAGACTTGGAACTATAATTTTATTAAAACAGTCACTTTTTTTTATCATGAATAACTTGTAAAGGAACTTTCAGTATCTCACTCATTAAAAAACTATTAAAATACTGGTATCTCGAACTTTCTGCATTATGAACATCTTTTCTTATCTACGAAAAAAATATATAAGAAAGAACCCGACAAAATAAGGAATTTTTCTCTCCGAAAGATTAATATAAATCTGTGCGTTTCAGATGGTTAAATATTCATGATTTAATATATTGATAATTTTGTAAAAGTTTTTAGTTACTTGTTACTATATGTTTATACATGTATGCGAAAAATAGGTAAAATCATTTAGGATGCGAAGAGAAATTCATTCTTCTGAGCGGTCGTTCCCGCAAGTGACGTAACGCGTAATAGCAAGCTATGCTAATACACTGAGTCATCCGAGAACACGTAATTTGTCGAGTTTTATACACATTCACCACGTGACACCGACGTAACTTTGTTATCAACCGATTAACACTCGCGAGATCACCTTAAAGATATATTTCCTTCGCATAGTGTTAACCTGTTTTCTTCTGTGCAACAAAATACAAATGACGCGTGATCTCTTTGTTGCTAAGAATCACATTCACTACTGCCTCACTGTAAGCTATCGCGCGTTTATGGTTAACAAACGTTTTAACGCTGAACGCATCGTTGTCAGTGAAGTAACCAGTTTCAGGTTTCCAGATTACACTGTTACTGAAGTTATAAAGACGTTGACATGGGATGTTATTGAATTTCTGTATTGTTAACATCGGAAAAGTTTCTACTAAATTTATACAAATTTAGTTCTCTTATGTTATTTCTAGCCTATTAAAACCATTAATGCAGAAAATAACGTAATTTTACAATTATTGGACTAGCAAAAATGTTACGTCAAAGGTAAGGTAGACAAAAATGTTTAGTAAAGGTGGATTTACTTTATTTCAATTATCGTCGGAATTCAACCCAGATCTAAACCAGACTTCACTTGAATTAATTACTCCAGGCGTAATTTAACGTAATTAACGTGAAGTAACTAACTCAGACCTGACCTGACTCAACGGATGTAAAGTAACCAACCCAGGTAAAATGTAATACAATCTAGCTAACTCAAACTGTCCTAATGTTATCGAACGTGAGCTATCTAATCCGAGCATAATTTAACATACCTAATGCAATCTAGTTACCATAGTTCAACCATAATCCAATATAATCAATGCACCTTCGTACAGTTACAAACACTTATATCCTCATTCTTTTTACCTATATCTTAACGATATGTTAACAATTGAAGATTAAGTGTATTCTAACTATTTATACACAATGTGAGCTGACAATAAATCATTAGAGAATATGAGGGAAAGAAAGGATGGTGTATTAATAAAACAGAAAGGAATTTTTGCAACAACTTTTTGGAACTGATTATGCGATATATCCACAACAAGAAAAAATAAAGTGAGAAGAAATACGAAACATGTGAAAATTTGTGGGCAGAAATAGAGAAAAGACTACGCAAACATGAAATTTCACATAAACAAATAGTAAAAGAAAAAATTCTAGAAGTTTGGAATCGTATGGAACAAAGCACCACTGAAAAATTAATAAAAAGTATGCAAAATAGATTAATTGAGATAATTAAGCACAACGGTGGACCGACGAAATACTGAAAAAATAATAAGTTATTATAATATGCAACTTTTTTTTATAAGACGTATATCGATACTTTTTTGTGGACTGTTATTATGTACTATGTAGATTAAAATTAATATATTTTTGTTATATCGATAACCCAATTTTGTTAAAAGTTTGTACAAATCAAGTTTCTATATGTGCCCATAATTATGAAAGTGGTCTAAGTCAAAATTAAAAAAAAAAAAAATGAATTTATCACTTATTTCACACGACATGATTTTAGACTAAATTTATTAATTTTTTTTTTTTTTATGACAGACCACTTTCATAATTATGGGCACATATGTGTTAATTCGAAACAAAAGAGTTATTGCAAAGTCTTACCTGCATCATTTGATTTTAACAAATTTTTTTTCAACCAATAAGGGTGCGAATACTTATGGGACTGACTGACTGTAAGGTTTCTACGTTGAGCAGTGAATAGACTGAAATGATAGAGGTAAGTTTGCTAGTCTCGAGCGTATGTACATACTCTGTTTAATTGTTTGGAGAGTATGCTGCTTGATCGGAAACCAATGAAATCGGAAGAACTCTAAAATGAATAGAATTCCTAGGAAATGAGGTTTCTACGTCCAGCATAGAATAGGTCGAAACGCTGCTGGCGGGTTCGCCAGCAGATATTGAACTTGCTCTGGTCATAGACACGCATTCCTGAGAGATCCTGTAGAGCACGGATCCCAGCAGACACATCGGCGAGAAAATTGGTAACGATGCTTGGCCAGGCTCCAAGTTATTTTCCTGGCATTCAACGTTGCGGTAGGTTACCCTGGGCATCAGCTTAATTTATTGGGGAACGTTGCGCTGGACAGATTTCCCGAACCCTACGTGAAATGCTGCTCTCTCGTCTCCTTACCACCATTATCGAGTCCAATTCGTCTCGTTAGTTATAGTTGGCAAGGAGACGAGCCTAATCGAATCAGAGGAATCGATCATGCTAATATCACACATCGCTCCGCTGGCTTATTACCGAGATTCTGAGCCCAGTGTGCTCCAGGTATTCTCTATTCATTTCCGAATCTTCGATAACAAATATTTCAAACAGTTGATGTTAAAAAAGTCTTGTAAGTTTAAAATATTAACTTGAATTTTTTATTATGCCAATTCGGTATTCAGTATTAGTAATACATTTTTATCCTGGGCAAGTAAGTTAACGACTACAGGCAAATGAATATGACATGTATTTAATCTTTAATAATGATAATATATGTTTTACTAACATATTTGTTTATTTCCTTACACCTCCTAAATAAAAACAATACAATAACTTGATTTTATTCATCATATTCATTGCCTACATATCACCAAATGTTAACTTACTTTCCGACTCGACTGTATTTATTAACCCTTAGCACTCGAATGGCGACTGCAAGGCGGCACTAAAAATTGCTGTATCATTATTCAAAATATATTTGACTTTATTAAATTTTGCTAGTATTTAATAAATTACTCAACGCTTCAGTACTGTACGAGTAAATTGCATAATTTTTCTATGTACAACCTGAAACAATTTCTATAGAAGGGAAATATTCTAGGTCTGAAGAAATGTTTCGTTTTGGAGTTAAAGTGGCTTCGAGTGCAAAGGGTTAAACATTTTTCGTAGAGATGAATTTTAATGATAAGACAGTAATTTTGTACCACTTGCTTACAAGTTTTTTTGTTGTTGTTGATAGTTTAGCTACCTCATAGGTACCATATGTTTGTATGAATTCATAATATAATAAAGTCTTGATTTCAGCCGCGAACGAGGATTTGGCTTACTTCAAGACTTTACTGTAGCATGATTACTTCTGGGAGATAGAACAAAGCTTTTGCCATTTACATACAGAGGATTCAACAGAAAAGCGAAATTTTTATTTATATCAGAAAAATGTAAATTTGTGACAGGCATTCTAACTGATCACTTACGACAAAAACGAGTAACCGCAATTTGGCAGAGTGTGAAGAAGGCAGAAATAATTGAATAGGATCAATTACTTTCGACCTGGCAACATTATTAATGGAAGGGAAAAGTTCTTAACACTATAACTACCGGACGAGTCAAAATGACTTGCTCTTAATTTTTTCTTTTAGAGATATTGAAATTATAAATATGTTTCCATGAGAAAATTTTTTAATAAACTTCTCTATCGAAGTCTTATTAAATCTTATTTTATTGTTATTATAAGGCAATGTATGCCAGTTGCATTTAGTGCTCGGTAGTTCTAGTGTTAAGCGGCACTTGGATCGTACATCGAATGCGGAACATTTATATTTTCCTTAGAGATCCACACTCTCTATTGATCGTCGATCGTAGATTGAAAATTCTGACCGGAAACTTTTGCACGTTACTGCGTATCGTGTGTTGCGCAAAAATCGCAGAGTCAAATCTCCCGGTCACGCTACCAGGCTCTTTCTCATTATGGTTGGGATTAGGGGAGGAGGATCGGCGAGGGGAAAAAAGTCGGTATTAAAAATGAAACCAATCAAGAAAGTGAAATTATCGGCACGATACGGTTGAAAAAAGGTGGGAACAGGCAGGAAGCCAGGCCTTACGGGGTCTACCTGTTGTTCTCTCTGCAACCTCGAAGACGTAGCAGAGCAGCATTAGTTAGACCAATCTTCGGGGAAGCGACTTTACGATACTTGGAATTTGTCTTTGGTCGAGTTCACTCGCGAGCGGATCACTTGCTCGGGAAACGAGTGTAAGGTCGATGACCCGGCACTTCCGCGATGAGAAATGCCTGTCAGCTGTTAAAATCGTTCAAACGGTGAACGAAATGGTCAAGGGGGATCCCGTGGGCAATCGTATTTTCGGCACTGGCGACCACAAGATAGAACTTGTTTCCTAGAAGTCGTCGATGCACTGAATTATTCCTTCTACATACACGTGCGTTCGCAAACGGAAAGACAGAACCGGGTCAGTTCAGACCCGGCTGTCGTCGAGCTGCATTCGTCTAAACACCCATTTTTACAGATGAGGCAGAAAGTCATAACTCCGTTATGGTATATTATTTGGTTCGAAGAGTAATATCTCGAGATCTAATAATTTTTTTGCCATGGTACCCTAATCATTTTCTACGTAGAATGAACAGAAGAATCGATCTGTGTAAAAAAAAATATGCATTTCTATTTAAAGAAACGATGCAATTGTTAATTGCACATGCACTACTGCATCTAAAAAAAATTTAAAGGCCTACAGATGTAGTGCTCTTCGAACCATTTATCTTTCTCCTTTGGCATTTTTTCGTAAATGCAATAATAACGGAGTTATGACTTGAAACAATTGCGTGGACCACCCAGTATATGATGAAATTTTCAGCATGTGTATAATTAACATAGATCTACAAAACGCATATTTTAAATTTTCACTACATATTGAAATAAAAAAGTTGTGAAAAGTGCCATTTTTAATTTCTCGTGTAATTCTTACCAATTGCAATTTTTTCAAAATCTTTTTTACACATCATTTGGAAAACCAATTCTTCTAATTGCTCAAAAAATAACAGGTCGTTTGATCCAATTTATAATACCTGTTAAAAAAAACGAAAAGAACTTTCCGAACAACCTAATATATTAATAACTGTAAGATATCGATAAAGTAGAAACATGTAATACCTGTCTAACGACATCTGTATAATTACAAATACAATACCGACACGCGTCTGGACACCGTACATGCGTTGACCTAGTCAGACGCTCTAGGACCTTCCTACCATAAACACGTATATACAAGGTGTTTGGTAACTGGTGGTACAAGCGAAAAGAGGGTGATTCTACATGAAAGAATAAGTCAAAAATATAGAATAAACATTTTTTTCATCCGAAGTTTCGTTATCGAGAAAATCGAGTTTGAAATGCAGCATGCTATTCGATAGGAATTGTCTGACGCGTCTGATCATGACCAACCAAATCTACTTGCTGCATATATTAAAGCAAACAAACCTGACAGATCTTCAAAGTCGATTTTCTCGAAAACAAAGCCTCAAACGAAAAATGTTTATTCTATATTTTCGGCTTATTCTTTCATGTAGAATCACCCCCTTTTCGCTTGCACCACCAGTTACCAAACACCCTGTATAAAGTAAGACTACTACGTAATATCCTTTGGAGAAAACATAGGCATGCAACAAATATAAACTATTTTGTTTTTTTTCCATGAAATTCTGGACGATGAAGAATTTCTAATGACTATAATCAGAAAATAAATAGTAGTGCAAGGGGTTGAAGACAGATATTGAAATCGTATCGTAATTTTTTCATCCGAAGTTTCGTTATCGAGAAAATCGAGTTTGAAATGCAGCATGCTATTCGATAGGAATTGTCTGGCGTGTCTGATCATGACCAACCAAATCTACTTGCTGCATATATTAAAGCACACAAACCTGACAGATCTTCAAAGTCGATTTTCTCGAAAACAAAGCCTCAAACGAAAAATGTTTATTGTATATTTTCGGCTTATTCATTCATGTAGAATCACCCCCTTTTCGCTTGTACCACCAGTTACCAAACACCCTGTATAAAGTAAGACTACTACGTAATATCCTTTGGAGAAAACATAGGCATGCAACAAATATAAACTATTTTGTTTTTTTTTTCCATGAAATTCTGGACGATGAAGAATTTCTAATGACTATAATCAGAAACTAAATAGTAGTGCAAGGGGTTAAAGAGAGATATTGAAATGGTATCGGGTAGGAAAACTAGCAGCGCTCTGTTGTACACGAGAGGAAAGACACCGGTGTTCCGCGGCGATCTATTTGCGTCCGGATCCGCGATTCGAAATTCTTCCTTTGTCCACGTGGGCATATAACACAGGAGCATCGCCGACGCCGCGCGTATCTCCAGGAATCGCGTCTCGTTCGTTTTTCCCGGGCAAAAATGAAATTCATCCGGCAAGCGATGCGAGGAATGTCGCCCGTGAGTCAGAGAAG
Organism: Seladonia tumulorum; assembly: GCA_913789895.3. NCBI lineage: Eukaryota > Metazoa > Arthropoda > Insecta > Hymenoptera > Halictidae > Seladonia > Seladonia tumulorum. Next base: position 5,080,091 of record OU565282.1, on the reverse strand, counting down.
CGTTCGCGTTCGCACGCCCGCTAAAATTGGAACTGTGGTTAGCGTCATAAACGCAAAAAGCGCCGTGGAAACGATCCTTTTCATATCCTAAGGGCCCAGAGGCCGGTCGATTTCGCTGCTTTCGTTTCGTCTGAAACTCGACGAGCGAAACCGGGAAAACGAAGACGAGCGTCGCGTCGCGTGGCGTCGCCCGCGGAAGCGATCCTTCATGATTTCGAACGGAAGCTGTGCGCGTTTGGCCTTTCCAGAGAAAAAAAAAAAAAACGGCGTGACAGTACGGCCACAGGAAACACAGCACGATGAACATAAATCGTACGCGATTCGAAGCGTTTCGATAGCTCACCGTGAAAATTCCTCGACGCGGAATGCCCCAACTAAAAATACTGCGCTGGAAATATTTTATTGAGAACGTTGGCCGCGAAGCGTTCGTCTTTAGTGTATCGGTTTTAGCGAATCGCAGAATTTGTAAAATAAATATTCGCTTCAATTTATTGTGTAACTTTATTAACACTACAACTACCAGATACGTCAAAACGACTTGCTCCTAATTTTTTCTTTTAGAAATAACGAAATTGTAAATATGTTTTCATGGGTAAATTTTTAATAAACTTCTCTATCGAAGTAGACATTTGAACAAAACTGGTATGACATCTAAACAACTGCAATTTTGTTGTTGTTATAAGGCAATGTACGCCAGTTGCATTTACTGCTTGGTAGTTCTAGTGTTAACCCCTTGCCCTACAATATTACGTTCCTTTAAACCGAGATAAAATTCTATTTCGTTGTAGTTGCTATACAGGGTGGGGCACCACATTTTGCCATCTAGATTTGCGTCATTATTATTACGCATAGCAAACAATTTTTTAGGTGAAGTTGAATGGTTTTGAGAGGGGCACATTCTGATGGTACATTTTCTTTTTGTAGGTGGACGTGTAAAGGACATATGAAGGTCATTCATGTTTTTTTAAATGGAATCATATATTTTTTATTGCATCAGCTGACGCTCCTTCATATTCTTTACAAAAAAGTATTAATCTATTTGTGTAAAAAAATCATTATTATGTTATGTATTATATGTTACGTTCTACAGTCTGTATTCAGTTTTCGTTTTTCTGTATTAAGTACATATTTTAACTATGGCTTTTTTATCTTAATTTAATTTTCACTTGCTGTGAATGCATCAAGTTTCACGAGTTTTCATAAATGATACACATTATTGTAACGATGGCTTTTATTACTTTTGCAACTTTCTGTTTAATACTGAACTTATCATCATCAGATGATAGGTTTCTTATTTAGCTATTAAAATAACTATGAAATGGATTTATGTAAAATGACAGAACAAATTTCTTTCTTAAATAAGCCACGAAATGGAAGAATAAATTTCTTTTTCAACATTCAACTTTTTCGTGTAAGTTAATTTAAAGATGTAATTTTTATAATACAACGGTGACAAGTTACTGTTCGTGCTATGTGCATTTAACATTAACGTATTTGTATTCTCATTCTTTGCACATTAAGCAATCTATTGCTGAAAGAGTGTAAAATTATTCAACGTCAACTTCTATCGATTTTCTCGGAAAATTAAACAGCTGAAATCATTTATTTAGTTAAAATAAGTGGTTCCGTAAGAAATGATTAAACGAGTTCATTCATCACCTAAAAAATCGCTGTCAACGCCAATTGTTAATAACGTCAATTGTCGTAATGCGAATCGTTACCAGAAATTTCACATTCCAGCAACATAACACAAGCATACGCGCAACGAACTGTGTAAAAGACTATCTCCATCAACGAGAAATGAGTATTTTAGCGTGCCCAACGTGATCTCCTGATGTGAATATAATAGAAAATTGTTGGGCACAATTGACAACAGCTGCATATGAAAAAAGAAAGCCGTTGGAAAGTGTTAAAGACTTCGGAATCTGTGTTGGGCACGTGTGAGGCAGGATCTGCCATAAATGTGTCATAAAATTATTGTTAATCGATTCCGAAACGTGTGATTAACTTTCACAGAAAATATTCGATACATAAAAATAAATTCTTCGCACAGTTTATCAGATTTTAATATTCGGGACAACTTACGAAATAAATTTTATATCGCGATTTTCATATATTTCACAGAAATACATTTTATCGTTTTGTTACGCGCATAGATTACATTCTCCTAATATTTTTACAATATCAAGAGTGCGGATCTTCATGGAAAATAAATATCTTCCGTACTAATTAAACATAAAAACTGTACTTCGCTTTTTATTAATTTTAATAAGTCGAAGAGAATAAAAAGGAAGTTCTGAAATTCTCCTAAAGTCTTTACAGGTTTGCATTTCCTACTCATTTTTGTCAGAAATGCATAAAATCCATAGTTTAATAACAACCTGAGATAGTAAGAGTTACGCAAGGGCCATAGAACTCTTTTAAATACAAAGTTCTCACATATAAAAATCTCCGAGAAATCTCGTACGGTAACGAAAGTCAATTAACTTTATGGAAGAAAGTTGTCGTCTCAAGATTATCAGGAAGCTGTTCCATCGTTCAAATTGTTAAATTGGTGTAAAAATATTTTAACAAGGAGGAAGAAAATTCTTTTCGCAAGGTGAAAGCAGTTTCTGCTGCGAAAAGAAGTTAAAAGCGGTTGAAAAATTGTAAATATTGACGAACGATGGGAGGAGAATGAAATTTCAAAGCAAATACACGGACTCCTCCCACTGATAACAACCGTTCCGTGAGTAATGCTGTGCTGGAGACTAAGAATCCAGGAAGAAGAGGTCTGCAGCCTATTGTAACTGAGTCACTGGTTAAACTCAATTTTATAAGGGATGACGTGAGACCTAATACATACAGCTGTTACAACATCTCTAAATCTTGCAGACGCTAGGAACACGATCGCCTAACGCCTTCATCTCTGCATCCGTAAAACATTTTCAACTCTCCAGTCGATATTCGTTGATTATATTAGGACCTTGAATAAGTTCTCGCTGTTTCTTTCTGTAAAGATGGCAGTAGCAGTACCCCGTTCGTGGAATTTCGAATGGTAACACACATGCAAGGCAGTAGTGTATCTAACCTTAAATTTCAGCGTATGGTAGTTCACTTTAGTGTAAACAAAGTAATTTTTTCTTAGTTCTGAAAATGTCTACTTTTGTGTACATTTTTATCCCAATGTTCACGGTGATTTAAATTTCGGTACACAGCGTAACATTTCACAGACACTTCAAACGATTTTTATCTTATCTCAATATCTACAGTCGACCAAATGAAACAACAGAAATGAAAGCCTGAATTGAAAGAATTGAAAGTCTCCACATAAAAAAGAAAAATCTATGGTGGTTTCAATCGGGAAACAAAATTTATCAAAGTTTCCACGGACGTATAAATGAAAAAAAAAAAATACGGATCTTCAGTTTTCGAACAAAATTAACCCTTTGCACTCGAAGTTATTTTAACTCCAAAACGAAACGTTTCTTGCGATCTAAAATATTTTCCTTCCATACATTTGTTTTTCATGCTGTACCTACGAAAATGGTGGAAAATGTACTCGTACAATACTGACATTTTCAGTACTTTATTAAATCCAAACATATTTAATAATGTAAAAAATATTTTGAATAAAGATATAGCAATTTTTAGTGTCGCCATTCGAGTGCTAAGGGTTAACACCCTTAACACAGGATGGAGCATGAAAGTCGAAACTCGTGGCATTAAAACGAGCCCAAATTTATCGTCGTAAGATCATTTTCTACGAGATCATAATTTTGTCGGGACTCGGGTACTTCTCAGGTACTCCTTTCTGTAAAATCATCCTCCTTCCGGAAGCTTCCCGCCAGCATGTTCGAAACGGTGAAACAACAGTAGTCGATATTTTTCGCAACTCGATCGTTCGTTCACCCTCGTTCGATGTCTCCGATAGTCGATAACTGTCGCGTGCAAACCGTCTGGGTCTCGCAGCAGAAAGTCTCCATTTTCTTCGTGCATTCCAGACTTCGTCTGGCCGGCGGCCACTCGAAACGTTTTGTTTTGTTTGACGTCAATGCTCTTTTCCTTTGATACTTTCTGGATTGTGCCGCTCGAACTTATCGGCAGACGACGCGGGGGATGGGGATGGTTTTTCGCCCTCGCTTGTTTTGTCGTTCCACCCCCTTTTATATTTGCCTCTGCCCCGACTTCCTCTCGTTTGCCGAAACTTTTGCAGGATTCCAGACTGTCGTCGTCGTTGCCGCATTTAATTCCTCCAGCCTGCGCGTCTGTTAATTTTAATCATCCTCGCGATAAACGAGTCGCGATGCAATTCCAAGATGGCCGGGCGACGCCGGACGCAAAAATTAATTGCGCAAACGATCTCTTCTGTTTCAACCCTCCGGCTACGATTCTAGTAATCGGCATTTAGGGGGAGATCTTTTTTTATTAGCAAAGGCGATTTTTTATCAAACTTGATTATTCTCAATATTTCAGCATATATTGACATATTTAACACTAGAACTACCGAGTAATAAATACAACTGATGAATATTGCTTTGTAATAATGACAAGACTACATCTATTCAAACCATTTTTATTTTAACATGTGCTTCAATGAAAAGGTTCGTTCAAAAAATTCTGATGAAAACATTTTTATCATTTCAGTAATTGTGGAAGAAAAAATTGGGAACCAGTCAAAATGACTGTTCGGTAGTTCCAGTGTTAATAACAACCTTAACATTTCATACCGATTTCAACCAGAGAGCATAACTGTTATATCCAAAAAGATAAAAAGTCATGGAATAACAAGTATTTGGTCGACCAAAATCGTATTGCTTACAAATAAGGATTACATGTAATCGAACATTTTTTCTTTTGCTGGTAAATGTTATCGTTGAGAAAAATTCATTTCAATCACTTGTAAAAGTTATCAATCAGAGAAATATATTTCGATCGCTAATAACAGTTACCGACAAGAGTTTATTTCGATCGCTCATAATAGTTATCGGTGAAGCAAATTTGTAATAGTTATTATTAAATAGTACAACATTCAAATGGTAAACAATCAATTATTCAATAAATTTTTTATTCATAAAATTAATTGTTACACCGCAAATCGTCTAACGTTAATTTTAGAGCAGATATGGTTCTTTCAACGCTAACCTGAGTTGCGAGCACAACGTGCACAATTATGCACGCTACTTTTGATAAATACAGGAGTCTATATTTCTGGTTTCCCCAGTTGAAAAAATTTTGAAAAATTTTTTTTTTTGCAGATTTTGCGTTGTTCTTATGGTCTGTTGATTCGCGTCTTGTTGTACAAGACCTTCCAAATGAATTTCACAAGCTAGCTCCGTCCGAAAAAGAGTAGACAACTCGGTAATTAAATTAAGCAACCGAAATGAAGTTTCTCGAACCATAATTACTATGAATAAGTGAAAAGAAATTTGATCATCGATAACTGTTATGAGTAGACAGCGGATCTTTATGCATTTATGGCTTCTGGAAATGTTCAAAAAATGCTATAATATAAAATTCGAGAGAATTTAGAGATTCTAAGAAATGATGAACGCTAATAATTGTAGATACAGTAAAGAGCAAAACTGAACACGCATACGACATTTTAACAAAAATAATTTTTTATACAATATTTGCATGTAGAAGACAAAAGAAACAAAATACTTAGTATTATCTGCAATCTTTTGGCTTTTCAAAAGAAACTTAACATTTGTGATATTATTATTATTTCGCTTCATGTAATTTTTTTTCGTGGTTCGTGTTTTTTTTTTCGTTGAACATTGTATGTCGTATGTGTGTTCAGTTTTGCTCCTTACTGTAAACGGAAAATATCGTATCACGACTTTCGCAATGAATTTATGGATAAGTAGGTGTCGATGCAAGGGGAACGGGAGGGGGGGGGGGGTTAATTGTCATTGATTGTCATTGTTTTGAACAGGATTAGTCCAGACATTTCCCGTGTAGCTCGAGAAAGGCAAAGACGAACGAAAGCCGAACGGTTCGAAAGCGACGGGTACTTTGAACGTTCGCGGCCCGTGATATCGGCCGGGTTATGGCTGCGGTGCCGCACAGGATTAAAGCCGATCCCATCCTGAATCGCGGACGATGGATGAACAAGGGAATAAAAAGGAGCGAGAAGAGAGCGTGCGCGCGTCCTTCGGGTGATTCACCAGGTTTGCGGTTAGGTTACTTCGGTCTGCACGTTGCCAGACGAGTACGGATAAGTGGTTCTCATCGCTGACGCGAAACACACCGATGTTTCCAATTTGAGGAGAGCCGAGGAGAGTTGCTTGTTACCCGAAGGGGAATGATACTGTGCCACTTGAATCAGTTTTCGGCTAGAACTCTCCTTCAGGAACTAACGATCCTTCCCGGCGGTCTACTCTTAGGAAAAGAATTTCTCGAATTCTCCGTTCATCACTGATCAAATTAGGGCTACGTATTCGCATAAATTGGCATTTTGCGTATGTTGAACCGATCTACTGTTATCTTAGAATTTTCCATTCATCACTGTGTACGATGGGAGATCAAATTGCTAGACCCACTTATTAAAATAATCTGTTTTTAAAGCTAGCTGAACTAAACATTTTTTGATTTTCTTTTTTTGATGAAATTATCTGTCAGATTGAAAATAAATATATTTTTCACAACATGAACAAGTCTTTGTTATAGGAGGTTTGATTATTATATTGACCTACAAGTGAGTTTTAGAACGCTATAAACGACACTGTGTGTCATTCAACACATTCTCATATCATTTTAAATTTATTAAAATCATTCAAATGGAAATGAACACAGATTCAGTTAATCACGTAATGTAATCATGTAGTTAATCATGTAATCACGATTCTCATACGTTATTATAGAAATAAAAATATTTCGTAATACGATTCGTATTTCTTAAGCTCTAAACATTTTATGAGCGTTCGAATACTTTCGTGACTCACTGTAGACATAACCTAGGCCTTCATTGATGAAAATCTTTGTCGGTCGGAGGTGTCGCGTCGTTGAAACCTGTATCGGTGAAACAACCAGTGTCTGCGATTTGAATGCAAACCCCCTCTGTTTCGCCCGTTCACCTGTCCCGTGTCTAGACACTCGGTCGAGCCACGGGAGATCCGTTTTTCCAGGTAAAAAAAGAAAAATAAAGAAAAAAGAAAACACAACACCGTCGACGTGCGGTGCGTAACGATTGCTCGCACACAACTCGGCGAGGGAGTCTGATGTTTCCGGCAAGTCTCTCTCGGCCTGTTACCCGAGAGTTTCTTCTGCGGGAACAGCTGGATTGCGGGAGCAATGTTTATTCTAATGCAGAACCGGCTGTTATTAACACGTCCGCTGCCACGGTGCTCGCTGACGACCGGCGACACGTAAGTTGCTTAAGAGGGACACTTCTCTGGTGTACCGACAGCGATGAAGATAAGTGATTTTAAGGAATTCATTTTACAATAGCTTTTGCATACATTGGAACTAGGCCTTTTTCCGATGTAAACAGATAGTCTCGATAGTCGAGACAGTTACTAGTAATGATGTTTATGTACAATGCATATAAGGTATTTATATCGGAACCATAAAATTTCCCTTTCCCTCGTTAATTGTGGACTTCGAGTGCACATACCATTAAACAATTTTTATACTTTATAACATTTTGTACTAGCTCGTTTACAGTTTAACACGTTGGCTGCTGATTATTTGTTTGGTCTTTAAAATGAATTTTTACGTTAATATATTCATTGCACCAAATCTGATTAGGATCTGTAAAATGGAAGAAAGTTGAAGAACTACACAATATATCATACATTTAATTTTTTTCAATTTTTATTTCATTAAATAACTTAGTTTAATTTGATGGAAGTGAAAATTAAAAAAAAAAAAAATGAATTTATCACTTATTTCACACGACATGATTTTAAACTAAATTTATTCAATGTAAAAAAAAATGAAAGAAATATATGACTTAGACCACTTTCATAATTATGGGCACATATATCAACCACAACGAAACAGAATTTTATTTCGCTTTAAAGGAAATTAATAACATATATAATTATTAGACTCTGTTCAAAATCTTCGTCACGATATTGTAGGGCAAGGGGTTAATGAAGATCGGAAGAGTTGACTATCGGTGAAATCTGTATGTCGGTAATTCGAATGTAGCCGAAAGAGCGAGAATGATCTCGAAAATCGGCGCACGGAGTGACCGATCGGAGGAAAGCGTGTTATGAATGGAGGAGGTTCCAGCGAGTCCTTTCGAGACGAAGAAACAACACTCGAGAGCCGTTTCGCTTCAGTAACCGCGGTCTTGGTTCAGCTCCTCCCGGATTCCTTTGTTTAATGCCTTATTGCGATATTTTAACACGGTACCGCTGTTGCCATGCGGCTCTCGGGCACACTCTACGTTCACCCCGCTCGTCGTGTGTCGCCACAGTCGGGCCCGAGAGAATCATCGCGTTCTGTCCGATCACGGTTACGCAACGCAGCTCCTTGTTTTTTCATTTATTCCCTCCCCCACCCCTTCGGGATTACACCAGACCTTTTTAGGAGAAAATCTATTCGAGCGATTTTTATGTAGAACTCGAATACCGTGGCTCGACCGTGTAAATTACACCGGCGCCCAGATACTTGTGACGCGACATCGCTCCTCCAGACGTGTCTAAATTTGAACTTCAACGCGGAATTTCTTCTGCTTCCTCGAAATCATCGATTCTTCTTCTTCTTAGCACTCCGTTAAAATTACGTTGGGTGTGTATTCAAGTTCAAATTAATAAAGAAGCTTTCGTGGAACTTTTGTTACACAGATTCCAAGGATGTACAGGTAAGTTTGAACAGAATTTTCTATGAACAAACGATAACTGTTGCTTCGCCCCCACTGTTATCAATTACCCTTAAGTATTGAAATGTTTATAGTTGAACCTAATATTAAGGCGTGTATTTGTATTCATCAATACACTTCACAGATTGTAAACTATTTATTTAATTATTATGTATCATTGTAATACCAAACTGCAAAATAAATTGTAAAGCGAAATGGGCCCTTTAAGGGCCTAAAGAGCTTAAATAAAAAAAAAAAAAAACTGTTGCTTCGATCCCTGGTACATGTATTAGGGGGACCCATAAGTAATCAATTATTTTGAAATCCAAAACAAACTTTGTAGTAAATTCGAGTTTCCATTTCTTAATTTATTATATAATCTCCATAAGAATTTTTGCCACAATTTTTGCAACAACTTTTTGGAACTGATTATGCGATATATCCACAACAAAAAGAATAAAGCGAGAAAAAATACGAAATATTAGGGGGACCCATAAGTAATCAATTATTTTGAAATCTAAAACAAACTTTGTAGTAAATTCATTTTTTGTTCGGATAATGGAACAGTATGTTACAATATGATTTGTACAATAAATCATGTTATATACGGATCGTTTTACATTGAATTGTTCTACGGGAACTTCGGATATCGATGGTTCGGATAATCGAGGTTCTACTAAATCGTGGATTAAACATGAAGATGTAATCCAAACTGTATCGTGTTTGGTCTCATTTTAATCGGGAAAATATTACCAACGCTATGATAAAAGTTTCATTAAAAATTAATTAAAAACAATAAAGTTTTTTGTCACCGGGGACTGGTTATTGTCTCACCGAAATATCTGATCCCGTGTCATGTTACGCTTCTCGGAGATGAAATTTCCGGGACCGAACTACGCAAGGACATTTCTCAAAAAATTCTGCGATCCGTGTGTCAATTCGAACGTAGCAAAAAGCTTCGTGACTCGTTGGATTTCTTGTATTGTATAACACGAACTCGTTTACGTTGTCTTGATAATTTTGCCGTTAGACGAGAGTTACGTGTCCGCTGTTGCACTCAGCTTTTCCGCGGCCGCTTCCGACCGCGATTAACGCAATTAGAAAACGCACGGCGCGATATGCAAAAGATTCGTCGAGGGAGCCAGTGGATTCGCCCATGGTGTCCATCCACGGCTCGCAGGGATTCTTGTTCGCGGATATCCGCCGGAAATCCGTTGCTCTTGCGCGAGCCATCGTTCGCGCAGCTCGCCGAGAAACCGGAGCTTCTTTTTTTTTTTTAACACGAAAGTGTTTTTTAGAGATGGGGAGTGATTTGAGAAAAGATGTAACGAAATATGCAACGGAAATACGGGACGAAAATGTGTTACGGGACGGAAATGTGTTACGCGAGGATAATCGTCCCAGGTAAAATTCCCTAACCCTAGTAATCCGTTACCTGGTACTGATGATCGACAGAGTCATAAAGCGAGTGGAGAAAAGAAAAGGTGAACATAAAGGTAAAGGTACACGGACGGGCAAAAAGTACAAAAATCTTTCGAGAAGGGACTCCTCGTTCGAGAGAGAGAGAGAGAGAGAGAGGGAGAGAAGTGTTTTACAGATGGGGGTGATTTCATAAAAGATGTGTAACGAAACATGCAACGCAAAATCGTCACGCCTATTACTTCCCAGATAGCACAGAGACGTCTTAAAGACGTCTTAAATAAATTAAAAGAATGTTTTTCAGCATATCCGCGAACATTAACATTTTATGTTTTATTTATTTATTTAATTTATTTTATTTATTTATTTATTTAATTAATTTATTTATTTAATTTATTTATTTATTTAATTTATTTATTTATTTAATTTATTTATTTATTTAATTTATTTATTTATTTTATTTATTTATTTAATTTATTTAATTATTTATCTATTTATTTTGATGTATTACTTTTCTGTGCACTTCTTTGTTGATGGAATATTCAGTTTGATAATCAATTACAGTTTGTAAAGCTTTTCTCTAGCAGTTTAGAATGACTGAAACGTCAAGAAATGAAACGTCTTAAAGACGACTCGTAAAAGACGTCTGAAATGAGACGTCTTAAAGACGTCTTTTTGGGACGTAAGACGTTCAGACCAAAAATGAACGTAAAACAGACGTCTTTAAGACGTCGCGTGCTATCTGGGTGAAGTGTATGTACAGAGAGCGCACACTATTGAACGGGAGGTTTGCACAGCTGCTCAGAAAACACTTTCGTGTTTAGTACGTGTACAGGAGTACAGGTTTTTTTATTTATTTATTTATACAGGTCGCATCAACAACTAGGTCATTAGCGACCACAGATATATTATATCATAATATTACGTTATTATGTCTTTAACGTATAAGTCACATATAAGTATACTGAGGAGAAAAAATGTTGTAATTGTTTGCCCTAAACTTTGCCACCGATTCTTTGCCAATATATCGGTAATGGTATTATTAAGTTTCCTCGTCCACGGCCGTCAACGCCCGGAGACAGAACCGTGTCATCGCAGAAATTCCCCGTAAGCCGGCTAATCTTAATAAACGCGGTTATTACCGAACACCGGACGCGTTTATGGCGCTCGCCAATTTATGGAATACGACGAGATGTGCGCATTAATAACGATCAGCATTTTCATTTTACTGTAATTGAACGTTCAGAACTTCCTAGTCAATCGGATCAAGTTTTCTATCAGCTTGCTCGAAGATTCGCAGTTTAATTGGTATTTATCTCGTGCTTGCATAACGTACCTATTAATTTGGCTGTTTCTCCGGTTACTTAATTATATTTTATTTCTGTGAAAGAGGAACACTTTTATTTTAAATACTCCTCTCGCGTCTTTCTAGACAATTTTCTAATTGGACATCTTTTATGCAATTAATTATATTTATTAAGTACAATTCTATACACATTTTCCTCCATTTTTTACAATCCATGAAACGATGTACAGAAGTTCTTGCGTTTCACCTTTTAAAAATTCATTCATTTACTTACGAGATCATCAAATGTATCAAAACTAGTATTATTTTCTAAGTTATGTATTATAATTTCCGTTGCAACCAATTCCTCCCGTAAAAGATAATTTATAAGTAAATGAGAGGAGAGTTTTAGAGGCACTCTCCCCAATTACGAAAGAAAATAGAAATGCATTTTTAATATATAAAACGTAGGGAATTATGAAATTTTCTGGATTAAAGAGGCCTATACATTCGTTCGCCATAATTCAAAGTTCCCTAAGTGTATTTACATAGCCGAAGTACTGGACGAGCAAGAAATTAAGTATGAATCACTTGACCAGTTTTTAACGCAGAACATTGGAGAATGTATATACAAGAAAGCATCCTGGAAGTCACGTTCCATGAAGTTTGTTGGGTGCTAACAAGTCAAGTTAGTCGTGTACTTAGGTGCGGTGAATTATGTTATCCATATACGTGTAGTCACAACGTACGCAAGTTTCCGGAAGGTATGACGTAAGGCCAGTAACAACATAATTTCATGGTATTACTTCGATGTTAAATCATCTTCGCTCGATCACACCCCTTTTCTAATAATAGGAAATAACTAATAATAGGACAGAATCTTGCGTGAAACTTGAAAAATCAAAATGTGTTTTGCAATTTTTTTGTTTTAGTGGCAAAATATATTTAAGGTAGGTCAAATGATAACCGGATTTTATGCAGATGCGTTTTTACCAGTTTCCACTTCAAACCGTTAAACAATGCGCTATCGTTTTGTGACACAGTGTAAACTCATTGTCAGCTCTTTTTAATTGCTCTTCATTTGTTGTTGTTTTATTACGAATTGCCTTTTTGCGTAATAATTGCCCCGTCTGGTGAAATTTTTTTAAAAACATAATCAAAGGTACGGCGTGATGGATGATTTCGTTGAGGAAATCTATTGACGTGTAATCATTCTGCATGTGTAGCACTTTTCCCAGCTTCAAAATAAATTGATAACATGTCTGTCTTTTCTTCTTTAGAATATTTCATTATGAAGTGATTCACCGTATCAGAGACGTGAAAGAGACTAAATTTCCCAATAAGTAGGAGAGCAAGAATGATCAACACAGAAAATGTAAATATTTACATTGATAATTCTTGCTCTCCTACTACATTATCACATTGAATTCATAATATTGACCAGAAAGTCGAGATTTCCTAGCAAATTAGAATTAAAATATCTCCCAAACTAATGATTTTTTTACACAAATAGATTAATACTTTTTCGTAAAGAATATGCAGGAGCATCAGCTGATGCAATAAAAAACATATGATTCCATTTCAAAAAACACGAATGACCTTCATATGTCCTTTACACGTCCACCTACAAACAAAAATGTATCATCAGAATGTGCCCCTCTCAAAACCATACAACCTCACCTAAAAAATTGTTTGCTATGCGTAATAATAATGACGTAAATCTAGATGGCAAAATGTGGTGCCCCACCCTGTATAGTCGAGTTCCGGGGAAACAGCTGGCGCATTTCGTCGTCGAGCAAGTCCCAACAGCGCTGGTAAACCAAGTCCGCGGCAACGCGAGTCTCGGCGGCAAGTCGTTGGATGCTTTAATATCCGCGTAATGAAAACAAGAGAAACAAGCCCCCGACGAAGTGACACCGACGTCTAAAGTGCAGCTGCAAGTGGACGAGAGCGTGCGGTGAATTCCCAGCGCGTCTAATTAAAAGTCATCTGCATATTTATGGAAGGGGAGACGCGACGGGGAGAGAAAGGGCTGCTGCTGCTATTGCTATTGCTGCTGCTGCTGCTGCCGGGATTAACGCGGAGAAAGCGGATAGGAGAGGAGCTTGCGCATTAAAAAGTAAAGGGCGAAACAAAGGAGCGGAAGGAACCTATGTCCGGTTAAAGTGGCTGTGTTTACCACTTTTGCATCTCTCGTTATGCGACGTGTGTTACGTATCTCTTTCTTTCTTTCTCGTTACGTTCCACCGTGAATCTTTCGTTCGTGCCGCTCGATCATTTTCAGGGGACACGCGCGACGATTATGCGCGACCCGAGGCGGAACTGATTTCCGGAAAAATTTCAACGGCCACGCGCGTTGCGTATCTTGCGACTGCCTTTGCCTGTTTATGCGATTTGCGGCCTTCGAAAACGAATTTCCAGCGTTTGATTGCTGCGACACAGCCTCCGTGTAAATAAATTCTTAAATACTTGAAACGGTGCACAAGTCTGCAAACGTGTGTTTTGTTGTATTTTGTTTAGTTCAGTTAAAACTAAGTCGAAAATATTAACCCTTAGCGCTCGAATGGTGACTCTAAGGCACCACTAAAAATTGCTGTATCACTATTCAATATATTTTTTACATTATTAAATTTGTTTGTATTTAATAAACTAGTAAGGTTTCGATATTGTACAACTAAATTGCACTATTTCCGTATATATAGTATAACATGAAAAAAAATATATAGAAGGGCAATATTCTAGGTCAGAAGAAATGTTTCGTTTTGGAGTTAAAATAGCTTCGAGTGCAAAGGGTTAACATCTGTAAATTTACTTACGTTTCGTGGTAGAAAACTATCCTTTTTATTATCAAACTCTATTAAGAAGACATACAGGAGTAGATGGTACAAAAGTAGTTAATAAATTTTTGCCTTTTCTGCTCTTCGTTATTGATAAACTACGTTTTTTTCACCCATGGCAAAAATGAGAAAATGCCATTTAAACTAGAAGGCATAATAAAAAAAATTTAAGAAGATCAATGTACTTTCAACTTATTAAAATCGTTGAAGCAGTAAAAATAATTTCGTTTGACTCCTGTTTATTGTAATTTCTGCAAACAATTTTTATTTTGTGTGGCGTCCACGTGTTAAATCAATTACATTAACTAGGTTGTTGTTGGCAATAAAATAGAGGTAGGGTGTTATACTAATACCAAAGAACAGTAGTTTCAATATTAGTATTTATAATTTGGATAAATTATTCGTTTTCGTTCGATAACCTTCCTCTCTCCCCTCATCTGGAGTACTCATGTACGTGATAAATGCTTCCGATAGAATCATGTAAAAGCATGTAAAGTTTGTAATCGGTAGTCGTGACAATTAACGATCAGTTACAAAAACAAAGTGGGTTTACTCCACGGTCGAAAAACATTACAATCTATAGTCTCCTTTGTTTTCATTAAACATTACACTTGCAGGTGTTGACTTTTACAGTTTCAAGACAGGTTATATAGCTTTTAATAATGCACCAAAAACCTAGCTGCTAAGAGGTTGTGCGATTAAGACCAGGAAGAACTGTTATCAAAGCAATGTTCTCCTTGAACGATGGTCGAAATAAAGTCTTTCTTGTTCAATCGCCGTACCTGTTTCTTCGACTTAATGTTTACGATAACATGTCCAATAAAGGTGAAATCCATTTCTATGTTCCCATAAGTCGTCATATTTATATTTTCTACAGGAAGATATTGCAGAATTCCGGTATACTTAATTGGTAAATAAATATCGAAACACACCATTTTCTTGATTGAAAATTAAAAATTAACTTTCTCTGCTTTAGACTAAAGTAATTTGCCTCTTGATATCGAATTGACTTAGATACAAAAATCAATATAATAGAAAGATAGAGATCTAAACCTACAGATTAATTAATTAAAAATTAACCCTCTACGGGCCGAATTTTGTTCCGGTGGTGTCTATTTGCAAACAACTTGCAAGGCATTTACTTTGATATTTCGAGTTGATGGTGCTACGTCATCAATATTGTTATTGGTTATCTCAGAGACATTATATAATTAAGACGTATACGTCATCTTGTGAAAAACTGAAATTATTTGGCAAAATGTTGATATATTAGCATGTGACCTGAAAGTTACACGAGCCCATGGAGGGTTAAAAAATTAAATTTCTGCGTATTCGGGTAAGACACCTTTCGCAAATAATAAAGTGGTGCACAAGGGCGGCTGAAGGTTAAACGCGGATGATTGAAAAGACGAAGAGCGAATAGTATATTCGCCGAACGGTTAAGAAAGCGAAGGAAACCCGCGATAACGGGAGTATTAAAAGGTTAGAAGGGAACTAGGAAGGAGAATAGCATCATAACCGCGATACCGATGTGTACAAGAGTGCGAACATGATGGATAACCACCGTAATTAGAGTAGGGGTGGCAAACGGAATTATACTGCGCGAGGTATAGCATAACACTTCAATTATCTGATGATCAACGAACGTTTAATTATATCAACGTGCAAAGAGGTCAGACGGAATATTACATTTTGATAGTAGATGTTCCCAGGTAGGTTTTGTCCATTTCTTATTACTGGCACTTTTAAATAATAGTATGTCACTAACATTCTCAACATCATTCCCATCATCACAACATGTCATTTCTGACCCACGCCGATATTTCACTACAGTTTTCTTTCGATATAAGGGGCGATGACTCGAGACCGGATTTCGTCATATTTTGAAATAAGACACGCAGTCTTATATCGGAATAAAATTGTACATATTGACGGTCGCTCGAGCTTATCCCCACCGCGAAGGGTCACGAATGAAATACAGTGTTTACTCGATATACATGTGTCCAAAACACGGGTCTAGCCGGGAACATAACATGAGATACTATTCTTTGATCCACGCCGAACGTAGAAAAGAACAGCGAAGCTCCAGAGGCCTCGGTTCGTGGAAGTGTGGACAGTTCTGGGACTTTTATCGGCTAGGCATTTGGGACACATATAGTGTAAACAACACTGTATTTGCCAGTTTTTCCGATACGATGCAATTGCTTTGGAAATAAAATAATACTTCTCATAAGATTACCGATTTACCATGCTACGATTTTGAAGAGCATGCGTAACCAACATTGAATAAAATTGTCCGATGCAGAGTGGGCAGTTTTTTCGAAGGCCCACAAGTTTCCAGGGAAAGAACGGGGGCCCCTAATCGTCGGCCGTCAAACGCGAAAATGAGATCCGCGAACGCGGTTGGTCTACGAACACCGGCAATAATTACATGGTTCGTGACCAAGAAGTATATTTTCACAGACGACTGTACCGGAGTTTCGCGGAGAAAGAGATTTCCGGGCTCCTTTCAATGGACGGCCAACATTCTCATGGTGAGAAAATATATTTCACACGACGATGATCAGCCTCGCGTTTCTCCTCTTTGCCTAATTGTAAGCTAGCCTGGCGCCGAAAATTTGATCTTCGTTCGACCCTTCACGTCCTCTGCCTATACTTCAAACCAATGCTTTCAAAATTTGCGAATTTTTCCATGTTCGCTTGTGATTATTTGACTGCCGATTTTTATGCAAAGTAAAAATTGTCGGAAAGAGAGATTCAGGGTATCGGAGCTGCATAATTTTTTTTTTCTTTTTCTTTAGAACTTTAGTCAGATGAAAATGATACAATAGCATTTTTAAACTCTATAAATGCTCTCACTCATTTATGCTACAAATTCGCAAAGTCCTTCGCAGAGTCCAAGTGTGCCTATATTAATTATATTTATTTTCAAAGCATAACGAATATTAAATTTTCTTCACTAGAATCAGTTAATATATATGTTATATATCTCTTTTTTAATACTCGTTATGCTTTAAAAATAAGTATAATTAATATAGGCATAGTAATTGGTACCCCCACAGTAATTGGGTCTCTTACCTTGTAATGATTATATTTTCTATAAACATAAATCCCATCGATATCCCATCGTTATCAATGTAACATCACGCGAATTTCATTGTGAGTTGTTAAACAGTATTTAACGATTTGTGTGGGTATAAAAAAAATAATATTTGCCACTAAGCCTGTCGGCGCTGGCCACGTAACCGATTTCAGATTTTTTATTTTAAAATTGTTGAAATTATCGAGAGTCATTCATAGAAAATAATTGACAAATTCTGTAATTCAGACACAGTAAAAACTGCGAAAAATGTAAATATTGTATGCAAAAATTTCAGTCTATTTTTCAATTTTCTTTCATTCATACACGACATACGAGGTGTGTTACCAATCGATAATGAAATTGTTATTTAAACACGTCGATAGCAAACAAATAATTACATAAAAAGGCGAAAGATTGTAACCATTATAATTATAAATCAAAATGCATGAACGATTGAAAAAAAGTTTTGCGTACACCTGCAATATTCAATCTTTTTATTCTTATAAGGCAACACTCACCAGTAGTTTGTTCTAGTTTCAAATATTTGATTGGAATTAAATGTTTAAACGAACATGAAAATTCGTTTTCTTATAACAAAATGTTAACCATAATGAACAATATAGTTTTAATAACCACAGCTGCAGAAGTTGTACAGCAATGAGCGTATTTAATTTGCATGTTATTCGAACATACCTGAAATGGGTATTTAAAATGACTATAGTAACGAGAAGTGGAAACGACGTAATTCAGGCGCAAGGAATTCAAGCAGAGAAAATTCGCAGAACAATGAATTACATCACAAAATGGTCTTTCACCTGTCGCGAGAAACATGAATTGAAAGAAGCATGCTTGAAACGTAGAAAGCAACTTGAGAATATAATATTCTTAAAAGAAATGAAATTACCTAACAATGTATACTTAATAAATCGAGAATTCCTCAAAGAGAAATTTTAATAACGTCAAAGAAAAAAAATTCCTTGTAACGAAACTGTAATAAGCCAATTTACAGAAACTCGAATGAAAGAAAATATTCTTCAGTCTATTAACGCCAGGTTTACGGTGCACTAAAAGTAACTATTTTAAGTTGCTTCATAAAAATAACAAAAGTATCTCTATCCAAATTTTCAGCCATTTTTTTTACAATATATGCCCAAAGAAATAAATCTGTTAAATAATTTCTCGGGGATACATCTTTAGAATTTCAATAATCGGGTATTAGAAATATTAGAACACGTTCTAGTGTTAATAATTTCTATAAAGTTCTTACTAAACTTTCTAAATATTTTCCAATACCGAGTTCTAAGAGATCAAAAAATGCTACGAATCTATAAAATCCGCAGATTTACGTTTATAAATCCAGAGATTTCTGCATTCGCTGTACCATTGAAGTGTTGAGCATTGTAATCTTTCTATTTACGTTCATACTATTCGCGTGAAACGCGCCGACGCGATTCATTGACACTTGGAAAGATGCAATTGTGTAAACGATTGATTCCCGTCACGCGTACACGAACGCATAATTGCATGCCCTTCGCGTCGTCGCGTCGCGGAATATAAAACAGAGAGGGGAACAATGTTCGCGAACTATCGCCGATATTAATTACAGAGTCCGCGTTCCACGCAGGAAGCAGAGCCGAGAATACTTATTGTCACATTTCGGTAAAACTATCGACGGTTTAGTAAGCACCGTTGCTCGCACAATACACCATCATTCCCTGCACTATAGTCGCTATGAAAATACCAATGACTCGGGCTTTCGATGATAAAGCTACTGGCGTAGTCCGCTGGAAAAGCTAATAATCAGAAAATCATGACACTATGAATAGTTTCCTCTGAATACGAGTATTCATAAATTGGCACTAAATTTACAAAAATGGTATACAGGCTGAAGCACCAACAATTGCCAACTTCCATAACTGCGAAAGTATAATAATAACGGAAAATTTTCGAAACAAAATATGCATGGGAGAACAGGAGCTGTAATAATTAATATTTTTTTCCTAGATGGAGTCACCTTTGTTTTTTTTTCTGAGAACATTTTTACAAAGAAAATATTACTTCAAATGACCCCAGTAACCTCACCTTTCAATGAAACACAATATTTTTGGGACACACTGTATTTGAATTCGAACGAACGAAATCAAGATTAGAAATTAAAATTAAGATAACGATGAAAAATGAAAAACTAGATGGAGTCACCTTTGTTTTTTTTCTGAGAACATTTTTACAAAGAAAATATTACTTCAAATGACCCCAGTAACCTCACCTTTCAATGAAACGCAATATTTTTGGGACACCCTGTATTTGAATTCGAACGAACGAAATCAAGATTAGAAATTAAAATTAAGATAACGATGAAAAATGAAAAACTAGATGGAGTCACCTTTGTTTTTTTTCTGAGAACATTTTTACAAAGAAAATATTACTTCAAATGACCCCAGTAACCTCACCTTTCAATGAAACACAATATTTTTGGGACACACTGTATTTGAATTCGAACGAACGAAATCAAGATTAGAAATTAAAATTAAGATAACGATGAAAAATGAAAAACTAGATGGAGTCACCTTTGTTTTTTTTTTCTGAGAACATTTTTACAAAGAAAAAATTACTTCAAATGAATCCAGTAACCTCACCTTTCAATGAAACACAATATTTTTGGGACACCCTGTATTTGAATTCGAACGAACGAAATCAAGATTAGAAATTAAAATTAAGATAACGATGAAAAATGAAAAACTAAGAGAATACGTCGCGAAATGTCGCCGAATGTCAGAAGAGGCGTACGCTTAACAGTAATTACAGTAATTAAATCGGAGGAAAGCCCGGCATCTCGATCAGTACCGCGTGCGTTCGTTCTCGAGAGGAAGTGACGTCAGAAAGGAAGCCTTCGGATGCAACGTTCCACCAACGAATCCTGTGACTGCCGACGAAAAGCACGTTTCTTTCCTTTCAGATACTGAAAATCCCGTTAAACGTACGCTCTCTATACGTATGAAACTTTCCTTCGGTATCTTTCGATTCGATTAAAAGCTGTCCGTTGCATATGGCAGTGGATAATTTGCGCACTGAATTCCGTGAAATCTGACCGGGAACGAAATTGTTGGAAATTCAAGCGTACAAACTTGTTCGTTGCAGCAAGATCGTTACGAAATGATCGAAAAAGAATTTCTATCGACTAATTAAAACGTCAATACGCGCATTGATTTGATTTGAAACTGGTCTTTTTCTCGGTTGTGATTACACTGCGGATTTTATGCAGTTATAATAAAAATTAGTAGGTCGAATGCAAAACAGAAAATATATTTGAAAAATCGAAAACTCCTGTTGTATTATTTTCATTTGATTACAAATTATGTAGCCTCTGTGTCTCGCATTAACGCAGACAATTTAGACCCACCGTCTAGTAATAATTAACACGTTGACTGTCGAGCTGTCATTCAAAATTATACTAGAAAATCGAAGCATTTCATCCTGGTAATTATTTCATATGACAGTCTTATTAGTAAAAATAAAATTCATTTAAAGACATTAAAATAGCAATGAATTTCTGAGCCAGAATAAAAAATTGTTTTCTACACGACCAATGCAACAACTAACACGTTGAAACGGACCAGACACATATTTTTAACTCGAAAATCAATTTTATGACACCAAAATCACACGAGTGCGATGATTCCAAAATTACATGTCCCTTTACTGCGAGATGATAAATTGTTATTTGTTTCTTCAGATTGTTGTTTAAAGTAACCAAGTAACATTAGATTGTAACATGAGTGCGTTCATTGCCTTAATTCTACAAATTTGGAAAACTGCCATGAACAATGATGAAAATCATATAATCTGCCTGATAAGTAAGCCTGTGTACTTTGTTAACACTAAACCTACCACGGTCAAATGACCGCTTTTCTATTTCACAATCATTGAAATTATAAAAACGTATTTACAGGAAATTACTGAATCGATTTCTTTATTCAAGCATATATGTGCCCATAATTATGAAAGTGGTCTAAGTCAAAATTTAAAAAAAAAAATGAATTTATATAAATGACATGATTTTAAACTAAATTTATTCAATGTAATTTTTTTTTTTTATGACAGACCACTTTCATAATTATGGGCACATATTAGAATGAAAATTGTACAAAGTTTAAATAAATTCAGTCTTTTCCCTTCTATAGGACGTTTCACTTTTATATGTTTTGTGCTTGGAAGGTTTAGTGTTAACGAATGAAGAGAACTAAATGAATAAATAAATGAATAAATGATTGCAGAACGATTCGCTTAATAGAAATATTCTTAGAAATATATATTGTATTGTATGTAAGTTCTGCACGTAAGTTGCTCGACCAGATTTCGCACGGTGATTCGAACCAAAAAGTCGATGCGAATCACAATGATTAACACTGCGCGGTGCCAACAACAGTAACCCTTTCGACCGCATAAAACATTCCTTTTTTTCCGATCAGCTTTCTCTTTTGCCGATAAATACCAATTCTTCACGCCCACGCTGCCGGGGACTTACCGAGACAATGCAGGGCGAGAGACGACGCAGACGGTGTTGTGTGTATCCTCTTCCTCCTCCCGTGTTAGTTAAAGCACCATAGATCACTGCAAATCACTAATTCGAGCGAGCGAGAGAGCGAGCAAACGAACGGTTTTTCGCGAACGAAAACGAGAACGAGAACGTTGCGAAGTACCTGTGCGAGAGTCGCGCGATAAACTGCGATGATCGAGAAACTCTCGGCCGGTCCGAGGAACCATAAAAACCGAGCCCCAATTTCTGAGTCTATTCACTGTTTGATTACAACGGAATCGGGCAAATTGATTCGCCGTGGACGTTGCGTTTCACGGTCCCGCTGGGATATTTCGTGTCTCGAAAGATAAAAGAAAACGAGAATGAATAAAATCGGAGAAAAAGAGAGAAATAATTATATAGGAACTGCTGGGAAACTCTGGCGGCGCAGGCACCGGAGTGTCGACAACACTGCGAGCAAACCGGAAGCGAAAACCTGACCGACACGGAAAGGTGAAAATTCGCGGCGTGGCCTCTGACAGACGACTTCGCAAACGAGTGACGAACGAGCGAATGGTCGGAGGACCTGCAGGCATCGACTCTTTTGCCCGAGGACGAAGGAAGAGGCGGCCGCCGAGCCATGGCGCAGGCTGGAGCGCCGCACAGTGGGCAAAAACGGCCTTTTTCGATTCAAAATCAAAGAACTTTCGATAGGAATGAGGTAGAGCGATGAAATTTTTTTTTAATGAAAGCTGAAACTTTGTAGAATATAGGAAAAATAGGGAGATTTTACGGTACGAACGTTTTTTAACCTTGAGAAAATTCGTTAAAGTTGCACAATTTCTCTGCACCTATAACGAAAATTTAAACTATGCCTTCGGTAAATCTAAGTTAATCATACACATATACAAAGTTTTATCGAAATCGAGTGACACATAAAAAAGCCACAGACATTGAAAGATGTAAAAAACTTTGAATTTCGGGCTTGCGATATATTTAAATTGCATTTCTCACAATTTTCATTATTTTTAATCGTTTATGGCTCATAGCAACTTTAACCAATTTCGTTGAAGCTTTGCGTATATAATTTACTTAGATATAAACAAATTTTATAAAATGTAACATGCACCCCGTTACTATACTCGATCTAACGAGACGAGTCAGCGTGGGTAAACAAAACACCAGCATGCGTCCTCAAGTGGTATTTGTTTACCTTTATTGACACGACTTGTTGGACGTAGTATAGTAGGGTAAGGGACCCAATTACTGTGGGGGCACCAATTACAATATTAAAAAGGAGATATATAACATATACATTAACTGATTTTAATGAAAGTATAACATCGCTTTTTTAATATTCATTGTGCTTTAAAATTAAGTATAATTAACCCTGACCATGAGGTAGAGCGATGAAATTTTTTTTTTTAATGAAAGCTGCAACCTTGTAGAATACGGGAAAAATAGGGAGATTACGGTACGAATGTTTTTTAACCTTGAGAAAATTCGTTAAAGGTGCACAACATGCTATATTTCCCATAGATTTTTTCACTCTGATTTCAAATCTGTTTTCAAAATTTGTCTACGACCTCTGGTTTTGTCAGGAGACAATTTGGCAAAACTCATGTTTGTCACATTAAATTTTGATTGTAGCATCCCACCATTTGAAAGTTATGCTATTTAATAATCACTATTACACACGTCCTTCATCAATAACTGTTATGAGCGATCGAAATAAATTTTTCTCATCGACAACTGTTACGAACGATCAAAATAAATTTTTTTCTCATCGACAACTGTGTTATGAGCGATCGAAATAAGCTTGCCCCATCAATAACTGTTATTAGCGATCGAAATAAATTTTTTTCAACGATAACGTTTACCAGCAAGAGAAAAATTTTTCGGTTACTTGTAATCCTTTTTGTTTATTTTTCAATCGCTCTTACAGACGTTTCAATTCGTAGCTATTTGAACCAAAAAATATCGTAAATCATTAACAATCCGAATTTAGGAAATGTAACATTTCCGATTAATAAGTTTTGTCTGTATCGTTTACCGCGAAAAACGATTTCAAAGATCATGCTTTACCAAACAATTGATCACTTTTAATCGGCACCTTGGAAAACCCTCGAGCATCTATTGAAACTGGTACGAATCTATAGTAATAATTTAACAATCCGATACTTCGTATAACGACAAATCGTTAAGCTTTGATAGCGGAACGCTCGAGTCATTAATTTCCATTTCGACCATAACTCGGTAGTTTTACCCTATCACTTTCCTCCGCTTCCGGCGGTAATAAATGTCCCGCCGCGTACGCTATAAAATTTAAATATATCAGAGTAAATCTATCAATCACGTTTACTTTCATCTTCGTAAAAAGGAAAACGCAGCGGTCTGACAAGTTTCCTCCTCCATCCTCCGTTTCTATTCCACGATGGAACAAGAAAGAGAGAGAGGGGGAGAGGGGAGGGGGAGGGAGAGCGAAGATAGAAAAAGAGAAAGAGCTTTATCTGCCGCCGTACTCTTTCTGCTAGGATGCACTCGATCCGCCATGTTGGTTCAGACATTTCCATCTTTTTCCCTCCCGATCCCGCAAGCTGCCTTTCAATTTTATTTCGTTTCTCAATCATACACCGTGCTCCGACTCGTGGAAGCTGCAATGCGGCCCTCCCAGTTTCCATCGATTCCATGGACGCTACCTTTCGCCAGGGAAAAATAATGATCCCCTCGATCCATATATCCCCCTTCACCGCAAACAGATTTTAATCATCCGAACACGTTAACGCGTTCGCTGCCAAGCCATCGCCCTGAGAAGTCAACTAAATCAAAGAAATTTATTTAACACCACGCGCACCACCGCCAAATGCCCTGGATTTTGTGCTTCGTGGGAATTGATACCTTTACTAAAAATATATATTGCAATAAAAGTCGCACACTCCCAAAATAAATGCAAATCCTCGTTTTAATCCTCGGTAGGTTTGGAGCCGATGAGATCAACGCGAGACCTTAATGCAGAGTTAAATATTGATTACATTGATTGCTCCTTCGATCCTGCAAAGCCTACTAAAAATTATTTTACGAAAATATATTCCGCGTGACAGGTATATTAATACGTCCACTAGCTACAATTGTGGCAAAGACCACTTAGTACTTTAATCTGAAGCTTTAAAAATCACACTATAAAAAACTGCGACTTTCCAATTTCCGTTTCATCGACTTGTTCGAGATTTATCAATAGACTGCACATCCTCGTGCAAATTAAACATTTCCCAAGTCAATTGTCTGAAGCAGAAGTTTAATAAAAATGTATCCTTAATCATTTCAATCATTCCAAGCAGTCGAAAAAGGTGTGACAATGTTCAGAAGTTCTTCAAGAAGGTCTTCAGCAATCTGCAGTCGATTCATCAGTGTTCATATTTAATGCAATTAACGTGTTGAACGAATGTGTTTCCCTGAATCACAATATTTGAATACAAAGAGGAAGTTTAATAAAAATGTATCCTTAATCATTTCAATCATTCTAAGCAGTCGAAAAAGGTGTGACAATGTTCAGAAGTTCTTCAAGGTCTTCAGCAATCTGCAGTCGATTCATTAGTGTCCATATTTATTTAACACGTTGACCGCCATGTCACCCAGATGTGGGTGACGGAATTATTTGTCCAGGTTTTAAAATGAATTTTTACGTTAATATATTAATTGTACCAAATTTGATTGGGATCTGTAAAATGCAAGAAAGTTGGAGGACTACTCAACGTCCCACCTATAATTATTTTCAATTTTTATTTCATTAAATAACTAACTTTAGTTTCATGGAATTTTTTAGGGTTCTGTGTTGGCACTGAAAGTGTTAATGCAATTAACGTGTTAAAGGAATGTGTTTCCCTGAATCACAATATTTGAATACAAAGAGGGATAATATAACGGTGACGTAACGTCTCAACGTTGGACATCGACCTGTCCGAATTAAGCCAAGTCACTGTAAAGTAGTTAGGCCCAAGGGACAGCTGTCAGGTTTCGTGCAGATGGTGTTTGCGTTCTGGAAAACCGAGATAATGTTCCAGAGAAGTGGAACGGATATCGAGGAGCAATTAACACGTTCATCTGTTCCGAGGCACCATTACGCACCACCCTATTACCGGAACAATGCTATAATAAACTGCGACCCCCAACGACGAGCGCCCTTCCCGATCGCGTAGTGGCCAAGTTTCAGAATCAGGTCCCTTAATTAGAGACCTAGCTTGCTCCTGTACAGTGTTATCGTTTTCCACCTATAGACAAAACATTGACCGTTCGCGCCCACTCATTTTCCCTCTCCGATCAATGAATCAGCCACCGAGCTAATGAAAAATCAAACAGATATCACGCAATGTGCACGAAACGAGTTTTCAACGTGTAAGTTTAAGAGGAACGTGTAAATTTAAGGAATCTATTCCAACGACAGTTTGAAAAATAGGTTCGTGAAAAAGTATTACAAATTTCATCATGGGGTTTCGTAACAGTGAACATGTTTATTTACTCTTACAGATTCCCGAACGACGTCTTCGTCTCTAAAGTCTCGATAGACAATTTTTCGTTTCCATTTAATATTTGAACACAAAGGTCATTTCAAGGTCATGTAATGTACATAACTGAACGTATTTTAACATCAGCTATACGATGCAATAAAAATAATTATCGATAACATTGTAAACCCCGAAAAAAATTATCCTAGAAAAAAAAACATTTTTTGCAATAAAATGGTTTTTCCA
The DNA here is from genome assembly GCA_913789895.3 of Seladonia tumulorum. Taxonomy (NCBI): domain Eukaryota; kingdom Metazoa; phylum Arthropoda; class Insecta; order Hymenoptera; family Halictidae; genus Seladonia; species Seladonia tumulorum. Next base: position 5,053,413 of record OU565282.1, on the reverse strand, counting down.
AGCCGTTCAAATAGCATACAAAATATTTTTTGTAGCCCCACAATTAGAGGAGATCCTGTATAGAGTAAATACTGTCGTATTTTGCGGTCTCGCCGAAACAGAATGATTTTTTGATGTTAGGTCGGGATGACATAACGAAGGGTGCAATCGATATGCATTCATGACTGCACCGACGTTCATCGCTGCGTCCGACTGCAACTCGGGACTGCAGTCTGACCAAGTGCAATTACCCACGCTCGAGCTGACGCGATCCCGGAGGAGAATTTTGATCAGCCATGGAACACTTACGTCTGGCTATCTCGCATTTTCTAAGAGCCATTAGACGGATAAAATTGTGGCGTGTGTTGTGTGCCAGTGGCGCGCGTTAATCAATTGCTTAATGAAAGAGCCGTTTTGGCGCGTGCGTGAAACATTTCGCGACGTTAAACGGTCTCGATCGATCGACCCTTCGTACGCGAAAACTGTCGCGAGTCCAACGTGATGGAAAAAGTTCCCCTATTTCCCCATTCAAAATTCACCGAACCGACATTTTGCAAACAAAGTTCAACTGCATTGTTAGATCAGCAGGCATCAACTCCTGGACATTCCTTCGTGAATTTATTTATTGCTTATAAACAACTAAAATACATTTTTCCATCAAAATAATCGCCATCGCTGTCTTTACATTTTTACCTTACTATTTCTTAACATGGCGATTGAAAGATTCGAATTTAAAATAAAATTATAATCGACTAACTGCGAGAGTCAGAGTTTTATAAATAATGCTGGTTTTAATCTACTACTATACTATATGCCAATGAGTTCGAATAGAAACAAAGCTTTAAACATTCCTCGATATGCTTGTATTCTTTACTTTTGTTCGCAAAGCACTCGTAAGACAGTTTAATTGCTGAGTTAAGGACAAAAATAGAATATACTGATAATATTTGCAAAATTATGAGTATAAAAATTTCCAACTGTTACACAACAAGTGCGGTTAATATAAGTGTTTACCTACGGTGTGTCGTTACTAATACACACACACACACACTTTTAAGTTTTCATTTTCAGTATTCAACAACTGATCCATTAATATTTCAAATTGGTTTAAACTGGACATAGTGAGCTTTGATATTATACTCCTCTTTTAATGAATGTTTTTAGAAATTGTCCCGTGACTTTTGTTATTTTTACAAACAGATATAATTCACGAAATCCTTAAATGAAGACAATAATTAAAGTCGTTAAACACAAAAAAGAAAATATTCAAGAAATAGAAAAAAAAAACCAATTCGTTTGGATACACATTTAGCACGTAAGAATTTATCAAGCTAAAACTGTGTTTGCATATTATCATTGATCTATTCGACTTCTCTCGAATAGCAGTATTTTCTATTTCTAGCGTGGATACCAATAATCTGTGTAGTAATTATATTAACAAGTTCGATTAGACGTAATTGAATAATAGTTTCCGCTACTTTCGAAATTCCGAAAAGTAAAATTCTATAATCTTCGAATTCAATTGCACGTCGGACAGCGAGTTTAATACGCACCCGGTTCGCGTGAAGCCCCGCGAAACATGGAGATTATTATGGTTTTCAACTTTATCGTTAGATTTTAATGTACTCGTTAACGAGTGAAATAAATTTTCGTACGATCTCGGTTCTCGCGAGCTGGTCTATAAAACTGTGAATTGTTCCTAAACAACCGCGTTCGAGTAATTACACATCGGAACGTTACTGCATGCACGGAGAAATTTCGATTCACCACGCTTTCGTCTCGATTACTGTTTTATTAATCAGTATCATTTCGAGCAATAACTCCATTTGAAAACGTGAAGACACGAAACAACAAAATATTCGGTAAAATCGTTATACTCGTTGAATAATTTTAGTAGACGCGGTAATGGCGAAACGAAAATAGTTGATACAAGAATTTTGTGTGAAATTCCATCAGTTTCAATTTTACCAAACGATGAACAACCAATCGCCATTAATTGTAAAATGGAGTATGATACGATAAACAATTTTTCCTGAAATTTAGACACACACTGGACGAAATAAAGTTGTACTGAAAAATCTTGGGTTTTCAAAAACTAGTTCAGAAGAATTTTATCTTTTAAAATTATACATTCTGGGCAATGCTGTTTTATTTATAATTTTCGAGCCCGAAATTGAAACAAACTTTGTCGAGCTTACTTTGATAAATTTAAAAGTACATTTACAATTGACGTTCGATATGAATGCAAACGCATATTTATTATACGTATTAACGACACAAAAATGAAAAAAAAAGTAGCAATAAATGTTAAAAGTTATTCCAGAAATTTCTAATTGAATCTCGTAAATAGATTGCGGATTTTATGCATTCTAAATTTGAGAATAAAAAGGAATATTTATTTCAGTTAAATTTTCCGATAAAAGGCCGTGTCGAAAATAGTATAAAGTGAACACTGTCATTTTTTAATATTTTGTTTCGAAAGAAAAAAAAAATGGAGAATAGAGTTAAGAGTTATGTTAACATCACTGCGAAACACCGGTATTTTTCATTTATTAATTATCCTTAAAAAAAAATTCCCGAAAGCATAGCACGTTTTTGCTCAAGGTGTTCCACCCTCTTGAAATTTCAACTTCTGTCTTTCGCAATTGTTTCCGATAATTTTGCATGAATATTCCCTGTCTCCCGATGGGGATTGTCACATAGAGTTTCCATTGCTGGCACAGCACGTTCAACTGCGTCCGTCGTTAGAACGCTCCTAAATCTCGAACGAAGGACGAAGCAAGCCACAAATGCTACAATGTGTCCATGCGCCACGTGGCCCGTGTAACACGCGACTGCAATTAGGCGTAGGAATCGCTATTGTACCGAGGCTCGTACCCCTGGCTCCCCTCGAATAGAATCCTGACAATGGGAATGCCAGCAATTTGATGGGAGCAATTGGCCCAATTGCAGGCCGATCAGGAAATCGAGCAAATCCTGGCGACACAGGCTCCTCCACAGAATTCGATACAGGATTCCATTCTGCGTCTTGCTAAGCTGAGCAAGAGATTTCTCTCACTGCTTAGTCTTCTTACGTTCATTCGCGTAATTTCGCAAGAAATCAATTTTATCGCTCGCAGAGGAACGCTTGAATTGCTCCAGAATATTTCCCAAAACGTGTGCTGGCAAATCGTATTCGATCTAACAGATTGATCACAATTACGATCGTTCCTACAACTGATGCGAAAAATTTTATCTCCCATCTCTTACCTGTTGCAAACCCGTTACACTTTATTATATCATGTAAACCCGCTAACCGAACCACTTCTAATAGATTGTATTAGACAAATGTTACAGTTTTATCAAAGTTTTTCATAGTTCGATCACCCCTTGCACTACTATTTATTTTTTGTGATTATAACGATTAGAAATTCTTCATCGTTCAGAATTTCATAGATAAACAAGCTGGTTTATATTTATTGTATGTCTATGTTTTCTCCAAAGGATACATGTCAACTACAGCAAAATAGAATTTAATTTCGGTTCAAAGGAAATTAATAATATTGACTCGATATTGTAGGGCAAGGGCTTAAATACACGTCCAAATAATTTGTTAAACGATCACACTCGCGATTTCGAACGAGTATCTTCTGTCAGGGTTAGTAGAACTCGAATCTGATATTTTCGACTCACTAAAATTATTAGGGGAAAAAGGAGATTTTTATTTAGTGCACTAGGTAACGAAGAAGAGATGGAATAGAACGCAATCACGCCATTTTGGACTCACTACAATTATTAAGAGGAGAACATTTTCATATACATAGACCACTAGGTAACGATGAAGATGGAATTTTGGGCTCACTACAATTATTAAGAGGACATTTTCATATACATAGACCACTAGGTAACGAAAAAGATGGAATTTTGGGCTCACTACAATTATTAAGAGGAGGACATTTTCATATACATAGACCACTAGGTAACGAAGAAGATGGAATTTTGGGCTCACTACAATTATTAAGAGGAGGACATTTTCATATACATAGACCACTAGGTAACGAAAAAGATGGAATTTTGGGCTCACTACAATTATTAAGAGGAGAACATTTTCATATACATAGACCACTAGGTAACGAAGAAGATGGAATTTTGGGCTCACTACAATTATTAAGAGGAGGACATTTTCATATACATAGACTACTAGGTAACGAAGAAGATGGAATAGTACGCAATCACGCCATTTTGGGCTGACTACAATTATTAAGAGGAGGACATTTTCATATACATAGACCACTAGGTAACGAAGAAGATGGAATTTTGGGGTCACTACAATTATTAAGAGGAGGACATTTTCATATACATAGACTACTAGGTAACGAAGAAGATGGAATAGTACGTAATCACGCCATTTTGGGCTGACTACAATTATTAAGAGGAGGACATTTTCATATACATAGACCACTAGGTAACGAAGAAGAAGCACGCTATTTTGGACTCCCTAAAATTGTAAAAAGAAAACTATATGTGTATTTAGCCTCTGTATCGTGCAGTCGACTTGGAAAATGTTTAAAAAGATCCGTAGTCTATTAATCAGGTTCTATGAAGCGTCGCTGCTCGTGGATTTGTCTAGCTAGACCGGAAGGTGAACGAACTTTCATCTCGCGGAATTTCTACGGACAGAAACGGAGGAACTTGTCTTCGGAAGGAAAGGAACGAACGTTGATGAAACGAGCGGCGAGGCACAATCTGTTCCGATCTTCGTCCCTGAAGCGAACAAGAAGCAGAGCATGACAGCGCCATGAGGAACGGCTGGACACAGTTTGTTGGCAGCCCGGCCGGTTAGAAGGAGTACAAGATCACAATGAGATTCGCGTTTTCCATCGCGAAATTCCTTGCGAGAGACAGCACATTCCCCTTACTTTCTCAAACTACAATCAGCCACTCGTCATCTTTTGCTCACCGTTCGGGAACCGCGAGAAAATTCCGGCTTTGCGATCCATCCACGTCAAAAGCCTGGCTCTAATGAAAACCCGCAGCGAATTATATACAGCGATCCAATTATTATGACGGTTCGAATCAATGATTTCCCACTGGATCAATGAATTCTGAAATCGAAACCTAGTTGCTTTAAATTCTTATTATTTTCCTGCACGATATCATGCGCTTTGCTGTAAACCAAAAAGGTTTCTAAAATTCTTGCAGGAAAGAAAGTCAAGATTTTCTTTGACCTCGACTCAATCTATGGAAACGATTCAACAAAGAACTTGTTGCAAACAAGCAACAATTAAAATATGGGACGATACACTAGAATTAGCTTTATAAAATCTATGGAAAGTGTGCCGAAAAGAATTGAAGGAATTATTGCAGAAAAAGGCAATCTTACATATATAATAATCTTATATATATTTGTGCTACATATTTCTTTTTTAATATTCATTGTGCTTTAAAATATAATTACTGTAGGCACTGTGATTGGTACCCCTTTCCTTAGCTGATTCCACCAGTAGTAAACAAAAACATATTTTGTAGAGAGTTTTGTAGATAATTTTTAAATGAACATGTTCTTAGTCGTTCATTGGTACCCTGTGTAAAACGTATTTTCAGAGGTTCACAATTTTCTAGAAGAAGGATATATACAGAGAAAACAGAAACATTGCATTGAATGAAAAAGTGGTGTACATATTCGAAGAAAGAATCGATATCCATTAAATTTCATTTCATCAACGGGTTAGTTCACAGTGCCGAGAAATTGTATTCGTCCGAACGCTGATTAAATCTAATGAGATGATTTAAGGTTCCTGATACTTTCATATGGATCTATTCCATCGCGATAACTGTAATTACTCGCTTCGATTGTTCTATTCGTGACGTGGAAATCTTCGCGTTTCAGCGATAGATCGGCCAAATTAATGGAACATAACTAAGCACGCTAGTTGAACGAACACTCAGAAAAACGATCGTTCTCTCTTGATTTTCTCTTTGTCCGGAATGGTAAATGAAATCGGACAAAATGCCACGTTTACATGTCTAGCACAATTACATGGGTCGTAAAAATGTGGGTCATAAACCATTATACTGAAATCCATCTCCTGCTTTAGTATGAATTCTTCCTATCACTCAATTCTGTGCATATTTATTAAATTAAATTGAATTACACAATGTTATGTAAAATTCGGTCAGAATTTTATGAGGTTTTCGTTATAAGTATAGTTCAGGACTGTGTCTTCGACGAATTCCAGCACAACGAACTATTTTCATAGTCTTGTTTATACTTTGTGGTTTGATGTTTTCCATTTATTCGTGCATTAATTAGTTATATTTTTGATGCATTACGTAAAATTTTTTTTTTATCGATACCAAATAAAATCTATTATTGCAGTTATTTAAATCGATACTATGAACTATTACTTTGTCGCTACAAATTATTTAAATATGTTTCCCATGTCATTCGAATTTGCTTCTTCGCAACATTTGAACACAGTTGAACATTCGTAACATTAATATTAGGAAGTTCTGTTGTCAATCGCGTCACGCACATCGATAAATTTTAACATTGTCGAGCTGCGATACATCACTAGCAGGCCTAAAGTGTCAGCCTTCTCTTTGTTATTCTAAATTGATTCGCGGTGAGTGAGATAATTCAAACGGTTATGTACTCACTTGGACTTCGTTGCATCTCATGATACAGGACGGTCACTATTTCCGTGGGTTTAACGTAATCCGTCAATCCGTCCGTGGCAATGACTAGGAAATCCTCCGTGCCGTCCAAAGAATAGCACTTCACTTCCGGTTCACCTGTTACGAATGGTTTGTACCGAACGTCACCTAAAATACAAAGGCATAGTCAATTAAAGTAAAAACTTGAACCCAAAAATAAATGATATACATATATAATTGTGTTATAATAAAATTAATGATTTTTTTAAAGCTCAGTATAACTAAATTACGAATTGTATGCATTCACAACAAAAGCGAGTAGATCAAATACAAAACAGTAAAAATATTTGAAGTATTTAAATGTTTTATTATTTCAAGCTTATTACGATTATTGAGAAAAGAAATAAATGTGTCTATATTTTGCAGAGAAATCTGCAGTCTCATAATGACAGTTCTTATAGCCTATTTTATTTTATTAGAACCTTGACAAATATCTACAGACTAACAGAAACAAAGAATTAAAACAAAATATTAATTGTAATTATTAAGTAACGACGGTGTAATATAAACATAAATCTTCATGCACTAATTTACAGAATTTGTATGCCACGAGAAATTTGTACTCTAATAAGAGTTCTATTAGGATTTAAATAAATGCATAAGCTCGTTATGGGATTTCTCTGGTGTGACGGCAGAAAGGACGGCAACATTTCACAATTAAACAAAAATTATAGCATATTGTGTCATTCAAAATGTTTCTAAACAAAAATATTCATACAATTCAAAAGTATATCATTGCAAAGAGAGTGTCTCGTTAATTAAGTCTGAAAATACTTTTAAACGTAAAATCAAATTTCAGATGACATCTGAAAATGAAAAAATGCAAAATAATGTTCTAAGAAAAATAAAGAACAATCGTGTAGAATTCTTTACCTACGTTAAAAATTGATATTGAAACGGTGTTTTGCAGTTAAAAAATTGTGTATATTTATAATTGAATCTTTTATTTAACAAACGTTTTCTTGTGTGTATCCAGTAACATTAACGTGGTTTTCTTTAAACTTCTGTGATTTATTTCTTTGAAATTTGTTTCGACAGGAGCTATTATAAACGCAGTTTGTTATTCTTAAACGACAGTGCAAAATAGTTTTTTTCGGCATGGTGTGGACTATTTCTTTCTGCCGTGCCCCCGCGAATTTTCATGTTCCTTTAATTACTAACTGTTCCGAGTTTCATTCATGGTTGTAGCAAAGCGATGGAAAAAACCGCATAAATTTATAATAACCGGAAGCGTCTATGTTACGGTAGTGCCATTATTTAAATTAGTTACGCCATTCATTAAATAGATAATTAAAGTTAATTACGGTCTAGTTGAATACTGATATCCCCCACGCTCCATCATCGCGTGTTTTTCAGATGTAAAAAACAACGCTTATGCGCAATGGGTAACTGTAACAGTTATCTTGGATTCCATAAAACCGCACGTCACGCGAAATGAAATTTTCTTTCTCTGTCACTCCTTTTGCCGTGACTGAACGCGATCGACGAAATTTATTTCAGCGAATCGTCTAATTAGAAAAAGAAAGCTCGAAAATTTCGACATAATTTTCATTGGAATTGTCGACAACGGAAAAAACGTTTCTTGACAGAAACAGATCATCCTTTCGAAATTTAAAAAATTAGAAAGTATCAATCTGATGGCAAAGCAATCAGGAATAAAGAAATGAATTATTTATTTTAGGAGATGAATATAAAGTACGCAAGATTTTGTTTTGAAATCGATGGTGAATTATTCATTTGTTTACGGGAAAGTGTTATACAAGAAAATTGAGGATTGCTATTTATCTGTTTGGTTTTGTTACTCGGCTGTTATATTATCCACGATAAAAATGAAGGTTTACAAATAATTAACTTGCTCGAATTTATTTAGAAGTGGTTACTTGAAAAGTATCGGTCAAGAACAATATATCGTATGCAAGTTGCAGAATTATACAAGCCACAAATATTTACGTATAAAGTCGTGACTAATTGCAGAGTTACTTTCTCCTTTACGCGTAACATCAATAAACTCATTTTATCCTTTATTAGAATATCTTAAAACAAAATACTTTATATGCTGGCTCCATTGGTGGTATTCTGTAAATTTCAAGAGCAGTAAAAATTTTAATAAACTCATTGACTCAAGTTATCATTCCTTACGAAATTATGAGAGCAAATTAGTTTAGTGACATTTTGTGAAATGGACCGTGGCCCATTTTGTGGGCTTTTTAATTGTACTTAGGCGAGTTCATTGCAGTAATTACAAAATTCCTTTTCTTTTAAATTGTGAACGGTGCTAATGTACATTTAAATGACTAATAACTAGACTGTGAATTCTATGCAACTTAGCGCATTTCAAAATACAAAACACAAGAAACGAACAACTTCGGCAAAAATTTAATCCTGTTTTCACGTTACATCTATCCAATTAGAAAATATTTAGCAGTAAAATTTATTCGTTCCGCCCGTCGTCCTAAATTAGGCTCTAAGAATGTGAGCCTACATTAAAATTCTAAGTTCTAATATAGAACTGTATTAAATTAGGTAGAACAATAAGACAAAATAAATTGGAAATTTTTATAACTTCTATACAATGCTACGGACCCGTTACTGTCAACACTCATTATTTTTAATATTAAAACCCATTTAGTACAATTCCTTTTTAATAATCCTCCATGTTCTTCTAAAACTACTATAAAATTGCTCTGAACGTCCATTATTAGGACATGTCTGTCACGTCAATTTAGAGTTTCCAAGATAAAAATTTAGGCAAAGAGCCTTAAATACTAAAGCTTCGAAATGACTCTCTTATTTGATTGCCAACGTAAGGGGTAATGATATCACTGCAGAAAGGGTTCACATAAATTGGGAGCCGGGATTGCAAGCGAACAACGATTGATGTTTCGTCGAGAATAATGAGTCTGGCAACTTGTAGACGGAAGTGTACCTATAAACCTTGATAGGATTTCCACTGGATTTAACATCGGATTCCGAAAAGCTGGACGGAGAGCGTAGGAGGACCGCGGTCGATTCTAGATTGTGAAATTTACCGGAAGCGGTCGGTAATAGGGACAGGAGAACGCTATCGATCGTAAAATTTCGCGAAGCCGAAGAGAAATTCCTCGCAAACGAGGGACCTCCCGAGACACGCGTCTTCTCGCGATGCAAAAACGGCGTAATGGGCTGTTAATTATTCCGGGCATGCGATTGTAGCAGCCACCCAGTAAAGCGTGCATTGCTCGGAGCATGGCTGCACGTACTATTGTGTCAGCGGTCGTACGGAACCAACAGGATACCCGACACGCGTCCAGAATTTTTTCTTTCCTTTTCGCAGCGACACCTAACCCATAGTTGGACACCTGCTGGTGATACCTGTGCTCCCTACTTGGTTTCCAAGCGAACACGCCACATTTTGGCAACGCGAATTGTTGCAATTATAGCGGCCACAGTGCCCCCGACAATGGACAAAACTTAACTTTCATGTTGGTATTCGAAATCTTCATAGAAGTGTGCATAGATATTTATTACAAAGCAATTTCGTCAAAAATATTGACATTTATGACTAAAATTGTTAAGTGCAATTCGAAAGAATACAAAGGTTCAAACAATTGAACGGTATCAATTTTCAGCTTTTTGAAGCTATTAAAGAAGGAAAGGAATTTCTGCTTAGCACCAGTTTCTTGCAACCGATGTAGACAATTTTAAAACCTTAGATATTGAAACCAATAAACAAGTACTATTAACTATGCCTGGTTACAGAAGAAAGTTACAAGGCATAGAGGAGAATAGCAACAAATACTCAACAACAAAAATTCGTATAGAATATTTTTACTATTGATGTATTGTTAACTTACTTTCTTAAGTATTTACTGCATCGTTTTCAACAAACTTCAAGCTTTGAGGCAATAGCCAATAAGTTTTATAATAAATTGTAATCAATCTTTTTACTAAATCACTTATTTCATATTTTTTACCAAAAAGTTTAGAAAAGAACATAGTGGAACGCAAGTTTTATAAATGTTTGAATTTTCAAATATAAAGCGAAAGCACATGCGTCGGATGAAGCGTATGGATCACAAGATACTTGTATCGCCATCTAGCGATTAGAAGCACCTCTCTGAGCAACAACGAATGTCATTCTCGAAGCGACAGATGTGAAGTGAAAAGTTGACGTTGAAAGACAGTGTAAAACAAACGTCAGTGCGCGTGCCTCGTGCTTAGAGAAGAATGTAAGTACGAAGGAGAAATACAAACAAATACTAATTAATCGTTATTCAAGTTTTCAAACATATGGCCACGCCTTTGACAGCGCAATTTCCTTGTTCCGTGATTTTTTAATAAAATGTAACTGCGTTCGTTGCTAATGCACTAATGCACTTTGATAACCTCCTACAGAATTAACCTTGAATTTCTATCGTAGACAGTGACAGTAGCTGTGCATACATTTTTTATTTATAACAAAATAATTGATTTATTTTTACTAACTTTAAATCGATACTTGCAAACATGGATGTGTTAGCTAAACTTGCAAATACTATATTTATTTGTAAATACTGATAATTTTATATTTCGGAAAACATAAAAGGAATAAGGTAACATTAAATCATTAATTTATAAATAAGCTCTCCATGTTTGTATTATTATTCATTGTTGGTTAGTATGAAGAAAGTTCTAAAATGTTTAGTTGAAGAATAAAAATTTATCCTGTTTAAGTATTAAGATGTATATTTATTCTTTATATGTAAAAAAAAGATTGTCAAAAAATAACAAATTACATATATATGTTATATTTAAATTAATGAATTAACACTTAATTATTTACTCTTTCTTAATAGTACAAGGCAACGTTTGATTATATTTTTATTGTATCTTTTTTAGGGAAACACAAAACCAATAAGAAGTGACTTACCTATTGCCCTTGAAACGCTTAATACTCCATTGACTCGCAAGATTCCAACACTTTGTATCACTACTCCTCCTACCCTTTGTATCCTTTGTACTTCATCCTAAGAAAGAGAACCATGTTTTGTTTTGCGCTTCACTGTTAACTTTTTATAAATATATACTATATCTACAGAATCTCAATTGTTTTTCATGAATTCAAGATATAACCAAAAATTTCTGTCAAATGCATTGTCGGTATAAATTATGTAAGTATTATAGTATGAAGAATTGATCGTAAAAACTAAAAAATGACAACTTTGGGAACACAGCTAGACAGTGACAAAAGATTATTGCCATTTGAAACTTATGAAGATTATCTAGATTCGTTGGTAACATTCGTTGATCTTGGCTATTTAGGAAGTTTATACACTGCTCGTCAATTAGCCGAGCTTGGATACCGTTGTGCTGGAGAAACTCTTAGTAGAGATGTATTTTATGGACGTTTGAAAACTCTGAAAGATTTACTGTTCCCAGTTTATAGGCCATACGAATTAACATCAGAATTTGTAACACCGACCAATGCAGTAATGCAGGAGCTTGCGCTTCGCGAGCGTGCAAATAGATTAAAAATTATATCAACTATTATCTTTATAAGAAACTATACAAAACTTCAATTTGAGGTCTCTGGTTACATTGACTTTTGTGAAAGACTCGACAAAGAAAATTGGCTCCCATATTTTCAAGGGAAGAAAAAACTATGGCCTCATGCAACCGATCTCGCATACTATCATTGGAGAACGAATAAAACATGCTTAAACGAAACTTCCAATTATCAACCAGTCATAGACCCAAAACAAGGTCTCAGATTTAAAAACCTTCACGATAGAGAATATATTAATATTGATCCCACAGTTCCTTCACCAGGTGTGGATACAACAAGAATAAGAGTACGTTGTCCAGAGTATGAACATGTAATATTATATGACCATAGACTTCGAAGTAAAAGTCATATTTAAATTAAAACGATATATACGAGTACATCTGTAATATTAAAATTAAATTAGATAAAGAGCAATGTATACTTACTTCACGGTTAAGGCGATGAGGATTTACTAATTGAACAACAGTGTTGGATTTTACTAGCATTGCTGTTGAATCTCCTACCCAAGCAACATATAACTTTTTATTTAACAATAAAGTGCAAACGGCTGTAGTTCCTCCACATACTTTCTATAAAATATACAAACAGTATTCAATTATTTGCAATGTAATTAATTTGTACACTGGTGTATAATGATTTCTATTTTTAAGTTTTTACTTACTTGTGTTTTAGATTTCTCTATAAATTGTGTATCTGTAGTAATAAAAGCATCATGTAAGGCACGCTCTGGATCAGTAGGATAGTGTCTGCTTTCGGCTAAATACTGATGAAGATGCGAAGCACAATATACGGCTGCATCTTGTCCTGCATGTCCATCGAATACTGCATAGTAATTTGCTACGGAATTATCCTATAATGGAAACCAATATTTGCCTAAGACAACAGTTCATTCCTATTTTCATATTGCATAATAAAATAATTCAGTATATGTATGTTCACCTCAATACCAAAAGTAGCATGTAAATCATGCAAGACTACATAGCGATCCTCCATTTTTCTTCTAAAATTTTTGTTTCCACCAGCTACTACATGTGGCAGTGGTGTAGAAGGTGGAGGTGGTAGTATTGGTAATTTAGTATTGATTAAGAAATGATAACATATTTTATAAACTTTGCTAGTAATGGCTTGCATTAATTTCAGTGAGGTATATGCTGTAAAAAGAATTGTACAAATTACAAGAGGTTCTACGTAAATAAAATTTAATTAAAAAAGACTAGGATAAAGTAGCATACTTTTCTCTTGTGCTTTGTATCCACAATCTTCCGGTTGTTTCTTACACATGTATTTGATTTCCTGTATCACTTGATGCAGCAGGTGTGCTTGCAAGTTTGGTGGACATTGCCTAGAATATAGTAAAATTTTCCAATAATTTTACAACTAGAAATACTATACATTATGTAAAATATTATTCAATATAGCAAACTTCACATACTAAAAACTACAGTGAATATAGAAAACAATAAAATAACCAAAATTGGATGCTTGATGGCACAAAAGTATTTATCAAATTTTCAAATTTTATTTTGTGTGAGCAAAATTATATGCAATATAGAGAAGCATGGACTTTTCACTTCGAAATTCTCTCAATCGTAAGCTAAAGATCTGGGTTTTTATAAATATGAATTGAATATTTTTTATTATAGTATTATTATTATATTATATATTATTATTATTATATTATAATATAATATATTGTATTGACTATAAGCGAATAGGGTACAGTACCCAATTATTGTGGGGTGCCAATTACTGTGCCTATATTAATTATACTTATTTTTGAAGCATAATGAATATTAAAAAGATATGTAACATATATATTAACTGATTTTTCATTAAGCTTTAAAAATAAGTATAATTAATATAGTTAAATGAATACTGTGTGTCCCTTCTGTTTTCGATACACGTTGGAATTTAATTAGAATGTTGATTTTTCAATTAAACATAATTTTACATCTAAAAAAAAATTACTGAATGTGCTCCATGTCCCAACCGTTCAAAGTCATATAACTCGATTAAATGTTCATTAACTCATACGAATTTGATGTAAAGTTATGTTTTATTCCCAAGGCATTTTTGTATTCTTTCCCTTGATAACTATACTTTCCCGCGCAAGTGTACGCTCAATTTTCTGGACAGTTGAATCACGTTTGACCGAAACAAGGAATTTTCCGTGATAAGAGATATTTTGGTCACCTGCGGCAGTAGTGTGACAATACTCGCTAGCAACGAATATGCGTTTCCGGGCGGTTTATAAGATAGCATATCGCCGTTTAGATATGAAGGACCTGTGGAGAGGAGAAGTGACTCGCAAACGCAGTTTTCCACGAGAACAAGGGGATTGCGCTTTAAACAAATACTTGACCGCGATCGAATGCACGAACGAGAGCGAAGCGCGCGTTTCAAGCCGATTGAATCCGGAGGCTTTCGAGCTTGCGGACGAGCAAACGGCGATTCAAGGTGAAAGCTTCTTGCAGTCTTTGGAGAAACAAGGTCCCGAAGGAGGCCCGAACCAGCCCGCGTCGTTGATCCTAGACCATTATCGACTGGACCAAGAAATGGCATCGATTGTCGGCAGTTACCAACACGAGCGCAACGAAAATCTCGACGAGTATTTCAAGGCTGTGGGTATGTTGAATGCGGCGAGCAAACACAAATGTGACACACCATACGATGGCAGCAGAAACAAGTACGATTTATGAGAGAAAAAGCACTTCTAGCCATTATTCTCGAAGACTAAGAAATCTAAAAAGATTTCGCACGGTGTACTCTGTTTTTTGTAATGTTACTTTTGAGGATATTGGTACCACGATTTTAATTGTTTGTAGGCATACCGTTTGTCATTGTTAATTTCGATCGAATATTTAGTTAATTGAATAAAAATTTAATATATATCGATGATCTTGTTTATTTCTGACCTATTGTTGTAGTTCAAATGAAATGCAGTAGACTTCCGTGCAGTGCAATAAAAAAATTGTAAAAAAATTGTTCAAAAATATTGTATACTACTGCCACGGAAGATGCGTCCGTACACTCTTCTTAAATAACTTTTCGGTCGTTGTGCACAAGAGTCTACTTTCGATTTCAGAGACGAAAATAGAATTCTAATTTTACGTTAAAAATGGTAAAAAATAAATAAAAGTAGGTGGTAGACGTTGAACCGGTCTTTTTCTGTTTGATTGTATGCACTCGCAGGTGTACCATACATTCCACGGAAAATGATGAGCATGTCCAGTCCGCGACTGGAAATACTGAATGACAACGATAAGTGGACAATTCGAACCATTTCGATGATTCGCACAGTAGAAGTGACGTTTACTCTCGGCGAAGAGTACGAGGAACACATGCCAGCCGGAGTTACATTGAAAGTACTATCTCCTCTTCACATTTCTAAATGTTATACATATTTTTCTTCTCGTGTACATAAATTTTACGATGTATCGACTTTTTTACCATAATTTGACCGCAGTCAACTATTTCTTTAGTAGTAACTAAAGTAGTAGTAACTAAGCGAACGAATATTAAAAAAGATATACAGTAATGGGGTCCCTTACCCCATGAATTGTATAAAATTTTTATTTTTAATCTAAATCGATTTAAAAATTTATTTTATTTAAAAAATTTATTTTACTACGCGTTTGTGGTAAATAATACGCACTGTCTATAATCCGATTAGAAGGTTTTAGAATATAGTCCGCTTTAAATAGCGAAATTCGTTGTATTTAAAATTTAAGGTTCATTGGTAAGACCGAGAAACCGTGTGTTTATGTCTGTCACTTGTATTTACACGGTGTATCGTCTGTTTTTGTGTAGAACACTACTACAATGGAAGGGGATAGTCTAGTGACAGTTTCAGTCGGTCCAGGTGACAACAAAGTGATACGGAAGTATGAGATTACAGAGGATGGAGTTCTTTTGGTACGTTTCATTTACATCTGCACGTGTACGACTTTCCACAAAGCTGCAAAAGATACTTCAAAGGATTTCCGCAGAGCACTCGTGCTGCTTGAACATCAAAGAATCCCGTTTTACATTTCACCTTAATCTCTTACGTTTTTTTCTTAAATGAATGTTCACCGAGATTGCTAAACAAAATTACACGAACAATTGAAAAATACGGTGTTAATAATTATTATTAGAGATATATGACATAAATATTAATTGATTTAAATGAAAAAATTTAATATCTCTTTTCTAATATTCATTATGCTTTAAAAATAAGTATAATCAACATAGGCACAGCAATTGGTCCCCCACAGTAACTGAATCCCTTACCCTATATGAGAATATTTCAAGGAAAGTAAACATTCCATTTCTATATGCGTACAACATAAACACGGGTAATATTACGTCATTTCGGATACTAAACTGTCATTCTCTATTTACAGACAATGACCCACGAAAGCAGTGGCCAAGTAGGAAAACGCTATTTTAAACGCCTCTCATAAACAATGATGACATCCACGATAAAAGGAATAACGTTTTGATACTTTCTTTGTATGTACAACTGTATTGCAATGCTTTGCATCCCTTCGATCCTGTCGATATATCTTCCCGAACGAATCTTTAAACGCACAAACCGAACAATAAAAGGATGAACACGCGAGAAAGAACTCCATTAAAAAATATCCTACAGTTGCCGGAGAAAAATGCACCGGATCGATCGTAAACGTTCCTAGTGTAATTTAGAGCGTGCGCCCCGCCTTCTTTTATTGTTTGTCACGTGTTACGCGGGATGACAAATGTGGATAAACAATGACTGTATCGTCGCTGTACGAGATAAAAATAAAATCTTGTTCCAATACGCCACGAGTACGCGCGTCATTTTATTCAAAATTACAATAATAATATGTTCATAAAGATACTAAAAAATTGTCAGTTTTTAAGATCAACGTCGCGTCTATTGACGTTCGATGCCGGCGGCTGCAGCCGTAAACTATCAACAAATAAACACGAGCGACGTCCACCCACGCGCTTCGACACATTAAAACGTACATATTATATCGTTCTACGAAAAGACCCTTCACTTACATTTGGTTGAGGTACTGTAGAGTCACGTTAATGATCTCACCGACGATCTCGGCGTCTGTCACATTGTACGAGCTGACTGTGACGGGCAGCTGATCGTTGGGGTCCACCTTGTTGATGAACTCCATGAAAAAACGGTTGTAAGCTTCAATGGAATCGGCATCGATGCAATCCTCCGCCATGGTTTATTGTCACCGTGTGAGAAAAAGTCAAATTGACGGAGAACACGCACACTTGTTTTCTCTGTCACAAAGAACACAATCCTTTGCCACGGGACAGCGACTCTGAACCGCGTTTTACGGAGAAGACGTTAGCACGGCGTTCGGCGTGTATATCTCGGTGAGTTACAGATTACCGCACACGGAAATACCAGAACGGAAGTAAGAAGGAGTGAAAGAGTGTGTGTGTGTTTGTGTGTGTGCGTAGCGCGTCTGTATGTTTACGATTACCGAATCAAAACTGCCGGTTTCTTTTATAATCGTGCCTGTAATCAATCGGATCGGTGATAGGCGATATTTGTATTTAGGTTACGTCACTCGCTCAACATCGCGTAAGCACGTAATACTACAGGTCCGTAAGAACGAAGCGTTCCTCTGTTGTGCGTTTCTTCGAGAAGTGGGGAGGATTTGCCGCGACGTTTAAAACACTATCTCTCCCGCTTCTTTAAGTCCGGCGTCACTTTTTACCTTTCCTTTTACCACTGGCCACTTGCGGATTGACTCTCGTAACGGAAGAAAAGTGCGTAACGGAATTCACCGAGCAGTATACTGCGCATGTCCGATACGGAGCATTGCGTTCCTTGTTTCGGACACATATACTACACCACCTTTTCTTCTTTGTTACACGCAATTGTTATCATTCTTATGTAAGTATTTTTACACTTATTACAATCCTCTTCAAATTTATTATTCTTACTATTCGTTAGCATACAACTGTCCGACACACGGCTTTTGAATTTATGAAAAGAAGCCGCGTCGAGCTTTCTTTTCAAATGAATTTATTACGTTACGCATCGTCCAACTGTAATTTTAATATCTTCTTAAGGAGTTTTTTATTCTTTCATTATTCTACTAAGTTCAAATTTTATCGCATAATTAAGTTTCATCGTTTAAAACGTCATAATTGAATTTTTAGCGACATATTAGTTGGCCGACATACAGCTTTTGAATTTATGAAAAGAGGCCGCGTCGAGCTTTGATTTCAAATTAATTTATTACGTAATGTATCGCCTAACTTCAAGTTTAATATTTTCTGAAAGATTTTTCACTTTTCCATTATCCTATTAGGTGCAAGTTTTATTGTATAATTAAGTTTCAATGTTTCAAACGTCTTGCATTTTACTTAATTTGTAGCGTTAAGAAATTCCCGCTATATGAAATATATTGTTATTCTGAACACTGAAAAATGTTTCTTTTATTCTTTCACATCAAAATATCATAATACAAATTTATAATTCTTTTAACTTTTGATATTCATTTTTTTATTAGATTATTGTGTTTTATGGAAATTTTACTTAATTCCTCATTATCCGATGATTAACTGTTTTGACCAGCACTATTTTCACATTAAACGGCTCTTCATTAAAATTAATAAAATGACTGGTACATTTCTTCAATAATTTATTCATGAAATTATAGAACTATTATGTACAAAGAATTACTACACATTCCTAATATAAATATTAAGTGATAAGTTGATCTTCAGTTTTCAATGACCATGATCACTCATGAAAGTGATATATACATTTCTAAAGCCTTTTACGATATAGAACAAAAGCTGGATTTATTGTATGTTTCTTCCATTTTATTTACATTTGCCAGATATGAGTTATCAAATTTTTTCTGTAACCACTCAGGCAATGGAGCATTCCAATTTTCTGGTGGTGAATCCCTTTTCTCCCAGATGTCATTTGCGTAATGAGCACGTAACCTTTCTAGCCTACGATTCTTCTCACTGTCTATTAAGCTTGCCTGTACATATAATAATATATTTCTGTTTACTAATGTAATTGAAAATCAGCAGGTTTTAATCGAAAAGCTCAACGTACGTATGCCTGTTCAGATTTATATTTCTCCCAAAGATAACAATTGTTATAGTCAGTTTTCCATTGTGAGCAATCAATTGATTTTCCAAATACAAAGTATTGATGAAACCGTGCTGCTATACTTTTACAGTCACTGTATTCCTCATTATATATCTCACATGGTCTTACCTAAAACATACGAAATATTACAGCATAATTTTCTTTGCTAAATGATTATTTATAAGTTTTTCATAGAAACCATATCTCATATATCATTGAAAAACACTATGTAACGTAAAATTATACCATCCACTCGAAGTTTCGCAAGTCTTCTTCTTTATCATCTTTCTTTTTTTCTTCATTAGATATGCTTTTTTCATCAGATTTGACTTTTTCTTCGTCTGAAGCTGATTTACTTGTTTCATTTAATTCGGACATTTTTTGTGTTTTTACAGAGATTAAGGTTAACGATTACTTTCTAATCTAAATTTCTGCAATGACTTATATTTATAACTACAAATAAGTAATATATTGTGAATTTTAAGAAAAAAAAAAGTAGTTTTATGTAACAATATTATTATTTTGAATATCCGAAATACGTACAAATTCCAATTACAGCACAGTATCGTTGCGGAGTGGATTCATTTCGTCATATATAGTTATTCCTGTGTAAGTAGCAGTGTACCCCCCAAAAAGTGGCCACGAAAATGCATTGGGTGATAGGTCTATTCTATACCTCGTCGGTGCGTAGACTGATTAGTGATTGGTCCACTTCTATACCTTGTCTGTGCTAAAGTTGATTTTGAATCTGATCCAGGCTAAAACCGAAACTAGGGGACAGCACTATACTGGGGACACCGAAATCCCGGGCATGACCACTCTCATTTCGTCTCTGCTTATACGATCTGATTCGTTGATATCACTAAATCCTGCAACCAATAAGAAAAAGTACGTGTCTGCAATGTCCAATCAGACTTGCATTCCTTGCACAGTCAACTTTCTAGCCTGCGCACTCTATTTGCGCCAGTGATATTTACGCTGCCACAAATATACGATATTACAATTTAACTTTTATTAATAGTAATATACTATCTTGAAAATGTTTGCAATTACTGTGAACTTTTTGTATATGTAATTTATTTTCTTGCACATAATTCGAAAGTGTTCACTCCGGTTTTGAGTGTCACTGGTTTCCGCCATTCCCTCCGCACCCCTACTAACTATCCCGGACGTATCAACTTGTTATGATTGTAGTTCCCGTTCTTGTCTTGAATCCAAAGACGTTTACGACTATACTGTCGAAATTCGCGACTGCTGTCAGTTTCCTAACCTCTCCACCGACGAATGTCCCGGTGTTTCGTGTTGTGTTCAATTAAGAGTGATTTATAACCACGTAACATGATGTCGCGGTCAGTGCGTGCAGAGACTCGTAGTCGTGCCAAAGATGATATTAAGCGTGTAATGCAAGTTGTTGACAAAGTTCGCCATTGGTAAATCTTTTAAATATATTGTAGATGCGCGAGAAATCGTTGGAAAAGTTTCAGAAAAAGATATGACAAAAGAACATAGTCAAACAGTATCGGATATCCATAATGAATTAAAACTTTTGCTGCTTGCGAGATTTAACAGAAATTTTGCATTACACATATTGACTGTAAACAAACGTCTCTAGTTCTGAAAAATTTCATGTGTGTTGATTAAGTAAATAGTGTTCTATGTCTGCCTTTTTAATAACTTGACCTATAAAATGTGTTTTTCATGTGGACACTTTTATAGGGAGAAAAAATGGGTCACAATAGGAGAAACAACTATGAAGATTTATAAGTGGGTGCCTATTTCAACACTCGATCAGGTGAGTACACCTTGTAGCACATTTAATAATAGAAAATAAAAATGTTTTATCCTTTAGAAGAAGAAGGGAAAGACAGTTGCAGATAAAGAAAACGGTTTGCCGAGAAAAAGTGGATTAGATTCTTCAAATTCTAACTTTGGACTTACAGAAGATTCTAACACATGTAAGTCAAATTATACTAGTGCACAAGACGTTAATAATGAATTAGACATTCTAATAAAAACAATATATTTTGTTACTTTAGGCTTCTCAACAGTTAGCGATTCTCAAGGATTAACAGACTTCTCAGCACATCTGGGATTTTCAGAAGATTCAAATTCACAAAATAGCGAACCAACATCTAAAAGGTTAAAGACTGATTAAAATTTATTCTGTGACTGTTATTTGGAAACTAAGGTATTTAGGATATCATTTACATCTTTTACAAATTTGCACACGATAAAATTATCTTTAATCATAATTGTCACCAGATCAATTGAAAGAACCTTCTTTATTTTCCATTCTATTTCAGTTGCAACTTTTATATACCGAAGAAAAGAATACTTTTATGATATTGATTATTTTTTTATATGTGCATTTGTTATAATTTTCATGTTTCAATTTAGAAACTAAAATTAATAATAGTTCAATAAAAAAATTTGTGTCGAATGTTCAGTCCGTTTTATGATTTTTTTTTTAAAAGTAAGGAATTTGAAGAAAAGTGTAAGATCTCATTGTAGAAAGAAAACGGATTGTGCATTCTTAACAATCTTTGTGTCACCACAGTATTAGTTCATTCTTGAGATACTTATAACATTTTTATTTACCGAATAGTTATATCTTTAAAAAAATGATTACAAGACATTGAAGCATTGTAATCATAAAAATGTAAAATAGATAATGGTACATTTATTTTTGCTGTAAAATAGTATCTCAAAAAACTTATGTATACATTGTTACATTTATCTGTACCGTATTTATATTTCTAAACATGATCATATGTTCAATAGTTTTTGATAATTGACGATGATTGTACATAATTGAAATATCATTCTTTTGCAATTTAATATTCTAGGACAAATTTGCATTCCTTCAGATTATGTTATAGCACCGTGTCATGTACAAAATAGGCTTTGACATTTACAAATAAAACAATATAATTGTGAACATTTCAATTTACGTTTATACAAATTTTCTAAAATGAATAAGAAGACTGTTCGTCAAATTATAATTGTCTTTATTTCTTTTGAGAATAATTATACTTAACATTTATAACGCTGAGATATCTATGTGTGTTTTGAAATAAAAATATTACATAAAGTAGATATTATAGCTTCTATACAGTAACTATATATGAATTTTTATTTATAATTAGTTTAAAACTTTCCATTTATTCTAGGATGTGTACAGGAGAATATTTAATTGCGAAATAGAATTTATTATTCTTGCTAGGGTATTTATTTTTATCAAATTATACAAATTTTTTGTATTTAACACAGTACAAAATGTTTGCATTTAATGTATACAAAGAGATTAAAATTATGTTAAGTTGTACAGATTTCTTAGAAGAGAATGTTTATATAAAAATGTAAAATAAAGAGTAACCTCCACGTGAAAATATTGTTCAGAGCTTTAGCAGTATTTTTAAGTTTCAACAATCAGACAGAGCATTTTACCATGGTAAAATTTTTCCATCATGTTGAATGAAACAGCCTGTATGTTCTTCAGTTAATGTGCCTAATGTATTGAGGATATCATTTATACTAGCATCAACATCCATTGGTGCATTAGGCCCTCCCATATTTGTACGCACCCAACCTGGATGCAAACAAGTGACTAAGATTCCATCTTCTTTGAGATCAACACTCATTGACTTTGTTGCTGCATTGAGTGCTGACTAAAAGTTAATAATATACTGAGTAAAGTATCTTGATTACTCTGTTTAGCGTTAACAGTTTAACATATTCAGTAGCATAAAATAATTCTATTAAAATATTTAATTATACTGAATAATTTGTAAGAAACATATGACTGAAACATTAATCTCACATGTATGTAAGAATTAAACATGGAAGTTCATGAACCATTGTTCTTTTATATTTCATATTAGAAAATAAATAAAAACACTATAGATAGATATTACCTTGCTACATCTATAAGGATAAAATCCACCTGAAGTGTTGTCAGCAATGCTCCCAAGGATAGAACTCATGTTGATAATTGCAGATCTGTTGATGCTCATCTTTGACTTGTCTTCACATTTGTTGGCTGCTGTTTTCAGCAGTGGTAGAAGAGCCTTAAAATTAATAAAACTTATATTTCTATACAAATCGTAAGAGAAGTATTCAAAGTTAAAAATTAATTGGACAATATGTATTAAATAATTACTACCTAGGGATTATTTTCATTTACTGTTATTCACCGTCTTATTATTGCGTAATCTCAGACTTACTTTTGCTAGCAAAATCGGCACTACAGTATTTATGAAAAACGTTTCTGTGAGTTGATCTTCTTTTACTAGACCGAGTCGTGCGAATTTCGTGCTGGTTCCAGCATTGTTGAACAAAACGTTCAGCCCATCTGAGCCCACAGTCTCGCTCACGGTCTTCACTATTTTGTCATAAGACTTTGTGTCAGATAAATCTTAAACACACAAAGTAAAAGTCAGCATAAACAAGAAGTATAATGATAGCATAACATTTGAATACCAAATACTTTGGAAACATTTACTTGAATTAAAAATTAAAATTGTGAAAATGTTTGCTAGAAAATTAATTATAAATTAATAGAATATCCAAGTATTATTATATTTAGGTCTATTGTCATAAACAATGATGAATGAAAGAGAGAGCTGTAACTCATAGATGATAGCAGTAATTAACAAGATTATAGGAGAATGGGAGACGAGACAGGTGTTGCTTTCGAGGTAATTAACTTGATATTTCCGGCAAGATAAGAGGCACCATACTCGTTGTGTCTTTTGTCCCGTTTCACAGATCACGACCTTTTTTTTGTTGATACAGAAGGATCCTTTTAAAAATCCTTGGGAGTCCGAGAATTATGTTTAGGGGGTCAAAATTTCTACCCCCAAAATTTTACAGACCAACATTGTGCCACCTTTAACCTTTTTGAGTTTACATAACGTAGGAGGGTTTTACTAACAAGATTATGCCACCTAAGGGGGGTTATCGGTAAATACGAGCCGCTATCAGTGAAGCGGGTGGGATGGCAATTATTGCTTGGCAAATTGTCTGTGATTATACATACATCAATAGTTTTCGTCACATATGAAAGGTCATATTTGCATACAGCTTCTCTTAGCAATAAAGTATTTAAACATTGATAATTCTTTATGCTCGGTGCTAATTTTACTCGCTAATTATCGCTAATTACTCGAATGACTGTAAATCAAAACACACAGCAACTTTATATGACAAGCAAGTCTACGACACACTGCGATACATTGTTTAAAAAAATGTACTATTCTTCATTAATAAACTACCCGTCTGATTTCATTATTGCTTGCACAATTTTCGACATCCATTGAATCAATTTTATTAATGGTTTTACTGCTTGAATTGTATACATATTTGGATACTACATCCAAAATGACGGTAAAAATGTTAATGTCATCTTATTAATTGACTTCTTATTTGTCAATTTTATTAAATATTTTTATTCAATTTCTAGTAAATAATTTGCATAGAGTATTAGCAATTGAGATATTTTTTTGTGGATTGTAAAGTTATTCTGCGTTTTTATTTTTTTATTTACTGAATAGTGGTTTATTACATTCTGAAGATATCGATTTGAAAAGAAGACTTTCGAAGAAAGTGGTAACTTTTTTTTCTTCAGAATTGTAAAATTATTTCCAAGGATCGTTTTGCGTCATCAATTCGCGATTTATTTTAGTAGTTACGATATTTTTTATACGGAGTACATAGTCACGCGAGCGATCCTGTTGCACTGCTTGTAGTATATTAACACAGCGAATGTTGTGTTTTGCCACTATAGCTCCTGTTCTGATCAATACAACAAAGTTTTTCATACAGTGGCAACGTGAACAAGATTCGCTGATTTCTTTCTCTTAGAAATATTAAATTTGCAACTCCTACTTTTACTCGTTTTAACTAAAATTTCCTTCGTTTCAAAGGAGTTGGTAAGTTCTAATATGTTTCTTCATTAATTCGTTGTCATCCGTATTATTTATCATTTCTAAATAATTGATGACAAGGTAGTATTTTTATCTCCCTGCACTCGTCGTATCACAAGAGATTAATATGAATGTCACGGAGGATTATGTGATTGTACTCTTTGTTCCACACAATATTACTGTACAATTTATATGCCACCAAAAATTATATCTGCGACATCCACGATCGTTTACCCTGTCACTATTACAGAAAGGTGATACTCTTTTATCTGTTTCTTGGTACTGACCTTTACAAATTTTTTGATAATAGTGAATTCCTTTACACGTTTCGTCGTGCTGACCTTTAAAAATTTTTTGTCACTAATGAATTCTTTTGATTTTCGTATCGTTTTAAATTCACGAAACTTTCTCAGTATTAACATCTTTCACTTTATAACTATTGAAACCTTCTGCGAGTACAAGTATAATATTTCTACAACAAACTATCTCACTCGTTCTGGCTCAAGGTTGTAATACGCGGCGCTCGATCCATTAAAAGGCTAGAGCGCTTTACTATCAGAACTTCAAATCGACACGTGTATCGATTAGAGCGTTCCCGCTGAAATTTTCTCATTTTTCGGATAGAAATCACGCTATAAGTAGTGACAAAATTCTCGTCTCGCGTGAATCAGGAGTGGATAATTTCATCGCGGAAAACGCCTGCACGGGATTCTCGCAACATGAAGTCACGCGACGCAAAGAAGAAGAAATCATGGTGTTTCGGCTGCCGAGAGAAACCGCAAACTGTGGATTCGGATTTGAGCGACCAGGAAACGAAAGATCACGACGCGACTGTTTCAAACGAGCCTTTTGAAAAACCAAATGACACTTTGGGTAAGCGTTTAAATGTAATATATCGCTGTGTTATAACACTGTCGTTATTTCTCCAGGTTTGTTATCAGATTATACGAACCACTGCTTTGGTTCACAATACGATAAGTGCACCAGCGATTAGCATTTTTACAATAGCTATCATAAGTATTTCGTATAATTACGTTCTACAGTTTTCACAAGCTCTGCCATTGCATAAACGGACGGTTTCCTCCATTGCGAAACATTCTTTGAATTTTATCTCGAGTTTAACCCAAAATATTCTACCAATATTGGTTCAGTTTTTGTGTGAAAATGCATTTCATCGCGATTTATTATGTTTCATAATAAACTGTTAATTTATAAAATCAGCTACTTTTTACAAATATTTCTTTAGCTGCAACGTAGGGTAACGGACCCAATTACTATGGGGGTACTATTTACTGTGCCTATATATATTAGTTATACTTATTTTGAAAGCATAATGAATATTAGTTACAAATCAGTTAATATATATGTTATATAATTCTTTTTTAATATTCATTATGCTTTAAAAACAAGTTGCTTTTTTTAATATATTACAGCTATTTTTTCATTAAGCTTTAAAATTATTTGTTGTTACAGACCTTATTGTTACATTTGTTGATGTTCATCGATATAAGTTAAGTTTGAAAATATCCGATTGTTTTGTCGAAAAAGTATAAAATCATTTATTTATAGGAAAAATTATTTTCCTTTATGCGAATTATTCATGTACAGCAATCATCTTCGGTTGACAAATAAAAATATCAAATATGTCGTATCATTGTCGACAAGTGTTGCACCATCAAACATCATTTCCAGGACTAATCATTTCTGGGACGATCATTTCTAAACATCAGTTTAAATGCCAAATGGGTGTCCCATTTTTATTTATTAGCGTAAGTTAACTACAGAAATAAACGTAACGCACAATAATCCAGAAGGGAATGTTCATTCATATAAAAAAAAACAAATAAAAAGTTCTAGAAGTTCATAAGAATTCAGTTAAAATATGTCATGCGCACGCAGTTTTCGTTTTTTAATGAATTTTGAAAGTCAGTTGAGCGCACGTACAATATCCGCAACGACATTACCGAACCGATTGATCAAATCTATTTACTTTAACACATAACAATGAATAAGCTATGAATAACCCTTGACTTTTTATTTCATGTAAATCAATTGTATAAAATTGCTAGACATCTGATGATCAATATCATAGTATAGATCATCAAATTACTAATATCACATAATGCTGCAGATTGCTCTATACGATAAAGTCGTTAATCTAGGTATTCTACTTGAAACTATTTATCAATGTAATATCATACTCACCTATCTCGATAATATGAACATTTTTCGATACCTCAGCTAATGTGGCTAATTCCTGAAAAAAGATAATTCGATCTTCCTCATCACAGTCGAAAAGCTGCTGTGGAATGTTCTGGGTGCTATATAGTTGTAATTATTAACGGGTTAATAGGGTATAAATCCTTGAAACTATCTAACCTAGGAATGATGCAAGGAATCCATGAATTATTCAAGGACATGTAGGCATTGCAGCAGAACTGTAATCTCTAGTTGGAAAAATATGAAAATTTAAAATTCGCTCGACAAAGAAAGGTCCACCGTTGTGCCATCGGTAGCAGTTTTCATGAGAGTCGATCGGTAAAATCTGGCAAATCTGAACAGCGCCGGTAAACCGGTTTTTAAAGCCCGTTCTATAACGAAATCCGCGATGACTTGCACGTCACCGATTGCTTGCGTAATCGAACAACGCGCATTGTATGAGTCACTATAAATCAGACTTAAAACTCGTGTGCTTGTAGCAACCGTATAACAGATGGCGGTGAATGAACGAAGTCGGCGTCAGTTCGCTCTTGTCTTTCAGTCTCAAGAAATCGTGCAGGTGTAACGTATCGAGTTGTTAACGTTCTCCCAGAAGAAAATTGATTCACTCGTTTTCATTCTCATCCTAACGTGGACTAAATACCGGTAGGCGAAGTCTATAATGGCACCGATTGGTAAGTACAACTTGTGAAACAGGACCGGCCGTTGCGCAATATCTTTTTTTATTCAGTTCGCGGCTAATCTTACCCTTGCTTTATTCACGTCTCGGCAAGTCGCGAAAATATTCTGCGGCGGTTGCGACTGGTTCACCAAGTGTTTCACCAAGCCTAGGCCCAAACCGCGGTTGCAACCGGTGATCAGGATCGACTTCATTGTTGCTCGTCGTTTTCCCTTCTTCGATATTGTTCTGAACGCGATACTGTAATAAGTGCGGTTCTCGTGTAATTTCTTAACGTGTGCCGCGAAACACGAGTGTCATCGGGGTGACGTCACGTGGCCGTGATCAACTCGCAATAATCATGGCGACGTTAACACTGCTCGCGAGGCTTGTGTCATTTCGTTCTGCACAGGCTAAATTGCGCGAGTTACCATGGTCCAGGTGTAAAACGTTCCCATATGGCCAAACAGTAATGGCTTGTATGTGCAGTGAGTGTCCAGATTCACTGGTATTTAGTTGCAAACGCAGCATAAATTCCGTTATTGTCGGTCAGCGGAATTGTTTTCCGTTATTGACAGTTGGCCAGTTTACCGGCAAGGTTAAAATCGATTCGAATTAATTAACGCAACTTATCAATACGTTTAAGAACTGGTTAGCCTATATTAAATTCAAAGGATTATTTCTCGTTCCATTCGTATGTCTTTTCTACTTTCATGAAGAGAATGGTACTGTTACATAACCTCTTTTCCATAATAGGAATCTTCAGTTTTTAACAAGATCCTTTAGTCCAGACCTGCTCAACAGGTCGTGGAACAGATGTGGTTGCTTCTCCTCTATGCCTGCTCGGCGAGTCAGTTCACATCATGTCTACTCCAACTATTCCTTCAGCACGAGGTGCACAACCACTGCACCAGCAGGTTACTCACCGCTACTACGTACGTGTACATGCCAAAGAAAAAGTTGGAGAGGACATGGTGGGGACTGACTAGCAGGAACAAATTTTTAACTTTCCATCACTAGCACTCATTTAATGTGTACTGTTACCCATACTCAGCAGAGCGTGAGTTAGCGTGCCAGTGATGGAGTAAGTATTATTTCTGGTTTGTAATCACTGTTTCTTTTTTTTGCAGCGGATCAGAAATTCACATATGATTTATTAGTAATTGGTGGCGGATCCGGTGGTTTAGCAGCAGCAAAAGAAGCAGTGAATTTGGGGGCGAATGTTGCAGTCCTTGATTATGTGACACCATCACCACAGGGTACAACATGGGGTTTGGGTGGCACTTGTGTGAACGTTGGTTGTATACCAAAAAAGTTGATGCATCAGGCTGCTTTGCTTGGAGAAGCTGTCCATGTATGCTTTTTTTTATTGTGAAAATGACCTGTTTCTCTTAAAACACAGTTTGATCTTACGATCTCGTTTTTATTTTTAGGAATCAACTTTCTATGGTTGGCAGTTGCCAGACCCAAAAACTATTGTAAACGATTGGGAAGCATTAAGAACTGCTGTACAGAATCATATAAAGTCTGTGAATTGGGTAACACGAGTTGAACTTAGAACAAAGTTAGTGTTATTATAATTTTCTTACAAACCCTCCTATAACATGGTACTCTCATAACACTGTTCCCATATAACGTGGAGTACAAATTTGATTTAATTTAATCTGATTTGTATTAATTTTGAATTTCTTATTACGTGGTTTCCATATAACATATAGTAAGAATTAATTGCGGGATTAATAGGAGGGTTGGCTGTATGTACAGGGTGTCCCAGTATTGATGGTACAGCTGTGGAGGGAGTGATTCTACATGAGAAAATAACGCGTAATACGAAATTAATTTTTTCGTTTGAGACTTTATTTTCGAGAAAATCGAGTTTAAAGATCCGTCGGGTTCGCGTGCTTTAGTATATGCAGATAGTAGAATTGGTCGGTCATGATCAGACGCGTTAGACAATATTTTCGAGAACGAAGCTCCGGATGAAAAAATTTTGTTCTATATTTTCGACTTATTTTCTCATGTAGAATCACCCCCGCCACGATTCCGAGACACCCCGTATATATTGCATACAATTCAAATTTCAGTTTTATTATAATGGTATTTCTATCCTTGTTACAGAAAAGTTGAATACATCAATGCACAAGGTTACTTTAAGGATGAACATACAGTGTGTGGGAAAATGAAGAATGGGGAGGAAAAGACATTTACAGCAAAAAACATTTTGATTGCTGTTGGTGGTAGACCAAGATACCCTGATATTCCTGGTGCTTTGGAATATGGAATAAGCAGTGATGACATTTTCAGTTTAAAAAAAGCTCCAGGAAAGACGCTTGTTGTTGGTGCAGGATGTATCCTCTTTTTTTTCTATGAAAACTGCTACTATTAATTATTAATTTTTCTTTATATTGTATAAACAGTGATTTTCCTTAATAAATATATAGACATTGGTTTGGAGTGTGCTGGATTCTTGAATGGTTTAGGATACGACGCAACGATAATGGTTCGTTCCATCATTTTAAGAGGATTCGATCAGCAAATGGCAAACATAGTTGCTGCAGAAATGGAAAGACGCGGCGTACACTTCATTTACCAGGCGAAACCCTCGAAAATTCAAAAGCAAGACGACGGCAGGCTTCTTGTACATTGGGTCGATAAGGTATGATCTTAAGATTCTGTCAAATAAATAAAGCCCACATGAAACTGTAAATTATTTAAGTGTACAATAAACTGAAAATTATATTAGGACGGACAATCGCATCGAGATGTTTATGATACCGTTCTTTTTGCCATTGGGCGCAAAGCCCTTACGCAAGAACTGAAACCCGAAAATGTCAACCTTAAACTTGTTGAGGAATCTGGGAAGATAGATGCAGTAGATGAGCAAACAAATGTTCCAAATATATACGCTGTCGGTGATGTCCTCCATGTGAGTTTGTACTTGAGTTGTTACAATAATGCCTTCAACGTTAATTTAAATATAAAGGAAGAAATTCCCTACACATATTAGGTAGCAAATTTTAACAAGATATATGTATATTTTAGAAAAAACCGGAATTGACGCCCGTTGCCATACACGCTGGGCGATTATTGGCAAGGAGATTGTTTGGAAACTCGACTCAACAAATGGATTACGTAAACGTAGCGACAACAGTGTTCAGTCCTTTGGAATACGGTTGTGTTGGTCTCAGCGAAGAGGCTGCGATTGCAATTCATGGAGAGGATAAGATAGAAATTTACCACATGTATTACAAACCAACAGAATTCTTCATACCACAGAAGGATGTCTCTAACTGCTACCTGAAAGTCGTTGCCTTCAGAAGCGGTGACGAGAGAGTGCTAGGCATGCACTTTGTTGGTCCCCAGGCAGGCGAAGTCATTCAAGGCTTTTCTGTTGCTATGAAGTATGTATTCATTTTGAACAATAAATTAAACAATAAATTAAATTAAATTTTCAGATTAAATAATCAGAATAATTATGATAATAAATAACCATGATTATTTTTTTTTCAGATGTAACTTAACATTCCCAAAATTGAAAGAAACCGTCGGCATTCACCCGACAGTCGCAGAAGAATTTACTCGTGTGAACATCACCAAACGTTCAGGACTTGACCCGAAGCCGCAGAGCTGTTGCAGTTAAAGTGCACATAATTTAGGGCCTCCTACTGATATTTCTGAATATTTTTATGTATGATCGTCAGTAAGCGTTCTATGTGCTTATTATTTGCCCTGGATCTACCGGAACGGGCTTCAAAACGAAAATATTTTTTTACCGAGGGCAAAATAGGAGACTTTTTAATATGTTACAGTATTTTGGACAAGAAATTGTAGAACAATTTGCGACGCATGGCGTCATATAAGATATCCGCTTCCTTTGAAGCATACACTAAATAATCCGCGATGTTATACTTATAGCGATTTTTATAAGTACCATTTCCCGGTAACAATATATTCCGATGTACACATTCAAATGAAAATAAATAAATAAACCGTTAAAAATATTTCCAATTTGTGTCTAATTTATTCAATAGTAATAGATGTAGTTTTGTATCGTTATGGAATTTCGAACATAGAAACCAAAAATTCCAAATTTTTATGTTAACACTGGAATTCTGGTTTTATATTTATTGAAGACGTAAAACTGCTTCTACAGAGATTTATTTTAAATGGATTTCAATAAATGTAGTTTTATAATTTATGTATAAAAATTAAATTCGACCACTATTTCTGCTTTGCTTTTTAACTTTATTCTAATTATAAAAAGTCACCTAAGAAATCATCAGAAAAGCACAGTATGAAAAATAATTATTGAGGGTAGATGGAACCCTGTTTATCAAAAATATAGGGCTACCAAAAACATGTTTACTTCGATACAAGTACAAATCAGAAAGCAGTCGCACAAATAATTGTTGACTGTTAAGCACAGATGTTAAACATACATATTAATTAATATGTGTTGTATATAAATTCGTCGAATGATTATTACTCTGATTGATCATCACCGATTCGTTATGACTTTAATTTTTATTATGAGCGTGTACCATCAATTAATTTGATCAAATCGTTGAAATCGAAATTTCAATTACGGACAAATAAAGAAAAAACAATTTTACGAGGTATCATTTACATCGATTACGAACTGTGACCTTTATAACCAATCGTGATTATATTGAGACTATAAAAAACATTATCGGAGGCTATAAAAGCGTGAAGCAGTGGCTACATTAATTTAGTTTGCAAAAAATTTCCGCTGCTGTATTTTAGGGTACAAACAACTCAGGTTATTAAGTATCTAAGGTTAAATAATTTAACGTAGTGTGTAAACTATATTATGATTAAAGTTCACTTTTAGGAGTTACATAGGAATTTAATTGCGTGAGTGTTAGAATTTAAAATTAATTTTTATTATTATCAGAATAAGTTTTAATAAATTATTCAATTTATCACGTTTGCGAGCGAACTATTTGTGTATTAAATAATCATTAAAAATAACGATTTATCATTCTAGCGCAGAATTAGCGAAACGATAGTTGGGATCGAATGCACGCGTCATTTTATATAATATTACAGACAAAGTAAAATAAGTACCATTTGTTTAAAAAATGTTTCAATAAAATGGAATGACTATACGAATAATTATTCGAATAATTATTGTATTTAAATATAATTCTTTTATGTAGTACACGTTTTTTTAAAAGTAATTTTTAAAATACGTGATAATGCATCTAACAAAATATTATATTTTGTTATATTTAGAAAAAATATTATATTCGGCAATCTGTGTGTTGTAAAGTATAGTTAAAAATATGGAATTTGTAATCATATTTCACTCAACTTAGCATTAAAGTATTAAAATACATTAATGTTGTTGCTTAAAAGGATGATATGATAAATCAGATAACATATTTTCACTATCGTATTTAAGCTTATTACGATAAAAGAGCTTTAACTTTGACTTGGAAGAAAAAGATGGCAACATGTTTGATCTTTTTTAACATAATACATAGTCTCTTTTTATTAACATAAATGTATGCTGCAGATTAAAAAAATATGAAAAAAGGTAATTTCTTTTATATTACAATATATATGAGGTACAATAAATTTTGCAAATAATAAACCAAACAAATCGTGACGTACTTCCTGCCATGTATTTCGGTATCAAAAAACGCTCATGTAAACATTTAATCTCTGTTTCAAGATCCGAACGCACGAACAGTTTTGTTTACATTCTTTCAGTTCATCTTAAGCTTTCATAATCCAGATTATATTCTTCACAGTCATATTCGATAGAGTGTTTGATATTATGAAATAGTATCATCGTAGTCGGTATTTTCCCGTAATAAGAGAAAGCGATAATATTTCTAATATCAAGCAGCTCTATTTATGTGCACAAAATTAGAGTGGTCATTTGTTTTTACAGTATGTATATTTGGTACAGAATAAAAATGGGTTCTAAAAAGCTGTAAACCACTGTTCATTAGTACTCTTTTAGTAACTAAGTTAATTTTTTTAATGAGTACGGGTGCTTAAAAACCACTACTGTACTGATAAAAAAAAAAACAGTTTTTACAGCAACTGTATGAAATTCTTGTTTATTTGCAAATTTATCTCTGACGAAAAATTGATAAAATTATTCCACGATTTTGCCTAACTATTTTCATTATCATCTTGAATACCAAAAAATTGACATTATATTTACATATCATGTAAACTTTTGACTTTAGATAAATTCTTGGTCAGCACTTTTAGACTAACGACTTTGGTTTTAGTTAGAGATTATAATTTCGATAATTTGTATATTTAGGTATAAATTGTAAATAAAGACAATTTCGGATTCCAAGTATCTTCTACGTGATGTATCTAGCAGCACGTGTTTATCGATAATAATTTTAGCAATTTAAAAACATAAAGTATACGACAAATAAAATTAATATATTTGGAAAGAAACAGGAATAAAATCAAATCTGTTTGATCAAATTTTCATTAGATAATTAATAATCTTTATTGTTTATTGTAAAAAAGATGCGAATGCATGTTTGAGTTTTTGTGTACTTAAGATTGCGGTGTATAGGAGAATAATAATGATAACTGTTACAACAATCGCAGAACAACATACATATTTATTCAGTAAGTGCCCATTAAAATAATCTTTTTCTTAATATGAGTTAAAAAAAAAAATCAAATCAAGACAATAAGCTCGGAAATTTACAGTTATTCAAGGTATTCGATAAATTTTATCAGAAGATAAACTACCTCAACGACACAACGTTTCTTATTCACTACGGCATGTGGTTATTATTATTTATTATTATTCACGTTGATCACTCTCGTGAAGTTCCGCAACAGACGTAATATTTCCGTATTTGGGTCTATTCCGAGAAAATTAGGTATTCTTAATGTAACTTCAATGTTTTATTTGTTGTACTGGGTTATCATTGTCGGGTCAAAGTGCGTCATGGCGATTCTCTTTCACGTATATAAAGATTAAGAACTGCCCAACACGAATCAGTCAATTTGTTGAAAGCGCCGCATTCACTTTTAAAGGATGCTGTTACTTGCAAGCTGCATTCACGCATAGAGAAACGAGTTATGATCTCGTTTTAATAATACACGACACGAGAAACTGAAGGAAAACCAAAAAAACAGTTGCAAGATACTAAAAAAATCTCCGAAGAATGTATAATTGTGGTTTCTGATCAAATAAATTTTGCTAAAACACGGAACTTGTTTCGTAAATTGGTAAAGGTATGTACGGACACATTTATTTTTATTTTTTCCGAATTTGTTGCACTTTTAGAAATTAAATTTGTTCACTCAAATCTAATATTTAGACGAAATATGTTGTCAATTTTTATCGATTTCAATTCTATACGTTGTTAAAAATAATTCTACAACTATAATGCATTTTATAAATTATATCTTAAATTCCAGAAAAGGAGATTTTCGGATTTGTTGCATTTTTAGAAATACCAAATCATTAATGATCGTTAATATACGTTGCAAAATATGATAGAAAACCTTGTATCCAATGTTCCACCTACGAATACTAATCTTACATTATAAAATACTAATGTAAAGTGTACTTACTTCTGAATCTTCTGTACCTCCGTCGGATCCACAGCAGACAATTGTTGACTCACGAGAATAGATCCGAAAAATTGAACAACAATCACTAAACAATACACGCACACAACACATTTTATAAAATCGTGACAACGAACGAGAAGATTTCACTCCGACCACGAACAAAACAATACTGCGATTTTAACAATGATCCCTTCCACGCAGGTGGTACGGTCAGGTTATCATAGGAAGGTTAGACGCTGAGCGTCAATAAACACTAGATACAAAACCAAGGTAAAAAAATTATGGCAGGGCGCCGACCCTATTTCCCGGAATTCCCTGTTTTCGTATCACACGTCCGAGGGAGGGGGACGGTTAAAATCGCAGTATTATTTTATTCGTGGTCGGAGTATCTTTTCGTCTGCTGTCACTATTTCGTTAAGTGTGTTGTGTGTGTGTGTGTTGTGAGTGTTGTTTAGTGATTGTTGTTCAATTATTCGGACTTATTCTCGTGAGTCAATAATTGTGTGCTGTGGATCCGATGGAGGTACAGAAGATTCAGAAGTAAGTACACTTTACATTAGTATTTTATAATGTAGTTTGCAGTACATTAGTATTATATTTGATTATTCGCATGTAGAATATTGGATGCAAGGTTTTCTTTCTTATTTTGCAACTTCAATTCTAACCCATACCTACTCCGATCACTTTTTGAGATGTTAAAACTTTTTTACGAATATCTCGGAAACTAAAGTTGAGCGGCGGTAACATGTAAGGGAAAAAGTTGTTCATAATGATGACCTTGACAACATATTTCAAAATCGGTGAGGAAACCCCTAATGTAAATAATTACCAAAATATTCTACTTCCAATATGAAATAGATTCATTTAATATTTAGAAAAAAATATTTTTCTCGTAACATGACATAGATATTTCCTGAATATTTAAAAATAAATATTTGTTACGTATAATAAAATAAATATTGCATGTATATTTGAATATTAAAAAAAGATTGAATCTCTTTTTAATATTATATGAATGTGTATACAATATTTTGTGCTACTAAGGTATACTCTGCCCAGTGATGTTTATGACGCATCTCCTAAAAATTAAATTATCATATCGTCCCTGCACACGAACTTTCGATAATAACGTTTGTCATTATAATGCGAGAAGCGTGAGAAGTCGTTCCGTCCGCTTTTAATAAAGCACATATCGAACGATTATGTTAGACACAATTGGAGTACCTATTTTTGTAATTCTGAGGGTAGATAGAAAATATTACAAAATTCACCAGAGATATTCATATTACCTTCGATAAAATACATACGTCGAACGATAATTTTAGACAACTGGAGTAGATAGAAAATGTTATGAAATACTAGGGGAAGTAGTTGTGATCATTATTAATTTCCCATTCATAAATTCATGTATCCATTCGTACATACACATTTATAACCGTAAAGATACATTGTCGATAATATAGTCTCACTGCGAAAAATATGTTAAGGGAGGTTTTCGTTATTTTCAGCCCCTAATTATCTAATTGTTTGGTCCCGTGTTAATCAGAAAAATCTGAAAAATTCGTTGGTAATGGTTTCGTAACGAAATAACTAGAAATAATAGAATTTCATCATTGCATTAATATCCTGTCCCGGAACAATGACGCTAATAATTACGATAACACATTTCAATAACAAAAATAAGCAAAAGCGGCTTTTATTTAGTAAAAAATAAAGATTACTTTAATATTTTTTTAACAAAACTGTATTCTTTTGTCATGAATCGATTCTTGTCCCCTTTAAAAAAAGCATTGAGGGTCTTAAGTTGAAAACGGATTAGTTTAGAGATTATTAATTTTCTGCTGTCTCCCATACAATACGGTAAGGAACCCAATTACTGTGCCTATATATTAATTATACTTATTTTTGAAGCATAATAAGTATTAAAAAAGATATGTATGTATAAGAGATATAAAGCATAATAAGTAGACATCGGATCTTTATGCATTTATGGCATATGGAAATGTTAAAAAAATGCTATAATATAAAATTCGAGAGAATTTAACATTATTTTTATTTGCTTTGGATCTACAAAGGTTGTCCCCATTAAAAATAAAATTTTATTCCATTCCACTTTCTTAAAATGTTTCTATAAAAATTGGAAATTGCATAAACATCCGATGTCTAATAATAAGTATTAAAAAAGATATGTATGTATATATAAGAGATATAAAAATAAAGATATCGGAGCCACTTCGTAGGTTTCCTTGCAGGACTCTCATGGATTGTATATTTTTTTTTTTTTCACAGGACTATCGTGAACAAAGCCATGGATAAAATCGAGAGTTCGGTACCAGGTCTCGTACCACTTCCCGGTAGAAATAAATTTTTAAGAACGCCTTACGCATTTCTCGAAGGGAGAAGAGCTGTAGATGGCGCGGAAGGATTGTGGAGAGTTAGAGATGGTTTGTACGATTTGGAGGATTTCGCCAAGTTTCATCCTGGAGGGTCAGAGTGGATTCAACTTACCAAAGGGACCGATATAACGGAACTTTTTGAGGTAACTTTTTTTTTATTAACCCTTTGCACTCGGCACTGTTTTCATTCTAAAACTAAATTTTTCTTCCGTCGTAGAATATTTTCATTTTATTCATACGAAACTGATCCGATTTCCACATATAATATTGAAATATTTAGTGATCAATTAAATACAAATTTTGTAACGTAACGAATATTTTCTAATATTTTTTGTAATTTTCTTGAAATAATGCCACAACAATTTCTAGTGGTGCTTCACAGTCACCACTCGAGTGCTAAGGGTTAATAACAATAACGGCCAACGAAAACCTTCCTTAAATACTAATTATTGAAATACATAGAGGGGTTAATGTACACAATATCTATTAGCATAATTTTTAATTTAAAAGTCATAAATAAAAAAAAATAAAAATGTTAAATAAAAATTAACTGTAACTGTTTTATGTACACATACATATACCCACATGTATTATAATAGCCGCTATCAAAGAGAATAAATGCTTCAGCAATTCGACACATTAATTGAATTGTTGTGAATTGTTTTCGCGAGTATTTTAAAACATGTATAGCACGTGACTCAAGATCAATCAAGATTGTGATCATCGGTTAATCACACTTCTTTATTACAAAAAGACTATTGACACATAAAGACAAACATTCTTCGAATGGTATCACTTTGAGTTTACCCTACGAACACACGATAAGATTGGTGTCAACGTT
The DNA here is from genome assembly GCA_913789895.3 of Seladonia tumulorum. Lineage (NCBI taxonomy): Eukaryota > Metazoa > Arthropoda > Insecta > Hymenoptera > Halictidae > Seladonia > Seladonia tumulorum. The sequence continues at coordinate 5,014,480 of OU565282.1, read as the reverse complement.
CGTTCGATCCATCAGCCGTACTTCTTGTTGCCGAGGCGCCTGTTGGATCAAGAACATAAACATTGCTTGAAAGATATCAGGTTTGCATTGCAAACGATTGCAAACATGACAGGCTTGATGTTGCTGATCTAAATGCGTCCGACAAATGATAAGTATCTTCTACTTACGCGACAAAAATCGCGTAAGATTTATAGGTCTTTGTATTTAACGCAAAAACTGATTAAAAAAAAAAATGATAAAGGATCGATAAAAAAGAAAATTATCCTGTTGTATATGTTTTAAACAATACGACTAAAGTTACACAGGCGTTCGGTTTATCGACAGTTATTGCAATACACAGTGTGTATTTTTCTTTCGTCATAAATTTCAAAATTACAATTAAAACGCACTAATAAGTATATATTTTCACTTTAAAATATATTATTTTTACAAACTGCAAGCAATTAATCACGGAATAATGGTCACATAACGCTAGCAGTAGTAAAGTGAAAATGGTCAATGACGCGAATGTAGTATTAAAAAACCACAACGCAATAGTTGCATCGAAAGTAGTAATCAACGAATATGACGCCGCTAAAAGTGTGTCATTTTATTGCATAATAGATTTTATTATATGATCAGTAGACATCGGATGTTTATGCAATTTCCAATTTTTATAGAAACATTTTAAGAAAGTGGAATGAAATAAAATTTTATTTTTAATGGGGACAGCCTTTGTAGATCCAAAGCAAATAAACATAATGTTAAATTCTCTCGAATTTTATATTATAGCATTTTTTTAACATTTCCATAAGCCATAAATGCATAAAGATCCGATGTCTAATGATCAGTTTTGTCCGGCGTTTCATATACAGGGTGTCCCAAAAATGTTTTATTTCACGAATTCGCGATCGAAGTTACTTCAAATGATCTAAAGTAATTACAACACTTTCGGAACACCCTGTATGTATCTCAAATCACATCTCTGTTTCTACTTTGAAGTAAAAATTTGAAATGACGTATGAGATGTTTAATATATTTTTACACACGTCCCAATTGTTATTCCAAAGAGTGTATTTGGAAGGAGACGTTCAGTAGTTTAATGGATTCGTATGGCCATTTCACAATCGAATGAGTCAGGAGTCAGGGGTCTGAACCTCTGTGCAGCATAAACACGCGTTTCCTTCATTTTTCATTGTATTGCGCAAAGGAGATACGCTTGTATAATTCTCTTACATTTACACGTTAAATTAATATGCAGTTTCGGCTGCTAATATGCTAAAGTAATTTTTAAATATAATTTTTTATAGTCGCATCATCTGACCGATAAGGCTCCAAGAGTTCTCTCCAAATATTATATAAGAGATGCAGTTTCACCAAGATCGATACCACTAACATTCGAATCAACCGGATTCTATCGCACATTCAAGAAACGTGCGGTCGAGGCTTTAAAAGATGTCGATTTTCATAATCCATCGTCGAAGTCGAACATGATTGCTGACTTACTTGTTACCACTGCTATTGTCCTGAGTCTCCTTGCAGTTTCTACGCAGTCTTACTTGGCCGTTGTTGCCGCTGGTAAGTGCAAAAAGATTACAATTAAAATCAGCAAACAGGGAGTAATTAAAAAAACAGCAAAGTTCTTTCACTAAAAGAATAACAAATCATTTCTACGTATTTGTATTTCCCTAGTTTTTATAATTGGAATACTTTTTTTTACATTTACACCTTATAGTCAGACAGCAGAATAAAATATTTCTGAATCAATTCTGAAAAACAGAAGTTCAATAAAAATGTATTTCTTCTTTTATCCATTCTCATAACTTGAAGAGAATGTAACAATAATCTTAAATTCTCGTAATGTCTCTGTAATTTGCAATTTGAAATAAAACATTTCTGAATCGACCCTAAAACAACATAAGTTAGATAAAAATGTATTTCTTCTTTTGAGTATTCGTATAATTTGAAGGGAATAATTGTACAACAATATACAATAAAATCCTGTGAGTTTATAGTATCCGTGCTTATTAAAATTTGTTTACAAGGACTTTATAATTTAATTAACCTGATTGCGTGGGATCGGATAAAATGCATACGCAATTGCCAATGACTTCACAGAGACTTTTTTAAATCAATACCACATCTTAATTTTTAGGAATTTTCCTTGCGTGGACAGCAATAATCGCTCACAACTTCTTCCACATGAGGGACAATTTTCGAATGTACTATTTCGATCTGAGCGCAATGTCGTCTAAGGAATGGCGCATAACGCATATCATGAGTCATCATACTTACCCAAATACTATGTGGGATTTTGAAATTTATGTGATCGAACCTTTGCTTCAATGGATGCCGTATGCGAACAAAAGTATGGTTGGAAGTATCCTCAGCCAAATTTTCAGTCCTTTGATTTGGTCACTGCTTTTCATCGGTCAATTAATTAAACGGTTTGTATACAACTTTTCTTTCTTATAAGTTGCGCATTATAGTTACTCTAAAAATATAGCAAACGGTGAAAATGATATTTACAGAATATCGGTTAGCTCTTCAATTTTAATTTCTAAAAACGCATTGTTTTCTTGCATTTTCACGCTCCGATTTTAACAACAAATTGATGCGTTCGCTAAGAGCAAGTGGTAATACTGTAAACAATTCGCTACTAATATGTCACAGTACAAAATATTTAATAAATATTTAGTTAGTCGACTAGTATATCAGTGGAAACGTGTGTGTTTCAGGTTCTATTCCGTAATTGTCGAATACAATTCGCTCGAGTTCCGTGACGCATTGCCATTCGTGCTTCCTATATCAATGTGCTTCAGTGCACCGAGTGTCTTCCTTGCTCTGAAATACTGGTTACTGATTATTATAGTGAGCAGTTTTGTATTCTCTATGGTTGGATATAGCGCAGGTCATCATCATCCGGACATTTTCCATGATGGAGACATATTCAGGTTTGTCCTTACTACAACAAGTTTGAAAGTTAATTAGAAGCAAACTTTAACATTGACTGAGCTCTTTCGTTTATTGCAGTTTCTGATTAAAAATACTAACCCTTTGCAATCCTCCAACAATTTCCCCAAATTAAAAATCTGATATAACTCGAAAATAGAAATTAGAGAAAATTGATCAAGTAGTAAGATAAGGGACCCAATTACTTGTGGGGGTACCAATTACTGTGCCTATATTATCTATACTTATTTTTAAAGTATAATGAATATTAAATTTTTCTCGATAAAATTAGCTAATATATATATGCTATGTATCTCTTTTTTAAATATTGATTAGGCTTTAAAAATAAGTATAATATTAATATAGGCACAGTAATTGGTACCCTCATAGTAATTAGGTCCCCTACCCTATATCTTCATTCTTAATAGACCTTTCAACCGTTGGTGGCGTTGAGCCTATTTATTAAAGAAATTTATGCTAAGTGTAGAATGTTAACGAAGTGCTTTGAAAACAAAATATCGAAAAGCTAGAAGGGTTAGTTTTGGCTGGTGAATGACTCAAGTATGGTATAATAATTTTTCATGTTGCCCCAAGACTCCAAAGTCGCTATTAGAGTGTAAAAAACTAAATTTAAATACGGTAGAACAAGGCTTTTGCTTCGAGTCATGCTTAAACAATGAAACATATTTTTTAGGGATGATCTTGACTGGGGCCTGCTGGAATTGGACGCCATCAGAGAACGTAAAGTGATCGACGATTATGATTTCCTTGTGCTGACTAACTTCGGTCAGCATCATTTGCATCATCTGCTACCGACTGTAGACCATACATACTTACCTCTTTGCATCGAGGCATTAGAGAAGACGTGTAAAGAGTTCGGCATCAGCACAAAGAAATATACACAATGGGAACTTGCCAAGGGTCAGTTCCAGCAGCTGTTGCGCAGGGAGCCGAAGAAGAATCACAGATAAAAAGAAAGAAAATCGTTTAATTATGTAAAAGAAAACTGAATTGTGCGAATCGTGACCATCGCGATTCAATAGAAATACTTCAATGAATTATTGGAGGAGCTTTAAATCTTTCCTGAGTATCATATTAAATCTTTACTATAGCATAATCAAACCGAAATGCGCGGCATTTTAATGAATGATCTTCTGCCATTTTCCTTTTAGACACAGCTCTGTCATTAAAAAGATTATTAATAGACTTTTGGTAGATAAAGTGTTAAGAGTAACACTGTTAAATCGTTAAAGTAAAATATCGATAATACTACAAAATATATGATATTGTGTAGTTCTTCAACTTTCTTGCATGTTACAGATCCTAATAAAATTTGGAAGAATTAATATATTAACGTAAAAATTCATTTTAAAACTTGGACAAATCATTCCGTCACCCACATATGGGTGACATGGCAGTCAATGTGTTAAAACAGTATGTGTAGAAGTCGATGTTTGAAAAAGAAATTTCTCACTGTACTGTTACCGCGATATATTTGTTATTGTTGTATTCGTTCAACATTTATTCATCTACAAATGATTCTTGCCGCTCTCGACATAAGGTACCGTGAGAAATTCGGCAAGAATCATTTGCTCCGGAAAATCTGAAAATAGCGCCATTCCGTGCAGCGGCAAAACGCTCAAACTTCTAGCCAATTTGTTTCGCTAATTTCCCGCTAGATGACGTAGCACGACAGTGGCGCTGAAAATCTGAAAATAGCGCCAATTCGTGCAGCGGCAAAACGCTGAAACTACTAGCCAATTCGTTTCGCTAATTTCCCGCCAGATGGCGCAGCAAGACAGTGGCGCTGAAAATCTCAAAATAGCGCCAATTCGTGCAGCGGCGAAACGCTGAAACTACTAGCCAATTTGTTTCCCCTATCCACCGTTAGATGGCGCTATACTTAGATTTCCAGCTGCACTGTCGTGCTGTGCCATCTAGCGGGCGATTGCTGAAATAAATTGGCTAGAAGTTTGAGCGTTTCGCCGCTGCACGAATTGGCGCTATTTTCAGATTTCCAGCTGCACTGTCGTGCTGCGCCATCTAGCGGGCGATTGCTGAAATAAATTGGCTAGAAGTTTGAGCGTTTCGCCGCTGCACGAATTGGCGCTATTTTCAGATTTTCAGCGCCACTGTCGTGCTGTGCCATCTAGCGGACGATTGCTGAAATAAATTGGCTAGAAGTTTGAGCGTTTTGCCGCTGCACGAATTGGCGCTATTTTCAGATTTTCAGCGCCACTGTCGTGCTGCGCCATCTAGCGGGCGATTGCTGAAATAAATCGGCTAGTTTAAAATAAAATATTAAAATATTGAAATTAAAATATTAAAATGTTTTGTTAAATCTGTTTAGTACCTTCTTGTACTTAATACCACAGCCGTAATATGATTTAATAAAATAATGCTCTGCAAAATTCGGGAGAATTTTCGAGATGAAAGTTTAAATGCCGTTCGTTTGTACACATGTAAAGAAAATTTCGTTCTTAAAGTATTACAAAAACTTCAAAGTAAAGGATCAGCGAAGAGAATCTGCTTATCTTTAAAAAATTCTAGCTTTGAGACGTTTACGGTGTTTACTAATTATTTATAAAAATTAATGAAGGATGCTTAACCTCAGAGTTTATTCCCAGACCTATGGTAAAAAGTGAAATGTCGAGCACGTATATAGTCGGATAATGGAGGTTCTACAATATCGTGTATCAAACGAGTAAACATGATTGAAATTGTATTGTGTTCGTTGGTTCGTTTTAAAAAGAAAAATGTCAGGAATGTGTTGGTAGAAGATTTATAAAAAAGTAGCTAAGAGCAAAAAGGTTTCGTCATTGTTTTCAACGATTCTTTCGAAAGTTATATTTGCGACTTTGATGGAATATTCCTTTTGCTGAGGTATTTCGGGATGAATCAATTATAGGGATTTGGATGAAACTTGATGGAAAGAACAAGCTCGACATTTAGTTCTTAACTTTATTTATTGCTTATTTACTTTAATAAATACATATTTCGGCTCTCTTTATAAATTACAATTAAGTTTATAAGGATAGGATTATCATTTGGATGACATGTATAATATGCGCGCCGCCGTGCAAATCCGCGACTAGCGTTACATTTATTCGTTGCTCGTCTTCTCATAACGTGTAATCTCGTTCGTTTATTTTGTTCCGTTTGATATATTTTTTTCTCTTTGGTAGTATATATATATACATATTACTTTTGGTATATATATATATATTTTTCTTTTCTGTTCAACGAGTAAGTTTTAATTCGTCCGCTTGATTCGCGCGTATGCCAGTGTACACGTATCTATTTAATTCCCTTTTGGTTTTAAACGTGCCCGTAATACATATACATATTCTTACTGGTACTCGTCGCCTCTCGTATCCTCGACCGCTCGCATTTATATTATTACCTTTCTCACGGTTTCTCTCTTGCTCTCCCACTCTCATTCTTTTCATTCTCTCTTTCGTCGACCGTCAGCGCGAGTGGTGAAGATTTAAGATTGTTTTCTGATTGCTTTCCACCCCACGTTTCCCCTGATTCGTGCCCAAATAAGTTAACATTACGATACAATCTACCTATACATATATAAATATTGTGTGTAATACCAATCTTTTGAAAACGAGGAACGTGTTTTTGTATCGTGTTGTCTACCTCGTTTTTTCTTTTCATCATTTTTCCCCATTCGATAACTAAACTGGCAATATAAGGTTTTGTTTAATATGACCAAGCACGGACATTTCTCTCGTGTCGATGAAAGTAAAGATCGTGAAGAGTGGGTACCATCTCGTATTTCAAACGTGTGTAAAGGTGTGGTGTATATAAGGTGTGAAAGATGATGAGGTGAAGTTTTACATTTAGCGAGATGACACGATGAAAGTTCGCTTTTTCTTGCGATTATCAATCCCTTCTTCTTCGTTTTTTTTTTTTCCTAAGCTGTTGCGATCGAGTCTCTAACGGGTATGGTCGATGTCGCGATGTCGATCTTTACAGTTCACCATCGGGCTGCAGGTCGAAGCGTGGCGGGAATGCGGAACCATCCAATTGGGGTTTGAACGCAGATCGATGTGGCTGAAAAAATAAACGAACATCCGTTAGCAACTGTATATCGCACGATCTTCTTCGTGGACTAGAACGGCTGGCGTAAAGCTTGACAATAATGTAATGTGTCCACGGTGAACGTCCTTCAAAACGCGAGCGAATTTAGAGTGGTGAGATGTACACAGTAAAGTCTTGATCTAGTAAGCCGTACACGATCTTAGTTGGTTCACCTATCCCCTCCACGGGTGTGTAATTACGAATTACAACGGATAATTATGGGAAACTTCTTTATTTTTCATTATTTTTTTCATGGGACTAACACTAGAACTACCGGATGGGTCAAAATGATTTCCTCCTAATTTTTTCTTTTAGAGATATTGAAATTATAAATATGTTACTTTAGATATTTAAACAAAACTAATACGAAATCTAAACAAATCTTATTTTGTTGTTATTATAAGAGAATGTATGCCAGTTGCATTTATGCTTGGTCGTTCTAATGTTAAAATGGAATTAAACACCATACAATTTGAACTGTATTCAGTGATTTAATTGACGCTATGTAGTAGACCGTTGGTTGTGTTTACACGCGTTGTCCTTTTCTACGTTCATCGCGGTTACAAGAAAATAGTTGCACTATACGATCTATGTCACAGCACAGACCCGAGGATCGGGCTTAGATCAAGATTTTACCGTACTTGAAAAGGTTGTGCTGGAAGATTTCCAAACGATACAATGTACATTGTTGTTTAGCGATGGGATCGAGCACTATCTACGAATTTTTATACACAGCTGTCTCTCGAGATTAGTACAGTAATGTCTCGATATATGTGCACACTTTCGATCCAAAGTGTCGAGACAATACTAATCCAGAACATTTTTGTTTCTACTGATTTTTTAATGAAACACGTTGACACGTTGACTAGCATATTCGTCACTTTTTTCCGATTGAAATGGTATCAAGCACGACACAATATGGTTTATATTTTATAGTTTAATCCACGATATAGTAGAACCTTGATTATCCGAACTAATCAGAAGAATAATTTATTTATAATTATAACTTTTACCTAGCTACAGTGCTAGTATAAATTGTTACTGATTTGTTCAGTTAATCACCGATACGAGTTACCGTAGATTGAACTGTTTATATGAGATAGTGGATAATGGAATCCCTACTAAATCATTCTACTAGAATCATGTCATATTTGTACTCATTTTAACCGGAAGAATGTTAAAAATACATTGGTCAAAGTTACATACAAAATGAATTAAAAAGAAACAAGTTTCGTTACAATATTTATCTCTTTAAATTCATATTTATTATTTATCCCGTTAGTTTTTTTTTTCTTTACAGACACGACTTTCTCAGTTGCACAAACTCAGAATGCTTCTTGAACCCCGTTCGACCTATGAAGCAAATCTTTATTTGAACTTTCTGTATCTTGAAATCAACCAGGAAAATTTGTATCACACGTCAAAGGGTTATAATCGTGCTCTCAATCCCATCTCTAAGAAGGATCAAATGACACTTTGTATACGAAAGAAACAAAAAAAGTAACGTTTATGGGAATCAGGCGACACGTTTCCTGTGTCCTTGATCTGCGCTTGTTGGAAGTGATCGTGGTGGCCTTGCACTCGGAAAACAACAATGGATGCCGAACGAACCGAGGGTTCTGATGCCTCCCTTACGTATCCGACAATGCAAAGAAATTTCTTCAAAGAAACAATTCAAAGAAAACGAAGGGAAAAAAGTCAGAAAAACGAAAACGAAGAAAATTAAACGAATTATTATTGTATTATTTTTATGCTCCTCTGCGCTAATAGATCGAGTGAACGCGTACGTGTGTAACTTGTGTGTCGCTAGTCAAGCAAATCACTGATCTAATTTCTATACACAAGGATCCGCTTTACGAGCCAAATCGTGAACTGTATTGGGAGTGGGTGATGCACAACGTTAATCAATGTCGAGGACGAAGCTTTATATTTGTAAGGTTTTGCTTCCAGAAGTGTTACGAGCTTGTCACACAGGATCAAAAAAAAAAGAAAAAAGAAAAACGACATGGGGGGTGGGGGGTAGGGGGAGGAGTACCGAGACAGTTTTTTTGTCTGTAGAGAATTGTTGTTTCTGATCTGTTGTGCTTTGTTTTTCTCTCTCGGAAGACAAAAAGAGAGAGAGAGAGAGACACACACACGTGACTGTGACACGTGCACGAACTTACATGGACCGGCGCGGTGTTCTTTACTCCATTGCGGAGGGCGCCTTGCGTGCCTTCTGTTGCGGCTATACAGGGACACAGAGATTTTGTTGATTAGAGACCCTTTACTGCAATGCACTCTCTCGCGTTTGCTACACGCGATTTTCTACTTTCTTTTTCATCGTCATCCCGGAACAATACGAAAAACAAAAAAAAACAAACCGTAAACACTTTACGGGCTCTATTGGAGACTGCAATTCGATAGTCGACGAGATCCTTGTGACACAAAACGGGAGAATTTTTTTTCAAGGAGCAACGTCCTTTATTTATTTTCTTCCCCTACGTTCGCCGTCTGATGCGAAGCAAACCAAATCACTGATCGACTATAATTTTTGTCTGTTCACAAGCCTGAAATTCTGCAAGCTTCTCGAAGTTGGAATTTCGGAGATGCTTTTCCATGTGCTGGTACCATATACCATGGGTTTAATCAGGCTCGCGTTGTCAACATACAGGAAGTTCATTACAACAAAAATACAGTTCTTATGAAACGTCCTGTATGCGTATACGTACGAAACAATATAAGTGTTATTTAAAATCAGAACGTACTCTCTAATCCTCATACGTTCCTCAGGGTGAAAAATCACTCATTTACGTTTTTTTTTTCAAATCGTAGAACGATTGATTTCTTTCGCGAGCCTAACATTATAAATGAAAATAAATTCGTGGCCCTTACAATGAATCACAAATGTCTGACTGGACTCATTAGCTATCTACAAAATGAAGTAAATGTGTAAAAAATGATTGAGATTATTTCCAGTACTTGAATTTCTTTTGGTTCTTTATAAACGAACAATAAAATGAAGAATATATATGTATTATTATAATTTTGTTTAATGTGACGTTCTAAATGAAACTAATTTCTGGATTTAAAATGTAGAATAAGAGCGGGTGAAGTATTATCTTAGGCTCTTTCATGCGCAACCATTTCTGAGGAGCATATGAGGGTCAAATCGTTTCCAAGTATCAATAATAGTCAAAGTCTCTGTGAAACGCGAAACTTGAGATTTACATCCAAGATGATTTGCTCTCTTTGGTATTTCTCATTTCACTTATATCTCATTTCGATTATCAGCGAGTCGTAGGTGATCTTTGATATCGAGGGACTAGCGTCGAAGATTAATCTTTGAATCACGATCAAGGGATTTCAATTTACCGCTGGGCTCAATCCGCGCGCGGCACTTCCTCCACGTCCTTTGGTACGGAACTTGGTAATCGCCTGTTCAGCCATATCCGCCCTTTCTTCCGCTTCTTCGAGTTCCTGTTGCGCCTTGCGGAACTTGGCAAGATTCAGAGCAGCGATCTCTTCAGCCTCCTCGATTTGCCTCTTGTATGTCTTGATCTTCTGCTGGAGTTTGTCAACCAGGTCTTGCATGCGCTCGTGGTTCTTGCGGTCCTCGTCAGCCTGGACATTCCGAAACAAACAAATTCGTTACATCATCTGTCTCCTCACAAATGTCTCCGTAGCTTCATCGATTCCAAAACTGTGGATTTTACGTGGTTTATTACAAAAATGAATCGGATAGACAACAGTAGAAATATTCAAACAATTCACAAAAAGGAAGGTAGCTTTGGAAGATTCTTCCTTGCGATCGAATGCAGACAAGTTTTATTTTGTATAGAAATCGACAGTCTAATTACCTTACAATTTTAATGGAGAAAAATCTGAAATGGCTCATTTAAATCCACATAATTATAATGTTAACTAAACATGATAGTCTATATTCAAATCGAATTACATAAAAAATAATTGTCTGGCATTTATGTACCAAAGAAATACGAAAAAATTCAAAAATACTAAAAACGTTCATAGTCAAATTGAACGATGCATAAGTAACTAAATATTGCTTTGTATTATGAGACCAACTTCGAATATACAGGGTGGCCCAAAGGTCAGCTAGACCATTTAAAATCTGTATTTGTTAAAAGAATAGATGTTTTCTTTTTTTTAAATAAAAAGGTAAAATAGTAGTATAAAAACGGTATGGTAAACGATAAAACAGTACCGTTTTAAAATGGTTTAGTGATTTCACGGCCATATTTTGTAGTTGGAAGGGAAATTAAAAAACGAGTTGCATACCTGGAAGCTGAGTTCTTTGATGCGGCGTTCAGACTTGCGGAGGTTCTTCTGGGCATCAGCGTGTCTCCTCTGTTCTCCGTCCAGTTCGTTCTCCAACTCACGGACGCGTTGTTCAAGTTTCTGGATCGCCTTCTTGCCTCCCTTCAGGGCGTTCGCTTCGGCCTCGTCGAGACGCACCTGGAGTTCCTTGATTTGTGTTTCAAGAGCCTTGCGCAGTTTCTCCTGAGTCTGAGCGTGATCTTGTTCGGCTCGGAGCTCGTCGGCCAATCTAGCTGCATCGACCATCGCCTTCTTCGCCTTCTCTTCGGAGTTCTTTGCCTCGTTCAGGAGTTCGTCCAGGTCAGACTAAAAAACATCAACGAACAATTACAGCGGAAGCCTCAAGAAATTTTTAAAAAACCTACTAAGCTGCATAAATTATACATGAAAGCGTATTAAAAATATTGGTGACACAGTGGTCTTCTATCGCTTTTCTATAAGAGCTTCTACTACAATATGGTCCATTTAAATTAAATATATACACTCAGTCTCATAAGTATTCGTACCCTCGTTGCATATAAGAGAAATTTGCTGTTTTTTGTTACGGATGCATAAACTATATGTATACAAAATTTTAACAAACTCGAATTATTGATAACAAAATTATATTACTTTTAATCTACATAATATATAATACATAATAATCAAAGAGGAGTATGACTTGACGTTCATGCAGAAAAAGAACTTGGTTGAGAAACTGATTGTCTGAATGTAAACATAAATATATGCGAATGTCTAGAACATCGATAACCTTAACAAGGACCTTGGCACAAAAATACTCTTAGCAAACGTCATCACAGTTAACCGACCTGCATGAACTTGAACAAAATTGGTTGTTTGGTAATAATAATGAAAGGGGAATGTGGACTCACGTGGAGAGTCTGGAGTTCAGCCTCGAGTTTCCTCTTGGCAGCAGAGATAGAAGCGTTTTGAGCACCAAGTTCGTTGAGTTGTTCGTGACAGTCAGCCAATTCCTGTTCCGCTTGGCGACGACCGCGGTCGGCCTGTTCAAGAAGAGTGCGGCTCTCCTCGAGTTCGTTTTGCAGAGCATTGGCCCGACGTTCCGAGATTCCAAGGAGTTCTCTGGCCTCGTCGCGTGCCCGTTGTTCCTCTTCGAGGGCGGTCTGTACATCCTTCAGTTGCTGTTGGTATCTCTTGATGTTCTTCTGGGCTTCGGCGTTGGCCTTGTTCGCGTGGTCCAGAGCGATTTCCAGTTCGTTGATGTCAGCCTCCAACTTCTTCTTCATGCGCAGCGCCTCAGCTTTGCCCTGCAAATTTCATGAAAATCATAGTCTCTCAAGTTTTACCTAATCAGTCTAGACTGCGGATTTATACAATTAATTTTGAAATAACAGAAAGAAGAATAGAATAGAGTATCAAAATACTTTTGACCTGGTAAAATATTAAATCAAGAAATAAACTTATAAGTGACTGCTGTTTCTTGCAACAAACGCGAACGACAAATTTGCAGAAGAATCCGCCGAAAGTTTAGTAATTGAAATTCGAAGAAAGTCGAAGAGCTCCTACAAACCTTGGCTTCTGCTTCCAAGGACGCTTGCATGGAGTCGAGGGCACGCTGGTGGTTCTTTCTGGTGTTCTCGAACTCCTCTTCCTTCTCCTGGATGCGTCGGTCGATCTCTTGTCGCACCTGGCTCAGTTCAAGCTGGCTGCGCAACACCTTGTTCTCTTCTTGTTCGAGGGCAGCTTCGGCTTCCTCGAGGGCGGCTTGGAGCTCGTCCTTCTCAGCCTCCAGGCGCTTCCTGGCCTTCTCGATCTCGTGAATGTTGCGTCCACCTTCGCCGATCTGGTCCAGAAGGTCTTTCACCTCGTCGGCGAGGTTCTTGTTCTCGCGACGCACTGCTTCCAGCTGTTCCTGGCCTTCCTCGTATGCACCTGGATTTCATTTCAATGCAACAACCGTTAAACCATTATGTATTTTTCCGAATTTAGTCACATCTTTCTTTTCAATGATTTATTTATCAAACTTCCTCAACGTCTTCGTGACATTTTTCCGATTGAAACGACACTGTTTCGATCGTAATTACTCGTTTAATCCACGACACAACAGACCCTCGATTATCCGAACCACTCATTTTCCTAGCTACAGTGCTTTATGAAATCGCTACTGATTTCTGCAATTAATCATATAGATCGCTTTAAATTTAACCGATTATAGAGAGGTTAATACTTTGGCCTTGATGTTGATGTTGATGGTTTAGTCTGTTTAATGCTTTCAAATTATATGTTATGGAGAGTTGGGCAAGGTTTCAGTGGTCATTACGATGAATACTTTGGCCTTAACACTGGAACTACCGAACCAGTCAAAATGACTGGTCCCTAATTTTTTCTTTCACAATTACTCAAATTATAAAAATGTTTTCATCAGAATGTTTTGAATGAACTTTCTCATTGAAGCACATGTTAGAATAAAGATGGTATTAGGTTTGAATAGATGCAGTCTTGTCATCATTACAAATCAATATTCATCAGTCGTATTTATTACTCGGTAGTTCTAGTGTTAATGTTGATGTTGAAGGTTTAGTCTATTTAATGCTTTCAAATTATATGTTATGGACAGTTGGACAAGATTTCAGTGGTCATTACGATGAATACTTTGGTCTTAATGTTGACGTTGAAGGTTTAATCTATTTAATGCTTTCAAATTATATGTCATGGAGAGTTGAACAAGGTTTCAGTGGTCATTGCGATGAATAATTTGGCCTTAATGTTGATGTTGAAGGTTTAGTCTATTTAATGCCTTCAAACTATTTGTTATGGACAGTTGAACAAGGTTTCAGTGGTCATTACGATGAATACTTTGGCCTTAATGTTGATGTTGAAGGTTTAGTCTGTTTAATGCTTTCAAATTATATGTTATGTAGAGTTGAACAAGGTATCAGTGGTCATTGCGATGAATAATTTGGTCTTAATGTTGACGTTGAAGGTTTAGTCTGTTTAATGTTTTCAAATTATGTGTTATGGAGAGTTGGACAAGGTTTCAGTGGTCATTGCGATGAATAATTTGGTCTTAATGTTGACGTTGAAGGTTTAGTCTGTTTAATGTTTTCAAATTATGTGTTATGGAGAGTTGGACAAGGTTTCAGTGGTCATTGCGATGAATACTTTGGTCTTAATGTTCATGTTGAAGGTTTAGTCTGTTTAATGCTTTCAAATTATATGTTATGTAGAGTTGAACAAGGTTTCAGTGGTCATTGCGATGAATAATTTGGCCTTAATGTTCATGTTGAAGGTTTAGTCTGTTTAATGCTTTCAAATTATATGTTATGTAGAGTTGAACAAGGTTTCAGTGGTCATTGCGATGAATAATTTGGCCTTAATGTTGATATTGAGGGTTTAGTCTATTTAATGCCTTCAAACTATTTGTTATGGACAGTTGGACAAGGTTTCAGTGGTCATTATGATGAATACTTTGGCCTTAATGTTGATGTTGAAGGTTTAGTCTATTTAATGCCTTCAAACTATTTGTTATGGACAGTTGGACAAGGTTTCAGTGGTCATTACGATGAATTCTTTGGCCTTAATGTTGATGTTGAAGGTTTAGTCTATTTAGTGCTTTCAAATTATAGAGAGTTAAGATATCGTTGGTTCGGATAATCGAGGTTATACTAGAGTCAATAAAATGCTTGGACTCGGATTTTAACCTGAAAGATTTCAGGAGTATGTGGGTAAAGAATTCATGAAAAAATAATTCGCATATGTGTAGGCATTATTATAAATTAGTTGATTGGTCTGTCTTGAGATAATCCTTTTAACGTTCAACGATCTTAAGGGCCAAGGGTAGTGACGTAACCTCTTTCGAATGAGCGATAAATATTCTCGTATAAAGACGCAAATGTTCAACCCTTGAAAAACCATTTTTCGCCTATTTTCGCCGGGTAACATGATCACTCTACCTTATCGGGAGTCTTGGCTGTTAAGTTTGAACCTGTATATCGATCGAGAGTAAAACATACCTCTGAGCCTGAAGAGTTCGGTGCTGTAGTTGCGGCATTCCTTCTGGCTGGCGTCGAGTTCTGCAGCCAGGTCGTCGACCTTGAGTTTCCATTCTCCAATGATCTTGTCGAAGGCTTTCTGTTTCTTCTCGGCAGCGTTCGCGATAGCTGTGGCGCGATCCACCTCGATCTGTAGATCCTCGACTTCCGTGGACAATCTCTGTTTCGTCTTCTCGAGCGCGATGACCTTCTGGTTGAGCGACTCGATCGTTTCCTCGGCCTCGGCCAGGCGAGCCTGCAATTTCCGTTTCGCTTCCTCGAGTTCTTCCGCGCGCGCAACACCCTCGGACTCGTACTTGGTGCGCCACAATTGCGCCTCCGCGTTCGCTTTGCTCAGCTGTCTCTGCAAGTCCGCCTTGCCCTCTGCTTCCTCCTCCACTTGTTCCCGAATGTTGTCCAGATCGTGTTCCAGGTTGCGGAATTTGCCGAGCAGCGTGGCGCGTTCCCGGGATTCCTCGTCGGCCAAACGTTTCGTGTCCTCCAGTTGCGTCGTCAGCGAGATCTTGATCTTCGAAAGCTGATTCACTTGCGACTCGGCTTCCTCCAGCTGCCGGAGCAGGTCGCTGTTCTCGATCGACAACTTCTTCTTCGCGGCGTCAAAGTCGTTCAAGGTGCGGTTCACTTCCTCCAGTTTGCCCTGGGTCTCGTTCAGCTGGTGTTGCAATTGCTTCACGATCTTCTCTTGGGCGGCCTTTGCAAACACATTTCAAACATCAGTACACCGAGGATCCCGTGTTGCCGCTCCAAGATTCGATTTTCGAACGATCAAGCGTTCTTGTAGAACAGAAAATGCTCATTTCTCATTTTTTTTTTCATTCGCTGTTTATCAAAAGTTTTCGCGAGATCGTTCCAAAAT
Organism: Seladonia tumulorum; assembly: GCA_913789895.3. NCBI lineage: Eukaryota > Metazoa > Arthropoda > Insecta > Hymenoptera > Halictidae > Seladonia > Seladonia tumulorum. Next base: position 4,998,274 of record OU565282.1, on the reverse strand, counting down.
GAATCGCAGTGTCAAATACAAAGGTACAAACGAGGAGCAAGCTTTTCAAGCCGGACACCACACTTTCCAACGTCGGAGATCACGTATGGAAACATTCTCGAGCTGATGAAACATTTTCCGGTGTCCATTCGCCGCAGCGACGGCTTCCTGGCGAAGCTGTTAGTTGCGTTAGTTTGCTGTACTATTAATTAGTCGTGGACACAAAGGTGTCTTACCTTCTCGTTGCTCAGGTGGTCTACGCTGGCGCGCATGTCGTTCAATTCGCTGAAGTATTGAACCTTATCCTTCTCAACCCTGGTGTTCGGGAAGAAAAAACAGATGCAAAGAGGACGATTAACGGACAAGACACGACTAGGATAGACGTTTCATTGACAATAGACGTATTTCGTTACCACGCGAACCTTGAAAATTCTGTAAAACAGGGTACAACTTTTCGTGCTCATTCTTCTGGGTTGATGATTTGACGAAGATACAGGTTGCGACATATATGGGGATTCTGTTCGATTAAAACGATTTGAACATTGTGGTTGTTAGTTCTTTTCTGATGGAACGAAAAAAAAATAACAAGTTTCGGACGATCATCATTCTCGGGGATTTCATTCTCACGGTTTTTCTAGGTACCTTTTCCCGGGCAACCTGATCCGTCGTGGCACGAGAATTATTCAGCTCGGAGTGGATGTCATGACGGCCCTTTTCGGCCCTAGTGAAAACAATTTATTGCAATTGCGGGTCTTTTAACATTTTTGCCGGTCTACGCTTTCTTTCTTAGGTAAAAACCTTTAGAAACGATACTAAACGGTACTAACGAGGAGCAAAGTCTCCTATACACGTTCTATCGAACAACGTACACCTCTAGATCATTATTTTTCCCCTCAAGTTAACCCTTCTAGCCTAGAGACACAAGTTAGAAGAGCAACTCCCTTCTTTCTCAGCCTGTTTTCAAGGGATACTTTGAACAGGCGTTCTTATGACATTTTGATTTTTATAAACATTTGAACTTTGTCCGTGATTTTTCATACGTTCCTATCTTTAAAATTGTAGTAATTATACAGCAAGGAAGGAGACCTACGAATATACTTGTCCATATTAATTAATGGGCTGCAGATCTTTTTGTGCAAAATAAAAATTTGCATCAATTATGAGAAACAAGAACCAAGTAAAAAGTTCTTTCTTTCTTTAAAAATCTTAATAGGACAGTATCGTTGTTTCTAATTTTTCTGAATCCTTTTACTATTTTAGATTGTACCATTTTCGTCCAAAATACTAACTAAGAATTTAATCGATTTAACCCTCTATGGGCCCGTGTAATTTTGCAGGTTGCGTGCTAATATATCGACATTTTACCAAATAATTTTACTTTTTTCAGAAGATGACGTATACGTCTTAATTATATAATGTCTCTGAGATAACCAATAACAATATTGATGACGGTTAGCTGCACCAACAATTTGGAATATAAAAGTAAATGCCTTGCGAGTTGCCTGCAAATAGAAATCAACGGAAGAAAATTCGGCCCATAGAGGGTTAATAGAGTTTTAAGGTTTACAATTCGAGAGAAATTTCTTTCTTGATTTAAATGGCAGCAACGTGTAAAAATGACTGAATATAAATACGTATAAACAAATCTAAGACAAGTTTCTTAACATTCTCAAAAAAATACTACAGTACGCCCACGAAGCAAGGTTTTCGAGTATAATACCTTCTCAAGTAAAACTTCATATTAATGGTCGTTGAATATGTAAAAAAAAAAATTCTACAACCTGATCGAAATTGGAATCAAAGTGTGTGTTACTCGAACTTACCTAGCCTTAAGTTTGTTGAGCGTGTCGATTTGTTCACCCATCTCGGCGACGGCGTCATTGTGCTTCTTGCGCAAGCTGGCAAGGGTGGCCTCGTGTTGAATGTTGGCCTCTTCAAGGTCCCTGCGGAGCTTGCTAAGCTCGGCCTCTCTCTTCTTGTTGAGCTCGATCTGAGCGGAGGTAGCGCCACCAGCTTCCTCGAGACGCTCGCCAAGTTCTTCGAGTTCTCGGGCAAGGTCGCTGCGCTGTTTCTCGGCTTTCACGCGAGAACCACGCTCGGCTTCGATCTTGAAGAAGCAATTGAACAAATCAATTCGATATTCCAGCAAACCTTACGCTTCCGCAATTGTGACACCACTTAGGGGAAGGTTGGTCGAGTCGTACCACGCAAAAAATGACGGGTTTTTGCAATTATTTAAAAATCAAGACCGAATAAAAAAGAAAAAAGAGTTAGGCGTGAAAGTTGTTTCATTTGGGGTCCTCTATAGCTGATCGACGTTTGGCCGTTTAAAAACCGATGACCCTGTATATAAGAAGTAAAGAAGAACAATAATGAGGGGACTTACTTCCTCCTCGAGCTCTTCGATGCGGGCCTGCAATTCCTTGATCTGTTTCTGGAGTTTGCCGACCAAGGATTGTTCGTCTTCGAGTTTCGCGGTCAAGGAGGAGAGTTCCTTGTCCTTGCGTTGAATGGTCTGTTCGAGTTCCTTCTTGTTCCTCTCGAGGTCAGCAACGGCTTCCTGGGTGAGCTTCAAGTCGCCCTCAACCTTCCTCTTGGATTTCTCTACGTCAGCACTGCGCAGATAACACATTATCGTTAAATTGTTCAATCCCATTGCGTCGCTTCAACAGCTTCTGCAAGAGTCTTTTACAATAATCGTTCTAACCAAGAATTTTTTTAAACTTGTATCTCTCGTGTCTTGTTTCATAGAAATTCTCTTTCTGAATTTTTTCAGTACTAAAAGCTTAGGAATGTCCATTAAGCAGATTCTAAAATTTTGTTTTGTTCCACCTGTTCCATAGAAGCAGGTGATCAAGAAAGAACACTAAACCTGCCACGGTCCAAATGACCGGTTTTATATTTTACAATTATTGAAACTATAACAATTCAATCAATCTCAACAAATTTAGGGTTGCAATTTTCATAAGCCAGATACTGTTAACGCTTGGTAGGTTTAGCGTTAAGACAGCTTCTACGAGAGGAACAAACAAAAAAGCTTTGAACTATGAATTGCCTATGCCAATATTTTAAATAAATATCGTATTCAGAATATCACTTCAATGATAATGATTATTTTACGTTATTGTAGTTCTATTCGTTGAACAGCATTCAGTGTGTCTGACATTGGCCAACACCTTTCGTCAATGTTCACAAACAAAAGATCTGTTCTTGCTATTATTAACCCAATTGCACTCCGAACCATTCTGGCAGAAATTTACAAATCCTCGTATTATTTAGTATAATTTTGGAACCAAGTGACGTATTATAATGATATTGTACTTATATGAATTGGCTGACATCGAGGAATATATATTTGCAAAAAAATCAATATTTTATTTAAAGTTGCGCTGGAATAAATTAATTCCCCGTAATCGCTAATAAACTTTAATGTCCCCTGAGAGTGCAAAGGATTAAAGTATCACTTTCAAGAATGTTCTCAGTGGAACTTGTATTATGAAAACATTTTTGAAATGGGTTTTATATGTATGTTGAATAGAACCATGAAATAACTGGTCAACTATGTCGTTAAAAACGATGTGTAAGAAAATTAAGGGACCAACCGTGATTTCTTCTCACGTTCGAGGGAGTCTTCGAGTTCATCGAGAGTCTGTTCCAACTTGACTTTGACCTTGTTCAAGTGGTTGACCTTGTCCTCGGCAGCCTGGAGCTCTTCGGCAGTCTTCTGGTTCACTTCACCCTGGTTCTTCTTCTCTTTGTTCAATTTGTTGATCAGCTCGTCTTGGTGGGCGATTTCGTCGTTCAGGTTGCGGATCTGGTGATCCTTCGTCGCTTTGTCTTGCTCCGATTTCTGGAGGTTCAGTTCGAGGTCTTCGATGTCTTTCTTAAGTCCCGAAACTTCTTGCTCGAGTTTCTTCTTGTTTTGGAACAGGTTGTTCCTCGAGTCTTCCTCTTCTTTGAATCTGTCGTTGAGGTCCTACGCGGCGAAACCACATTCGACAATTATCAATCATCGATCTTCGATATAACCCTGATATAATCCCCGAGTTAACCCTTTGACTACTGAGAGCGCCTATAGGCGCTCGACGTAGTTTGGCTTTCTGACACGGAGGGCGCCTATGGGCGCTCGAAGTAGTTCGGCTTTCTGACACGGAAGGCGCCTATAGGCGGCGCGAAAATTATATCGGTATTTATTCCCATAAGTCATCTAAGTTAACGCTAATTTCTCTGGTACATACTCCGGTAGTCACCTGCTACTTAAATATTTAAATATTAAATAAAAATCAAAAAAGGAAAGTTAGAGGGAGTGGAGGCCAAAAGTTCGCCGTTCTCGGCGCACATCGTAACTTAATTCCTGCCGTATGGTACGATCGGTGCGTGCCAAAGTCTGCCGTAGCCAAAGGGTTAATTCGAAAAACTAGCAAAAACACGAGGCACTTCGATTCGATTGGGGATCGTCTTCGATCGTCACTATTCAATTCACACGTTCGAAGGTACTATGTTTCTTCCTAACCTTTTAACCCCTTACACTACTATTTATTTCTTGATTACAATGATTAGAAATTTTTCATCCTTCAGAATTTCATAGAAAAAAAAAGATAGTTTATATTTATTGTATGCCTATGTTTCCTCCAAGGCATATATATCGACTACAACAAAATAGAATTTTATTTCGGTTTATGGGAAATTAATAACGTTCACATTTATTAGTAGACAGCGGATCTTTATGCATTTATTGGCTTCTCGAAATGTTCAAAAAATGCTATAATATAAAATTCGAGAGAATTTAACACGATTTTTATTTGCTTTGGATCTACAAAGGCTGTCCCCATTAAAAATAGGATTTTATTCCATTCCAATTTCTTAAAATGTTTCTATAAACATTGGAAATTGCATAAACATCCGATGTCTATTTATTAGACTCTATTCAGAATCTTCATCACGAGTCTGGCTTGTTATTGTAGGGCAAGGGATTAAGTACTGTACGCCACTATAGTGGTTTCCGTGGAAAGCATCAGTTTGAACGGTACGAACCAGCATAGTGGCTTTTACTAGGAGAGAGAGTCGCGGACAAGCGCGCCGTACTTACTAGGCTAATGTCGCCTAACTTCTTCTAGATAATTCCAGACCATAATCAGATTTTTATGTTCAATGGTTTTAATCATCATCTCAAACGCCAAACTTCCTCAAGGTATGTACCTCCATATCCTAATTAGGCTGTAGACTTTTGGGCAAAATAAAAATTTCAACTTAATTTGAACTAAATAGATATTTGTTTCTTCTCTTAATAATTTTGGTAAGCTAATGATAGTATGGTACTCTTTAGATTCCTATTAATTAAGCTTCATAAAAATGTTTGATTTCGAAATAAGAAAATCACCCTTCTGCTTCTTCATACGAAATATTCGGAACCATCGTTTTATATCGAAATAAAACTGTAGTGAAATATCGGCGTGGGTCAGAAATGACCCACAGGTCTAGAACTCACAGGAGTCTGAGATATGTCTACCCCGTTTCATGTTTCGTCTATTTGATTTTTGTTGTAAACGCGTGTAGCCTCAATTAATAGTCGAACGGGTTTATAAAAATATTGAGTTTTGATAAAAGTTTTGAGTTTTCGAAGTAATCGAAGTCACTGCACGATAGCATAGCAAAATCATGTTTCAAGGCATGATGAACCTACCTCTGCGACACTGAATAAAGGTTTGACTAATTGGGTATAATTAGAAGTACATTGCTCAGCCGCGATATTAATATCGCGGTTAAGTAATATCGCGTTGCGACAGTCTGCGGTTGAAGACACGAAAACACACTCGGGTGAAATTGGCAAACAACCGCTCGAACGTGGGCGTCGTGTAAACAGAAACAACAAGCAAAACAGTCGTTTGCGGACACGTGACGCGGTTTACATCTATCAAATACCTACGTTACAAGAGATTTTGGAAATATACCAGGCAGCGAATAAAATTCAAGAAGATTTTACATTTGCAAAAAATTTGTAAGCTCAAAATTGTAGGCAGAGTTTGATTTGTAAATGACGACGCGAACTGCACATGCAGCTGTGAAAACGTGCAAAAATTTGAAAATATTTTGTTACGCAATATGTCAACTGGTTAAAATTTTTAAACGACGGAATACATTTTCGTATTTTCCTATGAAACGTGTTGTAATTTTAATTTGATAAAACTGTAACACGAAATTTGTTTTACTTTACATTAGAAAATCGTTGCGGTTGTCCCGCAATTGGCACAGAAGATTTTCATTTTGTGCAAAGATCCACAATCTGCTAATTATACACTAAATTCGAGTTTAAATTCGCAGTGTTTTATAAAATTATTGTTCACCGAATCCAAGAAAGGAGGACTGAAAATCGTTCGGGCAGATTAAATGAAAAATCGCAACTGCTTCGAGGATATTGTGCGAAAAAGTCAACTGGTTAAAATTTTTAAACGACGGAATACATTTTCGTATTTTCCTATGAAACGTGTTGTAATTTTAATTTGATAAAACTGTAACACGTGTAATTTGTTTTACTTTACATTAGAAAATCGTTGCGGCTGTCCCGCAATTGGCACAGAAGATTTTCATTTTGTGCAAAGATCCACAATCGGCTAATTATACACTAAATTCGAGTTTAAATTCGCAGTGTTCTATAAAATTATTGTTCACCGAATCCAAGAAGGGAGGAGGACTGAAAATCGTTCGAGCAGATTAAATGAAAAATCGCAACTTCTTCGAGGATATTGTGCAAAAAGTCGAAGGAGCAACAACAGGAGGGAGGGTCAACGGATTGTTTATTGTTCGCGTGGCGGCGCGCTTATTCGAGCTAGGCAAGGGCCGGGACGGCTAAAATTAGAACAAAAACGAATCGAAGTGTGTTTGCTAAAGCAGGAGAGGAGCGGAAGTACGTTAAACTTGAAGGATCGTTTAATTGATGAGAGACGAAGGGGATATCTCTCGAACGAAGACGTACAGCCAAGAAGTTGCGCGATGACGCATAAACTGTACCAACGTATAAATATACCCTTACACCTGTTACCTCGTTCGTTTCCCCGGCTGTTCCAGCACACATGACCACACCCACTTTTAATAACCTGGAATCTGGGATCGACGGGCAGCTAAATTTGGTCCCGCCCAAGGGTGGGGATATTATTCAATGTTTCCGCTCCTAAGTAGCGAGCACGTTAGGCCAACTTGAACGATTTCTTTTCTTTTTTTTTTTTCTTCACCACCGGTTATGCTGCTTCTTTCACCTTCCATATTTGGTTACCGTCTAATTTCGGAGTTCCCTAATTGCAATCACTGTAATAACTGTCTCCTTTATTCGTCGGTCGAAACGTTGTAAACGTTGCAATCGTATATACGTATGCAACGTAAACCGTGAATTTAACACTAGAACCACCGGACGAGTCAAAATGACTTGCTCTTAATTTTTTCTTTCAGAAATATTGAGAAAAGTTTTTAACAAACTCCTCTGTCGAAGTGGATATTCAAAACAAAACCGACACGAAAATCTAAAGAAATGCAATTTTGTGGTTATTATAAGGCAATGTGTTATTATATGCCAGTTGCGTTTGGTGCTCGGTAGTTCTACGTTGTTAACAACGTTCGAAGAATGGTTAAAGTTTCTGTACGAAGGTTTGCGCGAGAGTATAAATGAATTTCGCGGAAGAAGGAAACAAAACGAGTTGGTGTTGACAGGAAACACGAGCTGTGATTTGAAAGATCGCTGAAAATAGTCTGGAATTCTGGAGCGGGCCGCGTTTCCCCAGGAATTCTTCAACTTTTTATACTTGGCCAGATTTAAGACAGCATAACTACTCCATGGCGAATATAAAAAGCTAGAGTGTGTGTGTGTGTGTTGCAACCTGACAGAAAAACGTTCCAGATCGTAAATATTCGGAGACTCTTATTAACATCGTCCCACTGAATTCTCTAACATTATAATTGAAGATTTCGACAGGGGTATTTGACAGTGACACCAAAGTAAACCGTCTTCGCGAAGATTAGTGTCTTCATTTCGGAATAAGAAATGCTGATAATAATTTCTGGACGAACGAGAGCGTCCAATTAAACGGAGCAGTCTTGATAGCGGAATAAATAAATGGGGAATAAATCGAGGATCGGAACACGGGGCAGAATAATATCTGTCACGGGGAAGAAAAGCGCGAGGAGAATCAC